>JAEOAD010000026.1:3930000-5382500 GCA_036365145.1 Orientallactaga sibirica | reverse complement strand
TAGATAATTCTAAGAACAGCAAGTAAACGTTTGTCAACTGTTAGATTTTTTAAAATTAATTTATTCATTTGCAAGAAGAGAGGGGGTGGGGGTGGTAGGGAGGGAGAATGGGCACACCAGGGCTTCCAGCCATTGCAAACGATCTCCAGATACATGCGCCACCACGTGCATCTGTCTTACATGGGTTCTGAGGAGAACCTGGGTCCTTAGGCTTCGCAGGCAAGTGCCTAAATCGCTAAGCCATCTTCCCATCTTCTTATTACTTTTTTTTTTTTCGAGGTAGCATCTCACTTTAGCCCAGGCTGACCTGGAGTTCACTATGTAGTCTCAGGGTAGCCTCGAACTCACGGTGATCCTCCTACCTCTGTCTCTGACTGCTGGGATTAAAGGCATGTGCACCTCACACCTGGTTTTATTCATATATATATATAAATTTTTTTTTTAATTTGGGAGAGAGAGGGAAAGAAGCAGATAGAGAAAGACTACCAGGGCCTCCAGCCACTGCAAATGAACTCCAGATGCATGCGCCACCTTGTGCATCTGGCTTACGTGGTGTGGTGGTTTGATTCAGGTGTCCCCCATAAACTTAAGTGTTCTGAATGCTAGTCTCCCCAGCTGATGGCAATTGGAAATTAAAGCCTCCTGGAAGTGGTGTATTGTTGGGGGCGGGCTTATGGGTATTATAACCAGCTTTCTCTTGCCAGTGGTTGGCATACTTTCCTGTTGCTATTGTCCACCTTATGTTGACCAAAGGGTGACGTCCACCCTGTGCTCATGCCATCGTTTTTCCTGCCATCATGGAGCTTCTCCCTCAAGCCTGTAAGCCAAAATCAACCTCTTTTTTCCCACAAGCTGCTCTTGGTCAGCTGGTTTCTGCCAGTGATGTAAACCTGACTGCAACAGTGATAGTTGGTACTGAGGAGTGGGATTGCTGCTAGACACCTGACTGTGGTTTGGGCCTTTTGGAGCTGATTTTCAAGAGGATTGTGGAAGGATTTGAAACCTTGGCCTAAGAGATGCCTTGCAGTGCTGTAAGTACAACTTGACGGACTGTTCTGCTCAGAGTTGCAAGACCTGAATGCAGTGAGAACTACAGACTGTGAGGTTTGGCTTATGAGGGTGAGAAAGAGCTTTATTTGGACTGGACTAGCAGTTTGTGTGAGAAGCTTACTGTTATGCACATGTCCTGAGAAGTTGTGCAGGGTTGCTTTGCGTAGAAATGAACTGGTGTGGGCTGGAGAGATGGCTTAGCAGTTAAACGCTTGTCTGTGAAGCTCGAGGCTCGATTCTCCAGGACCCACATAAGCCAGATGCACAAGGAATTTGTTTGCAGTGGCTGGAGGCCCTGGCATGCCCATTCTCTCTCTACCTGCCCATTTCTGTATCTCTCTCTCACTCTCTTAAATATATATATATATATATATATATATATATATATATATATATATATAGAGAGAGAGAGAGAGAGAGAGAGAGAGAGAGAGAGAGAAAGAAATGAACTGGTGTGAGCAGAGGGACTTGGCACAGAAAAAATGAAATCTTTGGGCCTAAACTGCTGCCCGTTCACCTGCAAATTGAGAGATTGGGCCAGCTGACCTGCACTAGGGCAACAGGAAGAATGTACTCTTTTGAAGGGGCCTGAGCGCTCAAAAGAGTGTACTGTTCTTCAAAGTCTGCTTTATTCCCCCCTGGATTAACAAATTGGCACTCTACCTGGTATAATGGAGTATAAGAAATGCAGGAAGGAGAGGGTCATTGAGTTTGCAGTGTGGTCTTGTGTTTTGGAAATGGCCATGGGCAGTGTGAAGCAGGTTTGCTGGATGCCTGCATGGAGACCCCATGGAGCCATGAGAATGAACCGTGGGTTGCAGTGGAGACCCAGTGGAGATGCCAGGACCACGAGATGGCTTCTGAGGAAAGCTGCCATCCCCAGATGAAGTTTTCCAGGACTGTGAGTAGCCTGGCTGGAGGGGCAGAATTGGAACTCCAGAGACTTGTTGCTGGTTAGAATTATCGGACTTGGAGATTTGTCACTGGCTAGAGTTGTTGGACTTGGAATTACAGAGGTTGATGTTTGCCCTGGTTGATTTAAATCTTGTATTGGTTGAATGTTTCTTTGCTTTGCCCAATGCCATCCTTTGCAGTGTGAATGTTTATTGTGTCATTATGGGTTTTGGAGGGATTTTTTTGCGGGGGGGGGGTATTATGGCTCAGTTAAAAGACCTTGGATTATGAGGATGTATGAACATCATTGGAATTGATTAAAAACTATGGGGACTTTTAAAGTTGCATGAATGCATTGCATTTTACAAATCATGTATGGTTATCAGTTTATGGGGGCCAGGGGTGGAATGTGGTGGTTTGATTCAGGTGTCCCCCATAAACTTAAGTGTTCTGAATGCTAGTCTCCCCAGCTGATGGCAATTGGAAATTAAAACCTCCTGGAGGCGGTGTATTGTTGGAGGCGGGCTTATGGGTATTATGGCCAGTTTCCCCTTGCCAGTGTTGGGCACATTCTCCTGTTGCTGTTGTCCACCTGATGTTGGCCAGAGGGTGACGTCCACCCTCTGCTCATGCCATCGTTTTCCTGCCATCATGGAGCTTCCCCTTTGAGCCTGTAAGCCAAAATAAACCTCTTTTTTCCCCCACAAACTGCTCTTGGTCAGGTGGTTTCTGCCAGCAATGCGAACCTGACTGCAAAACATGAGTACTAGGGAATCAAACCTAGGCCCTTTGGCTTTACAGGTAAGTGCCTTAACTACTAAGCCATTTCTCCAGCCCTATTTATTTATTTGACTAGACTTGCTCAGTGCATGACAAAGGTGGGGAAAAGCAAGAAAAACAAGCTTAGAGTGCTTGGGGTTTAGTTATCTGTGCATCTTGTGTTCACCAGAACCCCAGGGCATGCACTAGGTAATAAGGACCCTGCCTCTCTTATTTTCTACAGCTATGACACTGACCTAAGCTTTGGCTAGATAAGCAAGGAGTGGTTCAAACAACAACCAGGAAAAGTGACACGCTCAGTGAAGAAGAATGAGTGACAGCAACACAGGCCTAATGTCTAGGATATTATTCACTAAGTAATTTAACAAACATTTATTTAACCAGTACTTAGAATGCTCCTGGCACTATTCACAGCTGGGACCACAACAAAGAGTAAAGACCCTGTACTTGAGTTCCTCTACTAACAGGGGAGACAGGCTCATAACCCAGTCAAAGCCGGGCGTGGTGGTGCACACCTTTAATCCCAGCACTTGGGAGGCAAATGTAGGAGGATCACCATGAGTTCGAGGCCACCCAGAGACTACATAGTGAATTCCAAGTCAGCCTGAGCTAGAGTGAGACCCTACCTCAAAAAAAAAAAAGGCCGAGCGTGGTGGCGCACGCCTTTAATCCCAGCACTTGGGAGGCAGAGGTAGGAGGATTGCCATGAGTTCGAGGCCACCCTGAGACTACATAGTTATTTCAGGTCAGCCTGAGCCAGAGTGAGACCCTACCTCAAAAAACAAACCAAAAAAAAAAAAAACTACAAAACCCAGTCAAGCTGGGTGTGGTGGCGCATGTCTTTAATCCCAGCACTTGGGAGGCAGAGGTAGGAGGAGAGCTGTGAGTTCAAGGGCACCATGAGACTACATGGTGAATAGCTACTGCAGAATCACACTCGAGTTGTTAAGCTTTGCAGCCATGCACCTTAACTGCTAAGCCGTACCTCCAGCCCAAATGATTTTTATTTTCTTTGAAGCAGGGTCTCACTCTAGCCCAGGTTGACCTCAACTCACAGAGATCCTCCTGCCTCAGCCTCCTAACTGCTAGGTAGGATTAAAGGCATGCACCACCATATCTAGCCCAAAAATTATTTTTTTGTTTCTGCTTTCTTCTTTCTTTCTGGTTGGTTTTCGAGGTAGGGTCTCACTCTGGCCCAGGCTGACCTGGAATTCACTATGTAGTCTCTCAGGGTGGCCTTGAACTCATGGCAATCCTCCTACCTTTGCCTCCTGAGTGCTGGGATTAAAGGTGTGTGCCACCATGCCTTGGCTGTATCTGTTTTTTTCAAGGTAGTGTCTCACTCTAGCCCAGGCTGACCTGGAATTCTCTCTGTAGTCCCTGGCTGGCCTCAAACTCACAATGATTCTCCTACTTCTGCCTCCTGAGTGCTGGAATTAAATGCATGTGCCACCATGCCCAGCTCCAAAGGTTATTTTTTTTTAATATTTTATTATTTATTTATTTGAGAGAGAGAGATACAGAAATAGGCAGGTAGAGAGAGAGAGAGAATGGGTGTGCCAGGGCCTCCAGCCACTGCAAACGAACTCCAGATGCATGCACCCCCTTGTGCATCTGGCTTACGTGGGTCCTGGAGAATCAAGCCTCGAACCGGGGTCCTTAGGCTTCATAGGCAAGCGTTTAACCGCTTAGCCATCTCTCCAGCCCTCCAAAGGTTATTTTAACAAAAGAATTTATGCTTTTGTTTTTGCTTTTTTGAGATCGTGTCTCAGTTTATAGCCTTGGCTGGCCTGGAGCTCAGGATGTAGCCCAGGCTGGTCTCAAACTCTAAATGATCGATCCTCTTGCCTCAGTCTCTTGAGTGCTAAGATTAAAGGCATAAACCACTAATCTTGGCCTAAGAATTTATGCTTCTGAAAGGGGACTTGAGGTCTTCTATTTGTATCTCCAACTTACTCTTCTCTACTGAGACACAAAATATCAAATTACTTAAAAGGCCATTCCAAGAAAAACTGAACCTACAGTAAGCACAGAGCCAGAGGTTTAAATTCAGAAAGCCATGAAAACATTCCAGAAAGGACATGTTATTAGTTGTTAAATAAAAAAATCAAGCAAGGGCTGGAGAGATAGCTTAGTGGTTAAGGTGATCACCTGCGAAGCCTACGGACCTAGGTTCGATTCCCCAAAACCCATAAAGCCAGCTGCACATGGTGGCGTACGCATGTGGAGTTCATTTGCAGTGACTAGAGGCTCTGGTGTGCCCATTCTGTCTTGCTCTGTGTCTCATAAATGTATGAATAAATGTATATATAAAAATTCAAAGCCGGGCGTGGTGGCACACGCCTTTAATCCCAGCACTGGGGAGGCAGAGGTAGGAGGATTGCTAAGAGTTTGAGGCGACCCTGAGACTACATAGTTAATTCCAGGTCAGCCTGGACCAGAGTGAGACCCTACCTCGAAAAACCAAAAAAAAAAAAAAAAAAAAAAAAAAATTCAAATAAGGGGCTGGAGAGATGGCTCAGCAGTTAAGGCACTTATCTGCAAAGCCTAATGACTGGGGTTCGATTCCCCGGTACACATATAAAGCCAGAGCTCTAAGTGTTAAGTGGTACGTGCACCTGGAGTTCATTTGCAGCAGTTGGAGGCCCTGGCATGCCCACTCCATCTGATCTCTTCCCTCTCTCTCTGCTTGCAAATAAATACATAAAAATGTTTTTAAAAATTCAAACATGCCGGGCGTGGTGACTCACACCTTGCATCCCAGCACTCAGGAGGCAGAGGTAGGAGGATTGCCGTGAGTTCAAGGCCACCCTGAGACTACATAGTAAATTCCAGGTCAGCCTGGGCTAGAGCAAGATCCTACCTCAAAAAACAAAACAAAACAAAACTCAAACAGCCAGTCATGGTGGTGCACACCTTTAATTCCAGCACTGGGGAAGCAGAGGTAGAAGGATCCTGTGAGTTCAAGGCCACTCTGAGAGTACCGAGTGAATTCCAGGTCAGCCTGGACTACAGCAAGACTCTACCTCGGGGAAAAGACAGCTGGGGTTGGGTTTTTCCTTTTCCTTTTCCTTTCTTTCTTTCTTCCTTCCTTCCTTCCTTTTTTTTTTTTTTTTTTTTGGTTTTTCAAGGTAGGGTTTCACTCTAGCCCAGGCTGACCTGGAATTCACTATGTAGTCTCAGGGTGGCCTTGAACTCATGGTGATCCTCCTACCTCTGCCTCCCAAGTGCTGGGATTAAAGACGTGCACCACCACGCCCGGCTGGTTTTTCTTTTTGGTATGCTAGGGCTGGAACCCCAGAGCCTCGCACATGCTCAGCACCCTCTTTATCACTGAGCTACATCCTCACCACTGATAGTTCCGGGGGGGTGGGGGTGGGTGGAAAGATTACACTAACTTAACAGCACTTAAGTCTGTAACATATCCAGAGGGATGAAGCCAAGCCTTGGTGTAAGAATGGACTCGGGTGGTGAGATGTCATGGGCTCAGCAGAGGTCTAAGAAAACACTGCATTAACTAACCAGAGTTCTCTGAAGGATTTCACTGTCAGTGCCAAAAGAACATATTCTATCATATACTGATGTAAAATATTTATCAATGTACTATGTGAGCACGAGTCTCCAATATTTATTTATAAATAGCCCATTCAATCTTGAAATCAAGATGGGTTTGGTGGCACACACCTTTAATCCCAGCACTTGGGAGGCAGAGGTAAGAGGATCATTGGGAGTTCAAGGCCAGCCTGAGACTCCATACTGAATTCCAGCTCAGCCTGGGCTAGACACACGAAACATAGGGCTGGAGAGACAGCTTAGAGATTAAGTGCTTGCCTGTGAAGCCTAAGGGCCCCAGTTTGAGGCTTGATTCCCCAGTACCCATGTAAGCCAGGTGCACAAGATGGCGCATGTATCTGAAGTTTGTTTGCAGTGGCTGGAGGCCCTGGGTGACTTTATGTGGGTACTGGGGAATTGACCCAGATGGCTAGACTTTGCAGGCAAGTGCTTTAACCACCGAGCCATATCTTCAGCCCCCCAAAAACAATCTTGAAATCAAATTTCACACAAAAAAAGTTTTGCTGACTGGAGACATGGCTTAGAGGTTAAAGCGCTTGCCTGCAAATCCAAAGGACATAGGTTCGATTCCCCAGGTCCCATGAAAGCTAGATTCACAAGATGGTGCATGCATCTGGGGTTCATTAGCAGTGGTTGGAGACCCTGATGCACCTATTCACACTTTCTCTCCCCCTCCCACTTTCTCTCTCTCTTAAATAAATATTTTTTTTGTTTTTGTTTTTCAAGGTAGGGTCTCACACTAGCCCATGCTGACCTGGAATTCACTATGTAGTCTCAGGATGGCCTTGAACTCATGGCGATCCTCCTACCTCTGCCTCCCAAGTACTGAGATTAAAGGCGTGCACCACCACATCCCACTTAAGATTTTTTTTTTTTTAATTTTCACATCAAGAAACTGAAAGCATGGCATAGCGTTCGAGCTCCAAACCTAGCTTTCTGATGGACAACTGAAGAACTGCTGAAGGCTGGGTCTAAAACATACAATCCAGGCTGTCTGCTGCTGTAGAGTTTTGAGGACTGTAACCATGATTGCTTAAGAAGCATCTGTCTGCCTGTGAGTTTCTCACACATTTTACCTTTTGTTTTGTGGTGATGGGGTCCACTGCTGTGGAACACCGTCCACTTAGCATGAAATAGCTGTGACCATTTAATCAGGGTGGCCATGGTTATCTATGAGACCTTCACAAGATGAGGCCTGTTCTCTCATAAATGGAGCTGCAGGGCTGGAGAGATGGCTTAAGCGGTTAAGGCACTTGCCTACAAAGCCAAAGGACCCAGGTTCAACTCCCAGGACCCACGTAAGCCAGATGCACAAGGGGGCTCATGCATCTGGAGTTTGTTTGCAGTGGCTGGAGGCCCTGGTGCTCCCATTCCCCTGCCTATTTCTGTATCTCTCTCAAATAAATAAGTAAATGTTTTTAAAAAATAAATAAATGGAGCTGCATTTAATTCTGCCCCAGTGGCACCTGGTTTGGGGAGGGTCAGGAGTATATGGGAGGTAGAAGGCTAACTGGAGGAGGAATTCCACCTGTGTAGCTTTTGGGATACTGGTCACCTATGCTAGGGTGGGACTCTCCTGCAATGCAGCTCTTTGGAGGTTACCCACACTCCTGTAGGTAAGCACCCTCCCCCCCCAAAAAAAAAAAAAAAAAAAAAAAAACCTCACTGGCTCACCAAGCTGGACTTGGATGAAACGGCTCCTTTGGTCAGTCATTGGTGCACCATCTGAGAAGAGATGTTGTACGGCGACATTCTACCACTGTGGCTCATGCTTGTAATCCTAGCGCTTGGGAAGATGAAGCAGACTGCAGCTAGTTTGAGGCCAGCCTGGGCTGCAGTATGAGACCTTGTCCCAAAAACTGCCATGGCTCACTCTCAGATTGAGCTGCCAAAGTCATGTAGTGTGCTCGAGACCTTGACCAGCACAAAGTGCTCCAGAGATGCAGCTTCGGAGAGTGGTCACCTATGCTGAGGCGGGGTTTTTGGTGATCCAACTTCCTTTGAGTCATTCATTGTTCCTGTAATCAACCTCTCACCCTGCTCTGAAATAACCCCAACAAACTCACTGGTTCACTAAAAACAAAAAAAACCTGAGACTACATAGTGAATTCCAGGTCAGCCTGGGCTAGAGCGAAACCCTACCTTGAAAGCAGTTAAGGCACTTGTCTGCAAAGCCAAAGGACCCAGGTTCAATTTCCCCAGGACCCACATAAACCAGATGCACAAGATGGCACATGTGTCTGGAGTTTGTTTGCAGTGGCTAGAGGCCCTGGCGTGCCCATTCTCTCTCTGTCCTTTTTTTTTTTTTTTTTTTTTGGTGGTGGTTGTTTTTCAAGGTAGGGTCTCACTCTGGTCCAGGCTGACCTGGAATTCACTATGTAGTCTCAGGGTGGCCTTGAACTCTCGGTGATCCTCCTACCTCTGCCTCCCGAGTGCTTTCTCTCTGTCTCTTAATCTCGCTATCTGCCTCTTCCTCTCTAACAAATGAATAAATAACATACTTAAAAATAAATAAAAAAGCCGGGCGTGGTGGCGCACACCTTTAATCCCAGCACTCGGGAGGCAGAGGTAGGAGGATCACCAAGAGTTCGAGGCCACCCTGAGACTACATAGTGAATTCCAGGTCAGCCTGGACCAGAGTGAGACCCTACCTTGCAAAACCAAATAAATAAATAAATAAATAAATAAATAAATAAATAAAAACAGGGCTGAAGAGATGGCTAAGGGTTAAGGCATTTGTCTATGAAGCCTAAGCACCTAAGTTTGATTCCCCAGAACCCACATAAGCCAAATGCACTTGGTGGGGCATCTGGAGTTCATTTGCAGTGGCTGGAAGTCCTGGCACACCCATTCTCTAACAAAAAAAAAATAAAATAAAATTTAGACACACACAAAAAATAAACAAAATAAAGCCGGGCGTGGTGGCGCACGCCTTTAATCCCAGCACTCGGGAGGCAGAGGTAGGAGGATCGCTGAGAGTTCAAGGCCACCCTGAGACTACAGAGTTAATTCCAGGTCATTCTGGACCAGAGTGAGACCCTACCTTGCAAAACCAAAAAAAAAAAAAAAAAAAAAAAAAATAAGCAAAATAGGGCTGAGGCTATAGCTTAGTTGTAGAGTACTTGCCTAGGGCACACGAATCCCTGAGTATAAATCAGACAGGAGGATCAGAAGTTCATCCTTGGGGCTTGGAGGTAGCTCAGCAGGTGAGAGCACTTTCCATACAAGCATGGGGTCCTGAGAGGGCTTGACGGGCCCTGAGTTCAATTCCCCACCATCCACATAAACAGCCGGGCATGGGCATGCCCACTTTTTTTTTTTTTTTTTGGAGAGAGACAGAGATGGAGAGGGAGAGGGAGACAGATAGAAATGGGCGCGCCAGCAGTCTCTCAGCTGCTGCGAACGAAATCCATATGTGTGCGCCCCCTTGTGGTCAAGTGCGGCATTGCGCCCTTGCGTCACTTTGCATCTGGCTAAACGTGGGACCTGGAGATTGGAACTGCTGGAGATTGGAACCAGTGTTCTTAGGCTTAGGAGAAAGGCACCTTAACCGCTAAGGCATCTCTCCAGCCCAGACGCATGCCCACTTTTAACCCCAGTCCCATGGGGAGTGAAGACTAGAGATTTGCTACGTCCAACTGGTCAGCCAGTCTGACTGAAAATAGCAGCTCCAGCTTGGGTGAGAGACCCCCATCTCAAGGAAACAAGTGGATGAGCAACAGAGGAGGTCCTCTGGTCTCCACACACATGCATGTTGCGTGCACACATCTGTACATATACTACACATACACACATGCAATAAAATTTCTTAAAATTTAAAAATTTTTTATTTATTTGCAACCAGAGAGAGAGAGAGAGAGAATGGGCACGCCAGGGCCTCTAGCCACTGCAAACGAACTCCAGACATGTGCACCCTCTTGTGCATCTGGCTTCCGTGGGACCTGGAAAATCAAGCCAGAGTCCTTAGGCTTTGCAGGCATGGGGCACACCTACTTTAAATGTGGGTGCTGGGGATTGAATCCAGGCCTTCTGAGTTTGTTTTCAGCAGGAGATACTTGGTTCAAATCTCCACACCTTGCCTCGCCCGTCACTCAAGCAATCCTCTTTCTTTTCTTTTCTTGGCATTACCGGGGACTGAACCGTGACCTCACACGTGTTCAGCAAGTCCTCTACCACTGAGCTAATCCTCAGCCCCTAGCAACTCTGCTCTGCGCTGTCTAAAGCTCTCAAATCAGACTTAAAAAGAGATCAAATAAGCTGATAGAATTGAGCTTCGGGACAAGTTTTATTTATCAGCACTGCCTGTGACCTATTTTTAATATCAGAGGGCCAGAAAGTTACCCAGTAATGGAGTCTTGGAAAGCTGGTCCATGCTCCGTGGAAGCCAGGCTCCAGGCTTTTCAGCTTCCTCTGGCTGACACAGGACTGACTGACGATACCTGAGTTCTTGAGGAGGGAGCTAATTGCCAGGTGGACAACCTATCTCTCCAGCACATCTTCAAAGGAAACTCTAAAGCAACAAAGTCGTTGTTCTATGATCTGGCCCAGGGACAAGTACTAGTGAGAGATGCTGGCACACAGTAGGCATTTGATAAGCACCTGTTAATTGGTCCCAAGGTTAAAAAAAAAAAAATCCTTGAGAGATGTGTTTCAAAAGTTCAGGCCAGGCCAAGGATAGGGTTAGGGCAGAAGGAAGGGCTCAGCCATATTGATTTATAACAGGCAGGAAACCTGTGCTGCTGCCAATTCTAGCGACCCAGACAGAGCAAGAACGGCAGAGCCCGGCCAGCAGAGTAACCTTGATTGTTCAGCACAGACAGTCTTGTATGTCACGGATCTAGTTTAGGTAGGGTTGCCAGATTTAGTACATGAAAGTCTAAGGTTCTCAGTTATTTTGTGTTTATCTGAAATTCAAATTTAACTGGGCATCTTATATGTAATCTAGCCATCTTTTAAATTTTATTTTATTTTATTTTTGGTTTTTTGAGGTAGGGTCTCGCTCTAACCCAGCCTGACCTGGAATTCACTATGTCGTCTCAGACTGGCCTCAAACACATGGCAATCCTGCTACCTCTGCCTCCCAAGTGCTGGCATTAAAGGTGTGTGCCAGCACACCCAGCTCTAATCTAGCAATCTTTTTTAAAATTTAATCTAGCAATCTTAAAGCGAAACTAGAAAGCCAATAATAAATCACAGATCTCTTTATTTAGGTGTGTGAAACATTGTTCATATGGAACTTAGATGTGGTTAATGAAAGAAGATTTTTTTTTTTTTTTTTTTGAGAAAAGGTATCATGCCACCAAGGCTGAGCTGGACCTTGCTGTTTAGCTGAAGATAACCTTGACCTCCTGATCCTCCTGCTGCCATCCTCCAAGTGATTGGGATTACAGGTACAGGTATACCATCAGGCCCAGTGAGTACTGTTTTTGTTTTGTTTTGTTTTGTTTTTTGAGAAACAGGTCTTGTTATATAACCCAGGCTGGCTTCAAACTCTTGATCCTATTGCCTTGGCTTCCCAAGTGCTGGGATTACAGGCATGCACCATCATGCCGACCCGATTCTATCTATGAGTGAAAAAATAAAATGATGTTCACCAGGGTTGCCTGCTCTTAGATTACAGTGGAAGTGTAATGATGATGATGATGATAATAAATAATAATACAGGCTGGGGAGATGGCTCAGTGGATAAAGTCCTTGCTATACAAGCATGAGGACCTGTGTTCAGGTCAACTGAACCCACATAAAAGCCAGATGCTATGGTGGGAAAAGTGTGCCTACAGAGAGAAGGGAGGCAGAGACATGAGAGTCTGCTGGGGGCTTGCAGCCAAACTAGCTTGGTGGCTATGAGCAAGTGAACAATGAGAGACCCTGCCTCAAATGAGGTGGAAGGCCAGGACTGACGCCCAAAGCTGTCTTCTGGCTTACACGCGCTATGGTATGCACATACACAAACACAAATCACACACACACTCACACCAAACTAGTAATGATAATACAAGTAGGCTGGCGGTGGGGGGGGTGCTCTCACCTCCATGCAGACATTTGAAGATGGTCTCTCTGGTGTGGGGGCTATTTTGTACTTTCTAGAATGTTTAGCAGCATGCCTGGCTTTTTACCTGCTAGCTAGTGAATAGTATCCTACCCACGTGACAGTCCAAAATCCCTCCAAGTATTGCAAAATATCCCCAGGGGACAAAAACCTCCTGTTGAAATCACTGAATCAGAAAAAATGGCCAAATGAACAGAAAATGTCACATCCATGGACCTGTGGTCACATAACAAAAGATTGTTCTTATGACTGGACCCCTCCAAAACCTGACAGGGAGCAGAGTCCAGTCACCTCAGCAGAGACAATCAGAAACCCTTCAGCCACCAGAAGCGCTAAGGGATCTTTGGCAAGCGCGCAAACGCCACAGTAAGCAGGTCGTTGAACCCGGCCTTTGAAGACGCTCTTTTTAAGTGAACCTCCCCCTTCCAACTCAACTTTTCCCAAATCTCTTCCTGCCATTTGGAAGTTGAGTGATTCTCAGCTGAAAAAGGCCTGTATATACGAGGTGCAGATGGCAACAGTTAGGGCCCTCACCAGATGCTGCAGTCTCTAATTTGATTGAAAGGATATAATTAGACAACAGAAACACTTTAATGAAAGAGCAAAACATGGAGGGAGGGAAGGATTGAAGGCCCTTAACTGAGGCCAAAACTCCCACCAGTAATAGAGGCTTTGCGTCTGGGGAACGGCGAGGGGAAAGCCCCTTAAAAAGAGAGTCCTCATCCTGTTTATTTCCCCATAGACAGAGAAATAGGGATTTTATTATTGTAGATTTCCACTGTATTTTATGTGGGAACAAACTGATTAGAACCAGAAGATTCTTCGGAAGAACATCAAAGAAAAACAAATATGGCTTCTGTGGTCATTATTAAAAATATTTTTACCAGCCCAATAATTTTCTTTGAAGATGAATTTTTATAGATTGAACAGCAGCAAGTAATTTACATACTGTGATGGGATTGGTTAGCAATCCCTACTATTCTAGCAAAGAGCTACTCAGCTGCCATGCTGTCATGCAACTTTAGGGTACCAAAGAAACTGGGTCTGCTGGAGGACATACAGAAGCCGTGCAGGGTCACCATACAGACTGAGAGCTACGACCATTATAAATCATCTTTAAGGGTTTTTTTTTTTTTTTTTTTTTTTTTTACTACTTCCTGGCTTTAATACTTTGAGTGTGAGTATACTCTTCTGGTTCTAACCAAGAATCTAACCAAGCTGAAAGGAATCCAGCCCTCAAAGCCTGCAGTTGCTAATGTGGTGTGACACTACGGTTTTGGAAGCTGCCACAACCTCCTCAGCCCACTAGAAGCAGGGCCCCACCCTTGTGGCAAATTGAACAATAAAAGTTTAATGCTTTGGCTGTGTGCCAGGGATTAAATCCATGGCAAGGGAAACTGGAAGTTGGGCCTAGCAGAAGGACAGACCCCAGAGGGTCCGTGGGAGGGAAGCTGGTAACTTCTGCCTGTGAGGTAGCCTAAACCCTTATCTGTGGAGGTGCTGCCTACACCCAGCTTCAAACTGCTACAAGGCCAGGCTAAGCCTGCCTAGAAAGAGAAGAGAGGAAGAGACCCTTGGAGGAAAAGGCACATTTCTGTAAGGGGCTACTTGCAAGAGGTACATAGCACTCTGAGATTTCCCACAATGGTTTTTCTCCTTTCCCAGGTCAGGCTGAATATAGACAGTGACTCAGAAAATGAAATCTAGGGCTGGAGAGATGGCTTAGTGGTTAAAGCACTTGCCTACGAAGCCAAAGGACCCAGGCTCGATTCCCCAGGACCCACGTAAGCCAGATGCACAAGGTGGCACGTGTGTCTGAAGTTCATCTGCAGTGGCTGGAGGCCCTGGCGTGCCCATTCTCTTCATCTCCTTGTCCCTCTCTCATAAATAAATAAAAATAACTTTTTTTTTTTTTTTTTTTTTTTTTGAGGTAGGGTCTCACTCTAGCTCAGGCTGACCTGGAATTCACTCTGTTGTCTCAAGGTGGCCTTGAACTCATGGTGATCCTCCTACCTCTGCCTCCTGAGTGCTGGGATTAAAGGCGTGCGCCACCACACCCAGCTTCATTTTCTTTTAAAAAATATTTTATTAAATCTGGGTGTGGGAGGCAGAGGTAGGAGGATCACCGTGAGTTCAAAGCCACCCTGATACTATTCCAGGTCAGCCTGGGCTAGAGTGAGACACTACCTAGAAAGAAAGAAGGAAAGGAAAGGGGAAGGGAAAGAGATTGAGGAAGAAGGAAGGAAGGAGAGGGAGAGAGAGAGAGAGAAAGAGAAATCTGAGGAGAACGCATTAAGGCACTGTCATGTTGGGAGAAGAGTAATGACAGAGAGGGCAAAACCAGTGCCATCTTGGTCCACTCCTTCCCAGTTGGAGTGCCAAGGTCAAACTGAACATGGAAGGAATGTCAGTCATCTTTCTCACCCATTTGGACCCTGCACACTAAGCCAGCCTGACGTGAACCTGCCAAATGCCCTTGGAAGTGAAGTCACCTCCCATCTGGGTAGGTAGCGTGCTAAGGGACACGTTCAATTCTCGCTGCACTGTCCTTCCAGAGAAGGCTAAGAACTCAGACAAAAGCTACAGATCCAAACTTCCGGGCTCCCTCAAGTGTTTTGCATTAACTGTTCCACAATACAAACACAATCAACTTGGTATGTCTGAATGCTTCATTTTGTGTTGCTTTTTTTCTTCAAAAAAAAATGTTTTAATTAAAACAAAATAATCCGCCATGTTAAGCACATTGTTATTATGTAAAGACCACTTTAAATATGACAACAGAACCATGGAAATAAAAATTAACTGCTTAGGAAAGTGACAGAAGTTTGCTTTCCTCCCCCACTCCTGGACTGTTTTCTAGGTCCAGAACTGGGGCCACCTGCTGCCTGGGCTTTCCTCTGACAGTTCCGTTGAAGCGGCATCTGTGGGCAGAGCTGAACGAATGAACCATGGGCCAACTCTGAGACAGGCGCTATTTTCCTTCTGCAGTGTATTCTGAATCACACTGAATTTCTCTTCTTAAAACATTTTTTAAAGTTTTAATCATCTAAATACATGTATACCAACTTTTCCTCATCTGTATCTGTTTATTTATTTTATTTTATTCGAGGTAGGGTTTCACTCTAGTCTAGGCTGACCTGGAAATCACTATGTAGTCTCAGGGTGGCCTCGAACTCTTGGTGATCCTCCTACCTCTGCCTCCCAAGTGCTGCGATTAAAGGTGTGCGCCACCACACCTGACCTTTTTGTTTTGTTTTTTGGGTTTTTTGAGGTAGGGTTTCACTCTGGTCCAGGCTGACCTGGAATTACCTATGTAGTCTCAGGGTGGCCTTGAACTCAAGGCGATCCTCCTACCTCTGCCTCCTGAGTGCTGGGATTAAAGGTGTGCGAACACTTGACCTTTTTTAAAAAATTGAAATATAAATTTATCATTTCAACTAGTCATCCCTTCCTATGGGACTCCCACGGCATTGGGCTTGAACTCTTGGGCTCAAGTAATCCTCCTCCCTCAAGTTCCCAAATACAAAGATTACAGGTATATATGCTGTTCCTGGCTAACTTGTTTGTTTTTGGTTTTTTCAAGGTAGGGTTACCATATGTATTTTAAACTTAAAAGTAAGCTGGACAAAGCCAGGCATGGTGGCATGCCTTTAATCCCAGCACTCAGGAGGCAGAGGTAGGAGGATCGCCATGAGTTTGAGGCCACCCTGAGACTACATAGTGAATTCCAGGTCAGCCCGAACTAGAGTGAAACCCTACCTCAAAAAAAAAAAAAAAAAAAAAAAGTAAATGGTGAAGGCTAAAGAGATGGCTTATCAGTTAAGGCACTTGCCTGCCAAGCCTATTATAACTAGGGTACTATCCCCAATACCCACGTAAGGCCAGATACATAAGTGGCACATGCATCTGGAGTCCATTTGCAGTGGCTAGAGGCGCTGACACACCCATATTCATTCTCTTTCTTTGCTTGCAAATAAATAAATTAATAAATAATAATAATAATAGTAAAGTAAATGGGCTGGGGAGATGGCTTAGTGGTTAAGGCACTTGCCTGCAAAGTCAAAGGACCCAGGTTTGATTCTCCAGGACCTACGTAAACCAGTTGCACAAGGTGGAGCATGTGTCTGGAGTTCATTTGCAATGGGTGGAGGCCCATTCTCTCTCTCTCTCTCTCTCTCTAATAAATAAAAATAAAATAAAAATTTTTTAGAAAGTAAATGGCCTAAGGCAAGGCATGGTGGTGCATTCTTTTAATCCCAGCACTCAGGAGGCAGAAGTAGGTGGATCTCTGGGAGTTCGAGGCCAGTTCAAGACTATATAGGGAATTCCAGGTCAGCCTGGGTTAGAGCAAGACCCTACCTCAAAAAACAAAAACAAAAACAAAAACAACAACAACAACAAAAAAAAAAAAAAAAACGGGGACTGGAGAGATGGCTTAGTGGTTAAGGCATTTGCCTGGAAAGCCAAAGGATCCCAGTTCAATTCTCCAGTTCCCATGGAAGCCAGATGTACAAGGTGGTGCATGCATCTGGAGTTTGTTTGCAGTGGCCTAAGGCCCTGGCACACACATTCTCTCTCTCTGCCTCTTTCTTTCAAATAAATAAATAAAATATATTAAAACAAGCAAACCAAAGTCAATGGTAAAAGATTCACCTATTCATTAAAATCAGCCTCTTATCACCTTTTCCACACTAGTGAATACTGAAAAAAAAATCAATGTACATGGACCTCAAGAAAGACTAAATCTGGCCTGCTGCCCATTTTTACACAGCCTGGCTATAAGTGAAGACTAGGTTGACTTTTCCCCCCCCAAGGTAGGGTCTCACTAGCCCAGGCTGGTAGTCTCAGGGTGGACTTGAACTCACAATGATCCTCTTACCCCTGACTCCTGAGTGCTGGGATTAAAGGCATGCACCTTCTATAAAATTCAAATTTCAACGTCTATAAAGTTTTATTAAACCAGGTGGCATGGCTCATGTCTTTAATCCTATCATTCCTGAGGCTGAGGTAGGAGAATTGCCATTAGTTCAAGGCCAGCCTGGGAAGCAGTGAATTTCAGGTCAGCCTGGGCTGGAGTGAGATCCTGCACTATTATGCCTATCCTTTAGACTATGGTCACTTTTGCCCTAAACAGTCAGAAACGAGTGACCACAAAAGACACAATACATGGCCCAAATTATTTACTGTTTTGCCTGGCCTAGAGCCTCAGGTGGAGTTACAGGCTCAAAAACTTTAAGGAGGGCCTAGAGAGAAGGCTAGCGGTTAAGGCATTTGCCTGCAAAGCCAAAGGACCTCAGTTTGATTCCCCAGGACCAACGTAAGCCAGATACACAAGGTGGCACATGCTGGAGGCCCTGGCACACCCATTCTCTCTCTCAAATAAATAAATAAATAAAAATAAAGTATTAGCCAGGTGTGGTGGCGCATGCCTTTAATCCCTGCACTCGGGAGGCAGAGATAGGAGGATCGCCATGAGTTCAAGGCCATCCTGAGAATACAGAGTGAATTCCAGGTCAGCCTGGGATACAGTGAGACCCTACCTCAAAAAAAAAAAAAAAAAAAAAAGTATCAAAAAATAGAAATAAAAATAAAAATAAAAATAAAAATAAATAGAGCTGGGCATGATGGTGTATGCCTTTAATCCCAGGAGGCAGAGGTAGGAGGATCGCCATGAGTTCAAGACCACCCTGAGACTACATAGTGAATTCCAGGTCAGCCTGGGCTAGAGTGAGACCCTACCTCAAAAAACAAAACAAAAAAATAAATAAAAATAAAAATAAAATAAAATATTAAAAGAAAAACCTAAAGATGGGTCTGGAGAGATGGCTCAGTGGTTAAGTGCACTTCCTGAGGAAGCATGAGGACCTGAGGAGGATGGAGACTGTCCAAGTTCAAATCTCCAGATCCCACATAAAACAGCTGGGCATGGCCACACGGACCTGTAACCCCAGTCCCACAAGGGAGCAGAGACCCAAGAATCTTTGAAGCTCACCGCCCCATTCCCAGCCACAAGCTCCCAAATTAGTAAAAGGAGACCCAGTTTCAAAACAAGACCTGGCAGAAGGGTGATAGCATGGTTCACCCAACGTTCCATGATCCCTGCCGCAAACAAGCATATGGAACACCACAAGGACACATATGTGCATATACCACACATACCACATCATACACAGAACCTTACACACATGCACACACGCACACACTTACACACTTACGCAAGCAAAAATAATAAATAAGCCGGGTGTGGTGGCACACGCCTTTAATTCCAGCACTCGGGAGGCAGAGGTAGGAGGATCGCCGGGAGTTCGAGGCCATCCTGAGACTACATAGTTAATTCCAGGTCAGCCTGGACCAGAGTGAGAACCTACCTTGAAAAACCCAAAAAAAAAAAAAATAATAATAATAATAATAAAATAAATAAGGAGCTGGGCATGGTGGCACACGCCTTTAATCCTAGCACTCAGGAGGCAGATGTAGGAGGATCACTGTGAGTTTGAGGTCACCCTGAGACTACATAGTGAATTCCAGGTCAGCCTGGGCTAGAGTGAGACTCTATCTCAAAAAAAAAAAAAAAAAATAAATAAATAAATAAATAAATAAAATAAGGGCTGGAGAAACGACTTAGCAGTTAAGGCACTTGTTTGCAAAGCCAAAGAACCTAGGTTAGATTCCCTGATACCCATGTAAGCCAGATGCACAAGGTGGCACATGTGTCTGGAGTTTATTTACAATGGCTGAAGGCCCTGGTGTGCCCATTTTCTCTCTCGGTTTCTCTCTCTGCCTCTTTTTCTATTAATAATTTTTTTAAAATTATTTTTAATCTAAAAATAAAAAATAAATTTAAAACACAACAAAAAAAATCTAATACTTCCTATTACCAGAAAAAAAAAATCTGGATATTGTGAAGTTATCATTTTTTTTTTTTTTTTTGGAGAGAGACAGAGAGAGACAGAGGGATACAGGGAGAGGAAGACAGATAGAGATGGGTGCGCCAGCAGCCTCTCAGCTGCTGCGAACAAAATCCAGATGTGTGCGCCCCCTTGTAGTCAAGTGCGGCATTGCACCCTTGCATCACTTTGCATCTGGCTAAACATGGGACCTGGAGATTGGAACCGCTGGAGATTGGAACCAGTGTTCTTAGGCTTAGGAGGCAGGCGCCTTAACCACTAAGCCATCTCTCCAGCCCCAGTTATCATTTGTCTTAATCATTTGTTACTTTTAGTCTATTTATGCTACAATTCTGAGTGTACTGATAATATCTTCTTGCTATTGCTTAGTAATGAGTCTAAATGCAGTTTTAGAAAAGTCTCTTAAAGTGGTGGTGCATGACTTTAATCCCAGCACTCGGAGGCAGAGGCAGGATGATTGCCATGAGTTAGAGGCCAGCCTGAGACTACAGAGTGAATTCCAGGTCAGTCTGGGCTACAGCAAAACTCTACCTTGAAAAATTGGAAAAAAAAAAAAAATCTCTTAATTGGTTTATAAGGGGCCAAAACAAATTTTCATATAAGGATCATAATTCTTTGTGGTCAGATCAAAACAGTATTTCTTAAAATCTTCAGAGCACACAACTGATACGTGTGTTAGTCTACTTCATTCCTTCACTGCTTCAGCCCTCTACAGGGTCCAGGTCTATTAGCACCCGTGAAGTCCTTGAGAGGGGGAGGAGTCTACAGGGGATGAAGTCCTCACTGGTGACTGGACTCATGTTTCATGGCCTCACTGGCTACTACTGGCTAATGGGACGAATCTCAGCTGAGTTAGGAGAGGATAGGTTAGATTCCACTATTAACCTCTATCTTCCTGTAGCCCAGGCTGACCTGGAATTCACTATGTAGTCTCCTCAGGGTAGCCTCAAACTCATGGCGATCCTCCTATCCTCTGCCTCCCAAGTACTTGGATTAAAGGCATGTGCCACCATGGCCCACCGGGCCATATCTTCCTTCTTATCAGTTGAGAAGAAAGAGAAAGAATGTCAAAGGAAGAATAGAGATGGGAGATCATTTGGGATCGGCTATACCCTGTAATTAGAATAGCACTGATGGAGAATGAGCTAACCGTTTTTTTTTTTTTTTTTATAAAGTCAGCCTTCAAAAATGCAAACCACCAGTAATTTAAATATCACAAAATTGTGCAGGACGTAAGTATTGGAATAATTTTTTCCATCCACAAAATTTTAGGGAAAATTACAGTATCACAAAATATGAAATGCAAGCCTGGCATATCCTCAGAATACAACTTTTTTCTTTCTTTTTTTCTTTTTTTTTTTTTTTTTTTTTATTGGAAAGGATTTAACAAACTAATGGGTAGGCTCTTGACAGAAAGTGATGCTGAAAAGCATGTGGTATGTCTGTCTCTAAAACTGCTCCTGGAACCAGAGGGGAAATGTCACAAAAGAAAGCATGCATATAGGAGAGCAGTGGGAAACTGAGCTGGTGAGGCTAGGCACTGTGGACTTGGAGTGCTCATTACAAACTCTTTCCTAATGGTCATGTGCTTTGCTCTTTACCCTAGACTCCTAAATAAAAAGCATACCAAGACCCGGAGTTTAAACTACCCAAGAGCGAGTGTGCTTGAGCTAGCACAGCAAAGGTGCCTAGCAGCTACCACCTTCCAGCAAGGGCAAGCAAAGTTGGCTGCTAATACTTTTCAGAGATATTACGCTTCCCTTTCCACAAGAGGAACCCGTCTACTTCTACCCATACCCCCCTCCCCATAGAAGACATTAAATCCTGAACACAGATGGCTAAGGGTTACTAGGTTACAGTGATGTTGACATGTCCTGGCTCTCAGAAAGTCCCCTCCCTCACTTCACATACTGCAAACAGTAGACGCGATCAAATTATAGAAGCGTGGTAGAAGGCAGCAATCACTCAGAAACCACTCACAGAGTCTTCGGCTTACGAGTGTTCTAAGACCCTCCTCAGTCTACTGAAGTAGAGCCAAGCTTTGCCTTTTACAGGGATTCATCAGATGAGAAGCTCACAGCATTCCCTGGGTACATGAGGTGTCTAGCCCTGGGTGAACTGTGAAGGCACTATAAAAAGTATTATTAAAATGTTTAGTGCCGGGCATGGTGGCGCACGTCTTTAATCCCAGCACTAGGGAGGCAGAGAAGTAAGAGGATTGCTGTGAGTTCAAGGCCAGCCTGAAACTATATAAGAGTGAGTTCCAGGTCAGCCTGGGCTAGAGTGAGACCCTATCTCAAAAATAAATAAATAAAAGTAAAATGTTTACCGACTGTCTTTACTACATATGTTAACTACACTGTATCATTTAATCTTTACCAACACTCTACAAGGGGGGGTGAGTTCTCATCATCCCCCCAAAAACACTTTACAGATGAGGAAGCCGAGGCTCAGAGTTACAAGTCTATATGACAACTCTAAAGTCTTAGTTTGTTGTCGTCCCCCCCCCCCACTAATCCAAGCTGACAAGTAAAACAACACGGGAGTTTTCTTTCACCAGCTAACATCCTGCCTTTACAACATCGTGACTGGAGGGTGGAAAACCCAAACGCCTGTTTTCTTCCTCCAGCAGACAGGTAAAGAACTCTTCTCTTTCACAAACATCCTACGGTGAACACCCAAACCACCTGTAGAGAAACCGACTCTCCCTCTTACTTGCTTTCCTACGTGGAAAGGATTGAGCTGCAAAGAAGTATGTGGGGGGGGGGGAGCCAGCTAAGTAAGTCCCAGCTCCCATCCTTTATTTATGTAGTTGTTTGTTTATTTATTCATTCGAAGTAGGGTCTCACTCTAGCTCAGACCGAGCTGGAATTCATTATGTAATCTCAGGGTGGCCTCGAACACACGGCCATCCTCCCACCTCTGCCTCCCGAGTGCTGGGATTCAAGGCTCCCATCCCTTATTCAGTGCACTACCCTGGAAGGGGAAGACCTGGCAGTGGCCTTGAACCCTGGCGGAGCAGCAGCAGGTAATCTATTTTTTAAAGTGTGAGGTTACCCAGGATCACGGGACTCAGCATCACGTTCCTTAGAAAGAGTCCCCTCAACTCTGTAAGGGACAAGTGTCTCCCATCACCCATTCCCTTTTCTCTTTTCTCCCTGGCTGGGCGGTCAAGGGTGGAAGTGGTGGTGTTGGGGGTGGGGGGAGGACAGGACCGGACGGGACGGGAGATGAGTTCAAAGCAGGTTCCAGGGCAGAGGAAAGAGAAAGATAGAGACGGGAAATCCTGACTGCGGGAACTGGGGACAGCAGAGGACCAGCTAACTCGCCTGCCTGCACGCAGGGTGCAGCGGCCGTGGACCAGGGTCCTCCCCCAGGACGTGGGCGCCCCGCTGCTCCCGCCTCCGCACCCCGCTGCTGCGCGAGGAGGCCCGGGGTCCGCAGGCAGTGGACTCGGGGTGGGGGAGTGGGTGGGAAAGAAGGGGCGTCACGGCCAAGCTCGGGGAGGGGATCCCGCCCCCCCACCCCGGGGCAGTGTCGCGAGTGTGTGTGAGTGTGTGTGGGGGGAGAGTCTCAGCTTTTGGGTGGGTGGGGGATGCAGCGCTTTGAAGCGAGGGGGAGCCGTCCTGGCCTGAAGTATGGGCCCAGGCAGGGTTCCAGGGGTCCCGGGGCTCAGGATGGGGGATCGGTGTGGGGGGGAGGTTGGTGGTGATGGGGTGGCGACGGGGGGGGTGTCTGGAGAAGAGTCGATCAGCTCACTCCACTCACCGGGTCCGGAGCCGAGGCCGGGGCTGGGCGCGGGCCGGGCGGCCAACGTGAGCGCGGCGGCGGAGAGCAACGCGAGGCGGGCGGCGGGCGGCGCCATGGGCCGTCAATGCGGGACCCCGGGGCGCGGCCCGGGGCAGAGGGGGCAGCAGCGCCGCGAGCCGGGGGCGGCCATGGGAGCGGGACGCGGAGCGGCAGCGTGGCCCCGCCCCCAAGCCCCGGCCCGGAGGCCGCGCCCCCGCCCTCGGCACAGGCCACGCCCCGCCCTCGGCACAGGCCACGCCCCGCCCTCGGCACAGGCCACGCCCCCACCCTCACCCTCTTCAGATCCGCCCCCGCCCCGGACGCCCCGAGGCCCGCCCCGGCTCCGCAGACACGCTCCAAAGGGGTGGAGCCAACTGCGCGGGCAGAGCATCCTGACCCGCCTGTCACTCAAGCGACAGGCCACGCCCCACTGCCCTCACCTGGACCCGCCCCCTCCCTTCCCAGGGTGGAGCCAAGCAGGTGAGGGACATCCCCGCCCCTCCGAGACGATCCCCACCACCACCACCCGTCCCACGCTGAGGTTTTTGGCCCTTTTCTAGAACGGGCCCGGTGCCCGGTGGTGACCCCGGCTCCACCTTCACCCGGGTCGTGACCCACGCGCGGGCTCAAAACCACAGCGCTAGTAATCAGAGCAGCACTTTACAAAACCGCAATTTTCCCTGCTTGGTTAGCAAAAGAAAAAAAAAAGAAAAGAAAGAAAGAAAGAAAAGAAATGTGCTTTGGAGTGAGCCTGACCTGCTGCATGTAGCCCACTCTATCACCTTATAAGATCTTGGGGCTGGAGAGATGATTGGTGGTTAAGGCGCTTGCCTGCGAAGCCTAAGGACCTGGGTTCGATTCCCAGGACCCACGTAAAGTCAGATGCACCAGGTGGTGCGTGCGTCTGGAGTTTGTTTGCAGTGGCTGGAGGCTGTGGAGTGTCCCCAAAAAAAAAAAAATAAATAAAATGTTTCTTAAAGAAAAGACATAGCCTCAGATTTGCACCTCTGTGAAATGCAGATGCAGACAGCAACTTCTCCCCAAAGCGGTTGTGCTCAATGAGATAATGCATGGCAACCACGCATGCTCAGTAAGGCTCAGTCCTTGGGCTGGCATAGGGAGCCCAGATACAGAACCCTCACGTATTGTGTCAGCTACGTTTTTTTGTTCTGTATTTTGTTTTTCGAGTTAGGATCTCACTCTAGTCCGGGCTGACCTGGAATTCACTCTGTAGTCTCAGGCTGGCCTCGAACTCACAGTGATCCTTCAACCTCTGCCTCCAGAGTGCTGGTATTAAAGTTGTGCACCACCATGCCCTGCTGTTTTAAAGTTAATTTTACTTATTTATGAGAGAGAGAGAGAGAGAGAGAGAGAGACAGAGAATGGGCGTCCCAGGGCCTCCAGCCGCTGCAAATGAACTCCAGATGTATGGGCCACTTTGTGGCTTTACATGGACACTGGGGAATCAAACCGGGCCCTTCATACTTTGAAAGCACGTGCCCTTAACCACTGAGCCATGTCCCTTAAGTTAATAAAAAATTTTTTGTTTTGTTTTTGTTTTTTGAGGTAGGGCCTTGCTGTAGCCAGGCTGACCTGGAATTCACTATGTAGTCTCAGGGTGGCCTCAAACTCACGGTGAACCTCCTACCTCTGCCTCTGGAGTGTTGGGATTAAAGGCGTGCATCGCCACACCCGGCATAAATTAATTTTTTTAATTGGCCTACAAAATTATAGTTTTCATTGTGACATTTATTTATTTATTTATTTTGGTTTTTCGAGGTAGGGTCTCACACTAGCTCAGGCTGACCTGGAATTCACTCTGTAGTCTCAGGGTGGCCTCGAACTCACAGCGATCCTCCCACCCCTGCTTCACCACGCCCGGCTCACTGTGACATTTTTATACACGTATATCGTTTTATTTTTGCTGCGACTCAGCCATCTGTGAACTAGGGTCCATAAAAGGCCTCCACAGGAAGCGATGGGTGGGACCGCGCTGCGTGTCTTGCAGAGCCGGTGGCTTCAACTCTCAGTCCCTACGAGACAGGCCCTTTGTCCCCCCCACTCCCCGCAGTGTCTCCCCGGACTGCACAGGGTCATCATCATGAGCCTCCCTCCTCCCCCTCACTCCCCCCAGGCGGAGGGGAATTTTTTTTTTTTTTTTCCTATTGCTCCCGCCTAAAATGCCCCGGTGACTGACGTCTGCCCGGCGGGACAGGTTGGGGCGGTGAGCGGGGAGCTTTCAAGTCCCCAGTCCCGGGCTTGCAAGTGTGGACCTGCGCCCTGCCGGGCGGCGGGAACATCTGCCCTCCCCGCCGCGCCCAGAGCCGAGCTGGGAGGTACCGGCCCCGCGGGTTCCCTGGCCCGCCTTGGGTACACCCCACTCCCACACTCGTGTGCCCCTCCCCGCCCTCTCTCAGAGCCTGCGTTCCCCCAATGCTCCCCCTTGTAGGGTGGGATGAGGGTGGACAAGGGGCAAGGGCCCAGCGACCTCCCACAAGGCTCCCCTTTCTCTGTCCCTCTCCACCCACACGACCTAGGCTCTGCGGCAAGAAGAATCTTGTCCCATCGTTTGTTGTCACTGCCATTCCTGAGGTTCAAGGATCCTCTGCACTCCTTATTGGAGCACAGGGACACTCCCACCATTGGGAGTCACACCCTCCACACCCCACCTGCTTTGTCTCCACAATTCGGGCATGACACCACGAAGCCATAAACATCAGGGCAGAGAACTCTGGCCTATAGTCATGGCAAGAACATAAGCAAAAATAATAATGCATTAACAGTAATGTTAATATTAATAATAATAATAGCTAGGGCTTAGTAACAGTAATGGGGCTGGTAACACTACCTACATACAAGGAGAGGAGGAGGGATTCACGCCTGCCCAAAGACAGAGCCCTGTGTGATTTGGGCAGGTGCTAGAAAGTACAGGAGGTGAAAAGTTAACTGAGGGCAGGGTTCCATGATGCAGCTTCCACGAAGCTGTCACTCCTAGGACCTTTTGGTGATGTGACTGCTTTTGAGTCGCTCTGCTCCTGTAAGTAAGCCATCACCCATACTCTTGTAAGTAAAGCCCAGTGAACTCATTAGCACGCCAAGCTGAGCTTGCGTGGAAATGTTTCTTTAGCCTGATCTTGGTATAGAACCTAGGATGAACAGATGTTTGTCAAAGTCTTCCCCAGAAAAAGCACAGAAACAGGGCCAGTCCCCAATTTCTCTGGCAAGATCTGAGAACTCTACAACCCTTGACTTGTACCCTCCAACAGCAGAATCACTTTGTTTAAACATATATTTATTGGCTGAGCGTGGTGGCGCATGCCTTTAATCCCAGCACTCGGGAGGCAGAGGTAGGAGGATCGCCATGAGTTCGAGGCCACCCTGAGACTACATAGTGAATTCCAGGTCAGCCTGAGCCAGAGTGAGACCCTACCTCGAAAAACCAAAGAGAGCTGGAGAGATGGCTTAGTGGTTAAGGCGCCTGCCCCCTAAGCCTAAGAAAGCTGGTTCCAATCTTCAGGTCCCAAGTTTAGCCAGATGCAAAGTGACGCAAGGGTGCAATGCTGTACTTGGCCACAAGGGGGCGAACACATCTAGATTTCGTTCACAGCAGCTGAGAGGCGTTCTCAGGCTAAGCAGGCAGGTAGGCACCTTAACGCTAAGCCATCTCTCCAGCCCTTAAAGATTTATTTTTATTTATTAGAGAGAGAGAGAGAGAGAAAATGAGCACACCAGGGCCTCTAGCCACTGCAAATGAACTCCAGATGCATGTGCCACTATGTGCATCTGGCTTACATGGGACCTGGAGAATCAAACCTGGGTCCTTAGGTTTCACAGTACTTTAACCACTAAGCCATCTCTCCAGCCCTGTTCTGTCTCTTATAGGAACGTGCCCCTGTAGGGCTGGTATCAAATCCATCCTCCATTTGGCTTGCCCCTGCCTTGATACAACTTGAACCAACTCTATAATTTACATGGTCCAGAAAGAAGTGAAAATGCAAGGGTCCTTTCAAACCTTGCAGATAGATTCAAACTTATTGAGAATTTCAAGCTAGGGGCTGGAGAAATGGCTTAGCAGTTAAGGCATTTGCCTGCAAAGCTAAAGGATCCTGGTTCGACTCTCCAGGACCCACATAAGCCAGATGCACAAGATGGCACATGTGTCTGTAGTTTGTTTGCAGTGGCTGGAGGCCCTGGCACGTTCATTCTCTCTCTATCTCTCTCTCTCTCTCTGCCGCTTTCTCTCTCTCAAGTAAATAAATAAAATAAAATAAAAAGGAATTTTAAGCCAGGAATGATGGGTCACACCCGTAACCCCAGAGCTTGGAAGGCTGAGGCCAGGAGGATTACTGTCCATTCAAGGACAACTTGAGTGACCAAGCAAGACTATGTCTGAAAACAGCTCAAACAGGAGCTGGGCGTGGTGGCACATGCCTTTAATCCCAGCATTCGGGAGGCAGAGGTAGGAAGATTGTCATGAGTTCGAGGCTACACTGAGACTACATAGTGAATTCCAGGTCAGTGGGCTAGAGTGAGACCCTACCTCGAAAAACCAAAAAAAAAAAAAAAAAAAAAAAAAAAACCTCAAACAGGCTGGAGAGATAGCTCAGTACTCAATGACACTTGGTTGCAAAATCTAATGGCCTGCATTTAATTTCCCAGTCCCCACATAAACCCAGATGTACAGTGTAGCACAGGTCTGGAGTTCGTTTGCAGGAGGCCTATTCTCTTTCTCTCTCTCTCTCTCAAATAAATATATAATTTAAAAATATTTTTAGGGGCTGGAGAGATGGCTTAGCAGTTAAGGCATTTGCTTGCAAAGCCAAAGGATCCTGGTTCGATTCTCCAGGACCTACGTAAGCCAGATACACAAGGGGGTGCATGCATCTGGAGTTCATTTGCAGTAGCTGGAGGCCCTGGAGTGCCCATTCTCTCTCTCTCTCTCTCTGCCTTTCTCTCTCAATAAAAATTTTTTAATTAAAATTTTATTTATTTATTAAGTTTTTTGGTTTTTAAATATATTTTATTTATTTATCTGAGAGAAAGAGGCAGAGAGAGAGATAGAAAGAATGGGTGCACCAGGGCCTCCAGCCACTGCAAATGAACTCCAGATGCATGTGCTCCCTTGTGCATCTGGCTTACATGGGTCCTGGAGAATCGATCCAGGATCCTTTGGCTTTGCAAGCAAACACCTTAACTGCTAAGCCATCTCTCCAGCGCCCCCCCCCCCTTTTTGATTTTTGTTTTTTTGAGGTAGGGTCTCACTCTAGTCCAGGCTGACCAGGAATTCACTATATCATCTCAGGGTAACCTTGAACTCATGGCGATCCTCTTACCTCTGCCTCCCAAGTGCTGGGATTAAAGGCGTGCGCCACCACGCCTGGCCTAATAAATAGATTTTTAATGAAAAACCAAACAAAATTGAAATAACAACAGCAAAGCATTAGAGCAAGCATAAGTACCTGTGTCACCACATAGATGGCATGCTCAGGAAACTGGCCCTAAGTACAGCACAACTGAGAAAGCATGTGAGTTCCTGCCTGGCTCCTGTAAGAAAGCATTCATCCCTCCAGCTTTCCCCACCCCCCACCTTCTCTTTCCAGCGACAAGCCCAGGACAGGTGATGGAAACAGAGCACAAGGCTAAAAATACAGCTAAGTGTGTCCAGGTCATGGTGCTTAAGGGCTCAAGGTCTTGTGCTCAGCTATGTGGTTCTGGCCTGCAGCTTGAGAGCAGTCCCAGATAGACATCTCAGCGCTTCGCATACCTGGGACGTTCAGGAGCTTTATTTCATGGAAAGAGTGAGGACACTGTCCATGGCGCTTGTGCCTCCAGGAAGAGGTAAGTATCAGCGCGCCCATCTGCCTGCTTTACTTTGCAATTATGTCCTCTTCCTCATTCAGGCATTTCCGAAGCTGGTGGGGTTTGGGGTCAGCCGAGTGACTGAAAACTCCACTTGGGATGATTTCTGCTCCAAGGAAAAAGTCCTACTGCAGACAGAACACAACAAAAAGGGAGTTGTGGTTATGCCAACAATGGCAAACCGTGAACCAAGGATTTGCTTAAGTACTGTGCAGGGTTTATGATCCCATTTCAAAGACTCTCCCCAGAATTTTATGAAGGCTTTACCCTTGTCATCACTACTTCTCAGTGTACAGAGCGGTCAAATGGCTTACCCAGCCGGGTGTGATGGTGCACACCTTTAATCCTAGCACTTGGGAGGCAATGGTAGGAGGATCACCATGAGTTCGAGGCCACCCTGAGACTGCATAGTAAATTCCAGGGCAGCCTGGGCTAGAGTGAGACCCTACCTTGAAAACAAAACAAAACAAAACAAAACAAAACAAAACAAAACAAAACAGGCTTACCCAAAAGGCAGTGGGACTCCAGGCTTATGTTCTTAAGTACCATACTTCAGGGGCTGGAGAAATGATGGCTCAGCCGTTAAAGGTGCTTGTTTGCAGAGCCTGATGGTCTGGGTTCAATTCCCCAGTACCCACATGAAGCTGGATACATAAAATGGCGTATGTATCAGGAGTTTGTTTGCAGTGGCAAGTGGCCTGGTGTGCCCATTCCTTCTCTACCTGTTTGCAAGTAAATAAATAGATTAAACCAGGCATGATGGTATATACCTTTAATCCCAGCACTCAGGAGGCAGAAGTAGGATTGCCATGAGTTCAAGGTCACTATGACACTACATAGTGAATTCCAGGTCAGCCTGGGCTAGAGCAAGACCCTACCTCGAAAAATCAAAATAAGTAAACAGATTAATAATTGTTTTTTAAAAGAGCCATATTGGGCTGGAGAGATGGCTTAGCGGTTAAGGCGTTTGCCTGCAAAACCAAAGGACCTCAGTTTGACTCTCCAGGACCCATGTAAGCCAGATGCACAAGGGGGAACATGTATCTGGGGTTCATTTGCAGTAGCTGGAGGCCCTAGCTCGCCATTCTCTCCCTCCCTCTCTCTCTTTCTCGGCCTCTTTTCTCTCTCTCAAATAAATAAAATATATTTTAAAAAAATAAATAAAAAGAGCAATGCTAAAGTTGGTCGCTGTCATCTCAACACTGGGGAGATTGGGGTAGTAGGATCAGGATTTCAAGGCCATCCTCAGCCTGGGCTACATGAGACCTTGTCTCAAAAAAAAAAAAAAAAAAAAAAAAAAAAAAAAAAAAAAAGTTAAATAAAAGAACCATGCTAAATTGCCTTATCTTTTTTTTCTTTTTCTTTTTGGGTTTTTCAAGGTAGGACCAAGGTCTTGCTCTAGCCTAGGCTGACCTGGAATTCACTATGCAGTCTCAGGGCATGGAACTCATAGCGATCCTCCTACCTCTGCCTCCCAAGTGCTGGGATTAAAGGTGTGCACCACCACGCCCGGCTTTTTTTTTTTTTTTTTTTTTTTAGGTAGGGTCTCACTCCAGCCCAGGCTGACCTGGAATTCACAATATAGTCCCAAGCTGGTCTTGAACTCATCGAAATCCTCCTACCTCTGCCTCCCAAGTGCTGCTGGGATTAAAGGTGTGTGCTACCACGCCCAGTCTAATAACCATTTTTTTTTTTTTTTTTGAGGCAGGGTCTCACTCTAGACAAGGCTGACCTGGAATTTACTCTGTAGCCCAGGCTGGCCTTGAACTCACATTGATCCTTCTACTTCAGCTTCCCAAGTGCATTCTTTTCTCCCTTTCTTAGCGCTGAAGATCAAATCCAGGGCTTCATGCATGCCAGGCAAGCGTTCTTAGCTGCAAATACCCCCAATCCACTATCAACATTATAATGAACGCAGGATCCCTCCTCCCCATGGTCCCTTGGCTCAGCACTGTATGACTGCTGATCCTGTGACCCAGGTTCTTAGCTCAGGCCTTGAGTGGCAAGGACTTTAAGAGAAGCAGTAGTTTGCTTGTTTTGATGGTTTCTGATACTTTAACCACTAAGCCATCTCTCAGCCCTGTTCTGTCTCTTATAGGAACGTGCCCTCTGGGGCTGGTATCAAATCCATCCTCCATTTTGGCTGCCCTGCTTGATACAACTTGAACCAACTCTATAATTTACATGGTCCAGAAAGAGTGAAAATGCAAGGGTCGCTTTCAAACCTTGCAGATAGATTCAAACTTATTGAGAATTTCAAGCTAGGGGCTGGAGAATGGCTTTAGCAATTTAAGGCATTTGCCTGCAAAGCTAAAGGATCCTGGTTCGACTCTCCAGGACCCATAAACCAGATGCACAAGATGGCACATGTGTCTGAGGTTTGCTTGCAGTGGCTGGGAGGCCCTGCACGTTCATTCTCTCTCTGTCTCTCTCTCTCTCTCTGCCGCTTTCTCTCTCTCAAGTAAATAAATAAAAATAAAATAAAAGGAATTTTAAGCCAGGAATGATGGGTCACACCGTAACCCCAGAGCTTGGAAGGCTGAGGCCAGGAGATTACTGTCCATTCAAGGACAACTTGAGTGACAATGAGACTATGTCTGAAAACAGCTCAAACAGGAGCTGGGTAGTGGCACATGCCTTAATCCCAACATTTGGAGGCAGAGGTAGGAGAGATTGTCATGAGTTAGGAGGCTACACTGAGACTACATAGTGAATTCCAGGTCAGTGGGCTAGGAGTGAGACCTACCTCAAAAACCAAAAAAAAAAAAAAAAAAAAAAACTCATACAGGCTGGAGAGATAGCTCAGTACTCAATGACACTTGGTTGCAAAATCTAATGGCCTGCATTTAATTTCCCCAGTCCCCACATAAACCCAGATGTACAGTGTAGCACAGGTCTGGAGTTCGTTTGCAGGGAGGCCTATTCTCTTTCTCTCTCTCTCTCAAATAAATATATAATTTAAAAATATTTTTTAGGGGCTGGAGAGATGGCTTAGCAGTTAAGGCATTTGCTTGTAAAGCCAAAAGGATCCTGGTTCGATTCTCCGGGACCTACGCAAGCCAGATACACAAGGGTGCATGCATCTGAGTTCATTTGCAGTAGCTGGAGGCCTGGGTGCCCATTCTCTCTCTCTCTCTCTCTGCCTTTCTCTCAATAAAAATTTTTTAATTAAAATTTTATTTATTTATTAAGTTTTTTGGTTTTTAAATATATTTTATTTATTTATCTGAGAGAAAGAGGCAGAGAGAGAGATAGAAAGAATGGGTGCACCAGGGCCTCCAGCCACTGCAAAATGAACTCAGATGCATGTGCTCCTTGTGCATCTGGCCTTAGGTCCTGGAGAATCGATCCAGGATCCTTTGGGCTTTGCAAACAAACACCTTAACTGCTAAGCCATCTCTCCAGCGCCCCCTTTTGATTTTGTTTTTGAGGTAGGGTCTCACTCTGGTCCAGGCTGACCAGGAATGCTCATATCATCTCAGGTAACCTTGAACTCATGGCGATCCCTCTTACCTCTGCCTCCCAAGTGCTGGGATTAAAGGCGTGCGCCACCAATGCCTGGCCTAATAAATAGATTTTTAATGAAAAACAAAACAAAATTGAAATAACAACAGCAAAGCATTAGAGCAAGCATAAGTACCTGTGTCACCACATAGATGGCATGCTCAGGAAACTGGCCCTAAATTACAGCACAACTGAGAAAGCATGTGAGTTCCTGCCTGGCTCCTGTAAGAAAGCATTCATCCTCTCAGCTTTCCCACCCCACCTTCTCTTTCCAGCGACAAGCCCAGGACAGGTGATGGAAACAGAGCACAAGGCTAAAAATACAGCTAAGTGTGTCCAGGTCATGGTGCTTAAGGGCTCAAGGTCTTGTGCTCAGCTATGTGGTTCTGGCCTGCAGCTTGAGAGCAGTCCCAGATAGACATCTCAGCGCTTCTGCATACCTGGGACGTTCAGGAGCTTTATTTCATGGAAAGAGTGAGGACACTGTCCATGCAGTGCTTGTGCCTCCAGGAAGAGGTAAGTATCAGCGCGCCCATCTGCCTGCTTTACTTTTGCAATTATGTCCTCTTCCTCATTCAGGCATTTCCGAAGCTGGTGGGGTTTGGGGTCAGCCGAGTGACTGAAAACTCACTTGGGATGATTTCTGCTCAGAGAAAAGTCCTACTGCAGACAGAACACAAACAAAAAGGGGTTGTAGTTGTGCCAACAATGGCAAACCATGAACCAAGGATTTGCTTAAGTACTGTGCAGGGTTTATGATCCCATTTCAAAGACTCTCCCCAAATTTTATGAAGGCTTTACCCTTGTCATCACTACTTCTCAGTGTACAGAGCTCAAATGCTTACCCAGCCAGGTGTGATGGTGCACACCTTTAATCCTAGCACTTGGGAGGCAATGGCAGGAGGATCACCATAAGTCCGATGGCCACCTGAGACTACATAAGTAAATTCCAGGCAGCCTGGGCTAGAGTGAGACCCTACCTTGAAAACAAACAAAACAAAAAAAAAAACAAAACAAAACAAAACAAAAACAAAACAAAAACAAAAACAAAACAGGCTTACCCAAAAGGCAGTGGGACTCCAGGCTTATGTTCTTAAGTACCATACTTCAGGGGCTGGAGAAATGATGGCTCAGCCGTTAAAGGTGCTTTGTTTGCAGAGCCTGATGGTCTGGGTTCAATTCCCCAGTACCATGAAGCTGGATACATAAAATGGCGTATGTATCAGAGTTTGTTTGCAGTGGCAAGTGGCCTGGTGTGCCCATTCCTTCTCTACCTGTTTGCAAGTAAATAAATAGATTAAACCAGGCATGATGGGTATATACCTTTAATCCCAGCACTCAGGAGGCAAAGTAGGATTGCCATGAGTTCAAAGGTCACTATGACACTACATAGTGAATTCAGGTCAGCCTGGGCTAGAGCAAGACCCTACCTCAAAAAATCAAAATAAGTAAACAGATTAATAATTGTTTTTTTAAGAGCCATATTGGGCTGGAGAGATGGCTTAGCGGTTAAGGCGTTTGCCTGCAAAAACTAAAGGACCTCAGTTTGACTCTCCAGGACCCATGTAAGCCAGATGCAATAAGGGGGAACATGTATCTGGGGTTCATTTGCAGTAGCTGGAGGCCCTAGCTCGCCATTCTCTCCCTCCTCCCTCTCTTTCTCGGCCTCTTTTCTCTCTCTCAAATAAATAAAAATATTTTAAAAAAATAAATAAAAAGAGCAATGCTAAAGTTGGTCGCTGTCATCTCAACACTGGGGAGATTGGGAGTAGTAGGATCAGATTTCAAGGCCATCCTCAGCCTGGGCTACATGAGACCTTGTCTCAAAAAAAAAAAAAAAAAAAAAAGTTAAATAAAAGAACCATGCTAAATTGCCTTATCTTTTTTTCTTTCTTTTTTGGTTTTTCAAGGTAGGACCAAGGTCTTGCTCTAGCCTAGGCTGACCTGGAATTCACTATGCAGTCTCAGGTAGCATGGAACTCATAGCGATCCTCCCACCTCTGCCTCCCAAGTGCTGGGATTAAGGTGTGCACCACCACGCCCGGCTTTTTTTTTATTTTTTTTTTTTTTTTTAGGTAGGGTCTCACCCAGCCCAGGCTGACCTGGAATTCACAATATAGTCCCAAGCTGGTCTTGAACTCACGAAATCCTCCTACCTCTGCCTCCCAAGTGCTGCTGGGATTAAAGGTGTGTGCCACCGCGCCTGGTCTAATAACCATTTTTTTTTTTTTTTTTTTTTGAGGCAGGTCTCACTCTAGACAAGGCTGACCTGGAATTTACTCTGCAGGCCAGGCTGGCCTTGAACTCACATTGATCCTTCTACTTCAGCTTCCCAAGTGCATTCTTTTCTCCCTTTCTTAGCGCTGAAGATCAAATCCAGGGCTTCATGCATGCTAGGCAAGCGTTCTTAGCTGCAAATACCCCCAATCCACTATCAACATTATAATGAACGCAGGATCCCTCCTCCCCATGGTCCCTTGGCTCAGCACTGTATGACTGCTGATCCTGTGACCCAGGTTCTTAGCTCAGGCCTTGAGTGGCAAGGACTTTAAGAGAAGCAGTAGTTTGCTTGTTTTGATGGCGTGATGGGAAAAGACAACATAATGAGTGAGAAGGCTGGGCACATTTGGTTGGAAAATGAAGACATCAGAGTCATCTTGCATCTAGGGTCAGATGACTAGCGGTGGGAGGGCAGACAGAAGGCCGCCGGTTCACATCCATCGAGGCCTGCCTGCGATTGGTGCACATTCAGCACATGTGGTCTAAATCACTGGCCAGGCAGGGTTTGCATCATAGTTCAGGAATCTTTTCAAATTCTCTCTCCAAACGTTTTGCTCTTCCTTTGCATCCCGAACCTCAGATGTGTTCCCACATGGGTGTGGGAGTCTGCTGGTTGGGTGTTAAAATAAAAACATGTGAAGAAATGAAAGAGAAAAACAACGGCACTAGAACTTGGAGGGTGGGGCCAACAAAGGAAGAAGCTATGAATTCATACAAATGTGTTCAATTTCTTCCCCTTCTTCTTCTTCTTTTTAAGTAAGGTCTCGCTCTAGCCCAGGCTGACCTGGAATTCACTATGTAGTCTCAGGGTGGCCTCGAACTCACAGCCATCCTCCCACCTCTGCTGGGATTAAAGGTGGGAGCTTCCACGCCTGGCCTCAATTTCTTCTTGATTTGCTGCTGCTTTTCTGGGAAGGGAATAAGGGCTATGAAAGAGCAGAAAGGAAAGAAAGGAGAAAGACGAGAGGAGCTAAAAATACTGGAAGGCCAGCTTGGCTAAGCATCAAAGGGAGACACATTTCCAAATAGAAGCACTGCTTTAGACACGTCACAAAATACAAACAACACGGAAAATAAAGGTTACTTAGATGGAGCTCAGTGGAAGAAAAAAAATGGGAGAGATGACTTAGCAGTTAATGCACTTGTCTACCAAGCCTAAGGACCCAGGTTCAATTCCCCAGTACCCACAGAAGCCAGATGCACAAGGAGGTGCATATGTCTGGAGTTTGCAGTGGCTAGAGACCCTGGTGCACCTGTTCTCTCCATCCCTCTCTCTCTCTTTTTTTGGCTTTTGGAGGTAGGGTCTCACTCTGGCCCAGGCTGACCTGGAATTCACTCTGTATTCTCAGGCTGGCCTCGAACTCACGGCGGTCCTCCTACCTCTGCCTCCAGAGTGCCGGGATTAAAGGCGTGCGCCACCACGCCTGGCTTGTCCCTCTCTTTCTCTTTCTCACCCTCTCTCTCAAAATGGATGAATAAAATAAAAAAATTAAAATAAAAAAATAAAAACAGAGGCTGGACGTGGTGGCGCATGCCTTTAATCCCAGCACTCGGGAGGCAGAGGTAGGAGGATCACCATGAGTTCGCGGCCACCCTGAGACTACATAGTGAATTCCAGGTCAGCCTGAACTAGAGTGAAACTCTACCTCAAAAAACAAAACAAACAAACAAAAAGACAGTTTGGCTCAGGGTCCTGAGTCCATGGCAACTCCCACCAACTTTGGTGTCAACACTTGATCTGCAGTGGTGTGGAAGATGCAGCCATACCACCCTCAGCATGCCTAGGCTGAACTGATCTTGGAAACAAGTGCGCAATGGAGGTAGTGGGGCCTCCATATTGCTGGAAGGCTTATTGCTCTGAGTGATGCTCCTATGATGTTGGTATTATTTTTGTTTTTTTAAATATATTTTTATTTATTTATTTGAGAGAGAGAAAGAGAGAAAGAGGAAGAGAGTGAGAGAGAGAGAGAATTCACTCTGTAGTCTCAGGGTGGCCTTGAACTCACTGCAATCCTCCTATTTCTGCCTCCTGAGTGCTGGGATTAAAGGCGTGCATCAACACGCCCAGCTCCAGTCCTATATATATATATATATTTTTGGTTTTTCGAGGTAGGGTCTCACTCTGGCCCAGGCTGACCTGGAATTCACTATGTAGTCTCAGGGTGGCCTTGAACTCACGGCGATCCTCCTACCTCTGCCTCCCGAGTGCTGGGATTAAAGGCGTGCGCCACCACGCCCGGCTACCAGTCCTATTTTTAAAAATGTTTTTTATTGTTGACAACTTTCATAATTATAATTATAGACAATAAAGCATAATAATTCTCTCCCCCGCCCCCTACTTTCCTCTTCACAACTTTACTCTCCATCTTTTTTGGGGGGGGCAGGACTTGAAGTAGGGCTTTGCTCTTGCCCAAGCTGAGCTGGAATTCACTATATAGTCTTGGGCTGGCCTCAAATTAACGGTGATCCTCCTACCTCTGCCTCCCAAGAGCTGGGACTAAAGGGATGTGCCACCATGCTCGGCTACTGGCTTTATATTGTAAACAACCTTCAAGGGACGGTTTCTATTAGGGCTTATTTCCTTTTCTTTCTTTTTCTTTTCTTTTTTTTTTTTTGAGGTAGGGTCTCACTCTAGTCCAGGCTGACCTGGATTTCACTATGTAGTCTCAGGGTGGCCTCAAACTCACGGCGATCCTCCTATCTCTGCCTCCCAAATGCTGGGATTAAAGGCGTGCGCTACCACGCCTGACCTTATTTCCTTTTCATCTAACAAAATGATAACTATTCCAGAAAATGCAATATTCTAGAAGGGACCCACAGCAAGATGGAAAGTGTATCACTTCCGTGAGGTGAATCCCTGGTGTTTGTTCCATGTGGAAGGCAAGAGTGGGTTGAGAGCATAAGTGACAGTAGGGGTTTGGGGTACCCCCATCTCAGCCCGGCTTACCAGAGCAGGGACCTGGAAGCTTAGGAAAGGCCAACAAGAGGCCTTGCTCATCTGGTAAGGATCCATTTATAATCTCATTGTGGGGGGCTTTACCCTCAGACTCAGGTGATTGTCCTGCACTCTGGAAGGTGCTGGCACATCAGGGTGGGGAAAAGAGAGAGGTGGGGGAGGGAGAGAAGGGGCAGTGATGGGCTGAGGCTCTATCTGATGCTGAATTCCTGCTCTGCTGGAGCAGACCGGTGGTGTTGCATCTTTTTCATTCCCGCTTTCTAGCCCTCTCCTGACTAATTCCCCCTCAGACAGAGGGAGGTGGTGTAGGAAAAAAAAAAAAAAAAACTCAAGGTGAAGAAGGAAGCCGGGTGTGGTAGCGCATGCCCTTGATCCCAGCACTTGGGAGGCAGAGGTAGGAGGATTGCCACCCTGAGACGACATAGTGAATCCCAAGTCAGCCTGAGCTAGAGTGAGACCCTACCTTGGAAAACAAAACAACACAACACAACACAACACAACACAACACAACACAACACAAAACAAAACAAAACCCTCAAGGTGAAGAAGGAAACTGGGTGTGGCCCCCACCTGCCTGTAATCCCAAAACTCAAGAGGCTGAGGCAGGAGGATGGTGAGTTTTATCCATAGGCAGACTCCGTCTTGGGGCAGAGTGGAGGAGGGGGGCAAGTAGGAAGAAAGTGAGATGGAGCTGGGCGTGGTGGCACATGCCTTTAATCCCAGCACTCGGGAGGCAGAGGTAGGAGGATTGCTGTGAGTTTGAGGCCACCCTGAGACTACATAGCGAATCCAGGTCAGCCTGGGTCAGAGTGAGACCCTACCTCGAAAAACCAAAAAAAAAAAAAAAAGGGGGGGGCGGGAGATGGGTGGGAAGGGGAGAGAAATAGGATTTCTCCAATTATGACTTTTATGACATTTTGGACACTTGTCTTCTGTCCCTACTAGGCAGAGTTAAACACAGATGGTCATTTTCAGGTGACCCACAAGCCTGGTGTCAAGATGACTCACCAGCTTTGAAAAGATGCTTGCTTACCCGGTTCCAGACCCTTCCCAAAGACAAACCTTTCTCCAACGCCCTGCTCGAAACTGACCCACCTCTTGGGAGGTGAGGCGCGCCCTGGCTGCTAAATGGGCATCATTGTCTTCCCAAGTATCTGTGGGTCCAGATGCCACAGGCTTGGGGTGGTTCTGCTTACAGCAAGGCTGTGTGGCGTGGTCTGCCCGTTGGCTGATTCACTCCAGGGACAACTCTCAAAGTTTCAAACAGGCAACACATGCAATTCCAGGGAGGCCTTGCCAGCCCATACTCTGTTTTTCCATCATTTCACTCTCCTCTCTCTCTGAGGAGGAGCCTCCTTTGGCATTTTTTGCATATGAAAAAATCAAAACCACCAACAGGACGTGCCACCTGATAAGGAGTGAGGAGGGGAGCATTGCTCAAAAAGAGTTCCACGGGGAAGGAGCGTCTTTGTTCTCCTTTCAAGCCCTTGACACAGCTAAGAGCTCTCTTTACTGCATTTGCCACGGGATGTAAAATAAAGCCACATTCAGAAGCCATGTAGTCTCTCTGGGAGAGAGACACAGGAGAAGGTGCCCAGGGCTGCAGGAACGTGTTCTTTCATTTCTGGTCCCTAACCTTGGCAGTGATTTGGATAATTTAACAGTGCCCTCTGTATGTCATGTGGAGGAGGACACTTTTTGCACATGTACCATGCAGTTACCTTACCATCTGTACCCACAAATCTAGTCTGAATATCTGATGGTATTTATCCAAAGCATGTCTTAAGAACATTAGGATCTCTGGGGAAGCCATTTTGGGGAAGAAAAATAAAATAAGAACTAAGAGTTCCTAAGCCTTCTTCAACATCATTTGACTATAACATCTGACATTTTGGACACTTGTCTTCTGTCCCTACTAGGCAGAGTTAAACACAGATGGTCATTTTCAGGTGACCCACAAGCCTGGTGTCAAGATGACTCACCAGCTTTGAAAAGATGCTTGCTTACCCGGTTCCAGACCCTTCCCAAAGACAAACCTTTCTCCAATGCCCTGCTCGAAAACTGACCCACCTCTTGGGAGGTGAGGCCACGCCCTGGCTGCTAAATGGGCATCATTGTCTTCCCAAGTATCTGTGGGTCCAGATGCCACGGGCTTGGGGGTGGTTCTGCTTACAGCAAGGCTGTGTGGCGTGGTCTGCCTGTTGGCTTTGATTCACTCCAGGGACAACTCTCAAAGTTTCAAACAGGCAACACATGCAATTCCAGGAGGCCTTGCCAGGCCCATACTCTGTTTTTCCATCATTTCACTCTCCTCTCTCTCTGAGGAGGGAGCCTCCTTTGGCATTTTTGCATATGAAAAAATCAAAACCACCAACAGGACGTGCCACCTGATAAGGAGTGAGGAGGAGGCATTGCTCAAGAGTTCCACGGGGAAGGAGCGTCTTTGTTCTCCTTTCAAGCCCTTGACACAGCTAAGAGCTCTCTTTACTGCATTTGCCACGGGATGTAAAATAAAACCACATTCCAGAAGCCATGTAGTCTCTCTGGGAGAGAGACACAGGGAGAGGTGCCCAGGGCTGCAGGAACGTGTTCTTTCATTTCTGGTCCCTAACCTTGGCAGTGATTTGGATAATTTAACAGTGCCCTCTGTATGTGTGTGGAGGAGGACACTTTTTTTTGCACGTGTACCGAGTTACCTTACCATCTGTACCCACAAATCTAGTCTGAATATCTGATGGTATTTATCCAAAGCATGTGTCTTAAGAACATTAGGATCTCTGGGGGAAGCCATTTTGGGGGAAGAAAAATAAAATAAGAACTTCAGAAGTTCCTAAGCCTTCTTCCAACATCATTTGACTATAACATCTGATGGTGTAACACCACCCACACCCACATCACAAACCAAAGTGACATCACCAAATCTAGAGATAATGGCTCAAAACTCCTGCGTGTGGGCCAATATCTAAACAGCCATTTGCCCCTACATGACTGAGGTGGAGAAAGATATGTGACTAGAAACACTAAAGTCAGAGAGAGAGAGAGAGAGGAGAGAGAGAGAGATAGAAAACTTGTAGTCGAGCATGGTGGCACATGCCTTACTCAGGAGACAGAGGTAGGAGGATCTCCATGAGTTCGAGGCCATCCTGAGACTACAGAGTGAATTCCAGGTCAGCCTGGGTAGAGCAAGACCTTACCTCAAAAACAAAAAGCAAACAAAAAGAGAACACTGGGGCTGGAGAGATGGCTTAGTGGTTAAGACACATGCCTGCAAAGCCTAAGGATCCCAGTTCGATTCTCCAGGTCCCATGTAAGCCAGATGCATGTGGTGGTGCATGAGTCTGGAGTTCCTTGCAGTGGCTAGAGGCCCTGGTGTGTCCATTCTCTCTCCCCCAACCTCTTTCTCTCTCTCTCTCAAAAGAAATAAAATAGGGCTGGAGAAATGGCTTAGTGGTTAAGGCGCATGCCTGCTAAGCCTAAGGATGCCAGTTCCAATCTCCAGGTCCCACGTTTAGCCAGATGCAAAGTGATGCAAGGGTGCAATGCCGCACTTGCCCACAAGGGGGCGCACACATATGGATTTCGTTCTCAGCAGCTGAGAGACTGCTGGTGCGCCCATCTCTATCTGTCTCCCTCTCCCTCTCTGTCGGTCTCTGTGTCTCTCTCCAAAACTAAATAAAAATAATTAATAAATTAATAAAAATAAATAAAATAATGGCTGTGGCTGTGAGGAAAAAAGAGAAAAAGTAAATAAAATAAAAAAATAAGAAACTAATGCAAATTATAAAAAAAGAGAGAGAACACTTGTTTCTTCCCTCTACTAAACTAGCTAAAATAAAATTTAAGGCAACCAAAATATGGTAAGGTATATTTAATTTAATTTAATTTATTTTGGTTTTTCGAGGTAGGGTCTCACTCTAGCTCAGGCTGACCTGGAATTCACTCTGTATTCTCAGGATGACCTCAAACTCATGGCGATCCTCCTACCTCTGCAACCAATCCATATGAGCTGAGATCCCAGCATCCCTACCTATGGACTTCGACAGTCCATCCATCTTATTGAACACCGTACTTCAGAACGGCTGAGGTCTCACCAGCTCTCACCAACATCTGGACAGCCAGAACATCACGTGCAAAGCAGATCATCCAGGCCCCAGCACCAGGTAGCACTCTCGTTGGGAAGTGATACTAAGAAAGCCCGCTCATTCTCCCTGGTCAAGCTTGTGGTGAGATGGCAGTGGAAGGAGAAATGCTGTCACACACCTGGCAAGTTTGAAGAAGCAAAAACCCTGCAAGGGGTTGAAACCCAGGGATGATTCCATGAAGGGCATCCAGAGACACAGGATAAGGAACTCCATCAGTTCCGAGAGCACTCGGGATGCAGAGGCAGGAGGATCACCATGAGTTCGAGGCCACCCTGAGAATACAGAGTGAATTTCAGGTCAGCCGGGCTAGAGTGAGACCCTACCTCAAAAAAAAAAAAAAAAAAAAAAAAAAAGAGCAAGCGTCAAGTGGGGCAGATGCCAGGCTCATCGGGCACAGGAGGCCTGCAGGTGGCATCGGAGAGGTAGATGATGGTGGTGATGTGATGGGTGGGAGAGGGAAGAGATGACACTATAGAATGTTCAGCATGGGAGACTTATTTCAAGGGAAGGAAATCCTAAAGCTGAAGATGGGATTGAGGGTGGGAGAGATTCCTCAAGATAGAGGAGGGAGGGGCTGGAGAGTTGGCTTTGTGGTTATGGCACTTACCTGCAAAGCCAAAGGACCTCAGTTTGAGTCCCCAGAACCCACGTGATCCAGATGCACAAGGAGGTGCATGCATCTGGAGTTCGTTTGCAGTGGCTGGAGGCCCTTGCGTGCTCATTCTCTCTCTCTCTCTGCCTCTTTCTCTCAAATAAATAAATAAATAAATAAGTAATAAAACAATAAAAAATAAAACTATGAAAAGATAGAGGAGGGAGATATTTTCTTTTCAGTTATAATATTTGTCATTGATACTCAGTCTAGGTTTTAAAAAAATTTTTTTTTTTTTTAGTTTTTTGAGGCAGGGTCTTACTTTAGTTCAGGCTGACCTGTAATTCACTATGTATTCTCAGGGTGGCCTTAAACTCACAGCGATCCTCCTACCTCTGTCTCCCAGTGCTGGGATTAAAGGCATGCGCCACCATGCCCGGCAATTTTTTAAATTAAAAAATATTAAATTAAATTTATTTATTTGAGACAGAGAGAGAGAGAGAGGGAGAGAATGGGCACACCAGGGCTTCTAGCCACTGCAAACAAACTCCAGATGCATGAACCCCCTTATGCATCTGGCTAACGTGGGTCCTGGGGAATCAAACCTGAGTCCTTTGGCTTTGCAGGCAAGCATCTTAACTGCTAAGCCATCTCTCCAGTCCTAAAGGACCTATTTAATATATATATATATATTGGGGGGTGCTAGAGAGATGGCTTAGCATTGTGGAATTTGCCTGCAAAGCCAAAGGATCCTGATTTGATTCTCCAGAACCCACGTAAGCCAGATACACAAGGGGGGGCATGCATCTGGAGTTCGTTTACAGTGCGTGGAGGCCCTGGCATGCCCATTCTCTCTCTTTCTCTCTGTCTCTTTGTCTACTTCAAATAAATAAATAAAATATATTTAAAAAATAAACATATTTTTATTTTTTTATTTGAGATAAAGAGGCAGAGAGAGAGAGAGAGAAAGAGAGAGAAAGGACTGGGGTATCCTGCCATTGCAAACAAACTAGAAGTATGCGCCATATTGTGTAAAGATCCTTTTGATTTCAAAAAAATATATTTTATTTATTTATTTACTTGACAGAGAGAAAGAGGGAGAGAAAGAGAGAGAATGGGTGTGCCAGGGCCTCCAGCCAGTGCAAACTTCAGGCACATGCGCCCCTTGTGCATCTGGCTAATGTGGGTCCTGGGGAATTGAACTTGGGTCCTTTGGCTTTGTAGGCAAGTGCCTGAACCTCTAAGCCATCCCTCCAGCCCTATTTATTTATTTGAGAGAGAGAGGGAGGGAGGGAGCGAATGGGTGTGTCAGGGCCTCTAGCCATTGCAAACGAACTCCAAATGTATGCACCATCTTGTGCATGTGGCTTATGTGGGTACTGGATAATCAAACTTGGGTCCTTAGGCTTCGCAAGCAAGCACTTTAATTGCTAAGCCACCTCTCCAGCCTGCAAAGGGCCTTTTGCATAGTGGCTGGCACAAGAGTAAATGATTAGGATCCTGTGTGGCACTCGATAAATGACAGCTGCGATTATTATTATTATTATTTTTAAATATTTTATTTATTTATTTATTTACTTATTTATTTATTTTTATTTTTATTTTTTGGTTTTTCGAGGTAGGGTCTCACTCTGGTCCAGGCTGACCTGGAATTAACTATGTAGTCTCAGGGTGGCCTCGAACTCTCAGCGATCCTCCTACCTCTGCCTCCCGAGTGCTGGGATTAAAGGCGTGTGCCACCACGCCCGGCTCTATTTATTTATTTGACAGAGAAAGAAAGAGAGAGAGAGAGAGAGGGAGAGAATGGGCGTGCCAGGGCCTCCAGCCACTTCAAACGAACTCCAGACGTGTGCGCCCCCTTGTGTATCTGGCTAACGTGGGTCCTGGGGAATCGAACCTCAGTCCTTTGGCTTTGCAGGCAAACGCCTTAACCACTAAGACATCCCTCCAGCCCCTGTGATTATTAACCTTGTAAGCTTGGTGGCCTTGGACAAACCAATTCCAATTTTCCTGATTTTAAAGTTATCTCCCGCTGACCTTACAGGGGCAAGGGGAGGGAGCTTGGAATCATTATCTGGGATTTGTGTCTCAGAGCCTTCACGGCGGCAATAACCAACATTTGTCTAGCACATTCTAGTTTACTGACTCCCTTCATGTACACCACTGTGTGTGCTCCCTTTGCCCCTTCTCAGGTTTTAGCTTTGACGTCTCCGCTTTCTTCCTGGCCACTGTAAAGATAGTTCAAAGGCAGAAAAAAAGCACCAGTTGGCCAAGACCTTGAGGACAGATATGCTGAACATGTGGCTGCCACCCAAAAGTTACCCTGGGACAGTGGGACAGCAGCCTGGAAGGGCCAAACATTGCTTCCTGAAACCCCAAAGGGACAGCCGTTGTCAAAGGACATTCCAGCCATCTCTAGCCTCCCCCACTGGTGTTACGGGTCTCTGCACTATGCTGTGGAAAACCTTCAGGCACCTCCCCACCCCCAGAAGCACAGCCAGGAGCTGGGCAAGGTCTTCAAAAGCTCTGGGAAGCCCCGTGTAGTCAGGCTGCAGCCCTTGCAAATACTTAGAAGTATCTAGTGCCGGGCAGGAAGTGTGACTGCATGTCCTGGAGAAGCTTCTGCCTCAAGTTGAATGAAACCTAAGAGGTTTCATGGGATTAGACCATTCTCTTCAGCATGCTTGAAAAATAAACACTTTGCACCTTGTATGAAAATCTCAAGAATGCTTTGGAAATTGGTGACTACCATCCTGGGGACCTAACTGGCTATGGGCTTCAATACTGAAGTCCCCTATCCATTCATAGTTATTTATTTTTCATTGGTACTAGGGATTGAACCTGAGTCTTGTCTGTTAGGCAAATGCTCCACCCTTGAGCACTATTACCATTCCCTTTGTATTTATTTTATTTTATTATTATTATTATTTTTTTTGAGAGAGACACACAGAGCGAGACAGAGAGAGAGAGAGACAGAGACAGAGAGGAAGACAGAGATGGGCGCGGCAGCAGTGTCTCAGCTGCTGTGAACGAAATCCAGATGCGTGCGCCCCCTTGTGGTCAAGTGCGGCATTGCGCCCTTGCCTCACTTTGCATCTGGCTAAACGTGGGACCTGGAGATTGGAACCGCTGGACATTGGAACCAGTGTTCTTAGGCTTAGGAGGCAGGCGCCTTAACCCCTAAGCCATCTCTCCAGCCCTCCCTTTGTATGTTTTTAAAGACTTTTTTAAAAAAGATTTTATTTATTTATTAGAGAAAGAGAGGGAAAGAGAGAGAGGGAGAGTGAGAATGGGCGCGCCAGGGCCTCTAGCCACTGCAAACAAACTCCAGATGTGTGTGTCCCCTTGTGTATCTGGCTTATGTGGGACCTGGAAAATCGAACTGGGGTCCTTAGGCTTTGCAGGCAAACGCCTTAACAGCTAAGCCCTCTCTCCAGCCCAGTCCCTTTGTATTTTGAGACAGGGTCTCAAAGTTGAACAGGCAAGACTTGAACGTTTTGTTTTGAGGCAGGGTCTCTCTCTAGCCCAGGCTGACCTAGAATTCACTACTAGTCTCAAAGCTTTGAACTTTTAATCCTCCTGCACTAGGCCTGGTTTCTCTGTGTGTTTTTGTTTTGTTTTGTTTTGTTTTGTTAAGAGATGGTATCATGAGCTGGAGAGATGGCTTAGCAGTTAAGGCACTTGCCTGCAAAACCAAAGGATCCAGGTTTGATTTCTCAGGACCCACATAAGCCAGGTGTACAAGGTGGCACATGCATCTGAAGTTCATTTGCAATGGCTGGAGGCCATGGCATGCCCATATTCTCTATTTCTGCCTCTTTGCCAAATAAATAAAGATAATAAAAAAGTATTAAAAAAAAAGATGGGAAGCCGGGCGTGGTGGCGCACGCCTTTAATCCCAGCACTCGGGAGGCAGAGGTAGGAGGATCGCCGTGAGTTCAAGGCCATCCTGGGACTACATTGTTAATTTCAGGTCAGCCTGGGCCAGAGTGAGACCCTACCTCGAAAAACAAAACAAAACAAAACAAAAAAAACAAAACAAAAAGATGGGATCATGGGTTGAGGAGATGGCTCAGAGGTGCTTGCTTGTGAAACCTGTTGTCCTCTGCTCAAATCCCCGGCATCCACAAAAAGCCAGAAGCACAAAGTAGCACATGGGACTGGATTTCGCTTGCGGGGGTGCGTCCATATGCCCTGACACGCTTTCAAATAATAATTTTTTTTTTTTTGGTTTTTTTCGAAGTAGGGTCTTGCTTTCTAGCCCAGGCTGACCTAGAATACACTATGTAGTCTTGGCCTTGAACTCACAGAAATTCACCAACCTCTGCCTCCCGAGTGCTGGGATTAAAGGTGTGTGCCACCATGCATGGCTAATAAAAAATCTCTTAAAAAAAAAAAAAAAAAAAAAGAGATGGCAGCCAGGCATGGTGGTGCACGCCTTTAATCTAAGCAGAGGTAGGAGGATTGGCAGGAGTTTGAGGTCAGCCTGAGACTAGAGTGAATTCCAGGTCAGCCTGTACTAGAGAGAGACCCTACCTCAGATAGGGTATCTTCTTTCTATTGCCCAGAAGGTCTTGCTGCAGTGGGGAGTATGCGCACCACTGTGCTGGCATATGGTTGTCATCTTCAGAGCCCGAGGCTGGGAGGTTTTTGTTTTTTTTTTTTCCTGAGGACTTGGAGTCTCTCAGCCTTCCCAGTAGAAGGCCTGGCAGATGACTTATGTTCAGCCTATATTTCCCCTTTTAGAAGCAGGTTGCTAGGGCCCTTGATCATTCACTGCCACTTCCCCCAGCTCCCTTCACATGAACCGAGGAGAAAGTCTACCACTACCTTATTTTTCATTTTTTTCAAGGTAAGGTTTCACTCTAGCCCAGGCTGGCCTCAAACTCACAGCAATCCTCCTTTCTCTAGCCTCCCAAGTGCTGGGATTAAAGGTGTGCATCACCACGCCGGGCTTCTACCACCATCTCAAGGATATAAACCCGGTCTCTAGGGCTGGAGAGATGGCTTAGCAGTTAAGGCGCCTGTCTCCTAAGCCTAAGAACACTGGTTCCAATGTCCAGTGGTTCCAATCTCCAGGTCCCATGTTTAGCCAGATGCAAAGTGATGCAAGGGCGCAATGCCGCACTTGACCACAAGGGAGCGCACACATCTGGATTTCGTTCACAGCAGCTGAGAGGCTGCTGGCACGCCCATCTCTATCTGTCTTCCTCTCCCTCTCTCAAAAAAACAAACAAACAAACAACAACAAACAAACAGTCTCCAGCCATTACTCACATGGCTGCAGAAATGCCCCATGACCTGGATGCTGTGTTAAAGAGGAGTAAGTTACACAGATGATTCCATGGGCAAAACGAAGTTCAAAGCACCGGCCCACGCAAACCTCTGCTTTGCAACCTGAAGCCCTTAACCAACCATAGCAGAGACAACACAGAACACATACTTGATAAAATTGTATTTTTTTACAGTCATTTATACAATTTGTTACAAAACCATAGAAGACTACAACTTGTTTTAAATCATTTTTGGTCTGCAAATATGTAAAATCTGTGTGCAATTATCATGTATTTACAGGGCCTCATGTTAGTCATTTTCAATGATTATTTCAACAATGTCACACTCGCAACATAAGACATGGCTTAAGATAAATATATTAGTAAATAAATATTCTGAGAACATATTTCCATAAATGAAATGTGCTGCTATACATATACAGAATATACATAAGTTGTCTTCTAGCTTTTAAAACTTTTTTTTTTTAAATGGTAATGTTGGAAAAGAGCCCTTAGACCATTTTATTACAAAAATCTTTACAACAAAGTTTTTTTGTGTTTTTATTTTTACAAAATATTTCTTAAGTGCTATGGGAGAATTTCTTTTCTTTTAAAAAACATTTTAAGATAGTGGCTTGTTAGGCCAACACAATACAAATAGTTTATATAAAGGATAGAAAAAGGCAGTTCAATTTAAACAGTGATACTCTTGATTAATAATTCTTTTATAGACCGCATTTTAAAAGCATTAGTTCTGTGTGAACTTTGACACCAGAAGCACGTAAGGGAAGCAAATGAGCCATGGCACAGCAGAGGAACAGGAATCAAATGGCCTGGGCCTGGCAGAAGGAGAAGGGAATCAAAGTGAGCTTACTGGGGTTGTGACCACAGAGATACCTCATTAGTTAGAATGCCCAAACTTCCATGTCCCGCTGGTTCTAGAAACCCTACCGTTGACATGGATCTCACCCAAAGCTGGGCTGCAAGACCACATCACACTTAGGGGGTGCAGTGGTTCCCAGTGGGAAGTGGGGCGTTCCTCTTCCATGGCTGTCTAACTACTACACACCACTGAGATTCCACCAAAAAGATATATTTTTTTCACCAGAACTGGAGCCTTAGAACTTCAAGGAAGCAATCTTTTTGACTGAAATGGTGATACAAGGTGAACTCCTTGTATGGTGAGGTAACACACAAGCTGATAGTTCTTTGCATTTCTAAAATTTCCCTTTTGTTTTTATTACCCATAAGCTATAAAAATTAAGTGTTCTTTTGTATGAAAGAGAATGGGCACACTGGGCCTCTAGCCACTGCACACAAATTTGAAGCATGCACCATCTTGTGCATCTGGCTTATGTGGGTACTGGTGAATCGAACCTGGGTCCTTAGACTTTGCAGGTAAACGCCTTAACTGCTGAGCCATCTCTCCAGCCCTAAATGTGCTTCTTTTGCCATCTGAAGTTATCACTCTTTCAAATGAAAGCTGGATGTATTTATTCTAACTAGACCAAGGGCAGTCCAATCTCCTAAGGCTACTGAGAAGTGGTTTTCTAGCGAGAGCAAAAGAAAGCCATTCTGAGTGGGGGAAGGGGAGAGTTCTGGTTTCAGACTAAGATTATACGCACACACAAAAAAAAGCAAAACCAGTAATGACCAAAATCTCAATGAGAAGCTGTGCCTGGCAGTTCATGCTAAAAGCCATATCCCTGCCTTTCCTAAACCAAGTAATGCAGGCAGCAGTCCTTCGCAGCTGCCACCCCTGGCCCCCGAGATAAAGGCAGCCCTGATCACATAGCAACAGCTTAGGCCCTTCTCCCACCCTCACCAACAGGTGTGCTGGGTACAGCCTGGGGGAGAGTCCCTATGGGACTATATCCCAGAGGCCACGGCAACTTCCTAAATGACAAATGGCTGGATCCTTTGATACCGGGGTTTTCTTCTGTCAATTCCTGGCTAGAAATAAGTAAAACCCCTCAGAGGCCGGGGTTTGAAAGAACAAAGTATTCTGGTGGAGATTCTCATTGAAAATGTCCAGTGTGGCCCCTGGGCTGACTTCCTGGGAGCTAAACCCAAGAAGGGTTATTTCCTGGCATGTCATGATGGGCCCAAGGCTCCCATTCTACAGATGAGCTTTTTACATCTAATGGGCTGAACGCTTTCCAGTGGCAATGGACATCCTGCTAAGTAAAGGAATAAAAGTGACCAGAAGAGTTAGTGATCACAGGGCTAGTCTGATTATTTCCTTTTTGTTTTTTTAAAGAACAAGGACTATATTGAACAAAAAGGATGACATTCCCTGAAGTAATTTTAAATAGATTCTCCCTTTTAAGAATGAAACCCCTTAAAAACAAAAACAAAAACCTCCCCCACTCCCTTAAAAGAAAAAGGCTGGAAAAACACACAAAAGCCTACCGGCTGGGTCTAAACTATCTGGTAGTCTGCCTCGTGGAGGCTCACTACGTGACAGGATAGTGCATCAGGCAGACAGGCTAGTAGACGCGTGCGGGTGAGGTGAGCGAACTCAGCACCAGGAAGAGGGCTGAATGACCTGGAGCGGTGCTTGCTGGGCAGGGGAACGGGGGTAAAGTTCCTTCAGATGGAGCTCAGTGCACAACTCCATGGGGTCAAGCAGGTGTCCCCAGGAAGACAGCCCAAGGAAGCAGCAGCCGGGGGCATGGCTGCCCCCCATACAGACACACGAGCACAGGGGCACTCAGACGCCCTCCCTCCCTTCTCCAAGGTGGGGGGGGTACACTGAAGGACAGCAGAGAGCACTGTTCCCCAACCCCACTGGACACCAAGGCCACAAAACTACATTCCTCCTGGGTGTCCACCCCACACCCCCAAACCATCCCTGTACCCAGTGGCAGGAAGTTCAAAACAGGTGCAAAGTCAGACCACTGGGGGCGAGGGGAAGTTTCTTCTCACCACCCCAGGGGTCTGTGTTCAGGTACAGGAACCCAGAAACACTGCTGCTGGACCATGAACTCGTGCGTTACTTGGGGTGACCCAAAAGGACAGAGGATACGGAGCAGGAAGTGTCCCCGTCACTCCGGGCTTTGGTGGCAATCAATGCTTGACTCCAATTCCCGAGTGCTGCAGACTTTTCCGCCTGTCCCTCGCCACGTCCGTCACCTGCCTACAGATGCGGCAGGAGCGGTGTGGCCCTGACATTTCTGTACATCCAACCTGGTCATGAGAAAGGAGGCAGCTTTGCATCGTCCTCAGAGTTTGTACCCATATCAACTAGCTTCAAGTTTCTGGTTCATCTCCTAAGGCAGGTGAAGCCCTGAGCTTTTCAAAGGCCTGAGGTCCCTCCAGGGAGGCGACAGTATTGACACATGATGTGGTTCATTTAATGCAGCAGTGATTTTTTTTCCTTTTTCAACAAAAGTTGGTGGTTAGGGTTTTTTTCTTTTTTAAAATATATAAATAACTTTTTACATTTACATATAATGTCTTAAAAAACAAAGCAGAGAACTCAATCCCACACACCTCAGAACCCCAAGCGCACACTTTACAAAACAGAGTAACATATTATCAAAAGAGGCAAAGGACTCAAAAGATTTTGTCTGTTGGTTTGTTGAGGGGAGTGGGGCAGGTACCACAGGTGGCTCACATTTTGGGGTGAGGAGGGCTCTCTTTATTACCACTTTTGTGTTTGTCAAGCTAAAAAAAAATTTTTTTTTCTGCTGTTGTTGTGTTTTTTGAAGGAAGTCAGGGTTTGGAGTCTCCATACAGTTCCCGATTTCCAGATAAGAGTTCCTTCTGAGCTCAAGTTCCCGTACCGCTGCCTGGGCGAGATCCTGGTCCTGAGGGAGAGAGGGAGAAGAGTCAGGAGGGGGTGGGGACTGCAGGCTTTGGGCAGCATGCACAAGGCAAGGGAAGTCCCCAAGAGGAAGGCGCTTGGAAGTGACCGCTTACAATGGTGTGTGGACAGTGCACATGACACAGGCCAGAGCAATGGCTCTTTGTCTGGGGGTGGGGTTCAACATATGTTGAGGATACAGTTGTCTCCTGGGGGTGGGCTTCCCTCTCTTGGCAATGCAGTGTGTGGTGTGGAAGTACCATGCACAAGTTTAGTTAACTCAGTGTCCAGTGTTTGTCAGGCACAGCTGCAGGCAGGCATGGGAAGAGCACAGAATGCACAGCCCTGCCCATGGAGTAAAGCTGGGATGTGGTAAAGAAGGTTGCTGAGGTTGTGATCTGGAGACTTGGATGACGGAGAGAAGAGAGGCCAGATCAAAATTTATGAGGAATGGAGAGATGGCTTAGAGGTTAAGGCGCTTGCCTGCAAAACCAAAGGACCCAGGTTCGATTTCCCAGTACCCAAGTAAAACCAGATGCACAAAGTGGCACAAGTGTCTGGTGTTCGTTTGCAGTGGCTAGAGGCCCTGGTAGGCCTATTCTACCTGTCTCTTTCTCTCTCTCAAATAAATAAATTAGTAGCTGAGTATGGTGGTGCACATCCTTAATCCCAGCACTCAGGAGGCCAGAGGCCGAGGTAGGCGTACAGTTGTGAGTTTGAGTCCAGCCTGGGCTAGAGTGAGACCCTACCTTGAAAACCCCAAAAGGGGCTGGAGAGATGGCTCAGTGGTTAAGGCACTTGTCTTCAAAGTCTGACGACCCAGGTTCGATTCCCCAGTACCACATAAGCCAGATGCAAAGTGAAGCATGCACCCGGAGTTCTGTTTGCAATGACTACAGGCCCTGGTGTGCCTATTCTCTGTCTCTCTATCTCTGTCTCTTTCTCTCTTGCTCTGCTTGTAAATAAATAAAATAAATCTTCAAAAAAAAAATTGAATGAGCTGGGCATGGTGGCGCACACCTTTAATCCCAGCACTTGGGAGGCAGAGGTAGGAGGATCGCTATGAGTTCAAGGCCACCCTGGGACTACAGAATGAATTCCAGGTCAGCCTGAGCTAGTCAGACCCTACCTCGAAAAAACAAACAAACAGACAAACAAAAATTGAACGAGGGCTGGAGAGATGGCTTAGTGGTTAAGGCACCTGCCTGTGAAGCCTAAGAACACTTGTTCAAATCTGCAGGACCCACGTCTAGCCAGACGCAAGCGCACAATGTTGCACATGCGCACAAGGGGGCATACGCATCTGGAGTTCGATCACAGTGGCTAAAAGGCCCTGGCGTGCCCATTCTCTTTCTACCTCTTCCTCTCTCTCTCAAATTAAAAAAAATAATAAATAAATAAATTTTAAAAATTGAATGAGTGCTAGGATGAAAGGTGTGTACCACCACACCCAGCAGAGCAGCTCCATTTAAAAGACATTTTATTGAGGGTTAGGGTTAAAGGGTTTTCTAGTGTGAAGGCACTGATTTATGTCTCAAGGAAGGTGGAAGAGCAGGCAAGACCAGGGAAGACCTGTTCCAAGAATGAGGGAACCATGGGAGGTGCAGAAGAGCTGAGCTATCTTTTGGGGGTGAGTGGACAAGACAGGATGGGGTACCCATGAAGCATCTAGGGTTCAGTGGGTCTGACACTCAGCCGAAGGGAGGGTTCTCGGGAGCAGCATTTGGCAGTTATAAGGCACAGAAGTCACACACAGCCTCCACAAACCCCTAGTGCCACCTGCTCTCACCTGAAGCCTCAGTGGCCGGGGCAGGGGACTCCTGAGTGTCCTGGGGGGCACTGGGGAGGCTAGCCTTGATGGCACCCGCCTCCTCTGGAGGGCAGCCAGTTTGCAGTGGTACCTCTGCCTGGTAACATGGAGCCCGCTCCTCTTCTTGGGATGTCCCCAGACCCCAGTGGGGCTGTGGGGCATCCAGGCCCAACGCCCCACCCCAGGGGCTGCGGCAGTCTGGAGCCAGGCCCATGTCACAGTCCATATCCTCTGGAATGATGGGGATACGCTGGCTCAGGTCCCGGGCCCCCGTGCAGCAGCTGGGTGGGGGCTCCTCGGCGAGGGCGTACTGCACGCTCACTGAGTAGTCCTCAGTGTAACAGCCACTGCCCCCCCCACCACTGTGGGCCACCTGCTTCTCTTCATAGAAGCAGCAGGGCAGGCCCTCATATTTCATCCCATCTGTCCTTGGCAAATGGTCTGGGTGAAGACCGTACAGGCTCTGGGAGCTGCCTGGCTGGGGCTCCCCACCTGCAGGGCTGCAGCCCTCAAGGAGCAGGGGACCCAGGAACAAGGTGCTGCCACCCCCGACTGCTCCTTCCCTGGGCCCCAGTGTGGAGGGCTGAGGCTCATAGCAGCAGGCACACGATGGCCCCTCTGGGCCCCCTTTCCAGGTCCTCCTGAGGTCCAAGGTGGCCCCAGGGGACCCCTCGAGCCCCACTTCTGAGGTAGAGCTATTGGGCCCTCTGTGCTCCAGCGAGGAGTTGCTGCTGTAGCTCATCTCCAGGCTGCAGGTGGACAGCTGGTCCCCCGAGGGAGAGGCAGGGCCCTGCCACGGCTCTCCCAGCCCAGTGCCATGGCTGCGTGCTGCTGGGAGCTCCTCTGGAGGTGGGGAGCCCTCGAGGTGCACGGCAGGGCCCCGGATGGAGCTGCCTGAGCCGCCCGCCTCACTGGCGCGACAGGGGCTGCGGCTGCGGTAAATGAAGGGGTCGTAGTCACTGCTGAGGGAGCTGCGGAAGGTGGAGCAGCTCCCGTACACGCCCTGGTTGCTGACCTCTGTGCAGTCCACCACGGAGTCACTGGAGGAACAGCGACACTGGCCAGAGCTGCTGCTGCTGCTGTCGCTGCCTGGGCAGTCTGCCAGGTAGCCACTGCACACCGAGCGGTGGCCGTGGTAGCAGCTGAAGCTGGATGTGCTGCCACTCTCCAGGTGGGCGGGTGGGGCCATGTGCACCACAGTGGGGAAGAGCAGGCTGCTGCCACCATTAGGTGAGAAGGCACGAGATGGGCCCCGGGGTGTGAGGCTGGGCATTGGCTGGCCCTCCTGCTCTGGGTAACTGAGGCCCTGGAAGTAGTAGTGTTGGTACATGGTTTCATACTGGGAGAAGCAAGCTGCCTTGGAGAAGCTGCGGCCGTTGAACTTGGGCCTGCGGAAGGGATGGGCTGGTGAGTAGGCTCGGTGTTCCAGACCACAGCGGTGAGGGGCCAAGGCGTGGTCCAGGTGCAGGGGTGGGTAGCCGCGGATGTAGGCAGGAGTCTGTGGAGAATAGAGGCTCTGTTCCCCATGTCGGTCCATGGTCAGCAGTGTGACGGGGTTCCCATGGGAGTCCATGCTTGTCCTGGTAGGGTAGGCTGGGATGGCATTGGTCCTGTGCACACGGCCCGGGTAATGCACCGGCAGGGTCACCCTCTGTTGCCGACCTCGTGCAAGGCTACTGGTCTCCACACACATGGTGCCTGAGTTTCCCTTTTGCTCTGGGAAGAGGTGGAGGAGACAAGAATTAGAGCAGTCTGAAGTAGCACATGGGGTGCCACAAATAGGGTGCCTAGGCTTGCCACCCCACCATCTTATGCGCTGTTGTTGAACTTGGCTGAACTGGCAGAGGTCAGCCTGCTTCTCTTCTGGAAGGGCCCACTGCTCTGCCTGACAAGGCAACATGGAGTCTACGGAGAGCAACAGGAATAGAAAGAGAAGAGTGAATGTGTTCCAATCTCGTCTGATCTCAGAAACTAAGCAGGGCTGGGCCTGGTTAGAACTTGGATGGGAGATATGAGCGTCCCTCTCCACACCCTACAACTCAGTGCCACACATACCTGTCACTTCATACTCCTCATCTCTTGAGCCCCTGGGCACAACCTTGTGGTCTAGGCACAGGCAAGCACCAATACTGACATCCCATGAAAGAGTCTTGGGGCTTCAGGGAGGACACATCAGGATGCTATTTCCCCCACGCCCTCTACACAGGGTCTCATTAGTCCAAGCCTGAACTCCTGATCTCCTGCCTTTACTCCCAGCATTACTGGTATGTGCTGCCATACTTGGCTAGGAAGCTATTTAATGTGAAAGTTACCCTTGATTCGAGTAGATTTGCAGGGTGAGCAGTGCTGGGGAATCAAACCCAAGACCTTGCACATGCTGGGCAAGTATTCTATCAGTGAGCCACACCCTCTGCCTTTAATGCCAAACTCCTGAGTCATGCTGGGGTGGTTTGGCTTGCTTGCATCCTGTGTGCGAGGCCACACGCTTGCCAGGTGCTTTGTAGAGACAGTGTCGTCTGAATACGGTCCACAAGGACTAAGGCAAGAGACGATTACCTATGATGTTGTGCCGACAGTGGGGGCAGGTGTGGTGCTGCAGCAGCCATGGGTCCACACACTTCCGGTGGAACCGGTGAGCACAGGGGATGACTCGGAGCTCCTGCAAAGGGAGAGAGAGGACTCCGCCTGAAGGGAGGACTGTGACGAAGGCACTTCTGCCTTTAGCCACGTGTGAGAGTGTCTCCTCCAGCGGAGCCGGTGAGGACAGAACGGCGCTGCTCCCTGTGCTGGTCCTTCCTGCTACAGCTGGATCTTAAGTGTCATACACTGTCCCTAGCTTGAAAGCACTGGGAGGCGAGGCTAGTAGGAAAGTTTAGGTCTTTGGGGATGTGCTCCTTTTTTTTTGGTTTTTCGAGGTAGGGTTTTGCTCTAGCCTAGGCTGACCCGGAGTTTACTCTGTAGACTCAGGGTGGCCTTGAACTCACAGTGATCCTCCTACCTCTGCCTCCCGAGTGCTGGGATTAAAGGCATGCGCCACCACGCCTGGCCTGGGGGTGTGCTCTTGAAGGGACCCGTGGTCTCCTTTCTCCTCATTTGTGTCCTGGTAATGAGGTTAGCAGTTCTGCTCCATTGCAGTCCATTGCAGTGTGCTGCCTCCCCATGGGCCCAAAGCAATGAGGCCGAGTGATCACAGGCTAAAGCCTCCAAAATCAAGAGCCAAGATAAACCTTCTTTCTTTCTTCTTTATGTAGCATTTTTATTTATTTGAGAGAGAGACAGATGGTATATATGGGCGTGCCAGAGCCTCCTGCGACTGCAAATGAATTCCAGGCGCATGTGCCACTTTGTGCATCTGGCTTTAAGTGGGTGCTGGAGAATCTAACTCAGGTTGTTGGGCTTTGCAGGCAAGTGTCTTAACCACTGAGCCATCTCTTCAGCCCCGTTTGTCTTGATTTTAGGACCAGTCTCACACAGCCATATTTAAATTCATATTCAACATGGTGCCCTACACAGAGTGCCAGGAGCTCTACCTGCCTCTTCTCACCTAAGTCACCTTCATGAACACTCAGTACACTCATCGGCCTCAGGCCATCCCAAGTGTGGAGGATGAGGCCTCTAGGTTCACAAACTGGGAATCTGCCTGGGGCAGGGGTAGGAGCCAGGCAGTAGGCACCCAGTGACCATGAAGAGTATTACTCCAAAAGCCCTGTTTGCATTCACTGGTTCTCATCCAACAATCTCCCCAGCAGCGGAGTGCTCGCACTCCACTGCCGGCAGCTCTCTCAGCTCTTCTCTTCAGTGGCTTGCTTCCTTCTCCCCACGGCATACACCTCTACCAGTCCTCAGAGGGAAGGGGAGCAGTGTTATTGATCTTTGCTGCTCACAGTACTTTTCTTGTAACTAACTTTCCTGAGATGTTTTTTTCCACAGTGAAGACCTACAAGTGAGGAGCTATCAAATCTCTTGACTCTTTGAAGCAAATACACTGAGTCAAATACCAGTTTTCATAAAAGTGATTCTTCTAAAGCCACCTGCCTGGAGAGTGTTTTGTCTTCCAAAGCCCTGTGGAAATGGTTAGGTGGACTAGACCAGCCCCTAGAGCGTGGACGCTGAAGGGAGGCTGTGGAGAACCCTGGTCCAGGCAGTCCCGGGTACCTCTGGAGCCTGTCCATCTCCTCCCCACCCAGGACAGGCCCTGCCTCTGCCAGTACCTCTCCATCGATGTACTTCTCCAGGCAAATGGCACAGTCGGATGTGGAGCTGCTGCTGAGTGTATCCAGGGCCCCGCAGCTCCCTTCCCGGCGCCCCTTGCTCTTGGAGTTGAACTTTCTGGTTTCCATCTTCTCTAGAGCCTGCACAGCCAGCCTGTTCATGGAATTCTGCACGGCAGAGAGTGGTCAGTGATGGTATGTGTTAATGATGATGGTCACACTCAATAGACATGGGACACGGACAGGCAGCACTAGTCTCAATCAGACCAGAACAGGATTTTCTTTGCGGGGAGGTGAGGGGGGTTGAGGTAGGATTGTGCTCTAGTTCAGGCTGACCTAGAATTCACTATCTAGTCTCAGGGTAGCCTTGAACTCATGGCGATCCTCCTACCTCTGCCTCCTGGCTCTTTTATTTGTTTTTTTTTTTTTGAGGTAGGGTTTTACTCTAGTCCAGCTGGCTTCAAACTCAACTCATGGCGATCCTCCTACTCTTCCTCCTGAATGCTAGGATTAAAGTGTGCGCCATCACGCCCAGCTCAGAACAGGTTTTTGAGAAGGTGATTGACACACATTGATATACATAGATTTCTGTGTACTTGCAGAGTGCCTGTGACACAAGCCTAGGCTTTCCCTACATGGCAATGCTGCAGAGTTTCACCCGCAAGGGGAAAGGCCACTTCCTGGTCCTGCTGCTTCCCAATTCTGTGAGACCCTTGTTTGTAGCCTGTTGTGCACCAGGGGTCTGTCCTTGTTGAAGGGAGCTGGGATCAGTCAGGGGATGGGTGTGAGTGACCAGCACACGACACACAGGGTGTGCTCCACAAACACCAGCCACTTAACCTTTGTGACAACCAAAGTCACTCTTTTTTTTGTTTTGTTTTTTTCGAGGTAGGGTCTCATTCTAGCCCAGGCTGACCTGGAAATCACTCTGTATTTTCAGGATGGCCTTGAACTCATGGCAATCCTCCTACCTCTGCCTCCCAAGTGCTGGGATTAAAGGCGTGTGCCACCACGCCCGGCTGAAGTCACTCTCTTTGACAGATGATTGCCATCCACGGCACCATCTCTTGCCTGCAGTGTCTATCACATTGCTACACAATTGAGAATCTAGATTCCTGCTTGTCCTCTCACATCCCAGGCCTGCAAGTCTCCTTATAAGCACACAGTGAGTCCTCACATGGCTCCTCTGTTTATCCAGAGTCGCGCAGAGGGGTGGCAGATCCAGATTTGGTTCAGAAACTGGGGTGCAGGCAGAGAGTCTGTGTTTCCACCAAGGTACCCCGAGCTATTGAAGGAGCAGAGCTGCAGGGCTCCGTGGGAACAGTTACTTAAACAGTTCCTCCAAAACACTAGCTGGGAACATCCCTAATGCTGGGACGTTTCAGGCTTAATCTTTCTGGAACATGAAGGTTCAAGGATTGAAGGTTGGCTGTTTCCAGGCCACTGGGAAAGACGGGGGAGAGGGTCAAAACTACAAACAACAGGCCTGATTTTCCTCAGCAACAGGGTAATGGGGTTCATAGATTGCTTTTGGTGTTACCTGACTTCGCCGCTGCTTCAGCTTGATTTTGACAAGGAGGATGAAGCAGACCAAGGAGACCACAACGAAGAAGGCCAGGAAGATCCCCATATCAAAGTACTCGGTGGGTTGCTGGAACAGAACACACATATCTTGAGCGAGCCACATTCTCTCTGGCCTGGTAGCAGGCATAGGGGCTGCCAGGCCTGGTCGGGAGAAAGACTACGGGGAGCGTGAGGTCAGGGTCCCTCAGTGTGCAGGAAACTGCTGGGGTTCTGCTCATGTGTACACGGTGTGGCTGGGGGACACCTACAGTGGTCTCAGGCCTCCCAGTAGCCAAGGGGGCTATTTGTAAAGTCTGACCTCCCATAGAATGGGGCTCAGTTTGCCATAACCAGTGCGAAAGACCCTTCCAAATAAACACAAATAATCACAGTTAGAGCACAAAGGGGTGAGTGTCATGTTTTGAGGGAACAGTGATTACTAACCATATAATTAACGGTTTACAACAACTTAGAAAATTGTATGCTGCTTCCATGAATACCAGCTTCCACTACAATGAGTCATATTTACCAAAGACTTCTTTTTTCCTTTAAAAGAGCACCCAGCAAGTCAGCTCTGCAAACTTCCCCAGTTTTGGTCATTTTTTTTTTTTTTTTTTTTTTTTAGTGGGGGGTGGTGAGAAGGGGAGATGTGGGTAAAGACTCACGTATCTCAGGCTGGCCTCAAATTCCATATGTAACCAAGGAGGACCTTGACCTTGATATTCTGGACTCCATGCCCTCCCAACCTCATCCAGGTAGGGTCTCACTCTAACCCAGGCTTATCTAGAATTCACTCTGTGAAATATGCTTTAATTTTATTACCATTCTTTGTTTTTTTCAAGTTAGGGTCCCACTCTAGCCCAGTCTGACCTGGAATTCACTATGGAGTCTTAGGATGGCCTTAAACTCACAATGATCCTCCTACCTCTGCTCCCAAGTGCTGGGATTAAAGGAGTGCGCCACCATGCCAGGCTCTCTGTGAAGTATTTTTTAAAAACTATTTTTAGGGTTGGCGAGATGGCTTAGTGGTTAAGTGGTTGCCTGTGAAGCCTAAGGATCCTGGTTCAAGGTTGGATTCCCCAGTACCCATGTAAGCCAGATGCACAAGGTGGTGCATGCACCTGGAGTTTGTTTGCAGTGCCTGGAGGCCCTGGTGTGCCCGTTCTCTTTCTCTCTGCTTTTCTCTCTGTGTCTGTTACTCTCAAATAAATAAATATAAATAAAAACAAAACAACAACAAAAAACTATTTCTATTTATTTATTTATTTAATTTTATTTTAAAAATATATTTTATTTATTTGCAAGCAGAGAGAGAGAGAGAGAGAGAGAGAGAGAGGGAGAGAGAGAGAGAATGGGCACACCAGGGCATCCAGCCACACTGCAAATGAACTCCAGATGCATGTGCCCCTTGTGCATCTGGCTTACGTGAGTCCTGGAGAATCGAACTGGGATCCTGTGGCTTGGCAGGCAAACGCCTTAACCGCTAAGCCATTTCTCCAGCCCTCTATTTATTTATTTGCAAGCAGAGAGAGGGTGGGGAGAGGAAGAGAATGGGCATGCCAGTGCCACTAACTGCTGCAAATGGATTCCTAATGCATGTGCCACTTTGTGTATTAGGCTTTATGTGGGTACTAGGGAACTGAACCCAGGTCATTAGGCCCTACAGGCAAGTGCCTTAACCTCTGAGCCATTCCTCCAGCTCTTAGAACTCATTCTGTAGCCCCAGGCTAGCCTCAAACTCAGAGCCTACTACCTCAGCCTCCTGAGCACTGGGATTAAAGGCATGTGCCACCACACCTGGTTTGCCTCCATCTTTTATGTTTTATTATTTTTATTTGGGAGAGAGAGGAAGAGAGAGAGAAAATGGGCATGCCAGGGCCTCCAGCTGCTACAGACAAACTCCAGGCACATGTGCCACCTTGTGCTTATTATGTGGGTCCTAGGGAATCGAACCTGTGTCCTTTGGCTTTGCAGGCAAATGCCTTAACTGCTAAGCCATTCCTCCAGCCTTTCTTTCTTTCTTTCTTTCTTTCTTTCTTTCTTTCTTTCTTTCTTTCTTTCTTTCTTTCTTTTTTTTTTTTTTTTGGTTTTTCAAGGTAGGGCTTCACACTAGCCAAGGCTGACCTGGAATTTACTATGTATTCTCAGGGTGGCCTCGAACTCACAGTGATCCTCTGCCTCCTGAGTGCTGGGATTAAAGGCATGTGCCACCACGCCTGGCTTTATTTTCTTTTTTTAAATTTTTTTTTATTTATTTGACAGAGAAAGAGGGAGGGAGAGAGAGAGAGAGAGAGAGAGAGAGAGAGAGAGAGAGAGAATGGGCGTACCAGGGCCTCCAGCCTCTGCAAACTCCAGACGCGTGTGCCACCTTGTGCACCTGGCTAACGTGGGTCCTTTGGCTTTGCAGGCAAGTGCCTTACCTGCTAAGCTATCGCCCCAGCCCTCAATTTTAAAATTTTTTATAGCCTCCACCTTTTGAATGCTGGGACTACAGGTATGTGCTACAATATCCAGTTCTAGTTGGTGTTGGGGATTGCCCCCAGGGCTTTGTGCAGGGCAGGCAAGCACTCAACTGAGTGACATCCCCAACTAGTTTCAGTTCTTACCTTTTCCTAACAGAACACTGCTCCCTGCCACCTGAAGCAGTGTCACTTAAGACAAGCATTTAACCACTAGGCATGACATGCTGGTGAGCTGCTGTGCAAGGGAGAGGAGGAATGAAAGCTTATATGGAGCATGGCCCCCAGGTTCCTGGAACTCTTTAGCCAGAGGGTGAGAAAAGGATGCCAGGCAAGTGCCAGTGACCAGCAGTGTCCCTTTAGCACTCAAGAGAAGCCTAACCATCACTTGTCGGCCATGCACAGCAGTCCCAGTTGAGAGTGGTTCTTCCAGTCTAAGTCCAGGAGTCAGGGCAAGCTACCTTATGGGAAGAAGGAAGCAGAGGCCTTTTCTCATCTCTAGTCAAAGAGACAGGGAAGTCATGTACTAAGTGCTTCATCCCTTCATTTTCCTCAGTAAGAGACCAAGAGACAATGACAGAGGGGAGAAAACGGGAACTTTTAAGAATAAGGTATCTATTTTTGTAAGATCTTTCAGATTTCCTGTACAGGAATACAGGTGAACATTTCTCTGGCCTTCTCCTGTCCCATACTTGCTGTCAGCCTGCGGGATCCTGTGACACAGCAACGTTTTAGATTCAGGACAATAGGGATGAAAGCCCCAAGGAAGCACAGGCACAGGAGGGCTGGAGGCTCCACTCACTCGAGGAGGGAGGTGCTGGATCCTTGCTCGAGCCACTTTCTGCTTGTTGACAATGTTCATCAGCTTGATGGCGTCTGCTCCCTTTACATACACCACTGGCCTTTTGAGTGGGTCTTCTGAGCCTTGATTTAGCTGACAAAGACAGGGTGCTAGTTAGAAGACATGCCTCCTTTAAGAGTCTAGAGAGGGCTTGGGACACAGCTCAGTAGAAGAGCACTTGTCTAGCTTGTTTAAGGCCTACAGTCCATCCCCAACAACTTTCTCTCTCTCTTACACACACACACACACACACACACACACAACACACACAATGTTAAAATTGGAACACTAAACTCCTATCTGTTAATCCTTGCTTATATTCTCAAGGTACTCAGAACGGCAAGGCTGGGATGATGTCTGTTGGTGTGAAGTTCAAACAGACATCTTAATTCAGCACACACATGCAAGGAGCCCAAGACAAGCATGACATGACAGCACCCACTGAAGTTTACAAAGCCAAATGCCTCTCAAGGAGACAGCAGGGCTGCCGTGCTCCAGGTTTACCTGGTCGATGGCTTCTGGGTTTTCCGACACATCAAAGATGACTGCAGTGGCTCCTCGCTGCACTGCTCGCTTGGCCTGGAAGAGGGAAAAAGAGCAGGTTGGCAACTCTTGTCCTTCTTCCCGCCCCAGCACTGGCCTTGTAAATCAGGCATGCGTGGACTCAAACGCAGAATCTAACAGTAATCAATCTTTGGGACTTTTTCAAGCTGTGACTTTCTGATCTGTAAAAAGGGACAACACCACCTATTTTGAGAACCAGATGTCTTAGACTAGGTGAAAATGGTAACTGGTTACTACTTCAGAAGCCTGCCTCCCACTCTCCAGCCAGAACATTAAAAACAAACCTACAGGTGGGCCCCTAGCCCAGCCGGCACAGAGGTGCCAGTTTCAGTATTTTCTGCTGTGAACACAGCACCCCTGGCAACCAGAGCTAATGCCTTTGGCCCATCTCTTGTGGTCTCTTTCTTCCCACGTCATCCAGTTAGAATAGCATGTTGACTATTTCTGAATGAATCTCAAAGTGGTCAATTTTAATAAGTGACACAAGCGGACGACCTTTGGAGACACTGTGGGGGGGCATGAGAAACACTTGGAAATGGGAATTTAGAGCAGTTGGATCCGAGCCTGGCTCAGACCACAGACACTGATTCAGTGGGACTGGAAGCAGGCCCAGGAAACTGAGTTCTGTAAGCACTGAAGGACTCAGATGATTCAACCACTTGGGGAACTATAGATCAGAGGGATGAGATGAGACAGTTAAAAAACAAATGAGAAGTGATGGAATTTTTTTTTGGGGGGGGGTGGGAGGGAAAGATGGAGGGAAAACTCCTTTCTACCCCAGTGACCTTCTCAGTTTATGTCCAGCTAAGTGAACAACAGACTAGAGACCGTGGAAGAACAAGACTTAAGGCGGCTTTTAGAAGTTGGAATTGTCATAGAAATGACTCCCCCAGAAACGGAGAAAACAAAACAAATGCAAAAACTGCCACTAAAAGAGGCAAATGCTAGTACTGAAAGGTCCAAGTCACAGAGAATATCTGAGTACAAATAAAACCTGAATTCCTTCCATAGGAGTAATTTTTGGTTTGTTTTTCGAGGTAGGGTCTCACTCTAGCTCAGGCTGACCTGGAATTCACTATGAGTCTCAATCCTCCTACCTCTGCTGGGATTAAAGGTGTGCACCACCATGCCCGGCCATAGGAATAATTTATACTGATGTGTGTCAGAAGTGAAAGTCCCAAGAACATGACAAGAGCAGCAACTCCGCTGGACCACCAGAGGGCAGACTCCCCCTGTGAGCAGTGACTCCGCTGGACCACCAGAGGGCAGACTCCCCCTGTGAGCAGCGACTCCGCTGGACCATCAGAGGGCAGACTCCCCCTGTGAGCAGTGACCACTGGATCACTAGAGGGCAGACTCCCCCTGTGAGCAATGACTCCACTGGACCACCAGAGGGCAGACTCCCCCTGTGAGCAGTGACTCCATTGGACCACCAGAGGGCAGACTCCCCCTGTGAGCAGTGACTCCATTGGACCACTAGAGGGCAGACTCCCCCTGTGAGCAGTGACTCCACTGGACCACCAGAGGGCAGACTCCCCCTGTGAGCAGTGACTCCACTGGACCACCAGAGGGCAGACTCCCCCTGTGAGCAGCGACTCCGCTGGACCACCAGAGGGCAGACTCCCCCTGTGAGCAGTGAGCACTGGATCACTAGAGGGCAGACTCCCCCTGTGAGCAGTGACTCCATTGGACCACTAGAGGGCAGACTCCCCCTGTGAGCAGTGACTCCACTGGACCACCAGAGGGCAGACTCCCCCTGTGAGCAGTGATTCCATTGGACCACCAGAGGGCAGACTCCCCTGTGAGCAGTGACTCCACTGGATCACTCTCACTGGAGCAGTGACTCCACTGGATCACTAGAGGGCAGACTCCCCCTGTGAGCAGTGACTCCACTGGATCACCAGAGGGCAGACTCCCCCTGTGAGCAGTGATTCCATTGGACCACCAGAGGGCAGACTTCCCCTGTGAGCAGTGACTCCACTGGATCACTAGAGGGCAGACTCCCCCTGTGAGCAGTGACTCCACTGGATCACTAGAGGGCAGACTCCCCCTGTGAGCAGTGACTCCACTGGACCACCAGAGGGCAGACTCCCCCTGTGAGCAGTGACTCCACTGGACCACCAGAGGGCAGACTCCCCCTGTGAGCAGTGACTCCACTGGATCACCAGAGGGCAGACTCCCCCTGTGAGCAGCGACTCCACTGGACCACCAGAGGGCAGACTCCCCCTGTGAGCAGTGACTCCACTGGACCACCAGAGGGCAGACTCCCCCTGTGAGCAGTGAGCACTGGATCACCAGAGGGCAGACTCCCCCTGTGAGCAGTGACTCCACTGGATCACTAGAGGGCAGACTCCCCCTGTGAGCAGTGACTCCACTGGATCACCAGAGGGCAGACTCCCCCTGTGAGCAGTGACTCCACTGGACCACCAGAGGGCAGACTCCCCCTGTGAGCAGTGACACCACTGGATCACTAGAGGGCAGACTCCCCCTGTGAGCAGTGACTCCACTGGACCACCAGAGGGCAGACTCCCCCTGTGAGCAGTGACACCACTGGACCACCAGAGGGCAGACTCCCCCTGTGGCCAATTCCATACACTTGGTACCAAACAAGTGGTGTCATATAGTTTCAGTGACATGCTTAGGAGCAAAATATGTTCCTTAGTGGTTTAAGAAGCGCTGACATCCTGGGTACTGTGCTGTAAAATATGTCCTTGTTCTTCAGGGGACATTTTTCAAAAACTGACACTGAATGATTTTAAAGTCTCTATCCATGGTCCCCATCACGAGTGATTAGAAGTGAATCTGGAGCTATTCCTGAGCAGGTGACTGAATATTTTTTTGCCTCCCAGTCTGGGGATCAAACCTAACGCTTTGTGTATTCCAAGTGCTCTATCGCCAGCTCTACTCCCAGCCTTTCCTTCAGTTTCCTACTCCACTGAGCGCTTCAGGGCAGGAGTCATCTGTGGAGGCCACAGCTCCGGGCATCTGGAGGGCCTAGTGAGTAGGTGCTTGTTTCTGCCCGGGGGTTGGGGGGAGTCCACAAACTCCAACCCCAGAAGAGGAAATGAACAGGGCCCTTATTGTCTTATTCAGCTTGCACCCCGTGATCCAGCACATATCAACCAACCCTGCGGGGGAAGGGGTGCGTGAGCTCAGATGTTTCTCCAGCTTTATGCTGGCGCACCTGGCGAGGCTGGCAGCAGTGCATGAAAGGCTGTGGGAGCTGGGGAGGGAATGCCTTCCTGGAAGGTGCCCCAGGAAAGAGGAAAGCTGCTCAGCCATAGGCCCTCCTGGCCTTCCAGGATTCCTGCCTCCTAAGAACGTGGCAATCAGTCTCCATGCAGCCATTCGTGGTGGCTCTCACCGTTAATCCCAGCACTGGGAAGGATGAGACTGTGGAGAATCGCCATGAGCTTGAGGCCCAGTCTGGGCCACAGAGGTCCAGGTTAGCCTGGACTAGAGAAAGACTCTCTCAAAAAAGTTAAAAAAAAAAAAAACTTAAATAAGCCAGGCATGGTGGTACACGCCTTTAATCCCAGCACTCAGGAGGCAGAGGTAGGAGGATCACTGAGTTCGAGGCCACCCTGAGACTACATAGTGACTTCCAGGTCAGCCTGAGCTAGAGTGAGACCCTACCTCAAAAAACCAAACCAAACAAACAAACAAACAAAAAAAACCCAAACAAATAAATTTACATTACCTGCACATTCCAGGGCTGGACAGGAGGGACCCATTGAGATTTTGCCTGTTCAGAGCTGATTTAGGATTTAAAACAGACTGAGGGGATTGGAGAGATGGCTTAGCAGTTAAGGCATTTGCCTGCAAAGCCAAAGGATCCTAGTTTGATTCTCCAGGACACACATTAGCCAGATACACAAAGGAGTGCATGCATCTGGAGTTCATTTACATTGGCTAGAGGTCTGGTGTGCCCATTCTTTCCCTCTCTCTCTCAAAGAAATAAATAAAATATATTTAAAATAGACTGAGGGCTGAGAATGATGAAGCTCAGTGGTTCAGCAATTGCCTGGCATGCTTAAGGCCCTGTGTTTAATCCCTAGGAAAAGGCCAGGAATAACCTGAATTTACAAAATGACACTTTTATTATATTTAGAAACTACAGAACATGGCTTAGTCACACTTTTCCTTCTACTCCTCATTTTTATTTCATTTATTTATTTTATTTGAGAGAGAAAAAGATGGAGAGAGAGAAAGGGCGTGTCAGGACCTCTAGCCACTGCAAACGAATTCCTGATGCATGCAACACCTTGCTGGCTTACATGGGTACTGGGGAATCAAACCTGGGTCCTTAGGCTTCACAGGCAAACTCCTTAACCACTAAGCCATCTCTCCAGCTCCATATCTTTATTTTAAACACATGATGAGTCAAATTTCTTGCACCACTTTTCATTTTAGATAGTTTCTCATTTTATATAGTCAATATTGGGCCAGAATATGTTTTTAAACAAGTCCAAACACTAGATGGAAGATTACCAGTCTTGTGACCATTAGAAACTCTCTATCATCACATAGTATTTAAAGTTCTTGGGCTGGAGAAATGGCTTAGAGGTTCAGGTACTTGCCTGCAAAGCCAAAGGACCCTGGTTCAATTCCCCAGGAACCATGTAAGCCAGATGCACAAGGGGGTGCATGCATCTGGAGTTCCTTTGCAGTGGCTGGAGACCCTGGTGCGCCCATTCTCTCTCTCTCTCTCTCTCTCTCTTTCTAGCTCCTTCTCTCTCATAAATAAATAAATAAATCAAAATATAAAGCTCTCAAGATAAGGCTGATGGGGGCTGGAGAGATGGTTCAATGGTTAAAGGCACTTGCTTGCAAAGCCTGATGGTCCAGGTTTGATTCCCAGTAGTCACATAAAGTCAGATGCACAAAGTGCCACATGTGTCTGGAGTTCATTTGCAATGGCAAGAAATCCTGGTGAGCCCATATTCTCATTCTTTCTCTCTCCCCACTCCTCTGTCCCCTGCCTCTTTCTGTCTCTCAAATAAGTAAATATTTTAAAGATATTTTGTGAGAGAGAAAGAGGGAGAGAGCCAGACATGGTAGAGACTTGGGAGGCAGAGGCAGGAGGATCACCGTGAGTTCGAGGCCAGCCTGAGACTACATAGTGAATTCCAAGTCAGCCTGGGCTACAGTGAGACCCTATCTTGAAAAAAAAGAGGTGTGGCCGGGCGTGGTGGCGCATGCTTTTAATCCCAGCACTGGGGAGGCAGAGGTAGGAGGATTGCTGTGAGTTCGAGGCCACCCTGAGACTACATGGTTAATTCCAGGTCAGCCTGGATCAGAGTGAGACCCTACCTTGCAAAAAAAAAAAAAAAAAAAAAAAAAAAAAAAAAAAAAAGGTGTGAAGTCTTGGCAAGATAAGGAGCAGCCAAAGGCCTTGCTTTGAGACTCTGGTGTGTCCTTCCCACAGAGGCATCTATGGCTGTCACTCACACTTGCTAGTTTTGTCCTCACTCAGGCCAGTGCAGGTCCAACCAGCCCACAGGTGACCGGAAGCATGGTGGCAGAAAGCAGGCCGAAAGGCTGTCAGGGCCCTTCTTTACATTACCAAAGCTACAGGACCTGAGGCTGGGAGACAGCTGTAAGGCTCCAGGACAAGTAACTAAAGAGCCAACACCTAAATTCTCACAAATACATTTTGCAAAGCACAAGACTCCCACCCTCAGAAGGCAGCACCCTGCTTATCACTTATCTGGTGATTCAGCAAACATGTATTGAAGTGAAAGCAAGCCTGCCTAGGACCATACTCAAATGACTGCCAGTCAAGAGAAGATGCCTGCTGACTACAGAGGTGGTTCCCATAAGGAAGTGCTTCTCTCAGTAAGAATGAGTCTAGGCCGGGCATAGTGGCACACACTTTAATCCCAGCACTTGGGAGGTAGGAGGATCACCATGAGTTCGAGGCCACCCTGAGAATATAGAGTGAATTCCAGGTCAGCCTGGGCTAGAGCGGGACCCTACCTCGGTGGGGGGCGGGGGGGAGAATGAGTCTTGAAGGTCCCAATGCAAGCAATGTTCTCATGAATGTGGTTCTCTCACCAAATTAGTCGAGCACTCATGAGAGATTTCACCCAAAGCCTGTTCTGGCATTCTCCCTATGCATACATAACTGGTTTGGGACTTAGACCTACCCACCACCTGCTCCCTGGAGCCTCTTGGATACAAACTAATTTATTTATTTGCAAGGAGAGAGGGGAGGGGAGCAGAGGGGAGGAGAGAAAGAACATGGACACTCCAGGGCCTTCAGCTGCCACAGGTGAATTCCATATGCATGCACCACCCTGTAAACCTGGCTTTACATGGGTACTGGGGAATCAAACCAGGGTCATTAGGCTTTGCAGGCAAGCTGCTTAACCACTGAGCCATCTTTCCAGCCCACCAACTAATTTATTTATTTATTTATTTATTTATTTATTTATTTATTTATTTATTTATTTATTTGCAAGAGAGAGGGACGGAGGAAAAGAGGGGGAGAGACAGAAAGGGCATGCCAGGGCTTCTAGCCACTGCAAACAAACTCCAGATGCTTGGCCACCTTGTGCATCTGCCTTTACGTGGGCACTGGGGCATCAAGCCTGGGAACTTTGTTTTCGCAAGCAAGTGCCTTAACTGCTAAGCCAACTCTCCAGCCCCAAACTAATTTTTAAAAATTTTTATTGACAATTCTTTTTTTAAAGACATATTTATTTATTTATTTATTCATTTATTTATTAGCGAGAGAAAGCAAGAGAGAGTGAGAGAATGGGCATGCCAGGGCCTCTAGCCATTGCAAACCAAACTCTAGACGCATGCACCATCATGTGCGTCTGGCTTATGTGGGTCCTTAGGCTTTGTATGCAAGAGCCTCAACCGCTAAGCCATCTCTCCAGGCCGACAACTTTCATACATGTAAATAATGTTTTGATCATAATCCCTTCCCATTACCTTCCTTACTCCCCTCCCGCTTTTGCTGAATCCCTTCTTCTTTCCAGTTAATAACTAGTCCTTCTTCCATTCTGATTTAATTATTTTTGGGTGGGGGGCTTCTTCATCATCCATGGTAACGTGTTGATGGGCCTGGTAGAGTGAAGGTCTCAGGCAGGTCGGAACACCACGGTCACTTCGTGTCGGAAGACAAGCCTTCCAAAACGCTCTCCCTTTCTTTGGCTCTTATGTTCTTTCTGCCATCTCTTTGGCGATGTTCCCTAAGCCTCGAAAGGTGAGAGACTGATTTCTACTTGTTTATTTGTTGCTTTATCAAGCAAGCAACAGGATGTAATATCCCCATATCTAACCTCTCATATAGGAAAATAAAGGTAGATTATAATCTCAATAGAAAATATTAAATGATTAATATCAAGATGCATCTTTAGCTTCTTATGGGAGATTCTGACATATGGGGATTCCATCAGGTTACTTTTTGATGCATGTATTATACACACACAGCACAACACTAAAAGGTTTGATACTGTTTCATGCTCTATTTTTCCCCTTAATAATCCACTCAATAATATTATAAGCTTTGATGTAGGAAGACATTTACTCTTTTTTTTTTTCCAGGTAGGGGAAGAGAGTTCAATTCTGTTTTTATTACCATTTAATAATTCAGTTGTTCAACAGTAGTTACTAAGCAGTGTGCTGGCCCTGGAGACAGGCACAACACTGAGTCACAAGCAGGTATTGTGTTCAAGGGGCAGGTGTCCTGGCTGTGATGGTGGTACACGCCACGAGTCAGTGCTTAACTCTGAGCACACACAGGTAAGAGATGAGCACAACACCACCTGTCATGTCTCTACAGGGGCTTTCCCCAAAGTGCACCCATTTTCCTGACTAGTGCCCTTTGGAGGCACTGCATATTCTAGAGTCATCCCTGACATTTGATGAGCACATTCATGTTTGAGATTCTCCTATCTCCCCTGCACCACAATCCCCTGTGCAACAATGCCAGTCAACACCCTTCCTACCAAGAAGCAGGCTTTGGACTATGATCATGGAACACTGAGTGCCCAAGTGAAGGGAGTATCAGCCCCTTGTCTCACTGCTGGTTCTCATGAATGGAAGGAAGGTTCTACATTTCAATTTGGTAGCCAATTATTAAATGTACACACCCACAATTTAAATGAAATGACTATGAGAACATTCAATAATATAGTCTGATCTAGCAACAACTCAAGACAACCAACTATGTGCCAGGCACTCCAAGGAAGATTCAAACAAGGGACTTCTAGAAGAATCTGCCATAATACATTTGCTGCTGCCTGACTTAGCCAGGGGACAGAATGAGGTGCTGGGAATTTTCCTTTCCTTTCCCCTTTCCTTTCTTTCTTTCATTTATTTTATTCATTGGGGGGGGGAGAGAAAGAGGCAGAGAGTGGGGGGAGAGAGAATGGGCGCACCAGAGCATTCAGCCACTGCAAATGAACTCCAGATGCATGTGCCACCTTGTGCATCTGGAGAGATGCTTAGCGGTTGAGGCGCATGCCTGCAAAGCCTAAGGACCCCGGTTCGATTCTCCAGGAACCACGTAAGACAGATACACAGGGGGTGCACGTGTCTGGAGTTCGTTTGCAGTGGCTGGAAGCCCTGGTGTGCCCATTCTCACTCTTACTCTCTTTTCCTCTCTCTATCTCAAATAAATAAATAAATAAATAAATAAATAAATAAATAAATAAATAAATAAAATAAAGTCTTTAAAAAAAAAAGAAATTCATCTTCTCAATGTGGGAGATGCTGAACAACACCTCAAGCATCTGGCTTATGTGGGTCCTGGGGAATTGAACCTGGGTCCTTTGGCTTTGCAGGCAAGTGTCTTAACCACTAAGCCATCTCTTCAGCCCCTGGGAATTATTCTCCCTTCATCTAAGTAAGACTCTCCTGGCTCCCTCCTGAGACAAACTTACATCTAATAGCTTGACCCAAGGGGGTAGGAATTATGATTGTGAAAAATCCAAAATGGCACTGGAGGCTCAGGGCTTGGTTTCCATGGCTTGGCACCAGCTTAGAGTGCCCTTAACCCTTTGTAGTTATTTCCAGAGCAGAGCAGAGTACAGCAAATAGATAACTGGGGTCATTTCTTTTTCTTTTATTTTTATTTACTTGACAGAGAGGGAAAGAGAGAGGTAGAATGGGCACGCCAGGACTTCCAGCCACTGCAAACGAACTCCAGATGCGTGCATCCCCTTGTTCATCTGGCTAACGTGGGTCCTGGGGAATCGAACCTGGGTCCTTTGGCTTTGTAGGCAACCGCTAAGCCATCCCTCCAGCCCTGGGGGTCATTTCTTGCTCAGGATGATTGCTGTTTTTGCCACAGGCCTATGATTCACACAGTCCTGACTTTCAAGCTGCATGTAGTGGCATAACTATAACCCTAGCACTTGGGAAGCTGAGGCGGGAGGATCATTACAAGTTAGAGGCCAGCCAGAGCTACACAGTGAATTTAAGGTCAGTCTGGGATGTGTGGGGTGAGACATTGTCTCAAAACAAACAAAACACTGAAACTATTATTTTCCTATAACTTGGCCTCGTCCCTCTAGGTGGTGCCCAGGGGCCATGCAGAAACCAAAGCCTGGGTCCTCACCCCTGCACTGAGCAGCTACCCAGATGACACTGATTCCATCTTCCTAGTGTATCCATGAGTCACAACCACCTTCTCCCTGGGGGGTTCCCCACCTAGTCAGCACCCCCTCAGGGCAGCAGAGGTATATTTCTCAGTTAGGAACCTGACTGAATCTGCACTGCTCTTCCAACAAGATCTGACTTTCCCAGACCAGTGCTTCCAAATGCAACAGCAACACTCCCCTCACTTCTAGGCTCTCACCACAGGGCTCAGATAAGCTCTCTGAAGCCCCTGTCCTCCCCTGCAGCAGGCAGCAGGTACTTTGTCCCCAAGGGCGCATTTAACCTTGTCTAACTCCACTCTGGCAGGGCCTGGGGACTCTCTTCTACGTACCCTTGACGGGATTCCCTGAGCCTCGTGCCAGAGCCACATTTCAGCACTCATCTTCAAATGTTTCCCTCACTAGAGGGCAGTCTGGGTGTCAGACATCTTTCCTGCCAAGTTCCCAGAATCCAGACAAGGGCTAGGCACTAGGGAATTGGCCTGCTATGTTAATGAACCCAAACAGGATCAGCTTCACTCAGGGGCAAGCGAGCATCACACAGCTCTCAGCACTGACCGCAGCTTTCTCTTGGCCCCTGGGCCTCGCCTCCTCTAATTCTTCAGTCAGGAGAGATCTGTTTGGCTATGACTCTTAGAAGTGCAGGGTCCTTACACTTCAGGTTGTCAGGATCTGGCTTCTGATTAACCACACCAACTTCCGTTACTGCACTGGTAGCACGGCTGCTGTGGGCAGTCTTACTGCTTGTCTCTGGCCAGCCTTTAACTCCAAAGTGGCTCAGTGTGTGCTCACCTCTGGATGTCAGAGCTTTCAAAAAGATGGCTTGCACACTTGCAGTGTGCGTTCTGCCTCCTCTCTATGTGATCCTCCCTTGGAGTGTTCAACAAGGAATAGCCAGCCAGAAGTCGCCTCCCTACCAGGCGCTGGGATGGGGAGCCTGGCTCTCTGGGTGGACCAGCAGCAGATCCCACAGCTTCAGAATTCCCAAGCCCAATGGGAACCTGCTTTAGGGTACCCAGAGAGCAAAGCACCAGCTTGGGAGAAGATGCCACTCCCTGCAGCTGCAGCCCTGTTGATGCTGCTGTACAGGGCTTGCAGAACAGCCAGGGAGGAGCAAGGGCTGGCCATGCTTGATGCCCACAGGTCTCTTCTGGCAGCTCTTAATCCAATCCAAACAGCTGTTCACTGGGTCCTTTTATGTCCCTCCCTTTGGAGGCCACTAAGTGGGTTTTAAACCTCACTCCTCACTTTTTCCTTCTCTCCTCTCCGAGCTCTCCTCTTGGTAGTGACCACCCAAGCACCAGGCTCCTGCACATGATGGACAGCTGCTGTTCCCCGAAGTATGAGTCACACTGCATGGCATGGCACTCACATCAGGTGGGGGGCTTGCAAGGGCGGCTTACTATGGGCCCTGTTTTCCAAGAGAAACCTTTCATTCCATAGGAAATGAGGTCACACCACAGAGCCCATGGGAACCAGTGAGAAAATCCTGGTGCCAAGAAGGGGGGAGGCCAAGCAGACAAATCATCAGGAAAATCACCTGTGCTTTTGGGTCTATTTTTAAAATTTTTTAAATATATTTTATTTATTTATTTATTTATTTGAGAGAAAGAGGGAGAGAGAAATAGAGAAAGAGAATGAGCACTCCAGCCACTGCAAAAGAACTCCAGATGCATGAGCTCCCCTTGTACATCTGGCTTACATGGGTCTTGAAGAGTTGAACTGGGATCCTTTGGCTTTGCAGGCAAATGCCTTAACCGCTAAGCCATCTCTCCAGCCCGTTTTTTTTTTTTTTAATTACTTATTTGAGAGAGAGAGAATGGGCGCACCAGGGCATCCAGCCACTGCAAATGAACAGATCTGCACCACCTTGTGCATCTGGCTTATGTGGGTACTGGGGAATCAAGCCTTGAACCAGGGTCCTTAGGCTTCACAGGCAACTGCTTAACGGCTAAGCCATCTCTCCAGCCCATTGGGTCTATTTTTAATTTTTATTTATTTATTTATTTTTTTGAGGTAGGGTCTCCCTCTAGCCCAGGCTGACGTGGAATTCACTCTGTAGTCTCAGAGTAGCCTTGAACTCACAGCGATCCTCCTACCTCAGACTTCTGAATGCTGGGATTAAAGGTGTGCAACACCACACCCAGCTCTTGGGTAATTTCTTCTGGACATACACACAGTTAACCCCCCCCAAAAAAAAACCCCCACCAGGTTTCTTTTAAGGCCTATACAACACATACTTGTGTGAGTCTATTAATCACATTTGCAGGGTATTTGGCTAGCTTACTTCAGGACTTGAAAGACCCCAAGGCCTAAAGGAGACCTAGGTTTAAAAAAAAAAAGTCCAAAAGGTAAAGAAGGATGGGAGGCCATGGAGGGCCACTTCCCAGGGTGGGAGCTGACTGAGGGAGGTGACACAGTACTGCCCGCTCCACTAGCTCCGTGGCTCCTCACTCCGGAGCTTGGCTGCAGCCTGGCCTGACCTTCCAGGTTTCTCTGGCAGGCGATCAAAGAGCTGAAGCCACAAACACAGCTCAGAACTCAGAAGCCCTGCGGACAACACCCCCCTTGCGGTCACTCCCCCAGGGACCCTCCTCCACCCCCTTCCTCATCTGCCCCCCCACCCCCAGTCCAGAGACTGCCTTTTGGGCTGGCTCCCATCCGGCTTCTTTGAGAAAGGGCTCTCCTGCCAGCCCAGCGCACTTCTATCCACCAGAAGAAATTTCTCGCCATAATTAAAGTCATTAAGCCAAAGGCTCCGGTCAGCTGCAGGTTCTGAGCTCTTGAACGAAGATGAGGCATTTTTAAGTCCTAGTTAAGATCATGCTGATCTATTGAGGAGACATGTAGCAGCGAGAATTCAGCGGTTCAGTTCGTGGTTAAGGCTGCCGAAGTTTAAACAGTGTTATTTATTCTCAAAATATGCAGCAGCCCCCACAACATTTCTCTTAATTAAAGGAATCAACCGAGGAGGCTGGAGTCCACAGCTGTGCAAGGCCTGCGCAGGTTGGTAACCTTTTCACAACCAGAAAGTACTGGGTGTCAAACGGAAATGCATTTCCTTAGATCTTAATCTTAAACACAGACTTTTAGATCAGTTCCAAGAAACACAATAATCCTCTTTGTTTGAACACCTGACAAGGAGCACCAAAAACTCAGGAGAGTGCCTCTCCACACCCTCCTGTTCCACGGATCCTCCTGGGTGAAGGACATTACGGAAAAATGGCTGGCAGCATAGCTGGCTGTGCCTGACAGAGAAACCTGGAAGCAGTTACCGTGGGTTGAGAGGTTCCCAATGCTCCACTTCAGACTTTCAGATTTTTTTTTAGATAAGAGACAAGATTTCATGTAGCCCAGGCTGGCCTTGAACTAGGTACCCTAGGGTGACCTTGAACTCCCAGTCCTTCTGTCCCTACCTCCCAAGTTCTATTAATACAGGGTTGCTACCACTCCTGGCTTACATACAATGCTGAAGATGGAATCCAGGGCCTTGTGCATGCTAGGCAAGTGCTCTACCAATTGAGCACCCTGCGGACACTTCAGATCAAATTAAATCTGTAACTAGAAATTTCAGAAAGGACCACTGCTTTCTGTACATATGGCAACTAATTAATACAAGCAAGTGTTAATTGGGTGGCAGAATCAGGCTCAACAACGGGGGTTGGGGTGGGGGGAATACGCCCTCTTGGACGCCGAGCTCCTTCCCTGCAGCACGGATCTCAGTTCTTAACCTTGGCCCACTGGGGAGGCAAATGGGGGATAAAAAAATAGTAATAACCAGGTGACGCCTTTAATCCCAGCACTTGGGAAGTGGAGATAGGATCACTGTGAGTTTGAGGCCAGCCTGGGCTAGAGTGAGATCCTGTATTGGATGGATAAGTAAATTAATACATAAAACAATCATGCTTTGTCCCTAACCCTTAGAGATAATGGTCTTGGTGTGTGGAATCTAACTCCAGCAGCAGTATTTTTTCTAAAAGTTTTCCAGTTAATTTCAAAATTCAGGTAGGACAGAGAATCACGAAGTATACACAGCCTGTGGTGTTTGCTTTTGAGACAGGGTCTTACTATGTAGCCTAGAACTCTGCCTGTCAAGGAGATGGGATTACAGGTGTGTGCCTCCATGCTTGGCTTGCACAGAGACTATGTGTACATTCTGGAATCTACATCCTGACACAGTTGGGCTGGTGGGACCCATAGCTATTTAAGCAGAAACCCAGCCACACCTGGACGGGGCAAAGGAAGATGCCACAAAGTTTTCCAATCAGGTGGCAATTGATTAAACAAAACAAAACAAAACAAAACAGTGATATTCTGATTATACAACTTCCTTCCTCCCTCCCCTCTCTTTCTCTCTCTTTCTTTCTTTCTTTTTGATTTTTCAAGGTAGGGTTTTGCTCTAGCCCAGGCTGACCTGGAATTCACTATGTAGTCTCAGGGTGGCCTTGAACTCATGGTGATCCTCCTACCTCTGCCGCCCAAGTGCTGGGATTAAAGGCGTGCACCACCATTCCCGGCTTTTGTTTTTTATTTATTTGGGCGGGGGGGGAATAGGCACGCCAAGGCCTCTAGCCACTGCAAATGAACTCCAGATGCATGCACCACCATGTACACCTGGTTTACATGGACACTGGGGATGGAACCTGGATCCTTAGCCTTTGTAGGCAAGTGCCTCAACTACTAAGCCATCTCTCTAGCCCAATTTTCTTTTTTTCTTGGTTTTTCGAGGTAGGGTATCACTCTGGTCCAGGCTGACCTGGAATTCACTATGTAGTCTCAGGGTGGCCTCGAACTCATAGCGATCCTCCTACCTCTGCCTCCCAAGTGCTGGGATTAAAGGCGTGCACCACCACGCCCAGCACAATTTTCTTATTTTTTAAAAAAATACTTTATTTTTATATATTTATTTATTTGAGAGGGGGCAGATAGAGATATACAGACAGAATGGGTGTGCCGGGGCCTCCAGCCACTGTAAATGAACTCCAGACGCATGCGCCACCTTGTACATCTGACTTACGTGGGTCCTGGGGAATTGAACCTGGGTCCTTTGGCTTTGCAAGCAAGCACCTTAACTGCTAAACCATCTCTCCAGCCCCAATTTTCTTATTTTTCTTAAAAAGAAGGTGGCATGCCTGATTCAGGTCTGCTGCAAACATATGAGGGGCTTAGAACAAAGGCTGACAAACCATTGAGAACGAGATATTCTGTTCTTCTACCTTGACATATACCTTCCTAAAGACCTCAACAGTTAGGTTCCAAAGTGAGAATGCTCTGATTCCTTGGTTCCTCACTGGACTGTGCAAATGTAGAGAAAGCAGACCCCACCCTCCAAGGCCAAGCTCCCTCTACCTTTCTTGGTCCTAGGAAGGAGGGCTGCCACGACTGGGAGCAAGCACAGAGTCCACCAGAGAAGCTTGGGCATCCAAGAAATGGTCTAGGAGCTACAGCTTGGACTCTTCACTCTAGACTAGAAGCACTGGAAGCTAGTCCTTGAAATCCTTTGGCACCCTATCCATGCCTTATTACAGGGGAGTACGGACTTGAATTATGAAGCTCCAAGAGGGGAAATAAAACCTAATGCATGAAGCCAGACATTCAGTGCTACCCAATGGCACTGGAGGCCCAAAACTTAAATAGCTTGCTTATGACCACAGAGGGTCACTGAGGGCCACTGTTTTTTTTTTGGGGGGGATGATTTTTGAGGTAGGGTCTCACTCTAGCCCAAGCTGACCTGGAATTTACTGTGTAGTCTCAGGGTGGCCTCAAACTCACGGCAATCCTCCTCCTACCTTTGCCTCTCAAGTGCTGGGATTAAAGGCATGTGCCACCACACCTGGCTGAGGGCCAACTTTTTTTTTGGTTTGTTTATTTTTATTTATTTATTTGAGAGCAGCAGACAGAGATGAGAGAAAGAGGCAGAGAGAAAGAATGGGTGCACCAGGCTTACATGGGTCCTAGAGAATCAAACTGGGATCCTTTGGTTTTGCAAGCAAACGCCTTAACTGCTAAGCCATCTCTCCAGCCCCTGCCCCCACCAACTTTTTTTTTTTAAATAAATTTTATTTGAGAAACAGAGAGGGAGGGAGAGAATGTGTGTTGTCAGGGCCTCCAGCTGTTGCAAAGAACTCCAGATGCATGCCACTTTGTGCATCTGGCTTTATGTGGGTGCTGGGGAATCGAACCCAGGTCATTAGGCTTTGCAGGCAAGCGTCTTAACTGATGAACCATCTCTCCAGCCCAAGGGCTGACACTTGACCTACACCTCTCTCCATAGTCCCAGGCCACAGAAATATTCATCTAGCCCCAGAGGTTTCTAAATCAAGCGTGACAAGAATGTGTACACGCATGTAGACATGAGTGCCGAGCCTCCAAGTATGTCATCGATACTCTTACAGCAATGCTGTATTGGCTGGGTCTGGTGGTGCAAGCCTGTAATCCCAGGTAGTTGGTAGGCTGAGGCAGGAGGATCACAAGTTGAAGGTCAGCTGGGGCAACTTAATGAGACCCTGTTTCAACATAAAAAGTAAAAAGAACCAGGGGCATGGTGGCACAAGAGGTAGGAGGATCACTGTGAATTTGAGGCCATCCTGACACTAAATAGTGAATTTCAGGTCAGCCTGAGCAAGAATAAGATACCACCTTGAAAACCAAAACCAACCAAACAAAAAACAAACAAAACAAAAAAGGAGGAGGAGGAGGAGCAGGAGGAGGAGGCTGGGATATAGCTTAATGGTAGAGAGCTTGTTTAGCATGTGGGAGGCCCTAGGTTCACTCCTGGGGTGTGGGGGGGGGAGTGTTAGACTTTCCAGCCCACAAGGAAATCTGGATAGCTCTTATTCTAACTCATCTGGACTCCTTCCTCTTTAAACTCCCTTTATAGATGTTCTGCCAACCAAATATTCAGCAAAAAGAAAGGTTGCATCCCTCCAGTTGCCCACCCCAAGCATTTTATGCAGCCTCTCTGGGAGGCAGCAGGGTGGAATTTTTTTTCTCCTTTTGTTGCAGGCTGGCTGCTGGCAAGGTGTGCTTGTTCTGACACAGACGATTTCATTTACTGCCATTTAGGCCAAGGCAAGCTCATAAACGGACCAGCTCTCACCATTTCTACTTAAGGATTTAGTTGCTCCAGTTCAAAGTAGTTCCCTTTGTGCCCTATTGTGTTATTAGTTGACTTTAAAAACGATAATTTCAGCCTGGCGTGGTAATGCCTTTAGTCCTAGCACTCAGGAGGCAGAGGTAGGAGGATTGTCATGAGTTCAAGGCCAGCCTGAGATTACAGAGTGAATTCCAGGTCAGCCTGGGCTAGAGAGAGACCCTAACACAAAAAGCTTAAAAAAAAAAAAAAGATTGTTTCATTATCCCAACCCCTCACCAAGACTGTTTATAACAACCACAGGATCATCCCTGTTCTATCTTTAGGAAAGAGCAGTCCTCTCCCGCACAGTCCATGCTTCTTCTTATCTGGGTACAGTTTAATGACACCTCATCAAGGTGGCCTTGAGGAACAGCACCACATAAAGGTCAGGTGACATGAAGCCAGACTGGCAATTTCAGAACTTCTGTGGAGGAAGGAAAGGAGGAGTTGTCACCTCACGGACTGCTGGAATGGAAGTCCTGACCCATCTTACTGGAACCCATGGCCACGAGTTGGTGAGGCCCTTTCTAGGCTCTGCTTGCTCATCTGTCCAGCAGGGATGAACTAACAGGACACATTCTCACAGCAGTTGGGGGACTGACTGAGAAGGTCATGGCACACATTTCCCTCCATGAACACAGCATGTGCTCCGTGTCTTCTAGGAACCCGGCCTTCCCTTACTGTTGGCACTCAGGACTCTTTTGATCATTCTTATAGGCACAGGACCTACACCAAACAGGTAGGCCCTCAAAATCACAGTGAACTGACTTTCTGAAGGGTCAAATTGCATACACCCAAATGGAAAATCATACTGAATAGCAAGAATTGATGACATGGCATGATATAGGCTCAGGGTGCTGATGGCTACTAGCTCATAGAACACAGGGGAATGGGGAGCAATATTAAAGATTCCTTCCTGGAGAGCTGGGGAAATGGCTCTGTGGTTAAAGGCACTTGCTTGCAAAGTCAGCTGGGCCCAGGTTCAACTCCCCAGTACCCACATAAAGCCAGATGCACCAAGTGGCACATGTATCTGGAGTGCATTTGCCATAGCAAGAGGCCCTGGTACTCCCATTTTCATTCTCTCTCTCCTTGCAAGTAAATAAATATTTTTCTTGAGAGAGCGAGAGAGAATTGGCACACCAGGGCTCCCAGCCATTGCAATTGAACTCCAGACGCATGCGCCACCTTGTGCTTCTGTTTAACAAAGAACCTGGACAGTCAAACATGGATACTCAGGCTTTGCAGACAAGCACTTTAACTGCTAAACCATCTCTCCAGAGCAACAACACAGAAAAAAAAAGTTTTGGAGGTAGGGTCTTGCTCTCGCCCAGGCTGACCTGGAATTCACTATGTTGTCTCAGGGTAGCCACCATGCCAGGCTCCAGTAAAATATTTTTTGTTTTTTTTTTTTTTGAACCCCAAGCTAGGCCATGGTGGTCCAGGCTGACCTGGAATTAAAGATCTGTGGCTCAAACTCTCAGGTCCTCCTAAAGTGCTGGGATTAAGAGGATCACTGTGAGTAAAATTTTTTAAAAGAAAGAACCAGCCTGGAACTACATGTTTTTAAGATCTGTACTTGGGAGTTCCAGTCAGCCTGGGCTTTGAGGACAGCCTGGACCTCAAAAGTTCAAAACAAAACAAAACAAAACAAAACAAAACAAAACAAAACAAAACAAAACAACAACAAAAAAAAGCCAGGTGTGGTGGTACACACCTTTAGTCCCAACACTTGGGAGGCAGAGGTAGGAGGACTGCTGCGAGTCCAGGTCAGCTTGGACTAGAGTGAAACCCTATCTTGAAAAACCAAACAACAACCCCCCCCAAACCCAAAAAATCCCTCCCTGGAGATTACTAGAGGGATTTGCTAAAAGTGCACTTGTAGGCTTGAGAGCTCTACAGGCCAATTCTTAGGCACAACCAAGATGAGTGATCACAAGAGCCAGATTCCAAGGAGGCTGGAGAGGCAGAGATACAGGCAGGACTTGTACCTCTTGATCCAATTTATCAATCTCTGTTCTCTCCCTCCTAGAATGGCCCAATTCCTTACTCAGCTAGATTCTGGTTTTCAAGCTACAATTTATGCTATTCTAACCCAGACTTAGGGGAAAGCCTTGTTAAAGAAAAAATGTGCACCGGGTGTGGTGGCGCATGCCTTTAATCCCAGCACTCAGGAGGCAGAGGTAGGAGGATCGCCATGAGTTTGAGACCACCCTGAGACTACATAGTGAATTCCAGGTCAGCCTGAGCTAGAGTGAGACCCTACCTCGGAAAACAAAAAAGAAAAAAAAGTGGGGGGAGGGGCAGGGCTGGAGAGATGGCTTAGTGGTTAAGTGCTTGCCTGTGCTGTGAAGCCTAAGGACCGTGGTTCGAGGCTTGATTCCCCAGGAACCACGTAAGCCAGATGTACAAGGTAGTGCATGCATCTAGAGTTAATTTGCAGTGGCTGGAGGCTCTGGCACGCCCATTCTCTTTATCTATCTGCCTCTTTATCTGTACATCACTCTCAAATAAATAAATAAATAAAATAAACCCCCAAAAAAAAGAAAGAAAGAAAAAGGAAAAAATGTGCTTCTAAGGCAATGTTTACAACTGAGCCTTTTGCAATGTCTAGGGAGAGATTCTCCAAAGCAAAGTCTGAGCCCTTCACAATCAAAGGCCTCACAAGGATCTACTATGCAGAACCAGTGCTACAGGCCAATAGGTGACGGTCATTTTGAACATATATACTTGTTCTTTTCCAATGCATTCCAGTTCTGACCCTTAATAAATCGCCATTGTGATGGTAGGGATGATGGAAAGGGAAGGAGGAATGTGGAACAGGCACCAAGCTGGTCACACCAAGTAGCACACACAAGGCCACACAGAAATTCATTCGCTAGTTAGTAACTTCCTCTTGGTAATAGTCAGCAACCCACAGTTCAGCTTCTGGTACTCAGGACCCAAAGCAGTCCCCAAAGCTTTGCATCACTACCTGAAATTTTATTGTCTCTGTAAGGAGTTCCTAACTCTTCCACATAGCTTGGTCCTGTGGTTGCATGCCTGTAGACAAGTAGGATCCCTTCCTTTACTCCATATGTACTGAGTACCTATCTACCATACATGTCTAAAAGATCTGGCTCCTCTTCTCATGGTGTTCTGGTAATTACTCTAGGGATGGTACAAGCAGAGGTAGGAGGGTCGCCATGAGTTCAAGGCCACCTTGAGAATACAGAGTGAATTCCAGGCCAGCCTGAGCTACAGTGAGCCCCTACCTCGAAAAACCAAACCAAACCAAAACAAAACAAAACAAAACAACAACAAAAACAAAACAACAACAAAAAAAAAAACCAAAAAACTTCTATTCGCTACCAACAAAATGACAATTTATTATTGGGAGGTAGATTGATTTTAAAGAACAGTACAAGAGCTTTAACAAGACAGAAAATTGTGTGTGTGTGTGTGGGGGAGAACTTAATGTCTTTAAAACTCATTACAATGAAAGAAACTTAGGGAACCATGAGCTGCTGAAAGGTGGAGTTGGGCTGATCATTTCCTTTGGTCAGTAATAGGTAAATGACTGTGTCATTAAAAGGACTTCTTGCAAAGGAACAGCTTAATCCCAGGAAAAGGAAAAAGTAACATTAAGGGAATCAAGGATAGTCTCTACCAATTACCCCGAGCCCTTCCTGTTAGGGAAGTCTCCAAAGAAGAACAGGAAAGGAACGAGGTCACCATGTGCTTACTCTTTGTTTTATGATCCAGGAATCTGACTGTTAGGGTTTATAGGCAAGTAGACAGCTAACACTACCAAACTCTGTAGAACCCCAAAACTCAAACAAGCTCAATTGCAGAATATGCCAGCATTGGCTAAAGAGCCTCCTAGCCATCAGGCAGGCATGAAGGACTGGCTAACATCATTTGAGGATAAAGAGATCAAACAGCACACCTTCCAGGTGGCTACAACACCTGGAAAGATCAATGAATGAGCCAAATCCAGAGGAAGGAACACAAACCACTCTCTGTGAAAGTAAGAGCTCTGGTCAGATGGTCCCCCTCAGATAACCAAGCCTGGTCCCCAAAGCCAACGTAACATAGTCATGGACGCTTACACAGCGTACCCAAGAAGAATGAGCCTGCCTTTTCTATCCTGGGAGCCAAAAACAAAGTCACCACAGTCCTTGCACAGAGGGACAAAGGGGTCTCTTAGGCAACAGAGAGCTTGTCTATCTGAATCAGTTAAAGGATGGGGTAGCACCAGGCTTGGTTGGGGGTGCATGCCTTTACTCCCAGCACTGGGGAGGCTGAGGTAGACAGATCACTGTGAGTTCGAGACCAGCCTAGGGCTACAGACTGAGTTCCAGGTCAGATTGGGCTAGAGTGAGACCCTATCTTTTTTTAAAAATTAATTAATTTATTTGAGAAAGCAAAAAACCAGGAGGGGAGGGAATGGGCACACCAGGGCCTCCAGCCACTGTAAAAGAAATCCAGACGCATGAGCCACCTTGTGCATCTGGCTTACGTGGGTCCTGGGGAATTGAATCAAGGTCCTTTGGCTTTACAGGCAAATGCCTTAACTAAACCATCTCCCCAGCCCAAGATCCTATCTTGAAACAAAACAAAACAAAACAAAACAAACAAAACAAAAACAAAAACAAAAAGGGGTCAGGTAGATGAAAGCACACCTGGCCCTTGAGGTCAGAGTACACTGGCAGCCAGGGAGGGTATTACACTCAAAGACAACTGTGCCTACATTCCTACCATTAAGCTTTGCAAATGCCCAAGTTTTTGTTGGGGAGGGAACAATCTGAATTTAGGAGAATGTTAGTAAAATTATAAATATTTTCTGCATTATTTCAAACAAACTAGAACATTCCTATGCCAACAGATTTAAAAGCATCAAAGGACTTTTTTTTTTTTTTTTTTTAAATTTATTTTTCGAGGTAGGATTTCCCTCAGGCCCAGGCTGACCTGGAATTCATTATGTAGTCTCAGGGTGGCCTTGAACTCACTGTGATCCTCCTGGGATTAAAGGCATGCACCACCACACTCAGCTTGGACTTATTTATTTATTTATTTTAGTTTATTTTTATTTTTATTTTTTTTTGCTTTTTCAAGGCAGGGTCTCACTCTGGCCCAGGCTGGCCTGGAACTCACGATGATCCTCCTACCTCTGCCTCCCAAGTGCTGGGATTAAAGGCGTGAGCCACTACACCCAGCTTTTTTTTTTTTTTTTTAAATAAACTTAACTTTAAAAACAATTACTTGAGGGGCTAGAGAGATGTCTTAGCAGTTAAGGCACTTGCCTGTCAAGCCAAAGGATCCAGGTTTGATTCCACAGTACCTATGTAAGCCAGATGCACAAGGGGCACATGCATCTGGAGTTCATTTGCAGTGGCTAGAGGCTCTGGTGTGCCCATTCTCTCTCTCTGCTTGCAAATAAGTAAATAAAATAAAATAAAATTTAAAATATTACTTAAGGGCTGGAGAGATGGCTTAGCAATTAAGGTGCTTGCCTGCAAAGCCAAAGGACCTTGGTTCAATTCCCCAGGACCCATGTACTCCAGATGCACAAGGTGGTGCATGCATCTGGAGTTCGTTTGTAGTGGCTGGAAGCCCTGGCACACCCATTTTCTCTCTCTCTCTCTCTCTTTCTGCCTCTTTCCCTCTCTTAAATAAATAAATAAATAATTAAATAAATTAGTTGAGCCAAGTGTGGTGGTGCATGCCTTTAATCCCAGCACTTGGGAAGCAGAGGTAGGAGGATCATTGTGAGTTTGAGGCCATCTTGAGACTACATAGTGAATTCTAGGTCAGCATGGACTAGAGCAAGACCCTACTTTGGAAAAAAAAAGTTATTTGAGGGTTGGAGAGATAGTTTAGTGGTTAAGGTGCTTACCAGCAAAGCCAAAGGACCTAGGTTCAATTCCCCAGGACCCACATAAGCCAGATCACAAGGTGGTGCATGGGACTGCAATGGCTGCAGGTCGTGATGTGCCCATATTCTCTCTCTCTTTTTCAAATAAATATAAATAAATAAAATATCTACAAAATTTATTTGAGATAGAGACAAAGAGAGAGAGAAAGAATGAGTATGAATGTGCCAGGGCTTCCTGCCACTGTACACAAACTGCAGACACATGCACCACTTTGTGCATCTGATATTATGTGAGTAAGGGAGAAGTGAACCCAGGCTGTCAGGCTTTACCAAGCAAATGCCCAAGTTTTTGTTGGGGAGGAACAATCTGAATTTAGGAGAATGTTAGTAAAATTATAAATATTTTCTGCATTATTTCAAACAAACTAGAACATTCCTATGCCAACAGATTTAAAAGCATCAAAGGACTTTTTTTTTTTTTTTTTTAATTTATTTTTCGAGGTAGGATTTCCCTCAGGCCCAGGCTGACCTGGAATTCACTATGTAGTCTCAGGGTGGCCTTGAACTCACTGTGATCCTCCTGGGATTAAAGGCATGCACCACCACACTCAGCTTGGACTTATTTATTTTAGTTTATTTTTATTTTTTTTTGGTTTTTCAAGGCAGGGTCTCACTCTGGTCCAGGCTGGCCTGGAACTCATGATGATCCTCCTACCTCTGCCTCCCAAGTGCTGGGATTAAAGGCGTGAGCCACTACACCCAGCTTTTTTTTTTTTTTTTTTTTTTTAAATAAACTTAACTTTAAAAACAATTACTTGAGGGGCTAGAGAGATGTCTTAGCAGTTAAGGCACTTGCCTGTCAAGCCAAAGGATCCAGGTTTGATTCCACAGTACCTATGTAAGCCAGATGCACAAGGGGCACATGCATCTGGAGTTCATTTGCAGTGGCTAGAGGCTCTGGTGTGCCCATTCTCTCTCTCTGCTTGCAAATAAGTAAATAAAATAAAATAAACTTTAAAATATTACTTAAGGGCTGGAGAGATGGCTTAGCAATTAAGGTGCTTGCCTGCAAAGCCAAAGGACCTTGGTTCAATTCCCCAGGACCCATGTACTCCAGATGCACAAGGTGGTGCATGCATCTGGAGTTCGTTTGTAGTGGCTGGAAGCCCTGGCACACCCATTTTCTCTCTCTCTCTCTGCCTCTTTCCCTCTCTTAAATAAATAAATAAATAAATAATTAAATAAATTAGTTGAGCCAAGTGTGGTGGTGCATGCCTTTAATCCCAGCACCTGGGAAGCAGAGGTAGGAGGATCATTGTGAGTTTGAGGCCATCTTGAGACTACATAGTGAATTCTAGGTCAGCATGGACTAGAGCAAGACCCTACTTTGGAAAAAAAAAGTTATTTGAGGGTTGGAGAGATAGTTTAGTGGTTAAGGTGCTTACCAGCAAAGCCAAAGGACCTAGGTTCAATTCCCCAGGACCCACATAAGCCAGATCACAAGGTGGTGCATGGGACTGCAATGGCTGCAGGTCGTGATGTGCCCATATTCTCTCTCTCTTTTTCAAATAAATAAATAAATAAAATATCTACAAAATTTATTTGAGATAGAGACAAAGAGAGAGAGAAAGAATGAGTATGAATGTGCCAGGGCTTCCTGCCACTGTACACAAACTGCAGACACATGCACCACTTTGTGCATCTGATATTATGTGAGTAAGGGAGAAGTGAACCCAGGCTGTCAGGCTTTACCAACTAGTGCTTTTAACTGCTGAGCCACCTCTCCATCCCCAAAGGAATTTTTGTTTGTTTGTTTGTTTTTTGAAGTAGGGTTTCGCTGTAGCTCAGGCTGGCCTCGAACTCACAGTGATCCTCCTACCTCTGCCTCCTGAGTGCTGGGATTAAGGCATGTGCCACTATGTCCAGGTATTTTTAAAATATTTACTTATTTGAGAAAGTGTAAGAAAGCAAACAGGGGAGGGGGATGGGAAGAACGGGCACACCAGGGCCTCGAGCCACTACAAATGAACTCCAGGTGCATATGCCACCTTATACATCTGGCTTTACATGGGTGCTGGGGAATCCAATCAAGTGCCTTGACTGCTGAACCATCCTTTCTAGCCCCAAAGGAATTATTTTAATTTTTAAAAATGTATTTACTTATTAGAGACAGAGAAAGGGGGAGAGAGAGAGAGAGAAAATGGGCATGCCAGGACTTCCAGCCACTGCCAACGAACTCCAGATGCATGTATCACCTTGTGCATCTGGCTTACATGGGTACTGGGGAGTCAAGCCTCAAACCAGGGTCCTTAGGCTTCACAGGCAAGAGCTTAACCACTAAGCCTGCTCTCCAGCCCAAGGAATTATTTTAAAACCCATCTGTTAAAGAAAGGTTAACTATAAAGGACTTTGCTAGCAGACAGGTATGTGCTAGTTCAGAATCAAAGTACAGAATCTTGAAGTGTAAATTACAATGATTTTGAATGGAACTAATTGAGTTCACTTAATCTGTCTCTCTGAGACAAGGTCTAGCGTGTAGCCTTGGCTGACCTGCAACTTTGTAGTGATCCTCCTGTCTCTGTCTCCCAATTGCTGGGTTTAAAGTTATGAGCCATCATGCCTGGCTCAGTTAGTATATCTTAAAGTGAATACTTTTGTAATAACAATAATTGCCCCCACATACTGAGTTTGCTTCTTGTGGGATGGGGCATCTGCATAGTGTACATCTTAAGACTGAGAACTGACTAAAGCCAGTTTTTTTTTTAAGATTTTATTTTTATTTATTTATTAGAGACAGAGAGGGAAAGGGGGGAGAGAGAGGGATGTTAGCCACTGCAAACGAACTCCAGACGCATGCGCCCCCTTGTGCCTCTGGCTTATGTGGGACCTGGAGAATCGAACCGGGGTCCTTAGGCTTCATAAGCATGTGCCTTAACTGTTAAGCCATCTCTCCAGCCCTAAAGCCAGTTTTTACATAACACCTGCCCCTGCTAGGCTGCTAGGCAGAGTTATATACCTAGTGCTGTCTGCATGTTATCAGGAGGATATATCAAACTACAAAACTCAGGGCTGGAGAGATGGCTCAGTGGTTAAGGCACTTGCTTGCAAAATACAAGACTCAGACACGCTGGCTTTCCCAAATCTCCCAGTCCTGTTTCAGTTACTGCTTTAAGAGAAAGTATGTCTGGAAGCAGGGTCTGACAGCCAAGATGAGGTTAGGTTTGGGGGTCATGTTAACAGCTAACAGATAAAGTTACAGATTAACTCATCACCGCCATTAGCTGGTTAATGTACAATTCGTAGGCAACTTCACTGGTCCTGGCCCAAGTTCAGAGAACGAAACACAGAGTACTCTCTTATTTAAAAATGTCAAAGTTATAAAAAAAATAAAATAATGGGGGGGGGCACTCACACACACCAGAACAACATGGCTGAATCTCAAAACAACTATGTTAAGTGAAAGAAGCACAATTAAAGATGTAGACCATTCACACAAATTTCTATAAAATGCAAACGATTTTATAGTCAGGGAAAACAGATCAGTGTTCTGGGGGTTGGGAGAAACATTACAGGAGAGGGGGAATTTCAAAGGGGAATGGAGGCAACGTTCAGGGTGACAGGCATGCTCTTCTTGTTCAGGGGAATGTGCATAAATTAAACTTGGTCAAATTATATGCTATTATCATGTCTACTTCAACAAAGTTTTGCTTTCTTTTTTTCTAACTGAAGTAGGAGGCCAACCCACAACTAATCTTCCTATTATTGCTTAAAAGCAGAATTTTAAAATTATTTTCATTTATTTATTTATTTGAGAGAGAAAAAGAATGCAAAAGTCTGAGCATGCCAGGGTCTCCTGCCACTGCAAATGAACTTCAGATACACGTTCCACTTTGTGCATCTGGCTTTACGTAAGTACTGGGGAACTGAACCCAGGCCATCAGGCTTTACAAGCAAGTGCCTTTAACTGTTGAGCCATCTCTCCAGCCCCAGAATTATTCTGACTTAGGCAAATCTTTATCATGTGAACGCCAGTTCATTTTTGTTTGTTTTTTTCAATTTCACTCATATAGGCCAGACTAGCCTCAAATTAACTAAGGGTGACCTTGAATTTTTTTTTTTTTTGTTTTGCGAGGTAGGATCTCACCCTGGTCCAGGCTGACCTGGAATTCACTATGTAGTCTCAGGGTGGCCTTGAACTCTCTGCAACCCTCCTACCTCTGCCTCCCAAGTGCTAGGATGAAAGGCGTGTGCCACCATGCCCAGGCCGACCTTGAATATTTTAAAAAATATTTTATTTGACTGAGAGGGAGAGGGAGAGGGAGAGGGAGAGGGAGAGGGAGAGAGAGAGAGAGAGAGAGAGAGAGAGAGAGAGGGAGGGAGGGAGGGAGAGAATGGGCATGCCAGGGCCTCTAGCTACTGAAAAAGAACTCCAGACATATGCACCACCTTGTGTATCTGGCTTTATGTGGGTACTGGAAAATCAAACCTGGATCCTTAGGCTTTGCCAGCAAGCGCCTTAACTGCTAAGCCATCTCTCCAGTCCTCAATTTTGTTTTTTTGGAAGGTTTCACTAGCCCAGGCTGACCTGGAACTCATGGTGATCCACACCCCTCAGCCTCCTGAGTGCTGAGATTATAGGTGTGTGCTACCATACCTTTAGCAATTTCTCTTTCTTTCTATTTTATTTATTTACTTGAGAGAGAGAAAGAGGCAGAGAGAGAGGAGAGAATGGGCACGCCAGGGCCTCTAGCCACTGCAAACAAACTCCAGATGCCTGCGCCCCCTTGGGCACCTGACTTTCGTGGGTCCTGGAGAATTGAACTGGAATCCTCTGGCTTTGCAGGCCTTAACTGCTTAGTCATCTCTCCAGCCTTTTGTTTGTTCGTTCTGTTTCCCTCTTTCTTTCTCCCTCCCTCCCTTCTCCCTCCTCCCTCCCTTCCCTCCCTCCTTTCTTTCTTTCTTTCTTTCTTTCTTTCTTTCTTTCTTTCTTTCTTTCTTTTTTGGTTTTTCGAGGTAGGGTCTTTCTCTAGCCCAGGATGAGCTGGAATTCACTCTGTAGTCTCAGGGTGGCCTTGAACTCACCGCAATCCTCCTACCTCTGCCTCCCCGGTGCTGGGATTAAAGGCGTGTGCTCCATGCCTGGCCCTTTATCAATTTCTTTAGTAAATTGCTTTAGCTTGGTGTCATGAATAAGACTGACATTCATTGTTGTTGCACTGCTTTCACCTTCCTGCTCTCATTTGGAACAAAACTGAAATAACCTCTACAGTTAGATAGGTCTTCAGAATTGAAATTGCTCTACTGCTGTGATCTTTAGTTCAACCTGATGCAAATGAAAATTACATGGCTGATCCAAAAGAACAAATATCTCATCTTGTGAAGCAGACTAAAGAAAATGGTCACACTATTTGGTGGTTCCTCCCAGCAAAACATAGGATTTGTTCCCTAGTTCTTGAAGCTGGGCCTGTGGCATGACTTGGGCTTGCCCTCTTTTGATGCCGAGACTCCCATATGACAGAGTCTGAGCTAGTCTACTGGGTGATGGGAAGGCACAGCTGTCCTCAGTGGGAGTTGGGGCCATCCTAGACCCTCCAGCCCCTGTTAGATCAGCCAGAATTGCTCTACCATCTCACAAACAGATGTGATCAAAGCATTGTTTTTCTGTACTAAAGTTTTTTGTTTTTAAATCTGTGTGTGTGTGTTGCCAGATGCTTAAGGTGGTGCATGTGTCTGGAGTTCATTTGCAGTGGCTAGAAACCCTGACAAACCCATTTTCTCTCTCTCTTAAATAAATTATGCTCAAAAATAAATAAATTATGCTGGGTAGGAGGATCACCATGAGTTTGAGGCCAGCCTGAGACACACCTGATTTCCATCCCAGCAGAGGTGAGGAGGCAGAGGTAAAAACAAAAAACAATAAATAAAAATAAATAAATAGAGGCCAGCCTGAATCCCAGACTAGGCATAGTAAATTCCAGGTCAGCCTGAGCTAGAGTGAATTCCAGGTCACCTGGAAAAGACAAACAAACAAACAAACAAACAAACAAAACAAAAAAAAATAAATAAATAAATAATAAAATAAAATAAATTATTTTTTAAAAAGTTATTAAAATCTTGGGGCTGGAGAGATGGCTTAGCAGTTAAGCACTTGCCTGTGAAGCCTAAGGACCCTGGTTCGAGGCTTGATTCCCTAGTACCCATGTAAGCCAGATGCACAAGGTGGTGCATGCATCTGGAGTTCATTTGCAGTGGTTGGAGGCCCTGATGCACCCATTCTCTATCTGCCTGTCTCTTTGTCTCTTGCTCTCAAATAAATAAATAAATATTTTTTAAAAAGTTATTAAAATCTTGTTGGGTGTGGTGGTGCACACCTTTAATCCCAGCACTCAGGAGGCAGAAGTAGCAAGATTGCTGTGAGTTCAAGGCCACCCTGAGACTGCATAGTAAATTCCAGGTCAGCCTGAGCTAGAGTGAGACCCTGCCTCGGAAAAAAAAAGTTATTAATCTCTGTGTGTGGGGACATGTGCAATGGTGCATGTATGGAGGTCAGAGGAGAATCTTGAGTTGTGCGCTGGGATTACAGACACTCATACTACCATGTCCATCTTTACTTGAGAGAGAAAGAGGGGGGGAAATAGGTGCACCATAGATAGATCCAGCTTCTGCAAATGAATTCCAGACACATGTACCACCTTGTGCATCTAGCTTATGTGGGTACTGGGGAGTAGAACCTGAGTCCTTAGGCTCTGCAGGCAAATGCCTTAACCTCTAAGCCATCCCTCCAGCCCATGTCCATCTTTATATGAGTTCTAGGGATTCAAACCCAGGCGCTCATGTTTGTGCACCAAGCACTGAACCATTGCCCTAGCCTGGGTACTGAGGTGTTTTGTTTTGTTTTGTTTTGTTTTTGAGGTAGGGTTTCACTCTAGCCCATGCTGAACTGGAATTCCCTATGTAGTCTCAGAGTGGCCTCGAACTCGTGGTGATCCTCCTACCTCTGCCTCCAGAGTGCTCAGATTAAAGGTGTTCACCACCACGCTAGGCTCTGGGTACTGAGTTTTAAGGGCAAATGAATGCATAAGAGTCCTGCTCCCTTACATGCACTGTCTTCTGTGCTCCTACACCACTTTCTCTTTTTTTTTTCTCTCCTATCCTGAGGTCCCCTTCACTGACACTTAATCCAGTCATTCACTACCCATGAAGTCTAAAGTCTCTTCCTGAACAAGCCTGTTCTGGGCTCTGACTTTGAATCTAACCCCTTTCAACCTGTCTCTAGCTCTGACTCTCTTCTCTGATTTTCAGGGCTTCAAGTCAGTATGATTAAAATCAAAGTCCCCAAGTTTCTCTTAAGCTCAGGTTTATGGAACCATCATGTGAATCTAGAAACCCAAGTCTTTGTTTCTTTCTCACACCCCTCCCTATCTCCTCAGATCATCCTTTTCTGTCTGTCTTCATAAGGAGTCTGAGCGCTCTGCCTCTGTGGCCCTGCCAGCCTGGACTGCAAGTTTCCCTGTTTCCAATGGCTTTTGCCTGCCACACAATGCCAGCATTATCCTCTCACCTTTTGCAGATTCAAGTCCTGACTCCTCATAGAATGTTCAGTGCTCAGCTTAGTTTGGAGTCAGCCTGCCTGGCCTCCCCAACTACCTGCCTCCAAAACTTGTGTGCTCTGGCCAGAGTTTCCACTTTTCAAAATGAAGACACACAAACAGCTTTGTGTGGGTGATTCTTTTTCTATTTATTTTTAACCTCAATTGCTCTCCTGGACTCTGGTCTACCTCTCAAAGCCCTTCTATGCAAGAACCGGCGCTTTCCTCCCAAAGTTTTGTGCTTTGCTTCCCAAACCATCTCACACCAGCTATACCCTGTGCACACCCCTTGTATGAGTCTTTACTACGCTCACCCCAGTGACAGAATACCATCTTCTAACTCTCATGTCCCATGGGCCCAGGGTGGCCATATGCTCATCCTATCCTTGCTTGCCCCAGCAGCCTCAGTTTACACTGCCCTCCAGCCATAATTAATGAGAGTGTCCTTTTCCATTCTCAACAGTGCCTCAGCTTAGATGACCAGTGACATGATGACCCTGCTACACCTTACAGTGTCTAACAAAACCAGAGGCATGAAGAAGCCAGTTATCTTGGGTTATGATTCATATTTATTGCTGGGTTAGAAAATATTGGTCTGGGGCTGGAGAGGTGGCTTAGCGGTTAAGGCGCCTGCCTGCTAAGCCTAAGAACCTGGTTCCAATCTCCAGGTCCCACATTTAGCCAGATGCAAAGTGACGCAAGGGCGCAATGCCGCACTTGACCACAAGGGGGCGCACACATCTGGATTTCGTTCACAGCAGCTGAGAGGCTGCTGGCGCGCCCATCTCTATCTATCTCCCTCTCCCTCTCTGTCTGTCTCTCTCTGTGTCTCTCTCCAAAAATAAATAAAAATAATAATTAAAAAAAGAAAATATTGGTCTGTAGAAGCTGGGCGTGGTGGCACATGCCTTTAATCCCAGCACTTGGGAGGCAGAGGTAGGAGAATCACCGCGAGTTCAAGGCCACCCTGAGACTACATAGAGAATTCCAGGTCAGCCTGGGCTAAGTGAGACCCTACCTCAAAAAACCAAGAAAAAGAAAAAGAAAAAAAAAAAAGAATATTGGTCTGTGAATTGATTCATACAACCTTCCATAGACAACCTTAATGGTATTCCTCAAGAAACTGAAAACCACACAAAGTCAATTGCCCACACAGGGTACATAGAAAAATGAAAAAAAAAAGGACATGTGTTGTAGTGTGGGAATGGTAGCAGACAGGACAGCATGTGGCTAATTAACACAGCCAGGTTTCCTCTGCCAGGAGAGCTGGGACATCAGCACTTTCAAATTTTCTGATTTTTTTCAAGACAAGGTAGAAATGTGGATTTTTACATTAAAATTTATTTTAACATTAAAAAAATTTTTTTTATTTATTTGAGAGAGAGAAAATGGGCATAACAGGGCCTCCAGCTACTGCAGATGGACTCCAGACACATGTACTACCTTGTGCATCTGGCTTACGTGGGTCCTAGGAATTGAACCTGGGTCCTTTGGCTTTGCAGGCAGGTGCCTTAACTGCTAAGCCATCTCTCCAGGTCCATATTAAAATTTCTAAATGAAGTTCTGAGGACTGATTCATGCAGTTGTACTCTATGTAGCCAATGCCTCACATCTTTAGCCTTCATAAAACCTACAGCAACAGTAGTTTGCCATGCGCTCTCTTCTAATCATCAGCCTTTTTTTTTTTTTTTTTTAAATTCCAGTTTCACCTAGAATATCAGGAGCAGATTTTTCTTTCTAGGGAAATGTTATAGAGGTTGGTGAGTGCCTCCTGGTGAAGTCACCAATCCCTGGGATGTGACCCTCTGCCTACAATTCAGTCCACCTCTCAGTGGAGCAGCTTTTTTTCTCGAGTCACGGTCTTACTATGTAGTTCAGGGTGGTCTTGAACTCACAGTCTTCTTGCCTCAGCCTTCTAATTGCTGAGATTATAGGTTTTGTTTGTTTGTTTTTTGGTGTTTCGAGGTAGGGTTTCACTCTAGCTCAGGCTGACCTGGAATTCACTCTGTAGTCGCAGGGTGGCCTCGAACTCATGGTGATCCTCCTACCTCTGCCTCCCAATATAGGTATGTTTTATCATGCCCAGCTAGGGTCGTGTCTTTAAATCTCAATATGAAAATATCTCATTTGAAACTCCCTGCTTAATTAGTGATCACTCATTAAATAAAAAGCAGTCACTCACACATAAGGAAAATGTACACTTTTGTTTCACATATTTTACACACACGCACATACACAAAACCTTAATATGGGAGGGCAGGGGATGTAGCTTAATTGGTAGTGTTCACCTACTATGCATGAAGCCCTGGGTTCAATCCACAGCACCACCTAAAACTGGGCATGGTGGCAGCTGGACAGCATTTCAAGGTCATCTTTGGCTCTATAGTGAATTGAGGACAACCTGGGGTAGATGAGACTTTATCTAGCCTCAAGGTCTCTCTATCCCATGTGCTCTTCAGGAGATGCCACTGGGCAGGGGAAAGGACAGTCTCACCTAGCCTCTCTCTATTGGGATTCTTCACTGTCAGAAAGTTCAGTGGACTCACTCCTTGCTTTCTCATTCACTTTTTTCTGAGAAACTTCTTGTCACTTCACCTTCCCAGATGCATTTGTCATGGACTGAAGGGACACTTTGTTGGTCTCTATATTTTCATGTGAATGCAAGGTTGATGCATTGGGCAGCTTTTATGAACTATGACAATGACCTTCTCCAACACCAGATACATCACGTGGTAATGATCATTAAACCTCCTCTTGCAACATTTTCTAGTTCATGACATAAGATACAAACTTTTAAGCCAGTCATTTAGTTTTCATCATTTTCTCCCTTCCCTCTGGAAGAAAGACTTGGACCCCAAAGTAAAACACCAGGACTAGGTTTTAATTAAACTTTGGACTTCTTAGGTTACATCAATCTTTAAAGAAATCTAAAATGGAAGTTTTAAAAATTATTTTAAAAATCATTTTAGATATACATCCTTTTATATCACACAACCTATTATGCAACTCTCAGAGTTAAAAAGGATTGCCACAAAATAGTCAAGCAGATAATATTTAACAAGATTCCTAAAACAGAGCAGCTAACTTTCTGTAAGACTTGAGTGCCTCCCTGCTATTATTACTTAGCAGATGTTAATACTTATATGGTAGCAAAGTGCTGTTTGATGGGTATGAAAATGACAGGGGTGACAGGAAGCTACAGAACACACCTCAAGCAGCAGATGTGCCGAAGAGCAGATGACAGAGAGGAGGTAGGCAAGCTCTGGTACGGGGAATGCTTTCTTCTCGTCTTCCAAGAATCTTGACTGGGCTCCTGGCTCAAGGCAGCTCAGGTAGAGATGCCCCATGCCCCCTCTCACTCTGCTGGTCTCGTGATCCTGTCACAATCTGCAGTGCCGTGTGCGTTCCCATGCGGGTTGTCTCTGACTGAGTACAGGGAACTTGTCTACTCTAACCACCACTGCATCAGCACTGTTTAGCACACTGCCTTGGTAATAAAGCGTCCTTAGTAAATTCATAAGCCAAGGACTTCAGGGAACTAGTGCAGCAGACACACACTCTTCGGGCATGTGACAGCCAGGACTGGGTGGTTCACTAGCAGCATGTGCTTCTCAATGATGGTGGGGAGGATTGTTGTTCAGGAATCTGTCAGTCTGTCCTGCTACATATGAAGACCTGGAATAAGCACTGTCTGTAGGTTCAACTGACCCCAAGGACAGAACTGAGGCGCCAAGAAGAGCTGGAGACCTAGAAAGAGCAAGAGGTCTGGAAATGAGCTGGGACTGGACGTACCACAGCTGGGGTCTGCAGCAGCTCAGCCCCTTGCTGCAAGCTGTGCAGTGTCATCTTTGAATGAGCTTCCAGGACCATAATGTTTGTTTTTATCTGTTTTGATGTAGATCTCACTCTAGTCCAATTTGACCTGGAATTCACTCTCTAGTCCCAGGCTGGCCTTGCACTTCACACTCACAGCGATCCTCCTACCTCTGCCTCCCAAGTGCTAGGATTAAAGGCATGCACCACCACGCCCGGCTAAAGACTCTGTGTCAGGACAAGAGTCCAGCCCAGAGCTCTGCATGGAGCCTGCATGGGAGAAGCATCCTTCCTGTATTTGACTCAAAATGTGTAATTTCCCCTGGCAAGTTTTTGAAGTCACTTGGGCACAAGCATCCTGTACTAAGTCATGAATTTGACAATGAAAAAGAGCCCTAGGTACATGTGGGGGAAAACAAAAGGCACACAAAATTCTTCTGCATCTTTGCCAAACCTACTGATGTAAAGAAGGACCCTTTAAAAGGAGAATGACTCTGAAAGTCTAGAAATGCACACCCTGGCATTCACTTAGTCATCTAGAATGATCTAAAATGGGGCCTGAGGGACTTTACACCCTCCTGCCTTCTCATGGGCAGGAACTCTTCACACTGTCTCCTCTTTCCTTCTCTTAATCTAATAGTCTCTCTAAACTTAAAAAAATAAAAATTAAAAATACCCTGGGGCTGAGAAGATGGCTCAGTGGTTAAAGGTGCTTGCTTCACAAGCCTGCCGACCAGTTTAGAGTTTAGATCCCCACAAAAGGGGACAGGCATCTGTATACTGGAGGCAGTAGGAGGCAGAATCAGGAGAATCCCAAAGCTTGGGAACCAGTTAGTCTGGACTTCTAGAAGCAAAGCAATAGGAGAGACAAGGAGGAACAGAGGATCAATACCTTGAGGCTGTCCTCTGACCTTCCTATGTACACCCTGGCACACACGTGTCCATATACATCATCGTCCTCATGCATGTACAAACAAATATATTTTTTTTAATAGAACTACCTAAAACTGAGTTGGGCGTGGTAGCGCACGCCTTTAATCCCAGCAATCGGGAGGCCGACATAGGGGGATAGTGGTGAGTTCAAGGCCACCCTGAGACTACATAAGTGAATTACAGGTCAGCCTGGGCTAGAGTGAGATCCTACCTCGAAAAACCAAAAAGAACTAAGTAAAACTACAACTGCAATTTACCAGCCACTCAATACTGTGTGTTTGCCTGACAAGTCAACAAGACACCCAAACACACAAGTAGCAGTGACTGGCCTAGCAAGGGTCTTCACATGTATGATATGTATATGTTGAGACCCAAAAGGTGATTGGTTTGATCCACTGTTTAGATCTAACAGAAAAAAGAATTATGTTGAAGGTTGAAGAGATAAGAGGGCCCTGCCCCGGGCTCCAGGGCTCCAAAACTTGGCCTTGGTGCCTCAGGGCTGCGGTTCTACCTCATGCTCAGCATCTTGCTCACGCCTCTGTTGTTCTTTGGCAGTGAGGAAACTTCACTTGCAGTCTCATCATGGACTCCAGTGTCTCAAAGGGCAGGAAGGGCAGCCTATACTTCAGCTTGGCCAACAATTTCAAATGACTGGCCAATCCAGGTGACCCAACCCAAGGCCTTTGTTTTGGATAAGGCTGGTTGCAGGGTCCCCTGGCTGTGGTTGGCCCACACTGTCAGCTTGTTGCTGCTTTCCCAAAAGAGGATCTTGTTACAAAGAGAAGCTGGAAATTTCTTTGCACACAAGCAGAGACATGGCGGCCCTGCAAAGGCCCCAGGGTAAGGATTAAAGAAAAACAAAATAGAAACCCTTCCATCTCTAATTAGGGTCTTCATTTGCCAAAGTGCCATTCCCCAGCAGGAGGATTTACATTCAGCCTGTTGCTTGGAGTTGCTTGGAAAAGCGTCTCCCAGCAGGTTAGTTCCTCGGTTCAGGCTCCCTTGAGCCAACAGTTTCTGGTTACTTAGAGGAGTGCAGCCTGCGTATTGTTTTAACTGGCCTGGCTTCTGCAGCCAGCTTAGCTGTGTGAACAATCTTCCATTCAGAACCTAAAGATAAAAGCACTGTTTGGTTTAAAAATCTTTTTTTCATTTTTTTTAAACTTGGGAATTACAGGTTTTGGAGCTAGCATTATTTCTCTTGTACATGGAATGTTTCTTCCTCTCCGCCTTGGTTTTCAGCCAGCAAAGGCTACATCCTGGAGTTTGGCCAGCTACCAGTCCCCATTTCCTTGCCATTCACACCATGGGGTTGGTGGCAGCTGGCCACGGAGACGACAGCAGTTCCCCATGCGCAAGAAGCTGGCTTCAGAACAGTGTAGCCAGCTTGCTGGACCCCTGCAGCCAGCTCAGGCCACCTCTTCCTGTGTAGTTCCTCATCATTCTTTGTGTCCACAAGAACACATCTTCCAACACTAGAAACCTGGCCTAGGAAATAAGAATTCTCTTTTCTAGAACTCTCAGGACTACAATAAATTATTAAATGGGCTGAGCAGGAAGATGTATTTGTGTAACTTTCTATGTTTTTAAAAGAAAGGGAGCTGGAGATATGGCTCAGCGGTTAAGGCACTTTCCTTCAGGGCCTAACGACTTAGGGTTCAATTCTCCAGTACCTGTGATGTAAGCACAAAGTGGTGCATGCATCTGGAGTTCACTTGCAGTGGCTAGAGGCTCTGACACATCCATTATCTGTCTCTTTCTCTCTCAAATAAATAAAATATTTTTAAAAAGGCCAAATTGGACTAGAGAGATGGCTTAGCAATTAAGGTGCTTGCCTGTGAAGCCTAAGAACACGTTTGAATCTCCAGGTCCCACATAGGCAGATGCACAGTGATGCAAGTGTGCAATGTCACACATGCACCACAAGGGGGTGAACCCATCTGGAGTTCATTTACAGTGGCTGAAAGGCCCTGGCATGCTCATTCTCCCTCTCTATCTCTCATAAGCAAATAAAAACAATTTTTTTAATGAGCAAAAGAGCCAGGTATGGTGGTGCATGTCTTTAATCCCAGCACTTGGGAGGCAGAGGTAGGAGGATTGCCATGAGTTCCGAGGCCTCCCTGAGACTACATAATGAATTCCAGGTCAGTTTGGGCTACAGTGGGACCCTACCTCAAAAAAAATCAAAACAAAACAAACAAACAAAAAAAAAAAACGAGCAAATGGATGATATGCTTGTAAAAAGATGCAGAACACCAACCACAATGAAAACTACTTCAACTGATTAAAATGCCCCCTCCTCCACACTAAAGTAAGTGATAACAGGATGTAGAGAAAGACGAAACCTTTATACATTTCTGATAGGAAAGAAAAATGACACAGCTACCGTGGAAAACAGTGTGGTGGCTCCCCAACAAATTAAACATGCAGCTACCAAGTGATTCTGTGATTCTACTTCCAGGCACAGCATAAGTAAACCCCAGAGAATTGAAAGCAACGTGTCTCAAAGGCTCATTTATCCACCCTTGTGCACGGTAGCACTATATACAACAACCCAAAGGTAAACCAATAAACAAATGGGGGCTGGAAGAGATTGCTCAGTGGTTAAGACACTTGCCTGCAATGCCTAAAGGGGTTCAGTTCCCCAGTATCCATGTAACACCAGATGTACAAAATGGTGCATGCATCAGGAGTTCAATTTGCAGTGGCTAGAGGCCCTGATGCACCAATTCTCATTCTCTCTCTTTCTTTCCTTGCAAATAAGTAAATAAAATATTTAGAACAAGAACAGACAAATGGATAAACAAAACATTGGCACAGGGCTGGAGAAATGGCATAGTGGTTAAGGTGCATGCCTGTGAAGCCTAAGGACCCAGGTTTGATTTCCCAGGACCCATGTAAGTGAGATGCACGAGGTGGCACATGTGTCTTGAGTTTGTTTACAGTGGCTATAGGCCCTGGCGCACCCATTCTCTATCTGTGTGTGTGTGTGTGTGTGTGTGTCTGTCTATCAATCATCTATCTACCTTTTCTCTTTCTTTCTTTCTTTTTTTTTTTTTTTGGTTTTTCAAGGTAGGGGTTCACTCTGATCCAGGCTGGACTGGAATTAACTATGTAGTCCCAGGGTGGTCTCAAACTCACAGCGATTCTCCTACCTCTGCCTCCCAAGTGCTGGAATTAAAAGCATGCACCACAACGCCAAGCAATATTTTATTTTATTTTATTTTATTTTATTTTATTTTATTTTATTTTATTTTTTTTTATATTTTATTTTATTTTTTTATATTTTATTTTATTTTATTTTATTTTATTTTTTTATTTTATTTTATTTTTATTTTATTTTATTTTATTTTATTTTATTTATTTTATTTTATTTTATTTTATTTTAGACACACAGAGAGAGACAGATAGAAAATGGGAGTGCCAGGGCCTCTCAGCCTACATGAACAAACTCCAGATGTGTGTGCCCCCTTGTGCAAATGTGCAACATTGCATGCTTGCGTCACTTGCGTCTGGCTAAATGTGGGACCTGGAGTTTCGAACAGGCATTCTTAGGCTTACCTTAACCGCTAAGCCATCTCTCCAGCCCTTTTCTCTCTTTCTCAAATGAATAAAATAAATAAAATAAGCCAGGTGTGGTGGTGCATGCCTTTAATCCTAGCACTTGGGAGGCAGAGGTAGGAGGATTGCCGTGAGTTTGAGGCCACCCTGAGACTACATAGTGAGTTTCAGGTCAGCTGGGGTTACAGAGGAACCCTACCTTGAAAAACAACAAACAGACAAACAAATAAAAAAAAATCAATAAATAGCTCTCAGCACTCTAGAGACAGAGGTAGGAGGATCACCGTGAGTTCGAGGTCACCCTGCGACTACATAGTGAATTCCAGGCCATCCTGGGCTAGAGCGGAATCCTATCTTGAAAAACCACCACCACCACCACCACCACCACCACCAACAATAATAATAATAAATAAAATGAATAAAATATTTTTTTAAAAAACACGGTACCTAATTCAAATATATGAGGGAGAAAATTCAGATCTATGTTTACAGTATGTATGAACCTTGAGTACATGATACTGATGATGACAACTAGAAGCCAGTCATAAAAGGACAAATATTGTCAGGAGTCAACAAATCCAGAGACAGAAAGCAGTTTAGTGGTTGTCAAAGGAGAGCCTGGCAGAAATGGAGAGTTAAGTGTTGACCAGGTGTGGGGAAGATGAGAAAGTTCTGGAGATGGGTATTGATTACAAAAACAATATGAAACCAGGTGTGGTGGTGCACGCCTTTAATCCCAGCACTCAAGAGGCAGAGGTAGGAGGATCTCTGTGAGTTTGAGGCCACCCTGAGACTACAGAGTAAATTCCAGGTCAGCCTGGGCTAGAGTGGGACCATACCTAGAAAAACCAAACCAAAACCACAACGTGAATGTACTTTATGCCGTAGAACTGTATTCTCAAAAACGCTTAACATAGCAAATCTCATATCATATACAGTTAATCACCATATACACACATATACTTTCTTTTCTTTTGTTTTTAAAGTGGGGACACAGTGTTGAGGACTGAACCCAGGGCCTTGTGTATAATTAAACAAGTGTTCTACCATTAAGTTACACCCTAGCTCCTTAATTATAATTTTTAAACTGCCTTTTTTTGTTTATTTTTATTTATTTGAGAGTGACAGAGAAAGCGGTAGAGAGAGAGAATGGGTGCACCAGGGCCTCCAGCCACTGTAAATAAACTCCAGATGCATGTGCCCCCTTGTGTATCTGGCTTACATGGATACTGGGGAATCAAGCCTCGAACCAGAGTCCTTAAGCTTCACAAGCAAGCACTTAACCGCTAAGCCATCTCTCCAGCCCCCTAATTATAATTTTTAAAATGAGATAGAAGAGAAGAGGGATGGAGCTAGAGAAAGGGGAGGGGGAAAGGAGAAAGGAAGAAAGAAAATAAAGGGTAAAAGAATTAGTACCAGCCGGGCATGGTGGCGCACACCTTTAATCCCAGCACTCGGAAGGCAGAGATAGGAGGATCACTGAGAGTTCGAGGCCACCCTGAGACTACATAGTGAATTCCAGGTCAGCCTGAGCCAGAGTGAGACCCTACCTTGAAAAACCAAAAAAAAAAAAAAAAAAAAAAAAAAAAAGAATTAGTACCATTGAAGGAAAAATTATGCCATTATTTGTGTTCCTTATTTAATTAATGTAATTAATTAATTAATTGAGAGTCAGAGAGAGAGAGAATGGGTACACCAGGGCCTCTAGCCACTGCAAATGAACTCCAGGTGCATGTGCCACCGTGTGCATTTGGCCATGTGGGTACTGGGGAATCGAACCTGGGTTCTCAGGCTTTGCAGGCAAGTGCCTTAACTGGTAAGCCATCTCTCCAGCCAGTTTTGTATTTTACTTTGACTGGAAAGTCCTGCTACCAAATACCACTTTGGTTCCTGTATGTAAAAATTCTCTTGGAATTTGAGTTTTAAGGTCTATAACACGTCACAGAGTTTCAGTCTCCTGTTTCATCTAAGCTGCCACAGAGCAGCATCTAGAAATGACCAGAAACGGGCAAACTCTTTGTAGGCCGAAGCACATCCTGTTCCCCTACCCGCTCCGCTGTGCTCCCCTCCCCTCCCCCCTCCCCTCCCCTCCCCTCCCCTCCCCTCCCTGCTGCCTTGTGCTTCTCTTGTACTCCTAGGAGTGCTTTCCTTATTGAGGGGATCTTCTCCTGCCCCTCACTGCCAGGCCCAGATGACTGGGTCTGGGACATACCACGCATTATTTACACTTCCACAGACCCACTTCTAGAATTTCCTCCTCCTCTCCTTACCCCAAGCCCATTCATTCTTGAAAGCTTGAGTGTTCAGTTCAGCTCTTCTGTGGCGCCATCCCTGTGGACGCCCTACTGGAAGGACTTCTAGAAAAAAAAATCTGTCTAAACTAAGACCTGAAGGAACGTTTCCCTGTGACAGCCCTGTGGTGTCTCAAAGGGTGGCCAGAGCTCACTGAACATCAAGGGGACAAGCATGCAGGGCAGAGTATTTGAATGGCCACAACAGATGTATTTGGCACAGACAGGTCCATACCTTGAATTACAAACTCCAACCCAATGGCTACAAGGCCCTTGTAGTCAACCAAAGGGTTAGTGGCGCCTAGATCATATTAGCCCCAGGATTTGGACAAACAACAGAAATGACCTTGAGTGCTGCCCCATGTCCCTGTGAAACTGCCAGCAGGGACATTGGAGTAATGGAGACAATGATCTCTTCTGAACTCAACCATGAAAGTCAAGGCGAGAGTCCCCGTAAGTGTGCTCTCCCCTACAGGGATCTGACCAGGACAGAGGTGGTCCCTTGCCTCTTTCCCCTGAGCTCTATTCAGAGGACATGCTGAAAGATTGGGCCCAGTCATTCCGCCTTGAAGCGAGAAGGGCCTGCGGTAGGGAGAAAGAAAGATCTAAGCCCCGGGAAAATCCTACTCTCTTCAAGACACATTCTGACTCTTCAAGAGTCAAAGTAAACCGTGCCGCTGTCAGTTTTGGCATGTCAGGTTAGACAAGAATCTGGGACCAGGGGCACAGAATAGGAACGACGAAGCTATCGCCTCTAGGGAAGTAGACACAAAACAACTGGCAAATTTGTCCCCAGGGCTCCACAGTCTTAGCTTGGGTGCTACAAAATCCAAAACTGTGGTGGCCTGACCAGCCCCTAGGGTCTTCAACTCCCATGATTAAGAACTAAGTTTAGAGCTGGGTGTGGTGGCGCACACCTTTAATCCCAGCATTCAGGAGGCAGAGCTAGGAGGATGGCTGTGAGCTTGAGGCCAGCTTGGAATTACAGAGTGAGTGACAAGTCAGCCTGGGCTAGAGAGAGACCTGGCTTCAACACCCCCTCACCAAAGAACAAACTTAAGGGGGCAGTGAAAGGCACTAGCTTGCAAAGTCTGCTGGCCTGGTTCAATTTCCAAGCCACCCATGTAAGCCAGATTCAAAAAGTGGCACAAGCTGGGCATGGTGGCGCATGCCTTTAATCCCAGCACTTGGGAGGCAGAGGTAGGAGGATCACTGTGAGTTCAAGGCCACCCTGAGTCTACATAGTTAATTCCAGGTCAGCCTGGTCCAGAGTGAAACCCTACCTCCAAAAACCAAAAAAAAAAAAAAAAAAAGTGGCACAAGCGTCTAGTGTTTGTTTGCAGTGGCAGGAGGTCCTGGCATGGCCCCTCCCATACACACATTTAAATAAATAAAACTTAAAAAAAACAACTATGTTAGAGCACATACTCTGCCTACCAAATGGACAGTTCTTAACATTCTGTTCTTGTATCTTCTTGAATGAACAGGCAAATGAGAGAGACAAATTACAGTTAGTTTTGGAAATAAACAGAATTTGGGAGGAACAAATAAAAAGAAAAAAGGGAAAGATGGTTCAAAAATTAAAAGCCACAAAGAGGTTTGAGAAGATGCCTTGGTGGATAAAGCATTTAACACTTAAGCATGAGTACCTAGGTACCCATGTAAAAGCCAGAAGCTGCCAGGCATGGTGGCACTTGTCTTCAATCCCAGCACAGAGGCAGAGGCAGGAGAATGGCTATGAGTTTGAGGCAACCCTGAGACTACATAATGAATTACAGGTCAGCCTGGGCTACAGTGACACCCTACCTCAAAAACAAACAAACAAACAACAACAGCAACAAAAGCCAGAAGCTATGGCAGGCTACTGTAATCCCAGCATGCTGATGGCAAGACGGGAGGCAGAGACAGGAGATTCTCCCAGAAACTCGGGGATCAACCACCCTGGCAAATGCACAACTAACAAGAGAGACCCCACCTCAAAGGAGAAGAAAGGCAAGGACCAACTACCGAAAGTTGTCCTCTGATCTCCACGTGTGTGTGATATGTTCCTGCACTCACACGTATGAACATGTACATATACACATACACAAAAAAGAAAAGGCTCCAAGACAGAAACTAGGAATTTCTTGAAAGATTACTTCTGTAAGGCGGAGTGGTGGTGGTGCACGCCTTTAATCCCAGCACATGGGGTGGGGAGGGGCAGAGGTAGGAGGATCGCTGTGAAAACCAAAAAAAGAAAAAGAAAAAGAAAAAGATTGCTTCTGTCAGACTTTTCATTCCCCTTATTTGGCTCCAAACACCTAAAAAAAACTCCAGCAAGGCACTCTGACCAATTCTTTCATGAAAGGTACCCTAGAAACAGCCCTTAGGGCCAGCTACACAACCACACATACCAGGTCATTCTGCACTATCATCCCCCTGCAGTAATAGAACAATCTAGAGCCACTCCCTCATGGGACAACGTATGAAAACTCTGGCCCCCAGAGGAATGTAATCATGATGCTCACCTACTACGAGGGCCTCCATTCTCCTTCACGTGTTCTGCACTGACATACAAGGGTTCTTAGCTTTTAGGGTATGGAATGCAAGTTAAAACAGAAAAGCACAAAAATTCTTAGGATAGAACTTTCTTTATAGTTATCCTTACATGTGGCCAATGAAGACAGATAAAGAAAACGTTGTTTGGGTGTAAGAAAAGCTGCACAATGGTGGTACAGTAAGCCCCAGGCAGAGACTGTAGTGAGCACCAGCACAGAGCCAGGGGCTGGGTCAACATCTCCAGTGCACGCTCCTCGTGGAGCCCTGCCCACAGCTCCACTCTCATGGTGGAGCAGCCTCCTTTCAGATCTCTAAGTCTCAGCCTCTCTTTCCAGCCCTGTGGAGAGGTCTCATTCTCCTGCATCATTCAACAACAACAAGAACAAAAAAGCAAGAGCAAATGTGAAACTATATTCCTGGCCTTGGAAGAGTGAGCAAGTATCACTTCCCAACGCCATCTCCACGGACAGGCACAGCGAGGGTCACCTGTCAACTCAATCTCTGCTGCCTGGCTCGGCTATTCTACCCGAGTCCTACACCTTCCCCAAGTTTCTTCAATTTCAGGAAGTCTCCTAAAACGCTCACTAGTCTAGCCTATAAGATCTCCCACAGGGCAGATGAGGACTCACAAGATGAGGCATCAGGAGTGTGTGCACCCCCACATGCTCTTTCCAATCTTTCCAGGAGGCCTCACAGCTTCACCAGCAGGGGCAAGGGCTTCCTCCTGGCAAGGTCAGAGGCCTGGAGGAGGAGCTGCTTTTTGTGCATGTGCCTGGGGCAAGCAAAGAGAGCCTGGGAGGAGAAAGGTTCCCTTTGAAGCACATGGCCCTAAGAGCTTCCCAGTGACCATGGAAACAGTCACAGTGGGTTCCCAGCCCGAGAGAACCGAGGAGAGCAGCCGGGATTCAAACACAAAACACAGAGGGTCTGAAAAGCAGAGACAGGAGGGCCAGGGAGGGGCGGATGGCCCCGGATGGCCCTGGCTGGCGGGAACTGAGCGACTCCCTGGTAGGTTCACGGGGTTTCCTTTTCATTCCCAAGGCTTTCTTCTTGCTCGTCACTGCCCCTTGGGTCCTATTCAGCACCTCATCAGATCAGTAGAGCCGGGACTTTGGCTGGCCTGCTGGCAGCAGGGCCTGGAACCAGGCAGGAGGTGATCAAAGGAACCGGCTTGCCACTGCAGCCGTGCCAACGCTCCCTCCCCCCCAGGGATGAGGCCCCGCCAAGGTGATCCGGTATAAGCCACAGGGCAGGCGAGGAAGAGGCGGCTTTTATGTCTGCCTTTCTATTAGAACAGACAAAGCACGGCTTGACAGGAGACAGCCACTAGCAGGTCAGAGCCCCCTCCTCCTGGGCCGCCCCTGTTCTTAAACTAAGGCATAGGGAAGCCACCTAAACTGGCACACTTGCAGAATGCTATGACGCCCAGATCCTCAGCCCCAAAGCCCCTGCACACGCTTCCGGGTGCCTTTTATAGCTGTGCCTCCCCACTGGGATGAAGTCACACTGACAGTCTCCACACTAGCTGAGTGTATCCTTTGACTTCGTTTCTTCCAGGTTCCAACTTAAAAGGGGGAGAAAAGGCTAGCTGGGACTTTTCCTCCCCACTAGCAAAAAGAGGTAACAATTGATGGGAGTCTATTAAGCGGGAAAGATCCCTGAGAAGTGAGTATCTTCTCTCTGGGTCCAGACAGAATCAAAATCAAATAGCATCATGCCAGGCTTGGGGCCAGGCCAGCCAGCGAGCTAAGCAAGCCCACTAGTAGCCAGTGGCCTGACTGCTGGCTGAGCAGGGCGGCTTCATCAGACCAGCCTCTCTTGAGGAAGGCTGTGTTTGGACAGGCCTGTAATTTGAGAAGCCCATTAGGTGCATTCTCCCTTTCTTACCTTTGTGGGGCTGCCAAAATATTTACTTGACTCTTAACTCTAAATCTCTGAAACACACCTGGATTGCCTAAAACAGGCAATTTTCTTATTTTCTCTTATTCATGTAAGAGAGTCCAATCCAAGCAAAGGTGACAATACCACAAAGGGATCAGGAGGAGAGGAGGGCTGGTAAAAGATGCCACTTTATGTACTTTGGTGGGTGGACCATGGGATTGTCTTTTGCATGTGTTTGGTGGTTTAGGGGAGATGGCTGCTGCTGGGGGGGCTGCCTGAAAGGGCGTAAGCAACTCTACAGGCGAGGCTTTTGCAAAACAACGGAGTCTTACTTTGTCTTTTGGGGGAAGAGTACATTTTCATGCCAAGTAAAAACTGGTGTGGTAGTCAATTACATTAACTTTTTTACATAACCATTCTATAAAACTGTCTGGTAAGATTAGACTGAGGACTATACAACAGGAGAAATGGGTGCAGTAACCACAAACAGGATTGGAAGTGTTTTAGATGAATTTCAGAAGATAGGAAAGACCCCAAAATGCTACAGATTTTTTTTTCTTTTTGCAGTGCTTCTGGTGTCATTAAAAACAAACAAACAAGTCGGGCGTGGTGGCTCACGCCTTTAATCCCAGCACTCGGGAGGCAGAGGTAGGAGGATTGGCGTGAGTTCGAGGCCACCCTGAGACTACATAGTGAATTCCAGGTCAGCCTGAACTAGAGTGAGACCCTACCTCGAAAAACCAAAACAAACAAACAAACCAACCTCAGGAGCATAGCCTCAGGTCTAGTAGATGGAGAGCCATGGTACAGCCTATCTCCCTTCGTCACGCACAGCCCCTACCAGCTCCTGCTTGCTGAGTAGCCTGAAGTCAGGTCTTCCAGATAGCTGAGGTTCGTGGGTAGATCTTAATGAAAACGGTCCCTGCACTGTCTGTGGAACAGCCCAGAAACCCAGGTAATGAGGCTACCTTTTTACATACCTATTGGCTCCCCTGCTGGGAACAAGGGACCTGGCCATCAGTTAGAAGAATTATTTCCAGCCTAGTGCTCGCTCATCAGCAAGTCTTTGAGAAAAAAGATACTTTGAGAACATTTTGATCTTAAACATTTTAAAAGGGAACCTTTGAGCGATTCTCTTCAAAGGCACTAAAGACACAGCGGGGTGGATGGCTGACTGACAGCTGTCACATCCTACATCCTTTTTGGGCTCTAGGTTTCAAAACGATAGACTGTCTTGTCTTCTTTTACTGAGACCTGATGAAATATAATTTTAAATCCATAAAGAAATCATGTCCTGGTGCTGGGGAGATGGCTCAGTGAATAAAATGCTTGCTGTACAAGCATAAGCTCCCGAGTTTAGAACTCTAGCACCCACGTTAAAAAGCCAGTTGCTGTGACAGGCCTTTGTAATCCCAGCCATAGCTCTGGGCAAGAAGGGAGACAGAGCCTTTAATCCCAGCACTCTGGAAGCCGAGGTAAAGTGATCTCTGTCAATTCAAAGTCAGCCTGGGCTAGAATGAGGCCCTGCCTTGAAAAAAAAAAAAAAAAAAAGGAGAAGGAGAAGAAGGGAGAACGGAGGAAGAAGAAAAGAGAAGGAAGACAGAGACATGAGAATCTGCAGGAAGCAGCTCAGGGGACAGCTACCCTGAAAAACACAGCAGTAGACATAAGACCCTGACTCAAAGGAGGTGGAAAGCAAGGACCAACACCCAAAAGTTGTCCTCTAACTCCCATTTGTGTGCCAGCACTCACATGCGCCCAACACACCACGAAGAGGTAGGTGAGGGATGGACAGATGGAAAGATAGCTACACCAGGCCATACAGCTGGAACACCTGCATTTGTGGGTCCTTCTTAGGAGTAGCTCAGTCTCTTGCAGAACCACTGTTAGCTTAAGTAGTCACTCTCCTATCTTTCCATATTCTTGACTTAGCATTCTTCTACTGAGTTCAACGTGGAGGAGCCTTAACTCCACATGCACACACACGACTGCATAGAAATACCACAGTAAAGCCATGCGTGGTGGTGCATGCATTTAATTGCAGCACTTGGGAGGCAGAGGTAGGATGATCACTGTGAGATCAAGGCCAGCCTGAGACCAGAGTGAGTCTGAGTGAGTTCTAGGTCATCCTGGGATAGAGTGAGACCATACTTCAAACAACAAAACACACCACAGTAAGGTCTAGTGAATCTCAGTAAAAGAATGAGTTTCTGAAACAGAACACCAAAATAACAAACAAGGGATGGAGACCTGGAGAGATGGCTTAGCAGCTAAGGCACTTGCCTGCAAAGCCAAAGGACCCAGGTTCGATTCCCTAGGACCCACGTAAGCTAGATGCACAAGGTGGCACATGTGTCTAGAGTTTGTTTGCAGAGGTTGGAAGCCCTGGTGTACTCATTCTTTCTCTCTCAAATAAATATATCTAATAAAAAAATAACAAATAAGTGATAGGAAAGGAAATCAAATTAACACACAGAAAATGTTTACAGTTTAATGTTTTCTAATAACCAAAGCAATGCAAAACAGTGAAGTACTCTTTTTTTTTTTTTTTTGGATATAGGGTCTTGCTGTACCCCAGGAGTTCATTCTGGAGTTCCAGACTGACCTTGAACTCATAGCGATCGTGCACCACCACATCCGGAAGTACTCTTTTTAATTTTTCATTTTAGTAAAAGAAGGATGTTGACAGTAATAGTCAATGTTTGTGCTCTTTCTGTGAAGAGTGGTTCACTTTGACTTCACTTCAGAAGTGAGCGGCAGAACACAGACAATTTTCTTTCTTCCTATCTCTCTCTTTCTTTCTTTTTTTGAGGTAGGGTCTCACTCCAGCCCAGGCTGACATGGAATTCACTATGTAGTCCCAGGGTGGCCTTGAACTCATGGTGATCCTCCTACCTCTGCTATCTACCTCCTGAGTGCTGGCATTAAAGGTGTGCGCCACCATGCCCGGCAAGAAATGGTATTTATGTAATGAATCTAAGGTCGTTATGACCAAGGCCAGGGGGAAGAGTGCTTTGGCATGATGGCTTCTGGACGGGACGTGGTGTTGCATTCATGACCTTACAGAGACTGCTGTTACCTGCACAATATCCACATTCCCTCATGGACAGTGAAGGAGAAAGTAGAAGGACTCTTCTCATATCTCCATTCCGCCTGCCTGTGCTTCCAGTGAGATTCTGTGTCTAAGCGAGGGTAGTCTTCTGTTCTTGTGCTATCTAAGTACACCGGGGGCAGGTGAGCACCAGAAATTTCTGCATAACGCCATTCTAGCTGAGAATAGAGAGCGGATGGAACTTCTAGGCTTGCTCCAGGTATGAGTGATTCTGGACACCTGACCTCAGACTGGTACTTTATATATCATGACATTCAGTTCTAACTTTTTTCTTTCAAAATGGCCTCTCAAAAGTTAATAAGTTCAGTGGCCTTCCCCACTCCCCCCACCCCCCCCCCGCCAAGGTAGGGATTCACTGTGTAGTCTCAGGGTGGCCTTGAACTCACGGCGATCCTCCTACCTCTACCTTATGAAGGCTGGGATTAAGGGAGACATGTGCCACCACACCAGGCTTTTTTTTTTTTTTTGGGGGGGGGTTTGGTTTTTTGAGGTAGGGTTTCACTCTAGGTCAGGCTGACCTGGAATTCACTCTGTAGTCTCAGGGTGACATTGAACTCATGGCGATCCTCCTACCTCTGCCTCCCGAGTGCTGGGATTAAAAGCGTGAGCTACCACGCCTGGCTTGAATGGTCATTTTGATGAGCTTTTTGGATGGCCTGTCATCATCATCTCTCTTACTCTGTGGAGAGAATGGCTCAGTGATGGGGACTGTTGCGGTCCAGGCTTCTCAGTCTTGGGAGATAGCCAGCTGCCCATGCTCCTCACGTTAGCAGACACTTCATTTGTTCTGTTCACCATTCTGTCTTTAAAACTCCTTCAAACCTCCCAATAGGTTTCAAAGAATGGTTTCAATTAGCTTTTTATAGCTGAAAATGTCTCTGATTCAGATTTTAAAAAGTATTGTGTTTAATATAGCCTTTTAACCAAGAGGTTCCAGGCAGATTGAGGTGTGGATGAAAAGCATCAAGTTAAGTTTGTGACTTTCAAATCAGACACGTGTGGCCTCAGAAGGAAAGTGGTATTCCCTGAGTTCTTCCCATTCGTATCATGCCAATCTTCTCCTCTTGATCTGATTTCTTTTGCTCAGTTCCTTTCTTGCTTTCCATTTTAACCAAATGTGGGAGATATTTACACAAGTGCTTCCTAAAATAAATCTGCAGATCCTTCCAAAATTCCTCCTCAAGAAGCCCACCTCGGCTCACGTTAGGAACAGGGTACCTATTTGCTGGGCAGGACTGTGTTTGGAGATGAGAGGGGAAGACTAAAATTGGTTGAGGTTCTATAATCTTAGCATTACTGACTATAACAGATCTAATCATGGATAACGAAGGGAGGCAAGAGAGAGGCATCAACATAGAAGAGGGACTAGTTGGAGGAAGGGGCTCAATGGAAGGATAAGAGGAGGACGGACAAAAGAGTAATATGATTAAAATATATAGCCAGGGCTAGGCGTGGTGGTGCACGCCTTTAATGCTAGCACTCAGGAGGCAGGGGTAGGAGAATCGTCATGAGTTCTAAGCCGCCTTGAGAGTACATAGTGAATTCCAGGTCAGCCTGGGCTAAAGTGAGACGCTAACCTTGAAACGCCCAACACACCCATATATGGTGGGACACACCTTTAATGGCAGCACTCAGGAGACAGAGGTTAGAGAATTAATGTCAGTTTAAGGCCACCCTGAGACTACATAGTGAATTCCAGGTCAACCTGGGCTAGAGCAAGACCCTACCTCGAAAAACAAACAGCCGGGTGTGGTGGCACATGCCTTTAATCCTAGCACTTGGGAGGCAGAGGTAGGAGGATTGCCACGAGTTCAAGGCCACCCTGAGACTACATAGTGAATTCCAGGTTAGCCTGGGCTAGAGCGAGACCCTACCTCGACCCCCCCCCCAAAAAAACCCCAAAAACCCCCATTATGCACATATATAAAAATAGTTAAGAAAAAAGTTAAAAGGGGGGGCTGGCAAGATTGCTTAGCGGTTAAGGCGCTTGTCTGCAAAGCCTAAGGACCCATGTTCAGCTCTGCAGATCTCATGTTAGCCAGACGCATAAAGGTGAGGCAAGCATCTGAAGTTCGACTGCAGTGGCTGAGGCCCTGGCATGCCAATTCTCTCTTGTTCTGTCTCTAAAAAAAAAAAAAAAAAAGTTACCCACCCCAATACCTATAAAGTTCAAAAGTCAAAGCTGATAGTTACATGTTAATTCAACCCTCCAAGATAGTTGCTTACGTTATTCAAATTCACTATCTGGTTATTTGCTATTAAGTGTGAACAACAGAAACCTGCTGGTCTTGTTTGAATTACCAATCCTGCAGAACTAACACTCATGTGGCTCTGGTACTGTAGAAGAGGATCATCTCATGACAATATATTCTCACGGACTTTACAAACTTTATAGAGTTCAGTGGAGCTCTGTAAGACTGTCCTGCAGTAGGAACATAATGCTAGGTTGGTGAGCTCAAATTTCAGATTTTTATTTCACATTCTTCAAAGTTAAGAGCCCCAAAGAACTTTTGTTCATATGCGTTACAAGCTATTGATATTTACCATATTAGGAATTAAAACTGAGAAGTTTTTCAAACGCAGAATTCACAATCACACATTCCATTAGTTGTCAGAGGGGTGAAGTCATCATGTAGAACGATGTCCTTGGAAAATTTAACCATAAATTTCAGAGAGAGAGAGAGAGAGAGCTAGAAAGCATGCAAGTAAGACAAGCGACATTGTGTATTGCTATGAAAGCAGTTCTGATGTAGTGAATCCTGGAAAGAAACTTAAGGATTCCTAAGGGGGTGTCTAGCCACACTTTGAAATTTGCTATTGGATTAACAACAGCACTGATTTTACCAGAAAAGTCAGTGAGCCAGTTTCCTGGAGAAAACAGCTCTAATTCCTAGGTATTTGTTAAAATTTATTCAGCATCATAAGGCAACCAGCCCTTCTGGGACCCCACCCCCAAAGCCCCTTAAGCACTAAGGGCTACCGTCACTTATGACATTTCAGATTCTGGTTCACATTTGGGGAACAAGATCTCTGCATTTCAGTTGGCTTCAGTTTCTACTTCTCCATCTACTATGTCATGAAAAAAGAATAAAAATACAAAGCCCATTTCCCATTAGTCAGATTCTCTATTTTAAGAGCTGCTGTTTGAAAGCTTTGGAAGAAACTTTCCCAGGGGTGGTGTGAGGTGCAAAGGAGAGTGCAGTTCCTATCTTGTTTGCTCCAGGGTCACCTGGACCACTTGTTTCCTGTCCTTCCTTACGTCGGGGCTCAGAAATACCAGGCATCCACTCATAACAGAACTGCACCTACTCACTGTTGCTGTTATTACTATTTTTGTTTTGTTCTGGTTTTGAGATCGGGTCTCACTTTGGAGCCCAGGCTGGCCTGAATCTCACTGTGTAGCCCATGATGTCCTCAAGAGTCATAGCAACCTTCCTGCCTCACTCTCCCTCCCAACTGCTGCAATTACAGGCATATGCTACCATATGCAGCTTTTTTTCCCATATGCAGTTTTAAAATTATTACTATCTACTTCCATTCTATGGCATATGTTATAAAATGATTTAAGTGGATTATTTATTTATTTATTTATTTATTTATTTATTTATTTATTCATTTATTGGAGATAGAGAGAAGCAGAAGACAAAAGAGAGTGGTATGGTCACACCAGAGCCTCTAGCCACTGCAAACAAACTCCAGAAGCATGCACTACTTCGTGCATTTGGTTTTATGTGGGTACTAAGGAATTGAACCTTGGCCTTCAGGCTTTGCAAGCAAGTGTCTTTAACCACTGACCCATCTCTCCAGTCCATACATTTTTATTTTAATAAAGTATGCATAATGTGGAATTTTCCATTTTAAACAGGAAGTGTTCAGGCTAGTGGAATAATGTATATTCACAATGTCAAAACACTATTCAGGGCTGGAGAGATGGCATTTGCTTGTGAAGCCAAAGGATCTAGGTTCAGTTCCCCAAGACCCAACTAAGCCAGATGCACAAGGGGCACATGAGTCTGGAGTTCGTTTGCAGTGGCTAGAGGCTCTGGCGTGCCCATTCTTTTTCTGTCTGTCTCTCTTCTATCTCTCTCTGTTTGTAAATAAATAAATAAATAAATAAATAAATAAATAAATAAACAAACACTATTCATCTTCAGAACTTTTTCTCTTCCCAAACTGAAACTCTATACCAGCTAAATAACAACCTCCATTTCCCCTACCAGGGCCTGTCAATCACCAACCTTTCTACTCTAGCTCAGTATGTAGCTCAGTGCTAAAAGAAACAGAGGGTGATGAGGGAAGGAGAAAGGAGAGGAGGGACAATAAAAGTCACTGCTTTGTTTAGCGCAGTTCCCACTGAAGGAGGTGGAAACATGCAGAGGGTACATGACCGTAGGGGTCAATAGGGCTGGAACTGGGGAAACAGGTTTAAACTCAGGTTGGTTAGTCTCAACCATGACATGCGCACCATACGCCAACCATCCCAGAAAGGACAAACTCCCCTTGACTCCTGCTCACCAAAGGGCAAGTTTCTTCCCTGCCAACCTGCATATCAGCCTAACCTGGCTCAAAGGATTGATGCCTGGGCTACTTCTACTTGGTTCCCTGAGACTTCCGGCAGCAAATGGTAAGTGATCCTCTCTGGCTAGCCCAAATGCCATCCCTAGAGCCAGATCCTTCAGTACTTACCCCAGAATATTAACTTTAATTTCCTAGAAAAACCACCATGGGCTTAATTGTTTTTAATGTTACAACTTGAATTTCCCAAACTAGGACATTGAGGAGAGATCTTAAATATAATCTAGAAGCTCAAAATGTTAGAAGAGCCAGGCGTGGTGGCGCACGCCTTTAATCCCAGCACTTGGGAGGCAGATGGAAGAGGATCACCATGAGTTCAAGGACACCCTGGGACTACAGAGTGTAGTCTAGGCTACAATAAGACCCTACCTCAAAAAAAAAAAAAAAAAAAAAAAAAAAGAAGAAGGAGGAGGAAGAAGGGGGGGCAAGGGCCTCCAGAACAGTGTCTCCATAGTAAGTGAAAAAAGTGGGGCTTGGCAGGATGAGATGAGGCCTGGCTGGGTGCCCTGGGAGCCTTTCCCTGTGGGGGCCCAACCCTGCTGTCCTAGATGATCCCACTGTCTTTGCCTCCTGTCTACAGAATGAAGGAGATTAGAAGGGTATGATCATAAATCAGTTTTTTCTGGTGAGTTAACAGTGTTCTTTTCTGAGGAGTTCAAAAGTGTTTGGTAATAAACCAAGGTGACGAGTTTGTCTTGTGCTTTTAAAACGAAACTTTATTTGAACTCCTGGAGAGGGCCTTTATGTTTTTTTTTTCCCCTTCCCTTCAAAGTTAGGACATTCCTCTTCTAGGTTTCGGCATAGCATGTTCTGTGAGCTGGTAGGTGGTAAAGGCGGGGAGTGGGGAGAGGGGCCTGTGTGTCTAGCCCTCTCCTGTTCTCCCACGGGCCTTTCTGCTGCTGACAGAGCAGCCCTTCCTTCTATGGCTTTCAACAAGTCTCAACATCCACCAAGAACAGTCCCTCCACCCCCACCCACATATTGGGCCGGGCACACTTTCTTCCTCTACCTTTTAACTTTTCCCCCGTTTCCAGTGTTGGAGCTGGAACCCAGGTGCTCCACACAAAGCTAAACCCCAGCCCTTTGCCTATGCCTTTGTGCTTCTCCCAATCACTTCTTGCTATAGCCAAGAAAATGGAAGGAAAATCATGTTGTCTGCAGGGAGATTATTGTGCCTTGATTCTGCCCTTGTGGACCCCCCCCTCCCATAATAAGAAAACAGAGTTGGCCAAGTTATTAAGAAAGTAGCTGTCAACACCACATTTAGAGAAGGAGGAGGAAAAAAGGCAGAGGGAAAAAGATCCTGACTCCTGACATGTTGTCTGCCAGCCCAGGTTTAAAGCAAATGGAAGCCATCTTACTTTGTGCGGCCCAAGCTCTTTTTGCTAATAATTTCACTCAGGTGCCAACTCTTCAGACAAACAGCAATAATATCCACATGCCAGTGTTGCCTTGACCCATCTGTTAAATCTTTCCAAACAGAAACATGGAGGACTGCTGCTCTCAGGCAGGTGAACCACACACTTAGCTCCTAGACCCCTGTGTTCAATAACTATTTAGTGAATGAATAAACCCCAAAAATACTTAATGATTCAATATAGGTCTAAAGTTTCCTTCCCATTCCTCTTGGCTTCACAGGCCCGCAGGCCAAACTATAGAAAACTCTCCAAGTAAAACCGTGCAGTTGTTTCAGGCAGAGGAGGAAACATTTAGGCTTGCTGAGTGACTCAACGAGTGGCCCACCACTAAGCCATGGAAGGACAACAAGGGTGATACTGTGAGCCCTGTTCCAACCCATTTACAGACACAAGACTCGGAGCCTCATGGGATTGGGGCAAAGCAAATGAAGCCAACGAGCTGAGCACAGCACAACAGCGGCAAAAGCAGAGGAGAAAATGGCCTGTTAGTGGCAGATACCTACAAGGGAAGCACTGTTCCTACCTTTTGGATATGGCTGGCATTTCTCCCAGGAAAACACCAAAGTATTCTCGAGAGGGTTGCTTGTTCTAACCACTATTAAGAAGGTCTGGTCAACTGTTTAAATGATGAAGCACCAGGGCTGAGCCACCTAAAACACCTTCATTCAACTTAGTGAACCAGAAACCAAACAGGTCATAATTTCTGTTGGGTTTTCTCCCCTCGATGAAAGGGCAGGAAAACTTGACATGAGCCCTGGAACTACTCAGAAGACAAAAAGAGGCATAAAAATCACAAGCAAATTAGGCCTGTGAGGTGTCCGGGCCAAAGGTCTTTTGGGAATCACTGCAAAGGCTCCCTACATCAAAACCACAACTTTTCTTATGAGATCTTCCAGGAGAAGAGAAACTGTCAGGGACCAGGACTCGGCTCTCTCCCCATGGGGGCTAGAATTGCAGCTTTGGGGTTTACCAAAACATCTAAGCAATAACTCTGTTTAGAGGATAACACCTTTCCTCCAACCAAAAATTCAAATAACTTACTATACCCTTTCCCTTAATAAAATGAGGCACTTTCAAACAGGTGGTAGTTACCTGTCACATCTGAAAAGTCTTCAGGGATGGCTTACCCTCATAGCACCCCCTTTTTTAGTACTTCTAAATGGGGTGAATAATGAGGCACTAGGCATTTGCATCTTGCTTTACTTCCTAACCACCTGTGAGCTAAGTTCCCATATAAAGACCAAACTGAGGCTAGCAGCCCCCTCCACAGCAAAGCATTCACGAGCCCATGGTGGGCTGTCTGCAAGGAAGGTCTATGGCCTCAGCTCACAAGAGAACTTCAGTCAGGAGTGAGTGCTGCCCTAGCATGGCTCTTCTCCAGAACCAACTACCTGAAAGCTTGGGAAATGGTTAAATGGAAACCCAGTGCTTACCTTGCCCAAGACAGTGAGGCATGGTTTGGGGTCCAATTCTGGCTGCTCCAGCTTCACCACTCCTACCCAGCCGTACTCATACAAGTCTTCCTCGTCATTGTTGTTACACAGGCCCAGTGGGTGCATCTAGGAGACAAAATGGAAAGAAGACATCAACAGGCCAGCCACAGACTTGACTGACTCACAGAATGCGCATTCCTCACTGTGCACTGAGCCAAAAGTAACCTTCAAACTTAAAAGCTTTTAAGACAAGGGACAGTTTTCAACCCATAGGGAATTCCATTTCAGCATAATGAGTGGAACACTGGGGGGAAACACAACAGAGTCCTTGCAAATATATTTTACACTAAGTACAAACTATAAATGACACTAACCAGGGCAGTATCCAAGGCCTAAGAACGTATCTACTTCAACTATGCGAGAGGACCCGAGACAGTCACGGTTTTGTAAGACAACTAGAAATGTGGCAGAATCATCCAAAGAAGGGACAGGACAGTTAAAGACCACTTATGGTTATCAGGAAATGGAAGCAATTCTTTGAGGTCTTTTCAAAATGGGCAAAGTACAAAATCAAAGCTAGAAGAAGCTGTCAAGTGTTCTCATTCAAGAGCTTGAGAACCAGAGTCAACCCAGGACCCGTGTTTCCGCTTCTATCTGAGTCGTATCAGCGCCCGGACCCAAGAGCAACCAGGAAGGAGGAAAGAATTTACAGTTATGAGGCAAGAACTGTAACTTCTAAAGTTAAGTGGAAGAAAAATGTCTTTTCAGTTTGCGATAAATGACACAACCTAAGGAGATGCCTGATAACTCACTATAAACAGTCTTGAAGACGTCTGTGTCAAGTCCCGGTCCCTGTGATAAACTACTTTCTACAGCAGGACTCTCTGGCAGATGTGATTAAGTTTGAGATGAGGAGGTTCCCTGGATTATTCCAGTAGGCCACCGTGTCTGTCACAAGGAGGGAAGCATGGGAGACATACAGACATCACAGACATGGGGATTAGAGTATGAAGCTCTGAAGAGGGAAGAAGAGGGGGCTGGCTATCATCAAGGAAAATTGGTAGCCTCTAGATTAGAAGCTAGAAAAGCCAAGGAAAATGATTTCCCCTTAGAGCTTCCAAAAGGAATGCAGTCCAGCAGGCCTATTTTGGACTTCTGACCTCTAGGAAGATAAACCGGTGCAGCACTAAGCCACAAAATTTGTAGGAACTTGTCCAGCAAATAGGAAACTAATACACCTACCATGTTCCTCACATGTTTGACAGATGAAAGCACAGGTTCAAGGTAAATAGGTTTTCTAAGACTACACAGGCAGTAAGTGGCACACCCAGCCAGAGGTGACCCAGCCCTTGGATTCAGTCTGGCGACATAACACTCTTTCTGCTAGCTCTAGGGCTCTTTAAGAGCCGGCCATCTGACTGGGGGAAAAGACTAAAAGAGAACGTCTTTCGGATAAAAGCTTTCTAGCTTTAAATGCTGCTGTATTTGAGAACAGTGTAAGCCTAGTGTAGGTAGCAAGAGGTGCTAGAATGTTTGGGGCGAGGACACCTTGTATGCAGCTGGGCCTTGAGCAAACTCTGAAGAGTGAGAATGGTGTAAGGGCTTCAGTCATTCCAAACTCAGGGAAGAGATGCAAGAAGGGATATGAAGGGAGACCAGCCTGACCAGTAGAAAGACAGGGAGAAAGGCTCAAAAAGTAGAAAGGAGCTAGAACAAAGACACTGTAACAGGTTTTTAAGCAGGAGACAGTCCACTGACAAGAGGTACTTCACACAACTTCAGGCAGTGGCATGTCTGGCCTCCAGACAGCAATGAGAAGAGGGCAAAGGTACAGCCCAGAAGTAAGACATTCTCAGAATCTGAGACCCAGGAAAGATGTGGGCTGTATCACCTCTAAGGCAAGCGAGGGGTCACTGAGCTGAATCGAGGTGCTAAGGGGTATCTGTAGCTGGTGAGCACTTACTCTCAGAGAATGCCAAGATAAAGGACAGAGAGCCCAAATGCTATGTGACTCCTCAGGTTCAAAGAGCTCACCCACAGGGCCAATGGGGCGCTGCAGCAAGACGGACAGTGCACCCTTCCTTTCACTATGCCCATGCTCAGCTCATTCTGGTGTGTTCTACGGTTATTAAATGATGCCCAAGATGCCAAGACTTCCCACTACAAAGAGGGTAAGGACGATCAGCCAATTGTGCCAAAAGACCCTTCTGACCTTCAGAAAAAGGTTTGAGGCCAGTTCAGCCCAACCTGGCTTTAGCTTCTTCAAACTCCGTGTCAATGCTAGGGAGACTCAAAACTCAAAGTACTGAGAATCAGGCCCTCCAAGGCTCAGGGGACATTTCGGGAGAGGGAGTGGGAAGAACACAAGAGCCAAAGGGTGAGAAAGCGTGCTTTCGAACAATGCTTCTAGACATCAAGTGGCCGCGGTACCATGCCTTCATGTCAACTGCCATTGCCTGCATAAGACCTGAACAATATTGGGCCCATCAACATTCTGTCATAGATGTCTGAGGAAAAAGACATCAAAGTAGAAGAGGGACTAATTTTGGAAAGAAGGGATTCAGTGGAAGGGGGGGGGTCAGGGAAGGGGAGATAAAAAATATTATGATAAAAAATATTATGTTCATGACTGAAAATTGTCAATAAAAACTTTAAAAAATATTTTATTATTTTTATTTATTGAGAGAGAAAGACACAAGGAAAAAGAGCGAGTGAGAGAGAGAATGGGTGTGCCAGGGCCTCCAGCCACTGCGAATGAACTCCAGATGCGTGCCCATCTTGTGCATATGGCTGACGTGGGTCCTGGGGAATCAAACCGAGGTCCTTTTGACTTTAAAGGCATGTGCCTTAACCACTAAGCCATCTCTCCAGCCCTAAAAACAATTGGGGGGGGGGTTGAGGTAGAGTTTCACTCTAGCCTAGGCTGACCTGGAATTCACTATGTAGTCTCAGGGTGGCCTTGAACTCACGGTGATCCTCCTACCTCTGCCTCCCCGAGTGCTGGGATTAAAGGCATGCATCACCACGCCCGGCCTAAAAACATTTTTTAAAAGTTCCAAGTCAGGGGCTGGAGAGATGGCTTAGCAGTTAAGGCACTAGCCTGCAAAGCCTAATGACCCAAGTTCGATTCCCCAGTGCCCAGGTAAAGCTAGACGCACAAGGTGGTGCATGCGTCTGGAGTTTGTTTGCAGTAGCTGGAGGCCCTGGTGCACCCATTTTCTCTCTCTCTTTCTCCTTGAAAATAAATAAATAAACAGAAAAAAATTCCAAGTCAAGCCAGGGTTAGTGGCACATGCCTTTAATCCCAGCACCCAGGAGGCAAAGGTAGGAGGATCTCTGTGCGTTCGAGGCCACCCTGAGACTACATAGTGAATTGAATTCCAGGTCAGCCTGGACTAGAGTGAGACCATACTTCGGAAAAAAAAAAAAAAAAAAAAAGAAATTCATGTGGGAAGTACTGAGCTGGGGAGAGAGGATACATATATTCCTGAGAATAGACGTACAGTCAATCACCCCCTCAGACATCCACATCACCTCCTCCAAGGCTCAGGAAACATTGCATTCATGACTTCACAGTGGCTGTCAGTACCTGCGCAAGACTGGGTCCATGCACAATCAAGGACGCAGGAGGAGGGCATGAAGCTCCCATCCCTCCCTGAGAAGTTATGGGCAACTAATGGTTTCTGGGGGAGAGGGAGACATTTTCTTCAGTGGCTATACCACATAACTGCTAAGATGCACATGTGCTCTGGCAAATAACCCCTTACACCCATGTTCATGCAAGCAGTCCTAATAAAACTCAGCAGGACACACGGACACACACAGACAGACACAGAGAGAGAGAGATGAAAAAAAATTAGATAGCCAGGCGTGGTGGTGCATGCCTTTAATCCCAGCACTCAGGAGGCAGAGGTAGGAGGATCACTGTGAGTTCAAGGCCACCCTAAAGACTACATAGTGAACTCCAGGTCAGCCTGAGCTAGAGTGAGACCCTACCTCGAAAAACTAAAAAAAAAAAAAAATAATGAGGAGGAGGAGGAAGAAGATGATGAACACAAAGTACAAAAGGGACTATTTGGGGGGAAGAAGAAGAGCTGAGTGGGAAGGAGAACAAGAAAAGGTAATGGGAAGGGATCATATTTAAAATATATTATATACATATAGAAAATTCTCTCTCTCTCTCTCTCTCTATATATATATATATATATATTAGTTTTTCGAGGTAGGGTCTCACTTTAGCCCAGGCTGACCTGGAATTCACTATGTAGTCTCAGGGTGGCCTCGAACTCATGGTGATCCTCCTACCTCTGCCTCCCGAGTGCTGAGATTAAAGGCATGCACCACCACATCCAGCCCTCAATAAATAATTTTTAAAATTTAAATTTTACTTCTCAGAAGACTCATCTTACCACCCTCCCCACTTCTACCCTAAGTTCCTTCCCTGAGTTCTTCATTCCTATTCCAGAAATGCCAGTCACCCCACATCCCCAGCCATTTATACTCTAGGGCACTATTAACCCAAGGGCTCTAAGTGATGCACTCAGGGAATGTTGGGAAGTAGAAACAGTGACACAGTGAAAACATGCGTTAGTACAAGGACCTGCTGCAAAGGATGGAGTCATCTTCGGTGAAGGTATTCCATGCAAATGAGCTGGGGACTGTGGGGCAGAGAGCCTTTCCATTTGATGAGCATGTATGAGGTTACGGGGCTCATGTATCTTAGTTTCACCCTCAGTGATGTCATGACTAGAGTATGTAAATAAGCTGCAAACTAGAAATGAAGATCAGCAAACCAAGGCAGAATTTGATGGTGTCCATGAAAGTTATCATCAGCCAATGGCAAGCAATGCAGTTAAGGATTAAAGAAGAAGAAATATGCATGAGAGAATGATCAAAGAAGTAAGAGAACTCTGGGCAAAGTGAGAGTTCTCTCACTTGGAAAATGGCTTGATAACACTGGGTCAAGTCAAATCTAAGTGAAGGGAACCACATCTACCTTCTCAGACAATTCTGCTGAAAATATCCCAACACTGCCCACCCAAGATTCACTGTTCAATCTCAGAAATGGATACCAGGGCTGTAATTACAAGTTAGCTTGTTAAGTTTAAAAAAAATTTTTTTTCAGTTTCACCTTTCATATTTCTATTATCTACTAAGATATATTAACCCCTAATTTTAAAAGATCCCAAAATGATTTTCTGAATAACAATCATCTATATAGAATGAGGACCTTCTATATAAGAAATTCACATATTCTCCCAAAGTCCAACTAGATATTGCTTCCATACCCTTGCTCCATAGCCACTGTGTAATAATCATATTCCCCGGGCTGGTGAGATGGCTTAGTGGTTAAGGTGTTTGCCTACAAAGCCAAAGGATCCCAGTTTGACTCTCCAGGATCCACGCAAGCCAGATGCACAAGGGGGCACATGCATCTGGAGTTCGTTTGCGGTGGCTGGAGGCCCTGGTGTGCCCATTCTCTCTCTTTGCCTCTCCCTTTCTCTCAAATAAATAAATAAAATACATTAAAAAAAATAAAAAGAACCGGGCGTGATAGTGCATGCCTTTAATCCCAGCACTCAGGAGACAGAGGTAGGAGAATGGCTGAGAGTTCAAGGCTACCGTGAGACTACATAGTGAATTCCAGGTCAGCCTGAGCTAGAGTGAGACCCTACCTCGAAAAACCAAAAAAAAAAAAAAAAAGACCAACAACAACAGTAACAACATTCCCTAAGTTGCACACATTTACACCAGCCAGTGACATTCAGATCACTTATATACAGGACCTGTGTATGCTTTTGACAATCATTCAAAATTAATATCAGTGTATGATGTCCTCTGAACTTAATATGGTGTAAATTTTCAAAATATTTTGCAAGAGAGTGAGAGAGAAAAAAAAGAAGCAGATAATGTGAGAGAGTGTGGGTGCACTAGGGCCTCTAGCCACTGCAAATGATGCATGCAACATTTTGTGCATCTGGGTGTTTTTTTTTTTTGGGAGTGTCCAGGTAGGGTCTTGCTCTAGCCCAGGCTGATCTAGAGTTTACTATGTAGAGTCAGGGTGGCCTCAAACTCATGGCAATCCTCCCACCTCTGCCTTCGAGTTCTGGGATTAATGGCATCTGACTTTACGTGAGTACTGGGGAATCAAACCTGGGTCCTTAGACTTTGCAGGCAAGTGCCTTAACCACTGAGCCATCTCTCCAGCCCAGGCATGCAAGCTTTTTTAAAAATTATAGTCACTTCTGAGTTTTCTAAAAATGTTTGTAAAGTTTACCCAACCAGATGCCTGAAACTTAAGAATTTTTTGCTTTGCTATTTTTAGGAAAGTTAAAAACAACTGAGCTATATATAAGAATGCAGGGACATCACAAAGTTAAAATAAAAATCAGGCTCAGAAACCTAGAACAGTACTTAACAGAGATTGCACTGAAAACTATTTTCTTCTCCACTAACAAATGCACGACCAGCCTGGATGGATCAATGGGAAAGCCCTCTCTACCTTTTCTAGGCTTGTCAGTTCACTTGCGCTTCCTGCCTTTGGTGAGAACACCCTGCCCTTAACACTAACTTTCAGTTAGTTAGTCAGTTAGTTAGTTAGTTAGTTAGTTAGTTGGTTAGTTTTTTTGAGATAGGGTCTCACTCTAGCATAGGCTGACCTGGAATTCACTATGTAGTCTCAGGCTGGCCTCGAACTTACAGCAATAGTGCTGGGACTAAAGGCGTGCGCCACCATGCCTGGCTTCACTAACTTTTAAATTCTACCCTTTCCACAGTGGTTTTTGATGTGCTCATTCAGCTGCTTCCACATCTTTGATCCCAAACCCTTTTACAGTGCTTCCCTCACCCGCTCCTTCTTCTTGAAGGGCACCTGCTTCTTGAAGGACAGCATTACTGAGAGGTTCCTTTCATCCACAGCCTTGTCACTAAGGTGTTTAATAAATGACAACTGCCCAAACCAATTGCCTCTGTCTCTCTACAGGGCTTTCTGCTTTGATTTCCATAGCTGCTTGGGTCTTTACTTAAGTGAGAGGTACCGGGGCAAAGAGGTCATGATTTAATCAAACTGTTGCATGAATTTTAAAAGACTGGCTCTTAAAAGATTTGATTACTAAATCATCAAAGGCATTCCTGGGGGTGGGAGCAGAGAGAGGCTTAACTGCACTGGCACTGGCACTGGCACAAGAGCAAAGACTGTCCTACCTGGGCTCTGCTATGGACCACAGCCACCTGAGCATGCACAGTATATGATGCCCCACCTACAACTCCCAAATGTCTCCAATTTTCCCACCCATGTCCAATCTCAAAATTTGCTGCAACAACAACAAAAAGTAAGGTATGCAATCCAGGCGCAACAACTCCAAGAGAAGAGGAATAAAGTAACATCTCAAGGTGAAAGCTATGTAACCAGCCAGCAAACTGACCCTTCCACATGGGCCCAGAGGATGAGAGCTGAACGACACAATCCTGACACATTACCCACTGGGTCTGTCAGTGCCGAGAGGAGCTTTGTAGCTCTAAATGAGAATGAAATGTGACAGTTAGACAGTAACTGAGGGCAAGAAGGGAGAATGACACACAGCTATTAACTCCAGCAAAACAAGAAGTTACACCAGAATTGTAAACCATAATCAGGGCATGGCCTGCATGGTCTGGCCAAGAATACTGACAGCCATAATAATGCAAACTCTAATCTAAGCAATAATTGTGATAAGGCTGTGTTGGAAGAATGTAGGGATGGGGCGTGGGGCAAAAAACTTTAATCAGTAGGAAACCAAAAGAACAATTTTAATGTGAAACAGCAGCATTTAGCATTATTCAAAGAAGCTCAAAAATGTCCAGAAGTAAACACTCACGAATTAAAAACTGCATTCAGGAAATTATTTTATTTTATTTTGAGGTAGGGATTTACTCTAGTCCAGACTAACCTATGTAGTCTCAGGGTGGCCTCAAACTCATGGTGACCCTCCTACCTCTGCCTCCTAAGTGCTGGGATTAAAGGTGTGTGCCACCACGCCCAGCAAGGAGCATTATTATTATTTTTTTTTTTTTAAAAACAGGGCTGAAGAGATGGCTTAGCAGTTAATGTGCTTACCTGCAAAGCCTAAAGACCCATGTTCTATTCTACAGGTCCCACATAAATCAGATGTACAAGGTGAAGAAAGCACACAAGGTCGCATATGCACATAAGGTGGTGCACACATCTGAAGTTTGACTGCAGCGGCTGGATTCCCTGGTGCACAAATTTTCTTCCTCCCTCCCCTCTTCTCTCATAAAAAAAAAAAAAGAAAAGAAAGAAACAACTAGGGGCTGGAGAGATGGTTGGGTGTTTAAGGTGCTTGCCTGCACAGCCTTGTGACCCAGGTTCAATTCCCCAGTACACACATAAACCCAGTTGCACAAAGAGGTACATGTATTTGGAGTTCGTTTGCAGTGACTGGAGACCCTGGCATGCTCATTATCTCTGTCTGTATCTCTTCTATCTCCCTCTGCTTCAAAATAGATAAATAAAAATATTTTTTAGGGCTGGAGAGATGGCTTAGCAGTTAAGATGCATGCCTGTGAAACCTAACGACCCTGGTTCAATTCTCCAGGTCCCACAGAAGCCTAATGCACATGGTGGCACATGCATGTGGAGTTTGTTTGCAGTGGCTAGAGGCCCTAGCATGTCCATTCTCATTCTTTCTCTCTCTCTCTCTCCTTCTCTCTGTCTCTAATAGGTAAATAAATAAATAAATAAATAAATAAATAAATAAATAAATAAAAATTTAAAAAATAGTTTTTAAAAAACCACAACTGTACCTTGCTAGACAGAAGTCATTTCCTTCAGGGATGCCAGCAAGTTCTATGGGTCCTTCCTACAGAAAAATTATTATGACATCCCTAAAAGAACCCCCTTGCATGTGTACAATGTGTACACACACACACACAAAGGGGGAGGGAGAGAGGAGGTTTCCTGCAGGAGACAGTGGGCATTTGATGGCTGACTGTCTGGGACAGCTGTTCTGGGAGCCGTCCAGGACCTGGACTGGGAACTGAGCAGAGAGGATGACTCAGAGAGACACAGTGGAGAAACAACAAGCAGGTTCCACCATGCTGTTGACCAAAACTAACTCCAAGGTAGCACCAGAGTGTGACACGGATTTGGGTGTTATAGATGACAGACACAACAACCAGGGTGAGCTGGGAAGCCCTGACTTTTTCCCAGACACAGACAGTTCTTATGACCTGTAGGAGGCAAAGAGTCCCCTCTGCATTTCCAGATGAGGGACTACTAGCTAAGGCAGAATGGCTAACGAGCATGGCAGACCCAGACCACCTTAGGTCCAGGTGTGGAACAAGCAGTGTTGTGATGAAGTATGAAAACGGTACTTCTTCAGATCCTCGGGCCAATGAGATTGACTACCATGGTTTCACTGGTTCTGTTAATAGACAGAGTCCACAGGAACATCTAAGCCAGAAGACCGTATCAGGCAAGGCTACATATCTGGAGAAAAGAACTACGTCCCCTTGAGTGTAGTCTAGCAGCCAAGCTTTGAAACCAAGACTGGCTCTTTAAGAAGCTTTCAACACAGAATCTATGTGATACACTGGTGTGCTTTTCCCTGCATCTCAAAAGGCAGAACTGAAACCAGGGCTGGTGAGGCTTTTATCCAAGGTTATAATATCTCTACACTTGACTGAGGGTTTAAAATAACTTCAAAAGGACCGCCTGCCTCTAAGTGGGTTACTGTTACACTGGAGCCAAACACTACACTAACAGGAGGATGAGACCTTTCACTCTGTAATATTATCTCATCCAAAAATTCCTAGGGATTTAAAAGGGAAACTTCCTTCCTTTTGTCCTTCCCTCTGTGGCCCAGAGTAGGGTGTCACTATGGTACAGAGTTTCACATCAAGCAGTCCAGACCTCTTCTTAAAGGTGTGGTGGCTAAGATCAAGGTTTCAATTTATGTGAAGGAATAGGAAAGTGACAGCCCCATCCATTTTTCTCTTGAATCATGGGATTTTTTTCCCCTTCCTCTTGTAGGTACAAAGAAACGAACAACTCTAGTTCTTTGAACCAACTACCTAAACCTTTTCTCTGGATCTAGAATCTGGAAGAACCTGAATACAGCTCCCCGTCTACACTTGTTGTCATAGTAATTGGGGCATCTGTAATGAGGGTGGGAACTGACCCAGACACAGAAAAGGAGCTGTTGGCTCTGGCTGCTGGTTGTGGAGGCTTCCAACTGGGAACTGTCTGAGGATGAAATCCACACTTCTCCACATGGAGTCTGGCTTTGTGAATGCTCAGCTGGGGTCTCCTTCCAATGAGTGTCACTTTAGGGAAAAAAAAGAAAAAAGAAAGAAAAAAACCAAAAACAACTTATCTATTTGATTTCTTTGTATCAAAAAAAGAAAATGATAGGCTGGGCGTGGTGGCACACAACTTTAATCCCAGCACTCCGAGGTAGGAGGACTGCTGTGAGTTTGAGGCTGGGCTGAGACTACACAGTGAATTCCAGGTCATAGCTTGGGCTAGAGCAAGACCCTACACTGAAAAACAAACAAACAAAAACAAAAAAAAACATTTGGTCTGGCTTAGAGATAGCTTAGTGTTTAAGGTGCTTGCTTGCAAAGCCAGACGAGCCAGGTTCGATTCCCCAGCACCCATAAGACAAATGCACAAGGTGGCACATGCATCTGAAGTTTGTTTGCAGTAGCAGGAGGCCCTGATGCGTTCATTCCCTCCCTCCCTCTCTATCTCCCCCTTTTCTCAAATAAATAAACTAAAATATTAAAAAATATTTAAGAATAGTTAATGTGGGACTGGAAGATGGCTTAGCAGTTAAGGCATTTGCCTGCAAACCAAAGGACCCAGGTTCAATTCAGTCAGCATGGCAGGATGGGGTATGACTCAGTGGTAAAGGGCTGCCTGGCATGTGCAAGACCTCGAGGTTCATCTCCAGCACTGAGAATAAAAGTAGAATACAATAGAAACTACACCTGTATCTGATCAAAAACTGAGAGAAGGGCTGGAGAGATGGCTTACAGGTTAAGGCACTTGCCTGTGAAACCTAAGAACCCAGGTTCAAGTCTCCAGTACCCACATAAAGTGCATGCATCTGGAGTTTGTTTGCAGAGGCTAGAGGCCTTAGTGCACCCACTCTCATTCTCTCTCCCTCTCTCTCATAAATAAATAAAAAAAATTATTTTAAAAAAACACAAAGAATTTTGAAACTTGATGGGTTTGAGATTAAAAATGGATATGTCCTTGACAGACTCGAGTATTTTTTTATATCAACATATATGTTAAGCACTGACCCTGTGGAAGAATGTTGAGCAAAACGGCAATTAAGACCTAAGCCCTCCCTTGCTGTCATGTTGTTTGATCAGTATAATCTGAAAAGATTCTAAAATGCACGCGCATCTGCAGGACTGAACTCCCTCTAGGGAAAGGTGTGTCTGAGCTGGAGAACCAGGCACTGGGATAGCTGGGAACCTCTGCAAGCAAAGGCGGCCTCCAGGTACTCAGCAGGGAGAACCAGCACCACCACCAATGTGCTCCGTGACAGCAGTGCGTCAACCCAGGAGTTCTAACACTCAGCCCATGCAAGAGGACCACCTGACTATAGAAACATCAACTTACCCATCCTTTCATGTTCTTTCTCGGACACACAAAACAGAAACAAAAATACTCAAAAGAAAACCAAAACAAACACAAAGCCTTTTACATCTTTCTGCTGCATGCTTGCTGGTTGCTGTTGAAAGACAAGCTCACAGAACATGGGCAAGTGATACTGGTTCTGGCTGGATGCTGCTTGCGTCTGGAGACATGGAACTGTCATCATAGCCCGGCATGGTGGTGTACCCCTTTAATCCCAGAACTCAGGAGACAGAGGTAGGAGGATTACTGTGAATTCGAGGAAAGCTTGAGAATACAATGAGTTCCAGGTCAGCCTGGGCTAGATTAAGACCCTATCTCCAAAAACAAAAAACAAAACAAATCCTGCTATCATGAAGACCACTGGTGATGGCAACTTACTGCCCTCTATGATCTGGTGCCTACAGTTGACTGCTATTTCCTCGGTGACAGCAATCTTGGGTTAACAAGAAATAATCTCCAAGAGGTCAATGATGAAGTTTTTCACAAAAGCTTATAATTACAACCACCTAAGCCTTTGGATAAAACTTATCAACAAAGATGTCTTCAAAGACCCAGCTCTGAAACACAAGGCCAGATGGGAGGTCAAGGTCAAGTCTGAGGAGAGATATAGGACAGGCAAGAACAAGTGGTTCTTCTAGAAGCTTTGCTTTTTTTGATTTTGTTTTTTGAGTTAGGGTCTCACTCTAGTCCAGGCTGACCTAAAATTTACTCTGTAGTCTCAGGGTGGCCTTGAACTCATGGCGATCTGCCTACCTCTGCTGGGAGTGCTAGGATTAAAGGTATGCACCACCACACCAGGCTCTTGTTTTGTTTTCATAATTAAAAAGAAGGGGAAGCCTTTCACCATACTCCTGAAATCCATATCTTCCAACAATTACAATTACAATTACAATAAGAAAGCAAGCTTCTTTTTAAAAGCCAGGCGTGGTGCTCAGGACTGAAATCCCACTACTCAGGAGTCTGAGGCAGCATTGCTACAAATCCAAGGACAGCCTGGGTTACAGAGTGAAACCCTGTCTCAAAAGACCCAAGGTTCTGTATATGTAAAGCCAATGAGTTGTGATATTTGGAGAATTTCTTCACAAGGATCTAATGGAATGTAATTTGTTCATTTTTTTTTTTTTGTAATTTTGGAGTAGTTTTATGACCTCAGATGAAGGAAAGCCTTTTCTTTTTAAACAATTTTTAAATGAATTTAAGGATAATTACCTTTTATTTTTATTTACTGGGGGGGAAGGAGAGAGGGAGAAGGAGGAAGAGGAAGACAGAGAGAGAATGGGCACGACAGAACCTCCAGACACTGCAAACTACAGATGCACACGCCACCTTCTGCATCCGGCTTACGTAGGTACTGGAGAATTGAACCTCAGTCCTTAGGCTTCACAGGCAAGTGCCTGAGCCACTAAGCCCTCTCCAGCCCAGGACAGCCTTTTCGTTTTTGTTTATCACGTGGGGTATGTATATGTGTGTGCACAGATGCACATGCCTGTGGAAGCCAGAGAACATCGAGTGTCCTCTTATCCCTCTTCCACCTTATTTTCTTTTTAAATTTTTAAGTATTTATTTATTTGAGAGGCAGAGAGGCGGGGAGGGAGGAAAAGAGGGAGGGAGAGAGAGAGAATGGGCACACCAGGGTCTCAATCCACTGCAAACACAAATGCCACCTTGTGCATCTGGCTTATGTGGGTTCTGGGTAATCGAACCTGGATCCTTAAGGCTTTGCAGGCAAGCACCTTAACCTCTTAGCCATCTCTCCAGCCCCCCTTATTTTCTTGAGACAGTCTCTCCCTCAGCCTAGATCTCAGCGGTCCTCCTGTTTCCAACCCCCTCAGGGTTCACAGGGCTCACAGATGTGCACAGCCATGTGGAGCTTTCTATGTGGGTGCTGAGAATGGAAGTCAAGGCCTCGTGCTTGTGCAGTGAGTGCTCTTACTGAACCAGCTCTCTGGTCCCAAAAGGAAAGCCTTGGACAGGATCATACTTCTCCATGAAGATTCTAATACTTAAAAAAAAAAAAAAAAAGCCAGGCATGGTGGTGCACGCCTTTAATCCCAGCACTTGGGAGGCAGAGGTAGGAGGATCACCATGAGTTCGAGTCCACCCTGAGATTACATAGTGAATTCCAGGTCAGCCTGGGCTAGAGTGAAACCCTACCTCAAAAAATAAAAAAAAAAAAAAAAGATTGTACTTTTTAAAATTTACAAAGTATCTCTTTTATTAGGATAAAACGTAAAATTAGAGGAATAATCTAGCATTTACCAAGCAGCCAGTCTGAACAAGGGTTCTTAACAGTGTTGAGAGAAAACATCTGAGCATCTGGCCTAGGATCAGGGCCTGTCAGTCTATGCTGAATCAATCCATTTAGGAATCTTCACTGGACTGTGCTACGATGACCATGGGCCTTGATACAGGCCGTGCTAGCCTTGAGTGGCCCCCGCCACCATTTCTGTGCAGCCTTAGAATAATCGCATGACCTCTGAGCTGTCCCCAACCTGCTTGTATTCCTGGTTGCTAGACATAAGAAGCCTGGGGCACATGAGCCTGGGGAAAGGACCCAACACAACAAGCACAAGCAGCTAGTGACTCATGGACAAAATGAACTCTGTCAAGATAGTAAAAGACTATCAAGAAGGTGAAAGGGGGGCTGGAGGGATGGCTTAGTGGTTAAGGCTCTTGCCTGCAAAGCCAAAGGACCCAGGTTCGATTCCCCAGGACCCACGTTAGCCAGATGCACAAAGCAGCACATGCATCTGGAGTTCATTTGCAGTGGCTGAAGGCACTAGTATCTCTCTCTCTCTGCCTCTTTCTCTCTCAAATAAACAAAATAAATTTTAAAAAAATTTTAAAAAGACAACCCAGGGCTGAAGAGATGGCTTAGTGGTTAAACACTTGCCTGTGAAGCCTAAGGACCCCGGTTCAAGGCTCAATTCTCCAGGACCCATGTAAGCCAGATGGACAAGGGAGCACACACATCTGGAGTTTGTTTGCAGTGGCTGGAGGCCCTGGCATGCCCACTCTCTCTCTCTGCCTGCCTATTTTTTTCTCTCTCTCTCTCAAATAAATAGATAAATAATAAAATATTTTTTAAAAAAAGGGCCAACCCGCAGAATATAAGAAAACATGAGACGTGTGTTTTTTTAGTTGTAATGCTAAGAATCAAACCCAAGACGCTGTATGTGCTTGGCAAGTGTCCCGCCACCATGTAAACCTTACATTTGGCAAGAGACTGATATCTAAAATACTGAAAGAATTCTTAGAACCCAATAATAAAAAGACAAATTATCTAATTAAATATGGGGAAAGGATCTGAAAAAATGTTCTCCAAAAAAGATATGCAAATGTCAGTGAGCACATGAAAAGCTGTCCCACATCATTAGCCTTCAAGGAATCAAAACCACAATGAGACACCATTTCATACCCACTAGGACTGCAATCATAAGAAAGACTCAACACCCTCCAAAGCTCAGCAACCATTGTGGGAGATCTGGCAGAAACAATGTGAGAGGCAAAAGGGGTGGGGAGTGCTTACAATACTGTCTTCCAGATACTGAGTGGCCGTGGCATTCATGACCTCACAGTGACTGGTGCTGCCTACATAAGACCAGCATAATAGAAGTAAAAAATGATGACATCCAGATAGACCAGGGACGAGTTGTTATCTTTTTTTTGAGGGGGGTAAGGGAGGGGATTGAGGCAGGGTCTTGCTCTAGCCCAGGCTGATCTTAAACTCACAGTGATCCTCTTACCTCAGCCTCCAAAGCGCTGGGCTTAATGGCATGTGTTATCATGCCCAGTTAAGGGACTAGTTGAAGGGATTTGCTTAAGGCAAGATTGGGGAGGGGGGACAAAGGAGGTTGACGGGAGGGGATTGTGGTTATGATATATTGTGTGTATGTGTGGAAGTTGTTCACAAAAAATTTTTTAAAAAGTTGGACATGATGGCACAAGTAGAAGGATCAGTGTGAGTTTGAGACCACCCTGAGACTACATAGTGAATTCCAGGTCAGCCTGGGTTAGAGCAAGACCCTACCGCAAAATCCAACCCCCTCACCTAAAAAAAGACAGGGTTACCATATACACAAAATCTTGTGCATTGAATGTCTAAACGTTATTCATAAAAGGCAAAGGGCAGAAATAATCCTAATGATCACCAACTGATGAATAAACAAACTATGGTATATCCATATAGTATTATTCAACCTTTTATTTATTTTATTTATTTATTTTTTTGAGGTAGGGTTTCACTCTAGCCCAGTCTGACCTGGAATTCATAGTATCAGGGTGGCCTCAAACTCATGGTGATCCTCCTGCCTCTGCCTCCTGAGTGCTGGGATTAAAAGTACACACCACCAAGCCCAGCTTTTAAAAGGACAATTGCCAAGCATGATGGTGAACACCTTTATTTTATTATTTATTTTATTTTATTTTTTCAAGGTAGGGTCTTGCTCTAGCCCAGGCTGTCCTGGAATTCACTATGTAGTCTCAGGGTGGCCTCAAACTCACAGAGATCCTTCTATCTCTACCTCCCACACATGGCTGTGCACACCTTTATTCCCAGCACTCCAGAAGCAAAGCTAGGAGAATTGCCATTGAGTTCTAGGCCATGCTGAGATTACATAGTGAATTCCAGGACAGCCTGGGCTAGAATGAAACCCTACCTTGAAAAACTAAAATTAAAAAAAAATTAAGGGCTGGAGAAATGGCTTAGTGGTTAAGGTGTTTGCCTGCAAAGCCAAAGGATCCCGGTTCGATTCTCCAGGACCCATGTAAGCCAGATGCACAAGGGGCACATGCATCTGGAGATCATCTGCAGTGGCTACAGGCCCTTGCATGCCCATTCTCTCTCTGTCTGCCTCTCTTCTCTCTCTCTCTGCTTGCAAATTAAAAAAAATAAAAGCAGGCTGGAGAAGATGGCTTAGCAGTTAAGGCCTTTGCCTGCAAAGCCAAAGGACCCGGGTTTGATTCCCCAGGACCCACGTAAGCCAGATGCACAGGGGGCACATGTGTCTGGAGTTTGTTTGCAGTGGCTGGAGGCCCTGGTGCTCCATTCTCTCTCTCTCAAATAAAAATATTTTTAAAAAAGAATTATGCAAATAAAGTGTGGGTGGGGCAAGACTGTATCATTAGTGGCAGGGTAGCAGGAGTGTGGGCGTGCACGTGTGTGCCCTTTACACATGTGACCATTGGTACCTCGAGATCACAAGACTGTTTAACAAGAGCGAGTTCTCTAGCATTCCCTTGTGGAAGGTGGGAGGGGCTCTTGAGTCCTCCCCCTCCTCAAGGATGTAAAAGCAGGTAACAACTATAGGAAGAGAGACTTCGGGATTGCACCTGCTCAGGTCAATCATAAACCTGTAAGCAACTCCGATTAAACTCACAGGTTTACCAAATTAGACAGGTGGGATTGTGTCTTTGGTTTGTGTTGATGTCCCATCTGGGGGGAAGAGACGTTTATTCACAACATCCCAGGAAAAGGAGCTGAGTGAGGATCAAACATAGGGCCTCATGCACAACAGGCAGGGTGTGAAGAAACGAACACAGCTGAACTCCAGCATCAGGCCATTACTTTCCCTCCCCCCAGTTGACCTTGCTTGTGTGTGGAACAGGAATGGCACTTGCCTGACTTGTGCCAGATAGCCCAAATCCATGTAATTCAGTAAGCAGGGACTCTGTGCGTGATAGTGTACTGCACGAAGGGAGAGGTTCCTAGCCCAAAGCCCAGTAGTACCATGATTTTTTGAATGTAAGCAGTGCAGCCTCCCAGGGGACAGTGAAAGAGGAGTTGATGGGACAGGACTACCTCCATTCAACTTCCCATGGCCACGTCGTCAAGCAAGAGCCCCAAAATAGGGAAAGCAGGGCACCAGCTATGAACCACAGTAGGCAAGGCTCCCAGAGATGGGCAATGCCATGGGGTTCCTTGAGGGCTCACTAGCTGAACTCACAGGCTACATATTCACTCCACCCTATCCCCTAAATCTCTGTAATTGCTCTGGCAAGTTTCCAAACCCAAGGAGAGAGCCAGGAGTACTTCAGGAAGGGACACTTGATGAAAATCACCTGGTTAAAATATTCCTGTGTAGTCTGTTAATAGCGGGGAAGGGAAAAGGAAGAAACCACAGGCTCAAGCTTTAACAGCAATAAATTATATGCTGGGCTTTGCCACCCCATATGACCTTGGGCAAGTCGCATAAGGGCCCCATTCTCTCTGATCCTGAGAGTGAGGGGAATACCTGCCACCTGCCTACCTCATGGGGGTGGGGAGGATTAATGAGATAATGTCTGAGTTGCATGCTCTGGCCTCCTTGAAGACAACCACCATTTATCAGGGAATTATCAGCCCAAGTGAGGGCAGTTTCCCACCTGTCCCTCATCTCATTCTGTTTCCTATGGCTGGGTATGTCTGCATAGAAAAGGTCTTGCTCAAAGAGGAGGGGGCTGGGGAGGTCATAACTCAGACCGGGTGTACCCTGGTTGGTCATGTTAAAGCCCCTCTCTAAACTTACACTGAGGCACCTTGAGAGCTTAGCACAGTATTTTTGGCCTTTAATATCAGGGACAAGTCATTAAAAAGAAGCGGTGGCCCTTCAGACTTTTTTTTTTTTTTTGAGGTAGGGTTTCACTCTAGTCCAGGCTGACCTGGAATTCACTATGTAGTCTCAGGCTGGCCTTGAACTCACGGCGATCCTCTACCTCTGCCTCCCGAGTGCTGGGATTAAAGGCGTGCGCCACCACGCCCGGCCCTTCAGACTTTTTGTTGTTAGATCCTTTGCTTTGTGCTACTACCATCTCCCGCTCCCTCCATTCCAGGGCACCAGGGTATAGCTGCCGGGTTGCCAGACAAGCTCCTGGAGTCTTTAGTCAATCACTTCTTGGGTGTTGGAATGATGGAGAAGTTTTTGCAGTATCTTATTTCAAGGCAACTAGCTAGCTCTAAGTTCACACACAAGAAGCCTGTATTTAGTATGCTTCTAAGGCCATCTTGCATAACTGTATGTGTAGGTAAATACACAAAGAGAGAAAGAGAGAGAAAGAAACTGAAGCTGAAGCTGGTCTCTATCCAATTGTGTGATGTTGGCATTTATTCCTAGAAAGCTCACTGACCCTGATATTCTCCAGGGGAGAGATCAGAAGAGACCAAGTGCTTTAGGTGAAGGCTGTGGAGGCTGACTGTGGGCTTGTGGGGCAAAGGGAACACACAGCCATGGCATCCTGACACATCCCCATGAAGCCAAGGATCACAAGGTGCACTTCAAGGCATCTCCCATTCACCTCCCTCTCCTCAGGGGACAAGGACTCATCAACTCTGTGCTCTGATAAACACTAGGCCACCTGCCCTGCCACCCTCTGGAAGGCCTTACAGGTGAAATCCACTTTCCCAAACGAACTTAGCAGGGAGGTTCCATGCCACCCACTGCTGTCACCCGACCCTTCTATTTCTATCTACACTGCTTTGACATGAAGGATAAAGATGGAGAGCTGACACCTTTGGCTATCCATCCTTCTGCTTCTTGTACGTAATAGTAATAAACTAAAAAGTGGCTTTGTGGCTGGGCATGGTGGCGCAAGCCTTTAATCCCAGCACTTGGGAGGCAGAGGTAGGAGGATCACTTTGAGTTTGAGGCCACCATGATAATACATGGTAAATTCCAGGTCAACCTGGGCTAGAGCTAAACCCTACTTTGAAAAACCAAAAATTGGCTTGTGGGCTGGAGAGATTGCTCAGTGGTTAGGGCACTTGCCTGCAAAGCCTAAGAACCCAAGTTCGATTCCCCAGTGCCAGCATAAAGCCAGATGCACTAAGTGGTAAATGCATCTAGAGTTCATTTTAAGTGGCAAGGAGCCCTGGCATGCCCACACTCTATGTCTGCCTCTTTCACGCTCTCTCAAATAAATAAATTTTTTTAAAAGGGGCTTGTGCTGGGCATGGTGGTGCATGCTTATAATCCCAGCACTCAGGATGCAGAGGTAGGACTACCGTGATTTTGAGGCCACCCTGAGACTACATAGTGAATTCCAGGTCAGCCTGGCTAGAGTGAGACCCTACCTTGAAAAAGCAAAAAAAAAAAAAAAGGGGGGGGGGGCTTGTACCTTTACCAAGCAAAGCAGGAAGGCCTTGGCTTTGTCTTTACAAGAGGGTGTGCCTAGCACTCACCATGACTGCAACAAGCTTTAGGTGAAGAGAACAGGGTTCTTTCCAGGGCCTGTCACAAGGGCCAAGCAGAACCCCAAGCAATGGGCACATATAGACCTAAATTGACCAACACTCCTGGGTCAGCCTCCAACCACAGCCAGAATCCTTTGTTTTGTCATGCACATGAAAAGATCTCTGCTGGCAGTGTAAGTCTCTTGTTAAGATTAGAGACGTGCCCATTAGGCGTCCAGAGCCTGAGTCCAGGCTTGACACATCTGCAAAGACACCAGACATCCTAACAGCTGCAGACGTTTGCTCTGTGCCCACCAGTTTGTGTCATTCCACTACTTTATAGGTGTTAACTCACCTGATCTTCTCAATCAACCTTAATGCAGACACCCATGTCTTATAGAGGGGAAAGCCAAGACAAGTTCAATGATTTTCTGAAAATTAAACTTACATTAAAATTAAAAGAGGGAGCAGAGCTGAGAGCATGTGAGCCCAAGCTCTTATCCAACCTGCCACTGCAGAGATTAAAATAGTCCCTTATTCACTGCTAATGAAAGAGAGGAGTATTTTATCCCGAGAGTTAAGAACGGCTCCTATTTCCATTATCTTCCTAGTTATTTGGCTGAGCTTGAGTAAAAGGCAACCAGGAAACAAGAGAGGAGAAGAGACAGGAGACCCCAGCAGTGACAGGTGAGCCAGGTTCCTGGGAGGAGCATATGCATGTGGTTTACAGGTAAGAGAAACTGGCCTCAGGAACCCCCTTGAACAGTCAATGATCAGACGCAGGAAAATGCAAGTATCTGTAACACATTCAGCCCAGTGAAGGACCAATTATGTCTGTCAGATACAGCCATGGAAATCTAACGCCAGAGACGACTGCTTTGCACTTCACGTTTGCATGATGTTCTTTGCATCCATGTCCAGCTAATGTTTCCTTTATGCCCACTGTGCTTCCTATTCTTCTCATTGATAATTCAGACTTTTTGTTGTTAGATCCTTTGCTTTGTGCTACTACCATCTCCCGCTCCCTCCATTCCAGGGCACCAGGGTATAGCTGCCGGGTTGCCAGACAAGCTCCTGGAGTCTTTAGTCAATCACTTCTTGGGTGTTGGAATGATGGAGAAGTTTTTGCAGTATCTTATTTCAAGGCAACTAGCTAGCTCTAAGTTCACACACAAGAAGCCTGTATTTAGTATGCTTCTAAGGCCATCTTGCATAACTGTATGTGTAGGTAAATACACAGAGAGAGAAAGAGAGAGAAAGAAACTGAAGCTGAAGCTGGTCTCTATCCAATTGTGTGATGTTGGCATTTATTCCTAGAAAGCTCACTGACCCTGATATTCTCCAGGGGAGAGATCAGAAGAGACCAAGTGCTTTAGGTGAAGGCTGTGGAGGCTGACTGTGGGCTTGTGGGGCAAAGGGAACACACAGCCATGGCATCCTGACACATCCCCATGAAGCCAAGGATCACAAGGTACACTTCAAGGCATCTCCCATTCACCTCCCTCTCCTCAGGGGACAAGGACTCATCAACTCTGTGCTCTGATAAACACTAGGCCACCTGCCCTGCCACCCTCTGGAAGGCCTTACAGGTGAAATCCACTTTCCCAAACGAACTTAGAAGGGAGGTTCCATGCCACCCACTGCTGTCACCCGACCCTTCTATTTCTATCTACACTGCTTTGACATGAAGGATAAAGATGGAGAGCTGACACCTTTGGCTATCCATCCTTCTGCTTCTTGTACGTAATAGTAATAAACTAAAAAGTGGCTTTGTGGCTGGGCATGGTAGCGCAAGCCTTTAATCCCAGCACTTGGGAGGCAGAGGTAGGAGGATCACTTTGAGTTTGAGGCCACCATGATAATACATGGTAAATTCCAGGTCAACCTGGGCTAGAGCTAAACCCTACTTTGAAAAACCAAAAATTGGCTTGTGGGCTGGAGAGATTGCTCAGTGGTTAGGGCACTTGCCTGCAAAGCCTAAGAACAAGTTCGATTCCCCAGTGCCAGCATAAAGCCAGATGCACTAAGTGGTAAATGCATCTAGAGTTCATTTTAAGTGGCAAGGAGCCTGGCATGCCCACACTCTATGTCTGCCTCTTTCGCTCTCTCAAATAAATAAATTTTTTTAAAGGGGCTTGTGCTGGGCATGGTGGTGCATGCTTATAATCCCAGCACTCAGGATGCAGAGGTAGGACTACCGTGATTTCGAGGCCACCCTGAGACTACATAGTGAATTCCAGGTCAGCCTGGCTAGAGTGAGACCCTACCTTGAAAAAGCAAAAAAAAAAAAAAAAAAAAAAAAAAAAAAAAAAAAAAAAGGGGCTTGTACCTTTACCAAGCAAAGCAGGAAGGCCTTGGCTTTGTCTTTGCAAGAGGGTCCATGACTGCAACAAGCTTTAGGTGAAGAGAACAGGGTTCTTTCCAGGGCCTGTCACAAGGGCCAAGCAGAACCCCAAGCAATGGGCACATATAGACCTAAATTGACCAACACTCCTGGGTCAGCCTCCAACCACAGCCAGAATCCTTTGTTTTGTCATGCACATGAAAAGATCTCTGCTGGCAGTGTAAGTCTCTTGTTAAGATTAGAGACGTGCCCATTAGGCGTCCAGAGCCTGAGTCCAGGCTTGACACATCTGCGAAGACACCAGACATCCTAACAGCTGCAGACGTTTGCTCTGTGCCCACCAGTTTGTGTCATTCCACTACTTTATAGGTGTTAACTCACCTGATCTTCTCAATCAACCTTAATGCAGACACCCATGTCTTATAGAGGGGAAAGCCAAGACAAGTTCAATGATTTTCTGAAAATTAAACTTACATTAAAATTAAAAGAGGGAGCAGAGCTGAGAGCATGTGAGCCCAAGCTCTTATCCAACCTGCCACTGCAGAGATTAAAATAGTCCCTTATTCACTGCTAATGAAAGAGAGGAGTATTTTATCCCGAGAGTTAAGAACGGCTCCTATTTCCATTATCTTCCTAGTTATTTGGCTGAGCTTGAGTAAAAGGCAACCAGGAAACAAGAGAGGAGAAGAGACAGGAGACCCCAGCAGTGACAGGTGAGCCAGGTGAGCCAGCATATGCATGTGGTTTACAGGTAAGAGAAACTGGCCTCAGGAACCCCCTTGAACAGTCAATGATCAGACGCAGGAAAATGCAAGTATCTGTAACACATTCAGCCCAGTGAAGGACCAATTATGTCTGTCAGATACAGCCATGGAAATCTAACGCCAGAGACGACTGCTTTGCACTTCACGTTTGCATGATGTTCTTTGCATCCATGTCCAGCTAATGTTTCCTTTATGCCCACTGTGCTTCCTATTCTTCTCATTGATAAAATTCCTTCTTGTTTTTTTTTTTTTTTTTTTGGGGTTCAAGGTAAGGTCTTGCTCTAGCCCAGGCTGACCTGGAATTCACTATGTAGTCTCAGGGTGGCCTCAAACTCACAGCAATCCTCCTACCTCTTCCTCCCGAGTGCTGGGATTAAAGGTGTGCACTGTTAAAATTCCTTCTTTCATCTCTTTATTAAAAATTTTTTTTTGTTTTTGGGCTGGGAAGATGGCTTAACAGTTAAGGAGCCTGCAAAGCCAAAGACCCCACAGGACCCAGAGAGATGCACAGAGGTGCATGAGATTCATTTGCAGTGGCTAGAAGCCCTGAGTGCCCATTCTCTTTCTCTCTCACTTTCTTTCTCTACCTCTCTCTCTCTCAAATAAATAAATAAATAAATAAATAAATAAATAAATAAATAAATAAAGCTTTTTTGTTTTTATTTTTGGAGAGAGACACAGAAGAGACAGACAGAGAGAGAGAGAGACAGATAGAGATGGGCAGCAGTCTCTCAGCTGCTGTGAACGATGTGTGCCCCCTTGTGGGCAAGTGCGGCATTGCACCCTTGCGTCACTTTGCATCTGGCTAAACGTGGGACCTGGAGATTGAAACCCGGTTCTTAGGCTTAGCAGGCAGGCGCCTTAACCACTAAGCCACCTCTCCAGCCTCATCTCTCTCTCTCTTTTTTTTTTTTTTTTTTTTTTTTCAAGGTAGGGTTTCAATCTGGTCCAGGCTGACCTGGAATTAACTATGTAGTCTCAGGGTGGCCTCAAACTCACGGCAATCCTCCTACCTCTGCCTTCCGAGTGCTGCCATCTCTATTTTTAATGTATTCATTTAGGTGGTCTTGAGATAAGGTCTCACTATGTAGATGGCCTTGACTGTATTGGTTATGTCTTTACTCCCTTTCTGGGGTGCTGGGGATCAAATCTAGGGCTTTGTGTGTGTTAAGCACATGTTCTGCCACTGAGCTACACCCCCAAATCCTGTTATCTTTTCTTGCAGTAGTCTTTCTCACATGTGTTTTAGAATGGCAAACTCATGGAGCTAAAACTAGTTGGGGGATGCAAGAGGTTCTTTTCTGCACATACCAACTGTCTGTGTTTGGATGTACAGTGTCTCCCACAGTCTCATGTTAATCCTCAACTGGTGGAGCTTTAGGGGAGGTAAACCTTTGCTGGAGGAGGTATGTCGCTGGGGACAGCCCTGGGATTTTATAATCCAGCCTTGCTGGCCCGTGTGTGATGATGTCAGCCAGCTTCCTGCTTCCACTAGGCCTTCCATGCTGTGATGAAACTTCCCCTGGAAAGCAAGCCGAAATAAATCCTTTCCTTCCATAAGCTATTTTGGTTAGAAGTCTTGTCCCGGCAATCGGAAGGTGACAGCCACACCATCTCTACCAACAGTTCTGTGTTCTTTTTCCCAGGACCCCTAAGGCTGAAAACAGGTCTTACATGGGCAGACAGGGACCCCAGGACACAGTGAAACGGGCAGAGCTCAGTAACCATGTCTCTAAGAGGCTCTGACCTCGTTGTTGGCTGCAGGTTTAATCTTTGTCTTCCTTCTGCACTAGGTTTGATCTGAGCAGAAAATGGAGGCCTCCCTTCCAAGCTGGAGGAGCCTAGCAGTGAGTTTGGATCTAGGCTACTGTTCAGTCTCAGTGTCCCTCCAGAGAGAGCTCCTAAGCATCCGGCACAGGGCAGGGATGTGGCCCCAGCATCTACCTTTGCTTCGTATTTCTATCCTCACTCCCACCATAGATATGCTTACCTTGGTTTTGAACATAATTACATCTCTAATTTTCTTTTTATATTTGGATTTGAAACGGAGGTGGAAGGGAACTGCGTCAAAATAAAACTTACACACTGAACAGGTAATACTTAAACAAAAACTTAGGAGAAGTAGAAGAGAGCACCATGCATGGGGATAAAAACTGTTTCCATCAAGGAGACAAGAGCAAGTGCAAAACCCCTGAGGCAGGTCTGGCACAGTGTGTGTGGAACAGAGTGGGCAAGGGAAGGTGGGAGGACAAAAGGGAGAGGAGGTTACAGCAGGCCAAACCACAGAGACTTTTATAAGCCTTTGGAAGTCAGCAGGGAAGTCAGCGGTGAACTGTGAGCCCAGCAGAAACATGGTCTGGCGTATGTCTTAACCGAATCGCTCTGGCTGCTGCTGTACTTGAAGAGATGGGGGGGAGGGAGGCAAAGGTGGGAAGTAGGGCATGAGAGAGGCTGGTTCAGAGACCTAGCAAAATCCAGGGGAAAGTGACGGTGGTTTGGAACAGAGTAGAAGCAGTCTAGGTAGTAGGAAGTGGCCGGACTCTGAGTATAGCAAAAGGCAGAATCAGTGAGATTTGTTGATGGGAGAATAAGGAGTCAAGAATGCCATTACCAGAGATGAGGTAAGATGAGGGACTAGGTTCGTTTTGGAGGGAACTCAGGGCCCTATTTTTTCATTGCTGTTTCTCGGTGCTAGAGACAGAACACAGAACTTTGAGCATGCTAGGCAGGTATTGATCTATACTTCAGCCTGGGAGATCAATTTTAAACACTAAAATGAAGATAAAGCCTTCTTATTTGACTATAAAAATACAGTATTAAGAGTCATATAAGGGCTGGAGAGACTGCTGTTAAGGCAATTGCCTGAGAAGCCTAAGGATGCAGGTTTGACTCCCCAGAACTCATGTAAGCCAGATGCACAAGGTGGCACATGCATTTGAAGTTTGCAGTGGCATACCTACTCATTCTCTTTTCTCTGACTCTTTCCTCTGTCTCTCTCTCCCTCTCAAATAAAAAAAGGAAGGAAGGAAGGAAGGAAGGAAGGAAGGAAGGAAGGAAGGAAGGAAGGAAGGAAGGAAGGCCGGCTTAAGGTTGTCCTCTGCATACACATGGGCATGCACGTGTACACACCACACAGACACATACAAAACCAAACAAAATACACATGCATCCCTTTGCCAGACATGGTGGTACAGACCTATTACCCTGTACTCAGGAAGTGGAGGTAGGAGGACCATGAGTTCTAGGCCAGTCTGAAATATATAGCAAGACTATTAAATACACATACAAACACACAAAATATTACATCAGACCAACATGACTTTCTGCCAAATTAAGATACTGTCAACTGTAACATCTCTTAATAGACAAAAAAAAAAAAAATTAAGCCAGATCATCAAATGGGGTAAGATATTCCAGTTTCAGAGATTAGGAAAATATAAAACAAAAAAGCATCTAAGAATGGACAAAGCAAACTGCATCAATTTTTCACTGTCACTTTTTAAACAATATTAAATGATGCCTCTATGGTTTATGTCTCCCCTAAAACTTTTTTTCTGGGGGGGGACACAGAGGTGTGTACCTGCCTCTGCAAAGGAATCCCAGGGGAAGGCATTATCTTGCATCCAGCTTTGTATGGATGCTGGGGAACTGAACCTGGACCTGCAGGCTTTGCAAGCAAGCACCTTTAATCACTGAGCCATCTCCTGAGCCCCTGTTACAATTATTATGATAAAGTCTTAATCCCCAGTGTGACCCTGTAGAAGATCTGGAGAGGTGATCGGGGTTAGATGAAGTCATGAGGATGAGGCCGTTGTGGTAGGACAAGTATGTTTACAAGAAGAGGCACTAGAGAGTTTGAGCCTCCCTGTTTCTTTCCGCTCCCTTGGGATACAAGAAGACAGCCATCAGTGAGCCAGGCAGAGAGCCTTCACCAGAAACTCAACCACAGTGGCACCCTGCTCTTGACACAGTTCTTCCAGCAGCTGAGAGGACTAAAGACCATGACTACATAGGTGTCACACAGGTTTGGCAGAAGCTATGAAGGTCATAGGACTGACTGACTGTGCCCACCCTATTCCAAGTACTTTCTATACTGGCCATATTTAACCTTCAAAACAGCCCGAGGATCCCGCCCTGCCCATTTCACAGTAGTGAACAATACACTGAGGTTGAGTGACCTGCCAAGGGCTGGAGTGTCACATAAAAATGCCTGGAGCCAAAGGTGAGGTTCATTACAGCCCACGATAGCCAGCACAAGGTATCTGGAGTTATCTCAGGTCCCTGTTCTTCCAAATAAATAAAAAAATATATATAAAAAAAAAAATGGGAGCAAAGCCCCTCCATGTATACCTATCTCAGGTCCCTGTTCTTCCAAAGTACAAAGCCCCTCCATGTACCGCCATAGGAAACTGCCAATACCCAATCAATTCTGGCCTATAAGAAAGGTACAAGATGCAACCTAATATAAAATTCCTAGGTATTAGTTAAATCTCTGATTAACAACTGATACATGACTGGGTGGTGAGAAATATGGTGACCCATCACTAAAGTTCAGCAAAAGTCCTGAAACTTTTGAAATATTCTAGAATATTTGACTAAAAGCCCTCTTCAGGCTGGATAGATGGCTTAGCGGTTAAGGTGTTTGCCTGGAAAGCCTAAGGACCCCGATTCGATTCTCCAGGTCCCACATAAGCCAGATAGATGTACATGGTAATACAGGCATCTGGAGTTCGTTTGCAGTGGCTAGAGGCCCTGGCATGCTCATTTTCAAGGTGACACTCTCTCTCTGTCTCCCGCCCCATCTCAAATAAATAAATAAATAAATAAATAAATAAATAAATAAATAAATAAATTTAAAAAGTCATCTTCATCTTCCTCACTCAGATTTTAGCCTCCAGTTAACTGAAGAGCAGAAGAACAAAGGTATTTAAAAAAAAAAAAAAAAGACATGAGCGTGCACTTTCCCTCAACTGCAGGGTTGGCCTCAGGTGACAAGGTATCCTTAAGAGACAACTAATTAGGGCTGGAAAGATGGCTTGACAGTTAAAGCGCTTCCCTGCAAGGACCCGTGTAAGCCAGATGCACAAGGAGGCACATGCATCTGGAGTTCATTTGCAGCGGCTGGATTCCCTGGCATGCCCACTCTTTCTCTCTCTCTGCTGCTTTCTCTCTCAAATAAATAAATGAAGTATTTTAAAAGAGAGAGAGAGGCAGCTAATTATTCTCCACACTGACCTCCCCTGGGCTGTGGCCTCACTCCCACATACTGGGCCTATGGCTGTAGGGCAGAGCCATACCTAGAAGTGGCCAAATGATCCTTAAGATGAACAACCTGGCTTAAGGGCAGGATACCAGGGGTATGGCTAGTTTCTATTTCTAAGAATAATTACATATAAGTTTACCCAAGTTGCAAGGACCTCTACCCACCAGCCCTTTTCAGTTAATGCCTGTGTGCACTGCCACCCCTCCCCAGCACTCTTAATGTCCCAGTCTATTATATGAACTCTATGATGAATGGGGCCACTGAAGTTGTGCAACAAGCCAGCCCCTCCTGCATGTATGCAGAAATACCTCGGATTTCTAATAACACTGACAAGATGCCCACAGGAGATCTGAAGTTGGGCAGAAACCTAATGTACACTGTGACCACCAGAAAAAGGGAGGGGAAAAAAGAAACAAACCATGCCTACCTTATTTTAGAAAAACGTAACCTTATTCTGATATTTAATTCAAAATACTTGTTACCAAGGCCTTCATCTGTGTTAATACTCCTGGCTCTCAATCAGCAAACTCAAACACAAGAACTTCTTGTTATGTCTTTGACCTCTCAAAACTCATTTTCATTACTAATATACATCCATCAATTCTAAACTCAGAGAAATCTTAAGTATGAACATTCTCAAACAGGTCCTTATTTTTTAGTCATCAATGTGAATTCACACCAGAAAAATTTAACTCAAACCAGAGATGATCTTCACAAACATGATGTTCTTCATAGCAGTAAGCTGCTCTTTTTAAGTGAAACAGAAGGTAGCTATGCAATGCCTTTTGTGTTTGGATTTCAAAAACATGAATGGGAACATTTTCCCAAAGTCACTAATATACAAAAGAACCAAACAAAATTGTGAAAAAACATGGAAATGAAAAACTTCTCTCTGCTGAAAGGAGCTGTTCATTGTTGATAAAGGGAGGTTCAAACATATTTTAAATATTTTTAAACAAAGGCCTAGCTGATGTCCCTTAATCCATCTATCCAGCTCAACTTTCTGCGCAGGCAGCTGCTGCAGTGGAGTGCCCATCCAGAAGGGAGGGCCGAGAGCATTTCTTCAGAGTCCCACATTCCTGGGGGACAGGGGACTTACAAGGTTAACAGCAATCTTCAACCTCCCATGCAAGTACAACAACATCTTCATAAAAGTTTTACAAGGACATCCTGGCAAGACCCAAACTACCACGCAGGGTAATGTTTCGGGGCTGAGCATTCCAGCAGCTCGCTTTTCTTGGCCGCCTTTCCTGGCTGTGTGGTTCAAATAGGCGGTCAGCTGGGAACCCACAGGAGGGTACCATGAAGAAAGCCCTTAGGAGAAAATATAGGCAGATAGCACTCTGCTGGCTCAAGGTTCTCTGGTCCTCAGGAGAGGCGAGCAAGTGGAGGCCAGTCAGGTTTCGACATCTCTAGCTAGGATAGGGAAGGAGTATGGGCAGAAGGATAGAAGCAGACACATGTAGTCACTTGTCTTGGGGCCCATTAACATTCCCCAGCCATCCTTCCAGAACACGACCATCTTACACACTGCCCTCTTCATGAATGTGAGCGTGTACAGGGCACAGGTCACCCTAGGAAACAAACCATCCACATTGTAACCTACTGAAGGAAGAGCCAAGGTGAGTAACAGAAGCACGGGGCCATGGGAAACAGCAGCAGCCTTAAGCCAACTGTCCTTTCCTGGGGCTGGTGGAGTCAAGTACTACAAACTGGGTTGCTTAGACCACTGAAATCTCAGTTTAGAAGGCATTTTAAAAATGTTAAGTCCAGGGCTGGAGAGATGGCTTAGTGGTTAAGGTGCTTGCCTGCAAAGCCAAAGGACCCAGGTCGACTCTCCAGGACCCACGTAAGCTAGATGCACAAGGGTGTGCATGTATCTGGAGTTCGTTTTCAGTGGCTGGAGGCCCTGGTGCACCCATTCTCTCTCTCTCTGCCTATTTCTGTATCTCTCTCTCTCAAATAAATAAATAAATAAAAATAAAATATTTTTTAAAAATCTAAAGTCCAAGTACCAGCAGGGTCTTGTGAACGCCAAGGGGGAGGGTCTGTCAGCAGCTACAGGCAGTGTCTGGTGATTCTCAACTTGAGAAGGTGTACCACCGCCCCACTGCCTCCATCTTCACCTGGTGCTATGCCCACCTAAGTCTCTGTCCAAATCCCCCTCCCTAAAGGCATCAGCCATAATGGACTGGGACCACTCTAGTCCTCCATGTTACCATGATTGCCTCTGTAAGACTCTCACTCCAAATAAGGTCACATTCTGAAGGACAGAGGGCTGGCACTTCATCATACAAACCCCATGGGGATAGAATTCAGCCTATTAGAGAAGCCTGAGGAGAACCACTGGCAGTTAAGAAAGGAAGGGCCCTAGAGGAAGACATTAGCATTTTCATTCTTCAACATTTCTTTCAAAGTAAGTCACTACAGAAGCCAAAAGTCACTAAGACCATGATGCAAGAATAAGGTAAAAGAATAATTCTCTTAAGTGGATAAAAGAGTAGGAGACAGAAACACAGGCAAGGTGCCACCTCAAGGGGAAACAAGTAAAAATGAGGTGTAAAATGATACATTCATAGACTGTTTTGGCAGAGGCCTGTTGCCAGTAGCTATACAGTAGACTCTCAGAGTTTGGCAAGATATAAAAGACGACAAGGCGCAAAATATATTAATGGCCCGGCAACAGCTTTAGATGGAGTCATAATTGGCTGGGAAACTGGGCTCACCTTACAATTCCATGAATTGCTAAGTTGGAGTCTCATGCCATTCAGTGAAGATTTACATAGCAAGGATCGGGTCATGGCCAGCCACTGGCCTGGGCTTGAACTAGACTCCACTCATGGCTTCTCAGTAGAAGGAGTGTCCTGAGAAATGGAATGACAGAAGGAGGACCTAGAGAGACACTGCTTTTGTAAAGGTGAAGTGGGACTTCCTGGAAGAAAATGTGAACATGTTTTATTTTTTCACAAGAGCTTCAGTATAGCTTTGTGATTTTGCATACCAAGAATATGGAGAAGAATGGTATAAAGTAGATAATATATTTTCCTGCTATCACTATACAAGTCTATGCTGCAGTCTTAAAAAGCAAGCACTTGCGAGCACTTTCAAGACCATTTTATTCTCATTTCATTAAAGTTTGCCTAGGCCAGCAATTCATGAAGTCCCATTTGCAAGTCCTGGGATCAAGTAGGTAGGGTATCTTTCAACCTTTTCAGGTAATATTATTATAAAAATACTTTTGCTCTCACAAAGACATTATTAACCTTTTATACTTTGCTTACATGTATGTTCATGAACAGAAGCAAGGAGAAAGGTTGCATGAACCAGTGCAGTGGCACCATACTTCACACTTGACCACTACATACTGGACAACTAGTTTCCTAAAGAATTTTGGTGAAGCAATACTGATAAAGCAAATGATAAAAAACAATCAATTTTATTACATCTTAACTACATGCACTTTTCTTCATATTGTATGGAAAAATAGAAAAGATGCATAAATCACTCCTGATGCACACCTAAGAAGGATGTTTTCTTAACTGGTGTGATTGTGAGTTGCAAGCTCAACTAGCCAGTTTTTCACAGAACCTATCTTTCATACAAAGAACACCTGAAAAGCTTAGTTATATCTCAGATATATACAGATGGGCATAGGGCAGGCATTTTTGCCAATGAGTGAAGAAAGCCCATCACTTAAAGGAAAATGACTGAAAATATTTGTTGCCAATGATAAAATTTGAACTTGCAGACTTCAAAACAGTGGAAGCTTAGGAAACATAGCTACCACCATGTGCTTCACAGACTCCTGATACTTAAAAGAGCTTACTGAGATAGGTGGAGATATTAATGTGTAAAACTATGATGTGGAGTAACATACATGAATGAGCTTTTAAAATATTGTATGGGGGGGGGCTGGAGAGAGCTTAGTGGTTAAGATGCTTGCCTGAGAAGCCCAAGGACCCAGGTTCAATTCCCCAGTGCCCATAAAGCCAGATGCACAAGGTGGTGCATGCATCTGGAGTTTGTTTACAGTGGCTAAAGGTCCTGGTGCACCCATTTTCTCTCTCATAAGTGGGAGGGAGGGAGGGGAGGAAGGAAGGAAAGGAAGGAGGGAAGGAGGAAGGGAAGGAGGGAGGGAGGGTTATGTAAGGAAAAGTCCCACTGTTGGAAAGAATTTCATAACTATGTATTGGTGAAGCCCAATGTATGATAATACAATTAGGTAGTTTTCATAATCACTACAGCAGCTCCTTCCAAATTAACTCACTCTATCACCAGCCTACAAATTCAAAGCTATGCTAGACAGATTCAGCACTAATATCCCCTGTGTATGCACACACATGAATGCAGGCATACCCATGCATATTTATCTGTCTGTCTGTCTGTCTGTATGTCTCTCTCTCTCTCTCTCTCTCTGAACTTCAAATTTTACAGAGAAAAAACATAGGCTGAGGGACTCTGGGAACCCAACAAGAAATGCACTAACAGCAGGCCCCCACCCCCAGCCTGGTAAATCTCATCTATAATCCAACATGAGAGACAACAGGCAAACAGCAAGAGGTCATCGTCAAAGGGCTGGTTGCTAAGGGAAGCAAGTGTAGAGGCAGCAAGCATGTCCCCATCAAAGTCCAGCAGCTGCAGAAGAACCACAAAGGTACAGCTCCCTTCCGAGTACAGCAAGAAGAGGAGGGAGGAGCAGAGGCAGCACCATGGCAGCAGCTGCCCAGTGGAAGGAACACAAAACCCGAGAGTTGTGCTGCTCTAGGGCGAAGATGGAGGTGGAGGTGGAGGTGGGGGTGGGGAGAAACAGCACTTTCTGAACATGCCTTTTAAGCACTAGTCAAATCTTCTAGAAAACCTGCAAGGTGGTCGAATAAAGGTCAAAGCTAGAAAAAGAACAAACATTTGTGATAAAGGGGTAATATCAGCTTTAGCAACCATCTCAGGACAAATGATTTCTCTTCATAGAAAAATCACTAAATTTTTAGTCCAAAATACTGCCTTCCTAAAAAAGAAGACCTACTGCTGGTTCACAGAAGTTATTTACTTGACTGGAGAATCTGAGGGCACTCCGTAATTTGCGTCCAAGTGGCAGTCGTTTTTCTGAATGAACACCACAGGAGTGAAGAGTTCACAGCCCTCAAACAATGGACCCTCAAATAGTCCCTTCCACATCTGAGATCTCCAAACCAACATGTACACTCATTGTTCCAGGAACTAGCCAGGGGACAGCCAGGGCTCAGGGGGAGAGACCACTAGAAAGTCAAGTCCCAGTCCCTCACTCTGGAGAAAGAACTTGGCACTGTGATTTTCTTGGGTCACCCTCCACAAGCCAGCTACAACCATTGTTCTAGGGATGAGAAGAAAAGGGCTAGCAGGTTGGTCTTCATCGGTCCCTTCATTTCTGGTTGCTTCTAAATGGCTTAGTGTGCTATATGAGAGTGTTGAGTCTCCTTTCTCTTCAAGAAAAGCACCGCAGCCCACCTGTTGGCTTTGGGGGAATTGTTCACAGTAGAACTTGAGCTGCCCGGCGGGTGGGCACATCTGCATGCCCTTACCCCAGCCCTCGCCTACCCCAGCCCTCTGCATCCTACCATGTCACTCTGTTGACAAGTCCTGCTCAAAAAGTGCTCAGGACCCTCAAAGTGGGTAAAATTTGTTCATAAACAGTTCCCGAAACGGAAAAAGAGGTTCACAGGGCTAAAGGGACACACACAAAGCACTGAACTCTTAAACCTCATCAAAGAACCATGTTTCACGCAGAAGGGCAAAACTAAAACGGCCTGGGGTGTCTCTTTCAGTGTAAACACTCAGAAGCTGAAGACTCAGGCCATCTGTTCCTATGAATGGATCTATCTTCACCATATTTTGTAGATATAAACAAAAATAAAACAAAATTTAAATGGCTTACTCAATAAGCCAAAACTTTTTCCTCAGTAACAATTCTCAGCCAAGCGGGAAAGACTAAACATGCAATTTAAAACTCCTATCAGTGTGGCAAGATTAGAGCTGCCTATACAAGTGCAGCAGGTCTGAAATTAAATTTCTAAAATGAAAAAAATGTTAAGACCATGAAACTCCTCAGAATTCAAATCAATAAACTGGCATTATTCCAGACAGCTTGGTGCCACATGGCTAATAACTAAGAGATGAGTAGTGCAGCCGGGCAGCGCACAAGAGCCTTGACTTCTTCCCTCGCCACCACTTCCACCACCAGACAAGACTGCCGCGTGCGACAACAGCAAGGTGAGGACGGAAGTGCTTTTACCAGGAAGACAGACTTCCTCAGGGCTTGTCACTTCTGTCACCAAAGGTTGCAGAACTGAAGACATGGGGTGGGGGAAGCTTTCATGAAAATGATTCATGTGTCTGTAAAGGACTATCTATAAAATGAACAATCTCAGAGAAATAAAGTCCCATTATGTTTTGGTCATTTTTACTTAACATTTTTGGCAGAATCATCAAAGGCTTCTGGCTGCAATGGTAAATTATGGAGTAAACCCCTGCTGGCTACCCACCCACTCTGCCCAAAGAATGGGGTACTAGCTCCTGCCCTAGAAACCTTTTATATATATATTTTTTAACTTTTTAATTTATTTTTGGTTTTTTGAGGTCGGGTCTCGCTCTAGCGAGACCTGAAACTTACCATGTAGTCTTAAATTGGCCTGGAACTCACAACGATCCTCTACCTCTGTCACCCAAGTGGTGGGATTAAAGGCATGTGCCACCATGTGAGAGGGGGGAAAAGAAGCCTTCTGAAAGCATGAGAGGAAGACGCAGGTGGCCTGGGTCAGTGCCCACAGGGCGGGGCCTCTGAATGGAAGAACCACCTTTACCCTGAGTCCCAGACCATTCATGGATCTCCAGTTCTCGTATGGACTGTCCCTGGTAACCTCGGCACCTGCTTTGGCTTGGAGCAGACCTCAAAGCTCCTCACAGCCTCCTTGGACTTGGTTCAGAATCTACCCCACCCCCACCTGGCCTGCCCAGCCTCTGGGGGTCCATGCTCACTCCCTCCTTTCTTTCATACCCCCAGTAACCCAGGCTGACCTGGAATTCACTATGTAGTCTCAGACTAGCCTTGAACTCACAGCAATCCTCCTACCTCAGCCTCCCAAGTACATGTGTCATTTGTGAATAGTTGGCTCTTTCAAGGGGAAAACAACACAACCCAGAGTAGGTCTGCAACTGCCTGTAAAACTAAGAATTCTGCTTTTCAGAGCTGGGAGAGTGGGTTTTTGTTTCCAGGAAGAGGAAGAGAGGTTACCACTGTAAGCAGTCAGGTGGACACTGAACCTGCTCTAACCACCAACCCTCCCAGGCCAAACTCAAAGAAGTCTGAGCCTTAACTTTTCCCACCTTATCTTCTGTCCAAGGCATTCTGCCTGCAAAGACAAAGGACCTGGGTTCAATTCCCCAGTACCCATGTAAGCCAGATGCACAAGGAAGTACATGCATCTGGAATTCGTTTGCAGTGGCTGAAGGCCCTGGTGTGCCCATTCTCATTCCCCCCCTCCAAAAAAAACCTTCAAGGTTGGGTGTCAAAGGCTAATATCCTTAAAAACTCAGAAACAGGGAACAGGCAAGAAGAAAACTGCAAAAACCATGCTGTGAGGCCGGGTGTGGTGGTGCACGCCTTTAATCCCAGCACTTGGGAGGCAGAGGTAGGAGGATCGCTGTGAGTTCAAGGCCACCCTGAGACTACATAGTGAATTCCAGGTCAGCCTGGGCTAGAGTGAGACCCTACCTCGAAAAACAAAAATATATATAAATAAATTTAAAAGTTTTTTAAAAAATAGAAGAGAGTAGTTGGAAAGAAGGGATTCAGTGGAGGGGAGACTTGGGAAGGGGAAAAGGGAGGGTAGTGGGAGAGGATTATGATCATGACATATTATTTATTTTATGGAAGTTGTCAATAATTAAAAAAAAAAAAAAACCAAAAGGGCTGGAGAAATGGCTTAGCAGTTAAGGTGCTTGTGAAGCCTAAGGACCAATGTTCTACTCTCCAGATCCCACGTTAGCTACGATGAGGAAAGCACAAGGTCACATATGCCCACGAGGTGGTGCAAGTGTCTGGAGTTTGATTGCAGTGGCTGAGGCCCTGGCGCACCAATTCTCTCTTTTTGACTGTCTCTTGTGCACATGCACTCAAAAATAAATAAATAAATAAATAAATAAATAAATAAATAAATAAAACTTTAAAAACATAAAAAAAAAAAAAAAAAAAAAATAGCCAGGTATGGTGGCACATACCTTTAATCCCAGCACTCGGGAGGCAGAGGTAAGAGAATCACCATGAGTTTGAGGCCTCCCTGAGACTACATAGTGAATTCCAGGTTAGCTAGAACTAGAGTGAAACCCTACCTTGAAAAACAAAAAACAAACAAAAAAAACCCACCAAGGGCTGGAGAGATGGCTTAGTGGTTAAGGCCCCTGCCTCCTAAGCCTAAGAATGCTGGTTCCAATCTCTAGGCCCCACGTTTAGCCAGATGCAAAGTGATGCAAGGGCGCAATGCCGCACTTGACCACAAGGGGGCGCATGCATCTGGATTTTGTTCACAGCAGCTGAGAGGCTGCTGGCACGCCCATCTCTATCTGTCTTCCTCTCCCTCTCTATCTAAAAACAAAACAAAACAAAAACACCAAAAATAAAAATAAATTAACACTCGAAATTTGAGTAAGGGTCTTCTGATAGCTAAATCCCTGACTTCAATGATTTGACAGCATTTTCTGACTTTACAAATGGTATTAAAACCATATGTAGTCAGTCTAACCTGTACTTCAAGTTCTGAATCAGGATCTTGTCTTGAACTAACGGGGTAGAGTATGAGACTCTCCAGTGAGACTAGGCGGTAGCACCAGGTTATCACACGATAACCAACTAGCATCTACTGAGTGCTCTGTTGCTAAGGAGGAAGCTCCAAATCAAGTTGCCATACTGTAAGTAAAGGAGCATCTGTATTTCCACCTGCATCATCACAGCTGCAGGCACACACACCTCATCCTTGAAGACTTGTGAAGGCATCAAAAATCACCTTGCAGGCAGAGCATGGTGGTGCACATCTTTAATCCCAGCACTCAGGAGGCAGAGGTAGGAGGATCACTGTGAGTTCGAGGCCACCCTGAGACTACATAGTGAATTTCAGTAAAGCCTGGTCTAGAGTGAAACCCTACCTCAAAAACAAAAAAACAAATGGATATATTATGTATACCAAACTGCCCTATAAGCACTTTTCTTTTTTTTTTTTTTTATTTTTTTAACTTTTTATTTATTTGCAAGCAGAGAGAGAGAGAATGGGCGTGCCAGGGCCTCTAGCCACTGCAAACGAACTCCAGATGCATGTGCCCCTCACGCATCTGACTTATGTGGGTCCTGGAGAATCAAACCAGGATCCTTTGGCTTTGCAGGCAAACGCCTTAACCACTAAGCTATTTCTCCAGCCCTAAGCACTTTTCTTAATGTTCATACTCATGTTAATGCTACTCCCACTTTTGGTTAGAGAAACTTCTCTTTTCAGATGGCCATTGTCTTGGGATGACCCAAAAGGCACCATATTGATGAAAAGAAGTGACAGAGGAGTGCTTAGTCCTGAAATATCTCTGTCACACCTTCCAAGGCTCAGGATCCATTGCAGAAGAGGTGGCAGAAAGAATGTTAGAGCCAAAGGAAGGGTAGGACTCCTTACAATGTAATTGTTCAGACACAGATTGGCCTTGATATTCATGAACTCGTAGTGCCTAGTACTACCTACACAAGACCCTCATAATAGGAGGAAAGATGATGGCATCAAAATAAAAGAGAGACTAATTGAGAGAGGGAGGGAATGTGATGAAGAGTGGATTTGTGAAGGGGAAAGTAGGGGAGCAGAAGAAAATATCATGGCTTATTGTCTGTAATTATGAAAGTTGTCAATAAAGAACATCTGATTAAAAAAAATCACCTTGCAGCTGGCTATGGTGGTTCATGCCTATAATCCCAGCACTCAAGAAGCTAACGTAAGGGCTGGAGAGACGGCTTAGTGGTTGAGGTGCTTGCCCGCAGAGCCGAAAGACCCAAGTTCGATTCCCCAGGACCCACTTAAGCCAGATGCACAAGGGGATGCATGTATCTGGAGTTCATTTGCAGTGGCTGGAGGCCCTGGCAAACCCATTCTCTCTCTCTCTCTTCTTGCCTATTTCTCTCTCTCAAATAAATAAAAAAATATTTTTTAAAAAGAAGCTAAAGTAAGAGGATCGTCAGTCAATTTGAGGCCAGCCTGGCCTACCCCATCTTGCCACAAAAACTCCCCTTGCAGCCTTTTTACAACTCACAACCTCTCCAATAATGTGTTTTTTTTTTTTTTTTTCCTTCAGTGCTGGGGGTATGATTTGCCTTGCACAAGCTAGGCAAATGTTCTACCATTCAACTACATCTCAAGCCTCACAGAGTACTTATAACATATAATTATTTATTGTCTTCTTTTCTCCCCAAATATATTATCAATTCCACATTGAGCGTGGCTCACGTGCATGCTGAGTGGAATAGCTCATAATACCCGAAATTAGTGAGACCTTTTCAGCTAGAAAGTTGTAAGAGGGTTTTGCTCCTTTAACCTCCCTGACCCTCAGTTTCCTCATCTGTTAACAGGGATATAATTATACCTATTTCATAAGATTGTTTTGATAGCCGAGGTAGATAATATATGCTAAGTGCTTGGCAGTGCCTAGAACATGCTAAATACTCCACAAAGGCAGGCAAATAACCTCTAACCTCCAGTGTAAGATAAAAGGGAGGTGTGCCAGACCCCACCTTTCATCTGCTAGATTTAAAATCTGGAAACAGATAAGATATATTAAATTTTAAAAGAGGACAAAAGTAGTGCGTGCTTGTACATCAAAACACAGTGGGATTGGGCACAGTGGCGCATGCCTCCGATCCCAGCACTCCGGAGCTGACGTAGGAGTATCACTGTGAGTTCAAGGCCAGCCTGAGACTACATAGTGAATTCCATATTCAGCCTGGGCTAGAGCAAGACCCTACCTCAAAAACAACAAACAAAAAATAAAACAGAGGGACAGAGATCTAGATTTACTGATGTAGAAAGACCTTTAAGACATATTTAAGTGAAAACACCATATCCTGAAATAAGACGGATGGGTGTGTGTATATATAATTATATGTGTAGAAAAACATCCCAAAATATATAGGAAGTGGGATGGGAGGAGTGAAGAGATTTCTGTCACTGTGCAGTTCTATTTGAATCCCTTGAAAATAAACTCATGCATTGTTTTCATTGAAAGCAGTACAGTGTGGAGTGTATAGTGAGACACCAGTATTGGGTCCTTGGTGACAAATGCTCCACAACAGCGTGACTTTTTTTCTTGTTTATTTTATTTTTATTTATTTACTTGAGAGCGACAGAGAGAGAAAGAGGCAGAGAGAGAGAGAGAGAATGGGCGCACCAGGGCCTCCAGCCATTGCAAACGAACTCCAGATGCACGCGTCCCCTTGTGCATCTGGCTTTCGTGAGTACTGGGGAATGGAGCCTCGAACTGGGGTCCTTAGGCTTCACAGGCAAGTGCTTAACTGCTAAGCCATCTCTCCAGCCCAGTCTCTCTCTCTCTCTTTTTTTTTTTTCCCGAGGTAGGGTCTCACCACTCTGGCCCAGGCTGACCTGGAATTAACTTTGTAGTCTCAGGGTGGCCTCAAACTCACAGCGATCCTCCTACCTCTGCCTCCCAAGTGCTGGGATTAAAGGCGTGTGCCACCATGCCTGGCTGTCTTTTATTTTGATGTCATCATCTTTTCCTCCTATTATGATGGTCTTGTGTAGGTAGTGTCAGGCACTGTGGGGTCATGGATATCCAGGCCGGCGTCCTTTGGCTTCACAGGCAAGCACGTAACCACTAAGCCATCTCTCCAGCCCCAGTGTGACTTTTTAATAAGAGAACAACATGTAGGTTAGCTGTTTTGCCTTGCAACTTTTCTATAAATCTAAAACTATTCTAAAATAAAAGTTGTTGGGCTTTTTAAATGGTAATATTAATAAAGAGTTTTAAAAGGCAGTATTATGTGCAGCCCAGAATTAACATTGCTTCTTAAGATAAATCTGTATTTGGAAACTGAAGAGATGGCTCAGCAGGTAAGGGAGCTTGCTGTGCAAGTGTGAATACCTGAGTTTGATCCCTAGCACCTCGGTTTCTCTAGAAAAAAAAAAAAACCTGGCCATGGCTTTGCTTCCCTGAGGGAATGAGGGTGGGTACACAGAGACAGAAGGATCACTGAGGCTCACCTCACTGGTTGGGAAGGAGACACCAGCTTGAGCTCCAGGCTCGGTGAGAGACTATATTTTAGTGAATTAAGGCAGAAGAGTGACAGCATAGAGCACCTGATAATTTCATCTGGCCTCTGCAATATCAGCACAGGGTGCACAGATCTGTACACATATGTGCATATATCATACACCCACACCAAAAATGTCTATATTTATATGTATGTGTGTATGTATGTTTTACCTGGATGGATGGATGGATGGATGGATGGATGGATGATACCCTGAGGTGTTAACCACCTCCAAATATTATGGTTAAAGATGACACTTGTTTCCTTGTACCATCTCAAAGAAAGATGGCAGATCAGTAGTAGCAACAGCAGCATCTTTGGAACTTGTTAGAAATGCAGATTCTCAGGTCCCACCCCAAGGCTACTGAATCAGACACTCAGGAGGTGGGGCGAGATGACTTTGATGCACACAAGGTTGGAGAATGCTGTTCTAGATCACAGAAACTGGTTTTGTAACAAGTGCCACTTTTCTAGTCAAAACAACAGAACAATGGAACTTAAAAGGGGGTCAGTGTGTTGATGGATAAATAGCATTTTAGGAGCTGTACATGCCCAAACAGGGTGCATGCCCCAGGAAGCAGGCACTGGTGACTCCAAGGACCACACTGGCCTGCTTGGTCTATCCCACCCTCCAGGCCAACCTGTATGGGGCCTCTGAGATGCCTACAAAAGCAAATCTCAAACAAGCTTGGTTTAGGCTTCTTCATTTTTGAAAATATTTGCTTTTATGAGAGAGAAGTTCATTAGCAGATGAGCATCTTGACTCCAAATTTATGGCCTCTACTCTGGTGGTGGTGGTTTTTGGGGTTATTTTTTGTCTTTTTTTTTTTTTTTTTTTTTGAGGGAAGCCAGACAGACTGACCTTTTTTATTATGGGGTGGGGAGGGGTGGAATTGGCACACCAAGGCCTCCAGCCACTATAACTGAACTCCAAATGTGTGCACCACCTGGTGTTCATGTACAACCTTGCACATGTGTCATCTTGTGCATCTAACTCATGTAGGATCTGGCGAGTTGAATATGGGTCCTTAGGCTTCACAGGCAAGCACCTTAACCACTAAGTCATCTCTAATATAGTCTGTTTTATATTAAGAGTATTAGCTGGGAAGTCGGGCATGGTGGCACAAGCCTTTAGTCCCAGCACTTGGGAGGCCATGAGTTCGAGGCCACCCTGAGAGACTACATAGTAAATTCCAGGTCAGCCTGGGCTAAAGTAAAACCCTACCTCAAGACGGGTGTGGTGGTGTACGCCTTTAATCCCAGCATTTGGGAGGCAGAGGTAGGAGGATCGCTGGGAGTTTGAGGCCACCCTGAGACTACATAGTTAATTCCAGGCAGCCTGGGTCAGAGTGAGACCCTACCTCGGAAAAAAAAACAAAACAAAACAAAAAAAAGCCCTACCTCAAAAAAACAACCAAAAAAAAGGGGGGGCATTAACTGGGGTACATGACAATTAATAAAGTTTAAGAGGAGGAAATTCACTGGGTATCGTGGCAAATGCCTTTAATCCCAACACTCAGGAGGCAGAGGTAGGAGAATTGCTATGAGTTTGAAGCCAGACTGAGACTACATAGTGAACTGCAGGTCAGCCTGGGCTAGAGAGCAAGACCTTACCTCAAAAAAACAAAACAAAACAAACAAAAAACAAAAAAACCAAAATACACAAGGTGCAACATTCATCTGAATTTTAAAAGTAAATAAATGAAAGAGGGGGAGACTCATCTACATAATTTAACAAGAATCCTAGGACTGGGAAGATGGCTCATTGACAAAGGACTGGTACTCAAGCCTGAGTGTTCAAGTTCCTTCCCCATAGCCCACATACAAAGCATTCTGAGGCTAGAGATGGCTTAGTGGTTAAAGTGCTTGCCTGCAAAGCCAAAAAACCCAGGTTCAATTCCCAAAGACCCACATAAGCCAGATGTACAAGGTGGGGCATGCGTCTGAAGTTCATTTGCAGCAGCTGGAGGCCTTGGCATGCCCGTTGTCTCTCTCTCTTCCCCTCCCTCCCTCCCTGCCTCTTTCTCTCTCTTTCTCTAATAAATAAATTAAAATTTTTTAGGGCTGAAGAGATGGCTTAGCGGTTAAGTGCTTGCCTGTGAAGCCTAAGGACCCAAGTTCGAGGCTCGATTCTCCAGGACCCATGTAAGCCAGATGGACAAGGGGGCGCACGCATCTGGAGTTCGTTTGCAGTGGCTGGAGGCCCTGGCACGCCTATTCTCTCTCACTCTCTACCTGCCTATTTCTGATCTCTCTCTCTCAAATAAATAAATAAATAAATAAATAAAAAAATATTTTTAAAAAAATTTTTAAGTGGTCTGGAGGAGCTGGAGAGATGGCTTAGCGGTTAAGGTGCCTGCCTCCTAAGCCTAAGAACATCAGTTCCAATCTCCAGGTCCCACGTTTAGCCAGATGCACAAGTGACGCAAGAGCGCAATACCGCACTTGACCACAAGGGGGCACACACATCTGGATTCGTTTGCAGCAGCTGAGAGGGTGCTGGCGCGCCAATCTCTGTCTTCCTCTCCCTCTCTCTCTGTCTCTCTCTCTGTCTCTCTCCAAAAAAATAAAAGAAAAGTGGGCTGGAGAGGTAGGTGGCTTAGCAGTTAAGGCACTTGCCTGCAAAGCCAAAGAATACCAGTTTGATTGTCCAGGATCCAAGTAAGCCAGATACATAAGGGGGCACACACATCTGGAGTTCATTTGTAGTGGCTGGAAGCCCTGGTGTGCCAATTCTCTCCCTCTTTCTTTCTCTCCGCCTCTTTCTCTCTCTCAAATAAAAAAATAAATATTTTTAAAAATGTTTTAAAAAGCATTCTGTCAGCTGGCCATGGTAGCACATTCCTTCAATCCCAGCACTTGGAAGGCAGAGGCAGGAGTTCAAGGTCAGCCTGGGCTATAGCAAGACCCTATCTCCCTCATCTTGGTCCTACTGGGCTGAGATGGGGGTACCCCAATCCCTGCTCCCATGTGGGACTACCTACCTGCTAACTGGCTTCCTTCCACATGGCAAAGTCCTTTACATTTCCTCTCTAAATCTAATAGTCTTTCAAAGTCTTACCCTCCGGTCTATGGTTTTCATTCTTTAAATTGATAAGACAAGAATCTAGAGTGCCCAAAGTTTATTTGGTACACTGGCAAGAAGCCCAAAATTCTCGTAACAGATCCACAGAGGAAAACCCTGCCTGCCTCAAATGAGGTGGAAATGGGAGGACCAACCTCAAAGTCATCCTCTGACCTCCACACGGGTGTTGTGTCATGTGTGCCTGCACTCACGCACATGAGCACACGTGCACACAGATAAAATTTTAGAGAAGGAGCCCAAACTTGTGTGTGGGCATAGCTGGGATGAACGAGGTGCTACGTTTGATGACAAGCCCTTAGTGTAGGGTGGCTTCTGAAGTCCTTCTTCAATCCAGCTGAAGATCTACTGTCCAATAATAATATATACATTTTCCAGCTAGCATCCTCCTTCCAGGCATAGCCAAGATCTGTGGAATTTTTATTCCAGCTCTTTACATGTTTTCTACTTTTCCAAGTTTCAAGGGACACTTCTATCCACTCAACTCTTTGAGTGTCACGAGAGAGAAAAATACAGAAATCCAACTTTTAAAAAGGCATGGTGGTGAGCGATTACAGACCCTGCCTTGAACAAGGCAAAAGGTATGGATGATGTTCAAAGTTGTCCTCTGACCTCTACATCCGTGCCACAGCATGCACACATCAGCATCCATACAAAGAAACACACATACAAGTGCACACATACTTATATACCGAAAATATATATATTTTTTAATGTAGCTCTATTGCCAGTTTATTCCTACCCATGACTAATTTCAGAGGGAGAAGAAAAAGCATAAAACTGTTAGAGGCAACCATCTCATGACTATGTAGACACTCTGGTACCTTCCCAGGCCCAAGGATCAAGGGGGACATTCCAAGTGCTGAGCTGGGTGCTCGGCCAGGGCAGGCTGCTAATACACTCCTGGGCAGGGGTCAATGCCTATCACAGTAAGATACTAAACTGATGTGGCATGTTGAGTGGACAAAGGGGTCCCAACCAACAGGGATGAGTGAGCTAGAAAGACAAATGGGGAAGCCAGTGGTGGCTGAGTGACGTCAACCTTCAGCTAGAGAATAAGGAAAATATCGCTGAAGTGCACACAGGAGACTGGCCTCTGGGATTAGTGTACTGTGGCTGAAAGACCTTGTGTGAACTTGGGAGTGTCAATGAGGGGAAACTCCTAAGAAATACCTCAAGGTGATGAAAAGGAAGACAGTTGCGGGGGGTTAAACTGGCACTGAGAAGCCCAAGAGACTAGTCTTCTACGTTGCCATGGCTATCGACTCAGTTCTGCCTGAGCTCCCCTCGTACTGCAGGGGGGCACTGATGATGAAGGACAAAAAGTATGAGCAGAGTTCTTTAAGGCAAAAACATCTACTCCCCTCCTTCCCCTGGGCTACCTCACACAGGAAGCCTCTTTGAAGATGCTAAGAGAACATCTTGTTGATGGAAGTGACTGTATCAAATTTACAGACATGGATCCTATTGCAATCTGAGGTGAAAGAATCATAGAGAGAGGGGAATGGCCTAAGCAAGGCCATGGAAGAGAATGTGTAAAAGAAGGGCAGGGGGAGGGTCAATCTAAATTCAAGATATTGTGAATAAGACTTATGTAAACCTACTTTTTTGAATAATGGCATATCTAGAAGCTGTAGACTGTTACTAAAAAATTTTCAGTGCTTGGGATGGGATACCTTCCAGTGAGTTGTTGGCCAAGGAGGTTCCGGTAGCCTCTAAAACATTAAAGGCTTTTGCCAAAGCCCTTGGTTTCCCTTGAGAAACAGATAGTAAGACCCTATTGCTGAAGACATCTCTTGCCTGAGAGGCAAGGTCACTGAGAAAGCAAGCTGGTGCGGAGCAGAAAACCTTCTCCCTGTAGACCAGCCAACTGAAAGCTGGAAAAAGCTGCACTGCATGCAGCCGTATGGGAGACAGAAGTCATCAGCAGTGAAAACAGTGGGCACTGAATATTCAAGTTTGGCCATACAGGCCCAATGACTGAACGGGTGCAATAGTGGCATGTCTACTCTTGGGGTAACCAACTGCTCCATAATTGGACTGAAGTCCCTCTCTATGGGAGGGAATACATGCCTGGTACTGAAAAACCTAAGCAAAAGTCTTTGGCAGGTGAAGTCATGAGCCTTAGGGTATAAAGCCTGCTCTTGTCTGGCTAACTGTATATATTATTCCCATCAAGCTGCCCTGAAAGCACTGCACTTAATGTTCATATTCACATATTAACGCTACTCTCACTTCTGGTTAGAGAAGCTTCTCTTTTCAGATGGTGATGACCACTGGGATGACCCAAAAGGCAACATAGTGCTGAGAAGAAGGGATGGAGGAGTGCCCAGCACTGAAACACCCCTGTCACACCCTCCAAGGCTCAGGGACCATTGCGGAAGAGGGGGTGGATAGAATGGAAGAGCCAAAGGAAGGGTATGACTTCTTACAATGCAACTGCCCTGACAGAAATTGGCCTCCATATCCGTGACCTTGCAGTGCCTAGCAATACCTTCGCAAGACCCTCAAAATAGAAGAGAAAGATGATGACATCAAATCAAAAGAGAGAATAATGGAGAGAGGGAGGGGATATGATGGAGATTGGTGTTCTAAAGTGGAAGGGGGGAGGAGAGGGAAATATCATGGGTTTTTTTGTATGTAAGTATAGAAGTTGTCAATAAAAAAATAATAATTAAAAAAAAAAGAAAAAAAAGAATCGTAGAGAACCACTGGATGCAGCTATCAGATGTTGTAATCCAATAAATCTAATGTAGCAGGCAGACCCAAGGCCGTTGGCCAGATCTGTGCAGGTCGTGTGGGTGTGAGCACCTCATCCACACAGCACTTCCGAGGCCAGCAGGCCCCATCCTGAGCACACAGGGGCTCCATAAGGAGTAGAGCCTAGTCAGAGTGCTTCACGTGGAGAACACGGGGTGAGAAATGAACCAAGGATGGGAGCAGAGCACATAGAAAGCAGCCAGGCCTCAGCCATACCACCCTGAACGCGCCCGAGCTCATCTGATCTCAGAAGCTAAGCAGGGTCAGGCCTGGTTAGTACTTGGATGGGAGAAAGCAGCCAGAGAAGAGCAGCTTATTGGAAACCTGGAAACAGCAGGGCTTTATCATCTGAAACAGTGAGGCAGACTGTACCTGCAGAACCACAGGGACCACGTGATTAGAGGGCTCGTGGTTCTCTGGGAACAAAGAACAGGCACACAGACCGGCGTGAAAACTCCCACGAAGGGGTCTGTGTGCTCATGTCTTGGATGGAAGGAACTGAATGACACTGAACTTCTATTCCAGAAGACTCTTCTGTTAGAACAAGACAGAAAGAATCAAGAACTGTGAACGCTAGATCCAGAAGAAAGTGGAGCAACACCTGACTGTGGCTTCTGGGAGAAGAGAGAAACCAAGGACTTAGGATAAATGCCACTCCGCCAAGTGCCTGGGAATCTGTCCTGGCTCACTATCTGATGAGGTCTTGTTATAGTGCACTGAAAGGACCCTACATCCAGGGAAGCCCCAGCCAGCACATCTAACAGATGCGCAGAATAATCCCATCTGTACAAGGCCATATGTAAGTGTAGCTAAGTGCATAGAAAAGAAAATCCAGACACCCAGGTGGTTGCAATGGTATCTCCATGAAGAAGGGTAGGGTGAGAGCGCTTCACTATTTACATTTTAATGAGTGTTGCAAGAGTAATTCTTTAAAGTGATTTAAAAAACAAAAATTAAGACCAAGAGTACAGAAGGGCCTAACAAAGACCATCAATGAATGGCTTTTGATGCCATGGCTCAATGCGCCTCATCAGCTCTATTTCCAAGGGTATTTGAGAGCAAATAAGAGGCGAAGAGAAATGGCCACTCCAAAGCACTCCATATAGAAATGGGCTAAAGTTCTGTGGGGCCCACTAGGCTCAGAAGCTGGGAGGCACCACGGCTTTGCTCCAAGGTGGCAAGATGGCAAAGCATGCACTCCAGGCGCTACTCAGCCTCCGAGATCTTCCCAGCCGTGAGTTCCGGGTTTAAGTTTCTGGGCGACCCAGCCTTTTGTCAATAATCACATCTGTGGAAGTAACCCCTTCCCCAAATATGAGTGGCCCGGGCGACGTTAACATCTGTGTCATTAAGCAGAAAGCACACGACTGTGTTGAATAGTAAGCCACTACTACCACTGTTTCCATGAAACAGTTCAAATGAGCACCCCAAACAGGAAACAAAGCACTAGTTACTGTTACACAATGAAATAATCACTTCAATCTTGTTCCTGAGATCCAAGTAAGCAAGAGGCAGGCAGGGGGTGACAGAAGGGTATAAAATGTTAAAAAGGCAAACTATGCAACCACGAAGCCAGTGGTTCTGTGCAGATAATCACGAATCTTCCTTTGTTGTGGCCTAGTGTCTAGTCTCATCCTGTCCTAGCATCTCCTCAGAGGAGAACAAAACTGACTGCCAGGCAGCATTCCGAGTCATTGCTGATAACAGGCATGGTAGAAGAAGGCCTCTGGTTAATGTTTAGACATGGCACAGGTAATGTTAACTCCTTGACAGTTACAGTGAGCACCAGCAAACTTGGGCTTTAGCTCAATGGGCCATAGCTCATCAGGAACTCTGAATGCTTCATTCGGGTTCAGGAATGTGCTTTATAAACAGAATGAGCAACACCTAAAACTCCTTTGAATTATCACATTGCTCAGACTTAAGGCGATCTGCTTTTAAACAACTTTTGTACAATCCCCTAGCTTTTCTAAGTGATTCCAATAATTTCTAGAGAAGGCAAGAAGAAAGGGAAGATTATGGTGGAGTTGGGGTATAATTGAGAAGAATGCCTCTGTTTGTAAGTTTAGATGATATTCTAAAAACCACAAGCTATCAAAATATAGCTTTACTCTGGGAGGGAACTCTACATTCTGGAATGCCAGATGATGTACTCTGGGAGGCTTGGCTGCTAAGTCAGGTGACCCACCACACACACACACACACACACACACACACACACACACCCCCTTCATCCTAATGCTCTGGCAATCCTTTGCTTTCTTCTAATCAGCAGTTCTGCTCTATTCCATGGAGACAGATGGAAAAAGAGGAAAGGGACATGGGACAGAGGGGAGAAGGATCTCTGAGGGAGGGAGAACACACACTGAAAAGTTCCCGCTGTGGATGAAGGCTGCAGGACTTCTGATGAGAAGACAGGTGTGTGCTGATGTTATTCTGGGGGAGTTCTCTAAGCAAACCAACCACAGCCAGTAACACTCAGGTGACGTATGTAAAGGTCAACCCAGCCCAGACTTTGGTGTTTCGGTTATAGAAACCCACATCTCTGCTCAGTGTTAAATCTCAGCTGAAGTAATTGAAGGGCAGAAGAAGTTTCTCTTAGGTCAAGATGAGTAACAAAGCTGGGCATGGCACACGCGATGGGCCACCTCTACTACATCTGCCAGGGTCCAGAAGAAACTGCAAAGGAAGCAGCAACATGAATACTGCTCTCACTGCTCACCTGACAACCAGCTCCAGGGTGAAGGTGACAGACACAGTGATCAATAAAACCCATCAAAGCAGAAATCCAGAGGCTACAGAGAACTCATCACTAAGTCAGACTGCCAACAGGCCTGCCGTGGCTCAGGGGACATTGCAGAAGAAGGAAAGGAAAGAGTGTAAGAGCCACAGAGTGGGTAGGACTATCCAGAGGCACAGTCTCCTCCCATCTCCACTACCCCACAGGGACCGAGTGAGGCCTTCATGACCCCACAGTGAATACCATAACCCCAGTGAGGAGGGCCCCAGGGTAACGGGAGCAGGGGCAAGGGGATAAGAGCATAACCTGAGCCGGGCATGGTGGCACACACCTTTAATCCCAGCACTTGGGAGGCAGAGGTAGGAGGATCGCCGTGAGTTCAAGGCCACCCTGAGACTACATAGTGAATTCCAGGTCAGCCTGGGCCAGAGTGAGACCCTACCTCGGAAAAAACAAAAAAAAGAAAAGAAAAAGAAATAGTACTGGAAAGATGGCTCAGCAGTTAAGGTGCTTGCTTGCGAAGCCTAAGGACACAGGTTCAATTCCCAGTACCTATGTAAAGCCAGATGCACAAGGTGGCACATGCATCTGGAGTTCATTTGCAGCAGCTAGAGGTCCCAGTGCACCCATACTCTCTATCTGCCTCTCTCTCTCAAATAAATAAGATATTTTGAGGGGCAAGAGAAGTGGCTTAGCAATTAAGGCACTTGCCTACAAAGTCAAAGGACCCAGGTTCAGTTCCCCAGGACTCACTTAAGCCAGATGCAGAAGGTGTTTACACATGTCTGGAGGCCCTGGTGCACCCATTTTTTTTTCTCTCTCTCTAATAAACAAATATTTTGGAAAAAGACAAATGACGAACAGTAGTCTAGTGACAGATTGCAAGGACACTCACAGAGAGACCTGGTGGTTACTAGACTGGCTGCCTGAGATTCTGTGCATGCCAACAAGGATTCGGTAGTCAGCAGAACAGACCTCCTGCGCTCCCTCCAAAGGCAGTGGAACCAGAAGTGTCAGTCCCCGCCCTTCGTGTGGATCAAACACCAAAGGCAGTTACATTCTTACTGACAATGTCAAGATCTATTGTGATTTTTGAAAAACTGAACTTGGAAAGACCTTTGGAAACAGAGGTCTTACTTTACAGGTGGGGAAAACCAAGGCCAGGAGAGGAGTTAGACCCCCACTACGATAAGCTTAACATCTTCCGCTGTCCAGTGTCCACAGACTCCCCAGCTCCATGCTTTCATCCATGGCTTTTAACAAGCCCTCACTGACGACCCTATGTGGTGTGGAATAGGTTCTCCACGCTTGAGCAGGACGAGTTTCTCACCTGAGCCTTAGCTACAGGTGCCACATGCCGTATACACCATTACCTGTCTCTCCCGTTCACTGTGCCTGGCATGGCCTGTGTCATCCGTAATGCACTCCTCTTGGCTTTCTACAGAATATGACATTTAGCTCGGCATGTCCCCATCACACCTATGCCTTTTGTGACCATAGGAACCCTACTCATATATTGCCATTTGACCAAAGCTTAGCTATTCCTCAATCATAAATTCTTTGTATAGGAGTAGCCAATGACTGAATAGGAGTCTCTAAGTTCCCCAGTACAGTACTGGCTCCATGATCTTTCCCACTGCGCATCTCGCAGCACTGGTAGATGACAGATGGACGGATGGATGCACTTGTGGTGTTCTCCAACAGCGGAGGAGACTCTTCAACTGCTGCCTCTCTCTCAATCCCAATGCTGGCAGAATTTGTGCCTTACCTGCCACAGCTTTGGGCCACTAATCCAGAGTTTTCCTCACACTACGAAACTTCAGTCTTCTCTGGGTTACTCAGGTACTCATCGAGCAGGTTGGGCTCCATTTTAATTAAGCAGGCTACATTTCTCCAATGTATGAAGCACCACATGGAAAGATCCTTTAAAGTATGAGGAATCACTGGAAAAAGAAGAGTAGCATCCTGGCAAAAGTAAATACTGTTTTCTCCAACACCTTAAAATGGTACACCGAGATAATTACTTGTTTTCCTCTTAGGGAGCATGGCCTCGCCAAGTCACTCAATGTGTATAAACGCCAGAGCATGGTAAAGCACCTGTGATGAGAACCCTGGCAAGCTAGCTGCTTCTTATGTCCCTGCCCAGTCTCCAGTGGCTTCACCTGCTGCCCCTCATCCCAGGCTGGTTTCACACAACATCATTTAGGAGCCAGCAAACTCCAACCAAGCAAGACCTGACAATGATCCAGCTCCGACTGCTCAGCAGTAAGCATGAACCTTCACTGAAAAAAGCCTCTTCAGTGTCTTCTAACCAAAAGCCATCACCATGAGGGTCAAGGGCTCTGAAGTCAATGAGCAAGAGGCAGCCAAAGCATAGTCACAAGAGCCCATCCACTTGGCTCATAACAATGAAGTAGTGTCCAAGAGAACATTACAAATGCATTTCCTGTCATGTGGCCTGTGTGTAACCTGTGGGACAACCTTCTCAGATGGCAGTTTGCATGCACGTAGCACCAAAAGGCATGCCCAAAACCCATGAAGAAAGCATAAACACGAAAGATGGCTCAGCAGTTAAGGTGCTTGCTTGCGGCTTTAAGGACACAGGTTCAATTCCCAGTACCTATGTAAAGCCAGATGCACAAGGTGGCACATGCATCTGGAGTTCATTTGCAGCAGCTAGAGGTCCCAGTGTACCCATACTCTCTATCTGCCTCTCTCTCTCAAATAAATATTTTGAGGGGCAAGAGAAGTGGCTTAGCAATTAAGGCACTTGCCTACAAAGTCAAAGGACCCAGGTTCAGTTCCCCAGGACTCACTTAAGCCAGATGCAGAAGGTGTTTACACATGTCTGGAGGCCCTGGTGCACCCATTTTTTTTTTCTCTCTCTCTAATAAACAAATATTTTGGAAAAAGACAAATGACGAACAGTAGTCTAGTGACAGATTGCAAGGACACTCACAGAGAGACCTGGTGGTTACTAGACTGGCTGCCTGAGATTCTGTGCATGCCAACAAGGATTCGGTAGTCAGCAGAACAGACCTCCTGCGCTCCCTCCAAAGGCAGTGGAACCAGAAGTGTCAGTCCCCGCCTTCGTGTGGATCAAACACCAAAGGCAGTTACATTCTTACTGACAATGTCAAGATCTATTGTGATTTTGAAAAACTGAACTTGGAAAGACCTTTGGAAACAGAGGTCTTACTTTTTACAGGTGGGGAAAACCAAGGCCAGGAGAGGAGTTAGACCCCACTACGATAAGCAACATCTTCCGCTGTCCAGTGTCCACAGACTCCCCAGCTCCATGCTTTCATCCATGGCTTTTAACAAGCCCTCACTGACGACCCTATGTGGTGTGGAATAGGTTCTCCACGCTTGAGCAGGACGAGTTTCTCACCTGAGCCTTAGCTACAGGTGCCACATGCCGTATACACCATTACCTGTCTCTCCCGTTCACCGTGCCTGGCAATGGCCTGTGTCATCCGTAATGCACTCCTCTTGGCTTTCTACAGTATATGACATTTAGCTCGGCATGTCCCCATCACACCTATGCCTTTTGTGACCATAGGAACCCTACTCATATATTGCCATTTGACCAAAGCTTAGCTATTCCTCAATCATAAGTTCTTTGTATAGGAGTAGCCAATGACTGAATAGGAGTCTCTAAGTTCCCCAGTACAGTACTGGCTCCATGATCTTTCCCACTGCGCATCTCGCAGCACTGGTAGATGACAGATGGATGGATGGATGCACTTGTGGAGTTCTCCAACAGCGGAGGAGACTCTTCAACTGCTGCCTCTCTCTCAATCCCAATGCTGGCAGAATTTGTGCCTTACCTGCCACAGCTTTGGGCCACTAATCCAGAGTTTTCCTCACACTACGAAACTTCAGTCTTCTCTGGGTTACTCAGGTACTCATCGAGCAGGTTGTGCTCCATTTTAATTAAGCAGGCTACATTTCTCCAATGTATGAAGCACCACATGGAAAGATCCTTTAAAGTATGAGGAATCACTGGAAAAAGAAGAGTAGCATCCTGGCAAAAGTAAATACTGTTTTCTCCAACACCTTAAAATGGTACACCGAGATAATTACTTGTTTTCCTCTTAGGGAGCATGGCCTCGCCAAGTCACTCAATGTGTATAAATGCCAGAGCATGGTAAAGCACCTGTGATGAGAACCCTGGCAAGCTAGCTGCTTCTTATGTCCCTGCCCAGTCTCCAGTGGCTTCACCTGCTGCCCCTCATCCCAGGCTGGTTTCACACAACATCATTTAGGAGCCAGCAAACTCCAACCAAGCAAGACCTGACAATGATCCAGCTCCGACTGCTCAGCAGTAAGCATGAACCTTCACTGAAAAAAGCCTCTTCAGTGTCTTCTAACCAAAAGCCATCACCATGAGGGTCAAGGGCTCTGAAGTCAATGAGCAAGAGGCAGCCAAAGCATAGTCACAAGAGCCCATCCACTTGGCTCATAACAATGAAGTAGTGTCCAAGAGAACATTACAAATGCATTTCCTGTCATGTGGCCTGTGTGTAACCTGTGGGACAACCTTCTCAGATGGCAGTTTGCGGCACGTAGCACCAAAAGGCATGCCCAAAACCCATGAAGAAAGCATAAACACAAGCTTAAACCCAATCCTCTGGTTCCTAAGGAGGCAATCTTAAAAAAGAGCTTCCCACCAGGCGTGGTGGCGCACGCCTTTAATCCCAGCACTCACTCGGGAGGCAGAGGTAGGAGGATCAACGTGAATTCGGGGCCACCCATAGATAACATAGTGAATTCCAGGTCAGCCTGGGCCAGAGTGAGACCCTACCTCAAAATAAATAAATAAATAAACAGGAACAGAAATGTAAATTATAAATGATGGCTCAAGATTGAGGGTAATATAAAACTTTAAGAAGAGCTGGGCATGGGGCTGGAGAGATGGCTTAGTGGTTAAGGCGCCTGCCTGCTAAGCCTAAAAATGCCAGTTCCAATCTCCAGGTCCCACGTTTAGCCAGATGCAAAGTGACACAAGGGCACAATGGCACACTTGCCCACAAGGGGGCACACACATCTGGAGTTTGTTCACAGTGGCTGAGAGGCTGCTGGCACACCCATTCTCTGTCTGTCTCCCTCTCCCTCTCTCTGTCTCTCTCTCAAAAAAAAAGAAAAAGAAAGAAAAAAAAAGAAAAGCTGGGCATGATACTCAGGAGGCAGAGGTAGGAAGATCATTGAGTTCGAGGCCACCCTGAGACTACCTAGTGAATTCTAGGTCCCATTCCCAAAGGCCTGGGCTTGAATGTCTCCCTACAAATTTCCTTTTATCTTTTCTTTTATATTTGGTTTTGGTTTTTTCGAGGTAGGGTCTCATTCTAGCTCAGGCTGACCTGGAATTCACTATGTAGTCTCGAACTCACAGTGATCCTCCTACCTCTGCCTCCTGAGTGCTGGGATTAAAGATGTGTACCACCACACCCGGCTTTCTTTTTTTGTGGGGAGGAGTGCTGGGGACTGAACCCAGAGTCTTGGGCATGCTAAGCACATGTTCTGGTGAGGTACAATACAAGTACCACCCATAATTATGTTTGTGTCTTTTTTTTTTGAGATGGTATCTCATGTAGCCCAAGCTGGTATTGAACTCCTGACCCTCCTGTGCCTGTCTTCCAGGTGATAGGATTATGGGCATATACCACCATGCCCAGCTGAAGACTCTTAACTTTACACCATTATTCATTTTAAATCATTCCCTGTTTCAACTTAGCCTTTCCAAATATTCAACCACCCAGAGACCCCAATAGGATCAGATAACTAGTCTTCTGCTAAAGTATAAAAATCATTAAAGATTTCATTTTCATTATAATTTATTTGTAGTGGGTAACCATAATTCAATACTAACACTATAAAATTCCAAGGGCGGTAGTTCTCAATTTTGTCTCTCCTCTACCAGAGGACGTTTGGCAGTATCTGGAGATACCTCTACTTGTCATTCATAGCAAGGGGGTTTGCTACCAGCCCTGATGCTTAACATTCTACAATGCACAGGACTGGCTCCCAAACAAAAAGTCATCCAGTTCCAAATGTTAACATGTGAGACAGAACATGGAATCCTAGGACCTAAAGTCACCCTTACATCATGAAAACAAGGCAGCTTCTGAATCGACGATCACAACAGTTGATTTTTCCCTCTTGGAGTTCAAGCATTGCTCAAAGGCCACTGGCTTCCTGGTATTCTTAATAAAACTCCAAATCTCTCAGCAAGAACTTTCCAAGACCACAGTCTGCTTTTGTGGTAAAACAACACAAGAGTTTTGGTCAGTATTCTTTTTTGTCTTTTACATTCCATGATGCCTCCAATTATCTCATGGGTGGCTATAAAAATGAACTGAAAAGACTACCTAAACCTTCACTTTGTTTTTGTTTATTTATTTATTGGAGAGCGTCAGAGACCGAAAAAGGCAGATAGAGAATGGGGAAGCCAGGGCCTCCAGCCACTGCAAACGAACTCCAGAAGCATGTGCCACTTTGTGGATATGGCTTACGTGGGTCCAGGGGAATCAAGCTTCAAACCGGGGTCTTTAGGCTTCACAGGCAAGTGCTTAACTGCTAAGCCATCTTTCCAGCCCTAAACCTTCACTTTTAAAAAAGAGATGGGAAAGTGAAGTTGGTTTGGTTTGTCTGGTAGCAGGAGCAGGAAAGATGCTTCTTGTAGGCAGCATCATGGTGGTGTTCATGCATGCCTCACAAATGCTCTGCAAATGTTACTCTGCACATGTGAAGGCTGAGCTTCAATCCCCCAGGCTGTCTTTTTTTTTAGTTAATATCATACAGAAACTTTGTTTTTAAAAAAATACTTTTATTTTTATTTATTTATTTGGGAGAAAGAAGCAGAGAGAGAATGGGCATGCCAGGGCCTCCAGCCACTGCAAATGAATTCCAGATACATGTGCCACCTTGTGCATCTGGCTTACGTGGGTCCTGGGCAATTGAACCTATGTCCTTTGTCTTTGTAGGCAAGCACCTTAACCGCTAAGCCATCTCCCCAACCTCATATAGAAACTTTAGGCCCACACTCACTGTAGCCACAAGGCCATACTGCCACATCGCTTTGCATGGGGAGGTAGGGAGGGCAAGATTTAGAAGGAAAATGAACTCTTATTTCAGATACACCAAAGAATAAGTCACTCAAGCATAACAGGGTGTCCACAGTCAACCCCATGCCTTAGGTGGGCCCTGATCCTTGCAACCTCTCACCTTTTCTGAGTGAAGCAAGATCTCTAGGTCTGTTCCCAACCCACCTGAGAAATGGAAGGGAAGATCGGGATACAAGTGGTAGAAACATAATTTAAAAGAGGGGGGGACCTGGAGAGATGGCTTAGCAGTTAAGCGCTTGCCTGTGAAGCCTAAGAACCCCGGTTTGAGGCTCAATTCCCCAGGACCCACATAAACCAGATGCAGAAGGTGGCGCATGCATCTGGAGTTTTTTGCAGGGGCTGCAGGCCTTGGTGTGCCCATTCTCTATCTATCTGCCCCTTTCTCTCTCTCTGTTTGTCACTCATAAATAAATAAATAAATAAATAAATAAATAAATAAATAAATAAATAAATAAATAAAATTTAAGAGGCTCTTGGGCTGGAGAGATGGCTTAGGAGTTAAGGCGCCTGCCTCCTAAGCCTAAGTAACACCCGTTCAATTCTCTAGGTCCCACGTTTAGCCAGACACAAAGCGGTGCAAGGGCGCAATGCCACACTTGCCCACAAGGAGGTGCACGCGTCTGGAGTCAGGATGCTGGCGTTCCCATTCTCTATCTGTCCCTCTCTCAAAAAAAAAAGAGGCTCTTACATTCATTAAAATACTCATCAAGAATGGAGCAGGGCTGAGTGTGGCGCACGCCTTTAATCCCAGCACTCAGGAGGCAGAGGTAGGAGGATCACCATGAGTTTGAGGCCACCCTGAGACTACAGAGTGAATTCCAGGTCAGCCTGGGCTAGAGTGAGAATTGCCCAAGAGAAATGGGCTAGGAAGAAACAGGGAAATATGGGTTTGGTTGAGACAACTGCTAGATGCCAAAGTGGACCTCAGTCTCCATGACTTAAGCTGAAGAATGCCATGGACCCACCGCCCCTGAACTCACACGGGGGAAGGTCTTGAGAAGGAACTCAACATACAACAACCTGGCTCAGTGGGGAAGCTGCTCTGTCTATTTACTAAGCAAGAAGGCAAAATGTTGAGTGTGATTTTTCTCCAAGAGGTATGTACTCAAGGGTTCCACTGATGCCACTCTGCTAAAGGCAGGAGCATCAGCAGAAGCTCTGAACACCCAAAGACAGCCACGTGTCTCTGGGTTTTTATAGATACTGAGGGAATGCTCCGGCTGGGGGTGGTGGAAATCCTGGCATTCAGCCAGATCCTGGGGCCCATGCCCTCCAACAAGGCAGCTCAGCTCACCAGTGCAGCAGGGCCAGGCTCTCACACCCCGGGGAAGGGACAGATAAGCTTCATTCCCAAAAACGCCCAGGGCAGGCAGACCAGGCGGCTCACAGACAGCCTCCTTTTTGATCTGAATCCCCACCTGGTTCACCAGGTGTGTGCCAAAGCATGTGTCCTTGAGGAGGTAGGGGAATGCCATTTTCAAAATCTTAGGAATGTCACTTGGGAACAAACCTGACCTGCCCTAAGAAAAGGGGGAAAAGTAACTGCTTTTCATAAAAAGTAAAAATAAATTTAAAAACAGGTTGACTTTCCTGAGCATCTGCAAGCCCACCTGCAAACTAGCCACTTGCATGTAGCGCTGCCTGACCACAGACTCAGACTGGTCTGAACCGCTCCCCCCCACCCAGTTATCACATGCCCTGCACACCCTGCACAGCAAAGGCTTCACCTCACTAAACAAACAAGGGGTGTCTTTGTTGAAAGAAAGAAAAAAGAAAAAAAGAAAAGAAAAGAAAAGAAAAAAAAGAAAAGAAAAGAAAAGAAAAGAAAAGAAAAGAAAACAAAAGAAAAGAAAAGAAAAGAAAAGAAAAGAAAAGAAAAGAAAAGAAAAGAAAAGGAACCTGTCACACAAGCTATGATTACATCAGCAGCTCTCTTTCTTTCTCGGCATCAATCCGGACTGTTCAGGCGGCTTTGAAGCGCCCCAGTGCTCGGTGCCTTTGATCTTGTGGTTCCCGCCCACAGCAAAGCTGATACCATCGCGGCGCCCACGCGGGATCCAAGATCGGATGGAGGGGCCAGTGCAAAGCCAGGGCCTCGCCCGCTGGGTCCCCACAGGCTGCGGCTCCACCCGGAATGCCCCCCAGGCCCCCTCTGCCAGTGCCAGGATACCCAAGTTGGATGGATAGTGGGCTAGCCTTGTGATTATGGAATTTTTTGTTGTTGTTTTTTTGAGATAGGGTCTCTGGCCCAGGCTGACCTGGAATTCACTATGCAGTCTTAGGTTGGCATTGAACTCACAGCTATCCTCTGACCTCTGCTTCTCTGACTGCTAGGGTTAAAGGTGTGCATACCACACCCTGCCATGATTATGTCTTTTATCTTTACTGAGATATTTACAGAAAATATGTGGTTGGCTTTCTTCGAAATGACACAGGGATGGGGTGTAGATGAGACAACTGCTAAATGGAGTGGCAGTGATATGCGTATAGAGGTAGTAAGTACACTCTTCTGTCTTTCTGAGTACACATGCAACATGTCATTTGGTAAGAGCTTGGAAAGGAAACTCATGTCTAACCCTTTGCAAGTTTTACTATTTACACTACGTTGGCTATAGCCTAGGCTGGCCTCGAACTCCCCATCCTGGTGCCTTTGCCTCCCAAGTACTAGAATACAGGGGTGTAATACCACACTTAATTTAAGAAGGAAAACAAAAGCCAGGCGTGGTGGCACACACCTTTAATCCCAGCCCTTGGGAGGCAGAGGTAGGAGGATCGCCATGAGTTTGAGGCCTCCACCCTGAGAATAGAGTGAATTCCAGGTCAGCCTGGGCTAGAGTGAGACCCTACCTCAAAAAAGGGAGGGAGGGAGGGAGGGAGGGAGGGAAGAAAAGCAAAGCAAAGAATATGTAAGCCTGAGTCCACCCACAGGTGCAGCAGAATGTGCCACATACACATCACACACAGCGTTAACTGGGGAGGGGGCACAGGCCAGCACTCCTAGGTGTCATGAGCTAGGCACCAGGTATGATCGCTCACTACTGAAAAACTCAAAACTCAGAATAGGCATAGAGACTGCCAGTTTGAGGTTAGCTTGGGCTACACAGTGACTCCAGTTTCAAAAAGTGGGAGGGAGGGGCTAGAGAGATGGCTTAGCAGTTAAGCGCTTGCCTGTGAAGCCTAAGGACCCCCCCCCGATCGAGGCTTGATTCCCCAGGACCCACGTAAGCCAGATGTACAAGGTGGCACATGCATCTAGACTTCGTTTGCAGTGGCTGGAGGCCCCATATGTGCCTATTCTCTCTCTCAAATAAATAAATAAAAATAAACAAAAAAAAGAGATGACATGTTACAGATCTCAGTGAACTTACATTCTAGTTGAGGAGACAGACACACCTATATATTAAACAACACAAAATAATATATTATTAAGTTCCAAATGAGCAGCAGGACCAGGTTGTTTAAAGTTCAGAGATAGTTTTACTGCAAGATCCAAGAGAGCTTCCTGGAGGTGGCAGCCTTGAAAAAGAGGCACAACATGGGCAACGCTGCATATGAGCCCAAAGCTTGTTTGGAGCCCCTTTCCTCAGGACAGTAACTTGGAAAGACAGCCTGGACTTGGTCTTTTAGACCCATCCTGTAAGCAGTAAAAGGTTCTGAGAGATTCTCGCTGAGGAGTCTAACATCTGGCAGCCGAGCAGAAGGGAGGAGTGGGGTATGGGGCCCTAAGGGAAATAGACCACTGGGGGTGGGGCCTTCTAGTTAAAAGAGAAGTGACTGCCCCTCAAAGGGAGCCATGTGCTCAGACTACTAGTTGTGTGATATTGTGTGTGTGTGTGTGTGTGTGTGTGTGTGTGTGTGTTTGGTGTTCAACAAAGAGGTGAAGATCAAAAGACACTGTTTGCAAATGAGAGCCCTCCTACCCTCTGCCTTGTCATTTCTAGTCCTTTCATCTTTCCTCCTGTTTGAAATGCAGGTGAAAAGGAGGCATGTGGCTAGTAGACTTGGAAGCTGCCAGCCTGGCATTGGGTCAGCTCCCATGTGTGGGAGGGGGCAAGTCACTCAAAATTTCCAGGTCTGTTTCCATCCATGAGCAGAGTAAGGTCAAGAAGAGGCTTTAAAGCCCCTTGAAGAAAATTCCGAGTCTGCTTCTAGGCTGAGGGAACAAAGTCTGCAGCAAGGGGGAGATGTAGGGGTACAGAAGACCTGTCCATCCCCAACACCCAGATCTTCCATTAAGGCCTCAGCTATAAAGTTGGAGGGTCCCGCATAGAAAACTAATTCCCTTTCAGAAGCCACAAAACAAAAGCATTTATGTTTATTCAAATATAACTGGATCAATAATTTCACTGATGAACCCAACATGGGTCAGAAATGCTTGAATAAACAGGCCAATGTTCTACTTTCCCTAAAAACAACTTTTGACCAAGTTTGGAGCACTTATAACTTCTATTAAGAATAAAGGCGGGGGGGGGTGGAAAGATGGCTCAATGGTTAAGGTGCTTGCCTATAAAACCTAACAACCTGAGTTTGATTCCCCAGTATCCACACAAAGTTGGATGAACAAGGTGGCACATATTTTGGAGTTTGTTTGCAGTGGCTAAAGGCCCTGGTGTGCCCATTTTCTCTCACTCTCTAATAAGTAAATAAATAAAATATTTTTAAAAATAATAATAAAGGCTCTCTCACGTGTGGATCCTACCTACAAATGATTGGACTTCTTTGTGAGTAGGAATAAAACTCAGTAGCAGAAGCCAGTAAGCTAGAAAGGGGATGTAAAGGGAATAGAAAGGGAGGGAGGGGGGACTTAATAGGATGGCATTGTATATATGTAGGTAGAAGAACAGATTAATGGGGGCGAAAAGGTCTAAGTGAGGTCAGGGGAAGAGATTGAGTAAAGGAAAGGTGGAGGGAGGGCTAATCAAAATCTAAGAGGAAATAAGTAAGTCATATGGAAACCTACTTTTTTGGATAATGGAACACTCAGGAGCCATAGATTGTTACCAGAAAATTTTCAGTGCCAGGGATGGGATACCTTCCAGTGAGTTGTTGGCCAGGGAGGTCATGGATACCCCCAAAACATTATAGGCCATTGCTGAGGCCCTTGGTTTCCCACCAGGAATAGATGGTAAGACCCTATTGCTGAAGACTCCACATGCTTGGGCTGCAAGGTCACTGAGAAATCCTGCTGGAGCTGAGCTGAAAACCTCCATGTGGACAAAAGCTGGAAAAAGCTATGTTGCATGCAGTTCAATGGAAGAGAGAGAAATCACCAGTGGTGATACTGAACAATGGACACTGCAAGCCTTAAATTTGGCCAGCCAGGCCAAATGAGCCAACAGGTGCAATGCAAGGCATGTCAGTTATGGGAGAAATCAACCACTCTATAATTGGACTGGAGGTCCGCTCTATGGGAGGGAATACATCCCTGATACTGAAAACCTACAACAGGGGTAGTCATGAGCCCTGAGGGTGTCTGCTGGTGTCTGGCTAAACGAATATACTATGTTCACCAAAACTGCTCAGTAAGCACTTCTCGTAATGTCCATGCCCATATATTAATGCGACTCTCACTTTTGGTTAAAGAAGCTTCTCTTTTCAGGTGGCAATGACCTTGGGATGACACAGAAGGCACCATGGTGCTGAGAAGAAGTGACAGAGGGGTGCTCAGCACTGAAATATCTCCATCACATCTTCCCAGCCTCAGAGTTCATTGTGGAAGAGGTGGCGGAAAGAATGTAAAAGCCAAAGGAAGGGTAGGACTCCTTACAACATGCTCCTCCAGACACCAAAGTGCCTGGATATCCATGACCTCACAGTGCCTGACACTACCTACACAAGACCATCATAATAGGAGGAAAAGATCATGATATCAAAATAAAAGAGAGACTGATTGAGAGATGGAGGGGTTATGATGGAGAGTGGAGTTTCAAAGGGGAATGTGCGGGGGGAGGATTACCATGGTTTATTGTCTACAATTATGGAAACTGTCAATAAAAAAATAAAAATTGCCAGGTGTGGTGGTGCACACCTTTAATCCTAGCACTCAAAAGGCAGAGGTAGGAGGATTGCTGTGAGTTCGAGGTCACCCTGAGACTACATAGTTAATTCCAGGTCAGCCTGGGCTACATTGAGACCCTACCTCGAAAAACCAAATAAATAAATAAATAAATGAAAATAAAAATAGAAATTATGGCTGGAGAGATGGCACATATGTCTGGAGTTCATTTGCAGTGGCTGGAGGCCCTGGAGCACCCATTCTCTCCTCTCCCCCATTCTTGCACTCTCTCTCAAATAAATAAATAAATATGTAGTTTTAAAAAAATTAAGATAAGTTTTTAAAAACATTAAAATTAAAGAAATAATAAGAGGGCTGGAGAGATGGCTGAGCGGTTAAGGCACCTGCCTGCAAAGCCAAAGGACCTTGATTCAATTCCCCAGGACCCATGTAAGCCAGATGCACAAGGTGGTGCATGCATCTGGAGTTCATTTGCAGTGCAGGAAGACCTGGTGCACCCATTATATCTCTCTCAAATAAATAAATAAATAAAATTTAAAAAGATAATAATAAAGGGGGCCGGGCTTGGTGGCACACACCTTTAATCCCAGCACTTGGGAGGCAGAGACAGGAGGATCACTGTGAATTCCACCAGTAAGCTAGAAAGGGGATATAAAGGGAATAGAAAGGGAGGGAGGGGGACTTAATAGGATGGTATTGTATATATGTAAGTAGAAGAACAGATTAATGGGGGTGAAAAGGCCTAAGTGAGGTCAGGGGAAGAGATTGAGTAAAGGAAAGGTGGAGGGAGGGCTAATCAAAATCTAAGAGGATATGAGTAAGTCATATGGAAATGTACTTTTTTGAATAATGGAACACTCAGGAGCCATAGATTGTTACTAGAAAATTTTCAGTGCCAGGGATGGGATACCTTCCAGTGAGTTGTTGGCCAGGGAGGTCACTGATGCCCCCAAAACATTACAGGCCATTGCCAAGGCCCTTGGTTTCCCACCAGGAATAGATGGTAAGACCCTATTGCTGAAGACTCCACATACTTGGGCTGCAAGATCACTGAGAAATCCTGCTAGAGCTGAGCTGAAAACCTCCTCTATGTAGACCAGCTGATATAAAGCTGGGAAAAGCTATGCTGCATGCAGCTCAATGGGAGAGAGAGAGAAATCACCAGTGGTGATACTTCACAGTGGGCACTGCAAGCCTTAAATTTGGCCAGCCAGACCAAATGAGCCAACAGGTGCAATAGTGGCATGTCTGTTATGGGGGAAACCAACTGCTCTCTAATTGGACTGGAAGCCCACTCCATGGGAGAGAATACATCCCTGATACTGAAAATCTACAACAGGGGTAGTCATGAGCCCTAGGGGTGTAGTCTGCTGGTGTCTGGCTAAATATATATACTGTGTTCACCAAACTGCTCAGTAAGCACTTCTCTTAATGTTCATACCCATATATTAATTCTACTCACTTTTGGTTAGAGCAGCTTCTCTTTTCAGATGGCAGACTGATGGGATGACTCAGAAGGCACCATGGTGCTGGGAAGAAGGGACAGAGGAGTGCTCAGCACTGAAATATCTCTAACACACCTTCCCAGGCTCAGGGTCCATTGCAGAAGAGGGGGTGGAAAGAATGTAAGAGCCAAAGGAAGGGTAGGACTCCTTTACAATGTGCTCCTCCAGACACAAAATGGCCTGGATATCCATGACCTCACAGTGCCTGACACTACCTACACAAGACCATCATAATAGGAGGAAAGATCATGACATGAAAGTGGGGGGGAGGGGGGAGGGAATTACCATAGGTCATTGTGCACAATTATGGAAACTGTTAATAAAAAAAAAATTAAAGAAAAAGATTTTGTTTACAATGCATTTAATACCTTTTTATTTTCAAGGTAGGGTCTCACTCTAGCCTATGCTGACCTGAAACTCATTCTGTAGTCTCAGGCTGGTCTTGAACTCATAGGGATCCTCCCACTTCTGCCTCCCAGAGTGTTGGGATTAGAGGGGTGCACCACCATGCTTAGCTACGATGCATTTAATACTTGTGTTTTTTTTGTTTTTTTGTTTTGGTTTTTCCAGGTAGTGTCTCGCTCTAGCTCAGGGTGACCTGGAATTCACTATGTACTCTCAGGGTGGCCTTAAACTCACTGCAATCCTCCTACCTCTGCCTCCTGAGTGCTGGGATTAAAGGCGTGCACCACCACACACAGTGACAATGCTTTTAATACTTTTTATAAATGATAAAAGGAGATGGGGGGGCGGGGGCTGGCTGAAGTAGGAGTATCCGTGTAAGTTTAAGTGCCTATACAATGTGCTCCAGCTCAGCCTGAGCTAGAGGAAAAACAAGAAAGACAAACAGAAATTAAAACACCTTAGTGGGCACTATCTGGGATGGATGGGTGGCCAATCGTCAGCCAGATATTGGATGTTCTCCCAGTCTGCCATGGCAAGGGCTAAAGGCTGCATGCAACAAAGAAACAGAAATATGAAAAGAAGCCGGGCATGGTGGCACACGCCTCTAATCCCAGCACTCGGGAGGCAAAGGTAGGAGGATTGCCGTGAGTTCAAGGCCACCCTGAGACTACATAGTTAATTCCAGGTCAGCCTGGGCCAGAGTGAGACCCTACCTCGAAAAACCAAAAAAATAAATAAATAATAAAATAAAATAAAATAAAATAAAATAAAATAAAAAGAAATATGAAAATATTAGTGAAAAGAAGATGTCCACTCCTGTTGAAGTTTTAGGTAAGGGGTTTCCTGTAGAATTTGATGTATGATTACATGTATCACTATTCCTGGACCCTGAACCACCAACTACATTTGATTGGACAAGATTAAAGTCAAAAAGCAGCCAGGTCAGCCTGTGGGCAGGGTCACAGTGAAACCCTACCTCGAAAAACAAACAAACAAACAAACAAAAAAAAAACAAAAAACCTGGGATGAGTCATTTCCTTTCTTCTGGCCTTGGTTTTCTCATGTATAAAATGGGGGCAAGAATCATTAACAATGTAGGGCTAATATGGGGTGGAATCAACGAGATCATTCATGCTGGTGCTCAGCACAGGGCCTGACCAAAAAAAAAAAAAAAAAAATCAATGTTAGTCACATGACATTATTTTCAAATATGTGGACCTCATCCCTTGTCTGAGAGATAGGAAGTCATGTAAGAAAATGTAAGAAATCCACCAGGGGGCCAGGCATGGTGGTGCACGCCTTTAATCCCAGCAGAGGTAGGAGGATCACTCTGAGTTTGAGGCCAGCCTGAGACTACATAGTGAATTCCAGATCAGCCTGGGCTAGAGTGAGAACCTACCTTGATAAACCAAAGAAAAAGAAAAAGAAAAAGAAAAAGAAAAAGAAAAAGAAAAAAAAAAAAGGAAAAGAAAGAAAAAAAAGAAAGAAAAGAAATCTTATGAGGGTATTACCCAGGGAAGAAAGGGTGGCAAATCCAGTTCTGAAGGCCCTGTGTGGCCCCATGTGTGGGAGAAGCAGGTTGTCACTCTTCTCCAGAGTGTAGCAGCTGCCTCTCCTCCCCAACCACCCAGCCCTCCTCGGCTGCACATACTCAAGGGCTAAGAAGACATTCAAGCCTGTTCCGTCTCATTTCTTCTCTGGCATTCTTCTCTTTGGCCCTTTTATCCTAAATGCCATTTCTGCTCCACAGCAGGCCCTACAGCTTAGAGAACATCCTGCACTCTGAAGGTATCTCCAGCCCAGTGTTTCCAAAGATGCTTAGAACACTTTGTGACAGGCACAGCCATCCCAGCCCCACTTTACCAAAGGGAAACCCAAGCAGAAACAAGTGAGAGCTCAGTGCTCACTGGGACTGACTGGGACGGGATCAGAAGCTGGCTTGGGGGGGGGGGGGAGCACGCTTCACACACTCTCCAGGACACCACCCTGTTGGGTGGGGGTAGCTCCCCGAGAGCCTTCAAAGGGATTCCAGTACAGGCAAACATGATGGCTGTATCCTAACTCTCATCAAAAAATACTGTTCCCATTCTTTCTCTTTCTGTCCCTCTTCCCCCCCCCTCTCTCACACACACACACACACACACACACACACACACACACACACACAGCTGCAAAGGGGCTCAAAGTTGTAAACTACAGGCGGAACCACCCTGCCTGGAAGGTTCTGATGAGGGCTTAGAGCTTCGTTCCACAGCAAGCTCCCCGGGAGAAAACTGCATTTGAGCCCCAGTCCAGGTTTTACCCTTCACCGCTTCTCCTAACACTTCAAAGGAAGTATTTTTGTACAGCCCAGGGAGGAGTGTAAACTGGCCAGCTGCTTCCAAAGCAGAGAAATTAACCCTGAAAGGGCCACTGGTCTGGCAGGGAGGAGGGTAGAAGAACAAGTTCATGGAAAGTGTCACACTTCAGCAGGCCTAGGCCACACCAGCAGCATGGCACAACTCGTAAACCACTGTCGAAGGGCAGGGGCTCCGTTCCCCTAGGCACACAATTAGCTAGTTATAAATACCCGTAGGCTGGAGAGTCAAAGAAATCCAGCAGTTAGCACTTCAGTGGAAACTCCAGCTAACAGACCAGGCCCCTGTATGGCTCCAGCCCTTCCTGAAGTGCATGAAGTACTGCAGGGCTCCAGAGCTAACACGACAAAACCTGCCCCTAAAAGTCCCACTCATGGGCTGGCCAGGGGTGGTATGGCTACAGCAGGGTTCTAGCATCTGAGCCCTTACTAAGGCCCTATGAAGGGGTAACGCCTCCCAAGGCACCGGAGGGTCACTTCCGGAGGTGGCAGCTGAGAGAAGAGGAAGACCAGGGATGCAGGGCCTTCTTGAAAGCCTTCACACACACCAAAGTCATTGCCCTGAGGATTAGTCCACCCACGTTCACAAAGAGCATTCCTCAGCTTCCACGCCCAATCTGGCAGAGCCATCCAAAATGGGTTCTGCACAGGATACCCCAGTTCACCAGAGACTTAAGTCATGAACTTCTATGCACACGGTGCTGAAGACACAGCAACCTAGGCCTCTCAGGAGCACAAGCACCTTGGTGTCTTGTTTTTTGTTTGTTTGTCTGCCAGCATTCCATCACAAAGAACATGGCATCCCAGTAAGCTCTGGTATCTTGCCCAGTACCAGGGTAGGGTCAAAAGCTCAGGTGGTACCCAGCTCCTGCCACCTGGCTGATGCTGCCAGGCAATCACAGAGCTGCAGCCGATGAGTGTTCGCCCCATCCCGCTGGCAAGGGCAGCCTATAATTTACTGACACTGAAAAGTCTGCTATAAATAGTTGGGTGTTTTTAATGCTGTCGGGCCTCCAGAACAGAGGGGGCCTAACAGCTGTGTGGGGCCAGGGCTCCAGGGTTCGAAGGGCTACAATTTGGAAATCCTGGGCAGTGTAGTCAAATGAAGCATCTTCAGAGAAAAAAGAGCTCCAGGAGTGTCACACTCCGAGATCGAAAGAGACTAGGAAAGAGAGAAGGGCCATCAAAAGTATCCACTAACTGGGCGTGGTGGCACATGCCTTTAATCCCAGTCCTCGGGAGGCAGAGGTAGGAGGATCACAGTGAGTTCGAGGCCACCCTGAGACTACATAGTGAATTCCAGTCAGCCTGAGCTAGAGTGAGACCCTACCTCAAAAAAACAAACAAACAAACAAAAAAAAAGTATCCACTACGATTATAAGCCAGGAGTTAGCAGTGAGGGGCTCTTCATGGGAAGCTCTGCAATTCCATAGCAAAGGGAGGGGGGCATGTAACTCAGGAAGAGCATGGCTACAGAGCACACACCAACCACCCACAACAAGTGAAGGCACCAGAATAACCCCTAACCCTACCCCAAGCTGCTATTTCTACTGCATGAAGGCTTCTACACCACAACAGGACGGCCCTGGTAATTAAGAGGACTCATGGGACTGGGGAGTAGCTCAGTGGATAAAGGCACATGCTTGAAAAGTCTGCTGGCCCAGGTTTGATCTCCCAATATTCATGTAAAGCCATTTGCACAAAGTGGTCCATGAGTATGGAATTTGTTTGCAGTAGCAAGAGGCTCTGGCACAACTATAATCTCTCTCTCTCTCTCTCTGAAACAAATAAACAGTGAAAAAGAAAAGGAAGGGCTGGAGAGATGGTTTAGTGGTTAAGATATTTGCCTGCAAAGCCAAAGGATCCCAATTCCCCAGGACCCACATGAGCCAGATGCACAAGAGGGCGCATGTATCTGGAGTTCATTTGCAGTGGCTAGAGGCCCTGAAGCACCCATTCTCTCTCTCTCCCCCTCTTTCAAATAAATAAAAGATGTAAAAAATAAATAAAAATAAATAATTTTTTTAAAAGGGGAAAAAAAGCAAGAAAGAGGGCTGGAGAGATGGTTTAGCAGTTAAGTATCTTGCCCGCAAAGCCAAAGGACCCTGGTTTGAATCCCCAGGACCCATGTAAGCCACATACACAAGGTGGCCCATGCATCTGGAGTTCATTTGCAGTGGCTGGAGACCCTGGTGTGCCCATTCCCTTTTTCTCTCTGCCTCTTTCATTCTCACTCTCTCAAATAAGTAAGCCAATAAAAATGTTTTTTAAAATTTAAAGAAAGAAAGAAAAAGAAAAAGAAAAAGAAAAAGAAAAAGAAAAAGGGCTAGAGAGATGGCTCAGTGGCTTAGGTGCTTGCCTGCAAATCCTAAGAACCCAGGTTTAATTTCCCAGTACCTACATAAAGCTAGATGTACAAGGTGGCGCATGCACCTGGAGTTCATTTGGAGTGGCTGGAGGCCCTGGTGTGCCTATTCTCCATCTCTATCTGTGTCTTTCTTGCTCAAATAAATTAATTAATTAAGTTAAATATTTGAAAAAAAAAAAAAGAAAAGGGAAAAGGTGAAAAAAGTGTTTGTTTTTTAAAGAGCCTTTGGGGGCTGGAGATGGCTCAGTGGTGAAAAGTACTTGCTTGCAAAGCCTAGAGCCTAGGTTTGATTACCCAGCACTCACAAAAAGCCAGGTGAACAAAGTGGTGCATGCATCTGGAATTCATTTGCAGTGGTGAGGGGCCTTGGTGTGCCCATTATTCTCCCTTCCTATCTCTCTCTTTCCCCTTCACTGCTTACAAATAAATAATTAATTAAGTTTTAAAATGAGGATTCATGGGCTGGAGAGATGGCTTAACAGTTAAGGCATTTGCCTGCAAAGCCAAAGGATCCCAGTTTGATTCTCCAGGACCTATGTAAGCCAGATGCACAAGGGGGCACATGTATCTGGAGTTCGTTTGCAGTGGCTGAAGGCCCTGGCAAGCCCATTTTCTCCCTCTTTTCTCTCTCTTTCTTTGCCTCTTTCTCTCAACTAAATAAATAAACAAAATATATTTTTTAAAAAAAGAGGATTCTTTTAGTCATTCAACCAACTTTTTCTGAACTTCACTCTGCCAAGTGCTGAAAAAACAAAGAACAAAGAAGGGCCTTTTGACACTCAAATTCTAGCAGAGAAGGGTAATAAAAGTAAACAATCCCCCCCCAACAAAAAAAAAAAAAGAGGATCCCTTATAATTTAAATCTAATTACACTACAGCTTGGCATAAGCCTATGTATCTAAAATGAGTTATGCTCAAGTAACTGACTTCTAAGTTCTCCAGATAGCAATTAGACTTAAAAAGAAAAAAAAAAAAGGAATCTGTACAATCATTTGTTCTTTTGAAATAAGTAACCCCACTGGATTTCCTAAAACTGAAGACGTATGAGGAAGGGAGATGAGTGAGTGGGGAGTAAATGTGGCTTTGAGTGCTTTACTCTGACTCAGGCATCTGTGTTTAGAAGTCACAGTCAGCAGTGAGCTCAAAGCTGCCCGCAACCAGAGTGGCGGCAAATGAGTGCCTGCCTGGCCGGCCCACAGGGTGTGTGTCATGTGTCAACGGTCGCACACACTCTGGCAAAATTGAAGATGATAGCTGCGACTAGAACTGTGGAAGCCTATTTTTAGCTTTTATATTTTGTCAGAAATCACCAAAACTTTCATCTGGGGTTAAAAAAAAAAAGTCTTAAGAGTGAATTTTATCTGGAGCTTTACAAGTGCAACCTTGTTCTTCCTAAGATGACTCAAGATGATGGGGCTCAAAACCATCTCTCATAAAGAATAACAGAGCTGGAGAGACGGCTTAGTGGTTAAGGTGCTTGCTCGCCAAGCCAAAGGACCAAGGTTCCACTCCCCAGTACCCATATAAAGCCAGATGCACAAGGTGGCACATGTGTCTGGAGTTTGTTTGTAATGACTAGAGGCCCCAGTGTGCCCATTCTCATTCTCTCTCTCAAATAAATAAATAATATTTTAGCTGGGCATGGTAGCGCACTCCTTTAATCACAGCACTCAGGAGGCAGAGGTAGGAGGATCACCCTGAGACGACATAGTGAATTCCAGATCAGCCTGGCTACAGCAAGACCCTACCTTGAAAAACAAAACAAAACAAAAAAAGAATAACATTAGAAAGAACTATGGATGTTCAGTGAGGAGAGAACAATTTTAACACTTCTCGTGGAAGGATCACTGTGAGTTCGAGGCCAGCCTAAGAACACCTAGTGAATTCCAGGTCAACCGGGGCTACAGCAAGACCCAATTTTGAAAAAACACTGATCCCCCAAAAAAAGAGGGGGGCAGGAGTGATGGTTCTACAGTCAAAGGTGCTTGTTTGCAATGATGGCCTGGGTTTGACTTCCCAGTTCCCAAATAAAGCCAGATGCATAAGGGCCCTCATGTGTCTGGAGTTCGCTAGCAGAGAAGCCTGGTGTACCCAGACTCACTTTCTCTCTCAATACATGAACAAATAATTTTCTTAAAGTATTTTATATTCATTTATTTATTTATTTATTTATTTATTTATTTATTTATTTATTTGGGAGAGAGAGAGATACAGAAATGGGCGCGCCAGGGCCTCCAGCCACTGTAAACAAACTCCAAAAGCATGCGCCCCCTTGTGCATCTGGCTTACATGGGTCCTGGAGAATCGAGACCTCGAACCGGGATCCTTAGGCTTCACAGGCAAGCATTAACCACTAAGCCTTCTCTTTAGCCCACAAATACTTTTTTAAAAAAATTTTTTTAATTTATTTATTTGAAAGAGTGAGAGAGGAAAATAGGCGGGGTGGGGGGAGAGGATGAGCACACCAGGGCCTCCAGCCACTGCAAATGGACTCCAGATGCATGCGTCACTTTGTGCCTCTGACTTATGTGGGACCTGGGGAATTGAACTGAGATCCTTTGGCTTTGCAGGCAAATGCCTTAACAGCTAAGCCATCCCTCCAGCCCAACACAAATACTTTTTTTGAGGTAGGGTCTCACTCTAGCCCAAGCTGGCCTGAAATTTACTATGTAGTCTCAGACTGGCCTCAAACTCACGGTGATCCTCCTACCTCTGCCTCCTGAGTGCTGGGATTAAAGGCATGCACCACCACGCCTGACTTAAATAATTAAAAAAAAAAAAAAAAAAAAAAAAACCCTAAAGGAAAAGCATGCTTTCCCAGCTCTGTTACAGGCTGAATTTTATCTCTCAAAAACTGATAGAGAAGCTGGGCGTGGTGGTGCATGCCTTTAATCCCAGCATTCGGGAGGCAGAGGTAGGAGGATCGCTGTGAGTTCAAGGCCACCCTGAGAGACTACATAGTGAATGCCAAGTCAGCCTGGGCTAAAGTGAGACCCTACCTCGAAAAACCAAAAAAAAAAAAAAAAACCTGATAGAGAGCTGGAGAGATGGCTTAGCGGGTAAGGCACTTGCCTGCAACGCCAAAGGACCTCGGTTTGATTCCCCAGGATCCACGTAAGCCAGATGCACAAGGGGGCATATGCATCTGGAGTTCATTTGCAATGGCTGGAGGCCCTGGTGTGCCCATTCTCTCTCTTTGCCTCTTTCTCTCTCTCAAATAAATAAATAAAATACATTAAAAAAATGAAAAGAACCGGGCGTGATAGTGCATGCCTTTAATCCCAGCACTCAGGAGACAGAGGTAGGAGAATGGCTGAGAGTTCAAGGCCAGCCTGAGACTACATAGTGAATTCCAGGTCAGCCTGGGCTAAAGTGAGACCCTACCTCAAAAACCAAAACAACAAAAAATTGTTGTGGTGAAAGGACTGGGGAGATGGCTAAGTAGTTAAAGGAGCTTGCTTTCAAAGCCTACCAGCCTGGGTTTGGTTCCCCAGTATCCACATAAAGCCAGATGCACAAACTGATACATGCATCTGGAGTTTATTTGCAGCAGCAAGAATACCTGGTGTGCCTATTTCCTTCTTCCTCCCTCCTTCCCTCTCTCTTCCACAAATAAATAAATTTTTTAAAAATGATATGGTGGAGTGGAGATGTGCCTCATTTGGTAAAGTGGCTTGTCTAGCATGCAAAGCCTTACGTTCAATCCCCAGCACTGCATAAACCAGGTGTGATGTTGCATGCCTGTGATCCCAGAACTCAGGAGATGTAACCAGAGACAAAAGTTCAAGGTCATTTTCAGCTGTGTAATAAGTTCAAGACCAGCCTGGGATACAAGAGATCTAGTCTCAAAAATTATAGCCGGGGAAAAGATGGCTTAGCGGTTAAGGTGTTTGCCTGCAAAGCCAAAGGACCAAGGTTTGATTCTCCAGGACCCACGTTAGCCAGATGCACAAGGGGATGCATGTGTCTGGAGTTCATTTGCAGTGGCTGGAGGCCCTGGCACACCCATTCTCTCTCTCTCTCTCTCCCTCCCTCCCTCTTTCTGTCAAATAAATCAATCAATAAAAATAAAAAATAAAAACATTAGGGAGAAAAAAATAGGGAGGAGGGGGCTAGAGAGAAAGCTTAGTGGTTAAGGCACTTGCTTGCGAAGCCTGAGAACTTAGGTTTGACTCCCCAGAACCCACGTAAGCCAGGAACATAAAATCACACATGCACACACAAGGTGGTGCACAAGGAGGCACATGTGTCTGGAGTTCCTCTGCAGTGGTTGGAGGCCCTGGCCAATCTCAGTATTTCTCGCATTAAAAAAAAAAGCTAGGCACACACCTTTAATCTCAGCACTTGGAAGGCAGAGGTGGGAGGATCTCTGTGAGTTCAAGGCCACCCTGAGAATATAGAGTGAATTCCAAGTCAGCCTGGGCCACAGTGAGACCCTACCTTGAAAAAAACAAAAAAAAAAATTAAATAGGTAGGAGGAACAACACCCAGAAGAGAACTAAGCACCACTCTTTTTTTTTAACATTTATTTATTTATTTATTTATTTATTTATTTATTTATTTATTTATTTGGCAGAGAACGGGGGTGGGGGGGGAATGGGAGTGCCAGGGCCTCCAGCCGCTGCAAATGAACTCCAGATGCATGCACCCCCTTGCGCATCTGGCTAATGTGGGTCATGGGGAAATCAAACCTGGGTCCTTTGGCTTTGCAGGCAAATGCCTTAACTGCTGAGCCATCCCTCCAGCCCTAAGCCCCACTCTTAATGCAAGAGCAGGGTCTGGGACCTCATCAAAAACTGCTGAGGTATCCTCATCCCTCAGCTACATTAGCAAGTTAGAGGCCTGCCTAGACTACATGGTACCCTGTCTAAAGAAAGATGGAAGCCAGGAGTGGTAGTGCATGCCTTTAATACCAGCACTCAGGAGGCAGAGGTAGAAGGATCGCCGTGAGTTCGAGGCCACCCTGGGACTACGTAGTGAATTCCAGGTCAGCCTGGGCTAGAGCGAGACTCTACCTCAAAAAAACTAAAAAAAAAGAAAAGGGAAAGGAAAAAAGAAAAGAAAAAAAGCTGCTGAGGCAAAAGGCTGGTTTCCCAGGGAAGAGTTCAGTTGCTCGTGATAACCATCAAGTAGGTCAACTCTATTTAAAAGTTTTTTTTTTTTAATTTAAAAAGCCAAAGTGAGCCGGGCGTGGTGGTGCATGCCTTTAATCCTAGCACTTGGGGGGCGGGGGGCAGAGGTAGGAGGATCGCCATGAGTTCGAGGCCACCCTGAGACTACATAGTGAATTCCAGGTCAGCCTGGGCTAGAGCGAGACCCTACCTCGAAAAACAAAAAATAAATAAATAAATAAAAGCCAAGGTGAACACTATGAAATATGGTATGCAGTAGGAACAGCATCACCTGATGCAGTCGAAATCACATCATACCCATTCCTATTTTCGTACATTCATCAAGGCACACAGACCTGGAAGCGCATATCCATCCATTCACTCAGCCCAGCACCTCCAAGGCAACAGGCTCTCAAAAGCAGACAGGCAAACTCAGAGCCTAAGAGAAAAGCTGGGGAGCACGGCCACCCCAAATCCAGGATGTTAACCCAACAGAGTGAGACCTGAGTGTCAACCGAAGTGATCTCCTACCAGAAGGCTTACCATAAATGACATTAATGTGAAAACAGCTTACCAAATCAAGTCAAAATAAAGGATGTTCTTACTGCCCCAAAACGTCACAAGAAAAGCCACTTGGAGCTGGGAATGAGCTCGCTTTGGGGCTCTTCAACATGCACTTACACAGTATTACTCTCTGTGACTTTCCTTCCCAATAAAAGTAAACTCTTCACTGACACTTTTCATTAGTTCTTTTATATTACAACTCTCTACACACCATCATTCAGCAAGACTGTAAATCTACTAAGCTGAAATAAAAGAAATACTCCTATCATAGTTAAAATTCAAGCTGGTGGTGACTATATCCCAGGACCTATGAACATGATCTTGGTCCAAAAGGACACCAATGGAGCAAATACAGATCCTAAACCAGCCTATATAATGAGTACCCAGAACACAACCTTTCCCAGTCCCTCAGGTCCTCGAAATAAAAGTAGTTCTGGGGCTAGAGAGATGGATCATAAATAAAAGTAGTTCTGTAGTTCTGTGTGCCAGGCGTGGTGGTGCATGTCTTTAATCCCATCACTCGGGAGGCAGAGGTAAGAGGATCACCATGAGTTCAAGGCCACCCTGAGACTACATAGTGAATTCCAGGTCAGCCCGGGCAAGACCCTAACCAAAAAAAAAAAAAAAAAAAAAAGTTTTGTGATGAAGTATATTTACGTGGTGCCAGGTTAAATAGAATAAAACATTCTCTCCAGTAGGATTTCTTGGAGCCATTAATTCACTACCATGCAGTTTAAATCTCTAAGAGCAAATGAGGGCAAAGTTCACTCACTGTGCAACCTGGAGGTGCTGGACTCAGTGAAGGGTGTGCACTTCCAGGTCTGTGCACTTGATGAGTGCACTACAGTGCTCATGTCCTTTCCAAAGTGCCTTAGAAAAGCTCACAGTGGGCACACCTCAGATAGAATACATGCATCTATTTTAGTACAGGTATGCCTGATGTCCTGAAAATTCACAATGGTCCCAAGACAAATGAAGCCACTCAGTGAAGACTCAAACCAGCAAGAGGTAGAAAACTGTGTCCCTGAGTTTCAAGGCCTTTGCCTGTGCCCAGAACTGAGGAGCACCAAGTCTCCCAGACTTGCTGGGACACCAAAAAAGACAAGGCAAGCTTGCCTCCCTCCCCTGGAGTGCTTGATCTACAGATGACACCTTTCCCAGCGACAGAAGTTAGGAGGGCTCTTGAATCCCCAGCTGTAATCCAGCAGGAACAAGAGCTGAGATCAAATTTAAATAAATAAATAAATAAATAAATAAATAAATAAATAAATAAATAAATGTCACAAGAAGCTAATACTACGAGAAGCAGGGGAAGACGAAAACCCAAAATTACAAAATTCTAAAGAAATTCCGCCAGACTGGCCCAGTTCTTCTGCACCTCTTGCCCTAAATAAAAAAGCTGACACGTGCTTTGGTTCTGGCTAGAGCAAGCAATGTTTCTGGAACAACTTCACCTTGGTTACATATTTCTACTCTAAACATTCCAAAGTTGCTGAAGGCCTCCCAGGAGCATCTGCTCCCGTTTCTCTGGCAGGGAGTGTGTTCCTGTGGAAAAAGTGTTTGTTTAGTTTGATTACAACTTTGAAGAGGGGTAGAATTCTGGCTCAGAAAAAAATGTAATGGCCGGGCCCTTCTCTTACATAATTTGTAAACAAACAGAGTTGATCCCAGTGTGGCTCATTTGGCTCCCTGGCTGGATTTAGAAAAATATATTCCTCATTCATTTGGGAGAAGCCACAGTAAGGCCCATCAATAACCAGAAAAATGTGCAAACCAGCCAATCACTCCATTGCCTAATCCTAAGGGACCTAGCTCCGGATGAGGAGGGCGCCTCCTTGCTATAGCTCAAGCCAGTCAACAGACAGCCAAGCTGAAGGGTGAGGGGCAGAACTTGAAAGGTGGCTGATGCATTACTTCCCAGAAGTCACTACAGAATTCTGATATCACACACACACACACACACACACACACACACACACAGAGAGAGAGAGAGAGAGAGAGAGAGAGAGAGAGAATTAAACCTCAGGAAAAAAGTGCTAACCAAGGTCAAATGCCACAACAGCAATTTTCCCCCAATGTGTCGTGAATGATGGAGTGTACAGTCAAGAGCAATTTGTTACTACGAACACTGAAGGCCAAAGCTGGCATGTGATTTGTTTATCTTTAATAAAGTGAATGCAAGGCTGTCAAAAGAACATCACTCCCTGTCATTGCAGCTGTTTTCCTGAGAGCAGCGACTGCTGGGAATGGCCCTCATGTGAGTCCCCGGCTGCTGCACAGTGACGGTTTCAACTGTAAACTGGAGAACATGGGGACAGGAGGGAGGTTTGTGTCATCAAAAGATCCAGCTGGGCACACAGATGCCATCTGCATTCTAGCTGTGAGAGCCTCTGGTCTCCAAGACAGAAGTCAAACACCTCTCCCTGGCATTCAAAACCATCCACCCGTGCCCTCTGAAGCTATGTGCCCCCCACACCCAGTTCAGGGATTCTCTCCATTCATTCCCGCCTCTCACCTTTCTGAGAACTTGCTCCCTGCTCCCTACATCTATAGGCTCACAGAAGCTGGGTCCCTGCAGGTCCAGCTTCATGACAGGCCAGGAAGCAGGTCAGACCTCCAGATGCCCGTGCCTCACTGGCCTTTCCTTTGTCCACACTCTTCCATGAGCACATTTCCTAACAGGTGACTTTCCAGTTTACAGAGCTAGTATAAACCCTACTGAATGCCAGCCTGGCCTGGGACCCCACAAAGGCAGGAGCATCATGGGGAACCCAAGCACTGGTCTTAAGAATCCAGCTGGGCCCAGCCCAGGACCCTGCTCTGACTTCTAGGCACTATCTCTTGGGCCTGGCATGTGACACTCAACCATGTGTGTACACATCACCATCTCATGGACACATCCTGCCCTTCCCACTGACCCAGAAGTCTACCCCAGCAGATAACCAAGAGGAGGACAGCCATGACTCTGAGAGCATTGTTCAAAAGAGAAAAAAGAGCTGGGTGTGATGGCGCATGCCTTTAATCCCAGCACTCAGGAGGCAGAGGTAGGAGGATCGGGAGGCAGAGGTAGGAGGATCGCCGTGAGTTCGAGGCCACCCTTAGTTTGAGGCCACCCTGAGACTACATAGTGAATTCCAGGTCAGCCCAAGCTAGAGTGAGACCCTACCTCGAAAAAACAAAAAGAGAGCAAGAGAAAAGGTAAGTCCTACATCTACCAACCCTCTCCAAAAAAGAGGTCAGTAGAGCTAGAACTCAGAACAGCAGAGCAGAGCAAGGCTACACACACCTTGAAACATGCAAGCTGCAGACAGCCTCAGTTTGTCAGCAGGCCATGAGGAGGAGGCCAGGGCTGCCCTCATCCTCAGGGAGAAAGTTGTTAGGCTTTCTTTTCAGTCTAAAACCTAATGGGCAAACTGAAACTCTCAGCTACCAGTCAGGTTTCAAACCACTGTATAAATGGGGAAAACACACAGGCTACGCAAGGCTGCTCCCTTCACTGGATGAAGTACATCTCTGGCACATGAGCGTGATATGCACAATCATTCTACGCCTGCAAGGGCAAGGCTTGGTTGATGATTTCCTGTGAAAAATCACCCTGCTAAAAGAAGCACCACCCATGGCAGGGTTGGTAAATGAGCCCTACACAAGGCCCTTCAAGAAGGGTCCAGGCTTCAAAGCTGCTGGCTCTAGCATGTTTCCCACAGGCGACAACAAAGTGCTATGACCAAGAAAGACTTGAAAAGTAGTTCAAAAATGAAAAAAAAAAAGTGTCTCTACCCAGTATGCCCAGAAGTCCCAAGTGAGACACTAGGCCCTCACTAGGGGACCAGTGGTTTCTACTAGTCAGCTTCATCTTTGCTCTCCATGCAGGCAAATCTAATGACTCATTTTAAGAACCTTGACAGGGGCTGGAGAGATGGCTTAGTGGTTAAGGCACTTGCCTGCAAAGCCCGAAGACCCAGGTTCAATTCCCCAGTACCCAGGTAAAGCCAGATGTACAAAGTGGTGCATGTATGCGTCTGGAGTTCATTTGCAGTGGCTGGAGTCCATGGTGTACCCATTCTCATTTTCTCTCTTGCTCACTCAAATGGAGGGGGGGGAACCTTAATGGGAAGTGGAAGAGAGCAATGAGAGTTTTTTAAAAAATCAAAATACTTTATATATACATGTATGAAATTATAAAAGAAATTTTTAATTTAAAATTTTAAAAATAACAGAAATGGAAAAAGCACAGGTTCTATCACCATTATCAGTGTAGGTTTCCTCTTTTTTTTTGGTTTTGCGAGGTAGGGTCTCACTCTGGTCCAGGCTGACCTGGAATTAACTATGTAGTCTCAGGGTGGCCTCGAACTCTCGGCGATCCTCCTACCTCTGCCTCCCAAGTGCTGGGATTAAAGGCATGCTCCACCATGCCCGGCTGGTTTCCTCTTTCTTTAGCAAACACAAGCTACATGAGCTGCATTTCAGACGGAAACACCAGCAATCCAGCTAAACCTGGAGGAGGAAGAGTACAGAAAGGACTTTACTTCTGTTCTACTTTTATCAGCCTCATGATAAAGAGATGCTCTATAAGTATCATCAGAAAACCTGCATCCAGCCAGGCGTGGTGGCCCACGCCTTTAATCCCAGCACAGGAAGGAAGGTCGGGTGAGTTTGAGGCCAGCCTGAGACTACAGAGTGAGTTCTAGGTCAGCCTGGGCTAGAGTGAGACCCCACTCGAAAAACAAAAAAAGAAAGAAAACCTGCATCCAGACCCCAGTGCTAATCCAACCAGCTTGAACTACTTTTGCTCAAGTGTTGAGGCTAGTGATGGCCACAAATCCTCTCTAAAAGATTCCTAGGACACAACTTCAAAGTTATTTCCCTGACATTACTGACTTAAGGGTCTCACTCTAGGCTAGGATGGCCTCAAATTCAGTGATCCTCCTACCTCAGCCACCCAAGAGCTTGAGTGTATGCCACCATGCCTGCCTGACCTATACAGTGTATTTAGAGAACTCACTGGAAGTTCTCTAGCTCAGGAAGAAAAAACACAGAAATTACCTTAAATCTACTTTACAGAAAAGGTTTCTTTGGGTATGTAAGTATACAAAGACAGTAACAACTGCATTTCAATGGTTTGGTTGTTTTGTTTTGGTTTTGGTTTTTCAAGGTAGGGTCTTGAACTAGCCCAGGCAGACCTGGAATTCACTATGTAGTCTCAGCGATTCTCCTACCTCTGCCTCCCTGAGTGCAGGGATTAGAGGCCTGCGCCACCATGCCCAGCTTCAATGGTGTCTTTTAATCTAGGTCAACTACTAAGTTATCAATTGACTGAACATGTCCAAGTATGCTGACATCCAGTCTGGAACAGGGCTGTGAGAGTGAAAAAACTTTACTGCACAACCATCCCCACTGCCTGCAAAGAGTGGAGGGTATAGAGAAGAGGACTTGTGTTTCAATATCACCAATGAAAGCCTACAGAGAAAAAAGCTGCAGTGCTGCAGTGCAGTAATGGAAGCTGAACAAAGTGCTAGGTGGGAAAACCAAATCAAAGCAAAATCTTATCAACAAATCCTGATGGAATCAACCACGGGAAGCACGGACACCATCTGGGCGCCATGCGGAGCAAGACGGTCACCACCTGCTCCCTTGGCAACTTGCTAGTACATTCTCAAGGACTGTAAAGTTTTCATATAGAAGAGACCAGAAAAGTTAGGGGAAATTAGATAAGATTAATAGTTGAAGGATAGCACAAGGCTATACAAGATAAAGCTTCAATTGCAGTGTGGCTGTACTATTTGGCACCTTGGGTTTTAAGTCAAAGTGACCCCAGGAAATCTTTCTTCAGGTGGCAATTAGCATTTCAGCTCAAATTCCCCTAAGAGGGGAAAGGGAAAATTGGGAGGGGACACAATCAGGGTGTTCCAATGTTCCACCTGGCACTGGGTGAGCACACCCGCAGAGCACCTGTGAGAGAGAACACGCACAGCTTTTAGCCAGTGGCTCTGTCCTGGGTCCCTGCTACTCACCAGCATACCTCATTGTCACATCTGCCACACTGTCTTCTTTCTTATTACTATTATTATTAATGAACTTCACTATATGAACAAATCACACGTTGGTCACATCCCCCTCGCTGTCTTCTAATGGCCATTTGACCTGTCTTCCCACACGGAGATGAATGATTTAAAAATGACAATTCAGTAGCAGCAAGTCACAAATGCTAGCATATATAAGCATTTACTGTATACCCCAAACGTATTGTTTCACTTAATAGTCATAATTCTTTGAGCCGGGTGTGGTGGTGCACGCCTTTAATCCCAGCACTAGGGAGGCAGAGATAGGAGGATCACCAGAAGTTCAAGGCCACTCTGAGACTACATAGTGAATTCCAGGTCAACCTGGGCTAGAGCGAGACCCTATCTCGAAAAACCAAAAATAGGGCTGGAGAGATGGCTTAGCAGTTAAGGCATTTGCCTGTGAAGCCAAAGGATCCTGGTTCGATTCTCCAGGACCCACGTAAGCCAGATGCACAAGGGGCACATGCATCTGGAGTTCGTTTGCCATAGCTAGAGGCCCTGGCGTGCCCATTCTCTCTCTGTCTGCCTCTCTTCTATCTCTCTCTCTGCTTGCAAATAAATAAAATAAAATAAATTTTTTTAAAAAAAAAGAAAAACCAAAAATATGTATTTTTTTTCATAATTCTTTGGAAAAACAAGCTCACTGGTCCATCTTTTCAAGGAAATTGAAGTGCAGAGAGGTTGGGTGACCTAGCTGAGGACACCTATCTAGCACTAGGGTTGTGCTCGCCCTGGATCCCTTGCATGGCAAGAGCCTGCAGCTCAGAACTCTCAGATCACACCACACGGGAAGAGTTCTTAGCTGCGAGAGATCCGACAACCACCACTGGCTGTACCTGCCTCGCACTACCTTACAGTGAGGCAGTTGCTCCAGCCAGCTTCTCCGTTCATCAGCAGTGCTCAACCTCTGCACTCCAAAGGTCCCACCCCAAAAAAAAAAAAAAAAAAAAACAGGGAGGAAACCTCTTATCACTCAGAATCCTTCTGAAGATTTAGGGACACAAACAGTGTAAAGTCCCAAGGACAGTGTTGAACAGAGAATTCATTCATTCAAACATTTCATCAACCACCTATGTGACCTTCAGCCCCAAAAGCTTCCATGTAGTAGCAGGCAGAGCCAGCAGTGATGGAAGAAGTCATGAAACGTCCCAGGCTTCTGCCTGTTGGGGGCCAGGTAAGTAACAGGGACCAAGAGTTCAAAAACTTGGATTGTTTCACAAGCAGAGTGTTTACCCGAGGCCAGGCTGGACAAACCCCCGTCCCCTGCTCTGTCGTTTGTTTTGATTAGTACAAAGTTTCCGTCTTCTTTTTCTTACTAGTATTAACAAACCTGTACCGCAGCTTGTTTTCCCTACTCCTTGAGAGTAAGTCTTTTATTCTCTAGTATTTTAGCCAAGAAGCCAAGCAGAGCTAAATGGAGCAAGCGTGCAATGATCAGGAGGGAGTTCTGCCTCAACTTCCTGCCTAGCATTATCTGCTAATGTACAGTCGGGACTTCTGGGGGCCGAGACAACAGGGGAGTCAGGGCAGGACATCACTGCCAGGTCATCTTTCACATGCACTGGCCATGCCTCCACACTGGTCTGAAAGCCTTTAGGGTATCAGAAAGCAGATTCCCAAGCCAAATCAGAGAAGAACTCGGTTTCTACAAGGTCAAGGAACAAACAGAAGAAAGTCAAGGGACAACAGAAGTGCTGTAAGCAATTTCACGTGGGCCAGATGAGACAGAGAGGTGGCCTTCACCGGAGAGGCAAAAAGGGCTGGCCTCTGGTGTGTGTGAATGCAGCCAGACCCTTCACCAGTGCTGCAAAGGAAACAAAAATAAACTAAGGATAAAAAGAAAGCTGTTGCATGAAGAAGAATTCTTGCTCCAGTTGAGAGAGAGAGAGAATATGAGGAGAAAGAGAAAGCACACACTGAAATGATCTAAAGCTGCCTATAAATATTTGGGAACATCAAAGGCGGTCCTGTTAAATTAAAAATGCTGTCACACAGATAGGAACTAGCCTCCAGCACTGCCAGCTTCAACATGTGAGCCTGTGATCTGAGGAGAGGGTTCAGCTCCTCAAGAAATCTGATTCACTAAAGAAAAAAGTGAACAAGCAGTTGAGTTTTAATAAGGGCATTAAATACCTTAGGAATGAGCTAATTAGAGTTTAACTCTTTCAAGATTGTCCGAGCTCTTAAGAATGCTGTTAAGTAAGCTCCCTCTAGAATCTAGTTAAATCAGTCTCGAAACCTACAATGTGAAAGAAAAATATTAAAATAGCACCTTAGGACTTCAAAGCTGATAAACCCCAACTGGTCAGCTAAGACTTAAAGGCAGAGGCCGAATTCGGGGTGGGGGAAGCAGGAGGTTAACAACAACAACAACAAAAAATGCTTTCTGAGGTGAAATAGATGAGGTTGCTTGCTTATTTAAAAGCATTCTTTCTAGTTTAGGTAAGAAGAGGGCCTGGAGAGATGGCTTAGCGGTTAAGTGCTTGCCTGTGAAGCCTAAGGACCCTAGTTCGAGGCTCGATTCCCCAGGACCCATGTAAGCCAGATGCACAAGGGGGTGCATGCATGTGGAGTTCGTTTGCAGTGGCTGGAGGCCCTGGCGCACCCATTCACTCACTCTTTCTCTGCCTCTTTCTCTGTCTGCCTGTCACTCTCAAACAAAATAAATAAAAATAAAAAAGTTTAAAAAAAAAGAAGAAACTCACTCTTTTAAAATTTTTATTTATTTATTTTATTCACAGTAGGGTCTTGCTCCAGCCCAGGCTGACCTGGAATTCACTATGTGGTCTCAGGGTGGTCTTGAACTCACAGTGATTCTCCTGCCTCTGCCTCCTGAGTGCTGGGATTAAAGGCATGTGCCTCCATGCCCAGCTCAACCCAATACACTTTGAGAACAGATTTCAGAATGTCAGGTAGGAAGCCCTATGTGTTTGCTCACTCACAGGATACCCATAAAATCACAAGTAAGCCTTTCAAACACACTCAAGGTCACTAACAGAAGTCACCCACCAGTCTTCCCTGTACATATTCTAAATCAGAATAAGATGACAAGTCAGGCATGGTGGCACATGCCTTTAATCCCAGCACTCTTAGGGGGCAAAAGTCGGAGGATCGCCATGAGTTCAAGGTCATCCTAAAACTACATAGTGAAGTCCAGGTCAGCCTGGGATAGAGTGAGACACTATCTCGGAAAAAAAAAAAAAAAAGGAAAGAAAAAAATAAAGAATAAGAAGCAAGTCTCCCCAGTCAGGAAAGTTCCATCAGGATAGCAAACCCTTTCCTCAGCCTTAAAGAAAGATATAAACCAGGTATGACAACACATACCTTTAATCCCGTCAGTTGGGAGTGGAGGCAGGAGGATCATGAGTTTAAAGTCCGGCTGAAGAGATGGCTTACTGATTAAGGGTATTTGCCTGCAAAGCCAAAGGACCCAGGTTCCATTCCTCAGGACCCACGTAAGCCAGATACACAAGGTGGTGCTCAAGTTTGTTTGCAGTGGCTGGATGCCCTGGCGTGCCCATTCTCTCTTCCTCTCTCTCTCTCCCTCCCTGCTTTTTTCCCTCTCTCTCAAATAAATGAATAAAATAAAAATTTTTTTAAAAAGTTTAAGGTCATACATAGTTTAAGGCTACATAGCAAGTTTGAGGTCAGCCTGAGCTACGTGAAATTTTCAAAACATACACACGCACGCACACGACACGCACAGACCTTCACAGAAGGGGCATCTTTCTGCCTGCTGGTTTCAGGAATGTGAGGAGGTGGACAGCAACAGAAATCACCTCCATTCAAGAAGAGGAATTCACTGCTTCACTTGAAGGAGGGCTAGATGGGAGGGGGGAATGGGATTAAAAACTGCCACAATGCACTCCAGTCATTCCCACTTTTAGGAAAAAGTCAGTAGGTCAGATTTGGGGGTTAAAACTATTAAAGTGTTTGCTTTGGCAAAATCGCATGCTGGATTAAAGCAAGCACTAAAGTCATTTGTGGTTCCACATAATTAGGCCCCCAGAATGTAGCCTTAGTGGACCACAGCACTCAGGTCCCTACTAGGATCTAGAGGCACAACAGACGAACATGGTTTCTTTCCTTCATAGCAGTCTTGACCCAGCATAGGACATGGGTTCAGGGGCAACAAGCAGGCTGACTTAGGAACACACAGGATGCACACTTCCCACTTAGCTGAGCATGCAGAGCATGTGTGTGCTTCCACATGTTCATACGTGCCCAAGGGACCGAGCTGGAAACCTGGCCAATGACTGACCTGAACAGACAGGGGTGAGCTGGTTAAGCTCCCCTCTGAAGACACAAAGCTGAGAAGGGACTGGGAGTCTGCAGTGACAAACAGCCTGGATCTCTCGCAGCATGCTCCAAAACTACCCTGGTGAGCCCACCGACCTCACACTAGGGGACAAGGGACACAGGTACAAGTAGAACAGCTCTGAGTGTTCAAAACAAAAAGAAGAGGAAGGAGGAGGAGAAGATGACAAGGACAAGTCTGGGGACACAGTACTGTAATTGCAGCTGCTCAAAAAGCTGAGAGAGAAAAGCTGCATGTGGTGGTGCACACCTTTAATCCCAGCACTCGGGAGGCAGAGGTAGGAGGATCACCATGAGTTCGAGGCCAGCCTGAGACTCAGTGAATTCCAGGTCAGCCTGAGCTAGAGTGAGACCCTACCTTGAAAAAAAGCTGAGACGGGCTGGAGATACGGCTAAGCAATTAAGGCGCTTGCCTGCAAAGCCTAAGGACCCAGGTTCAATTCCTTAGTACCCACGTAACCCAGATGCACAAGATGGCACATGTGTCTAGAGTTTTTTGCAGTGACTAGAGGCCCAAGTGTGCCCATTCTCTCTCCCTCTCTACCTGCCTCTTTCTATCTCTCTCAAATAAATAATAAAAAAATTAAATTAAAAATTTAAAAAGCTAAGACAGGAAGATCATAAGTTCAAAGCCTAACTCGCTACAGAATGAGTTTAAAGCCAGCCTGGGCAACTTATGAAGTGCCTGTCTCAAAATTTTAAAAATGGGGAAAGGGCTGGGAATATAGCTCACATGCCTAGGATGTGTAAGACACTAGGTTTGAAATTCCCAATACTATAAAAATTAAAATAAAATAAAATAAAATAAAATAAAATAAAATAAAATAAAATAAAATAAAAAGACTCGCCAGGCATGGTGGTACACGCCTTAAATCCCATCACTCGGGAGGCAGAGGTAGGAGGATCGCCATGAGTTTGAAGCCACTCTGAGACTACATAGTGAATTCCAGGTCAGCCTGAGCTAGGGTGACGAAAAACACTAATGTAAGAATACACTATGTATTCTTAGGGTGGCCTTGAACTCATGGTAATCCTCCTACCTCTGTCTCCCGAGTGCTGGGATTAAAGGCGTTCACCACCACAGCAGGTGAGTAGTATCTTTTGACCCTGATGAACTACCACACTAGGACAAATGTCCAACCATCTAGGAACCACAGCACACAGGTTAGGTACACAGGGAAACATCATGAAATTATGCATGGTATTTTCATCCTCACCCTAACTCAATCCACACTACATTCCTTTAGTAACTCGTGTAACCCTTGAAGCAAACCTTGGAAGGATTCATCTCCATGGTACATATGAAGAAACAAATTCAGAGAGTCAAAGCCCATGGATATATCAGCAGCTAGCAATTGCTTGGGAGGGGACTCATCTTCAGTGCTATAGCTGCCTTTATGAAGTCCATGCTTCTGTAAGTGTTCCCAATAAAACTCATTGGTTCACGGCCAGACTTAGATCCGCTTTCTTTGGTCTGTCATGACCTTCATCTACCTGGGGTGAATATAAACTCAGAACCAAGAGCTTAAACAAAAGCTGATGAAACTACTGCAATACCTAGGACAAATGTCCAACCATCCCACAGCACACAGGTTAGACACAGGAAACATCATGAAATTATGCATCATCCACCTAACTCAATCCACACTACATTCCTTTAGTAACTCCCAACCTGGAAAAGAAACAAATTCAGAGAGTCAAAGCCCATGGATATATCAGCAGCTAGCAATTGCTTGGGAGGGGACTCATCTTCAGTGCTATAGCTGCCTTTATGAAGTCCATGCTTCTGTAAGTGTTCCCAATAAAACTCATTGGTTCACGAAGCTAGACTTAGATCCGTTTCTTTGGTCTGTCATGACCTTCATCTACCTGGGGTGAATAGAAACTCCAGGAGTCAGAAACTCAGAACCACTGTGCCCTGCAGAGCTTAAACGTGCTAGATGGAGCCTAACAACCTCTGGGGCATCTGTAAAGCTGGAAACTACTGCTCCTAATACCTATGCCAATGATTGACGACACCTGTGCCCCCAACCTCTCAAATACAGCTGGCTAAAGGCACAGTTATTAAGAACTAAATAGAATTTATACACAAAACACACTGATTATAATCCAAAAATTAACTTGCAAGTTGACTAGGATATGTATTTTCTCCCATAAAATGATAGTGCCATTTCTGCCGCCACAAAAGGACTACTAATTAAAACACAGCTTAGGCTGGGCATGGTGGCGCACGCCTTTAATCCCAGCACTCGGGAGGCAGAGGTAGGAGGATCGCCATGAGTTGGAAGCCACCCTGAGAATACACAGTGAATTCCAGGTCAGCCTGGGCTAGAGTAAAACCCTACCTCGAATTTAAAAAAAGAAAGAAAGAAAAGGAAGTAGGCAAAGCAGATGCACGCATCCACATGCCAAACCCTTGCTGTCTGTTTTCTAACTTCATACACAATTCTAATGTGGTTCCCTGGTCTCCTAGGGAGGAATCAGATGGCAAAGGTGAAAGTGTTGAAGTAGCAACTTCCAAACAGATGCTCTATCAGCCAGAAGGCAAAGGGAGGCCCACCTTGAGGGTGCAGTGGACAACTCTAGGGGGTGTGTTCACATCTGTCTTCATGCTAGACCCAAAACAGAAGTCACATGTCTTAAGGAAAAGACAGGTTTTTGAATTTGCACAAAAGGTCCTTTGGGAAGACCGTTTCCTCCATTCTACTGGGGTGTCGGAGCTGATCCTGCTTCAGCAAGCCAAGAGCATGGATTTCAGGAGCTCTTCTGAAATCCAGACATGACTTCAAGTCCAAGGGATGGGAGTTTTGCTTCTGGATTTGCTAAGACTTGAGAAGACACCCTCCATACCACCAGACTGCCTGGCTGTCCAATCTGACGTGTTGCACCACCAATGGCTCAGGCCTCCTTCTGTAAAGTAGTGCTTGAATGCCGAGTCCCATCCCACTCTGCACTCTGCATTCCATCACTCCCTTTCTCACGTAACACCAAGTGCTACAGAACTAATCCTGAAAGACACCATTTGTAAAGAGGTGAACAACATTTAGTTTGCTTTCAACCCCAGCTTTACCTGCCAATATGTGAGAGTGGGATAGCATAAGGTCCCGCATATAACCAGGTCTGGTGGGGTATGCCTGAAATCCCAGCTACTCAAGAGGCTCACAGGAGGACAGACATGAGTTCAAAGACTGGGCTACATAGTTCCAGATCAAGCGAGGCTACAGAGTAAAACTCTATCTTAAAAAATATTAATAATGAGCCGGGTGTGGTGGCGCACACCTTTAATCCCAGCACTCAGGAGGCAGAGGTAGGAGGATCGCCGAGAGTTCGAGGCCACCCTGAGACTACATAGTTAATTTCAGGTCAGCCTGGACTAGAGTGAAACTCTACCTCGAAAAACCAAAAAAAAATTAATAATGAAGCCCAGTGTGGTGACGCATGCCTTTAATCCCAGTGCTTGGGAGGCAGTGGTAGGAGGATCACCATGAGTTTGAGGCCACTCTGATACTACATAGTGAATTTCAGGTCAGCCTGAGCTAGTGAGACCCTACCTCAAAAAAACAAAAACAGGGGCTGAAGAGATGGCTTAGCGGTTAAGGCGCCTGCCTGCTAAGCCTAAGAACATTGGTTCCAATCTCCGGTGGTTCCAATCTCCAGGTCCCACGGTTAGCCAGATGCAGTGACGCAAGGGTGCAATGCCGCACTTTCCCACAAGGGGGCGCACACATCTGGATTTCATTCACAGCAGCTGAGAGACTGCTGGCGCCCATCTCTGTCTCCCTCTCCTTCTCTGTCTCTCTTTGTGTCTCTCTCTAAAAATAAAAAATAAAAATAAAACTTAAAAAAAAAAACACCCCTTTATTTAAAAAAATAAAAATAAAAACAGGCCTGGAGAGATGGCTCAATGGTAAACGTGCTTGCCTGCAAATCCAAAGGACCCAGGGCCCACATAAACCACATGCACAAAGTGGAACGTGAGTCTGGAGTTTGTTTGCAGTGGCTGGAGGCGGCCCTGGCATGTCCATTCTCTCTTTCTATCTCTCTCTCCCTCTCAAATAAATAAATAAAAATAAAAATATATATTTAAAACTATAAATGGATAAATAAAAGAATATATAAAGAATAGGGAGCCGAAAGAAAGGCTAGGCATAGTGGTGTATATCTTTTGTCCCAGCACTTAGGAGGCAGAGGTAGGAGGATCACCGGTTAGTTTAAGGCCACCCTGAGACTACAAAGTGAATTCCAGGTCAGCCTGGCCTAGAGTGAGACACTACCACGAGGAGAAAAAAAAATAGTCGTTCCCCCTCCATTCCAAAAAATAAGGTTGGCATGGTAACTAAGGCACCACTTACCATGGTCCCTAACCACATCCGCTGAGGCCTGGCATGCTAAGGCGTGTGCCAACTCTGTTGTCTGTAGGGTACTCCTGGCCACAGCGTACAGCAAGTTATAATCAAGTCAGAAACCACCTCACTCGTATAGAACTCAGCTTAACATAAATATTCATTAAATGTGAAAACCTATGGTGATGCAATGTTGAGCCTGCGAATTTAAACACAAGAAACAGGAAATGCAAAAATTATCACTGCCACTGGAACCTGAAATCACCCACACGGCACATTCAATACCACAAGCCAGTGTCTATGTGTCCTACAGATTTAACCTAATAACACCAAACTTCCAAACAAGGTGTTATCTGTTCATGAGGACATTTGTGATGGGCACTGGAACACTGTGAACATACCAGGAAAAGGAAGCTTTGAAAACTGTCTAACACACGTGAAATACAACATCACAGATTGTTCTAGAAATATTCCTGGAGGTCTTGGTGTACAATCTATACAATCCACACAAAACAGTGGGCAGGAGGGAGGGAGGGAAGGGAATAAGGGAGATGTTAACATGCCAAAAACTAAGTACAACTAAGCAATAATTTCATAATTTTCTGAATGTTTACAGTAGGTCCCATAGAATAAAAAAATACAAATGCTTACTAAGTTGAGATATAAAATTATTTCATGCATAGTCCACTGACAGCTTTAGAAACATGACTATAGTCCTCTAATGTGCTGCCAGGATGGAGAGATGGGTCTCAGCGGTCAGGCATTTGTTTGCCTGCAAAAACCTGCATAACCTAGTTCAATTCTCCAGTACCCATAGAAAGCCAGCTATACAACAGTGGTACATGCATCTGAAGTTAGTTTGCAGTGGCCAGAGGCCCTAGTATGCCCATTTATTCTCTCTCTCTCTCTCTCTCTCTCTCTCTTTTGCAAATAAATAAATAAATAATAAAAACAAGAGGGCTGAAGAGATGGATCAGCAGTTAAGGCACTTGCCTGCAAGGCCTAATGGCCTAGTTTGATTCCCCAGTACTCATGTAAAGGCCGATACACAAATTAATTAAATAAATTTAAAAAAAAAAATTAAAAACAAGCCAGGCGTGGTGGTACACACCTTTAATCCCAGAACTTGGGAGGCAGAGGTAGGAGGACCCCATGAGTTCAAGGCCATCTGAGACTACATAGTGAATTCCAGGTCAGCCTGAGCTAGAGTGAGACCCTACCTCGAAAAACAAAAAATAAATAAATAAATAAATAAATAAATAAATAAATAAATGATGACGGCCATGGTGGCACACGCCTTTAATTAAAAAAAGGGGGGACTGGAGAGATGGCTTGTTGGTTAAGACACCTGCCTGCCAAGCCTAAGAAAGCTGATTCCAATCTCCAGGTCCCACGTTTAGCCAGACGCAGAACAAGTGACACAAGGGTGCAATGCTGCACTTGCCCACAAGGGGGCGCAAGCATCTGGAGTGGCTGAGAGGCTGCTGGCACGTCCATTCTCCACCTGTCTCTCTGTCTCTCAAATAAATTTAAAAAAAAAAAAAAAACCAGGCTGGAGGGATGGCTTAGCAGTTAAGGCATTTGCCTACAAAGCCAAAGGACCTACATTCAATTCCCCAGGACACATGTTAGCCAGATGCACAAGGGGACGCACGCATCTGGAGTTTGTTTTCAGTGGCTGGAGGCCCTGGCGTGCCCATTCTCTCTCTCTTTCTCTATCAAATAAATAAATAAAAATAAAATTTAATTTTAAAAAACCCAAAATAATAATAATAATATAATAAAAAAAATAGTGCTTTCCACCGAGGCTTAAACCCAAGATCGTGCCTGGCTTTCAGAGTAGAAAATTTTTGAAGTAGCAATAAGGCATGCATTTAAGTACTCATACACAGCTGTTACTCTGTGCTACACTCTGGAGCTACACATAACATTAAGTATCTTTTTTTTCAGTTTAGTAAATAAGTAACACCAAGATATCATATACAGTTAAATAAAACACATCTTAAAATCTCACAGTCAGCCAGGAGTGATGGCACCAGCCTTTAATCCCAGTGAGTTCAAGGCCACCCTGAAACTGTAGTCTCAGGGACTACAGAGTGAATTCTAGGTCAGCCTGAGCTAGAGACCCTAACTCAAAAAACCAAAACAGGGCTGGAGGGATGGCTTGGTGGTTGAAGCGTTTGCCGGCAAAGCCAGGGGACCCAGGTTCGATTCCCCAGGACCCACATTAGCCAGTTGCACAAGGGGGCACATGCATCTGGAGTTCCTTTGCAGTGGCTGGAGGCCCTGGCGTGCCCATTCTCTCTCTCTCTCCCTCTTTCTCTGTCAAATCAATAAATAAAATATTTAAAAAAAATAACCAAAACAATAAAAAATAAAAATAAAAAAGCCAGCTCTGGCCGGGTGTGGTGGTGCATGCCTTTAATTCCAGCACTCGGGAGGCAGAGGTAGGAGGATTGCCATGCGTGCAAGGCCACCATGAGACTACAGAGTGAATTCCAGGTCAGCCTGAGCTAGAGTGAGACCCTACCTTAGAAAAAAAAAAAAAGCCAGCTCTGGCTATGCATGCCTATAACCTCAGCACTGAGGAAGACACTGGGTCACAGAATTGCTGGGGCTCACTGATCAGCCAGTCTAAGCAAAAAAAAAAAAAAAGTGAGTTCCAGGCTCAGTGAGACACCCTGTCTCAAGGAATAAGGTGGAAGGAAGCTCACCACTGGAGGGTTCCTAACACCCTCCTCTCTCTGGCCTCCCCGCGCACGTTCACAGGGCATGGCCATCAGCACACAAAGATGCATACAGCACACCACACACGCGCACACACACACACACACACGTCTACAATCAAACTGAGATGTTTTCTTCTCCAGGATGCTCAGAAAACGTTCCAGTGCTGTCACATACCAGGCAGGGTGAAGGTACCGAGTGTTGCCTCTTTGAGAGGACAAGCAGTGTGTGTTGTTTGGTTTCCTGAGAGAGAGTCTCTTTATGAAGCCCAGACTGGCCTCACACTCATGATTCTTCTGCCTCAGCCTCCTAAGTGCTGGCATCACAGGAATGTGCCAACATGCCCCCAATAAGATTAAATTATTTTAAGACTTGTTTGTTCTACCCATATCTGAAAACTGCTTGTGAACAGTTGCTACCACCATAGAATTCTCCCCTCACAGAACCTTCTTTTCTGGCCACAGTCACATCCCCTCCCTATGCTATCCCAAAGTAATCAGATCTAGAAGCATTTCAGCTCAATATCTGAGTTTTATATGCAGAGTACCAAGGCACGGAGTATTCTGGCTCAAAGGGACAAGCTGGTAGAACTAGGAAGCACATGACTGGAATAACTGAAAGTGTGACTACAGGTGAGAGAGCTGGAAGTGTGAGAAAAAACAGAGGGTAAAAATAGGGATCACAGCTGGGCGTGGTGGTGCACGCCTTTAATCCCACCACTTGGGAAGCAGAGGTAGGAGGATCACCATGAGTTCGAGGCCACCCTGAGACTACATAGTGAATTCCAGGTCAGCCTGGACTAGAGAGAAACTCTACCTAAAAAAAAAAAATAAGAGGCTGGAGAGATGGCTTAGTAGTTAAGGCGTTTGCCTGCAAAGCCTAACGATCCCAGTTTGATTCTCCAAGTCACCTGTAAGCCAGATGCACAAGGGGGCGCATGCGTCTGGAGTTCTTTTGCAGTGGCTAGAGGCCCTGACTCACCCATTTTCACTCTCCCTCTCTCTCTTTCCCTTTTACTGTCTCTAATAAATAAATAAATAAAGATAAATAAATAGGGATCAGATGTTGAAGTGGAGAAAATGTTTTTAGCAGAAGGGCAACTGAAATGAAAGGCACAGGAGGAAAGCCCAAGTCCCGTTCATTCAGAGGTCATAAAAAAATATTTTGTTTATTTATTTGAAAGAGAGAGAACGAGGCAAAGGGATAGAAAGAATGGATGCGCCAGAGCCTCCAGCCACTGCAAACAAACTCCAGACACATGCACCACCTTGTGTATCAGGCATACATAGGCACTGGGGAATTGAAACTAGGCTCTTAAGCTTCCCAGGCAAGCACCTTAACCACTAAGCCATCTCTTCAAGCCCAAGAACACGAAAGATTCTGATCAAGGGGCTGATCTCACCAGGTTACTTTAGAAAGACAAATCTGGTGGAGAAGGAAAAGGCTACTAAGAAGATAATGAAAGGTGGTTTAGGCACCATCAGGCAAGACGAAAGGTCAGCAAGAGGCAGGCAGGCCTAGTGTCCTGAGGACAAAGTCACTTGCCTCTGGATCACTCTCTGGCTAACTTGATGAGAATTCTGAAATCGCTTTCCAAGTCAAGCCTGCAACATTCTTCACATACCATTCACTGTCTGCTCACCATCGACTCCAAGACTGAGGTACTACGTGAAAAGATGCCAAGTCTCTTGGTACCCAGTGATATGAAAAAATAAAAATAAAAATTTGCACAAAGCTGAACACACAATGTCAAATGCATTTAATAAAAAAGCATACATAATTAGATACAAAGAAATGTATGTTTGTTTGTTTGTTTGTTTATTTATTTATTTATTTATTTATTTGAGAGGGAGGGATAGGGGACAGAGAGAGGGAGAGAGAAAGAATGGAAGCTCCAAGACCTCCAGCCACTGTAAATGAACTCCAGACACATGTGCTACCTTGTGCACCTGGTTTACATGGGTCTTGGGGAATCGAACCTGGGTCCTCTGGCTTTGCAGGCAAGCACCTTAGCCACTAAGCCATCTCTCCAGCCCCAAAGAATAGTATTTCTGTCATGTATGAGACAAGCATTGGCAACCAAGACCCCCTAAGTGGTAGACTGCCTTCCAGAACAGAATTCACTCCCAGATTAGATGAACTTTAAAAAAGTCTACAGCAGGCTGAGATTTTTTTTTCCTCCAGCATACATGCCAGCAGCTGTCACCAGGAACCCTAACACTCCAGGCTCATGGAAGATTTTTGGAACTCAACCATCAAAGTGGTTCTAGAAAAACCACTTTTAGCCCCAGATCAAGCTCCAAGCTCAGCTTCTCTTATGACCAAAGGCCAGAGGTCCTTGGCCACATTCCCTCATTGTAAAAGGAGAGTTGAATCATGACATTCCAATGTGCCCTTCACCTTAAAGGTATCTCTTGCAGATAAAAGCAAGCAAACAAGCAAACTTAGGTATACTGACTCACACATGTGATTCCAGTACCTGGGAAGCTGAGGCAGTAGGAATGCCATGAGTTCAAGAGCAGCCTGAGCACTACAGAGTGAGACTAATTACAAAACAAAACAAAAAAAAAAGGGGAATAGATTGTTACTAGAAAATGTTCAGTGCTAGGGATGGGATACCTTCCAGTGAGGTCATGGATACCTCCAAAACATTATAGGCCATTGCCGAGACCCTTGGTTTCCCATCAGGAATAGATGGTAAGACCCTATTGCTGAAGACTCCTCATACTTGGGCTGCAAGGTCACTGAGAAATCCTGCTGGAGCTGAGCTGAAAACCTCCTCCATGTAGACCAGCTGACAGAAAGCTGGAAAAAGCTATGCAGCATGCAGGTCAATGGGAGAGAGAGAAATCACCAGTGAAGATACTCAGCAGTGGACACTGCAAGCCTTAAATTTGGCCAGCCAGGCCAAATGAGCCAACAGGTGCAATAGTGGCATGTCAATTATGGGGAAACCAACCACTCTGTAATTGGACTGGAGGCCCACTCTATGGGAGGGAACACATCCCTGATACTGAAAACCTACAACAGGAGTAGTCATGAGCCCTAGGGGTGTAACCTCTGCTGGTGTCTGGCTAAATGTATATCCTATGCTCACCAAACTGCTTGGTAAGCACTTCTCTTAATGTTCATAAGCACGTATTAATGCTACTCTCACTTTTGGTTAGAGAAACTTCTCTTTTCAGATGGTGGCGACCTTGGGATGACTCAGAAGGCACCATGGTGCTGAGAAGAAGGGACAGAGGCGTGCTCAGCTCTGAAACATCTCTAACACACCTTCCAAGGCTCAGGGTCCATTGCAGAAGAGGTGGTGGAAAGAATGTAAGAGCCAAAGGAAGGGTAGGACTCCTTACAACGTGCTCCTCCAGACACAAAATGGCTTGGATATCCATGACCTTGCAGTGCCTGACACTACCTACACAAGACCATCACAATAGGAGGAAAAGATCATGACAGCAAAATAAAAGAGACTGAGAGAGGGAAAGGATATGATGGAGAGTGGAGTTTCAAAGGGGAAAGTGGGGGGGAGGGAGGGAATTACCATGGGATATTGTCTACAATTAAGGAAGTTGTCAATAAAAAATAAATTTTAAAAAGGGGGGGAGAAGTGGGGAGGATGGAAGGGAAAATCTCAATGAAGGCAGGCCAAATGACCGTGAGACTTAATTCAGCCTTCAAGAAATCCACAAGATACCATGGGATATTGTCTACAATTAAAGAAGTTGTCAATTAAAAAAAAAAAAAAAAGAAATTAGAAAGGTTAAAAAAAAGAAATCCACAAAAAAGCTAGGAATGTAAGTTCGAGGTACAGCACTTGTATAGCACGCTTGAGGCCCTACATTCAATCCCCAGCTCTAGGGAAAGGTGAGGTATGGACGGGGAGAGTAATCCAAAACAAAGGTGGGGGGAGCACAGGTGCTCATGTCTGTAATCCTAGCAAGAATAAGAGGATCAGGAATTCAAAGTCATCCTGAGCTACACTGCAGAGTTCAACTTGTAAGACAGTTTGGGTTACATCAAATCCTATTTCAAAGAAAGAAATCCAAAAGAAGCCAAGCATAGTGGGTGGCGACTCATTCCTGTAATAGCAGCACTTTCAAAGCTGAGGCAGGAGGATTGTGAGTTTGAGGGCCACTAGGTCATATATTGAGATCCTGCCAGAGAGGGGGAAGGAGAGGGAAAAGGAGAGAAAGAGAGAGAACATGCTTTGCTCACATCAGGGCCAGTGTGGCCTTCCAGGAGCATAACGTGAAGCTCTGAGGGTCTGGTAATGGACATCTCCCATGCAAGATGTTTGCAGAAGGACAGAAAGGAGCTTTGCCAACACATTTAGAACTTTCAAAGATAGGCAGATTCCAAAGCCTACGGAGGCCAGACACTGGGAAACGTAACTGTCAGTGAGAAGCAAGCTAGGTGATGCCAGAGAACTTGCGGCCTGGAGAGCTCACACCCACTGGAAAGGGAGGGTTGCCATAACAGGCTATGAGCACATGAGAATGTGGACCAATGTTGCCAGACCTTGCAATTTTTCAACAACAGTTGATCTACATGTAAAATTTATGGACATTTAACAGGAACCAAGTAGATGGAAGCTGTCTTCAGAAGCCCACAAATCTGTCGTACAGATGCACCAGTGAGTCTGGCACTTGGCTCTATGCACACCTCTGCCCACCAACAACTGACAGTGCCACTCTGAATTCAAGGACAGGTTCATTTGGCCTTCCTGAACCCAGGTTGTTCATAGCAGAGAGCCATTGGGTGAGAAAGAAAGAGGCTGGGCAGCCGCAACTCCTGAGCCACATACAAGCTGTGCACTGTGCAAGCCTCCAAGAACAGCTATCTGCCTAGACAGCCACCGTGACCTTGGCCAGAGCACAAGCACAGCCTGCGCTTCCAACCAGCTGCGCAGGAGAGCCCCACAGATATGCCATACCAGGTTTCTGTGCATGACAGCTATATCCAATCTCACAACAGACTAAAACCAGTATTCACTGTTCACTAAATGGCAGGAATATAGTAACTTAGCAAGCTGGGGTGGTTGTTACTACTGTGAACAGGAGACATGACTGCTGGGGGAGTATAAGCTTTTTGATCTTTGTATTTTTATTTATTTATTTATTTGAGAGCGAGGAAGATAAAGAGAGAATGGGTGTGCCAGGGCCTATAGCCATTGCAAAACTCCAGATGCATGTGCCACCTTGTGCACCTGGCTTACGTGGGTCCTGGGGAAATCAAACCTGGATCCTTTGGCTTTGCAGGCAAACACCTTAACCGTTGAGCCATCTTTCCAGCCCACAGGAGTATAAGCTAAAACTGCTTTTCTGCAGAGCAATCTGCCATTATGGAGTAAAGACCTTAGGCGTGCTCATGCTCAGTCACCCAAATTCTAGAAACTCCCTGACAACAGGCAAAAGAAACACAGAGGGCCGGGCATGGTGGCGCACGCCTTTAATCCCAGCATTTGGGAGACAGAGGTAGGAGGATTGCTGTGAGTTCGAGGCCACCCTGAGACTACATAGTTAATTCCAGGTCAGCCTGGACTAAAGTGAAAGCCTACCTCGAAAAACCAAAAAAAAAAAAAAAAAAAAAAAGAAACACAGAGGTTCCTGGTGCACGACATAATAGCAAAAGATAAAGACATGTTACACAGTCACTGAAAATGTTTTGGAGTATTTAGTAACAAGAAAACATACAGCCGGGCGTGGTGGCACATGCCTTTAATCCCAGCACTTGGGAGGCAGAGGTAGGAGAATTGCTGTGAGTTCAAGGCCACCCTATGACTACACAATAAATTCCAGGTCAGTCTGGGCTAAAGCAAAACCCTACCTCGAAAAATAAATAAATAAATAAATAAACCACAAGGGGGGCTGAAGAGATGGCTTAGCAATTAAGGTAATTGCCTGAGAAGTCTAAGGACCCAGGTTCAATTCCCCAGGACCCACGTAAGCCAGATGTACAAGGTGGCACATGCATCTGGAGTTCACCTGCAGTGGCTGGAGGCCCTGATGCACCCATTGTGTTCTCTCTCGACCTCTTTATCTGTCTCTCAAATAAATAAATATATAATATTTTTAAAAAGAGCTACAGGGTTTGGGGATGTAGTTCAGTTAGTAGAAAGCTTGTCTAACATGCATAAATCCCTAGGTTAGATCCCAGCAGTGCATAAAACCCAGTGTGGTGACTGATCCCCGTAACCCAGCGCTTGGGAAGTGAAGGCAGGAAGATCAGAAATTCAAGGTCATCCTTGGTTATATAGTACTACATAGTAAGTTCAAGTCCTGTCTCAAAACCAATTTTTGTTGTTGTCATTCTTTTTAATTCACAAAGAGAAAGGGCAGAAAATTAAAAATGTTTGAATAATTTTAGTCATGTGTGGTGGTGCATGCCTTTAAACTCCAGCACTCACTTGGGAGACAGAGGTAGGAGGATCACCGTGAGTTCAGGCCAGTCTGAGACTGCATAATGAATTCCAGGTCAGACTGAGCTACAGTGAGACCCTACCTGGGGTAGGGGGGAAGAGGGAGGGCTGGGGAAAGATGGCTTAGCGGTTAAGGCATTTGCCTGCAAAGCCAAAGTATCCCAGTTCAATTCTCCAGTACCCACATAAGCCAGATGCACAAGGGGGCACATGCATCTGGAGTTTGTTTGCAGTGGCTGGAGGCCCTGGTGAGCCCATTCTCTCCCTCTCTCTCTCTCTCTCAAATAAATAAAAAGAGAGGAGAGAGATAAGAATAGAAAACTAAGTTTTAAACAAATCTTACATCACTGGATGGGATCTGCAAACTGAGCCATCCTTACTTTTAGTTTACAATGTAGCAAGAGACCAGAAGTTCCCACTCAAACATTTTTCTCATCAAACTTCTAGTATCTTCAGAGTTTACTTTTACCAAATCAACTCTCACATCCATTTTCTAAACAATCATATCACACTGGCTGCTGAAAGGAGAAGGGATTAATATGAACTCTTACAACACATCTTAAGAGTAATAAAAATAAAACGCTCTCCTTTGAACCACAATGGGCCGGCTGACCTTATCCTTTTCACACTATCATAAGTCAACAGAGCTGCTAAAAGTCAGACTCTAAAACATGGAGTTCAGGCTACAAATGGAACAAAGAGCCTCCACTCTTTTGCCTCCTGCCTGTTCTGTTTGACAGGTACAAAGGCACGTCTCCACACAGGGGTTATCAGCTTTAACCTCAAAGGTAGGTAAAAATGAGTTGGAAAAGACCAGACTGCTCAAATACCACATACTGTGTTGTGACATACAATGGGTTGCACAGCCCAAACTCAGCACCAGGACCAGGTTTCCTCTCCCAAGGGGTCCTGCAGTATCCTACAGGCTATGTCCTACCAGACAGGACATGTCCCAGAGTAAGGTGTCTGCTTGCTGTCTGTTCCCCCCACCCCCACTCAGCTGCCTGCAGACAAGGACTGAGTCGTATTCCTCCATATTGGCTGCTGAGCCCCATCCAGAATCTGGTGGACACAGGACTCTGCTAAAAGTCTGCCAAAGGGAAGAGCAGGGACAATCAATCCACTGCTTTCGGGCTCTTATAGCCAGGGGACTGCAGTTTGCGCAAAGTCAGAAAGACAGCGTACATGGGACAGGATCTCTGGACAAAGCCATGCAAGACATCAGGAATAGCTCTAAAATGTCAGCCACAGGAAGGAGGTGTCTCTCACATCAGTAATCCCTTTCAAACTGGGTGTGGTAGCGCACGCCTTTAATCCCACCACTCAGGAGGCAGAGGTAGGAGGACTGCTGTGAGTTCGAGGCCACCCTGAGACTACAGAGTGAATTCCAGGTCAGCCTGGACTAGAGTGAGACCCTACCTAGGGGGAAAAAAAAAACCTTTAAATGCCAGAACACTTCAGCCATTCCAACTTTCCCAATGGCCAAAAACAACGGAAGTGCCATCAAGTGATAGCTGTATATTTGAGTCACTGGTCTCCTCTTCCCATACTTGGCAGCCTAGCTCTCAGTGGAAAAGTTGGAACGAGTCTTTTGTGATTGAGGGGGATGGAGCGATACAGAATAAATCTCTAAGAGAGTACAGGGTTTTCTCATTTCTCATTTTTCAGTCAAGTCAATAGTTCTGGTTTAAACCCAGCTCTGAATTCTATCAGTTCACATAACTTCCTCACAAGCAAGTGCTATGTGAAGCAGTCTTGGGAAAAGAAATGTCTTAGAATCAGCAGACTAGGGTTTGGACCAGAGCTTGGCTGCTGGCTTGCTCAAGTGACTGACAAGTGACTTTACCTCTCTGCTCCTGGCTTCCTCGTCTAAGACGGGGCAACTTCCATCTACTTTGTCAAGTTAAAGAAAGCAAAGCCCAGGGCCTAACACATGGCAAGCACTTGTTCCCTAGGAGCTTTCTGTTTTGTTTTGTTTAATTCTTTGAGACAGGGTCTTGCTATGTTGCCCAGGCTGGCCTGGAACTCCTGGGCTCAAGTGGTCCTGCCTCTCAACCTCCCAAGCAGCTACAGGTGTGCAGCCACAACACCTAGGTTCCTCAGTAACTACATATACATATGTATATATGTAGAGATATGAAGAGATTAGAGATAGGGTCTCATGTAGCCCAGGTTAACTATGAACTTCTGATCCTCCTGCCTTCACCTCTTGAGGGCTGGCTGGGGTTATATGTATGTGCCACCACATCAAGTTTTATGCAGTACTGCGGACTGAACCCAGTCTTCCTGCATGCTAGGCAAGCACTCTAATAACTGAGTCACATCCCTAGCTCTGCAACAGAAAGACTCAAAAACAAAATTAATTAGGGAGAAAAAAGTAACCACTTAACTCAATATATAATTGAAGAATGCCTGGCTTTCCTGTTACACACCTAATCATAAGACTCACTTCGGGGGGGGGGGTCCAGGTGTGGTGGTTAGTCCCAGCACTCAAGAGGCAGAGAGGAAGGAGGATCGCTGACAGTTCAAGGCCAGCATGAGACTACATAGTGAAAACCAGGTCAGCCTTGGCTACAGTGAGGCCACCCTACCTTGAAACTCTCCCCCCCAAAAAAGGACACACTTCTGGATCTCTCCTGGGACACTCCCCAGCTGCAGCAAGAAGAAAAAGGCCCCATGCCTTCGATGAAGTACCTGAATGCTAATCACTGTTGTCCCTGTCTTTACCATGTAGGACCTTCTTCCCCTGCATGTTAAAGAACTGCACTCGGTGCTGTGTTCTTGCAGTGTTGGGCATGCAATATACTAAGCAAGTGCTCTACTCATGCATGTGGTTCTTTTAAGGATGGCCATTAGTCTAACTATAGTTTTGTCTTGAATCCATATTCTCTAGACTTCAGAAACATCACTATAAGCAAGGTTTTCCATAAGGCATATATGAAGATTTTGAAGAACAAGTTCTTACAGTTACTCCCACTATCACTAGGATTTCAAGCATCTGTACATCCATAACAACTGTCCACATGAAGGATTTATTATCAACACCCAGTGTTTTATCAGGAAAAGGACATCTTCAGACTTCTACAATGCCTGAGACTGCTCTCTGAAACACACATACCCCACACACGGATCATTCTCAGACAACCTGGCATTTAACACCACTGGGTTTATGGAACCAGAAAGCCATTCTTTCCATCTAACCAAGCAAGCTTTGAAAATTTCAACAAAAAGAAAAAGTAATCCTAGAATAAATTAGCCAAGCTAAATGAAATTGTTCTCTCTAATACAAACCCGTAAGATCCACTATCTACCTCACTCAATAAATAAATGTCAAGGGCCAGAAAAGCAGCAAGCGTACTTGGATGGATCTAAGGATAGGCAAAAACAAACAGGCCTGCCCACTGGGGTCCAGGCCCCCAAGGAGGGAGGAGCTGCTCTTCCAACCTTTCAACACATGCTCCACTTTATTTTTCAAGGAATGGTGGAAAGGAATACATTTACACCCTTCCTGTCTCCATATTTCACTGGGGTAATGTCTTCTTACACTTCAACTCAATGCAGAAGAGCAAAGATTTCTTGAATAGTTATTTCTTTTCTTTTCTTTCTTTTTTTTTTTTTTTTTTTTTTTTTTTGGTTTTGTTTTTCTGAGGTAGGGTCTCACTCTCTAGCTCAGGTTGACCTGGAATTCACTATGTAGTCTCAGGCTGGCCTTATCCTACCTCTGCCTCCCGAGTGGTGTGCACCACCACACCCGGCAATAGTTATTTCTTTCAAGGATGATGCAGAACTAGCAAGAGATGGATGTTCAGGAGAGAAGTTAATTGTTAATTCATCATCAATAATGGATGTCTTTGGGCATGAGGGCTTATTTCTTGAGAAACTCAATTGGGAAGGACTATCACTTCTGTGTGCACAGGTCTTCCCTCTATGAAAAAGACTGAGCACCACACAGCAGCACTGCATGTTCAGTTCAGACCAGGGTTTTAGTCACAGCCACCAAATAAATATGCTCAATGAAAGTGTGCAAAGCAGGGAGTGGTGGCGCACACCTTTAATCCCAGCACTCAGGAGGCAGAGGTAGGAGGATTGCCATGAATTCGATGCCACCCTGAGAATACATAGTCAGCCTGGCCTATAGTGAGACCCTACCTCAAAAAAAAAAAAAAAGCCGGGCGTGGTGGCGCACGCCTTTAATCCCAGCACTCCAGAGGCAGAGTTAGGAGGATCGCTGAGAGTTCGAGGCCACCCTGAGACTACATAGTGAATTCCAGGTCAGCCTGGACCAGAGTGAGACCCTACCTCGCAAAACCAAAAAAAAAAAAGTGCAAAACTGCAGGTTTCATCCCTCCAATTCCTGCCAGTCTTAATAACCCATCATTCCACTCACATCCTTCCTATTCAACTAGTCAATGACAAGTACTAAATTGGAGCTTCTCCTTTACCCTTGGGAGCAAAAACATTATAGAAACATCCAAGCAGTAAAGCTGGATGTATTTTCAGGAAAACAAAGGACCCCCATTCAGCAGGGGGTCGTGGCACACACTTTAATCCCAGCCCATGAGAGGCCTGAGTTCAAGGCCACCCTGAGACTTCAAAGTGAATTCCAGGTCAGCCTGGACTAGAGGGACACCCTACCTCGAAAATAAAAAAAAACAAAAAGTGCCGATTCACAAGTATGAGCATGCAATTTCGAAGGCTCCAGCGCCTGGAAGTCCATGACAGCCAGTTTAAAAACTTCACGAACAGATGCCGGGCGTGGTGGTGCACACCTTTAATCCCAGCACTGGGGAGGCAAAGGTAGGAGAATAGCCATGAGTTCGAAGCCACCCTGAAAATACAGTGAATTCCAGGTCACCCTGGACTAGAGTGAGACCCTACCTTGAAAAAAAAAAAAAACTCAAGAACAGAAAATTAATCAGAAACCACTTGAATTAAATGTCAAAATCCTAAACTGCCCAGTTCTATTTATTTGACAAGAACATGACCACCAGTCAGGCCTGGATTTCAATACAGGTTTATCATTTTCTAGCTATCTGAGGACAGAAAAATAAATGTGCCTTTCTTTGGCCTTGGCTCCCTCCTCTTTAAAATGAACTAGCACTAGTTGTTAATTCTATATGAATGACAAATCTGACATGTTTGGCACGGTTGCCTGTACACAATGGAAGCCGTGGCTGCTTTCCCTCCATACTCTTCCCATCTCCATCCCCAGTCAGAATTGTCCTAGTGCCTCCCATGAGATCTCAGGGTACAAAGCAGAAGAGACCTAGGAATTTATAAGGTCACAAAACAAAGCCCTAACTTCCCCCCAATCAAATGCTTGCTTTTAACCTATGAAAGCCCATCTGACAAGACAGTCGGCAACCCTTCTGTGTAAATCCAAGTCAGCTGTCAGGATGCAATTGTTCTATGAGGCTGAGTCAATTTTTGGAGGCAGGCCTATTAACTTAAAATGGAGATGAAAAGAAAGTGTTTGATCAAATGCTGAACAGCAAAAACATACTGACAGGGAAACACAGCAGAGGAATTAGCTTCCTAAAATTATTCTCTGTGATACCCCTAGTCAACAGGTATTTAAGGGGCTCAGCCAGCCTCTCTAATATGACCCCCAGCTCTCCGTGCACCCCAGTAGTTACGGAACCTATCTGGTTCTTATACTCTCCACTTCAAACCCATCACTTCAGGAAGCATCCAGAATGACCGATTTTAAGGTTACCCAGAAGCTATCTTTCTGATTCCTTCTACAAATGAGTTCCTCAGGCAGGTTTCTAAATTTCCCCCCTCAAAGAACCAAAAATGTATTTTCACTTTAAAACTAACTTTCATCCCTAGTAATGCAAAATTTCTGTTTAACCAATCCACATAACACTAGCCAGTGTTTAACTGGCTGTATTTATTAACTTCACCAACCATGAGGGTGACACAGCCGCATGTTCCTGTTTCAGATAATGATCTCATCAATAGCAACACATTGATAGATAAAATATGAATAAAGATAAAATATGAATCAATATTTCTAAAAACATTTTAAAGGCCCACATTCCAGAAGTACAGATGAAGTGTAATTAATTCTTCCAGCACTTAGCTATAGGCCTGACACTCTTAGATGCAAATGGGTAACAATGGTACATGAATAAGATAATAGAAGTAACTAATACAAAATTTCATACCCTTCACAACTTTCACAGAAAAGCAAACCACCTCCTTCATAAAGACTACACTAATGGCCAGGCTTGGTGGCACACGCCTTTAATCCCAGCACAGAGGTGTGGCAGAGGTAGGAGGATCGCAGTGAGTTCAAAGCCACCCTGAAACTACAGAGTGAAGTCCAGGTCAGCTTGGGCTAGACTGAGACCCTACCTCAAAAAACTAAAAAAAAAAAAAAAAAAAAAGAAGAAGAAGGAGGAGGAGGAGGAGGAGAGAAAGAAAGAAAGAAAGGAAGAAAGAAAGAAAGAAAGACCACACTAATGTCCTTGGGGATAATTTAAGCCTAAAATGCATTCATCACAAGGTTTGAATTACTAACACTTTCCTCTCCCACACACATATACACACACTGGACATCCAGGTTTCCTCCTATCCTAACCCATGCAAGTAACTGAACAGTGAACAAGTACTCTAAGTAGAGGTAGCTGAGCAAACCAGGCTAAGATACAGTATCTACTTTATAAACACACACAAACACTTTCACTGGCATACAATAGAAAAATCAGTACTACAAACCACTTTCTTATCTTAGAATTTTAAAGGAGAGGGACATTCAAACAGGTTTTTGTTTTCTCCTCTCAACCCAAGAATATTGCTACAGAACCACCCTGGAAATAACAAAAGTAAGTCTACAGTGCTACTATTTAGCTTTAGTTATCAGAAAATAAACTAAGGACCATAGAATGTCAAATGACATTTAAAGCAGTAAAATAAAAGGTAGGGGCCGGGCATGGTTACACACACCTCTAATCCCAGCACTCGGGAGGCAGAGGTAGAAGGATTACCTTGAGTTCGAGGCCACTCGAGACTCGAGACTACACAGTAAATTCCAGGTCAGCCTGGGCTAGAGACCCTACCTCGAAAAACCAAAAAAATAAAATAAAAGGTGATTTTCAAAGGTTCTGTGAGAGTACTGAGAAAGCAAGATTAATCTGAAGTTGAACATTTGTTTCTTCTGTGCTCCCATCTCTCTCTCTCTCTCTCTCTCTTACACACACACACACACACACACACACGCACAAAATGTTAAATTCCTTCTCAGCAGTCTTAAAACATCACTTTCCTGGGCATGATGGCACACACCTTTAATACCAGCACTTGGGAGGCGGCAGAGTTAGGAGGTAGGTGGGAGTTCAAGGCCATCCTGAGACTACATAGTGAATTCCACCTCAGCCTAGGCTAGAGCAAGACCTTACCTCGAAAAAAACAAGCAAAAAAAAAAAAAAATCACAAATGTCAGGCTGGGGAAATGGTTCAGCAGTTAAAGGCACTTGCTTTCAAAGCCTGAAGGCCTGGGCTTGATTCCCCAGGACCCACATAAAGCCAGATGCACAGAGTGGCACATGCGTCTGGAGTTCATTTGCAGTGGCACTAGGTCCTGGCATGCCCATTCTCATTCTCTCTCCTGCTTGCAAATAAATAAATTACTTTTTTTTAAATGGCAAATGGGCTGGGCATGGTGGCACACGCCTTTAACCCTGGCACGTGGGAGACAGAGGTAGGAGGATCACTGTGAGTTCAAGGCCATCCTTAGATTACCTTAGACTACATAGTGAATTCTAGGTCAGCCTGGGCCAGAGTGAGACCCTACCTCGAAAACCCCCCAAAAAAAGTAAAAGTGCCACCAGGCATGGTGGTGCACACCTTTAATCCCAGCACTCAGGAAGCAGAGGTAGGAGGTTCACCGTCAGTTCAAGGCCACCTGAGACTACAGAGTGAATTCCAGGTTAGCCTGGGCTACCTCAAAAAAAAAAAGTAAAAGTGCCACATTAAGGCATATCCCAACTCCAACCCCCAGCAAGGCTGTAAATCAATTATTTCTAAAGCTATGGGTGCACAGTGAAAACTTAGAAAGGGAGTCACAAGGAGCAAGATTTAAGATTCAAATTATTCCTGAAGGCTACAATAGAGATGTTTAGGTATCTTCTGCAAAGCATCCTATCTAAAGCTTCGTGGTAAAGACAGTAACAGTAACATAAGTTTGCGGGCTGGGGGGCCGATAAGTCCAAAAGCATGTAGCAACCTCAGCTGTCAGAGAACTCAGTCAACACGTACCAGGGCAGAAGTTTAAGATGGGGACGAGAGTCGTGTAAGGCAGTGTTGATCGTCGCAAGCATAGGTACCTCCTACAGCTTAGTGAAGACACGCCTCTACAGAGCCACACTGCGCGGGCTCAGCGTCCCATCCACTCAGGGCTCTGACGCTTCACGTGGGAGGAGGAGAGGAAGACGCTGTCTACACTGGGCTCTATGGGATCAATTCCATGCAGTCCCTTTTCTCTTCATTAAGACATCCAAGAGTTTTAAAGCACAGAGAAGGTCCAAACTTTAGGCCCTGAAGCCATCCTGTCACCCCCCAAAAGGTTCAAAGACAACCTTTCCACATTGCGCCCACCTGAGGCGTACCGTGCTACCAATGAGTCAATCACAGGCGCCGCTGGCTGTCCACTAAAGTTTTAACAAACTGAGGAAGCGGGAAATCTACCCAGCCAGCCAGCCACGGAGGCTAACTCAAGAGTCCCTCCTTGCAAAGAGTGGGCACAGCTTAAAACTCAGTAGCCAACTTCCTGTAGATCGCAGACCTCTTCCCATTTGGAGCAAGGTGGCGGCCCTGTCAGTGAGTAGTAACCCAGGCTCTCGTCTTTGTTTTTTTTTTTTTTTTTGCAGGCCTCCTTATGAGTGCTCGCTCCCACTCCCGCCTCCCCTGGGGAGGATAGGGGGTCTCCCTTCCCCATCCCCTGTAAACTGAGACACGCATGGAGGGTTGCCTTGCACCGCCACATTCAGTGCACCCCCCCAGTCCCCCACTCCTCAATCAGCTCCGCCTGCCCCCCACCACCACCACCCTTCCCGCTGCTGCTGCTGGTGGTCCAGGGCCGTGCCAGAGGGTCAATGCCCAGGTTAAGGTGGCCGGTAGATTTCAATGGGGAGGGGCGCGCGTGTGAGAAGGGAAAGGGAGAGGGTTAAATCTGATGGTTGTGCACGCCTTCAACCAGGACGCTCCCCAAACCCGAGCATGTCTGGATGGGAAAAGCAAAGCCTGCGGCCCTTTTTTCATGCAGCAGCCACTCACTCGCTCCATTTTTTTTTTTTTTTTTGTCTTTTTTTTTTTTTTTTTTTTTTTTTTTTGCAAAGTTGGCATGCAACAGGTAGTTAGTTTTCAGGGACTTTCACCTGCGGCCAAGAGAAATGTTCCAGCGGCTCCCGGGTGGCGGGTCGTTTCTCCCTTACCCCCCCCCTTCCCTCCAGCCGCCAGCGTCTCACCCCTTCCAGCGAGGCGCACCCACGGGAGGGGCCCCCCCACCCCACGTGCGCTGGTCGTCCTTGTCGATCCCCCCACCCACTCGATGCAGCGTCCCTCCCGTCCCCACGCTGTGGGGGGGGGGGGCAAAGAGAGAGAAAGAGAGAGCAGTGAGCGATGCCGCCAGCCTCCTCGCCGCACCCCCTCCCCACCCGCCCGTCAATCATCCAAGCCCGCGGCGGGGTCGGCAGGCGCAGCCCCCCGGAGCCATCTTGGTGGCGGCGGAGGCGACGGCGACCGGAGTGGATAAGGGGAGGGGGGAAGAGGGTGAAGAGATGCCCCCCCTCGCCACCCTGGGGAGAGGAGGAGGATGCGGCGTGCAAACTTAACTTACCTGCACGATCTCGCCTTCGGCGCTGAGCATGGCCCCGGCCCTGGAGAAACGGCCCGTGAGTCCCGTGGTGTGGGTGGTGTAGTCTCCGCTCGGGCTCGATTCGAACAGCACCACCTCCACGAACGCCGTCTCCTTGGCCCGCGCCGAGCCGGGCCCGGAGGCCGCCAGTAGTAAGCCGAGCAGCAAAGGCAACGGTGGAGGTGGAGGTGGCGGTAGACGCCGGACGCCGGGGCCGGGGCGGAGGTGGTGGAAGAGACGCAGGAGAAGGAGGAGGAGGAGGCAGCCCGGGGCCCCTGGGCGCCCGCCCGAGCGCGGCCTCATGGTCCTACGGCGGGAGGACGCGGAGGGCGGGCGCGGCCGGGCATAGTCGCGGGCCGGCGCTGGGACCCGAGCGGACGAGCGAGCGGACGGACCGACGCCTCCTTCACAACCCCATCGCGGCGTCGGCGGCGGCGGCTTTGTGGATCGTAGGCTCCGCTCGGCTCCCCGGGCCGTCGCGCCGCGGCCCTTTCATCTGCTCCACGTGAGGGGTTATCCCCGCCCCCGCAGCGTCGTGACCCGCTCTCCCCTCCCTCCCTCCCGCCCTCCCCGCGCTCGGCCGCCGCCGCCGCCGCCGCCACAGCAGCCGCCGCCGCCGCCGTCGCCACCACCGCTGTGGGGAGCGGGAAGGCGGGGCGGGCGCGCCGGAGGCGAGGGGCGGGGCCCTGAAGCCTTGAACGCCCCGCCCCGGCCCCGCCTTCTTGCTCCGCCCCCTCTCGATTTCGCTCCGCCCCCTTCGACTCGGCTCCGCCCCAGTCGGTCGTCTGGGCCACGCCCCTTTTACTCTCCTGCACGCCCGCCATCTGGGTCACGCCCCCTGCGCCCTAGCTCCGCCCCCTTCGTCACCTGGGTCACGCCCCTTGCGCTCTAGCTCCGCCCCCATCCGCTGTCGAGACCCCGCCTCAATGATCCTCCCTCACGGCCCTTAAGCCGTCTTGACCACGCCCCCTGTATTCTGGCTCCGCCCCAGTCGTCGTTTCTGTCACGCCTCCTCGTCCTCGCTCCGCCCCTCACGCTCTGGCTCCGCCCCTCCTCCGCCGGTCCTCGGCGGACATTTCTCTTCCCTGGGCAGCGAGGCTCCTTCAACGTGCTGCGGTGGACGTTGCGCCTTGCTCGCCTGTAAAGCTCCGCGTGTCCGCGATGTGGTGCTGGGTGCGGTGGGGGGGTGCTTGGAAGGCCTCGTCCTCGCGTTGGAAAGAAAGTCTAGTCCACCAGTTCCGCGTGGCTGCGGAGCCCATCCGGGGATTCTCAGTTCTGTGGGGGGCGGTGGTCTAAAAAGCAAAAATTTTAAAAGCCGGAAGGTGTGCAGCTAGGCTGTTCATCAATCTCCTGCGCCCCCCCAACTGAAGGGGTGACGACAGGTGTGGAGGGGAACGAGAGGGAGCTAGCTGGAGTCTGATGGGGGTTCATCTCGCTGCAGCCCTGCAGGCTGTCTTGAGCTCTCTGGAGCTTCACCATGAGCAGAAGGGTTCCACACGTTTCATGCACGAACTGCTGACCGCCAGATGAACGCCAAGGACACGTGCTCTCTCGGGGGCCCAGAAGTCCCCGGAAGATAAAACTTTTAAATTCCTTATGAACTCAATGAAACCCTCCTTTGGAAGTCACCTTGCAATTGGAAAGCCACATTAGGGGCTGGAGAGATGGGTCAGCGTTTTGGTTTTGGTTTTTTTTTTTTTAAGTTTTTCGAAGTCGGGTCTCACTCTAGTCCAGGCTGACCTGGAATTCACTATGTAGTCTCAGGGTGGCCTCGAACTCATGGTGATCCTCCTACGAGTGCTGAGATTAAAGGCGTGCGCCACCACGCCCGGCGTGGCTCAGCACTTTTAAGGCACTTGCTTGCAAAACGTAAGGACCCGGGTTCGACTCCCCAGTACCCACATAAAGCCAGATGGACAAGGTCGCGCATCCGTCTGGAGTTCATTGGCAGAGGCCAGAGGCCCTGACTACCCTCTCTCTCTCTCTCTCAAATAAATAAAATATTAAATAAAGAAAGAGCCACATTGAATTTTCACTTCCTTTACATATCTTTCCTCCCTGACCAGAATGACTGTTCAAATATTTGGTTAGGATGATCTGCTTCTACTTGCTACCACACCCATAATTTTTAAAAGACAAAAGAATACTCATTGAGAATTTTCTTCAGTTAAACAATTTACCAAGGTTAAATTTGTAAGGTGCAAAAAAAAAAAAAAAAAACTATTATTCAAATTGTGGAATACAAAAATACAATTGGAAAGATCACAGGTCTGTGGACCACCCAAAGTCTTGTCCAAGAGGGAAAATAAGAGAGTTTTTCTTTTCTCCAAAGCCAAGCTTAGCCAGTGCTGGCTAGCTGGGCACCATCAGTCCTGAAAATCCCTATTGCACCCTTTTCCACCTCCAATGGCACCACTCAGTCCCCAAGGGGAGAGCAATCACCACAGCCCATGCATGCATCACATATTGTAATATTTAAAATTCAAGGCCATCAGCAACTGATGAAGAATAAACAAACATGGCCTGCCTATACAAAAGGATCTTCCTTTTAACTTTTTTTCTTTTTTTGGTTTTTCAAGGTAGGGTCTTGCTCTAGCCCAGGCTGACCTGAAATACACTATGTAGTCTCAGGCTCCTGAGTGCTGGGTTAAAGGTGTGGGCCAACATACTGGGCCTTTTTAACATTTTAATGTTTTAATTTTCAATCAGAACTTACACTTAAAGGCAAAAAAGCAAGGCTATAAGGAGTTCTTATTCATCAAGAAATGAAATAATGGCCAGGGCATGGTGGCACACGCCTATAATCCCAGCACTTGGGAGGCAGAGGTAGGAGGATCTCTGAGAGTTCAAGGTCACCCTGAGACTACACAGTAAATTCCAGAACAGCCTGAGCTAGAGTGAGTCCCTACCTCGTAAAACCAAAACACAAAAGAAATACTGACTAGGGCATGGTAGCACATGCATTTAATCCCAACAGTCCAAAAGCTGAGGTAGGATCTCAGTGAGCTGGAGGCCACCCTGAGACTACATAGTGAATTCCAGGTCAGCCTTGGCAAGAGTGAGATCCAACCTCAAAAGACCAAAATATATATATTTTTTCAACCAGAAAAGGGTAGAGAGATGAGAGATAGGCAGAGAGAATGGGCACACCAGGGCCTCTAGCCACTGCAAAAGATTTCAAGGTGTATGGGCCACTTTGTGCATCTGGCTTTACATGGGTACTGAGAAATGGAACCTGTGTCCTTAGGCTTTGTAGGCAAGTGCTTTAACCATAAGCCATCTCTCCAGCCCCAAAGGGTGAATTTTACAGAAATATTTTTAGCCAGGGGTGGTGGCTCATGCCTTTAATCCCAGCACTTGGAGGTAGGAGGTAGGAGGATCTCTGAGTGTTCGAGAACACCCTGAGACTACATAGTGAATTCCAAGACAGCCTGAGCTAGAGTGAGATCCTACTTCGAAAAAGAAAAAAAAAAATTGTTTATTTGAGCGAGAAAAAATGGGCATACCAAGATCTCTTGTCACTGCAGATATACTGTAGACATATGTACCACTTTGTGCATCTGGCTTTACATTGGCACTGGGAAATTGAATCTGGGTCAGCAGGCTTTGCAAGCAAGAGCCTTTAACTGCTAAGCCATCTCCCCAGTCCCCTTCAGAAGTATTTTCATGCAAACATTTAAGTTTTATTTATTTATTTGAGAGAAAGAGATAAAGAGGCAGATAGAGAGGAGAGAATGGGCACACCAGGGCCTCTAGCCACTGCAAACCAACTCCAGGTGTATGTGCCACTGTGTGTATCTGGCTTATGTGGGTACTGGGGACTCAAACCTGGGTCTAAGGCTTCGCAGGCAAGTGCCTTAGCCACTAAGCCATCTCTATAGCTTTTTTTGTTTTTTTTCTTTTTTTGAGTTAGGGTCTCACTCTGGCCCAGGCTGACCTGGAATTAACTATGTAGTCTCAGGGTGGCCTTGAACTCACATCAATCCACCTACCTCCATCTGGGATTAAGGACATGCGCCACCACTTCACACCTATGTAGAAGATTTTTATGCACTTTGAAATCTTGACTCAAATCCCATGCCCTCACCAACCCTACTCTGACTATCGTACTTAAACTTCATTGCACTCCCCTACCTCCACCCCAACCTCCCTTGGCCCGTCTTCTCTCACTCCTATAGTATTTATCACCTCCTAACATACTAAATAATTTGCTTGTTTATTTTTGTCTGTCCTCTACACCCACGTACACACATGCCAGAGAAAAAGCCCTAGAATGGCTGGAACCTTTGTCTTCCTCATTGGTTTAGGCTGAAGCCACCTGGCCCAGAGTAGACACTCAATAAATATTTGCTGCATGAATGAATGCCTAAATGAATGAGTGATAAACTCATCGGCGTATATCCCTCCCATTCGGCAGACATCTAGAGCGGCTTGTTAACAGCTGTCTAGAAGCACTGGGCTTCATGGGCTCAAAATAAATTCTAAATGTGGAGAAGAATAATACTGTCCTCCTTGAGAACCAATATGCAAACCCAGACAGAGGTTAGGGGAAAAAAATTGGTTCTGACTTTTTTGTTTGTTTTTCTAGGTAGGGTCTTGCTCTAACTCAGGCTGACCTGGAATTCACTATGTAGTCTCAGGCTGGCCTAGAACTCATGGCGATCCTCCTACCTCTGCCTCCCAAGTCCTGGGATTAAAGGCGTGTGCCACCATGCCCGGCTCCTGTTGCTATTTTCTGCACTCTGGTTATTTATTTATTTATTTTTAGTTTTTTTTTTCAAGATAGGGTCTCACTCTAACTCAGTCTGACCTGAAACTCATTCTACAGTCCCAGGTTGGCCTTGAACTCACAGTTATCCTCCTCCCTCTCTCTCCTGGGTGCTGGAATTAACAGTGTGTGTTGCCGGGCATGGTGATGCATGCCTTTAATCCCAGCACTCGGGAGGCAGAGGTAGGAGGATCGCCATGAGTTCAAGGCCACCCTGAGACTACATAGCTAATTCCAGGTCAGCCTGGACCAGAGTGAGACCCTACCTTGAAAAACCAAAAATACTAATACTAATAATAAATAAATAAATAAAAATAAAAATAAAAGTGTGTGCTACCACACCCTATTATTTTATTTTATTTTTAGGTTTTTTTTTTTTCAGGTAGGTTCTCACTCTGGCCCGGGCTGACCTAGAATTCAGGGTGGCCTCAGACTCACAGTGATCCTCCTACTTCTGCCTCCTGAGTGCTGATATTGAAGGGGTACACCACTATGCCTGGCAAAAAAAAATTTTTTTAAGTACTTAAGTGGGCTCAGTTCAAGTAAAAAAAAAAAATTAAGATTTATTTTTATTTACTTTTTAAGAGACAGGGAGAGAGAGAGTGAGAATGGGCGTACCAGGGCCTCTAGCCGTTGCAAACAAACTCTCAGACACATGCACCACCATATGCATCTGGTTTACGTGAGATCTGGAGAATTGAACCTAAGTCCTTAGGCTTTGCAGGCATGCGCCTTAACTGCTAAGCCATCTCTTCAGCCCCTCATTTTATTTTTTTAGATTTTTAGTATTTTATTTATTTATTTATTTATTTATTTATTTATTTATTTATTTATGAGAGAGAAAGAGGCAGAGAGAGAGAGAGAATGGGCACACCAGGGCCTCCAGCCACTGCATATGAACTCCAGATGCATGTGCCCCCTTGTGCATCTGGCTTACGTGGGTCCTGGAGAGTTGAACCAGGATCCTTTGGCTTTGCAGGCAAGTGCCTTAACCGCTAAGCCATCTCTCCAGCCCCAGCCCCTCATTTTATTTTTAAAAATATTTTTTGGGCTGGAGAGATGGCTTAGGTGTTTGCCTGCAAAGCCAAAGGATCCTGGTTCGATTCTCCCAGGACCCACATAAGCAAGATGCCCTAGAGCGTGCATGCATCTGGAATTCATTTGCAGTGACTCGAGGCCCTGGCATGCTCTCTCTTTATTTCAAATAAATAAATAAATAAATAAAATATATTTTAAAAAAATTTTATCAGGGCGTGATGGCGCACTCCTTTAATCCCAGCACTCAGGAGGCGGAGGTAGGAGGATCACCTTGAGTTTGAGGCCACCTTGAGACTACATAGTGAATTCCAGGTCAGCCTGGACTAGAGTGAAACCCTACCTTGAAAATCCAAAAATAAGGCAGGGGGCTGGCTATGGTGCCACACGCCTCTAATCCCAGCACTCTGGAGGCAGAAATAGGAGGATTGCCATGAGTTCAAGCCACCCTGACTTTACATAGTGAATTTCAGGTCAGTCTGAGCTACAATGAGACCCTACCTCAAAAAAAAAAAAAGGTTTTTTTGTTTTTTTTTTTAACTTATTTATTTGTTTATTTGAGAGAGGAGTATGGGTGCCCCAAGACCTCTTGCTGCTGCAAATGAACTCCAAACATACCCGTCACTTTGTGTCCTAATTATTTTAAAATAAAAATGAAGTTTAAAATTGGATTACCTAGTCCCTAAAGTCAAACATCTCCCTGCCTTTTCCCCCTCCTTCCTTCTGCAAACATTTATTACTATATGAGACAAAGGAGTCAATAAAACATAAGTACACATTAACGATTTTACAAAATAGTTTTAAGACTTTGGATCTCAGCCTACTTCTTTTAGGTGATTCAAATTGAAGATATGCTAGCATTCTTCCACAGCCATTTATATCTATTTCTGGAAACTTTCATTTATTGTATTTAAACATCATATAATTCTCTTGAAAGGTACAATGGTTGTTACACAGACATGTGGTGGCAGTTCTTTCAAACCCCTTAGAAGTATCTCTTGGGCCTTTGAAGTCTCCCATCAATCTCTGTCTACTTTTAGCCTTCAGGCAGAAGGCCCCCGACCCATCAGTACTTTAAACCCTGCTTCAACCTGCCCCTGATTTGCAATGGCCACCCAACCAGGAGTCACAAAACTCAAACAAACGCTCCAGGGGCCATGCAGAGAATGTGGCTGAGTGAAGAGGGCCAGGTGTAAGCAAAAATAACTGGCAAATGAGATGGTAAATGGCAGTGAAGCTTCAAACAGAAACACCCTTGGGAGTGGTGGCCCCCGGAATGCCTGACCATTCTAAGAGGGTCACTCCCGCTCATTGCTGCTATGTGGAATGCAGTCCAGAACTCTCACAGTCATCTGATTGAGTCCAAAGAAGTAAAAGAAAAAGTCTAGATTTAGGCGGGCTTGATGGCGCACGCCTTTAATCCCAGCTCTGATGAGGCAGAGGTAGGAGGATCGCTGTGAGTTGGAGGCCAGCCTGAGACTATAGAGTGAATTCCAGGTTAGCCTGGGCTAGATCAAGACTCTACCTCAAAACAAAACAAAACAAAACAATCTATATGTGACTTGCAGCATCTACTGGATTTTAAGTGTTTGCAATAATGTTTTTGTTTTGTTTTGTTTTGTTTTGTTTTTTGAGATTCTGTTACTACTCCTGGGCTAATTAAACACATTTACAGGCGATTTTGGCTTCAAAAGGCACAGAAGAGAAATCTGACAGAGTAAATACGGATTGTGCCAAGTAGTAAAACAATTGCTTCCAGGCTATTATCGTAAAGGAACACAGCGGCCCAAAGAGCTGAGAAGTGTAAATACCGCACTATATATAGGAGACAGTTGTGTCCCGCACCCTTCTCCCCGGAGGCACAGTCCTCAGGATGCAGTGTTTCAACCGAAATGGAAGGCTAAGTCGTGTGCCTGCTTGGCCAAGATGGATGAGGGGGTCATGAGACCTTTGAAAGATAGACAAATCAGGTTGCTTTTACCTGGTAGATTTTGCCTCTATTTGGAAATAAAGGGGGAGGGGGAGGGGAAGCGGGAAAGGTTGGGAAAAATAACAACTTAAAAAAAAAATTGAGGAAATAAAAGTCCCTTATTGCCAGGCGTGGTGGCGCATGCCTTTAATCCCAGCACTCAGGAGGCAGAGGTAGGAGGATCACCATGAGTTCGAGGCCACCCTGAGACTACATAGTGAATTCAAGGTCAGCCTGGACTACAGTGAGACCCTACCTCAAAAAACCATTAAAAAAAAAGTCCCTTACTTGGTTTTGCCCAAGATAGAAAGAATTAATACTAGAATTAATAGGAGAGGAGCTGGAGAGATGGCTTAGTTTAGGTTAAGGGGCTTGCCTGCAAAGCCAAAGGACACAGGTCGGTGTGTGTGTGTGTGTGTGTGTGTGTGTGTGTGTGTGTGTGTGTGATTTTTCGAGGAAGTGTCTTGCTGTAGCCTAGGCTGACCTGGAATTCACTATATAGTCTCAGGGTGGCCTTGAATTCAAGGCAACCCTCCTACCTCTGCTTCCCTAGTACTGGGATTAAAGGCATGTGGCGCCACCACATCCAGATAGCCAAAGGATACTGGTTTGATTCCCCATGTAAGCCAGATGCACAAAGTGGTGTATACATCTGGAGTTCGTTTCCAGTGTCTGGAAACCCTGATATGCCCATTCTCCTTCTCTTTCTCTCTCCATATATATTATAATAATCTGCCTCTCTCTCTCTCAAATAAATAAAAAGAATTAATAGGAGAGAAGAGAGAGCTTAGAGGATAATGTGGAAAGATACACTCATTCACAGTGTGCGGAAAGCATCAGGTTACAGGGAGGTGGTAATGAACCCGAATGAAGGATTTGCATTCTGTTCCACAAAGGTAACCGCTACTTTCTGGCCCACACTACCTGGAGCTGTCGATCACAAAGCTCAGCGCCCTAACGTAAGTGAGCATGTGACTCAGAATGACCAATCAGAACACCCTGGCTACAATAATTGGTTCAGAGATCAGCATGTGGCCAAAGCAGGGCCAATCAAATTTGATCTATTGCAACCAGGTAGAAAGATCTGCCCTCTGCTCTGAGATCTCAAACTGGCCAGGATTAGGTCAATTTAAACTGTATGTGGTTATTTTCCTCAACCACAAAAAAAAAAAAAAAAAAATGCTGCTGCGGAAAACACTAGCAGAGACATGTTGAAATGAGACAAGAAGAGAAAGAGCCCCGTCCTGGGGGGAGGGGGGGCTGAAAAATGACTCAGCGGTTAAGGCGCTTGCCTGCAAAGCCTAACAACCCAGGTTGGATTACCAGTTACCCACGTAAAACCAGATGCACAAAGTGGCACATGTGTCTGGCGTTTGTAGGGGCTAGAAGTACTGGCCTGCCGGTTCTCTCTGTCTGTCTCTCTTCTCTCTATCTCTCTCTGCTTGCAATTAAACATATATTTTAAAAAATTTAAATAACAACAAAAAAGGCCCAGGTTCCATTCTCCAGTACCCACATAAAGCCAGATGTACAAAATGACACATGCATTTTGGAGTTCGTTTGCAGTGGCAAGAGGCTCTGGCATACCCAACTCTCCCTCTCTCTTTCTTTCTCCTTGCTTGCAAATAAATAAATAAAATTTAAAAATTAAACAGCCCAATATGTAAATACTTACACTAGAGCTCTTTATCATTTTAATTTGTGGATGCTTAGAGGAAATTACTCACTTGAAGAGGAAAAAAACTATAATCTACGAATATAATGTAGAATATATAAATATATACATAAATGTAAATATATGTATTATATTTTAATTAATTAATTTATTTATTTTGGTTTTTCGAGGTGGGGTCTCATCTGGCCCAGGCTGACCTGGAATTCACTATGTAGTCTCAGGGTGGCCTTGAACTTATGGTGATCCTCCTGCTTCCTGAGTACTGGGATTAAAGGCATGCGCCACCACACCTGGCTTCCTTTCACTGATAGTGCCAAAACAATTTAGATCACCATAAGGAAAGAAAGAAGGAGCGAATTTAACGATAAATACAAATAATACAGAGCCCAGGAAAATTCTGGTTCCAGACACAGCAGTATTCAATGCCCCTTCTCTGGAGTTTGTGGCTCTGCTGTCCTTGGGGGTGTCAGTTTTTCTTCAGGTCTATACGTGTCCCCTCTCTTCAAAGGGCAAGCCACCCACGTTGCCACTATTCCCCAGGAAGGAATTGCTTTACCAAGTCATGGGTTGACTCTCATAGGCCAAACCCAATCGCCTCAAAACCCTGTTAACAGATCGCCTCCTACAACGTATCCTTTGGCTCCCCACCCCAGGATGTGCAGGTCCCAAGCCCCTTCTCACCCCTCAGCAGGTCCCTCTTGGAGCCCAGGACCTGATATACAACATAAGCCACTCTTCCTCCCAGTAGACCTCTTCTCTATTTGAGGACAAGGGCTATGCCTTTTCCTAGGCCGATAATTCCTGGCAAACTGCCTTGGATACAGTTGGCCCACAGTAAGTATTCACTAAGTGACTGACTCTTGAGCCTATCCCAAAACTGAAGCCTGACATTCAAAGGTTTTCCTTGATCGAGCTCCAAAACTGTTCTTCCTGCCTCGCTTGTTCCTTCCACAGCCCCCCCGGAATACACCAAGCCCTTTGCCACAACTTCATCCTCTTATTCGCCTCTGTAGCTTGCCCTCACCCCCACTCTCACCCCCCAAGGGCTCATGATGGAAGGATCTGGAAACATTGGCAAACCAGTTTTCTGGTCGCAAGATCCTGCAGTTGAGATTTCTGTAATGGAAAAAAAAAAAAAAATTGACTTAGTTTGCCTCACTTTCAACTTGCGCGCGCCCGCGCGCACACACACACACACACACACACACGATACTGTTGGAATGAAATGACTCCCGCCCCTCTCCCTCGCTATAGTTGGTTTTCCAGCGACGCAGGTGGTGTGGGGGCCAGGAAGGCTGGGAAGACTGTTTCCTAGCATGCGAAGGATTAACAAGTCGTGTTTATTGAGCATTTATTGTGTACCAGGTACTGCGCCAAGGGCTTGGCACATGTTTTTTCCTTTGATCTCTATCTGGGGCATTTAGTATCCCCATTTTATAGGGAAGAGGAGGGGGCAGTGGGCTTAACTGAAGTTACTAAGCTTCATAGGGATGAAACCAAGACTGGACCCAGATCTGATGCTAGAACTTTTGTTCTTTTTTTTAAAAAAATATTTTTAAAATTTATTTATTTGAGAGAGAGAGATATAGAAATAGGCAGGTAGAGAGAGAGAGAGAGAGAGGGAGCGAGCGAGAATTGACACGCCAGGGCCTCCGGCCTCTGCAAACAAACTCCAGATGCGTCCGCCCCTGTGCATCTGGCTTACGTGGGTCCTGGGGAGTAGAACCTGGGTCCTTTGGCTTTGCAAACAAGTGCCATCTCTCCAGTCCCTTGTTCTCTTTTTTATGATTTATTCATTTGAGAGAAAATGAGAGGAGAGAAAGAGCATATAGGCATGCCAGGGCCTCCTGCCACATGCATGCACCACCTTGTGCATCAGGCTTTACATGGGTACTGGGGAATCGAACCCAGGCCATCAGGCTTGACAGTGTAAGCACCTTTAACCATTTGAGCCATCTTTTGGTCTTTATCTCCAAGTAGAAAGAATAGAATACATGCTCACAGAGAAGTGGAGTTGGGAGACAATGAGTTTCCAGGAAGAAATACTGTCTTACCTCCTAAGGCTTTATTTGTCTTGCTCTTGCCATTTAGGAAACACAGCTCTATTGACTGTTCTTAGGTTCCTAGACACATCCCTGAACATTAGCACTCCCCACTCTTTTTTTTTTTAAGATTTTTAAAAAATTTATTTATTTGAGAGAGACAGACAGAAATAGACAGGTAGAGAGAGAGAGAATGGGCACGCCAGTGCCTCTACCAACTGCAAACGAACTCCAGATGCGTGCGCCCCCTTGTGCATCTGGCTTATATGGGACCTGGAGAATCGAACCTGGGTCCTTAGGCTTCGCAGACCTTGAAATCATGGCACATGCCTTTAATCCCAGCACTCAGGAGGCAGAGATAGGAGGATCATTGCGAGTTTGAGGCCACCCTGAGACTACAGAGTGAATCCAGGTCAGCCTAGCCTAGAACGAGAGCCTACCAAAAAAAAAAAAAAAAAAAAAAAAAAAAAAAAAAAACCCTGCCTGGCTCTCTTCCTCTCTGCAGTAAAGCCAGGTGCTGCTCATTTTCCTCTGCTCCTGACAAATTGTGTGACCAAGTTAAGTTGCTTTCCCTCTCTGAGCTTGGGTTTCCTTGTCAGTGAAGTGCGGGTGATCCTTGCTCTACTTCAGAGGGGCAGCTGGTTGGACCATGGTGGGTATGATGACTGACTTCAGCTTGAACTCCATCTAATTGTCTTTGTTCCCACAGCACTCAACACTTGAGACTCAGTTGTAGAAGGTTCTCGGCCATCCCTTGCCTGACCCAGGGCAATGGTAGTGGCAGCCAATTCTGGTAATCAGGACTTCTCCACATCCTTGTGGCTCTCAAGCCCTGGAACAGGAGCTGTGGTTTATACTTCTGTTTGTTTCTTCCATGAGTTAATGATTAACCTCCAGTGTTTAATTTTGTGTAGACAGACAGGACTCTGTTGGTACCCAAGTCTCTGTCCTGGGCCAAAAGTGGTGCAGAGATCAAAGAAATCCAAAGACACAGGAACCCTCCCACTGCCCCGTTCTAGAATTGTCCTTTAGCCTGCTGGCATTTACTGCTGCCCTGTTGTCCCTTGACCTTGCTCATAGCCAATGCTTAGGTTAGCCCTTCTCTTTGTGATAAATCAGCTTCCCATGGGGCCACTGCAAAGCCATGTGCCTTCCAGATCCCCCATGTCCTTGTCCCCACCATTCCCTTTCTTCTTTTTACCAGGCCTCACTCCACCACAACCATGAGCCTTTGCTCTCTCACTGCTCTGCATACCTCAGAATGTCCCTGAGCTTTTTTTTTTCAAGGGAGGGTCTTGCTATAGCCCAGGTTGACCTAGAATTCACTATGTAGTTTCAGAATGGCCTTAAACTCATGGCTATCCTCCTGCCTCTGCTTCCCAAGTGCTGGGATTAAAGGCGTGAGCTACCATGCTCACCTTTTTTTTTTTTTTTTTTTTTTTTGATAGGTTTTGAGTGATCACTGTGTCTGTCACCATCACCCTGGAGATGGTTGTCAGGCTAGGAGTGAGGGCAGCATTCATGTCACCTCTTCCTCTGCAAGTTCTCCTGGGCCCTGCCAGATGTGGTAGAGGTGGGAAGTCTTGTAGTGGGCAGTCATCTATCTTCTTGTTTTATAGATGGATCTTGACTCTTTTCTGTTTTCTCTGCCATCTGTAAAATAAAACAGATTCTTGGGCTGGAGAGATGACTTAGCAGTTAAGGCGTTTGCCAGCAAAGCCAAAGAACCTAGGTTCCATTCCCCAGGACCCATGTAAGCCAGATGTGCAAGGGAGCACATGCATCTGGAGCTCATTTACAGTGTTGGAGACCCTGGTGTGCCCATTCTCTCTCTCTCTTTCTCTGTGCCTTTTCCTCTGTCTGTCTGTCTCTCTCAAATAAATAAATAGAAATAAACAAATTTAAAGAATATATTTTATGGTGCCAGGCATGGTGGCACACGCCTTTAATCCCAGCACTCGGGAGGCAGAGGTAGGAGGATCACTGGAAGTTCAAGGCCACCCTGAGACTGCATAGTGAATTCCAGGTCAGCCTGAGCTAGAGTGAGACCCTACTTCAAAAAAACAAAATGATATATATTTTATATATTTATTTATTTGAGAGAGGCAGAGAGAGAGAGAGAATGGGCACGCCAGGGCCTCTGGCTACTGCAAATAAACTCCAGACACATGTGCCACCTTGTGCATCTGACTTTACGTGGGTCTTTGAGAATCAAACCTGAGTCCTTTGGCTTTGTAGGCAAGTACCTTAACCGCTAAACCATCCCTCCAACCCTGGAATAATTTCTTAGTACTTTAGTAAAACGTCACAAACTTGGTGGCTTCAAGCAATTTTTTTTGTTGTTGTTGTTGTTGTTTTTCGAGGTAGAGGCAGGGTCTCACTCTGGCCCAGGCTGACCTGGAATTCACTATGTAGTCTCAGGGTGGCCTCGAACTCACAGTGATCCTCCTACCTCTGCCTCCCGAGTGCTGGGATTAAAGGCGTGCGCCACCACGCCTGGCTAAGCAATTGCATTTTATCCTCTCATAGCCTAGAGGACAGAGGACCGGAGTCGAGTTGCTACCAGCGCCATATTACCTCCAGAGACTAGAAGAGATAACCTTTTTCTGATTCTCTGATTCTCTGAGCTTCTGCTGTCGGCCAGACATCTTTGGGTTGGGGCTCCATCACCCCAGTCTCTGCTCCTATCTCCACATGGCTTCTCCTTCTCCCCGTGTCTTTCCTCTTCTCTCTCTCTCTCTCTGGTTTATCAAGGTAGAGTCTTGCTCTAGTCCAAGCTGACCTGGAATTCACTATGTAGTCTCAGGCTGGCTTCAAACTCACAGCAATCCTTCTACCTCTGCCTCCCGAATGCTGTTTTTTTTTTTTTTTTTTTTGTCTCTTATGAAGACCTTAACATTAGGTTCATCCAGGAAGTCTAGAATGATCTCACTTTGTGACCACTAACTTCATTACATATGCAAAGGTACCCCTCCCTCCCCCAGATAGGAGGATCTTCATAAATTCAAGGCCAGTCTGGGACTACAGAGTGAGTTCCAGGTCAGCCTGGGCTAGAGTGAGACCCTACCTTGAAAAACAAAAATCTGAACCCCAAACCCTTCTAGTCCAAGCATTTCAGATGGGGGATACCGCAGCTTCTCAGGCACACTCCTCCATGTTAACACATGTAAAACTCTTGCTTATCACACAGGAGCAAATGCAAAACTGTTCAGAAGAGCATTGTTAGTAATAAAAGAAGGAGGAGGAGAAAGAGGAGGGGGAGAGGGGAGGAGGAGGAGGAGAAGAAAGGCTAGATATGGCCCATTCACTGTGAAATGGTGCAGAGCCAGCTTGGTTGATTCATAAATGCCACATATAAAGGTAGAGGAAGCTGGGCTTGGTGACATTCCCAGCACTAAGGAGGCAGAGGTAGGAGGATTGCTGTGAGTTTGAGGCCAGCCTGAGAATACATAGTGAATTCCAGGTCAACTTGGGGTTAAAAAAAAAAAAAAAAAAAAGCGAGACTACCTTGTAAAACAAAACAAAACAAAACAAAACAAAACAAAACAAACAAACAAACAAACAAAAGAGGGGTTAGGCTGGAGAGATGGCTTAGCAGTTAAGGCGCATGCCTTCAAAGCCTAAGAACTCAGGTTCGATTCTCCAAGTCTCACATAAGCCAGATGCACATGGTGGCACATGAATCTGGAGTTTGTTTGCAGTGGCTAGAGGCCCTGACATACCTATTCTCTCTTCCTTTCTTTCTCTCTCTCTTTCTCTAATAAATAAATCTTAAAAATAATAAAAACATATTTTTTAAAATGCTAGTGTTTCTGAGTGTGGTGGTGCACTCCTTTAATCCCAGTACTCAGGACGCTGAGGTGAGAGTATCCCTGTGAGCTCAAGGTTAGTCTGAGACTACATAGTGAATTCCAGGTCAGCCTGGGCTAGAGCAAGACCCTGCCTCAAAAAATAAACAAAAACATCATATGGAAACCTACTTTTCTGGACAATGGATACCCCCAAAACATTACAGGCCATTGCCGAGACCCTTGGTTTCTCACCAGGAATAGATGGTAAGACCCTATTGCTGAAGACTCCACATACATGGGCTGCAAGGTCACTGAGAAATCCTGCTGGAGCTGAGCTGAAAACCTCCTCCATGTAGACCAGCTGACAGAAAGCTGGAAAAAGCTATGCTGCATGCAGTTCAATGGGAGAGAAAGAAATCACCAGTGAAGATACTCAACAGTGGACACTGCAAGCCTTAAATTTGGCCAGCCAGGTCAAATGAGCCAACAGGTGCAATGCAAGGCATGTCTATTATGGGGGAAACCAACCACTCTCTATTTGGACTGGAGGCCCGCTCCATGGGAGGGAATACATCCCTGATACTGAAAACCTACAACGGGGTAGTCATGAGCCCTAGGGGTGTAACCTCTGCTGGTGTCTGGCTAAATGTATATCCTATGCTCACCAAACTGCTTGGTAAGCACTTCTCTTAATGTTCACACCCATATATTAATGCTGCTCTCACTTCTGTTTAAAGAAGCTTCTCTTTTTAGATGGTGGCAACCTAGGGATGACTCAGAAGGCACCATGGTGCTGAGAAGAAGTGACAGAGGAGTGCTGAAATATCTCTAACACACCTTCCAAGGCTCAGGGTCCATTGCAGAAGAGGGGCTGGAAAGAATGTAAGAGCCAAAGGAAGGGTAGGACTCCTTACAACGTGCTCCTCCAGACACAAAATGGCCTGGATATCCATGACCTCACAGTGCCTGACACTACCTACACAAAATCATCATAATAGGAGGAAAAGATGATGACATCAAAATAAAAGAGAGACTGAGGGCTGGAGAGATGGCTTAGGGGTTAAGGCGGCTGCCTCCTAAGCCTAAGAACACTGGTTCCAATCTCCAGCGGTTCCAATCTCCAGGTCCCACGTTTAGCCAGATGCAAAGTGACGCAAGGGCGCAATGTCGCACTTGACCACAAGGGGGCGCACACATCTGGATTTCGTTAGTAGCAGCTGAGACACTGCTGGCGCACCCATCTCTGCCTTCTCTCTCTCTCTCTCTCTCTCTCTCTCTCTCTCTCTCTCTCTCTCTCTCTCTCTCTGTGTGTGTGTGTGTGTGTGTGTTCTCTCTCCAAAAAAATCATAAAAAAAATAAATAAAAAGTTAAAATCCAATTTCAAGCTGGGCATGGTGGCATGTGCCTTTAATCCCAGCATTTAGGAGGCAGAGGTAGGAGGATCACTGCATCTTGGCCACTGAGCCATCCCTCCAGCCCCCAAATAAGATTCCTCAACCCTAAAGCTGAGGTTGAAGGTGCAGGTATACGGGAAAGTCTTTCTAACCCAAAGGCAACAATAGGCATTGAAATTTCTCTGCTCAGGACTATTCCTGCTGCTTCTGGGGCCAAAGAACAGAGGCGTGAACATCGCGCCTGGAGTGAGCACTGACTGAGCCAGGCGGTTTCTTTCATTCTTGTGCATGAAGCAGAGGCTCACTGGTGTGTGGCTGATCTAACACGTAACTGTGACGACTCACAAATGATATCATGCTGGAGCACCAACAGGGAAATGACCTTTAAAAATGACTTTATAGGGCTGGAGAGATGGCTTAGCGGTTAAGGCGCCTGCCTCGTATGCTTAAGAACGTTGGTTCCAATCTCCAGTGGTTCCAATCTCCAGGTCCCACGTTTAGCCAGATGCAAAGTGACGCAAGGGCCCAATGCCGCACTTGACCACAAGGGGGCACACACATCTGGATTTCATTCACAGCGGGGCGCCCATCTCTGTCTCCCTCTCCCTCTCTCTCTGTCTCTCTCTGTGTCTCCAAAAAAAAAAAAAAAAAGAGAGACTGAGAGGGGGAGGGGATATGATGGAGAATTGGGTTTCAAAGGGGAAAATGCGGGGGGAGGGAGGGACGTACCATGGGATATTGTCTACAATTTTGGACACTGTCAATAAAAAAATTAAAATTAAAATTAAAAAAAAAAAGAATGCTGGTGTTAGAAGGACCTTCAGAAGTCATTTAAAGTCCTCAGAGATGGCAAAAAGTTCCCCTCATGGGTCAGCCTCCCCAGCTGTGGTGTTAGGGATGTGGAAGCTGGGACTTGATAGAAAGACCCCTAACTTGGTTAAGACATGCCTGCCTGGTAACAGGAGGTGTCCAAAGGCGTTTAACTATAGACAGGCTCCCTCTTCATTTCTCAAGGAGAGAGCTGATACTCAGACAGAAAATGACTTGCCCAAAGTTACACAGTGCATCATTGGACAAACGACATTGGTGCAGGCAGCCTAACATTCCGTCGTGACCTTTCCTCTCTGGATGTCCACTGTCATCTGTAGTTTGTTTGCTTGTTTATTTTTGTTTTGCGAGGTAGGGTCTTGCTGTAGCCCAGGCTGACCTGGAATTCACTATGTAGTCTCAAGGTGGCCTCGAACTCGTCGTGATCATTCTACCTCTGCCTCAGGAGTGCTGGGATGAAAGGAGTGCACCATTACCCCGGGCTTCATCCGCAGTTTATTAACTGAATGCTACTCAACCACATTTATGCCCCGTGCCATCCAAAAGCAACGGATCCAAGATTTCATGGGCAAGCCAGCACTGCACTCTTTGATAGGAGTTCCTGTCTCAGAAGAAACTTTAGTTTCAGAAGAGACAAGGTAACCAAAGCAGAGGGACACACTCTTTCTCCCTCCCTATCTGGTAGTAGGGACCCTGTTAATCAAGTGTTCAACGTGGGGATTCTATTGCCCCCTAGTGCTAGAATCCAGAACAACATGCGATGTGAGTTGGGCCATTTTCCAAATGGACTTCAGATATTTTTATTCTGTTTATTTTTATTTATTTTTTTAAAGTTTTATTTTATTATTTATTTATTTATTTGAGAGAGAGAGATACAGAAACAGGCAGGGAGAGAGAGAGAGAGAGAATGGGTGCACTAGGGCCTCCAGCCACTGCAAACGAACTCCAGATGCATGCACCCCCTTGTGCATCTGGCTTACGTGGGTCCTGGAGAATCAAGCCTCGAACCCGGGTCCTTAGGCTTCATAGGCAAGCGTTTAACTGCTAAGCCATCTCTCCAGCCCGATTTTTATTTATTTATTAAAGACAGAGAGAGATAAAGAGAGAATAGGCACGCCAGGGCCTCCAGCCACTGCAAACTAATTCCAGATGCATGTGCCCCCTTGTGCATCTGGCTTATGTGGGACCTGGAGAATTGAACTGGGTCCTTAGGCTTCACAGGCAAGTGCCTTAACCACTAAGCCATCTCTCCAAAAAAAGGGGGCCTAGAGAGAAAACAAAAACAAAACGAAACAAAAAAAATCACTATGGAGAGACAGAAAGCTGGGTCAGGCATCAGGAACATGAACCTGATAACCAATTCTCCCAAAGGCCTCCCTGATAAGCTGATTACTGTATAACTCCAGGAAGGTTTTACATATATCACAGTCAGATGACATCCACCCAGATCAAGCTGTGGATGTTTCTAGCCTCCTAGCCTAGCAGCCTCCTTCCTGTCCCCTGTCTGTCAGCACCCACCTAAGGAGAATAGTTATTCTATGGCTTAATTTTGGATTATTTTTGAACTTCACAATAATAGAATCTTACGGCATATTGATGGACATTTGACTTGTTTGTTATTCTACTTGAAGTTGAAAGAATGTTCTTTTTTTTTTTCGAGGTAGGGTCTCGCTCTAGCTCAGACTGACCTGAGGCCTCGAACTCATGGTGATCCTCCTACCTCTGCCTCCCGAGTGCTGGGATTAAAGGCTAGAATGTTTTTTGCTTTTTAATTTTATTTATTTGAGAGAGCGAGAGAAGGAAAGAGGCAGATTGAGAGAGAGAGAGAGAGAAGAATGGGCATGCCAGGGCCTTCAGCCACTGCAAACCAACTCCAGACACATGCACCACCTTGTGCATCTGGCTTATGTGGGTCCAGGGGAATCAAACTGAGGTCCTTTGGCTTTGCAGGCAAACGCCTTAACTGCTAAGCCATCTCTCCAGCCCTACTCTTGGTAATGTATTGTTTGTTTCTTTGTTTGTTTTTTGAGGTATGCTTTCACTCTAGCCCAGGCTGACTTGGAATTCACTATGTAGTCTCAGGATGGCTTCAAACTCACAGTGAACCTCCTGCCTCTGCCTCCCAAGTGCTGGGATTAAAGGTGTGTGTCACCATACCTGGCTCTACTCTTGGTAATCTTAATGACCTATTGACCAATCTTGAGATCAGAGGGATAAAAAAAAAAAATCACTGGGGGCCAGGCGTGGTGGTGCATGCCTTTAATCCCAACACTCAGGAGGCAGAGGTAGGAGGATCGCCATAAGTTCAAGGCCACCCTGAGAATACAGAGTGGATTCCAGGACAGCCTGGGATAGAGTGAGACCCTACCTTGAAAAACCAAAAAAAAAAAAAAAAAAAAATCACCGAACTGGAGAGATGGTTTAGTGGTTAAGGTGTTTGCCTGTGAAGCCTAAGGACTCTGGTTGAATTCTCCAGGTCCCACATAAGCCAGATGCACATGGTGGCACATGCATCTGGAGTTCATTTGCAGTGGCTAGAGGCCCTGGCATGCCCATTCTCTCTCTGTCTCTAATAAATAAATAAATAAAAATCTTAAAAAAAACCTTCCCACACGGGCATGGTGGCACACACCTTCACCTTAACCACTAAGCCATCTTTCCAAACCAAGCCCTTTTTTTTTTTTTTTTTTTTTTTTTTTTTTTTTTTTTTTTGGAGATAAGGTTTCACTCTAGCCCAGGCTGACCTGGAATTCACTCTGTATTCTCAGGGGGCCTCGAACTCATGGCAATTCTCCTACCTCTGCCTCCCGAGTGCTGGGATTAAAGGCGTGTGCCACCATGCCCCGCTCTACATTTTTTTGTTAGAGTGAGAAGTCAAAAGAATAGTATTACTGTAGCCCAGGCTGACCTGGAATTCACTATGTAGTCTCAGGGTGGCCTTGAACTCAGCAATCCTCCTACCTCTGCCTCCCCAGTGCTGGGATTAAAGGCGTGCACCACCACGCCCGACCTTATTTTTTTTAAAGGTTTTTAAAAAGTATTTTTATTTATTTATTTGACAGAGAAAGAGGAAGAGAGAGAGAGAGAATGGGCGTGCCAGGACCTTTAGCCACTGCAAATGAATTCCAGACACGTGCACCCCTTGTGCATCTGGCTAACATGGGTCCTGGGGAATTGAAACTGAGTCCTTTGGCTTTGCAGGCAAACACCTTAACTGCTAAGCCATCCCTCCAGCCCTAAAAGTTTTTTTTTTTTTTTATTAAATTTATTTATTTGTAAGCAGAGATAGAAAGATAGAAGAGAGACAGACAGAGAGAGAATGAACACACCAGGGCTTCTAGCCACTGCAAATGAACTCCAGGTGCATGTGCCCCTTGTGCATCTGGCTTATGTGGGTCCTGGGGAATTGAAGCTGGGTCCTTTGGCTTTGCAAGCAAATGCCTTAATTGCTAAGCCATTTCTCCAGCCCAATTTTTGTTTATTTTTACTTATTTATTTGAGAGAGACAGAGTGAGAGAGAAAGAGGCAGAGAGAGAACTGGCCCACCAGGGCCTCCAGCCACTGCAAATGAACTCCAGATATACGTGCCACCTTGTGCATCTGACTTACGTGGGTACTGGGGAACTGAGCCTCGAACTGGGCTCTTTAGGCTTCATAGGCAAGTGCTTAACTGCTAAGCCATCTCTCCAACCTTTTCATATATATGTGTGTGTGTGTATGTATGTGTATATATGGTTTTTCGAGGTAGGGTCTCACTCTCTTATTTTTTAAAGATTTTATTATTTATTTATTAGAGAAAGGAGAGAGAGAGAATGGATGAGCCAGGGCCTCTAGCCACTGCAAATGAACTCTAGACGTATGTGCCACCCTATGCATCTGGCTTATGTGGGACCTGGAGAATCAAACTGGGATCCTCAGGCTTCTCAGGCATGCGCCTTAACCACTAAACCATCTCTCCAGCCCCCTTCTTTCTCTTTCTATCTGCCTTTTTTTCTCTCTCTCATATCAATAAAATAAAATTTAAATTTAAAAAACTAGTTTTATTTATTTTAAATATTGCATTTACTTGAGAGAAAGAAGCAAATAGAAAGAAAATGGGCATACCAGGGCCTTTAGGCACTGCAAATGAATTCCAGGCACATATACCACCTCATGCATTTGGTTTATGTGGGTCCTGGGGAATCAAACCTGGGTCCTTATACTTTGCTGACAAGTGCCTTAACCGCTAAGCCATCTCTCCAGCCCACTTTTCTTTCTTTATTTAAGAGAGAGAGAGAGGGCTGGAGGGATGGCTTAGCCGTTAAGGCATTTGCCTACAAAGACAAAGGACCCAGGTTCAATTCCCCAGGACCCACAAAAGCCAGATACACAATGTGGTGCATGTGTCTGGAGTTCATTTGCAGTGATTGGATGCCCTGGCATGCCCATTCTTTCCGTCTGTCTGTCTGTCTGTCTCTCTCTCTCTCTCTCTCTCTCAAATAAATAAAATTTTTTAAAAAAGAGAGAGAGAGAGAGAGAGAAAAAGTATTGGTGTGCAGAGCCTCTTGCCATTGCAAATGAACTTCAGCTTCATGCACCACTTTGTGCATCAGGCTTTATGTGGATACTGGGGTATCAAACTTAGGCCATAAGGCTTTCCATGCAAGGACCTCTAACCAGTGAACCATCTCTCCAGCCCCTAAAGCTATGCTTTTAAGATCAGGAATAAAACAAAACAAAGGCCCTATTCTCATCACAGCTAGTCACCATTGTCCATGCACGGTGGCAGAAAGAAACAAAATTTCCATCATTCAGTGGCGATGCAACTGTGTATATACAATGTCCAAGTGAATTACAAATAAAGTGTTAGCAGCTGGAGAGATGGCTCAGTGGTTAAGGTGCTTGCCTGCAAAGTCTGAGGTCCTGGGTCCACTTCCAGTAGTCAGATAAAACCAGATGGACAAAGTGGCACACGCATCTGGAATTCCTTTGCAGCAACTAGAAGCCCTGGTACACCCGTTCTCTCTATCTCTTTTCTCTCTCTCTCTGTGCTTGCAAATAAATAAATATTTTTTTAAATAAAGTGTTAGGGGCTGAAGAGATGTCTTAGCAATTAAGGCGCTTGCCTGTGAAGCCTAAGGACCCATGTTCGATTCTCCAGGTCCCATGTAAGCCAGATGCACAAGATGACGCAGTGCGCAAGGTCCCACATGTGCACAAGGTGGTGCACATGTCTGGAGTTCAATGACAGCGGCTGGAGGCTCTGGCATGCCAATTCTCTCTCTTCCTCTTTCCCTCTCTCTCCCTCTCATAAAAAGGGGGCAGTCGGTTGGGCTTGTCTCAAAAAAAGTGCTAGAATAAATAAGTTAAACCAGGTATGATGTAGCACAAACGGGAGGACGAGGCAGAAGGATTACAAGTTTAAATTAGCCTGAGCTACATACAGAGTGAGTGTGAGGCCGGCCTGGGCTACATAATGAATAGTAGGAGCTTGTCTTAAAGAAAACAGAATGAGCCACGCCTTTAATCCCAGCACTTGGGAGGCAGAGGTAGGAGGATTGCCATGAGTTTGAGTCCACCCTGAGACTACATAGTGAATTCCAGGTCAGCCTGAGCTAGAGTGAGACCCTACCTTGAAAAACCAAAAAAAAAAAAAAAAAAAAAAAGAAAGAAAGAAAGAAAGAAAGAAGGAAGGAAAGAAAGAAAGAAAGAAAGAAAGAAGAAAAACAAGCCAGGAGTGGTGGTGTATGCCTTTAATCCCAGCACTCAGGAGGCAAAGGTAGGAGGATCGTCTTGAGTTCAAGGCTATCCTGAGTCTAAGTAGTGAATTCCATGTCAACCCAGTCTAGAATGAGAACTTACCTGGAAAAATCAAAGAAAGAATAAAAAAAGAGAGAGAGAGAGAAAGAAAGAAATGTACATGCCTGTAGTCCCAGCTACTCAAGACACTGAGGCAGGATTGCTTGATTTTTTTTAAAATTTTTTCTTTATTTGAGAGAGAGAGAAATAGGCGGGAAGAGAGAGAGAGAGAGGATGGGCATTCCAGGGTCTCCAGCCGCTGTAAATGGACTCCAGATGCATGCATCCTCTTGTGCACCTGGCTTACATGGGTCCTGGGTCCTTTGGCTTTGTAGGCAAGCGCCTTAACCACTAAGCCATTTCTCCAGCACCAAGATTGTTTGCTTTTTTGAGACAGGATCTTGCTACGTAGCTCAGGCTGACCTTAAACTATTCTTCTGCCTCAGGTTCAAGTGCAGGGATTACAGATGTATGTCATCCTTCCTGGCTTTTGGTAGATTTCTTTTCCTTGCCTGGACTACATATATTATCTTTCTAGAAGCATTAAACAAATCAATAGCAAGGAGTTAATCTTCAATATTATGTCCTGAGTTCTTTCCTTTATCCTCAGGACAAGCCTGCTCTGTGTGTGTGTGAGCTGGGCATGGTGGCACACACCTGTTAATCCCCAGCAGTTAGGAGGCAGAGGTAGGAGGATTGCCGTGAGTTGGAGGCCATCTAGGAAGTATAGAGTAAATGACAGGTCTGCCTGGACTAGAGTGAGACCCTACCTTCAGCGTGGGGGGCGGGGGAGATGTCACAGGCTGGGGAGATGCCTCTGTGGTTAGAGATACTTGCCAACCCATTGGCAGGGGTTCAGTTCTCCAGTATTCATGTAAAACCAGATGCACAAAGTGGTGCATATGTCTGGAATTCATTTGCAGCATCAAGGGGCCCTTGTGCTCTCTCTCTCATAAATAAATAAATAAATACTAGCAATATATAAATGTTTAAAAATAAAAAATTTCAAAATAGAGTTGGGCATGGTGGCACACGCCTTTCATCCCAGCACTTGGGAGGCAGAGGTAGGAGGATCACTGTGAGTTCGAGGCCACCCTGAGACTATATAGTGAATTCCAGGTCAGCCTGAGCAAGAGTGAGACCCTACCTCAAAAGAAAATTTAAAAAATAGCAAAAGTAGATGGGGATGGAATGGAGAGGTGGCTCAGCAGTTAAAGGCATTTGCTTGTAAAGTCTAATTATCTGAGTTTGATTCCCCAGTACCCACATAAAGCCAGATGCACAAAGTGGTGCAAGAGTCTAAAGTTCTTTTGCAGCAGCAAGAGACCCTGGTGCACCCATTGTCTCTCTGTCTCTCTAGCTCTGTCTCCTCCTCTCTTCCTTTATCTCTGCTTGCAAATAAATGAATGAATGAATGAATGAATGAATAATTTTTTTTTGTTTTTCAAGGTAGGGTCTCACTCTAGCTCTGGCTGACCTGGAAATTAGACTCAGGGTGGCCTCGAATTCATGACGATCCTCCTACTTCTGCCTCCTGAGGGCGGGGATTAAAGGCATGTGTCACCATGCCCGGCTAATAATTTTTTAAAAGATTTTATTTATTTATTTTTATTTATTCATTTAGTAAGACAGAGAGAGGGAAAGAGAGAGAGAGAGTGAGAATGGGAGCACCAGGGCCTCTACCTGCTGCAAACGAACTCCAGATGCATGCACCCCTTTGTGCATGTGGCTTACGTAGGACCTGCAGAATCGAACCAGGGTCTTAGGCTTTGCAGGCAAATGCCTTAACCACTAAGGCATTTATCCAACCCCATAGATATAATTTATTTATTTATTTAATTTTTTGGTTTTTCGAGGTAGGGTCTCACTCTGGTCCAGGCTGACCTGGAATTAGCTATGTAGTCGCAGGGTGGCCTCGAACTCATGGCAATCCTCCTACCTCTACCTCCCGAGTGCTGGGATTAAAGGCGTGCGCCACCACCCCCGGCTAAATATATATATTTTAAAGTAGATGGACTCTGATGTGGTGGCGCACGCCTTTAATCCCAACACTCCAGAGGCAGAGGTAGGAGGGTCTCTGTGAGTTCGAGGCCAGCCTGTGACTACAATAGTGAATTTCAGGTCAGCCTGGGCTAGAGGAGAACCTACCTCAAAAACAAACAAACAAAGAAAGTAGATAGGGAAATCCTGAGGATGAATTAACAATTTTGGGAACCTTTGCAAGTGTGGTAGGAACAAATGTCCAGTAGGTGGCAGTGCAGCTCTTTACGTGACTTTACACCTTGATGTAATGGTTTCCAGGGTCCAAACCTGGAGAGAAGAGAAAGGAGAAAATTCAGTGCAGTGTAGGACATTTTCCACAAAAGCTCAAGATAACCAAATATAAAAATCAATTCTAGCCAGGCGTGGTGGCGCACGCCTTTAATCCCAGCACTTGGGAGGCAGAGGTAGGAGGATCACCATGAGTTCAAGGCCACCCTGAGATTACATACCGAATTCCAGGTCAGCCTGGACTAGAGTGAAACCCTACCTCAAAAAAAAAAATCTAGAAAAAAAGGGGGGGTGGGCTGAAGAAATGGCTTAGCAGTTAAGGCACTTGCCTGTGAAGCCCAAGAACCTAGGTTCGTTTCTCCAGGACCCATGTAAGCCAGATGCACAAAGTGGCACATTCATCTGGAATTCATTTACAGTGGCTGTAGGCCATGGCACATCCATTCTCTCTCTCTCTCTCTCTCTTCCTCTTTCTCTCTGTCTCTTCTCTAAAATAAATAAATAAAAATATTAAAAATCAAGCCAGGGTTGGGTGTGGTGGTGCACGCCTTTAATCCTAGCACTCGGGAGGCAGAGGTAGGAGGATCACTGAGAGTTCAAGGCCACCCTGAGACTACATAGTGAATTCCAGGTCAGCCTGAGCTAGAGTGAGACCCTACCTCAGAAAACAAAAACAAAAACAAAAAAAATCAAGCCAGGGGCTGAAGAGATGGCTTAGTGGTTATAGTCTTTGCCTGCAAAGCCTAAGGACCCAAGTTCAACTCTCCAGGTCCCATGTAAGCAAGATGCATAAGGTGATGCAAGTGCACAAGGTTGCATATGCACACATGGTGGTATATGCGCCTAGAACCCAATTACAGTGACTGGAGGCCCTGGCATGCCAATTCTCCTCCCTCCCTCTCTCTCTCTCTCTCTCTCTCTCTCTCTCTCTCTCTCATTAAAAAAAAAAACTCCAAGCCGGGCATGGTGGCGCACACCTTTAATCCCAGAACTTGGGAGGCAGAGGTAGGAGGATCGCTGAGAGTTCGAGTCCACCCTGAGACTACATAGTGAATTCCAGGTCAGCCTGGACCAGAGTGAGACCCTACCAAAAAAAAAAAAAAAAAAAAAAAAAAAAAAAAAAACTCCAGTTGGCCCTGGAGAGATGGCTTAGTGATTAAGTGCTTGTCTGTGAAGCCTAAGGACCCCGGTTTGAGGCTCAATTCCCCAGGACCCACATAAGGCAGATACACAAGGTGATGAATGCATCTGGAATTTGTTTGCAGTGGCTGGAGGTCCTGGTGTGCCCATTCTCCCTCTATCTAGCTGCCTTTTTTCTCTCTGTGTCTGCCTGTCACTCTCAAATAAATGAAAAATAAACAAAAAGAATTTTTTAAAAAAGGCCAGTCTGTTGGGCTTGCCAGCTATACATCTGACAGAGGATTAATATCTAGGATATACAAGGAACTCAAAAAAACTAATAAGAAATCAAACAACCCAATTTTAAAAAATGGGCTATGAGGGGCTGGAGAGATGGCTTAGCGGTGAAGACGTTTGACTGAAAAGCCCAAGGATCCCGGTTAGACTCTCCAGGACCCATGTAAGCCAGATGCACAATGTGGAGCATGCATCTGGAGTTTGTTTGCAGTGGCTGGAGGCCCTGGCACACCCATTCTCTCTCTTTCACTCCCTCTTTCTCTCAAATAAATAAAAAAAATAAAATATGTTTTTAAAAAATGGGCTATGAGGGGCTAGAGAGATGGTTTAGCAGTTAAGCACTTGCCTGTGAAGCCTAATGACCCCAGTTCGAGGCTCGATTCTCCAGTATCCATGTAAGCCAGATGTGCAAGGTGGCACATGCATCTGGAGTTCATTTACAGTGGCTGTGCCCATTCTCTCTCTCTCTCTCTCTGCCTCTTTTTGTCTGTCACTCTCAAATAAATAAAAATAAAATAAATAAAAAATTTGTAAAAAAAAATGGGCTATGGAACTAAATAGAGAGTTCTCAAAGGAAGAAATACAGATGGCATATAAGTATCTTAAAGAGTGTTTTAGGAGGTTGGAGAAATGGCTTAGCAATTAAGGCATTTGCCTGTGCAGCCAAAGGATCCTGATTCGATTCTCCAGGACCCACATAAGCCAGATGCACAAGGGGCATATGCATCTGGAGTTTGTTTGCAGTGGCTAGAGTCCCTGGTATGCCCATTCTCTCTCTGTCTGCCCCTCTTCTATCTCTCTCTCTCTCTTTGCTTGCAAATAAATAAATCAATTTTTTTTAAAGCTTTAAAAAAGTGTTCTACCTCCCTAGCATCAGGGAAATGCAGATTAAAACTACGCTGAGATTCCATCTCACTCTTATTAAATTGGCTACCATAATGAAAACAAATGACCTTAAATGCTGGCGAGGATGTGGAAAAAGAGGAATCCTTCTACCCTTGTTGGTGGGAATGCAATCTGCTCTAGTCATTGTGGAAATCAGTGTGGAGGTTCCTGAGACAGCTAAAAATAGATTTACCATATGACCCAGCTATACCACTCCTAGGTATATATCCTAAGGATTTGTCTCACTACCTTAGAGATACTTGTTCAACCATATTTATTGCTGCTCTATTCACAATAGCTAGGAAATGGAACCGGCCTAGATGTCCCTCAACTGATGAGTGGATAATGAAGATGTGGCACATTTACACAATGGAGTTCTACTCAGTAGTAAAGAAACATGAAATTTGCAGGAAAATGGATGGATATGGAAAGGATTATACTTAGTGAGGTAAAACAGGCCCAGAAAGCCAAACATCACATGTTCTCTCTCATATGTGGATCCTAGCTACAAATGATTGGACTTCTATGTGAGTAGGAATAAAACTCAGTAGCAGAGGCCAGTAAGCTAGAAAGGGGATATAAAGGGAATAGAAAGGGAGGGAGGGGGGACTTAATAGGATGGTATTGTATATATGTAAGTAGAAGAACAGATTAATGGGGGTGAAAAGGCCTAAGTGAGGTCAGGGGAAGAGACTGAGTAAAGGAAAAGTGGAGGGAGGGCTAATCAAAATCTAAGAGGATATAAGTAAGTCATGTGGAAACCTACTTTTCTGGACAATGGAACACTCAGAAGCCATAGATTGTTGCTAGAAAGTTTTTAGTGCCAGGGATGAGATACCTTCCAGTGAGTTGTTGGCCAGGGAGGTCACAGATGCCCCCAAAACATTATAGGCCATTGCTGAGGCCCTTGGTTTCCCACCAGGAATAGATGGTAAGATCCTATTGCTGAAGACTCCACATGCTTGGGCTGCAAGGTACCTGAGAAATCCTGCTGGCGCTGGGCTGAAAGCCTCCTCCATGTAGACCAGCTGACAAAAGCTGGAAAAAGCTATGCAGCATGCAGTTCAACGGGAGAGAGAGAAATCACCAGTGGTGATACTAAACAGTGGACACTGCAAGCCAGGACAAATGAACCAACGGGTCCAATAGTGGCATGTCTTATGGGGGAAACCAACCACTCTCTAATTGGACTGGAGGCCCCCTCCATGGGAGGGAATACATCCCTGATACTGAAAACCTACGACAGGGGTAGTCATGAGCCCTAGGGGTGTAACATCTGCTGGTGTCTGGCTAAATGTATATACTATTCTCACCAAACTGCCTAGTAAGCACTTCTTTTAATGTCCACACCCATATATTAATGCTACTCTCACTTTTGGTTAGAGAAGCTTCTCTTTTCAGATGGTGGCGACCTTGGGATGACTCAGAAGGCACCATGGTGCTGAGAAGAAGTGACAGAGAAGAGCTCAGCACTGAAACATCTCTAACACACCTTCCAAGGCTCAGGATCCATTGTGGAAGAGGGGACGGAAAGAATGTAAGAGCCAAAGGAAGAGTAGGACTCCTTACAACGTGCTCCTCCAGACACAAAATGCCCTGGATATCCATGACCTCACAGTGCCTGACACTACCTACACAAGACCATCATAATAGGAGGAAAAGATGATGACATCAAAATAAAAGACAGACTCATTGAGAGGGTTGGAGATATGATGGAGAGTGAAGTTTCAAAGGGGAAAGTGGGGGGAGGGAGGGAATTACCATGGGATATTGTCTATAATTAAAGAAGTTGTTGATAAAAAAAAAAAAAGAAAAACCAAAAAATAAAAAATAAAAATAAAATAAATAAAATAAAATGAAAGAGGGACATGATGGAGTCGGGATATGATGGAGAGTGGAGTTTCAAAGGGGAAAGGGGGGGGGAGGGAGGGAATTACCACGTGTTATTGTCTACAATCATGGAAGTTATCAATTTAAAAAAATGATTCAGTATGGTGGCGCATGTTTTTAATTTCAGCATTTAGGAGGCAGAGATAGGAGGATCATTATGAATTTGAGGTCAGCCTGAGACTACATAGTGAATTCCAGGTCAGCCTGGGCTAGAGCGAGACCGTACCTGGACAAAGCATTAAAAAGGGCTGGAGGAATGGCTTAGCGGTTAAGGCGCTTGCCTGTGAAGCCTAAAAACCCAGGTTCGATTCTCCAGATCTCATGTAAGCCAGATGCACAAGGTGGCACATGTGTCTAGAGTTCATTTGCAGTGGCTAGAGGCCCTGGCATGTCCATTCTCTCTCTCTCTCTCTCTCTCTCTCTCTCTGTGTGTGTCTCAAAAAAAAAAAAAAAGGAAGGGATTTTTTTCCTCTTGGTCAAGTAAGTGAATCGGGGTTTAGTCCAAGCCAGGGTTCCAGGAGCCAGGCTGGCCCTGGACAGCCTGCAGCTGTGAGTTACAGCATAGTATTAAAGTGTGAGAGCTGGATGAGGAAATCCAGGGATAGTAGCTATTGAGCAAGAGTCAGGCTGGAGGCCAGGGACGGGTGAGCACTATGGGCCATGGGTCCAGGAAGCAAGGCTGGGAAGATTACCAGAGATAGAGGGGTCAAAGAGCAAGCACATTTTGGGCATTTGGCTTCTTTTAAATTACTCACTTAAAAAAAAAAAATTTTTTTTTTTTTGGTAGGCATGGTGGTGCACGCCTTTAATCCCAGCACTCAGGAGGGAGAGGTAGGAGGATCGCTGTGAGTTCAAGGCCACCCTGAGACTACATAGTGAATTCCAGGTCAGCCTGAGCTAGAGCAAGACCCTACCTCAAAAAAAAAAAAAAGAAAAAGAAAAAAAGAAAAAAGAAAAAGAAAATGAAAAAGAAAAAGAAAAAGAAAAAGAAAGGGCTGGAGAGATGACTTAGCTGTCAAGGTATTTGCCTGCAAAGCCAAAGGATCCCAGTTCTATTCTCCAGGACCCACGTAAGCCAGATGCACAAGGGGGCACATGCATCTGGAGTTTGTTTGCAGTGGCTGGAGGCCCTGGCACACCCATTCTCTCCCTCTCTTTCTCTCTCTCAGATAAATAAATAAATAAAATATATTTTAAAAGAAAGAAAGAAAGGAAAAAAAAACATACAGAATGTAGCAGGGTGTTAAAAAAAACAACAACCCAAACCCAAAAAGTTCTGGGCGTGGTGGCTCACAACTTTAAACCTAGCACTTGGGAGGCAGAGCTAGGAGGATCGCCATGAGTCTGAGGCCACCCTGAGACTACATGGTGAATTCCAGGTCAGGCTGAGCTAGAGTGACACAAACAAACAAACAAAAAAACAAAAAAACGTTTAAAAAATTTATCTATGAGCAAGAGAGAAGAGGGAGAGAGGAAGGGAATGGACATTCTAGGCCTCTTGCCACTGCAAATAAACCCCAAACACATGTGCCACTTTGTGTATCTGTCTTTATGTGGGTACTGGGGAACTGAACCCGGGCTGGAGGCTTTACAAGCAAGCACCTCTAACTGCTCAGCCATCTTCCCAGCCCTGAAAGTACATTTTGGAAGATACTGCTGTCTAATACCCAGAACCCATCACCCAGCCTACTTTCTTTTTTTATTTTATTTATTTATTTATTTTTGTTTTTCTTTTTTTTTTTTTGAATTTTGTTTTTATTTTTATTTATTTATTTGAGAGAGACAGACAGAGAAAGAGGCAGAGAGAGAAAAAGGGCACACCAGGGCCTCCAGCCACTGCAAACGAACTCCAGATGCATGTACCACCTTGTGCATCTGGCTTACATGGGTCTTGGGGAATCAAGCCTCAACTGGGGGTCCTTAGGCTTCACAGGCAAGCACTTAACCACTAAGCCATCACTCCAGCCCTTATTTTTTGATTTTTTTGAGATAGGGTCCCACTCTAGCCCAGGCTGACCTGGAATTCACTATGTAGTCTCAGGATGGCCTCAAACTCACGGTGATCCTCCTACCTCTGCCTCCTGAGTGCTGGGATTAAAGGCATGCACCACCATACCCAGCTTTTCCCACATTTTATTTTATTTTTTTTATTTTTTTATTTTTTATTTTTTATTTTTTTCAAGGTAGGGTTTCACTCTTTATCCCAGGCTAACCCAGAATTCACTATGTAGTCTCAGGCTGGCTTTGAACTCACAGTAATCCTTCTACCTCTGCCTCCTGAGTGCTGGGATTAAAGTAGTGTGCCATCATGCCCGGCCTTTAGTACTTTTTGATGATGGTATGGGCTCTGTAATCACAACTCAAAGCAAGATGCAGGGCATTCCCATAACCCTGGAAGTCCTTGGTAACACCTCACTGCTCTGATGGTTCTCTCACAACAGAGCAGGGCAGACCGACCTGAACACCATGTACGTAGACTCACTGACTCTTCAAATCTGACTTCTTTCATTTCATGGTTTTTCTTTTTAAAATAATGTTTATTAGGCCAGGCTTGGTGGCACACGCCTTTAATCTCAGCACTTGCGAGGCAGAGGTAGGAGGATAGCTGAGAGTTTGAAGCCACCCTGAAACTACATAGTGAATTCCAGGTCTGCTTGGGCTAGAGCGAGACCCTACCTCAAAAACAAACAAACAAAAAATAAATAAATAAGTAAATAAATAAAATAAAGTAAAAATAAAAAAATGTTTGTTTACTTATTTGTTATTTTTTTCAGGTAGGGTCTCGCTCTAGCCAAGGCTATGTAGTTTATGTAGTCTCGGGGTGGCCTCGAACTCACAGCAATCCTCCTATGTCTGTCTCCTGAGTGCTGGAACTAAAGATGTGTGCCACCAAGTTCAGCAATGCTTATTTATTTATTTGGAAGGGGGGAGAGAGGGAGAGAGAATGGATATAGCAGAGTCTACAGCCACTGCAGACAAACTCCAGATGGATATGCCATCTGCCTTTATGTGGGTACTGGGGAATCAAACCCCAGTCATTAGGCTTTGAAGGCAAGTACCTTAACCGCTGAGCCATCTCTCCAGCCCTATAATTTTTTTTTTTTTTTTTTTTTTTGAGATAGGGTTTCATTCTAACCCAGGCTGACCTGGAATTCACAGTGTAGTCTCAGGGTGGCTTCGAATTCATAGTGATCCTCCAACCTCAGCCTCCTGAGTGCTGGGATTAAAGGCACACACCACCATGCCCAGCTTATATATAACATTTAAATAAAAGGGTCCAGGGGCCTGGAAAGCTGGCTTAGAAGTTAAGGCCCATGCCTACAAAGCCTAAGGACCCTGGTTCGATTTTCCAGGTCCCACGTAAGCCAGATGCACGTGGTGGTGCATGTGTCTGAAACTTGTTTGCAATGGCTAGAGTCCCTGACATGCCCATTTTCTACCTCTCTCTGTCTCTAATAAATAAATAAATAAAAATAATAATTTAAAAAGGCTCCCGGGCTGGAGAGATGGTTTAGCAGTTAAGTGCTTGCCTGTGAAGCCTAAGGACCCATGTTCAAGGCTTGATTCCCCAGTACCCACGTAAGCCAGATGCCAAAGGTGGCACATGTGCCTGGAGTTCATTTGCAGTGGCTGGAGGCCCTGGTGCGCCCATTCTCTCCCCCTCTCTCTGTCTTTTTCTCTCTCTGTTGCTCTCAAATAAATAAAAATAAACAAAAAATGTTTAAAAAATAAGAAATAAGCTGGGCGTGGTGGCGCACACCTTTAATCCCAGCACTTGGGAAGCAGAGGTAGGAGGATCACCGTGAGTTCAAGGCCATCCTGAGACTACATAGTGAATTTTAGGTCAGCCTGGGCTAGAGTGAGACCATACCTTGAAAAACAAAACAAAACAAAAAATTAAATAAAAATAAATAAATAAATAAATAAATAAATAAATAAATAAAAAAATAAAAAGAAGAAAAAAAAAGGGTCCAGGGTTTCCACGAGGAAAGGAAGGACAAAATGCAACAGAAAAGTCAAGGAACAATCAGCAGATGATGAAATCCAGGAGAAAAACATTCCTGATATGACCAGATGAAGCTGCCCCTTCATTCGGAGCTGCCCTGGCACTATGCATGAGAGCCGTGTTTATTTTCTTATCAATAAATAGTGACAAGGTTGAAGGCTAAAGCCTGGCAGGCGGCATTTCTCTATGCATGGCATTGACATAAAGACCAAGGTAAATGTTAGCACCCTGGAAACAGCAGCAGGTGTTTCAAATACAAGAAAGGCCACGGGGAGAATGCGGGTGCCTGCTAAGAAGTGTTTACTCAGAAGGAAACTATTATAAAACATGCCTTTAATCCCAGTACTCGGGAGGCTGAGGTAGGAAGATCACCGTGTGTTCGAGGCCCTACCTCAAAAACAACAACAACAACAACAACAACAAAAAATAGGGCGGGTGTGGTGGCGCATGCCTTTAATCCCAGCACTCGGGAGGCAGAGGTAGGAGGATCGCTGTGAGTTTGAGGCTACCCTGAGACTACATAGTGAATTCCAGGTCAGTCTGGGCTAGAGTGAGACTCTACCTCGAAAAACCAAAAAAAAAAAAAAAAAAAAAGCTGGGAAGATGGCTTAGCAGTTAAGGCACGTTTGCCTGCAAAGTCAAAGGATCCTGGTTCGATTCCCCAGGACCCATGTAAGCCAGATGCACAAGGGGGAACATGTGTCTGGAGTTTGTTTGCAGTGGCTGGAGGCCCTGGCACACCCATTCTTTCCCTCTCTCTTTCTCTCTCTCAAATAAATAAAATATATTTAAATACATTTAAATTTAAATATATATATAATTTGAGAATGAGAGAGAGACACAAAAGAGTAAGTCAAACTCCAGATGCATGTGCCATTTTATGCATCTGGCATTAAAGGGGTACTGGTATTGAATCCTGGGCTGGCAGCCTTTTTTTTTTTTTTTTTTTTTTGTTTTTCGAGGTAGGGTCCCACTCTAGCTCAGGCTGACCTGGAATTCACTATGTAGCCTCAGGGTGGCCTTGAACTCATGGTGATCCTCCTACCTCTGCCTCCCAAGTGCTGGGATTAAAGGAGTGCGCCATCACGCTGGGCTGCAAGCAAACATTTTTGACTGTGGAGCCATCTCCCTAGCCATCCCACTCCCCCACTTAAATGTTGCATCTGTATGTCTCACCTTTGTCCTAGTCCTATAGGATTGGGGAAAAAAAGGGGGGTCATCCCTGTACTAGAACTCTGGCTTCCAGGCTTCCCATCTGTGGGTACATTGTCTTGATTGGCTCTCAAGCAAGGCCGTGTCTGGGAGCTTGTGTGCCCCTGCTGGGGCCTCCATGTGCTGTTTGTTTAGCTAGGTGTGGACTCTGCTTGGCTTCTGGGATGTTGTTTGCACTGCAGATGTCACCTGGGCCCCACCAATAGACACCCTCAACCAAGGTATGGGAACAAAGATTGAAAGAAACATTCTTTTGCTTGTTTCAGACACCCTGGCTTGAGTTCTCAGTTTCTGTCTAATAGAAGGCAAATCAGGGGGTTTGGGGGAGAGAGATGGCTCAGTGGTTAAGGAGCTTGTTTGCAAAGCCTGACCACCTGGGTTCGATTACCCAATACCTATGTAAAGCCAGATATACAGAGTGGCACATGCGTCTGCAGTGACAAGAGGCCTTGGCTCACCTTTCTCTCTCTCTCTTTGCAAATAAGTACATTTAAAAAATGGGGGGGGGTGCTGGAGAGATAGTTTGTGGTTAAGGTGCTTGCCTGCAAAGCCAAAGGACCCCCATTTGATTTCCCAGAACCTGCATAAGCCAGATGCACAAGGGGACGCATATGTCTGGAGTTCGTTTGCAGTGGCTGGAGGCCCTGGTGCGCCCATTCTCTCTTTCAAAAAAATTTTTTTTTAAATAGGGCTGGAGATATGGCTTAGTGATTCAGGGTCTTGCCTGCAAAGCCAAAGGACCCAGGTTCCATTCCCCAGGACCCACATAAACCAGATGCATAAGGTGGTAAATGTGTCTGGAGTTTGTTTGCAGTGAATAGATGCCCTGGTGTGCCCATTCTCTCTCTCCCCCTGCCTCTTTCCCCATCAAATAAATAAATAAAAATAAAATATTTTTTTTAAATAGGGGCTGGAGAGATGGCTCAGTGGTTAAACGCTTGCCCGTGAAACCTAATGACCTGGGTTCAATTCCCCAGTATCCATGTAAAGCCAGATGCACAAGGTGGCACATGTGTCTGAAGTTCATTTGCAGCGTCTAGAGGCCCTGGCACACCCATTCTCTCTCTCTCTCTTCTGTCTTTCTCTTTTTGAGTAAATAAAATATTTTTTAAAAAAATTTAAAAAGAGGCCGGACGTGGTGGCGCACTCCTTTAATCCCAGCACTCGGGAGGCAGAGGTAGGAGGATCGCCGAGAGTTCGAGGCCACCCTGAGACTACATAGTTAATTCCAGGTCAGCCTGGACTAGAGTGAAACCCTACCTCGAAAAACCAAAAAAAAAAAAAAAAAAAAAAAAAGAATGCAAATCAGGGGCTGGTGATGTAGTTGGGTGACAGAGAACCCTCTGAGCATGCATGAGGCCTGGGCTCTATCCCTAACACTGTAAGTGGAGGTCATCTGGGAAGTTTCACATCCTAAAAGCAATGGAGCGGGCCCGAGTCCCTTCCATACTGTGTAACCTGCCAGACTCTGCTCAAAGTCTACAGTCACAGGGATCTGAGTTCAAATCCCTGTTCCGCCATGGACGACTGGTGTAATGTTGGGTTCAGTCTGTCAGGACCTCATCTTTCCCCTTTGATAATTAGTCTGTTTGCCTGGCAGGTGCATGGCTCTGGGTTTGCACGAGCAACAGGAAACGTGTGCCAAGTGCTCTTATAGTGCTTGGCTCATGTCCACAGTTCTTAGCTTTTGTTCCTAAGGTTGACTTATATCACACTTCCTCCTGCATGTTTCTCTGTGAATAAAGACTCTTTCGAGTAAAGCGAACAGAAAACAGGGCTCAATGTTCATTGCTACTGATTTCCAATTACTTCCTTTCTTAGGGGGGGGGGAGTGGGTGGGTTGGGCTTCCAAGAATTTACAGAAAGTGAACAATGGAGGGAGATTTTAATCTGTAAAAACAGATTCTTTCTTTTTCAGGCAGTAAATCCACTCAATGGGTAACTACCTCCCTGATCAATCTCCAGCCCCAGCTTCCTGTTCTGAACTGGTAAACAAGGGCCTTACTGGAAGGCAGGCATCAGGGCCTCTGGGATTTATTGCAACAGCTGCTCACTCTCCCAGGCCAGCCGGTGACACCTGTCTAGCAGGGGCCAAGGCCAGAAGGCAAACTGAACCTTTCCGTGGTCTACAGGCTGCTTACTTCTGAGTTGGAAATTCAAACAGCGGGGCACCTTTAATGAAATGCCGAGGAGGAAGCAGTGTGTGGGTATGGTTGCCAAGCCAAGTGGGGTGTGGAAAGAAAATCCGGTACTGAAGGTCAGCGGTCTGGTCTGTCTCACTGTGCAAAGAGAGGAGGCCGGCAGCACTCCAAAAGGCCGACCTTCCCTCAGGAACCTCCGAGAACAGACCTCCCCAGCCCAGAGGCCTCAAGGCCCTTCTCACTGCGGTTAAGGAGCTGCCCAAAGCAGGAAGGGGGAGTGGGGGAAGGAGCAGATTGAAGGCTCTTTCTCCATGCCAGACATACAAATTCCTTCCTCCCTTTATTCATTCATTCATTCATTTTTTAAAAAGATTTTATTTTTATTTATTTATTAGAGACAGAGAGAGGGAGAGAGAGAGAGGGAGAATGGATGCATCAGGGCCTCTAGCCACTGCAAGTGAACTCCAGACACATGCGCCACCATATGCATCTGGCTTACATGCGACCTGGAGAATTGAACCGGGGTCCTTAGGCTTCACAGGCATGCGTCTTAACCGCTAAGCCATCTCTCCAGCCCTCATTCATTTTTTTTTTTTTTCTTTTTTTGAGGTGGGGTCTGAAGAGCTCTAGCCCAGGCTGACCTGGAATTCGCTATGTAGTCTCAGGCTGATGTCACAGCAATCCTCCTACCTTGGCCTCCTGAGTGCTGGGATGAAAGACTTGTGCCACCATACCTAGCCCCCTCATATATTTTCAGACCTATTTATTTTTGTTTTTAGAGACAGGGTCACATATATATAGTCCCATTTGACCTTAAACTCAATTTGTAGCCTAGGCTGGCTTAGAACTCCTGATCCAAATATATATATTTGCTGGTTGTTGGCCCACACCTTGTAATTCTAGAATTCAAGATGCTGAGGCAGGAAATTTGTGATTAGAGGCTAGCTTAGGCTATATAGTGAGTTCAAGGCCAGCTTGTGCTGCAGAGAAAGACACCCCCCTCCCGCGCCATCTCCAGAGCAAGACCCTGTCTCAAATTCTCAAGCCCAGGCTGACCTGGACTTCACTATGTAGCCTCAGGCTGCCCTCGAACTCAACAGCAATCCTCCTATCTCTGCCTCCTGAGTGCTGGGATTAAAGGAGTGTGCCACCATGCCTGGCTATATATGAATTCTTGAAGGAGCTGGGGTGAGGCTAGGAAAGAGACAAGCGTTAAAAAAAAGTATACTGAAGAAAAAATCTAACACATGCTTGGAGACAGTAGCAGCTGTTGAGGTTTGAATCTATAGTTTTTCTTTTATCAGTTTCAGGTCATTTTTAGCACCAGATGAACTATTATTTCCTGGTTGAGACGCTAGCTCAGGTGCCAGGTGGCATCTAATCTTTTTTTTTTTTTTTTTTTTTTTTTTTTTTTTTTTTGGTTTTTCGAGGTAGGGTCTCACTCTAGCTCAGGCTGACCTGGAATTCACTCTGTAGTCTCAGGGTAGCCTCGAACTTACGGTGATCCTCCTACCTCTGCCTCCCGAGTGCTGGGATTAAAGGCGTGCGCCACCACGCCTGGCCCTAATCTTCTTTAATGAGAGGTAGCAGAGCAGAAGGAAAAGTAATTCCAAGTCCTGAGCAAATTCTTCCCAAAGCCCGAGTGAACACTTTGCCCGCCTTTATGAAGCCTGTCTTGTTGGCCTCAGGATGTGGTCCTCATTCCTAGGCACCCCTGGGGGCCTTTCACAATTGAGCTGTATGGGAGCCAGGTATAGTGACACATTCCTGGGATCCCAGGTACTCAGGACACTAAGGCAGGAAGCTCATGAGTTCAAGGCTTGCCTGCACTACTGAGTGAGTTCAAGGGCAGCAGTGCAATGTGGCTGAGACCCTGTTTTGAAAAGTGTGGGGAGGTGCCGGCTGTGGTGGCGCACGCCTTTAATCCCAGCACTCAGGAGACAGAGGTAGGAGGATTGCCAGTGAGTTCAAGGCCACCCTGAGACTATATGGTGAATTCCAGGTCAGCCTGAGCTAGAGTGAGACCCTACCTTGAAAAACAAAACAAACAAACAAACAAACAAATGTGGCGAGGGGGCTGGTCTGTAGCTCAGTAATAGATCGCTTTGCCTAGTGTGTACAAGGCCCTGGCCCTGCCAGAAACGGGGTAAAATGGCACTGATATATGTTGATAAGATTGCTTTCTCCTATCCAAGGCCTAACCAGGTCTGACCCTGCTTAGCTTCCAAGATCAGACAAGACCCCGCTCATTCAGGGTAGTATCAGAGTAGTATGGCCAAAGACAATGTTACCTTCTTCTTCTCCTCCTCCTCCTCCTCCTCCTCCTTTTTCTTCTTCTTCTCCTTCTCCTTCTTCTTCTTTTTTTCTGAGCTAGGGTTTCATTCTAGCTCAGGCTGACCTGAAATTCACTATGTAGTCTCAGGGTGGCCTTGAACTCATGGTGATCCTTCTACATCTGCTTCCCACGTGCTGGGATTAAAGGTGTGTGCCACCATGCCTGGCTAGCTAAAAATGTTTTTTAAGAAAGTTAAAAATATCCAAAGTTGGGGCTGGAGAGAGCTTAGCGGTTAAGGAACTTACCTGCAAAGCCTAAGGACCCATGTTCTACTCTTCAGATCCCATGTAAGCCAGGTGCACGGTATAACACGAGCGTGCAAGGTTACACATGTGCACAAGGTGGTGCACACATCTGAAATTCCATTACAGTGCCTGGAGGCCTTGGTGTGTGCCAATTCTGTCTCTCTCTCCCTTTCTTCTTTTTCTTTTTCTTTTCTGAGGAAGGTTCTCACTGTAGCTCAGGCTGACCTGGAATTCACTATGTAGTCTTAGGGTGGATCCTCCTACCTCTGCCTCCCAAGTGCTGGGATCATGGGTGAACCACCATGCCTGGCTCTTTTTTTTTTTTTTTTTTGTTTTTCGAGGTAGGGTCTCACTCTGGTCCAGGCTGACCTGGAATTAACTATGTAGTCTCAGGGTGGCCTCGAACTCTCGGCGATCCTCCTACCTCTGCCTCCCGAGTGCTGGGATTAAAGGCATGTGCCACCACACCCGGCAAATATTTTATTTTATTTTATTTTTTTATTTTTATTTTTATTTTTGGTTTTGCGAGGTAGGGTCTCACTCTGGTCCAGGCTGACCTGGAATTCACTATGTAGTCTCAGGGTGGCCTTGAACTCACAACAATCCTCCTACCTCTGCCTCCCAAGTGCTGGGATTAAAGGCATGTGCCACCACACCCGGCAAATATTTTATTTTATTTTATTTTATTTTATTTTATTTTATTTTATTTTTTTATTTTTATTTTTATTTTTGGTTTTGCGAGGTAGGGTCTCACTCTGGTCCAGGCTGACCTGGAATTCACTATGTAGTCTCAGGGTGGCCTCGAACTCACAACAATCCTCCTACCTCTGCCTCCCGAGTGCTGGGATTAAAGGCGTGCGCCACCACACCCAAAGAATTTTATTTTATTTTTATTCATTTATTTGAGAGAGGGAAAGAGGCAGAGAGAGAGAGAGAGAGAGAATGGGCTTGCTATTTCTAGCCACTGCAAATTAACTTCAGATGCATGCGCCACCTTGTACATCTGGCTTACATGGGTCCTTTGGCTTTGCAGGCAAGCGCCTTAACAGCTAAGCCATCTCTCCAGCCCTGGCCTGGTACTTTTTTTTTTTTTTTTTTTTGACAACTTCCTTAATTGTAGACAATATCCCCTGGTACTTCCCCCCCCCCCCACTCTCCATCATATCCCCTCCTCCTCTCAATCAGTCTCTCTTTTATTTTGAGGTCATGATCTTTTCCTCCTATTATGATGGTCTTATGTAGGTAGTGTCAGGCACTGTGAGGTCATGGATATCCAGGACATATTGTGTCTGGAGGAGCACGTTGTAAGCATTCCTACCATTCCTTTGGCTCTTAAATTCTTTCTGCCACCTCTTCCACAATGGACTGTGAGCCTTGGAAGGTGTGTTTGAGATGTTTCAGTGCTGAGCACTCCTCTGTCCCTTCTCACACCATGGTGGCCTGGTACTCTTGATCCTTCTGCCTCAGCAGTGTTGGAATTATAGATTGGCCCTACCCTTTCCTGTTTCAGGGTCACATTTTATTTATTTATTTATTATTTTTTGTTGGTTTTTGGAGGTAGGGTCTCACTCTAGTCCAGGCTAACCTGGAATTCACTATGTAGTGTCAGGGTGGCCTTGAAGTCATGGTGATCCTCCTACCTCTGCCTCCCAAATTCTGGGATTAAAGGTGTGTGCCTCCATGCAGGGATCAGGGTCATTTTTGTTGTTGTTGTTGTTGTTGTTGTTTTGAGGTAGAGTCTCACTCTAGTCCAGGCTGACCTGGAATTAACTATGTAGTCTCAGGGTACTCTTGAACTCATAGCAATCCTCCTACCTCTGCCTCCTGAGTGCTGGGATTAAAGGCATGTGCCACCACACCCGGCCGTCACATTTTTTTCTTTTTGGTTTTTCCAAGATAGGGTCTCACTCTAGCCCAGGATAACCTGGAATTAACTATGTAGTCTCAGGGTGGCCTTGAACTCATGGCGGTCTTCCTATTTCTGCCTCCCGAGTGCTGGGAGACGCCCATCGGTCACATTTTTGAACTTAGATTCAACCTTCTTCATTCCCAGACCTGATTGCCTGGAATTGTTAGGGGGGCAGATTAGCAAACCGCCCATCATCCCAGCTATGGTGCAATCTCAACCCCACGGGGGTTCTCACAGTTGTCCAGGGTCTGTGTGCTCAGCAAATGTTTACAGTACTCTGCAGGAAATCTCGTTCCAGGTCATAGTAACAAAGCAGATAAATGGCAGCCAGTGGCCAGGGCGGCCCACACGGAAGTCAAGCAGGCATTTTGGTCCCAGGCTGGGGGAGGGCAAAGCTAGAGAAAAGCCACCCAGTGTCCAGCCCTCTCTCTCTCTCTCTTTTTTTTTTTTTAAGGCAAGCCCAACAGACTGGCCTTTTTTTTTTTTTTTTTTGGTTTTGCGAGGTAGGGTCTCACTCTGGTCCAGGCTGACCTGGAATTAACTATGTAGTCTCAGGGTGGCCTCGAACTCTCAACGATCCTCCTACCTCTGCCTCCCGAGTGCTGGGATTAAAGGCGTGCGCCATCACGCCCGGCTAATTTTAATTTTTTTTATTGACAACTTCCATTCCTGTAGACAATGTCCCATGGTAATTCCCTCCCTCCCCCCACTTTCCCCTTTGAAACTCCACTCTCCATAATATCCCCTCCCCCTCTGTCAGTCTCCCTTTTATTTTGCTGTCATGATCTTTTCCTCCTATTATGATGGTCTTGTGTAGGTAGTGTCAGGCACTGCAAGGTCATGGATATCCAGGCCATTTTGTGTCTGGAGGAGCATGTTGTAAGAAGTCCTACTCTTCCTTTGGCTCTTACATTCTTTCCGCTACGTCTTCTGCAGTGGACCCTGAGCCTTGGAAGGTGTGTTAGAGATGTTTCAGTGCTGAGCACTTCTCTGTCACTTCTTCTCAGCACCATGGTGCCTTCTGAGTCATCCCAAGGTCACCACCATCTGAAAAGCTAGAATAGCATTAATATATGGGTATGAACATTTCACTTTTATTTTATTTTATTTATTTATTTTAGTGTTTTCGAGGTAGGGTCTCACTCTAGCCCAGGCTGACCTGGAATTCACTCTGTAGTCTCTGGGTGGCCTTGAACTCACGGTGAGCCTACTACCTCTGCTTCCCGAGTGCTGGGATTAAAGGTGTGCGCCACCACGCCTGGCTAACATTTCTCTTTGTCTCTCTCCATGCACCAAGAATAAAGTCAAGTGGATCAGTGACCCACTCTCCATCAGACCCCTCCTCCTCTGAGTCTGCTCTCTTTTTATTTTGATGTCATGATCTTTCCTCCTATTATGATGGTCTTGTGTAGGTAGTGTCAGGCACTGTGAGGTCATGGATATCAGGCCATTTTGTGTCTGGAGGAGCACGTTGTAAGCAATCCTACCCTTCCTTTGGCTCTTCCTCACAGCAGTGTTGGACATTATAGATTGGTGCCTACCTTTCCAGTTTGTCACATTTTATTTATTTATTTATTATTTTTTGTTGGTTTTGGAAGTTGGGTCTTTCCCTCTCTGCAGGCTAACCTGGAATTTTCATGTAGTGTCAGGGTGTATTCTTGAAGTCATGGAGGCCTCCTTTCTCTGCCTCCCAAATTCTGGGATTAAGGTGTGCCCTGTCATTGAGTGATCAGAGGTCATTTTATTTGTTGTTGCTGTTGTTGGCAATTTGTTTTGAGTTAGGAGTCTCATGAGCCTCAGGCTGACCTGGAATTAAAAGTAGTCTCAGGGTACTCTTTGAACTCATTTTAGTTTTTACATGATAATCAATACCTCTGCCTCCTGAGTGCTGGGATTAAGGCATGCCACCTCAAACTAAAACATTTTTTCTTTTTATTTTTTTAAGATAGGGTCTTTTCTAAAACTTTTATTTTTATGGAATTAACTAGAGTCAGGGTGGCCTTGAACTCATGGCGGTCTTCCTATTTTGCTGTAGTCTCAGGGGTGGCCTCGAACTCTCAAAGTGATCCTCCTACCTCTGCCTCCCAAATGCTGGGATTAAGCGTGCCACCATTTTTTTCTTTCTGCAGTTTTTTTAATTTTTAAACATTTAAAAATACAACTTCTTTAATTGTAGACAATCTCCCATTTTTAACAGTCTCCCTACTTTAATTTTTATTTGAAACTTCCACTCTCCATAATATCCCCTCAGAGTCTCTTTTCATTTTGATGTCATGATCTTTTCCTCCTCTTATGATGGTCTTGTGTAGGTTCCTGTCCAGGCACTGTGAGGTCATGGATATCAGGCCATTTGTGTCTGGAGGGAGCATGTTGTAAGAAGTCCTACCCTTCCTTTGGCTCTTACATTCTTTCCACCCCCTCTTCCTTAATGGACCCTGAGCCTTGGAAGGTGTGTTAGAGATGTTTCAGTGCTGAGCACTCCTCTGTCCCTTCTTCTCAGCACCATGGTGCCTTCTGGAGTCATCCCAAGCATTTAATCTGAAAAAAGCTTCCAAACATTAATTTTTTAATTTTTGGATTTTATTTTATTTATTTTTTTATTTTTAAGACAATGTCCCATCTACCAATTCCAATCCTCCCACACTCTGTCCCCTCTGGGTGGCCTTGAACTCATGGGTGAGCCTCCTACCTCTGCTTCCAGTGCTGGGATTAAGGTGCTGTCACATGATCTTTTCTCTTTTTATTTTTATTTTTTATTTTTTATTTTTAAAAAGTAGGGTCTCACTCTAACTCAGGCTGACCTGGATATTGGAGGCCATGTTGTCCTCTGGGTGGCTGGAACTCCCCAGCTATCCCTCCTACCTCTGCCTCCAGTGCTGGGATTAAAGGACCCAATCTACAAGCCAATCTATTTGGACTTTTTTTTAAGGAGAGGGGCATGATGGCAAAACCTTCAGTGCTAGCACAATCTGGAAAAAATCAGAATGTTTTCTCAGCATCACATGGTGCCTTAACAGTCAATATGTACAGGTCACTCTTCCCTCCTAAAAAAAAAATTTTTTTTTTTTTAAAAAAAACTATATGTGTAAGGAAACATGGTGCATGCTTTTATTTTTTTTAATTATTTTTTTTTTTTTTCTTTTGGTTTTGAGTAGGGTCTCAGGAGACAGAGAGAATGACCAAGCCAGCAGCATCTGTCAGTCACTGTGGTGGAATCCAGGATTGAGTGCCTTGTGGGCAAGTGTGGCCTCCCAGCCTCATCTTGCATTTTAAGCTCTTAAATTCCTGGATTAAATGGAACCGCTGGACCAATAGAAAGCCTGTTTTGGCTTTTTTTTAGGCACATTTTTATTCTCTTGGTTTTTGGTTAATAGCACTCGGGAGGCTTCTGGTGGGAGGATTGCTGACCTGATGAATACAAATCTGTTCCTGTCAGCCTGGACCATAAGGACCTTCCGTTTAAAAAATTAAATAAGAGTGCCTGTTGGTGTGCAGGCTCATTCCTGTAATAACCCAGTACATGGGAGGCTGAGGCAGGAGGATGACCCTTTCTAGTTTAAAGAGTTAAATTCTGGGCGTGATGGTGTTGTCTGTCCCCAGACAGAGGAGGCAAAGGTGGGAGGATCACTGGAGTTTGAGGACACACTGAGACTACAGAGTGGTCAGGGTCAGCCTGGGTTATAGTGAGACCCTACCTTGAAACCCTCATGTTGCAAAATACCCTCCCAAACTCCTAGGCTCAGGAATTCCTCTCCTTAGCCTGGTAACTTTCCCTGGCTTCTTGGACTTTTTTTTTCAAGTTATTTCACTTAGGCTGAATTAACTGTGTGTCAGCAAAAATACTGAAAAACACCTGGAAAACAAATTTCCTGCAGTTTTGGGAGAGGATTCATGGAGATGGGCAGATGTTTTAGTTTCCCAGACCTGTTAGCAACTGCTGGGTAATAAGAAATCCACATGTATGGAATGTGCTCAACTCCATTGTGCTCAATACATTTTCTTATGCAATCATTTTTGATGGACAGGGCTGAGACTCAGGCTATTAACCAAAGACAGAACTGCAAACGCATTCTTGTGGCCTTTAAGCAGGTAGGCATGTTGCCATTTCACTGAAGTTTCATCATTTCTGTTCTCCAGCGCTGGGTGTCTTAAAGTGAAAATAAAAGACTACGCCAGGCCTATTTCTTTTGTTTTCTTCCTTCCTTCCTTAGCGTCCCTTAAAATCCTTCAACTTTCTTTCTTTCTTTTTTTTTTTTTTTGGTTTCCAATATTTTCACTCTGGTCAGGCTGACCTGGAATTATATGTAGTCTCCAGGGTGGATGCTCTTGTCTCATGATCCTCCTGCCTCTGCCTCCCGAGTGCTGGGATTAAAAACTGGCCACCATGCCCGGAATTTGTTTTTGAGTGATGTCTCACAGCTGGCCCAAATTCCCTGGAATTCCCAAATATCCCCTCAGGGTGGCCTGTCACTGGTCCTCCTTCCTCCTCCCCTCCTCCCAAGATCAAGTGGGGTTAAGGCACATGCGGCCATTTTGCCAACTGGAGGACATGTTTCTTTCTTCAAGAGAAACCACAGTTTTCCTTAAGTTTCAACAACTAGCTTTGCAGGTGTTTTAACTCTGAGCACTTCTGAGACTTCTTGACTGGTGACTGGCTTCCAAGCACTTCTCCATGCAGGAAGACCTAGAATTTATTCCCATCCACCCAAAAGAGGGTTTTTTTTTTTTTTTTTTTTGTCGGGTCTCACTGTGGCTCAGGCTGACCTGGAATTCTCTGTGGTCTCTTGGTTTTTGCCTAGGAAACTCCCTGCCTTAGCCTCCAGAGTGTGGGATTACTGTGTGGCTGGCTTTTTGGACTTTATTTTTTTTTTTTTAGAGGTTTTATGAAGACAGACTGTGGCTCAGGCCCAGGCTATGATTGTAGTCTCAGTGTCCTGTTGATAGTGAAACCCCATCTGGGGAAAACAAAATCTAAAGAGTGAGCCATTGACAAGGATTTGCATCTGCAGTAGTGCTGATGATGGGACCTGGAGAAAAACAGGACCAGTGGAACCTGGTTCTTAGACTTAAGAGAATGTCACATGTATGGAAAGCAGATCTCTCTCACATGGGGGATCAATTTTTTTTTAAGCCCTGATTTTAGATAAGTGTTATTCCCAGCTTTAGCATGTTTAGAGCTTTACATTTTGACAAGAAACAAAGCACTGAGGATCATCTTGAGAAATGAGAAAAGTTAGCCTTCAGAATGTCCCATGTGTCCATTACCCAACCAGCAAGTGGTCACCCTTGGCCTGGCAACTCCTGGAGATTGCCACCTGTGTGTCTCTTGATTTGGGCAACAGCCCAGCTGCCCTGGTGACTGTTCCCCATCAACAGCCTCTTACATGGCCCTCAGGACCATTTGGTTTCCTCCATCTACCTATTTCTTTTTGTTTTCTTTCTTCCTTCAAAATTCAGGAAGAGTTCCATTTACTGACCCTAAACTGCCCCTTTCCCCTCTTTCAAGGGGACCTGTTTTTGATTTCCCTGGTTTAAATTGTGCTGGGTTTCACTCTGCAACAGGCTGACCTGGCAGAGGTCGTATGTGGAGGATCGCTCTGGCTTTGAGGACACTATTGCCACTACTGAGCAAAGCCTGGTCAGCCTGCCTCCCGATTAAATACCACCAAAAATAGGTAAAACAAAGTGTTTTCCAATGCTCTGTGTTTTTTTTTCTTGTCGTTTGTTTTTGGTGAGATGTCCTCTGCCCAGACTGCCTTGGAATTTTTTGTAGTCTCAGGCTGGCACATGCACTCATGGCGATAAAAGTACCTCACCTCCTTGTGCCAACTTGGGGGAAAAAATATACTTTATGACCCATTCTGTTTTATTTGTGAGAGGCAAAGCAAACCACAGTTTGGAACTATTCCCTGGGTAATAACACCCATGAAAAGAGTGTTTTAAACTCTCCTGGAAGCTCTGATTATTGCCTGGCAACTGACAAAAGAGGCCTGGGATTTTATCAATGGAAAAAACAGCTTGCCTTTTGAGCATGTCAGGAGACCAAATGGATTTTTGTTTCCTGCTTCCTACCCTCTGTTGAAAGCCCTCAAAGAGGACACGAAACCTTTTTTTTTTTTTTTTTTTTTGCATTTTCAGATAGAGATCACCTGGCTCAGGCTGACCTGGAATTCACTATGTAGTCTCAGGCTGTTGGCCTCTAACTCTTGCCCATCCAAACCTCTGCAGGAACCCCTGGGATTAAAGTGTGGGCCACCACTCACAGCTCTCAGGCTTTTTGCAATTTAAGGACAATTTTATTTCATTTTTCTCAATGGTTTTGACACTAGACATGATATTTCTTGTCAGACTCCCAGTGCTGGGATTATGTGGTGCATAGTACCCTGGGTTCTTCAAAAAAAAACACCCAACAAATTTTCAGTTTGATCAGCTGTTGAATTAGCCAATAAAAAGAAAGAGTAATGACTAAGGTACTTCCAGTTGACTGGCAGTGCAAACTGGCTAATCCCAAGGTACAGACTGAGATAGTACTTTTTCAAATTTCCCAAGGCCAAAAGTCTGGTTTTTGTGTGGCGCCACGCCTTTAATCCCAGCACTTGGGAGGCAGAGGTAGGAGGATCGCTGAGTTCAAGGCCACCCTGAGACTATAGTTAATTCAGGTTAGCCTTTCTCAGGAAACCTGCTACCTCTGAAAAACCTAAAAAAAAAAAAGTTTAAAACCTGGCTTTTTTAGGTTAATTTTTAGATTTTTAGAAATGTCAATAGCCTGTTTGCTTGAGGAAGGCATATGAGATGTCCAAAGTGACTTTCTCTGGTGTCTTAAGAGGCAATTCCATGTGGCCACTGTTTTCTCTTTCATCTTTCACTTCAAACTAATAAGAAAAGAGTAAAAAATCTAAATAAAATTGCCATGTGGTATGCAATTATTACAAAAATAGTGTCCTGTTGTTTTCAGAACTTAGACATGAAGCCACTGGGATCACCCAAAGGCAACATAGTGCTGAGAAGAAGGGATGGAGGAGTGCCCAGCACTGAAACACCTCTGTCACACCCTCCAAGGCTCAGGGACCATTGCAGAGGATAGAATGGAAGAGCCAAAGGAAGGGTATGACCTCTTACAATGCAACTGCCCAGACAGAAATTGGCCTCGATATCCATGACCTTGCAGTGCCTAGCAATACCTTCCAAGACCCTCAAAATAGAAAGAAAAGATGATGTCATCAAATTAAAGAGAGACTAATGGAGAGAGGGAGGATATGATGGAGACTGGAGTTCTAAAGTGGAATGGGGAGGGGAGGAAATATCAGGTGGGGTTTTTGTATGTAAGTATAAAGTCAATATGGGTTAGTGGCACACGCTTTAATCCCATGACTCAGGAGTCAGAGGTTTTCAGGATTAAATCTGTGATGTTGATTCCATCCTGAGACTACATAGTGAATTCAGGTCAGCCTGGAATTAAAGTGAGACCCTTGTTTCCCCAATAACAGAAAACAAAATTTGCTTTCTTCACTTGCTGCTTTTGTTTGTTGTTGTTTTGTTTTTTGAGGTAGGGTCTCGCTCTAGGTCAGGCTGACTTGGAATCCCTATGTAGTCTCAGGCTGGCCTCAAACTCATGGTGATCCTCCTGTCTCTGCCTCCTGAATGCTGGGCCAACTTGCTGCTTTAAAAAATTATTTTTTATGTGTTTATTTATTTAGTTAGTTATTTGAGAGAGAGAGAAAGAGGGAAAATGAGCATGGCAGGGTCTCCTGCCACTGAAAACAAGCTCAAGACACATGGGCCACCCTTTGCATCCAGCTGTACCTGGGTACTGAGAAATCAAACCTGTCACCTGGCTTTGCAAGCAAATGCCTTTAGCCACTGAGCCATCTCTCCAACCAGCCCTCCTTGCTGCTTTTGAGTAAAGAATAGTTAGGGACAAAGGAGAACTTTCCTTCAAAGTACAAAATGAAGGCCTGGAGCCAGCTCCCTGCTGACTGCATGTGGAAAGAGACACGTGACACCTTTTAAATGAGGCTTCTCCTTTCCTTGCATCTTTCAGTTCCCATAGAGCTGACCTGGCAGCTCAAGGACATGGGTTTGCAAAAGCCAAAGAAGAGGTGAACTTCTTAGAACCTTGACATACGCAAGTGAACTTCAGGAAGTATTGCAATTCTTTCCCAGAAGGAGGCAGGCAGCCACAGACTCGAAGGAAACATTTGCCACTGTGACCAGGACAATTTCCTGTCCCCACAGCATCTCAATGCTATTTAACCAGTTCATGAACCTCTTTCTGTAAGAACACACTAGGGCTGGGACCACAGACTGCTAGAGACCCTGGGTTTCACCCTCAGGAGTGTAAAGAAAAAAATATTAAAAATTAATTAATTAAAAAAATTAATTTAATTAAATGAAAATGAAGCAGGGAGCCAGTTGTGGTGGCACACACCTCTAATCCCAGTCTGGGCTAGAATGAGACCCTGTCTCAAAAAAAAAAAAAAAAAAAAAAAAAAAAAAAAAAAAGCCGGGCGTGGTGGCGCACGCCTTTAATCCCAGCACTCGGGAGGCAGAGGTAGGAGGATCGCTGAGAGTTCGAGGCCACCCTGAGACTACATAGTTAATTCCAGGTCAGCCTGGACCAGAGTGAAACCCTACCTCGAAAAACCAAAAAAAAAAAAAAAAAAAAAAAAAAAAAAAAAAAAAACTGGAGATATGGCTTAGGGGTTAAGGTGCTTGCCTGTGAAACAAAAGGACCCAGGTTTGATTCCCCAGGACCCACATAAGCCAGATGCACAAGGTGGCACATGTGTATGGAGTTCATTACAGTGGCTGAAGGCCCTGGTGCACCCATTCTCTTTCTCTTTGTCTCTCTGCCTCTTCCTATCTCTCTCTTAAATAAAATGAAATAAAAATAAAATAAATAAAATAAAAATAAAGGGGATAGAAACTCAGGGAAATTTAAGTGGACATGAGCGGGAAAAGAAACCATCACCCTGGAATCCAGTTGTTTTCCTGATAACTTGAGACTCAAGAAGCTCTAATGCAGCAACAAAGCCAATGTTGTCTACAAAGAACCGTGCAGCCCTACACTAAATGTTCATGTTCACATATTAACGCTACTCTCACTTCTGGCTAGAGAAGCTTCTCTTTTCAGATGGTGATGACCACTGGGATCACCCAAAAGGCAACATAGTGCTGAGAAGAAGGGATGGAGGAGTGCCCAGCACTGAAACACCTTTGTCACACCCTCCAAGGCTCAGGGACCATTGCGGAAGAGGGGGCAGATAGAATGGAAGAGCCAAAGGAAGGATATGACCTCTTACAATGCAACTGCCCAGACAGAAATTGGCCTCGATATCCATGACCTTACAGTGCCTAGCAATACCTTCGCAAGACCCTCAAAATAGAAGAGAAAGATGATGACATCAAATTAAAAGAGAGACTAATGGAGAGAGGGAGGGGACATGATGGAGACTGGAGTTCTAAAGTGGAATGGAGGAGGGGAGGGAAATATCAGGTGGGGTTTTTTTGTATGTAAGTATAAAAGTCAATAAAAAATAATAATTAAAAAAAAAAAAAAAGAACCGTGCAGCCTCCTGAAGACATCCCAGACAAAGATCTGACCACAACAAATAAACCGTGCGAGCTTGGGACCAGAGCACTTGTAGACTTGAGTTTTACCAAATTAGCACTCCTCTTTCATATTCATATTAAATATCAACACTTCTCTCTCATTCCTAAATCTAACCATGTATCATAAAGCTACCTGACAAAAAATAAAAATACTGTTAATCCCAGCACTCTGAAAGCTGACGTAGGAAGATCACTGTGAGTTTGAGGTCAGCCTGGGACTACACAGAGTGAGCTCTTTCCAGGTTGGGCTGGATTAGAACGAGATCCTGCTTCAAAAAAATAAAAAAGAGGGGGGAGGGGAGGGAAATATCATGTGCTTTTTGTATGTAAGTATAGAAGTTGTCAATAAAAAAAAATTAAAAAAATACAAAAGAGAGCCGGGTGTGGCAGCATACACCTTTAATCCCAGCACTCGGGAGGCAGAGACAGGAGGATCGCCATGAGTTTGAGGCCATCCTGAGATGACATAGTGAATTCCGGGTCAGCCTGAGCTACAGTGAGACCCTACTTCGAAAAACCAAAAAAATAAAATAAATAAATTAAAATTAAAATTAAAAAAAAAAAGAGGGGCTGGAAAGATGGCTTAGCGGTTAATGTGCTTGCCTGCAAAGTCAAAGGATCCTGGTTTGATTCTCCAGGACCCACATAAGCCAGATGCACAACGGGGCACATGCATCTGGACTTCATTTGCAGTGGCTGGAGGCCCTGGAGTGCCCATTCTCTCTCTCTCTCCTTCTTTCTCTTTCTGAAATAAATAAAATAAAATATATTTTTAAAAAATAAAAAAGAGGGCTGGAGAAATGGCTTAGCGGTTAAGGCGCCTGCCTGCTAAGCCTAAGAACCCGGTTCCAATCTCCAAGTCCCACATTTAACCAGATGCAAAGTGACGCAAGGGCGTAATGCTGCACTTGCCCACAAGCAGGTGCATGCATCTGGATTTCATTCACAGTAGCTGAGAGACTGCTGGCACGCCCATTCTCTATCTGTCTCCCTCTCCCTCTCCCTCTCTCTCTGTCTGTCTCTCTCTGTGTCTCTCTCAAAAATAAAAAAAAATTAAAAAAAAAAAAAAAATATATAAAAATAAAAAAGAGTCAGGCATGGTGGAGCATACCTTTAAATTAAATTAATTTATTTGCAAGCAGTGAGAGAGAAAGAGACAGACAGAGAGGGAATGGATGTGCTAGGGCTTCTAGCAAACAAACTCCAGACACATGTGCCCCTTGTGCATCTGGCTTATGTGGGTCCTGGGGAATTGAATCTAAGTTCTCTGGCTTTGCAGGCAAATGCCTTAACTGCTAAGCCTCCTCTCCAGCCCAAAAGTAGGTTTCTATATGATTTATATTCTCTTTTTTTTTTTTTTTTTTTTTTTGGTTTTGGCTGACCTGGAATTAACTATGTAGTCTCAGGGTGGGTCTCCTCCTACTCTGGCCCAGGCTGACCTGGAATTAACTATGTAGTCTCAGGGTGGCCTCGAACTCACGGCGATCCTCCTACCTCTGCCTCCCGAGTGCTGGGATTAAAGGCGTGTGCCACCACTCCCGGCTTCTCTTAGATTTTAATTAGCCCTCCCTCAACCTTTCCTTTACTCAATCTCTTCCCCTGACCTCACTTAGGCCTTTTCACTCTTTTTCTTTTCTTTCTTTTTTTTTTTGCAAAGCAGCTAGTATATTTATTAAGTAGACAGGGTCATAAAAGAAAGGACAGTCCCTGATCCCTGTAAGAATTTGGTTTTTCGAGGTAGGGTCTCACTCTACCCCGGCTGACCTGGAATTCACTATATAGTCTCAGGGTGGCCTTGAACTCACAGTGATCCTCCTACCTCTGCCTCACAAGTGTTGGGATTAAAAGTGTGTGCCACCACACCCTTTTATAAAAAAATATTTTATTTATTTATTTGAGAGGGAAAAGACAGTGTGTGTGTGCCAGGGCCTCTAGCCACTGTAAACAAACTTCAGATGCAAGATTTCACTATGAAGCCCAGGCTGGCCTTGAACTTGAGATCCTTCTGCCTCTACCTCCTGAGCAATGGGGTTGCAGGTGTGAACTACCATGCCCAGCTCTCTTTTCCCATTTTTTTTTTTTTTTTGCAAGGTAGGGTCTCACTCTGGTCCAGGCTGACCTGGAATTAACTATGTAGTCTCAGGGTGGCCTCGAACTCTTGGCGATCCTCCTACCTCTGCCTCCCGAGTGCTGGGATTAAAGGCGTGCGCCACCACGCCCGGCTCTTTTTTCCCATTTTAACTGGCATATTTGGATCCATGCCTAGCAGGATGATTCCTTGCCAGAATCAGCTTTCTGACCTTGAGCATGGGAATCTATAAAATCTAAGATAGAATAGCAAGCAAAAGCATCGCACGAGCCGGGCGTGGTGGTCCACGCCTTTAATCCCAACACTCAGGAGGCAGAGGTAGGAGGATTGCTGTGAGTTCGAGGCCACCCTGAGACTACGTACATTGCAGGTCAGCCTGAGCTAGAGTGAGACCCTACCTCAAAAAAAAAAAAAAAAAAAAAAAGCATTGCACGTATACATCTTTAGCAGTACATGATCGAAGCTTGGTGTCACGAAAACCAGAATTCCTGAAACCTATCTCCATTTTGCTCCTCAGTCATTTCTACGTCTGTTAAATTCCTCATCAGAGAGCTTCAAGGAGCAGCCAGACACAGCCCCTGACCTCAGGTGAGTATGGTCTACTATGACGACACAGACTGGTGGGCTGGTATCATCCGAGCACAGCTGGGAGCGGCAGGAACAGCCAGTGCGGATGGAAGGGATGTTTGGCCTGAGTTCAGAACAATGAGGGGACATCTCGGCCCACAAAGGCCATTTGGCATTGTCTGAAGACAACTTTGGTTGTCACAACTGGGGAACAGGAGATGTTCTCCAGGCATTTGAAGAGCAGAGGCCTCAGGGATGTCTCTAGACGTCTTGTAGGCACAGGACCGGAAAGCCCCCACCATAACGAACTATCCAGCCCCAAATGCCAGTAATGCCAGAATTCACCATGTGTCTCATGGTGGCCTCAAACAGGTGGCTTAAATAGAAGAAATGGGATGCATGTGGCACACAAAAGAAAGGACATTCCAGGGGCTGGAGAGATGGCTTAGCAGTTAAGACCCCTGCCTGCAAAGCCTAATGACCTGAGTTTGATTCCCCAGTACTCACCGAAGGCCAGATGCAGAAAGTGGTGCGTGTGCCTGGCATTTGTTTGCAACAGCTAGAAACCCTAGCACATTCATTCTTTCTGCTTTCTGCTTGCAAATAAATAAATAAATAAATAAATAAATAAATAAAAGAAAAAAGTTCAGCCAGGCCTGGTGATGCACACCTTTAATCCTAGCACTCAAGAGGCAGAGGTAGGAGGAGCACTGTGAGTTCGAGGCCACCCTGAGAATACATAGTGAATTCCAGGTCAGCCTGGGCTAGAGTGAGACCCTACCTTGAAACACCAAACAAATAAAAAATAAAAATAATTTTAAAATTAAAAAAAACTGAATTCAAATATAGGGGGTTCTCAGCAGCCATTCATTGTACATTTTGCACTAACTCTGGGTGTTGTGCTTCTTGTAAGATTGCACTTTGTGCTTCAGTTTGTTACCTTGTAGACTTATTTAATGAAACCATTCAAATGAACCAAACTTGCTTTTGTTGAAAAAAAAAAAAAAAAAGAAAGAAAAAAGAGGGCTGAAGAAATGGCTTAGCAGTTAAGGCACTTATCTGTAAAACATAAGGATCTAGGTTCAATTCCCCAGGACCCACATAAACCAGACACACAAGTTGATGCATGCGTCTGGAGTTCATTTGCAGTGGCAGTGGCTGGAGGCCCTGGCATGCCCATTCTCTCTCCCTCTCTCTCTCTCTCTTTGTCAAGTAAATAAATAAATAATTTTAAAAAATAATAAAAGGACATTCTAGGAAAATGGCTGCCACATGGAACAGGGATAAATTCATTTATATTTATAGTCTTAAGCTAATTATTTCTTCCTGTCTACAACACAGTGACGCAATAATGCCAGGTGATTCATCCTTTCCCGGTATTGGAAAGCAGTACCACTGATAACAATTTTACCTCCGGAACACACCTACATCTAGAGGCCCTACTCAAGGGTACCTGAGTAGTTAGCACCTATTCATGAGGGAGCAACAGAGACGCTGTGTTTGGTGAGTCTGTCAGGGTAATGTGGCAGGTAAAAGTGCCAGTGATAGCAAGGACTATGTATGCAATGCACAAGCCGATCCCAGCTTCCCTTGTACTGTAGGTCTTATGTAACTGCTGCTCTGGGCGTGCAGTCCGGGGCTAGGTGGTAGTCCTGTGAAGCCATGAGGAATCCAGATGTCTGTCTTTCCCTCCGACATCCTTAGCATCTGCCCATTTGCAAAAATAAATAAATTAATAAAATAATAATAATAATAATAATAATAATAATGGCTGCTGAACCACCTGGCTCAATTTTTAGAGCTTAAGTCAAGGTGAAAGAGAAAAAGTGAAGACAATAGGTAAGAGGTAGAGCTTCCCAGGAGAGTCGCCACTAAATGTACTTCCTGGAATCCTTTTGTGCTTCAGAACTTCCAATTATACATTGGCCTGAACTACTTTATACAACCTTCCTTAGTTTCAGGGAAATCTGGAAGCTGAGTGTTTCCAAGTAGGCTCCTTAAACAAAATAGATTTTTTTGTAGAGTCTCACTGTAGCTCAGGCTGACTTAGAACTATCTCGGCAAGTTCTGGGATCAAAGGCATGCACCACCATGCCCGGCTTGTAATAATTTTTTATTTTCTGTGTCACATTCTCTCACTTCTATGGTTTCTCTCTCCTAATGTCTTGTTTCTAGTCTTCTACTGCAGTGATCGCAAAACTCAAAATCGCCTGGTGTGGTGGTGTACACCTTTAATCCCAGTGCTCTAGAGGCAGAGGTAGGAGGATCACTGTGAGTTTGAGGCCAGCCTAGGACTACATAGTGAATTCCTGAATTCTAGGTCAGCCTGGGCTAAATTGAAACCCTACCTCAGAAAACAAAAACAAAACAAAAATAACAAAGTTATTAAAGAAATTTATACGTTCCCAGCCAGGTGTGGTGGTGCATGCCTTTAATCCCAGCACTCAGGAGGCAGACCTACGTAGATCACCATCTGTTTGAGGCCACCATGACACTTCATGGTGAATTCCAGGTCAGCCTGGGCTAGAATGAGACCCTACCTTTATTTATTTATTTATTTAGTTATTTATTTGTTTGTTTTTTGAGGTAGTGTTTCACTCTAGTCCAGGCTGACCTGGAATTTACTATGTAGTTTCAGGGTGACCTCGAACTCATGGTGATCCTCCTGCCTCTGACTCCCAAGTGATGGGATTCAAGGTGTGCGCCACCACGCCTGGCTTAGAGACCCTACCTTTTTTTTTTTTTTTTTTTTTTTTTTTGGTTTTTCAAGGTAGGGTTTCACTCTAGTCCAGGCTGACCTGGAATTAACTATGTAGTCTCAGGGTGGCCTCGAACTTTGGCGATCCTCCTATCTCTGCCTCCCGAGTGCTGGGATTAAAGGCGTGCGCCACCACGCCCAGCGACCCTACCTTTTAAAAAGAGAAATTTATACCTTCCCAACAACGACTCTTTGCTTGGCTGAACTTTCCTCTAGGCCCATGAAAAGTCAGGTTTAGGAAGAACACTGGCATGTCAGTTTAGCAGGAACCCCCTACCTGACTGTGTGCTTAGCCTTAACACTCCAGTCAGTTCCTCATCTCCCACCATCCCCCCGGGTGATGGCTGACCATCTGGTTTGTCTGGAGTAAAACATCCTGTTAGGTCGGTTTGGCCAGAGTCTCGCTCACCTCTGACGGCTCCTCTTATTGATTTTCCAGCTTCCACCCTGCTCCTTAGCTGTAAATGCCCACTTGCTTATGCTGTGTTTGGGATCGAAGCCAATCTCTCTTCCCCAAGGCGGAATCCATTGTGAGGCTGCTAGCGCTACACTGGTTGTTCTCCCTGAATAAAGTCTGAGTGGCCATCTTTAGTGTTACTGGAGTTTTTTGTTTTGTTTTGTTTTGCTTTTCGAGGTAATGTCTCACTCTAGCCCAGGCTGACCTGGAATTCACTATGTAAGTCTCAGGGTGGCCTTGAACTCACGGCAATTCCCCTGCCTCTGCCTCCCAAGTGCTGGGATTAAAGGTGTGTGCCACTATGCCTTAAAAATATTTATTTTATTTTATTTATTTTAATTAATTTATTTAAAATATTTATTTGTTTATTTATTTACTTGTAAGAGAGAAGAGGAAGAGGCAGATAGAGAGAGAAAGGGCACACCAGGGCCTCCAGCCACTACAAATGAATTCCAGACGCATGTGCCAGCTTGTACATCCAGTTTATGTAGATACTAGGGAATCAAACCTGGGTCCTTAGGCTTCTCAGGCAAGCGCCTTAACCATTAAGCCATCTCTCCAGCCCTCCAGTTTTTAACATAGAGAGCTAGATCAGCATAAAAATTAAGCATTGGTATCTGGTTACATATGTTATGAATATAGTCACACACGCATGTGTTTCCCAGCTCTGTCCACTAAGAAACCCTGGAAGCAATGACTCCCTTACCAGCACTGCTAGGTAAATAAATAAGGTTTAAAAAATAATAAAGAAGCCATAACCCGCACGCCTTTAATCCCAGCACTTAGTAGGCAGAGGTAGGAGGATCTAAATGAGTTCAAGGCCACCCTGAGACTACATAGTTAATTCCAGGTCAGCCTGGACCAGAGTGAGACCCTACCTCGAAAAACCAAAAAAAAAAAAAAAAAAAAAAAAAATAATAATAATAATAATAAAGAAGCCATAACCCCCTAGTAGCAGCAAGCACACTTAGTATCCAGACATGTATGACTAAATATTCTCTATTTAAGGAAAGAGAATGTACAAATTTTATTACAGGCCTGAGGACATGAGAAGTCACTTTGTCCTAGCACTGACAAAAAAAAAAAAAAAAAAAAAAAAAAATAAGAAAGAGGGAAAAAATTGAGATAGAATGGGAAGATGGCTCAGCAGTTAGAAATGCTTTCTTGCAGGGCCTGTCAGGCCAGGGTTCAATTTCCCATGTAAAGCTAGATGCACAGGGTGTCTCATGTGTATGGAGTTTGTTTGCAATGATAGAGGGTTCTGGCACTCTCTTCTCTCTCTGTGTCAAATGAATAAATAAAAATATTTTTGGGGGTGGGTGGGAAGGGCTGGAGAGATGGCTTAGCGGGTAAGGTGTTTGCCTGCAAAGCCAAAGGACTCTAGTTCGATTTTCCAGGACCCACGTAAGCCAGATGACACAAGTGGGCATATGCATCTGGAGTTCATTTGCAGTGGCTGGATGCCCTGGTATGCCCATTCTCTTCCTCTAGCTCTCTCCCTCTTTCTCTCTCTCAAATAAATAAATAAAATATATTTAAAAAAAAATTTTAAAGAGCTGGGCATGGTGGCTCACACCTTTAATCTCTCCAGCCCATCATTTCCTTTTCTTTCTTTCTTTTTTTTCTAAATATATTTAATTTAATTTATTTATTAGAGAAAGAGAGAAAGGGACAGATAGAGAGAGAATGGGCATACCAGGGTCTCTAGCCACTGCAAAAAATTTGCAGATGTATGTGTCATCTTGTGCATCTGGCTTTTACATGTGTACTGGGTGGGGAATCAAATCTAGGTCCTTAGGCTTTGCAGGCAAGTACCTTAACCACTAAGCAATCTCTCCATCCCCCACCTTTTTTTTTTCTGAGGTAGGGTCTTGGTCTAGCCCAAGCTGACCTGGAATTCCCTATGCAGTCTCAGGATGGCCTTGAACTCAGCAATCCTCTGCCTCCAGAGTGCTGGGATTAAAGGCATACGCCACCACACCTGGCTTCATTTCCTTCCTTCTTTCCTTCCTTCCTTCCTTCCTTCCTCCTTCCTTCTCCCTCCCTCCCTTCCTTCCTTCCTTTCTTCCTTCCAATATATTTTATTTATTTATGAGAGAAAAAGAGAGGGAGAGAGAGAATGGGCATGCCAGGGCCTCGAGCCGCTAAACGAACTCAAGATGCATGCCCACCTTGTGCATCTGGCTTACATGGGTCCTGGAGAATCCAGCTGGGATCCTTTGGCCTTACAGGCAAACGCCTTAACCACTAAGCCATCTCTCCAGCCCTCATTTCCTTTCTTAACCCCATCACCCACAGCTGTCAGGAGAAGGAAGCATGGGTAGAAGAAAGCCTCTCCTCTGCAGAGGGCTTCCATGGCTATGGTGAGAAAAGAAACTATTTCCTTCAGAGGACCATTTCCTTAGGCATGTGAATTTGAGAGAGTTTATTCACAAGCACATGTAGTTTGGAGAGTCTTTGTGTATAGAACACAGGCACCCCGGGTTTTGTTTGTCTTATAGAAAGGGACTCACTGTGTGTTCAAGTGGGTCTGGAATTCCTGGGCTCTCGTGAACTTCACACCTTGGTCTCCAGAGTTGCTGGGACAAGAAGTACAACCTGCACACCTGGTCTGGCCAAGACATTGTTCTAACACCACTGCTTCAGGGGCTGGGGAAATGGTTCAGTGGGTAATGTGCTTGCCTAACACTGACCCCTAGCCTCCACACACACACACACACACACACACACACACACACACACACGAACATGCACACACTTGTACACACACCACACACATACACACTCAAAAAATCTGCTACTTCAAGGAGTGGGACTCAGAAAAAAAACAGGGGCTGGGGAAATGGCTTAGCAGTTAAGGCGTCTGCGTGCAAAGCCTAAGGACCCCAGTTTGATTCCCCAGGACCCATGTAAGCCAGATGCACAAGGGGGACGCATGTGTCTGGAGTTCATTTGCAGTGGCTAGAGACCCTGGCTTGCCCATTCTCTCTGCTTCCTTTCACTCTCTCTCTCTCTTTCTCAAATAAATAAAGAAAGAAAGAAAAAACAGAAATGAGAAGAAAGAAATCCTCATTGGGGGAAGGGACTACATAGTGAATTCCAGATCAGCCTGGGCTAGAAACAAACAAAAAAAAAACCTTGAAAAAACCAAAACCAAAACTAAACAAACAAACAACAACAAAAACAAAAACCACTATTGCCAGATGTGGTGTTTCACACCTTTAATCCCAGCATTCAGGAAGCAGAGGTAGGAGGATTGCCATGAGTTTGAGGCCCCTCTGAGACTACATAGTGAATTCCAGGTCAATCTAGACTAGAGCTAGACCCTACCTCAAAAACAAATAAACAATAAGAAAAAAATCATTACTAATACATCTATTTATGTGACGGAAGGATGTATACATTTACCTTTTCCCTAATAAGTCAGTATAGCACACTTTCGTGTGTGTGGGAGAGAAAGAGAGAGAGAACAGGGGTGAAGGGAGGTGTCTCTTTATATAATCCACAACTGGCCACAAACTCACAATCCTCCTGACTCAACATACCAAATCCTGGATTGCAGATGTCTTTTTTTCAGGGTGGAGGAATTTGAGAAATATAATCTTTTAAAAATATCTTATTGTGCTGGGCATGGTGGCACAGGCCTTTAATCCCTGCACTCAGGAGGCAGAGGTAGGAAGATCATTGTGAGTTCAAGGCCAGCCTGAGACTACATAGTGAATGCCAGGTCAGCCTGAGCTAGAGTAAGACCCTACCTCGAAAAACAAAAACAAAACAAAATTATTTAATTAATTAAAAAATAATAAAATAAAAATATTTTATTTATTTATTGGAGAGAGGCGGACAGAGAGAAGGGGTGCACCCAGGCTGGGATTAAAGGCATGCATCACCATGCCTGGCTCAATGTAACATTAAAAAAAGTATTTTTATTTATTTGCAAGCAGAGAGGGAGGAAGAAAGAGAGAGTGAGAGAATGGGCACACCAGGGGCATCAGGAGAGATGGCTTAGCGGTTAAGGCACTTGCCTGCAAAGCCAAAGGACCCAGGTTCAATTCCCCAGGATCCACGTAAGACAGATACACAATGGGGCACATGCGTCTGGAGTTCATTTGCAGTGGCTGGAGACCATTGCCTGTCCATTCTCTCTCTGTCTAATAAATAAATAAATAAATAAATAAATAAATAAATGTAAAATGTTTTAAAAAGATAAAAGCTAAGTTAGGTGGGGTGATGCACACCTTTAATCTCAGCACTCAGGAGGCAGAGGTAGGACAATCGCCATGAGTTCGAGGCCACCCTGAGACTACATAGTGAATTCCAGGTCAGCCTGGGCTAGAGTGAGACCTTACCTTGATAAACAAAACAAAACAAAACAAAAAGATAAAAGCCTTAAAAAAAAAAACCTGGTGGAGTGAAATTCAATATTCCACTTCAACTTCATTAACCAAGACCACAATAAAATCCACATTTCTCTTCTGCCTCACATCTAATGCCTTGTCCACCCACACAGTTACTCATTTTTTTGCTGTGCTAGATGTTAACAGGCACCACATCCACATGCATTTTCTTTCTTTCTTTCTTCTTTCTTTTCTTTCTTTCTTTCTTTTTTTTTTTTCAAGGTAGGGTCTTATTCTAGCCTAAGCTGACCTAGAATTCACTGTGTAGTCTCAGGGTGGCTTTGAACTCTCAGTGATCCTCCTACCTCTGCCTCGTGAGTAGTGGAATTAAAGATATACGCTTTATGCCTAAATGGTTTAAGTGTTGTTATTTCCCTAGAATCTTTTTTTTTTTTTTTTTAACACTGTGCCAGTCATTCTCTTGGTGTTAATAAATTTCAGTAAGCAAAGGGGTGTGTGACATAATTGCATGAATTTCCTTAGGGCCTCTCACAATTTTCCAAGGTCCTGTATCACATGGGTCTATACCAGAAAACTCCACAGAGATTTCTTCCCCAAGACCCCAGAAGCCAAGAGTGTGTCTCACAATAGAACCCAGTAGCTCAAGACTCAAGAGAATTAAAAAGGAGGCTGGTGGGCTGGAGAGATGGCTCAGTGGTTAAGGCACTTGCCTGCAAAGCCTAAGGACCTAGGTTCGATTCCCCAGTACCCACATAACCCAGATGCACATGTGTCTGGAGTTCATTGAACAGAGGTTGGTTTCTCAAGCTCATCTCTACCAACCCACTAAAAACAGCGTGTGCTCCAGACATGCTGAGCTGGGACAGCTAGTCCAGTCCAGTTTAAAGCAACAGGCACCTATTTCCCTTTCCCAACATGGAGGAAGTGTTAGGAGTAGCTCATAGCTCAGTCTGGGAATAACTAAACCTGTGCTCATTCATAGGTGATCGTGGCCATCAGATGGCTCTGCAGTTACAGGCACTTGCTTACAAATCCTGCCAGCCTAGGCTTGTTTCCCCAGTACCCACATAAAGGCAGATGCACAAAGTGGTGCATTCATCTTGACTTCGTCACACAAATAAGTAAAATAAATAAATCAATCAATAAATAAAATATAGGCAGGGATTCACTCTAGCTCAGAAGGACCTGGAATTCACTATGTAGTCTCAAGGTAGCCTCGAACTCACAGTAATCTTCCTACCTCTGCCTCCCGAGTGCTGGGATTAAATTCTAACCACTAGGGAAATACATTTGAAAAATAAACCTGATTTATTAGCACTGAACAATTAGTTAGAATTTTTTTTTTTTGGATGTAGGATCACACTCTAGTCCAGGCTGATCTGGAATTCACTCTGTAGTCTCAGGGTGGCCTCGAACTCACAGCAATCCTTCTACCTCTGCTCTCGGAGTGCTGGGATTAAAGGTGTTGCCCCAGCACGCCCCGCTCAGTCTCTGTTTTCCGAATAGACCAGAATGGGGTGCGCGTGTGTGTGTGGGGGGGCGCCCTACGTGATGATACGAGATGCAACGTGATCAAGGCTGAGGTTAGCCATGTGTTAGCCCCTAAAAAAAAAAAAAAAAAACTCCTCCGTCTGGAAATTTCTTCGTATGCAATTAAATAAAAGTCTGACATTCCGGGTAAAGATTGCGTCAAGCTTCAGGGGCCAGACTCACAGCAATCCCTTCTAGCTCTCGAGTGCTGGGATTAAGGGTTGCCCAGCACGCCCGCTCAGTCCCGAATAGACCAGAATGGGGTGCGCGTGTGTGTGTGGGGCGCCCTAAAGGCCAGTTTGAGCCCAAGGCTGAGGTTAGTCGTTCTTCGTATGCAATTAAATAAAAGTCCATTCCGGGTAAAGATTGCGTCCTCCCAGGAGCCGGGGGTGTCGTTCCCTCCCGGAGTCCTCCGGTCCAGCTCCCCATGCGGCAAAGCACGCCCAGCTTCCCCCGCTGGACACGCACCCCGCCCCCTCCGCTGGTCCCACCCCCTCCCACTCCTTGACGCGTCAGACCAATGAGCGCCGAGTTCGCCCTCGCGTCACGCAGAGTCGTCCAATCACAGACGGCCACGACCCTAGAAAGCCTGGGCGCGTCGTGTGCTCACGCCCAGGCGGCGGCGGCGGGCGCTGTGGCGTAGACGAGTGTGTGCGTGTGCGTCTGTGATCATGGTGGTGGTGGCGACCTCGCCGAGCGCGGCTTCCGCGGTTCCCAAAGTGCTGCTTCTGTCCAGCCAGCCCGCCGCCGCCGCCGGCGCCGGGGACCTGTCTTCGGGCCCGGTGCTGCCGCTCATGGTGCCCGGGCAGAGAAGGGCCGGCAGCTCGGAGGCGGCGAGCGGAGGACCGCCGCAGGCTCGCAAGCGGCAGCGCCTCACGCACCTGAGCCCCGAGGAGAAGGCACTGAGAAGGTGGGCGAGGCCCGGGCCGGGGTCCGCGGCCCGCGGGGTGGGGGCGGCTCGCTCGCTCCGGGCTCTGGTTCCTACGGTCCATCAGGGTGGCCAGCGTGGCGCAGGGCGGGGCGGGGCGGAGTCCAGGCCGACGTTCTCTCTTTTCTTTCTTTTATATATTATTATTATTATTATTATTATTATTATTATTATTATTATTGGTTTTTCGGCTAGCCCAGGCTGACCTAGAATTCACTATGTCGTCTCAGGCTGGTCTCGAACTTACGGACCCTATCCTCCTACCTCCGCCTCCCGAGTGCTGGGATTTAAAGGCGTACACCACCGCGCCCGGCGTGAGCTTCTCTTAAAGGTCCCCAGGGCCCTGCATGGTGGGCGGACGCCTTTAAATCCCAGCACTCGGGAGGCAGAGGGAGGAGGATCGCTGTGAGTTCGAGGCCAGCCTGAGACGACACAGTGAATGCCAGGTCAGCCTGGGCTAGAGTGAGACCCTTCCTCGAAACCCCTTCCCCCCAAAAGAGAGAGAGAGGGAGAGATATCGGTATCACCTGAGATGGGGATGCGGGCATCTGGTCTTCACTGTGTTACACGCTGTATGGGTCTGGTTCCCAGCCTCTCTCAACCTGGGCTGCCTGTAGGCGTAGGAAGTAGATTCGGCCCCTTATTTGTTATGGCGATCATCATTATTGGGGTTTTCGAGGTAGGGTTTCACTCTAGCTCAGGCTGACCTGGAATTTACTATGTAGTCTCAGGGTGGCCTGGAACTCGTGGGGATCCTTTCTTACCTCTGCCTCCCGAATGCTGGGATGAAAGGTGTGTGCCACCACGCCCAGCCAAATTCTCTTGATTGACTCATTTCTCTTGGGAGAGGCGCAGAGTTGAAATGACAGCTTTGCTGAAAGGACCAGGGGCTCTGTCCTTATCTAATGTCCCCCCCCCCCCAAGGAGATTGAGGCAGACATATAACGTACCTAGCTAGCAGCTGGTCTTCAGCGAGTGTTCATCATCCTTTGGGGATGTCTTTTTGAAGGATCCTTGCAGGCAGTTGTTTCATTCCCAGTCGTCAGGGCTGGGATCAAAGCACAGGGGACATGGTGGGAACATATGGCCCAAGTTGTGCGGGGGAGGGCTTGTGTCATGGTGCCATTGCCACCGTGGCTAGCTGGACTTAGTCCAGCTTGGATCCTGTTGGACAGAAGTGGAATCAGGAAGCGGAGGGGGAGGAGAGATTAGGGTGGTGAAGATGAAATGTGTTCTGGCTGCCCTGTAGTCAGACTGAGTTAAGCTGAATGGGCAGCCCGGGAAAGAAAAAATGAGACTGACAGACCAACCAAAGGCTGTGTTTTCTGTTTGGTTTTATGGAAAGGAGGAGCCTGGGCTGTGTTGCACCACTGCTTTTGCCTTGTTCTGTAAATCCAACGAAAGCACCAGCTGGCCGAGTTTTCAAATACACATGGATGGATGACTAGATGCTGTGGTTCCTTCTCTTCTCAGGAAACTGAAAAACAGAGTGGCGGCACAGACCGCCAGAGATCGGAAGAAAGCTCGGATGAGTGAGTTGGAACAGCAAGTGGTAGATTTGGAAGAAGAGGTAAACTTCAGGCCACGTCTGTCTTCCCTTCTGTATCTGGTGTGGGTTGCGGGTCCCAGTGCTTCAGCCATTTACAATACAAAGTGTCATTTAAAGTTTAACTAGCCTGAGTTATTGTAGATGGGGTAATTGAAGTGATGGAGCCTGTTGGGGGTGGAAGTCATGCACCCTCTGGCGTTCATTGTTATCTTGACTTTCTGGTTAGAGGAGTGGTAAGAAATTAGCAAGGATAGATAGGATGCCATTGCTTAAACTTACAGCCTTCCTGGCTTGGCTAGGAGTTCACCAAAGTTGCCCTTTCTCTTCTAGGATTTGCCTATTATCTAATCTTTAGTTGCTGCCAGTTGAATATTAATAGTATTCTTTTGACAGTTTGAATCATGAACTTGTTCTTAAAGGAAGCACGAGTCATTCAGTAGCAGTTTTTCTCTTAAACATATATATATTTAAACACACACACATTTTTGAGGTAGGTCTCACTCTAGCCCAGGCTCACTTGGAATTCACTATGTAGTTTCAGGGTGCCCTTGAACTCAATGCAAATCTCCTACCTCTGCCTCCCAAGTGCTGGGATTAAAGGCATGCACCACCACACCCAGTTCTTAAACCTTTTTTTTTGGGGGGTGGGGGGAATAGGGTCTCACTCTAGCTCAGGCTGACCTGGAATTTACTATGTATTCTCAGGGTGGCCTGGAACTCACAGTGATCCTCCTACCTCTGCCTCCAGAGAGCTGGGATTGAAGGTGTGTGCCACCATGCCCCGCCACCACTGCTGCTTTTTTAAAAAATATTTTATGTATTAGAGAGAGAGAGTGTGGGTGCACCAGGGCCTCTAGCCACTACAGATGAACACCAGAAGCAAGTGCCACCTTGTGCATCTGGCTCTATATGTGTGGGAACTGGGGAACTGAATCTGAGTCCTTTGGCTTTGCCAGCAAGTACCTTAATTCCTGAGCCCATGATTTTTAAAAATATTTTATTATTTATCACCATGTGCATCTGTCTTACGTGGGTCCTGGGGAATTGAACCTGGGTCCTTTGGCTTTGCAGGCAAGCACCTTAACTGCTAAGCCATCTCTCCTGCCTGATTTTTTTTTTTTTTTTTGGACACAAAGTTTCAAACTATGAGTTCAGGCTGGTCTGGAACTCATTATGTAGCCCAGGCTGGCCTCAGACTTATGGAAATCCTCTGTCCCAGTCTACTGAGTGCTGGGATTGTTGTTCTTTTTATTTGAAAGAGAGAAACAGGTAGGGGCAGATAGAATGGGAGCACCAGGGCCTCCAGCGACTGCAAACGAACTCCAAACACATGTGCCACTTTGCATCTGGCTTATGCGTGTTCTGGGGAACCAAACCTGGGTCTTTTGGCTTTGCATGCAGGTGCATTAACGGTTAAGCCAGGTCTCCAGTCTTATTAGTCTTTTTAAAAATGGCATTGATTTATTATTTATTTGAGAGAGACAGAGAAAGAGGCAGATAGAATGGGTGCACCAGGGCCTCCTGCCACTGCAAACAAACTCTAGACACATGCTCGACTTTGTGCATCTGTGGAATTGAACTCAGGTCATCAGGCTCTGCAAGCAAGTGCTTTTAACTGCTGAGCCATGAAGATGGGATCTATTTTTTATAAAAGTATATTTTAGATAGAGTAAGGAAAGAGAAAGAAACACATAGAAAGAGAATGGGTGCTGCAGTGTCTCTATCCACTGCATGTGCCACCTTGTGCCATCTGACTTTACATGGGTACTGGGGAATCAAACCCAGTGCCTTAAACACTTAGCCATCTCTCCAGTCCAATAAAAATTTTATTTGCAAGCAGAGAGACAGACAAAGATAGATAGAATGGGCACGCCAGAGCCTCTAGGTGCTGCAAAGGGATCTCTAGATGTATGCATCCCTTTTGTGCATCTGGCCTTACAGGGGTAGTGGGGAATAGAAATCTGGTCATTAGATTTTGCAGGCAAGCACCTTAACCACTGAACCATTTCTCTAGCCCAAAATGGGATATTTTATTTATATACCTATATATAGTTATATTTTATTTATTTATTTGAGAGAAAGAGGCAAAGATAGGTAGATAGAGAGAATGAGAGAATGGGCATGCCAGGGCCTACAGCCACTGCAAACGAACTCCAGATATGGTTTATGTGGGTTCTGGAGAGTCAAATTGGGATCCTTTGGCATTGCAGGCAAATGCCTAACTGCTAAGCTATCTCTCCAGCCACTATAAACTCCAAACAGTCAAGCGCCTTAACTGTTAAGCCATCTCTCCAGATCCCTTTTTTGGTTATTTTTGTTTGCTTTGTTTTTTGAGGTAGGTTCCAGGCTGACCTGGAATTCACTGTGTAGTCTCAGGCTGACCTCGAACTTACAGTGATCCTCTTATCTTGGCCTCCTGAGTGCTGGGATTTAAGGCATGCACCACCACGCCCAGCACACACACTTTTGAGACAGGACCTCATGTGTCACAGGCTGGCCTCCAACTCCCTATGTTCCCTGTGTAGTCAAGGATGACTTTGAACTTCTTACCCACCAGTCTCTAACCTTTGGAGTGCTAGGATTACTGTTTACATAGTACTGTGAATCAAACCCAGGGTGCCCTGCATGTTAAGTACTCTACTAACTGAGCTACATCCCCAACCCACAGTGGAACTTCTCTAAACCACTTTTTTCCAAACTTGGCCTCATCTAATAGTAATTGTGAATAAGTGCACGAGCAGAGTTCTCCCACAGCTAGAGAAGAAAACAGTAGTTAGGCTTTATGAGGTGGGTTCCTAAATGAAAGAATGCATGTTTAATAGCTTCTTATGAACTTGCTTCTAGAACCAAAAGCTTTTGCTAGAAAATCAGCTTTTACGAGAGAAAACTCATGGCCTTGTGATTGAGAACCAGGAGCTGAGACTACGCTTGGGGATGGATACCCTAGTTACTGAAGAGGAGACGGAGGCAGAGGTAAATCTCATGCGAACTGGCAGCAAGTGTCAGGACCAGATTTATTCATTCTATATATATATATTCATTTAGATGGAGTATTACCCAGCCTAGAGTGGCCTGGAACTTCTGTGTAGCTGAGGATGACCTTGCACTCCTGATCTGCTTGTCTCCACTCTCTGCTGTTGCCATTTCAGGCATGCACTGCCACACCCAGTGTTCTAGCTTTCCTGCCTGGCATGCATTTCCTGAGGGGACTCATAACCACTCACTCACTTCAGTCTTTCCTTCCAGGGGAATGGAGTGAGGCCGGTGGCCGGGTCTGCTGAGTCCGCAGCACTCAGACTACGTGCACCTCTGCAGCAGGTGCAGGCCCAGTTGTCACCTCCCCAGAACATCTCCCCATGGATTATGATGGTGTTTACTCTTCAGACACTAAGGTAGAGATCATTTTGTCTTACTAAAGAGTGACTGGTTCATTCTGTTTGATGTCTGACATCCCTAACCAGACAGATGGGGAAGAAGTTACTCATGCTAGGGTTAGGGGTCAATATCAACCACTTTGCTTAGTCCCCAGCAGATATGATGGGCTCTGGGTCATTTTAATGACTCATGGATCCCAGTACTAAGAGTGTGCATTCTAATAGTTGTGCTGTTTTTATCTCCTGCAGTCTGATATCCTGCTGGGCATTCTGGACAAGCTGGACCCCATCATATTCTTCAAATGCCCTTCCCCAGAGTCTACCAGTCTGGAGGAACTCCCAGAGGTCTGTCCAGAAGGACCTGGTTCCTTACCAGCCTCCCTCTCTCTGTCAGTGGGGACCTCATCAGCCAAGCTGGAAGCCATTAATGAACTCATTCGTTTTGACCATGTATATACCAAGCCTCTAGTCTTAGAATTCCCCTGTGAGACCGAGAGCCAAAGCAGTGTGGTAGTGAAAGTCGAGGAAGCCCCTACCAGCCCCTCCAAGAACGATCACCCTGAACTCATCTCAGTGAAGGAAGAACCTTTGGAAGAGGACCTCACTCCAGAGCTGGGCATCTCGAATCTGCTGTCATCCAGCCACTGCCTGAAGCCACCTTCCTGCCTGCTGGATGCTTACAGTGACTGTGGATATGAGGGTTCCCTTTCCCCCTTCAGCGACATGTCCTCCCCGCTTGCAGACCATTCTTGGGAGGACACTTTTGCCAATGAACTCTTTCCCCAGCTCATTACTGTCTGAGGTGCCACCCCTAACTTGACTAATCCCCTGCCTAGAGAGTAGCAGAGAAGCCTGGCTGTGCAGTCCTAGAGAGAATGCCTCCAAAGTGCTTGCTCATGCCTCATCAATGACTTCATTGTTATTTAACATCCAGGGTCCATCCAAGGCACCCAGAGATTAGAGTTCAGATCTATGGCTTCTGAGAGTACTTTTATCTTGAAAAAGCAGTAGTTCACCCTACAGTCCTTATGGCAAGGTCAGTTTAACATGTGTCTTTTATTATTATTATTGTTTTTTTTTTTTTTTTTTTTTTTTTTTTTTTGAGACAGGGTCTCTAGAATAAGCTGGCCTCCAACTATGTAGCTGAGACCTGGCTTGAGCTCCTGGTCCTGCTCCCTCTCTCCCAAATGCTGAGGTTCCAGGCATGCCCTACTTTGGCACCTAACATGTCTTACTTAATATGGACATGGAATTTATGAGTAAACTTTTATCATTTCCCCACTTCTTGGCATCCCAGGTTTGCCTGATTTTCGGTCCTTTGGTTCTGAAAGCAGGGACACACCTACTTGAGGACTCCTTCCCTCATGTACAGTTCAAGTGAAGATCAAGAAATCTGTCAAATTACAGAAATTTACTATGTAAATACTTTATAGGATCTTCTGCTTAGTGTAGCTTCTGGAGGGTGCTTTCTCCATTATTTAAAACTCCACATGCCATTAAAACATGCAGTGCTGTATCCTTGTTCATAAGTTTAATCACCAGATGTTCTAAAATAACAGTGTTTTCTCCTCTCTAAGTTACCTTTTTGAGACAGCTTTTTCAACATAGTTGACCAGTATTCACAGCTACTAAGTGGCAGGACTATACTGTTCTGCTATACCTTTTCTTTTTTTTTTTTTTTTTTTTTCGGTTTTTCGAGGTAGGGTCCCACTCTGGCCCAGGCTGACCTGGAATTAACTGTGTAGTCTCAGGGTGGGCTTGAACTCATGGCGATCCTCCTACCTCTGCCTCCCGAGTGCTGGGATTAAAGGCGTGCGCCACCATGCCTGGCCTTCTTTTTTTCTATTTTTAAAAAATATTTTTATTTTTGGTTTTTCGAGATAGGGTCTTGCTGTAGTCCAGGCTGACCTGGAATTCGCTATGTAGTCTCAGGGTGGCCTCAAACTCAAAATGTAGTGCTCAGATTAAAGGCATGCGCTACCACGCCTGGCACGTCATTAGGTTTTGCAGGCAAGTATCTTAACGGCTGGGCCATCTCTTACCCCTCTATACCACCTTACGCAAGTTGATGACATGCCATCAAATGTGAAGATTCTCTGGCCATTTTGGGGGAGTTCACGACTCCACTCCGTTGTTTCAACTGTGAGCAAGGTAACCATGAGGGGATCGATCATGACCCTCATTTGTAAGGAGTGATAATAGTACCTAAAGATTGTGAAAAGGACTCTGTTTCATTTCCTAATCTACGCTAGAAAGGTTTTAATCTCACAGATTTTATTTGTATGACAGCATATTTCACAAAACAATCTGGGCTGGGTCTGGGTCTCAGTGGCACGAGTACTTGTCTGCCAGGCATGAGGCCCCTTTTATTAAAAATTTATCAGAGGTAGTCATTTGTGCCCACTTAACTCTTAAATAAGGTGTTTCCCTGTGAAGACGAACTGAGGTCTAAGTGAAGGGACAATGGAGGAAGCATTCTCAGAACATCAAGCAGCAGGGTCAAGAAGGCTGTAACTGTAGGCAATTGAGTCATGCAAAATGGCTCACGTGCCAACCACAATCCCAGGGGCCAGAGTTCAAGGGCAGCCTGGGACTACCTCAACTTGGACTAGAGTGAGACCCTGCCTCAAAAAAACTGCAGTGGTGCTGGGAGTGGTGGCACACACTTTTAATCCCAGCATTTGGGGGGCAGAGGTAGGAGGATCACCATGAGTTCAAGGCCACCCTGAAACTACAGAGTAAATTCCAGGCTAGCCTGAGCTAGAATGAGACCACACACACACAAAACCAACCAAATAAATTGCAGTGGAGCTGGGTATGGTAGCGAACCTTTAATCCCAGCACTTGGGAGCCAGAAGTGGGAGGATCGCTGAGTTTTGTGCCTACATAGTGAATTCCAGGTCAGCCTGGGTTAGAGTGAGACCCTACCTGCAAAAAAAAAAAAAAAAACAAAAAAGCTGGGTGTGGTGGTCCCTGCCTTTAATCTTAGCACTTTGGAGCCAGAAGTGGGAGGATCACTGAGTCCAAGGCCACCCTGAGACTACATAGTGAATTTCAGGTCAGCCTAAACTAGAGTGAAACCCTCGTTGCTTGCTTGGCAAAGCGAAAGGACCCAGGTTTGATTCCCCAGGACTTATGTAAGCCAGATGTACAAGGTGACACATGCATCTGGAGCGCATTTGCAGTGGCAGGCTTACTCATTCTCTTTCTCCTTTTACACAAAAACAAAACACATACACTTGTAGGCAAGTCAGGCTAAGATGAAGCCATTAAATCTGGAATCCATACCTAGTGCTCAGCAGTGCAAGCTTGTTTCAGCTGAGTCTGTTGTTTACTAGGGACCTCCTCCAGTTGTCCCAAGACTGACAATGATCTTACTTAATGGCCAAAAATTTGTTTAGGGACGTACAGAGGCAGATGTAGTTACAGATGCATGTGGGAGTTAATACTCAAGTCGTTCACATTCAGTATCCCATCAGAGAGGCAGCTGCACCAACAGGACAGCATGGACATAATTTGTGGATCACCAGGGTTTTCATTTCCTTCACAGATGGGTGAAAATTGCACATTGTCTCAGCTTTGAGAAAACACCTGGTATTCAAGAACATTTTCGTATTGAAACCAAATCAACTGTTTAGGGCTAAAACTCTCCCACAAAACCAAAGCAAGACCTGAGTTGAAACCAGAGGCACAAGTGGTGCCTGTTCATCACTTCCCCTGGCCTCCTAACACGGATATGCACCTGGCCCCTTGCGTTTCTATTAGTGCCATACTGGAGCAGAGCGAGTGCAGAGGCCTGCTTACTCAAGAGTGTTTTAACTATTAGCTTAAATCTAGTCTCCTAAGAATTTGTTTTTTAGTTTTTCAAGGTAGGGTCTCTCTCTCTCTAGCCCAGGCTGACCTGGAGTTCACTGTGTAGTCTAGGGTGGCCTCAAATTCACAGTGATCCTGCTACCTTTGCCTCCTGAGTGCTGGCATTAAAAGTTTGTGCCACCACGCCTGGCCATTATTTTTAAACTTTTAAAAATAGTTTTTATTTATTTATTAGGGAGAGAGTAAGTGGGCGCGCCAGGGCCTCTAGCCACTGCAAACAAACTACAGACGCATGTGCTACCACGTGCATCTATCTGGTTTATGTGGGACCTGGAGAATGGAACCGGGGTCCTTAGGCTTCACAGGCATGCATCTTAACCATCCAGCCCCAGGCCATTTTTTTTTTAATGGCCTCATGTAGCCCAGGTTGGCCTAGAGCTTGTTATAGAACTGAGGCTGACCTTATAAGTTCTGCTCCTCTTGTCTCCACTTCCCAAGTGCAGGGACTACAGTTGTATGCCAATATGCATGCCTTACTCTTGTAACTTCTAATGTCCATGAAGGGAAAAGACAACTGCTCACAGGAACTGGGTTATATTATTGCTGCAGTTTTTGCTCCCAAACCTGTAAGTTAGATAACCTTTAGCTATTGTTTGTTTAAAATATAACAGTAGGTTTTGCTTTCTGTAACTGCAACCTAAAGATAACTCCCCCTGCCTGCCAAGTCAGGGCTCCATTTACCAAATGCTAGTTCGTATGCAGGGAGCAATGCCGCGCCATGGGACCAGCCAGCTTCTAAGAAGGAGCAGCCATGTACCTATCACAGATGTTTCCTACTCCCCATTTAAAAACAATTGAGAGCTGGGTGTGGTGGTGCACGCCTTTAATGCCAGCAATCAGGAGGCAGAGATAGGAAGATCGCTGAGTTTGAGGCCACCCTGAAAATACAGAGTGAATTCCAGGCCTATCTCGAAAAAAAAAAAAAAAAAAAAGCTGGGCGTGGTGGCACACACCTTTAATGCCAGTGCTCCGGAGACAGGTAGGAGGATCATTGTGAGTTTGAGGCCACCCTGAGACTACATAGTGAATTCCAGGTCAGCCTGAGCCTGAGCTAGATCTAGTAAGACCCTACCTCAACAAAACAAAACAAAACAAAAAAAAAAAATTGAGCCGGGCGTGGTGGTGCACGCCTTTAATCCCAGCACTCGGGAGGCAGAGGTAGGAGGATCGCCGAGAGTTCGAGGCCACCCTGAGACTACATAGTTAATTTCAGGTCAGCCTGGGCCAGAGTGAGACCCTACCTCGCAAAACCAAAAAAAAAAAAAAAAAAAAAAAAAAAACAATTGAGGGCTGGAGAGATGGCTTAGCTGTTAACCACTTGCCTGTGAAGCTTAAGGACCCCAGAGTTCAAGGCTCGATTCTTCAATTCCCATGCAAGCCAGATGCATAAGGGGGCGCACACTTCGTTTGCAGTGGCTGGAGGCCCTGGGACACCCATTTTCTCTCCCTCTTTCTCTTCAAATAAATAAGTAATATTTAAAACAAAACAAAAACAGCCAGGTGTGGTGGTGCACGCCTTAAAAAAAAAAACAAAAGACAAAAGCAATTAAGAGAGAGAATGGGTGCACAGGGCCTCCAGCTGCTACAAACAGACTCCAGATACATATATGCCACTTTGTGCACCTGGCTTTATATGGGTACTAGGGAATTGAACCTGGGTCCACAGGCTTTGTAAGCAAGTGCTAAGCCACCTCCCCAGCCCCTACTTCACATTTGAAAAACAAATTTATGGACTGGAGAGATGGCTTAGTGGTTAAGGCGTTTGTCAAAGGATCCTGATTTGATTCTCCAGGACCCATGTAAGCCAGATGCATAAGGGGGCACATGCATCTGGAGTTCGTTTGCAGTGGCTGGAGGCCCTGGTGCGTATCTTGCTCTCTCTCTCTCTCTGCCTTTCTCTCTTAAATAAATAAAAATATTTATTAAAAAAATTTATGCAAGCACCAAGCCTCTTGCCACTGCAGATGGAATCCCAGACACTTGACACTTTTTTTTTTCTTTTTCGAAGTACCTTTTCGCTCTAGCCCAGGCTGACCTGGAATTCACTATGTAGTCTCAGGGTGGCCCCTGATCTCAAGGCAATCCTACTTCTGCCTCCTGAGTGCTGGGATTAAAGGCGTGCACCACCACGCCCAGCTCCACTTGACACTTTTTACATGTGGCTTTACATAGGTAGCTTGGTAGGATGTCTTTAACTGCTGAGCCATCTTCCCAGTCCTGCCATGGACTCTACACTTTTCAATCCTGCAATGGAACTGTCATGAAGACTCAGTGGCAAGCATGCTATGGGCTATTTACAATGGCAAACACAGCTGGCCTGTTTAAGAAACAGCCCACCCCAGTAACACTACGTTTGAACAACAGTTACTCTTTTTTTTTTTTTTTTTGGTTTTTCGAGATAAGAGTTTCACACTAGCCCAAGCTGACCTGGAATTCACTCTGTAGTCTCAGGGTGGCCTCGAACTCATGGTGATCCTCCTACCTCTACCTCCCGAGTGCTGGGATTAAAGGTGTGCACCACCACGCCCGGCTACAACAGTTATTCTTTCAGGATAAATCTAAGTCCTTAACTAGTAGAAATGTTGCTCTGATTATAACTTAAAGGTAAGCAAAGAAATAATCACTTCATTTACTTAAGTACAGGAATACAGATACCTCAAAAAGTCTAAAATCAGTTGAGAAGTTTTATTGAAAATGGTAATACAGAAATACCAGATTCTCATTTTAAGTGAAATTGACAGCATCTTCCAGAACTTTCCTAGTACTTCACCTTTCCTGTTATTAAACAGAACAAGGTTCCAGATCCAAAGTAACAAATGAACCTGCTAGTAAACATTTTCCCCTTGGTCTAGACCCTATCCTAGTTATTTGTCTAACTTTTACTTTTTTTTGAGGCAGAGTCTTGCTCTAGCCTAGGCTGACCTGGAATTCACTATGTAGTATCAGGCTGGCCTTGAACTCACAGCAATCCTCCTACCTCTGCCTCTGCACTGGGATTAAAGGCGTGTGCTACCACATCCTGCTAACTTGCATTTTTACACTTTCAAGAATGGTTATTTTTTAACTGATTCATAACTGTGAGAATTGGATTTACTTCATCTTGAAAACAAAACCAATCAACCAGCCAGCTAACCAAAAAACCATATACACACCCTATTCAAGCTCAGAAAAAAAGTCACTGGTTCATTAAAGCTCACCTGCTTTAGATAATTGTTTATCTTCATACATTAGCATAAGCCAATGTTTGATCCATGCTGCAAAAACTGTACAAAATGAAAAGACCTGTGAATTCCCTACGGAAACCTTAAGGCAGAAGCAGAAGCCTTATGCTACAAGGGAAAACAAACGCAGAGGCACTGGGGCTGTGAACCGGCTCGGCTGAGTGAGCACCACAGGGATGACGACAACTGTGTACAGACATGTGCAAGAAGATCAGGTCCAGAGAGGAGCGTTCACCCTCCACCTTCCTGTGGAAATCATCATGTCAGGTAAGAACTCCTGCAAAAAGTGCTGCTTGGATTTTACCTAGCAGAATCTGAATTCTCTCCTGTATTTGCCATGCATTCTTGTTTTAGACCTGTCCTTGGAGGCCTACAGTCCTACAGAAGCCAGTCCTAGAGTGTTTTGGGGCTCCCTTTGGAAAGCTGCCACCATCCTGTCCTCTCACACTGGGGTGAACTCCACACTCTGGCAATTCCCCTTCCAGTTTCTGAGCTATACTAGAACTTTCCTGCACACAGACTTTTAAGGCTACAAACTGTCCAAGTTGGTCCCATAGACAATAACATATTACCAGGAGTTTTTGAAACAACATGAATCAAACACGCCCATTTCCACAGAGCAGTTTCCATTCACCTCTGAGTCTGAGATGAAGCAGCTTTCAGCTGGTTTCTAACTGGTTTGAAGGTTGAATAATTTTATTGTGTAGACATAAATATTTTGTTTAAATATTAAACATTAAATCTTTCCTGACTATCCACACAGAAATACAGAGGGCAGGAACAACAGGCAAGAGAAGGGACAGTCCAATTAATAGACTGGTGACTCCTATACCACCTGTAACGAGGGGAGGGATTTCAGAATGGGTTTCATATCCTGCCTGGAAGCTGGTTTCTAACATTCACCCCTACAGCATAAACCATTCTTTTTTTCCTACAAAGGGGGACTCTGGAAAATAACAAGTGAATAAGGGTGGTCTGCTGGCTGATAAGGAACCAGTCTGAGTTCAGCAACAAAGGAACTATTATGTTACCTTGTGCTGTGCTTCCTTGCCACACTGAAGAGCTCTTCCTGAGAAATTAAAAACTTTAACCCTGGTTATTCTTAAAGGACACCTTGAGCCTGGTTTAGGTACTCAAGAAGCTAAAAGGTCTCCTGCTGGCAGGAAGCTGCTTTCCATGAACTTTTGGGCTCACCGCACAAAAGCCTAGACAAATAAGCTACTTTAGGAAATTCCCAAAGTCACTTGCCTATGTATTCAGTTAATCATCCACTGTTTCAAAACTAATATTTAAAAACTCAACTTGCTAACACAAGAACCATCTTCCCTTGTTTAACTCCAGGAATTATTAATGCTGGGTTTAGCTGGCACAACACTTTCTTAGGATTAAGACACTTCTCCCACAGACAGTTTCAGAGGGGTTACCTCACAATCTTTTAACTACCACTTAAAGTTAATTGAGTTGTAAACATAACTGAACAACTGACCTTGTCTATTACCAAAGGGAGACAATAGAGCTACAGGCTGATTAATCAATACAGTTATGTTGAACTGACCACTAATATGCAAGTTCCATTGCCTCTTCTAGTTCGTAGCATGAGGCTTAATTAAGCAACTTCCTTCTTCTCTCCTGCTTCCTTATCATCATATACAGTCATAATAGCTCAAACTGTCAGCATAGGCCGTGGCTCACTTGTCAGGGTACAGTGGCATCAAGGGGCATTCTTTCTTAATCATCTTCTTAAACTCAAGAATGTTCTCCAAGTGTATGAATGGCTTAGACAATGCGACAGATGACTTAGTCACCCTTACACATACTGCTTCTATAACTGCCTCTGAAGAGGCTATGATCTACCATTCCTGGAATAAGCCTGCTAAACTACTTTTTCCCTTGACATAAGCTTCCTTGGCAAAAAGTTGAAGTCAATAATGGCTACCCAAAATTGACAGTCCCACCCCAAATCACAGGTGGAGAAATTACACCCGTTTCATAAAACTTTCAAGTCCCTATACTATTCTATGCAGGTGGGCTCACTACTGAACAGAGGAGCCTTCTCAACCAGCAGAAACTGGATTCTAAAGTTCCATATCTTCTTCAGAGCTAGCAGCTGTCTCCAGACTATTGTAAGGAGGCACCTCTGTTTGCCGAGGTTCCAAGAACAGTTCAGTTCTCTGCAGGAAGGCAGTAGTGGCAGCTGCAGGCTTCCTTTGGCGCTCTCTTCCTCCTATGTAGTTCTTGGCATTGGATGACAGCTTTGGCTTATCAGGGAGGAGTTCAGGAAGAGGTTTCCAGAGGACAAGCTCCATGGAAGGACGGCTCCTAAGATACAAAATACAGATTTTTACTTAAACAAATAACAGACAAGGGCTAGAGAGATGGCTTAGCTATTAAGGCACTTGCCTACAAAGCCTAAGGCCACAGGTTTGATTCCCCAGTACCCATGTAAGCCAGATGCACAAGGTGGTGAATGCATCTGGAGTTCATTTGCAGTGGCTAAAGCCCTGGAGTGCCATTCTCTATTTGTATTTGCTTCTATCTCTCTCTTTTGCAAATAAATTTACATATATACATATATATATGGATTCTTTTTTTGTTTTTTGGTTTTTAGAGGTAGTCTCACTCTAGCCTAGGCTGACCTGAATTCACTATGTACTCTCAGGGTGGCCTCGAACTCACTGCAATCCTCTGCCTCCCAAGTCCTGGGACTAAAGGTGTTGCACCCCCACACCCAGCTTTATAAGTAAATATGTGTGTGTGTGTGTGTGTGTGTATGTATGTATGTATATATATATATTTTTTTTTTTTTTTATTTTATATTTATATTTATATTTTTTTATTTTTTTGGTTTTTGAGGTGAGGTTTTACCTGGAAGGCTGACCTGGAATTCACTGTATAGTCTCAGGGTGGCTTTGAACTCATGGTGATCCTCCTACCTCTGCCTCCCGAGTGCTAGGATTAAAGGCATGTGCCACCACACCTGGCTAAATACATTTTTTTAAAGCTTTAAAATTTATGGCCGGGCGTGGTGGCGCATGCCTTTAATCCCAGCACTTGGGAGGCAGAGGTAGGAAGATCGCTGAGAGTTCAAGGCCAGCCTGAGACTACATAGTGAATTCCAGGTCAGCCTGGACCAGAGTGAGACCCTACCTCACAAAACCAAAAAAAAAAAAAAAAAAAAAATTATTTATTTGAGAGAGCGAGAAAGGGAAAGAGGCAGAGAGAGAGAATGGGCGTGTCAGAGCCTCCAGCCACCACAAACTCTAGACACAGGCATTACCTTGTGCATCTGGCTTACGTGGGTCCTGGAGAATTGAACCGCTTTGCAGGCAAGCTTTAATCACTAGGCCATCTCTCCAACCCAATATTTTTTTTTTTTTTAAAAAGGGCTGAAGATTGCTTAGTGGTTAAGGCATTTGCTTTCAAACCCTAAGTACCCAAGTAAACTAAATGCACAAAGTGGTACAAGCATCTGGATTTTGTTTTGTCATGGTGCCATTGCCACTTTGGCTAGAGGGCTCAACAGTTAAAGGCATTTGCTTGCAAAGCCTAATGGCCTGGGTTTGACTCACCAGTACCCACATAAAGCCAAATGCACAAAGTGGTACATGTGTCTGGAATTCATGTGCAATGGTAGGAGGCAATGGCATGCTCATTCTCTCTGCTTTTTTCTCTAATTCTAGGTCAGCTTAGACTTCAGGAACCTTACCTTAAACTCCACACCCCCCAAAATTGTGGCTGAGCTGGGCGTGGTGGCCCATGCCTTTAATTACAGCACTCGGGAGGCAGAGGTAGGATTGTTGTGAGTTCAAGGCCACCCTGGGACTATATAGTGAATTCCAGGTCAGCCTGGACTAGAGTGAGACTCTACCTCAAAAAAACAAAAAAACAAAAAACAAAAAAAACAAAACAAAACAAAAAAAAAAAAAATTGGGGCTGGAGAAATGGCTCAGCTGTCCTGTTAAGGACCCAGGATCTATTCCCCAATACCCACATAAAGCCAGATGCACAAGGTAGCACATGCATCTGCAATTTGTTTGTAATGGCTAGAGGTCCTGGGATACCCGGGCTCTCTCACAAATAAATGAATAAAATATTAAAAACCACCACCACTACCACCACCACAACAAAAAACAGTTAGGCGTGGTGGCGCACACCTTTGATCCTAGCACTTGAGAGGCAGAGGTGGGAGGATGGCTGTGACTTTTGAGGCCACCCTGAGACTAAATAGTGAGTTCCAGGTCAGCCTGGGCTATAGTGAGACCCCACCTCCAGGGGAAAAAACCCCCACAAAAACAAAAACGGGTCAGAGAGATGGCTTGGCTGTTAGAGACACCTGCTCACAAAGTCTGCAGGCCTGAGATCAATTCCTTAGCTACCCACACAAATCCTGAAACACACACACACACACACACACTTTAAAACCAAAAAGCAGGCAAAGAAACAATACACCTTTCCTCTTGGTTAGTGGAGCTTCTGGGCTCTGGAGTCCAATAAGCAAAACTATGATCCACTGAAGAATTCCCCAAAATCCTCTCTTGTGGAAAACCACCAAGGGCAGGAGGTGCCTTTAAAGCTTGAGGGCAATGTAACCTATTTACACCAGGTCAAACTATTTAGCCACCCTCAGGGCTGTGTGGTTAATTATGAACTCACTGCAAACCTTTGTGATCTAACACCAAGTAGCAGCTGAACCTGTGAGCACAAATCACTTCTGTATGTCCGAAGGTGATAGTGCCCACCTCCTTGGTGTCAGCAGGATTTCTGTCCAGAGAACTTTTCAGGTATCTGAAACTTACTCTCAACTGAGTACCAAGTATAGCTTTCTTTTTCTTTCTTTTTGTTTGTTTTTTTAGGATAGGGTCTAGCTTTAGCCCAGGCTGACCTGGAACTCACTATGTAGTCTGAGAGTGGCCTTGACCTCACAGCAATCCTACCTCTGCCTCCCAAGTGCTGGGTTTAAAGGCATGCACCACCATGCCTGGCTCACAAGTCTTTTTTAATAGTTATATATATCATAACTTACATGGACTCAATCATCTTCTTTGTAAAGCCTTCATCAAACTCCCTCTTCAAACCTGTTTTCATGGTATCAGAAAGGACAAGACTGGGGAGGTGGTTCACATTTCTGTCAGTTTCAACTTCTTCATCTTCGTCAATTATTCTAAATAAATTAAGAAAGCAGAAGCAGACAAAGAAAAACTTATTTGAGTCAAGATATTGTATGTTCTTGTATGAGATGAAAATAAGCAAAGGCGGGAGGGACAGTGAAAGGTTGAGTGAGACTGCTTTCCTCACTCAGCAGAAGCATATGAAAGCTTTAACATTTCACTAAAAGGCCGGGCGTGGTGGCACATGCCTTTAAGCCTTTAATCCCAGCACAGAGGTGTGGCAGAGGTAGGAGGATCGCCATGAGTTCAAGGCCACCCTGAGAATACAGAGTGAATTCCAGGTCAGCCTGGGCTAGAATGAGACCCTACCTCGAAAAACCAAAAACATTTCACTAAACACGAAGCTCTACAATACAATCAAATTTGAAGAATGAATCCAGGAGAGTGCTCACAAACCCAAATTAAAGTGCACAATTAGTGAAAATACTTAGTTATAGTTCTCTGAGAACTCAGTGAACATCTGAGAGCCTGCTTTAATTCCTGCATTTGCATAGTGTTTATGAGAGACTGATGAAGACAAGGTCTCATCTATGAGGAATCTGACAGCTGAGGAGAGACACTGGGCAGTGCAGCACGGTGACGTTACCTGTCCTCAATCTCCTGAAGCCTCCTCCGGGCAACTTCACACTGTGCTTCTCCAGTTGTCTGATCCATTTCTTCACAAACAGCATCTAACATGCCAGGCACAGAAAGGCCACTAGGGCATGGATGCACACCATGACCTTCTACATCCTGGTGTGCACAGATAGCCCACTCCGGAGCACACAGCTCTGCTTCAGTGAGTCGTTTCTTCCTTATTGGACACCTGGAAAAAGGCGGGAGGCAATTCAACAAAAACCTTAATATGGGTGAAATGTATGTCATCCCTATTTCTAATTGAAATCTGTCCATCTTTTAACATTTCCAGTCAGGTTCTTCAATGTAAAGCCTGTACTTTTTAGATAGTATATGGTCATAAGATGGAAAAACAAGCATTTTTTCTTGACATTTATAGCCTCCTAGATGTTTTCTTCACTACTCTTATTTATATTTAAACCTGGGTATGGTGGCACATGCCTTTAATCCCAGCACTCTGGAGGCAGAGATAGGAGGATCACTGTGAGTTCGAGGGCACCCTGAGAATACATAGTGAATTCCAGGTCAGCCTGGCCAGAGTTGAGACCCTACCTCGAAAAACACCAAGTCCCCCCCCCCCAAAAAAAAAGTTGGACATGGCGGCACACGCCTTTAATCCCAGCACTTGGGAGGCAGAGGTAGGAATATCGCCGTGAGTTTGAGGCCACCGTGAGACTACATAGTGAATTCCAGGTCAGCCTGGACTAGTGAGACCTTACCTTAAAAAAAAATTTTTTTAATTTATTTGAGAGAGTAGAGGCAGAGAGGGGGAAGAGAATTCACTGTGTTTTAAGCTTATGTAGCTTGGCTAGATTTTACTTTTTTTATTATTTATTTGAGAGAGAGAATGTGAGAAAGGGCATACCAGCGCCTCTAGCCACTGCAAAATAACTCCAAACACGTGCCACCTTGTGTATCCTGCTTTATGTGGGTACTGTGGAATTGAACCTGGATCCTTTGGTTTTGCAGGCAAGCTCCTTAACCACTAAGCAATCTCTCCAGCCCCAATTTCACATTTTTTAATAGTTTATTTATTTATTTTGAGGAGAGAGGCAGATGGGGAGGGGATGGGCAGACCAGGGCCTCCAGCCACTGCAAATGAACTCTAGACGCATGCTCCACTTTGTGCATCTGGCTTTAAGTGTGCACTGGAGAACTGAACCTGGATCTTTGGGCTTTGCTGGCAAGCTCCTTGACTGCTAAGCCATCTCTCCAGCCCCCAGTTTTAATTTTAAAGTGTCCAAAGTCAGAATTTGAGTCATTCTTCTGGGTGTGGTGGCATGTGCCTCTAATCCCAGCACAAAGGAGGCAGAGGTAGGAGAATTGTTGTAAGTCTGAAGACAGCCTATGACTATAGACTTCCAGGTTAACCTGAACTAGAGTGAAACCCAACCTGGAAAAACAAAACAAAACAAAACGAACAAGTTATTCTTGCCAAGCATGGTGGCACACACTTTTGATCCCAGCACTTGGGAGGCAGAGGTAGGAGGATCGTCCTGAGTTCAAGGCCACCTTAAGACTACATAGTGAATTCCAGATCAGCCTGGGTTAGAGTGGGACCCTACCTCGAAAAATAAAAACAAACAAACAAAAGTCATTCTTACATGGCTCTGGAAAGATCAAGCAGGAAGCCAAGAAAGCAGCCATCCTGTACTAGCCATATTGTCACTGCTGCTAACCCCATACATACCTCTCCACATGGGCGTTAAGTGCTACAAGAATAACTGATTACAAACGATTTCTTGGTCCTCATCAAAATGTCATAGGCTGCTAGGTGTGGTGGCACATGCCTTTGATTCCAGAAGTCAGAAGATAGAGATAGGAGGATATCAGGGAGTTTGAGGCCAGCCTGGATTATATATAGAGTGAGTTCCAGATCAGCCTGGAACTCAGTGAGACCCTACCTCAAAAACAAACAAACAAACAAACAAACAAAAAGAGAAATTCCAGGAGAACTGCCAAGAGTTGGAGGCCACCCCGAGACCTCACAGCGAATTGTGTCAGCCTGGGCTTAACCCTACCTTGAGGGGGGCGAAAAAAAAAAAGAAGCCACAGGCTATCATCTTGTTCTCTGTCCCTGACCAATACTGGGATCCTATATATGCCTTCAGAGAAACCTTGGAATTCATCAAGTTCACCTTCTTTTGTAGATTTGGAAACTAGCACCTAGAAACATTAACCTGGCCCCTCCAAAATGTCATTGTAAAGTAGTGAGTTGTGTCTTGGGGATCAGAGCCCAGAGCACCTGAATCCTACACCTCTATGCCATTTTCAAATTCCTCTGACTGCTTAGAGAAGTAACTGTTCAAACTCTTACCATAAACTAGTATTTGTAAGCACAAAGAGTTGTCCTAGAATGTTAGCTACAAGCTATAGAGAGCAAGTCCAGTCAAGTGTACTATTTTTACTTTTTGTGGTTTTGTTAAAAGTGTTTAGACCAGCTGGATGTGGTGGCACATGCCTTTAATCCCAGCACTCGGGAGGCAGAGGTAGGAGGATTGCCATGAGTTCTAGGCCAGCCTTGGCTAGAGTGAAACCCTACCTCAAAAAATGAAAAACGAATAGATAAATAAAAGTGTTTAGCCCAAAAGTTCTTTACTGCATTGACATCAGCAAGTGAAATCTCAGGACTAGAATATAGCTCATTAACAACAACAACAAAAATCCATTAATCATTCCCACAACTTCTGATTCACTGAGGGCCATAAAGTAGGAAATGGCACATGTTTCACAAGGGGCAATTTCAATTCCATGCTAAGACTGTGAAAATCAACCCTAAATTCTTGGCAATATAAAAGATAATAATGTGGCTAGAGAGATAGCTCAGTGGTTAAGGCTTGTTTGTAAAGCCTAATGACTAGAGGTCAATTCCCAAGTATCCACATAAAGCCAGATGTACAAACTGGCACACATGCATCTAGAGTTTGTTTGCAGCAGGTAAAGGCCCTGGTGCACGTGTTTTCTCTCTCTCTTGTCTAGACTGGTAGCTCATGCCTTTAATCTCAGCACCTGGGAAGCTGAGTTAGGAGGATCACTGTGAGTTCAAAGCCAGCCTGAGTCTAATAATTCAAGGTCAGCCTGGGAGAGAGTGAGAGCCTACCTAATGGGCAGGAGAGATGGCTCAGCAGTTAAGGTGCTTGCCTGTAAAGCCTTCTGGTCCAAGTTCAGTTCCCCAGTACCTAAATAAAGCCAGATTCATAAGATAATGCATGCATCTAGAGTGGCAGAAGGTCCTAGCATACCCATTCTCTTTCTCTGTTTGCAAATAATAATAAATAAAATGGGCTAAAGACATGGCTTAGCCTTGTCTTGCCTGCTGTAGTAGTTTGAATAGATGGTCCCCAATATATTCAGTGTTTTATTAGCTTGTAGTTTGGATCTGTAGGCACCTAGCTGGAGGCAGTTTCACTGGGTGGATCTTAGGGTCCAGCCCTAAGGTGTGGTGGTGGTTGTACAATTTCAATCTAAAGATATGCAAAGTGTGCCTAGCTGAAGTTCCTGAGGTGTGTTGTGCTGTGTGGCTTTTGGTGTGTGGTCTTTCTGTCTGTGTTTGGTCCTGTGAAAGCAGGCCAGCTTCTTCTGCTATTATAGAACTTCCCCTGGATCTATAAGCTTCAATAAATATCCCTTCCTCCATAACTTTGCCTGGTCTGGAAGTTCATTTCAGCAAACCTGAAGCTGTCTGCTACAGAAGTTGGTACCAGGAGTGGGGTGAGATGAACCTGACCTTGTGTATGTTGGTCTTTTGGAACTTTTGTTTTGGAGGAATGGGCATGGACTTGGTGCTTGCAACTGAAGACACCTTCTGGAGTGGTAAGCCAAGTTTTATGGGCTATTCTGATGAGAGTTTGAGAATGCTAAGTGCAGACAAACTGAACTTCAGGCCTGGCTTACGAGCTTTCTAAGGGGAAGAATAGACTGCAAAGGACTTTGTTGGAACTGGGCTACTGGCATAAGGGATGGCTGCGTTCTGCTGCCCAGGCTCAGAGAGTTTGATCAAGGTTAAATTTGTAATGGACTGATATGCTTGGTTAAAGACAGTGGACTGAGAGATGTAAGATTTTAAGTTAGAAAACCTCAAGTTAGTTAAAATTAGAGGCACAAAGCTAGGTGTGGTGGCACATGCCTTTAATCCCAACACTTGGGAGGCAGAGGTAGGAGGATCGCCATGAGTTCAAGGCTACCCTGAGACTACAGAGTGAATTTCAGGTCAGCCTGAGTTAGAGTGAGCCCCTATCTTGAAAAAAAAAAAAAAAAAAAAAAAAAAAAAAAAAAAGGCACAGACAACACTGGTTTTAGGTTGCTGAAGCTGCTACTGTGAAATAAATCAGCAACCTTAAGGAAGATGGCTCAATTGCTTTACATTAAAACAATGGAGAAGATACCTGAGGAAAGACTGAGAAATGCAAACTCTTTTGGGAAGTTGAATGGAGAAGGAACCTGCTTTTCAAGGTTATGATTTATTTTGTCCCTGAATTAAGAATATGTCTGTGTCCTGCACACCTGGTATTAGTTTTGGAAGCATGAAAAATGTGTGGAGTGGTCATGAATTACACACGGTTCCAGGAGCCACTGCTAAGATGCGGCATGAGGCAGGGCATGATGCTGATAGATTGGAAAAACCTTTGGAATATGGACCGTGCTTGCATAGAGACCTGAAGATGTTTTGGATATACCAGGACTGTGCAAGGGCTACCATGGAGCGCACTGTCTACTTGGGATGGAAGTTTTCCCCTGGCTACTTTGCCCAGCTGGAGGGGTGGAATTGGAAAACCTGGAGACTATCAGTCTCTGGTTATGTTGAACTTGGAACTGCAGAAGCTTGATGATTGCTTGATGGTGGTTGAGTCTGCATTGTTCTAGTCTCTCCTTGCTATGCCTTATACCAGTTGAAAATGTTGCCGGGCGTGGTGGTGCACGCCTTTAATCCCAGCACTCGGGAGGCAGAGGTAGGAGGATCGCCATGAGTTCGAGGCCACCCTGAGAATACATAGTGAATTGTAGGTCAGCCTGGACCAGAGTGAGACCCTACCTCAAAAAAAAAAAAAAAAAGTTTGCTCTGTGCCTTAAAGTATTTAACTTGTTTGATTTTGTAGGACTCACTATCTTAAGTTGGTCAAGACTGTGGGGACCTTTGAAATTGGACTGAACACAATTTATAATGTGTGATGGTTATAAATCTATTGGGGGCCAGGGGCGGAGCGTGGTATTTTGAAAAGATGGCCCCCCAATATATTGTGTTTTATTAGCTTGTAGTTTGGATCTGTCGTCACCTAGCTGGAGGCAGTTTCACTGGGTGGATTTTAGGGTCTAGTCCTAAGGTGTGGTGGTATGCAAAGTGCCTAGCTGGAGTTCCTGAGGTGTGCTGTGCTATGTGGCTTTTGGTGTGTGGTCTTTCTCTCTGTGTTTGGTCCTATGAAAGCAGGCCAGCTTCTTCTGCCATTATGGAACTTCCCCTGGATCTATAAGCTTCAATAAATATCCCTTCCTTCAAACTTTCGTCTGGTTTGGAAGTTTATCTCAGCAAACCTAAAGCTGTCTGCTACACCTGCAAAGCCTAAGAACTCATGTTTGAGACTGGCAGGTATCACATACCTTTCAATTGCAGCACTTGCGAGGCAGAGGAAGGAGGACCTCCCTGAGTTAGAGACCACCCAGCCTTGGCTAGAGAGCAAGACCCTACCTAGAAAAACAACAAAAATAATGCATAGCCAGGCGTGGTGGTGCACACCTTTAATCCCAGCACTCAGAGGCCGAGGTAGGAGGATCACTATGAGTTCAAGGCCATCCTGAGAATACAGAGTGAATTCCAGGTCAGCCTGGGCTAGAGTGACATCCTACCTCCAAAAACCAACCAAACAACAACAACAACAACAAAAAAACATGTTCAAATCTCCAGGTATCATGTAAGTCAGACACAGTGCAAGAGGGCACATGTCTGGAGTTCCTTTGCAGTGGCTGAAGGCCTGGCACATCTATTCTCTCTCTGTTTCAAATAAAAAGAATAAAATGTTAAAAAAGATAGAGGGCTGGAGAGATGGCTTAGTGGTTAAGGCACTTGCCTGCAAAGCCAAAGGATCTAGGTTTGGTTCCCCAAGACCCATGTAAAGCCAGATGCACAAAGTGATGCATGCATCTGAAGTTTGTTTGCAATGGCAAGTGGCACTGGTGCTCCCATTCTTTCTCTCTGCTTGCAAATAATATATATAATTGGTTTTTCGAGGTAGGGTCTCACTTTAGCTCAGACTGACCTGAAATTCAGTATGTAGTCACAGGGTATCCTTGAACTCATGGTGATCCTCCTACCTGTGCCTCCCAAGTGCTGGGATTAAAGGCGTGCACCAACACATAGGGCTGGTTTTCTAAAAAGTAAACATTGTTACATGTGTGTAGACACATCAAAAACAAACAGCTTAGGCCGGGTTTATGCCTTTAATCTTAGCACTGAGACAAGAGGTAGGAGGATTGCTGTGAGTTCAAGGCCAACCTGAGACTACAGAGTGAATTCCAGGTCAGCCTAGGCTAGAGAGAGACCCTACCTGGAAACTCCCTCCTCCCCACAAGAAAAAAAAAAAAAAAAAAAAATAAACCAGCTTAGGGTACATGCGTTAAATTAACAGTACTAACAGTAACCAAATGCGTGAAAGGCCCCTGAAACTTACTCATCATCGTCCGCCTCCCGCTTATGTTTCTTTCTACAGTGAATGGCAGCACTGTGGGAAACAAAACAGAAAACCAGTCAAGGGAGACGCCAGCTTTCAGCATCGCCCCCTATTCCTTGCTTTTAAAACCCTGTCTGTATGGTGAGTTCGAGGACACCCCGGAGGCTACATGGTGGGGTTCCAGGTCAGCTTGGGCTTGAGAGAGACCTTACCTCGAACCCCCCCAATAATAATAATTAAATAATAAAAATAAATAATAGAAAATTAAGATTCTGGCTCCGTCCGCGGGATCACGATGGGTCAGCTGGGGACACCCCCGCCCTGCACATCATACCCACGGACACTGACGTCTAAAGTTGTCATTTTGGGTCCAGGTAGTGGGGCGCTAGATTAGGGAGGTCGTCCCGCAGGGGACCCGGGGGCTCGGCATCTTTCCTAGGGCTCAGCAGGGGCTCGAAGAGCAGAAGCAGGAGGAAGGTGGGAGATGGGGGACGCACTCCCGGGCTTGGGGGAGGGAGGGGGCGCGGACAGTTAACGCCTGGGCGGGCGGGCGGACGCGGGGAGCCGCGGGCGGGCGGGCGGGAAGGAGGGAGGGAGGTTCTCGCGCCCGCCCGCCCCGCCGCTCACCGTCCGCGCGCCGCTTTCCCGCCAGGGCCGCCCGTCACGCCGCGCAGTCCCGGCCGCGGGCCCAGCTCGGTTCCCGGCGGGAAGGCCCGAGCCGGCAGGCCGGGCGGCTGCAGGAAGTCCGCGCTACCGCTCAAGGGGAGGCCGCTGAACGGTCGGCCGAGCGTCGCCATGGTGGACGAGACCAAGAGGCCGCGTCCGCGAGCCCAGCCGTCCGCCGCCACAGCGACGGCCCCACAACCACGAGCCCGCCTCCTCTCCTCTCCTCGCGCGCGCTCTCGGTCTCAGGCCGCTCCGTTCCCACGTCACGCCTTCTAGAACCCTCCACTCCCGGCTCGGCCGCCCAAGGGTACGACGGGATTTGTTGTGTGTGTGTGTATGTGTGTGTATGGGGGCGGGGGGAGAGGAGTGCTGCCGCGAGGGATGCCGGGAGTTGCAGTCCTTTGCAGACTACAAGCAAGATGGCGGGTCCTCGAGCACCCGAAGACCTGCAAGGGGGTTAAGGGTTCCTTAGTGGGCCCCGGAGGATGGCCAGAGTTAGAATTTTCCTATTTTTTAGAACCCTGAGGGCTGGAGAGATGGCTTAATGGTTAAGGCGCTTGCCTGCAAAGCCAATGAACCCAGGTTCATTTTCCCAGGACCCACATAAGCCAGATGCACAAGGTGGCCTTTGCATCTGGAGTTCATTTGGAGCTGCTGAAGGCCCTGGCGCGCCCATTCTATCTGCCCCCTCTCTCTCTAATAAGTAAAATAAATTTTAAAAATCCTCAGAATTTATAAAAAACTAAAACAAAACAAAGCTCTGAGATGGGTCAGCGGTTAAAGGCACTTGCTTGTGAACCCTTACCGCTGGGTTTGATTCCCCAGTACCCACGTAAAGCCAGATGCCTTTGTCTGGAGTTCGTTTGCAGTGGGAGGAAGCCCTGGCTGTGTGCTCTCCTGTTTCTGTCTCTCTCTCTCTCAAAAAAAAAAAAAAAAAAAAAAAAATTTCCAAGCTGGGCTTGGTGGTGCATGCTTTTAGTCCAGCACTCAGGAGGCAGAGGTAGGACGATCGCCATGAGTTCCAGGCCACCCTGAAACTACATAGTGAATTCCAGGTCAGGCTGGGCTACAGCTAGACCCTACCTCGAAAAACAAAGCAAAACAAACAAACAACAACAACAACAAATTCCAGTACTTGGATGGTGTGGAGTCAATAATAGCCTTGCTGAAGATGATGATGCATGCTTTTATTCCCATTACTCAGGAGGTGGAGGTAGGAGAATAGCTTTGAGTTTGAGGCCAGACTGAGACTACATGGTGAATTTCAGGTCAGTTTGGGCTACAGCAAGACCCTCCCTCAGGGGAAAAAAATATGTATTTTCTTCTGAGGATATACATACATATATATATATATATATATATATATATATATATATATATATGATTCATTTGCAAGGGGAAAAGAGTGACCAGTGACTCTTGCCATTGCAAACAAACTCCAGATGCATGCACCACTTTGTACATCTGACTTAACTTGGATACTAGGGAATCAAACCCAGGCCAGCAGGCTTTGCAAACAAGCAACTTCAACCACTGAACCATGGCCCCAGCCCTGACAGTGGCTTCTTTGTGTAAGCAAGTCGAACTTTGCAGGACTGGGGGTGTCAGTGCTACCATGACTGCAGGGGCTTGTCATCGCTTGCCTACAGGAGCCTCCTAACAGGTCTCCCTGACCTCCCTCTTGCTGGTCCCACTTGTCAGCCATAGTGCAGCCAGAGAGAGTACCCGTCATGAGTTTTGATATATTGCTCCCGTAGTATAACTATTGCTTTGGGAGAAGAGCCACCTTCCTTCAAAGGCTTCAAATTCCTTTGGGGTCCAACTCATGCCTATCACCCTAGCTGTATCTCCTGTCTCCACCTGATCTTTATTTGGAATTTCTCCAGTTTTCTAAAGAATTTCTCTCAGTTGCAGCCTTTTTTTTTTTTTTTTTTTTTTTTTTTTTTTTTTCAAGGTAGTCTCAGGGTGGCCTTGAACTCATGGTGATCCTCCTACCTCTGCCTCCTGAGTGCTGGGATTAAAGGCGTGTGCTACCATGACATCTGGCTAAAAAGCAGTGCTGTTTTGGCTGTTTTTTTTTTTTTTTTTTCGAGGTAGGGTCTCACTCTAGCCCAGGTTGATCTAGAATTCATTATGTAGCCTTAGGTTGACCTCAAACTGATGTCACTTCTCCTACCTCTCGTTCCCCAGTGCTGGGATTAAAGTCATGCCCACCATGCCCAGCTGTTTTGTTTGTTTTGAGGTAAGGTTTTACTCTAGCCCAGGCTGACCTAGATCTCATTCTGTGGTCCCAGGCTGGCCTTAAATTCACAGCAATCCTTCGAGTTTAGCCTGCCCAGTGCTGGGATTAAAGGTGTGTGCTACAAACACTACGCTGCCCCTGCCCCCAGAGGGCTTTGATGAGTGGGGGCTGCAGGTCCCTCCCCACAGAGATCCTCCCGTTGGCTGAGAGTCAGTAGGTAAACACCAAAGGGACAGCCAATCTCCAGGCAGGTGAGTGATGACCCCCACACACACACAGAAAATTCATCCTGGCAGACATGTTCTTCACACACCTGACCTTTGGGGAAGGAGTTCACAGAAACTGTGGAAGCCACACAGGTGCCTGAGCAGGAAACAGACAGGGCGAGATTCACGGAAAGGCTGAGCAGCATCGGCTGGCTCTTGGATGAGGATGACGTCCCAACAGCAGAGCTGAGCACCCACTCGAGGGTCACTGCAGGTGAAGGCCTCACAGAGTTGTGCAAGTGGGACGCTGCTGAGGGCTTTGTGTCTCAGAATGTCACCTACCTGCTGTCCAGGCAGTTCTTGCTCCTCCAGCTGCCCGTGAGACCTGCCCTGCATCAACACACAGTCGCCATGGCTCTGAACACCACCTTCCTGAATCACTGAAACTTCAAGACTATTTTATTCATTTTTATTTATTTATTGGAGAGAGAACGAAAAGAGAGGGTATTGGGCACACCAGGGCCTCCTGCCCCTGCAAATGAACTCCAGACACGTGTGCGACTTTATGCATCTGCCTTTACATGCACCTTGAACTGCTGAGCCTTCTCCCCAGCCCTAATGATTGTTTTTTTAATTTATTTATTTATTTATTTATTTATTTATTTATTTATTTATTTTGAGGTAGGGTCTCACCACTCTGGCCCAGGCTGACCTGGAATTCACTTTGTAGTCTCAGGGTAGCCTCAAACTCATAGCAATCCACCTACCTCTGCCTGACAAGTGCTGGGATTAAAGACAGGCACCACCACTCCCAGCCATGATTGTTTTAAAGTGAAGGAATAAAAGTAAAATCACCTCAGGAAAAAAAAAAAGTCACTGATTAAGTCCAACACCTTTCTGATTAAAAACACTCAACAGAGCCAGGTGGTGGGACATGCCTTTAATCCCAGCAGTTGGGAGGCAGAGGTAGGAGGATCACCGTGAGTTGAGGCCACCCTGAAAACACATAGAGAATTCCAGGTCAGCCTGGACTAGAGTGAGACCCTACCTTGAAAAACCAAAAGCAGCTGGGCGTGGTGGCACACGCCTTTAATCCCAGCACTCAGAAGGTAGAGGTAGGAGGATCGCCATGAGTTCGAGGTCACCCTGAGACTACATAGCTAATTCCAGGTCAGCCTGGACCAGAGTGAGACCCTACCTCAAAAAACAAAAACAAACAAACAAAAAAAGCCAACTGCATTTCTGTGTTTTTTTTTTTTTTTTTGTGTGTGTGTGTGTTTGCTTTTTTGAGGTAGGACCTCACTGTAGCCCAGGCTGACCTGGTTTTCACTATGTAGTCTCAGGGTGGCCTCGAACTCACAGCAATCCTACCTCTGTCTCCCTACTGCTGGGATTAAAGGCCTATGCTACCACTCCCAGCTTCCAACTGTATTTCTGTACACTATCAGTGAAGAACATGAAAATCAGAAAATGATTTGGAAGAAATCCATTTTTGAGCACATTAAAATTGTAGGGAGCCGTTAACAGTCGCCATTACAAGATGGCGCTGGCTTCCTGCCTGCCATGTGGTAAGCAACTCCATATTTGGCATGAGTCCTGGCGCTACTAGTTGTACAATCTGCGCATGGTCATGACGAGCTTGTTCTCAGCCTATCCCGAGGCATATGCTTGTGGTGTCAATCCTGCAGCCAATCACTTGTGTGCACATAGGCTTGAATAGCATAAAAGTTGCAGCAAGGTGTGCTCGGGGCCCTCCGCCATCAGCTCATCTGTTAACCAAGTGCTCTCCAGTAAAGTGTGACACAAGAAGGATCTTCGTTTGTGGCTGTTCCTTTCCTGCTGGTTGGGAAGGGCTCGCCGCATAAAATGATGAAGAAAATAAAATTAGGAATTTTCCTTTTTTTTTTTTTTTTTTTTTGTTTTTTTTCGAGAGGGTCTCACTCTAGCTAGGCTGGCCTCAAACCCCAGCAGTCCTCCTACCTCTGCCTCCCTAGTGCTGGGCTTAAAGGCATGATCTACCATGCTGGTTTATCTCCCAAATCTGGAAGGATTTGCTGGGACCCAGCAGCCTTTCCAGCTGATGGCAAAAGGTAAAGGAAATATTCCCTTCATATACCTCCAAAGATGATAGTGTTGACTGGATTTCTTTTTGTGTTCAGGTTGTTTTTGGCCCTGATAACTGGTCTAATGAAGGAATGAAACTTGTCTTCACAAGTATTTCAAGTTGCAGAAGCTGTGGATTTCATCAGACGTTTGCTTGCACTGTAATTATTTACTAAAAGACTCCTGGTGTGTTTTCAAACAAGCAATACACACTCTTTTTAATTTTATTTATTTATTTGAGAGAGCGAGAAAGAGAGGCAGAGAGGGAGAATGGGCGTGTCATGGCCTCCAGCCACTGCAAACAAACTCCAGACACATGTGCCATCTTGTACATCTGGCTTACATGGGTCCTGGGGAATTGAACCAAGGTCCTTTGGCTTTTTAGGCTAACGCCTTAATCACTAAGCCATCTCTCCAGCCCAGTACACACTTGTTATAAACTGTGAGAAGAGAGGAGAGACTGGACCAATTCTCCTACATACTGTGAGGTGGAGTCTGGACCGATTCTCCTTATACACTGTGAGGTGGAGACTGGCCAGACAGCTGCTGTGACTAATGTGCCTTCTGCAGAGCAGTAAATGCTAACGTTAACTAAGTAGAACTGGCTCAGTGTTCTCACGGAATTGTTTTAGGCAAGGGCAGGCTTCTGGAGAACTAGACCAGACCTGCATTTTATAACAAGCCATTTTCCCTAGAAGAGCTTCAATGCTGTTTCTTGGAATTGCTTAGTCAGAATTTTAATACTTTATAATCTTTTCTTTAAAAAAATTTTTTTTTTTTGAGGTAGGGTCTCACTCTAGCTCAGGCTGACCTGAAATTCACTATGTAATCTCAGGGTGGCCTCAAATTCATGGAGATCCTCCTTCCTCTGTCTCCCGAGTGCTGGGATTAAAGGCGTTTGTCACCACGCCCAGCTTTTAAAAATTTTAAAAAGTATGTTGCAGGTATGAAATAAAACTGAGCCACAGGAGAAGCGCAGCCCTTTGGACTCCCCTGCAGTTTCTCTAGCATTCACTCATATCTTGGAAGCACATTGAAGCAAGCCACCAAGAGGGTGTAAGAATGCAAAGATGAGGGCTGGAGAGATCTCCTTTAATCTTTTCTGAGCCAGAATCTTAAACAAATCTGTTTCCAAAGAGTCAGAAAGGGAGTGGTGCTGTTTTGGCTGAATTAGGAGTACAGAGATAGTGACAAGGGTGTCATCTGATTAGGGAGTAACTAAAACTGTTCCACTGAGGACATTCATGTATGTGGTAAGTACTGAACACCGGACATGTGTTTGCACATGCGCATGCACACTTCTGGGGAGTCAACCTAAGGCCTTGTGCATGATAGGCAAGTGTGCTAACACATCTTATATGGCACTTAAATGATACCACTATATCTCTCTTTTTTTTTGGTAGGATCTCACTCTAGCCCAGGCTGACCTGGAATTCACTCTGTATTCTCAGGGTGGCCTCGAACTCACAGCGATCCTCCTACCTCTGCTTCCAAGTGCTGAGATTAAAGGTGTGCACCCACCACACCCGGCTTATTCCTCTTTTTAAAATTTGAGATGGGCTTTCACACTGTAACTCAGGCTGGCCTACCACATACTACACATACTATGTAGGCCAGGCTGCTTTTGGATTCATGGCAATCCTCCTGCTTCAGCCTCCTGAGTTCTGGGGTGACAGGTCTATCATGCTTGATTCTACCAGACTCATTCCTTTTTATTTTCTTCCTTTCTCTCCCACCCTCGCTCTTAGTGAAGGTCAGGCCAGCAGGAGGAAGTTGTGGCTCTTGGACAGAGGCTGGCAAACACATTCCTACCTGTGGCCTACTGTCTGTTACTGGGCCCAACATACTCACAATGGGGCCACTGCAGGCTGGGTGTGGTGGTGCATGCCCTTAGTCCCTAGGAGGATTGCCCGAGTTCAAGGCCAGCTTAAGTTATCAAGTGAGTTCCATGTCAGCTTGGGCTAGAATGAATCCCTGCTTAAAAAAAAAAAAAAAAAAAAAAAAAAAAAAAAAAAAGCTCATGAAGAAGGAGGATTCCACTGACAGTGAATTCTTTTCTCCTGGTGGTGCTTCTGGTTGGCCCCCTCCCACTCTTCACTCATGGACCAAATCAAGTATCAGATGGTATGTGATTTATAGCACATTTGAGCCAATGAACCACTGAAATGACACAAATGGTTGAAGCATATTTATTTTTATTTATTTATTTGGTTCTTTGAGGTAGAGTCTCACTGTGGCCCAGGCTGACCTGGAATTCACTCTGTAGTCTCAGGGTGGCCTTGAACTCACGGTGATCCTCCTAACTCTGCCTCCCAAGTGCTGGGATTAAAGGTGTGCGCCACCAGGCCCGGCACTTTTCTTTTCTTTTTGTGATGATTTGGGTCAAGTCCAGGGCCTTGTCAAACTAAACAAATGCTATACCACAGCTCCCATGGCCCTTCTCAGCACAGAGCAAATAAATTTCACAGAAAAATTTTTTGAAAACCCTTTGTGATGATTTGGGTCAAGTCCAGGGCCTTGTCAAACTAAACAAATGCTATACCACAGCTCCCATGTCTATTCTCAGTTAACAGAAGAAAGCAAATAAATACACAGAAACAGTTTTTGAAAACTTTAAATTAGCTATTAGAGGGGGATCTTGGTTAACTTGATCTTTTCTTCTACATTTGAAAAATATCGCATCTTTGTTAGAATTTCCTTGGCTTTTTCAAAGTCACCTGAAACAGACAAGAGACAGAGATGTCAGGCTTCATTTTGAGCAACAGTAAAACCAGCTTTGGTGACCAAGGCAGCCAGATCAAAGGGCCCTTAGGCGGGTGGGATTCACTTAAGAATGATTGTCTCACTGCGATTATTTGACAAAGTCTAGATGTAGTTTGGTTGTCATAACCAGAGATTACTGATCTCTGTCAGGGTGGCAAGTCATAACCAGAGAGGTAGTGACATTTGATGCTGTGAATTAATTTCAGTGCACAGGACAGGTAAATGGTGACTGTTTCATAATGCCAGTATTGCCAAAGTTGAGAGACCCCAACATAAATATAACACACTATAGTTCATGCTACAATGAAGATGTGTGATAGCTGCCCACATCAGAAGTAAATAGTAAGGGCCTGGGAGCTCAGTCAGCAAAGTGCTTGGTTGCAGCAAAAGTGCTTGGCCCTTGACCTACCTAAGTTCAACTCCCAGCACCTGTGTAAAAATGGCAGGCTTTAAATTAGCCTTCAGCTGCCAGTAATCCCAGCACTGGAGGCAGAGAGAGAAGTGGATCTCTGGGGTTCACCATGGCCAGCCAGTCTAGCCAGGTTTGGTGCACTCCAGACCAATTAGAGACTCTATCTCAAAAGACATGGAGGGGGCCTGAGAGATGGTTTAGCGGTTGCTTGCCTGTTGGCCCATGGACCCCAGTTCAAGGCTTGATTCTCAGGACCCACGTAAGCCAGATGTACAAGGTGGCCCATGCATCTGAAGTCCATTTGCAATGCCTAGAGGCCCTGGCATGCCCATTCTCTGACTCTTTCTCTGTCTGTCAAATAAATAATATAAAATAAATAAAAAGACATGGAGGGCTGGAGGATGGCTTAGGTTAAGGCACATGCCTGCGGAAAGGACCCGGGTTTGGTTCTCCAATCCCATGTAGCCAGATGCACATGGTGGTGCATGTCTGGTTTGTTTGCAGTGGCTAGTTTGTTTGCTGGCTAGAGGCCCTGGTGCTCTCCTCTTTCTCTCCCTCTCTTTAATAAATAAATAAAAATAAATTTTAAAAAGATGTGTGCAGGCATGGTGGCACGAAAAAATATCCCAGCATTTGGGAGGCAGAGGTAGGAGGATCGCCATGAGTTCGAGGTCACCCTGAGACTACGCTGTAATTCCAAGTCAGTCTGGGCTGGAGAGAAACCCTATCTTGAAAACCAAAAAAACCACATGCAAAGACAAGAACATGTACCTGGGGAGGACATCCCAAGTTGTTTTCTAACTTTTCAAACACACACACCCACACACACACACACTCTCCAGTCTGGGCTGGTGTAGAGTTAATGCTATACCACAGCTCCCAGATCAGTTAACAGAAGAAAGCAAATAAATACACAGAAAAACCTTTTTGAAAACAAATTAGCTATTAGAGGGGATCTTGGTTAACAAAAAAACTAATCTTTGTTAAATTTCCTTGGCTTTTTCAAAGCACTGTTCAAGAGACAGAGATGTCAGGCTTCATTTTGAGCAATAGTAAAACCAGCTTTGGTGACCAAGGCAGCCAGATCAAAGGGCCCTTAGTTCACTAAGAATGATTGTCTCACTGCGATTATTTGACAAAGTCTAGATGTAGTTTGGTTGTCATAACCAGAGAGGTAATAGTGACATCTAGCGGGCAGAAGCCAGGGATGCTGTGAATTAATTTCAGTGCACAGGACAGGTACCCCCAAAAGAACTGTTTCATAATGCCAGTATTGCCAAAGTTGAGAGACCCCAACATAAATATAACACACTATAGTTCATGCTACAATGAAGATGTGTGATAGCTGCCCACATCAGAAGTAAATAGTAAGGGCCTGGGAGCTCAGTCAGCAAAGTGCTTGGTGGCATGACGACCTAAGTTCAACTCCCCAGCACCTGTGTAAAAAATGGCAGGCGTGGTGGCAGCTGCCAGTAATCCCAGCACTGGAGAGGCAGAGAGAAGTGGATCTCTGGGGTTCACCGGCCAGCCAGTCTAGCCAAATTGGTGCACTCCAGACCAATTAGAGACTCTATCTCAAAAAGACATGGAGGGGGCCTGGAGAGATGGTTTAGCGGTTAAGCGCTTGCCTGTGAAGCCTAAGGACCCCAGTTCAAGGCTTGATTCCTCAGGACCCACGTAAGCCTGATGTACAAGGTGGCCCATGCATCTGAAGTTCATTTGCAATGCCTAGAGGCCCTGACATGCCCATTCTCTATGACTCTTTCTCTGTCTGTTGCTGTCAAATAAATAATATAAAATAAATAAAAAAGACATGGAGGGCTGGAGGATGGCTTAGCGGTTAAGGCATGCCTGCGAAGCCTAAGGACCCGGGTTTGGTTCTCCAAGTCCCATGTAAACCAGGTGCACATGGTGGTGCATGCGTCTGGAGTTTGTTTGCAGTGGCTAGAGGCCCTGGTGCGTTCACTCTCTTTCTCTCCCTCTCTCTAATAAATAAATAAAAATAAATTTTAAAAGGTGTGTGCCAGGCACGGTGGCACACGCCTTTAATCCCAGCACTTGGGAGGCAGAGGTAGGAGGATCGCCATGAGATCGAGGTCACCCTGAGACTACGTAGTGAATTCCAAGTCAGTCTGGGCTGGAGAGAAACCCTATCTTGAAAACCAAAAACGACATGCAAAGACAAGAACATGTACCTGGGGGAGGACATCCCAAGTTGTTTTCTAACCTCTGTGCATGTACACACACACACACACTTGAGGCCAGTCTGGGCCACAGAGTTAATTCCAGATCAGCCTTAACTAAAGTGAGACCTTGCTTTAAAACAAAACGAAATCAACCAAAAAAACTAAGAGAAATGAAATACCTTGTTCAAAAGCTCTGTTCACATTGTCAGTAAATTCTTTCTGTTTAGCTGAAAGAGAAAATCATTGCCTTAATTTTTCTATCTCAATAGACTTGTAATATGCAGATAACATCTTGTGATCATGCCCTTGGGTTCAAGAATTCATATTTCAGGGCCGGAGAGATGGCTTAGTGGTTAAGACACTTGCCTGCGAAGTCTAAGGACCAATGTTTTGACTCCTCAGGTCCCATGTAAGCCAGATGCACAGGGTGATGCACAGGGTGATTCAAGCACACAAGGTCGCACATGTGCACAAAGTGGTGCATGTGTCTAGAGTTCAACTGCCGTGGCTGGAGGCCCTGGTGCACCAATTCCTCTTTTGTGTCCCTGGCGAGTGCAGGAGCTAGGAGCCAAATCCTAGGGGAGGATACTTAGGAAAGAGTCTACATGAAGGTCAGTTACCTGTTCAAATCCAATGGTCACTGCACTGCTAGATGTGTTTTACATTCTTTATCTCATTTAAGTGTTACAACACTGGACTAACACTCTTCATTTTACAGACGAGGAAACACAGGTTCAGACATGCAAAGTCACTGTGTGAAGGTCACATAGCAAGTCAGAAGCTGTATTGGGACTGAACCTCACCCTGGAGGTTTATGTGATCAAACACGAGTCTAGATGATGCCCTGAGCTTCCAAGGCAATGGCTGACCTCTGCATGTTGCTCTGTTTTGTTCACTGCCTGCCCTACCCCAGCTGACAGTCCTCTCACAATGACTTACTGCTTTTAACTTGTTACTTTTTAAATTTGTTATTTTATTTTTTAAAAAGATTTGTTTTTATTTATTAGAGAGGGAGAGAATGGGCATGCCAGGGCCTCTAGCCACTGCAAACGAACTCCAGATGCATGCACCACCATGTGCATCTGGCTTACGTGGGTATTGGAGAATCAAACTAGGTCCTTAGGCTTTGCAGGCATGTGTCTTAACTGCTAAGTCATTTCTCCAGCCCTACTTTTTAAAAAAAAAAAAAAATTTTTATTTATTTATTTGAGACAGAGAAGAGAGAGAGATTGAGAGAGAGAGAGAATGGCATGCCAGGGCCTCCAGCCACTGCAAATGAACTTCAGATGCATGCATCACCATGTGCATCTGGCTTATGTGGATCCTGGAGAATTGAACCTGGGTCCTTTGGCTTTGCAGGCAAGTGCTTTAACAGCTAAACCATCCCTCCAGGCCCCCCCCCTTTTTTTTTTCCCAAGGTAGGGTCTGACTCTGGTCCAGGCTGACCTGGAATTCACTATGTAGTCTCAGGGTGGCCTTGAACTCACAGCAACCCCCCTACCTCTGCCTCCTGAGTGCTGGGATTAAAAGTATGCACCACCTTGACTGGCTTTTTTTAAAGAAAAAAAATTTTATTATTTGAAAAAGCCAGGCATGGTGGTGCATACTTTAATTCCAGCACTCAGAGGCAGAGGTAGGAGGAGGATTATGAGTTCAAGGCCACCCTGAGACTACATAGTGAATTCCAGGTCAGCCTGGGCTAAAGTGAGACTCTATTTCAAAAAAAAAAAAAAAAATTAGAGAATGGTCATGCCAGGGCCTCCAGCCATTGTAGACAAACTACAGATACATATGTCACCTTGTGCATCTGGCTTATGTGGATCCTAGGAAATTGAACCTGGGTCCTTTGGCTTTGTAGCCAAGTACCTTAACTGCTAAGCCATTTCTCCAGCCCTTGTTATTTTTTATTTTTATTTTTTTTGGTTTTTCAAGATAGGGTTTCACTGTAGCCCAGGCTGATCTGGAATTCACTATGTAGTCTCAGAGTGGCCTTGAACTCACAGCAATCCTCCTACCTCTGCCTCCTGAGTGCTGGGATTAAAGGCGTGAGCCACCACGCCCCACTTACTTTTTTTCTTTTTTTCTTTTTTTTTTTTTTTGGTTTTTCGTCTTAGGGTCTCACTGTAGCCCAGGTGGTCCTGGATTTTACTGTGTAGTCTCAGGGTGGCCTTGAACTCATGTTGATCCTCTCTCTGCCTCCCAAGTACTGGGATAAAGGCATATGCCACCATGCTTGGCAAAAGCCTTTAAAAATTTTTATGTAGGGGCTGGAGAGATGGCTTAGCAGTTAAGTGCTTGTCTATGAAGCCTAAGGACCTGGGTTCAAGGCTTGATTCCCCAGTACCCACATAAGCCAGATGCACAAGGTGGCACATGCATCTGGAGTTCGTTTGCAGTGGCTGGAGGCCCTGGTGTGCCCATTCTCTCTCTCTCTGCCTCTTTCTCTGTCTGTCACTCTCAAATAAATAAATAAAAATAAACAGGGGTGGAGAGGTGGCTTAGTGGTTAAGGCACATGCCTGCGAAGCCTAAGGACCCCGGTTTGATTCTCCAGGTCCTATGTAAGCCAGGCACAAGGGGACACACATGTCTGGAGTTTGTTTGCAGTGGCTAGAGGCCCTGGTGTGCCCATTTTCACTCTCCCTCTTTCCCTCTCTCTGTCTCAAATAAATAAAAAAAAAAAAATCTTAAAAAAATAAACAAAAAAATTATTTAGAAAAATTTTTATAAACATATATATAGAGATAGATAGATAAAGAGAAAGAATGGGTGTGCCAGGGCCTCTAACCACTGCAAATGAAATCCAGATGCATACGCCACCATGTACATCTGGTTTATGTGGGTCCTGGGGAATTGAACCTAGGTCCTTAGGCTTCACAGGCAACCACCTTAACTCCTAAGCCATTTCCCCAGCCCCTCTCTGTCTATACCACTTACTAGTGGGTACCTCTTCTTTGTAAGGCTATCACAGTTATAGCTACTATCTTGGGTAACATTTGATCCACACGAACTTCCCCCATTAGGTTTCCACAGAAGCAAACCTTGTGCCTGCTTTTTGCTTTCTTCATAGTAAAGTACCTAGAGCATAACAGGGATTCTGTCCACATTTATTATATGAAAGAGTAGGCCAGGCAAGAGATGGCTCAGCAGTTAAGGCACTTGCCTGCAAAGCCTAATGACCTGGCTTTGATTCTGCAGTACCCACACAAAGCCAGATGCACAAAGTGGCACACACACACGTGGAGTTCGTTTGCAGCAGCTGGAGGCCCTGGTGTTCCCATTCTTTCTGTTTGTCTCTCTTTTTTTTTCCTTTCTTTCTTTCTTTCTTTTTTTTTTTTTTGGTTTTGTGAGGTACGGTCTCACTCTGGTCCAGGCTGACCTGGAATTAACTATGTAGTCTCAGGGTGGCCTTGAACTCTCGGTGATCCTCCTACCTCTGCCTCCCAAATGCTGGGATTAAAGGCGTGCACCACCATGGCCGGCTTGTTTGTCTCTCTTTTCTCTCTCTCTGCTTACAAATAAGTTGAAAAAAAGAAAGACGATCCTGCCTGATGACTGTGATGACAAGCACACACTCTTTACACTTATTTCTCATGGGACCCTGGACCTAATAGCAGGACAATGCATTTGGTGGCATTTTATCTGTACCTCTGACAGTGGCTTCAATCTCTTCCATGGCAGATTCACTTGGAGCTTCTGCAAGTTTTTCATTGAGTTCCATTATTTCCATGAGGAACTGGCTGTCCATTTTGTAATCTGTCCCTTCAGAAATCTCTATTCCTTGGAGCTTTAGCTATTGAAACAGAGCAGAAAGAAAACGAGTTTGGTTGAAGAACCTAGGGTCTGTCTGAGTCATGCAAATCTTGCTTACCCTTCAGAACATACTACCACTCATGGGAAACTTGAATATCTCAGGATGGGCCCTGGGTCCTGTATCCAAAAAAAAAGGGGGGGGGCTGCATATGTAGCTCAGTAGAAAAACACTTTCTGGGCTGGAGAGATGGCTTAGCGGTTAAAGGCATTCACTTGCAAAGTGTGACTGCCTGGGTTCAATTTCCCAATATCCACATAAAGCCAGATGCACACAGTGGCCCATATATCTGGAGTTCTCTGTGGCAAGAGGCCTTGGAGTGCCCATTTTCTCTCTCTTTCTGTGTACTTGCAAATAAATAAGCAGGGCATAGTGGCACGCCTTTAATCCAGCTTGTAGTTAGTATCTTTGATGCTGAATATCACTGTGTTCCTGAACTGTTAACTAAGGTCTCATCCAGTCACACACAGAAGGGCTGGGAAATCACCTTACAAGGTATAGTCCCCTGCTCAGGGGGGCCAGAAGGGTCTTATAAGCCTCGTTCACCAGAGTCGAATGCTTCTCTGAGAAGTCCTTTTCCATCTGTAAGTAGAGATGAAGACAGTCTTATTATCATGGTAGCCAGCCCTCCCTGATTCATAAACATTTTTTTTTTCAAGGTAGGGTCTTGCTCCAGCCAAGGCTGACCTGGAATTCACTATGTAGTTTCATGGTGGCCTCGAACTCACAGTGATCCACCTACCTCGGCATCCTGAGTGCTGGGATTAAAGGTGAGTGCCACTGTGCCTAGCCATAAACTTTCATAGTACATTGATGGGTAGGCACTTGAAGTCAGATAAAAATTAAGAGCTGGGCATAGTGGCACATGCTTTTAATCCCAGCACTCCTGAGGCAGAGCTGGGAGGATCAAGGTGAATTCTAGGTCATCCAAGAACTATACAGTGTCAGATCAGCTTGGGAGAGAGACCCTAGTTTGAAAAAAAAAAAAAAAGAAAACCAAGAAACAACACAACCTATGAGAAGAAGCTGCGGAGATGGCTCAGTGGTTAAAGGCACTTGCTTGCAAAGCCTGACAACCTGGGTTTGATTCCCCACCATCCATGTAAAACCAAATGCAAAGTCGTGTATGCATTTGGAGTCTGTTTGCAGCAGCAAAATGCCCTGGTGCACCCATTTTCTCTCCCCTTTCCTCCCTCTCCTTGCAAATAAATAAACACAAATATTTAAAAAAAAAAAAAAAAAAAAAAAAAAAAAAAAGAAAAGAGAGAAGCAGGGCATGGTGGCACATGCCTTTAATCCTGGCATTCTGGAGGCAGAGGTAGGAGGATTGCAGTGAGTTTGAGGCCAGCCTGAATTACATAGTAAATTACAGATCAGCCTGAGATAGAGGGAAACCCTACCTCAAAAAAACGAAACAACAACAACAACAACAAACAAAAAACTATGAGGAAGAGACTGGGAAGATGGCTTAGCAGTTAAAGGAACTTGCTTGCAAAGCCTGTCTGCCTGGGTTCAATTCCCCCAGTACCTACATAAAGCCAGACACACAAAGTGGCCCATATGTTTAGTTTGGTTGCAGCGCCAAGATGCCCTAATGTACTCATGCTCTCTCTCTGCTCACAAATAAGTTGGTTCAAGGCTCGATTCCCCAGGACCCACATAAGCCAAATGCACAAGGTGGAGCATGCATCTGGAGTTCGTTTGCAGTGGCTAAAGGCCCTGGTGTGCCCATTCTCTCTCTCTCTGTCTGCCACTTTCAAATAAATAACAACAAAAACCCAAAGAACTATGAGGAGATGACATCTCAGGTCTGGCTGGCTAGGAGCAGGCTGCCACAGGGTGGAGCTAGTTGTCAGATTCTTGTTTCTAACCATCAGGTGACCACAGGTCACTGGCATCCACTCAGTGGGGGAATCCTGGGGATGGCCAATCAACTACCTGAGACCTTTGGCCGAAGAAATCTGGGTGGACAAGACGCTGAAGTTGCTGGTACCTATGCTGGAGCTTGGTGGTGTCAACTCTGAAGGAGCGGTTGCTGCAAGGAAATCGGAGGTGTAATTCATGCCACACACACGAACAGATCAACAATCTACTCTATGGCCTGGGGGCCTGATCTTGGGGAAGATGCTCTGAACGTATAGCTGGAGATCATTTTAAAAAGTGATAGGTGTGATAGAGAGAGCAGAGTGGGTGGGAAATGTGCTAGCTAACCAGTGAGCTGAGACTTGAATGACACTTAGTCATCTGAACATCAGAAGAGAGACTTCCAGATGAAGTGTATACAAAGGCTTGAGCTGACAGCCAGATTGGCACCCTGAAAATTTATAGTTACTGCAGCTCATTGCAAGTAGTCAGGGGAAGTATAGCCCAGAGTGGAGGACAGGCATTGCCCAACATGTAGGTCTTTATCCCTGTCTTCCCACTTCCTTTTTCTTTTTCTCTGAGGTAGGGTTTCACTCTAGCTCAGGCTGACCTGGAACTTACTCTGTAGTTTTCCTCATACCTCAGTCTCCCTAGTGCTAGGATTAAAGGCATGCACCATACCCAGCCCCCATATGTTCTAGTGAGGTGATGGGGACTGCACCCAAGGTTTCTAGAATGCTAGGTATGCACTTTACCACTGAACCCCACCCACTTGACCTCTTTTTACTTTTTTTTTTCCCTTCAGGGTCTCCTACTGCAAGCAAACACCTGGGGCTTGCACAATTTTATCTTTTTTTGAGTGTGTGGGGGGGTCCAAGGTAGAGTCTTGCTCTAGCAGAGGCTGACCTGGAATTCACTATGTAGTCTCAGGGTGGCCTTGAACTCACAGTGATCCTCCTACCTCCACCTCCTGAGTGCTGGTATAAAAAGTGTGCATTACCATGCCTGGCTTTGCACCACTTTTTGTGTCTGGCTTTACATGGGTGCTGGGCAATCAAACTCAGCCAACAGGCTTTGCAAGCAAGTGCCTTTAACCTCCTGAGCCATCTCCCCTAACTTTTTTTTTTGTTTGTTTCTCTAAGTTGCTTAGGCTAGCCTTGAAGTCACTGTGTAGTTTAGGTAGGCCTTAAACTTTCTGTAATCCTGCCTTAACTTCCCTAGAAGCTGGGAATATAGTCCTAAAAAACCCGGCCCTCCCCTCCAGCAAGTAAAAAGTTCTATTTCATGGGCTTTTTCAGACTGGCTTCAAACTCCTTACATAAACCCAAGGATGATAATGAACTTCTGAACCTTTCGCCTCCACCTCCCAAGTGGTGGCATTACAGATATGTGCCACAAAACCCAGTCTTTTTTTTTTTTTTTCCATGTAAGAATTTTGTCAGATTGACATGTCTAAAAATCTTGGGTTACATTTTTTTTTTCTAAATAGGGTCTTACTCCAGCCCAGGCTGGCCTGGAATTTACTAGGTAGTCTCAGGGTAGCCTCAAACTCACAGTGATCCTCCTACCTTGGCCTCCAGAGTGCTGGGATTAAAGGCGTGGGCCACCACACCGGGCCTTCTGTATATATTTTTTGGTAGTCCCTTGAACTCACAGCCTTTCAAAGCAAGTGCGGTACCTAGGACCATAATCATGTCTTTTTTCATAATATTTGCATTCTGGAGTTGGAGCCCCCGCTTTGTGCATATTAGGAAAGCGCTCTCCCATCTTCAGCCAATCTTAGCGTCAACCTAGGAGCTCCTGGCCTTAGCCTCCAGAGTGCTGGGATAACAAGCATGCACCACCACACTACCGTTGTTTTTATTTACTTTTTTTTTTCGAGGTAGGGTCTCACTCTGGCTCAGGCTGACCTGGAATTCACTATGCATTCTCAGGGTGGCCTCGAACTCTCGGCGATCCTCCTACCTCTGCCTACCGAGTGCTGGGATTAAAGGCATGCGCCACCACGCCTGGCTACTTTTCTTTTTGAGACAGTTTCATGTAGCTGGCTTTGAACTTGGTGTGTCGCCCAGGCTGCCCTCAAACTTTTGATCCTCCTGTCTCTGCCTCCCAAGCGCTGGGATTTACAGGTGTAGGCTACCAATGCCCAGCCTTGAGCCGGTTTTATTTCATTAATGCTACAATAATTACTACTTACAATTACTGCCCTTTGAGATGGGGTGTTTCTATTAGGTAGCAGGGCTCCAACTGGCAGATCCTCCTGCTGTCGTGCAGCAAGTTTTTAAAAAGTGTTGGGCTCTCTTTCCCTGAAGATCTGCCCCTATACTCCCCTTTTCCGAAGGTACTGCCCCTCAAGACTCCCGATACAGTAATCTTGTCCTTCTATTTCTTTTTTTTTTTTTTTTTTGGTTGTTGTTTGAAGACAAGAGTCTCGGGTAGCCAAGGCGATCTTGTGCGTGAGCATCTCGAGTGGCTGGGACCAGAGAGGCCTGCACCACCCAGATCCACACATCGGTGCATCCCCACCTCCCCCAAAGTCTCAATCGTTCAGGGTCAGCGCTCCGATTCCTTTTTTTAAACTACGAAGCCTGACCTGTTCTCTCCCCCCCCCGCTTAGCATGCCACACACGGGCGTCTTTCTAGCGCCTCGACCCGTCTCCCGAACCCGCCGCCCGTACCAATCCATGAGGCTGAAGTAGTCTCGGGTGGGGTCAGGCGGCTGCAGCGCGCGGCAGTGCGGGCAGAAGAACCCATCGCCCCGGCCCGGGTCCCCCGCGCCGCCGCAGTTCCAACACCGCGGGGAACCGCTTCCCTCCCGCGACGCGCCATCGCGGCTTAGCAGTCTCCTTCCGAGGACTGCCGTCAGCCGCACGTCCCACGTCCAAAGAGAGGACCCCGCTGCTTTCCATCCCCACATCTGAGCCACCGGGCCTAGCTCGCTGGGATCACCAGTTCCGGAAAGCGCGGCGGGGGGGGGGAGGGAAGAGCAAATCTCAGCTGCTGATTGGCTAAGGGGAACTGAAGGAGGCGGGATCATCCGGGGGAGGGGGAATGTAGACGCTGAGTCCCGTTCTGCCCGGTAAACTACATTTCCCAGCAAGCCTCGAGGCTGTGCGTAGCGGCCACAAACACTGCTTCTCATTGGTCCGGCAGAGGCCGAGGACGTTTCTGATTGGCTGAGGGTGGAGTTTGTATCCGCGGGTTTAGCGCCACTACGCTGGCTGCGGCTGAGGTTGCGGAGAGCTTGCGACTCTCGGGTGGGCTCGTGGGTGAGTCATAGTGGGAAAGTTTTCTTGAGTGTTTGGGGGTTCGAATCCCGTTCTCAGGGCCTTACGCGAGTGAGAATTCCCGAGCTTCCGCTTTGTGTGGGTGGTTGAGCTGTATGTAGCCAGGGAGTGCGTGGGCGACTCTTCCTTTTTTAGTGGCTCCTAAATGGTGACACTCACTTGCTTTATTACTTGCAGGCTGAAACAGGCGGGGACGCTACAGAAAGGACAGGAGTTAGACTCTTGAAACTAAAGAGCCAAAATGCTTTTTAAAAAATTGTATAAATGTTGGCAGAGGTAGGAGGATCTGAGAGTTCGAGGCCACCCTGAGACTACATAGTTAATTCCAGGTCAGCCTGGATGAGAGTGAGACCCTACCTTGCAAAACCAAAAAAAAAAAACAAACAAAAATTGTATAAATGTTGGGCTTAGCAGTTAAAGGCTCTCGCATGCAAAGTCTGATGGCCCTAGTTTAAGTCTCCAGTACCCACATAAAGCCATATGCACAAGGTGGTTCACTCACTTGGAGTTCGTTTGCAATGGTTAGAGGCCCTAGTGCACCCATTCCCCCCTTCTCGGCTTGCAAATGAATTAAAAAAATTGTATAAATGTTGGGGTATAATGCCAGTCATTAGATTCAGTCCCTAAAGTAGTCTGCTGATAGCCCAATCTTCGCTGCTAGGCCCTGCAGGAACTGGGAACACATTGACCAAACAGGAGGACAGTATGAAGTTCGTGACAGAGTAGATAGGGAGGAAGCTAGTTTTGGGGGACTCACTTTCTCATTATTTTTTTATTTTCTGGAACTAGGGTCTCACTCTAGCCCAGTCTGACCTAGAATTCACTATGTAGTCTCCGGCTGGCCTTGAACTCACAGCAATCCTCTGACCTCTGTCTCCCAAGTGCTTGGATTAAAGGTTTGAGCCACCACGCCTGGCTCACTTTTTCTTTATGAAGGACAGGTGGTATTGCACTTTCTAAGTGGACTGAGATTCTTTGGGATTGAAATTGTAATTACAGTCCTGGAATTTTGCAGTGGTCACTTAAATTTTTCTTTTTCTTTTAAAGGCAAGGTCTCACTCTAGCACATACTGACCTGGAATGTAGCCCAGACAGGCCTCAAACTCAAGGAGATCTTCCACCTCAGCTGGGTTTATACAGGCAGGAGCCAACAGGCATGGCTAGTCACTTTGTTTCTTTAGTCACCACTGGCTTTCCAGTAAGATTAACTTCCTGTTACCAAGTCAAGGGAGGAATATTACATGCTTCACCTCGTTTTAAGCCTCATGATTTATCTGCTTTTTTTTTTTTTTTTTTTTTCCACACGAGGCTTAGAGAGGTTATAATGCATGTAAAGACCTGCACAGGAATGGTAACTATTATCTGATCCAGACCTATTTGCCTCTAGCCTCTTACAACTACCCCCCCCACCTTTTTTTTTTTTTTTTTCCGAGGTAGGGTCTTGCTCGCTCTAGCCTAGGCTATCCTGGAATTTACTGTGTAGTCTCAGGGTGGCCTCGAACTCTTGGTGATCCTCCTACCTCTGCCTCCCGAGTACTGGGATTAAAGGTGTGCATCACCATGCCCAGTGCTACCTATTTTCTTTAAAAGAAATTATGTATTTGAGAGAGAAAAAGAGAGTGATTAAAAAGCCACAAATAAAATAAAATACATAATTTTAAAGCCGGGCATGGTGGCGCACGCCTTTAATCCCAGCACTCAGAGGTAGGAGGATCGCCATAAATTCAAGGCCACCCTGAGAATGCAGAGTGAATTCCAGGTTAGCCTGGATTAGACTGAGACTCTACCTCAAAAAGCCAAAAATAAAATAAAATAAAATAAAATAAAATAAAAGAGAGTGAGAGGGGCTCACCATTTGCCATTGCAAATGAACTCCAGATATATGAACCACTTTGTGTGGAGGTTAGATGGGGTACTGGGAGAATTGTCAGGCTTTGCTAGCAAGTGTCTTTAACTACTGAGCATCTACATAGCCTTTCCAGCTACCTCTGGACACAATCTTTCTCAGCTTGTCAGTGGGAAGTATTGCTCGAAAAAGCTGCCGAAGGGTTCAGGTGCAGACCAGTGGTAGAGTTTCAGCATAGCATGCATGTGCGGAGGGTGGCAGGTTGTGTAAAAAGCTGCACAAGGGGGGCTGGAGAGATGGCTTAGCGCTTAAGGCATTTGCCTGCAAAGCCAAAGTACCCAGGTTCAATTCCCCCAGGACCCATGTAAGCCAGATGCACAAGGTGGCACATGCATCTAGAGTTCGTTTGCAGTGGCTAAAGGCCCCAGTGCTCTGTCTGTCTGTCTGTCTGTCTGTCTGCCTGTCTGCCCCTCCCCTCTCTCTTTCAAATAAATAAAAATAAAAAGCTGCAGAAGGGGCTCATCTGGCTGAGGCAGAGTACTGGCAGGTCCTGGGCTGGCTGACTCAGCTGTGGTGTTCTTTTTTTCCTTTTTTGGTTTTTCCAGGTAGTGTCTTGCTCTAGCCCTGGCTAACCTGGAATTCACCATGTCAGCATGATACTCCTACCTCTGCCTCCTGAGTGCTGGGATTAAATATATATTTTTTCATTTATTTATTTGAGAGAGACAGAGAGAATGGGCACGCCAGGGCCACCAGCCTCTGCAAACAAACTCCAGATGCATATGCTCCCGTGTGCATTTGCCTTATGTGGGTCCTGGAGAATTGAACCGTGATCCTCTGGCTTTGCAGGCAAGTGCCTTAACCGCTAAGCCATCTCTCCAGCCTTACCCCCACCCCCACACATTCTGAGTGCTGGGATTAAAGAAGTGAGCCACCACGCCTGCTCTGGTGTGTTTTGAACTCATCAGGACCTTTGTATTTCAAAAATTATGTGAGTGCAGTGAGTCAGTGTGAATAATGCTTACCAGGCTAGAGTGTGGAAAGAGGCAGTGGACCCTATTACAGAAGTAAGCCTAACCATGTCATCATGGAAGTTCCTTTGACTTTACTGGTGGTGCTGGTTTATTTTATTTTATTTTATATTTTATTTTTGGTTTTCTTGAGGTAGGGTTTCGCTCTAGCCCAGGCTAACCTGGAATTCACTATGTAGTCACAGGGTAGCCTTGAACTCATGGCAGTCCTCCTACCTCTGTCTCCTGAGTGTTGGAATTAAAGGTGTGTGCTACCATGCCTGGCTTGGTGGTGGTGTTTTTCAGAGTGTAACTGTCCATCAAGTTAATTCAAGGCTGGGATCCTCTGTTCTACCTACTTTATTTATTTATTTATTTATTTATTTAATTTGAGGTAGGGTTTCACTCTAGTCCAGGCTGATCTGGAATTAACTATGTAGTCTCAGGGTAGCCTCGAACTCATGGTGCTCCTCCTACCTTTGCCTCCCAAGTGCTGGGATTAAAGGTGTGCGCCACCACTCCCGGCTAAACCCAGCACTCTTAATCCCAGCACTCCAGAAGCAGAGGTAGGAGGATCGCCATGAGATCAAGGCCACCCTGAGACTACATAGTGAATTTCAGGTCAGCCTGGACCAGAGTGAGACCCTACCTCGAAAAAACAACAACAAAAAAAAAAAAAAAAAAAAGAGTGCTGGGTTTAAAGGTGTGTGCCACCATGCCTGGCTTTGTGCCTACTTTAAATATTTATTTATTTATTTGAACTAGAGAAAGAAAGAGAGAGAGAGAGAAAGAGAATGGGCAGGCCAGTGCCTCCAGCCTCTGCAAACGAACTCCAGACACATGTGCCGCCTTGTGTGTCTGGCTTACATGGGTCCTGGGGAATCGAACCTGGGTCCTTTGACTTTGCAAGCAAGAGTTTTAACCACTAATCCATCTCTCCAGCCCTGTTTTACCTCCTTTGATCCAAAGAATGTTCCTTCACTTTGTCACCAGGTCCCTGATGCTCACAAAACAGGCCATTGCCAAGGCTCTTGGTTTCCCACCAGAAACAGAAGGTAAGACCCTATTGCTGAAGACTCCACATGCTTGGGCTGCAAGTTCACTGAGAAATCAAGCTGGAGCTGAGCTGAAAACCTCCTCCATGTGGACCAGCTGACAGAAAGCTTGAATGATGTGGAGTCGTGTAGAACAGTCTTGTTTATGTTTTGTGTCATTAAGTGTCCTGTCCCTTAGGTGTCAAGGAACCTAGACTGAACAAAGAAGGAAATGTCTGCAGGCAGTGGGGTATCATGGGATGGGGCTATATCTCAGTTGGAGAGTGCTTGCCTGGCCATTTGAGGCTTTGGGTTTGCTCCCCAGCACCAGGAAGAAACAGAAGGAAAGCAAATGTATTTCTAAAAGGAGTTGTCAGTGACTTTTTCTTTTTTCCAAATGGTCCACCTGAAGTGAAGTTATTGTATCTATAATTTTTACTTCTAGGTCAATCATCTAACTTTTCCCTTTCAAATATACATGAAATTTAAGGGTAATGTTGATTACTTTTTTTTTTTTTTTTTTTTTTTTGAGGTAGGGTCTCACTCTGGCTCAGGCTGACCTGGAATTCACTATGTAGTGTCAGGGTGGCCTCGAACTCTCAGTGATCCTCCTACCTCTGCCTCCCACATTGTTTGTTTTATTCCTAATTTTATTTTATTATTTTTTTAATATTTTATTTATTTACTTATTTATTTGAGAGTGAGGAAGAAGTAGAGAGAAAGAGAGAACGGGCATGCCAGCGCCTCCAGCCACTGCAAACGAACTCCAGACGCATGTGCCCCCTTGTGCATCTGGCTTACATGGGTCCTGGGGAATCGAACTGGGGTCCTTAGGCTTTGCTGGCAAACACCTTAACCACTAAGCCATTTCCCCAGCCCCTATTTTTTTAAAGCATTTATATATTTATTTGCAAGCAGAGTGAGACAGAGAAAAAAGACATACAGTCAGAGAATGGGCACACCAGGGTGTCTAGCTGCTATAAACAAACTTCAGATGCATGTGCCACTTTGAGCATCTGGCTTTACTGGGGCACTGGGGAATTGAACCCAGGTTGGTAAACTTTGCGGGGAAGCGTCTTAAGTGCTGAGCCATCTCTCCAGCCCCTAATTTATTTTTATTTGTTTATTTATTTATTTTTTTTTTTGGTTTTGCAAGGTAGGGTCTCACTCTGGTCCAGGCTGACCTGGAATTAACTATGGGCTTGAACATGCATGCTACGGCCCTAATTTTTATTTGTGTTTTGGTACTAATGGGCTTCATGCATGCTAGGCAAGTGTTTTACTACTGAGCTATATTCTAGCCCCTTTATTTTATTTTAACTGCTGAGCTCTCTTTCCAGCCCCCAGGGTTTTAATTTTTGCACAGCTTTCCCTCCTTCCTTCCTTCCTTCCTTCCTTCCTTCCTTCCTTCCTTCCTTCCTTCCTTCCTTTCTTTTTTTGGTTTTTCAAGGTAGGGTCTCACTCTAGCCCAGGCTGACCTGAAATTATCTCTATTCTCAGGCTGTCCTTGAACTCATGGTGATCCTTCTACCTCTGCCTCCTGAGTGCTGGGATTAAAGGCGTGTGCCACCACGCCCTACTTTTGCACAGTTTTCTTGCTCTGGCTTTGTTTTGTTTTGGGGGCTAGAATAATATGCCCAGTCCCTCCCTCCCCTCCCCTCCCTCCCTCCCTCCTCCCTCTCTCTCTCCCTCCCTCTCTCTCTCTCTCTCTCTCTCTCTCGTGTGTGTATGTGTGTGTGTTTGGTGATACTGGGGGTGCAAACCCAGCAACTTGCATATACTAGGCAAATGATCTACTACTGAGCTGCATCTCCATCCCCAGCTCAACTCGACCCTTTGACCCTCATCTTACTGTTTTTGAGGTTACGATGTCTCGGGAGACGGATGCAGAGAGCCAGCAGTCCCAGGGAAGCAGCTCCTCGCAGGCCCATGGCGCTGGTGGCTGTTCCCAGTCCCAAGGAGGCTTCACCCAGCCCCAGGGCCCCTTCTCTCAGCTGCACGGCTTCTCCTCACAGTCCCAGAGCACCTCCAGCTCTTCCACCAGCACGGTGCCCACCTCCAGCCAGTCCTCTCACTCCAGCTCTGGCACTCTGAGCTCCTTAGAGACAGTGTCTACTCAAGAACTCTGTTCTATTCCCGAAGACCAAGAACCGGAGGAGCCTGTCCCTGCTCCCTGGGCTCGATTGTGGGCCCTTCAGGATGGATTCTCCAATCTTGGTAAGAGCTCCCTTCCTTTCCTTTCCCTTCCCTTCCCTTCCCTTCCCTTCCCTTCCCTTCCCTTCCCTTCCCTTTCTTTTTCTTTTTCTTTTTCTTTTTCTTTTTCTTTTTCTTTTTTTGGTTTTTCGAGGTAGGGTTTCATTCTCGTCCAGGCTGACCTGGATTTCACTATGTATTCTCAGGGTGGCCTTGAACTCACAGTGATCCTCCTACCTCTGCCTCCTGAGTGCTGGGATTAAAGGCATGCACCAGCCACCACGCCCAGCTCACTCGCTCTCTCTTTTCTCTTTTCTTTTCTTTTCTTTTCTTTTCTTTTCTTTTCTTTTCTTTTCTTTTCTTTTCTTCTCTTTTCTCTCTTCTTTTCTTTCTTTTCTTTCTCCCTCCCTCTCTCCGTCTCTCTCTCTCTCTTTCTTTCTTTCTTTCAAAATTTATTTATTTAAGAAAGAGACAGTGGGCATGCCAGGGCCTCTGTAAACAAACTTCAGATGCATGCGCCACCTTGTGCAGCTGGCTTTCATGAGTACTGGGGAATCGAACCTGGGTCCTTAGGCTTTGTAGGCAAGCACCTTAACTGCTAAGCCAAGACATTTATTTGAAGAAATATTGTTACTTATTTGCAAGCAGAGGGAAACAGAGAGGGAGAGAATGGGCTTGTCAAGGCCTTTAGCCTCTGCATTCGAACTAAAGACACATGGACCACATTGTGTGTCTGGTTTTATGTGGGTACTGGGGAATCGGACCAAGGTCGTTAGGCTTTGTAGGCAAGCACCTTAACTGCTGAGCCATCTTTCTAGTCCCAGCAAGACGTTTTATATAATGTATCCTTCAGAGAAATAATTATGGAAGGTTGAAGCAAAAAGTTCAGGACACTCCTGGAATGTCTGGAAAAATTTAGGGAAAGAACCAGAATGCCGTGATGGGTTAATGTGCTTTCTTTGCCTGCTCATGTCTTCATTCCCTCTATTTGGGTTGGGGCTGGTAGAACGTGGCCTGACGTGTCATTGGCAAGACCTCTAATACTGAGCTACACTCCTAGCCCTCCTCCACACTCTTATTTTATTTTATTTTTTGGTTTTTTGAGGTAGGGTCTTACTCTAGCCCAGGCTGGCCTGGAATTCACTATGTAGTCTCAGGGTGGCCTCGAATTCATGGCGATCCTCCTACCTCTCTCCCGAGTGCTGGGATTAAAGGTGTGTACCATCACACCTGGCCACACTCTTATTTTTACTATTTTTTGCTTGTTTGTTTTCCAAGTAGGGTATCAACTGAATCCCAGGCTAGCCTGGAACTCACTCTGTAGTCTTAGGCTGGCCTCAAACTCACGGGGATCCTCCTAACTCTGATTCATGAGTACTGGGATTAAAGGCGTGTGCTGCCATGCCCTGTTTGTGTGTGTGTGTGTGTGTATTTATTTGAGAGAGAATGGACACACGTCAGGGCCTCTAGACACTGCCCACAAATTCCAGACCCATGTGCCCCCTTGTACATCTGGCTTACATGGGTACTGGGGAATTGAACCTCTGTCCTTAGGCATTGCTGGCAAGTGCCTTAACTGCTAAGCCATCTCTCCAGCCAGCCACACACACACACGTGTGTGTGTGTGTGTGTGTATATATGTGTGTGTGTGTGTGTGTGTGTATATATATATATATATATATATATATATATATATATATATATATATATATATATATATATATATATTTTTTTTTTTTTGAGGTAGGGTCTCACTCTTGCCCAGGCTGACCTGGAATTAACTCCAGCCCTATATTTTGAGACAAGATTTTACTAGATTGCAATTGCACTGGCTGGCCTCAAGGTTTTTTTTTTTTTTTTTTTTTTTTTTTTTTAAAATATTTTTATTTATTTGTCAGCAGAGAGAGAGAATAAATGGGTGCTGCCAGGGCTTTTTGCTGCTGAAAATGAACTCCAGATACATGTGCCTCTTTGTACATCTGGCTTTAGGTGGGTACTGGGGAATAGAGAAACCTGACCAGTGGGCTTTGAAAGCAAGTGCCTTTAACCAGTGGGTCATCTCTTGAGCATTTGTTTACTTGTTTTTTTTTTTTTTTTTTGGAGCTGGGTTTCATGTGTCCCAAACTCACCTTGAATTTGCAAAGCTTTCCTCTTGCTTCAGCCTTCTGAGTAGTATAGGCATGTACCATCATATCTAGGCCAACATGACCTTTTTTTTTTTTTTTTTTTTTTTTTTTTGAGGTAGGGTCTCACTCTAGCCTAGGCTGACCTAGAATACACTATGTCATCTCAGGGTGGCCTTGAACTCATGGCAATCCTCCTACCTCTGCCTCCTGAGTGCTGGGCTTAAAGGTGTATGCCACCACACTGTGCTTACTGCATGACTTGAAAGAGACAAAACAACCCTGTGTGGTGGTGCACGCCTTTAATCTCAACACTTGGGAGGTAGAGGTAGAATCACTGTGAGTTCAAGGCCAGCCTGGGCTGTAGAGTTAGTGAAACCCTGCTTCAAACAATCAACCCACTCCCTCCAAAAGGGATGAGCCACCATGCCCCCGATAGTTTATTTTTTATTTTTATTATTTATTTGCAAGCAGAGAGAGAGAGAGAGAGAGAGAGAGAGAGGGAGAGAGGTAGAGGAGAGAGGCAGACAGAGAGAGAATGGGCATGCCAGGGCTTCCAGCTACTGCAAACGAACACCAGATGCATGCTTCCCCCCTCCCAGCATCTGGCTTACATGGATCCTGGAGAATTGAACCGGAATTCTTTGGCTTCACAGACAAACACTTTAACCGCTAAGCCATTTCTCCAGCACTCCCCCACCCATAGCTTTTTTAGAAAATACTTTACTTGAGGATGGGAGGAGAGAGAATGGGTGTGCCAGCACTTCCAGCCACTGGAAATGAACTTCAGATGCATGCATCACCTTGTGTATCTGGCTTACATGGGCACTGGGGAATGAAATCTGGATTCTTGGGCTTCACAGGCAAGCAAGCACCTTAATCACTAAGTCATCTCTCTAGCCCTTTCTTTTTTCTTTTTCTTTTTTTTAGTGAGGGATGGTCTTACTTTAGCCCAGGCTGACCTGAAACTTGCTGTGTAGCCCAGGCTGCTCTTTTATGTCCATCCTCCTACTTCAGCCTCCCAAATGCTGATACAGACATGAGCCACTACAAGCAGATGTGATGAACAATTTTGAGGGTTATTTGATACATGAAATCAATAGTCCTCTGGTCTGTGCTTCTGTGTTACAGACTGTGTTAATGACAGCTACTGGTTCGGGAGGGATAAAAGCTGTGAATATTGCTTTGATGAACCACTGCTAAAAAGAACAGATAAATACCGGACCTACAGCAAGAAACACTTTCGGATTTTCAGGGTAGGTGACAGTTCTCCAGATGTTTAGGAGACCTGGAAATCTAGTCACCGCTCTGGAGTATCTTTCCTCTCTCAGTACTGCTGCTAAGATTATGACATGCGGTGTCCTCTGTTTTAGGAAATGGGTCCTAAAAATTCTTACATCGCATACATAGAAGATCACAGCGGGAATGGAACCTTTGTAAATACAGAACTTGTAGGGAAAGGAAAATGCCGTCCTTTGAGTAACAATTCTGAAATTGCACTTTCACTGTGTAGGAATAAAGGTAAGTTTATTATCTTATGATTACTGTACATTTTATTTATTAAATTTAATTAATTAATTAATTAATTTTTTGGAGGTAGGGTCTCACTGTAGCTCAGGCTGACCTGGAATTCTCTATGTAGTTCCAGGGTGGACTCGAACTCACAGTGATCCTTCTACTGCTGCCACTGAAGTGTTGGGACTAAAGGTGTGCGCCACCACACCTGACTTACCGTCCTTTTAAAATTAATTTTATGTGGGCCCAAGAAGATTGCTTAGTGGTTAAGGCATTTGTCTGCAAAGCCAAAGGACCCCAGTTTGATTCCCCAGGACTCATGTAAGCCAGATGCACAAGGAGGCACATGCATCTGGAGTTCGTTTGCAGTGCTGGAGGCCCTGCCATGCACATTCTCTTTCTTTCTCTTTCACTCTTTCTCTCTCAAATAAATAAATAAATAAAATATATTTAAAAAATTAATTTATGTGTGTATAGGCCATGGTCTCCTGCCACTGCAAATGAACACCAGACATATGTACCACTTTATGTCTGTCTTTAGGGGAATTCAACCCAGGCTGGTAGGCTTTGCAAACAAGTGCCTTTAACTGTTGAACCATCTATCTTGCCCTTGATTACTGTATTTTTAAGTTATTTGCAAGCAGTGTGTGAGGGAGAGAGAGAGAATGAGAATGAATATGAATGGTTGTGCCAGGGCTTCCTGACACTGCAGACAAACTCTGGTTGCATGCACCACTTTGTGCATCTGGCTGTGCCTTTGAAAAAAAGCTATGTAAAGGTAAAATTTTATGTCCTTATAGAATATGGCTTAAGTAAGTTAGCATTCAAGATTTAACTTTGAAAAACTGGATGTGATGGTGTATGTCCGTAATCCTAGCACTGGGGAAGTAAGAGACAGGAGCAGATCAGGAGTTCAAAGTCATTCTTTTTTAAAGTTACTATTTTATTTATTTATTTATGAGTGTGTGTGGGGTGTAAGTATGGAGTGCCAGGACCTCCTGTCAGTGCACACGAATTCAGACATGTGGACCACTTGTGCTTCTGGCTTTACGTGGGTCCTGGGGAATCAAACCTGGGCTGCCATGCTTTACAAGCTGTTCCCTTTAACTACCGAGTTCTCTCTCCTCAAAGTCATTTTTAAAAATAACTTTATTTACTTATATATTTATTTTGAGAGAGAGAAAGAGGGAGAGAGGTAGAAAGCGAGGGAGAGAATGGGTGTACTAGAGCCTTTAGCCACTGCAGATTCACTTCAGACACATGTACCACATTGTGCATCTGGCTTTATGTGGGTACTGGGGAATCGAACCTGGGTTTATAGGCTTTGAAGGCAAGTACCTTGACCGCTGAGTCACCTCTCCAGCCTTCAAAGTCATTCTTTTTTTTTTTTTTTTTTTAGTTTTTTTATTATTGACACTTGCCATAATCATAGACAATAAACCGTGATAATTCCCTTCCCCCCTTATCCCTTCACAAATCTACTTGCCATCAAATTCCCCTCTCTTTTATTTTGATGTCATCATCTTTTCCTCCTATTATACTGGTCTTGCGTAGGTAGTGCCAGGTACTGTGAGGTCATGGATATCCAGACCATTTTGTGTCTGAAAGAGTGCACTGTAAGGAGTCCTGTCCTTCCTTTGGCCAAAGTCATACTTCTTTTTTTTTTTCCCCTTCTTTTTGGTTTTTCAAGGTAGGGTCTCACTCTAGCCCAGGCTGACCTGGAATTCACTGGGTAGTCTCAGGGTGTCCTTGAATTCATGGCGATCCTCTACCTCTGCCTCCCAAGCCAGAGTCATTCTTGACAACATGAGATCTTGTCTCAAAACAAAACAAAATAAATAAATAAATAAAAGACTTAAACCTAGTTGTATTCTTTAATTGTAAATGATGTCAACATATTTTATTTAGGTTTAGGTCTGTTGGGTTTGATTAGTTTTTTTTTTTTTTTTTTTTTTTGTTTTGTTTTGTTTTGATTTTTCGAGGTAGGGTCTCACTCTAGCCCAGGATGACCTAGAATTAACTATGTAGTCTCAGGGTGGCCTTGAACTCATGGTGATCCTCCTTCTTCTAGTGCTGGGATTAAAGGCATGTGCCACTGCTAGTTTTTTTTTTTTTTTGATTTTTCGAGGTAGGGTTTCACTCTGGTCCAGGCTGACCTGGAATTAACTATGTAGTCTCAGGGTGTAGTTTTTTTTTTTTCGAGGTTGCATCTCACTCTAGCCCAGGCTGACCTGGAACTCACTGTAGTCCCGGGTTAGTCTCTAACTCACAACGATCTTTTTTTTAAAGATTTTATTTTATTTTTATTTATTTATTAGAGACAGAGGGATAGAGAGAGAGAGAGAGAGAAACGGGCACACTAAGGCCTCCATCCACTGCAAACGAACTCCAGATACATGAGCCATGTGCATCTGGCTTACGTGGGACCTGAAGAATTGAACCAGGGTCCTTAGGCTTCGCAGGCATATGCCTTAACCACTAAGCCATCTCTCCAGCCCACAGCGATCTTCTTAACTCAGTCTCCCTACTACTGGGCTTTAAGGTGTATTCTACCATGCCCGGCAGCATGGGCACTTTTTATATTTGTGAAATATGTTAGTATTCTGAGGTCAGTAACTGAGCAAGAACTCTGTTCAGATGCCCTGCCCTCTGGTAAAAGCATTACTGTGTGTTTCCATTGAAGGGTGAAATTTGACTGTCATTTTTCAAAGGGTTTCACAACATGCTTTAGTCTACATAAAGAATTTCTCTTGGGTTATATATTGAATGTTCTAGAGTAAAACAGTTGTCCTATTTTCCATATAAAAACTAAATTCTAGAACCAGGTATCTAATTGAATGAATTAACAAGTCCATTTCTGTCCTTTTTTCCCCCTTAGTTTTTGTATTTTTTGATCTGACTGTAGATGATCAATCAGTTTATCCCAAGGAATTAAGGGATGAATACATCATGTCAAAAACTCTTGGAAGGTAAATTATTTTCCTTATATAATGAATTGCACCTCATTTTTAACCCACACATGTATCATTGGATAGTTTTTGGTACCTGATTTTATAACATTCATTATCTATTCATAATATAGCTATTGTGCAAGTATTTGTGCTAGATATATTATTGATTTATTTGGTAATGATTAAATTAAATTTAACTTTTCTTATATAATTTATTGCTAAGCTTGGCTTTATTGCTAACTTTTTTTTTTTTTTTAAGTTTTATTTACTTGAGAGAAACAGGCAGACACAGAGAGAGAGAGTGAGTGAGTGCGCCAGGGTCTTTAGCAACTGCAAATGAACTCCAGACACATGTGCCACCTTGTGCATCTGGCTTACGTGGGTCATGGGGAATTGAACCTGGGTCCTTTGGCATTGTAGGCAAGTACCTTAACCACTAAGCCATCTCTCCAGCCCTGACTTTTTTTTTTTTAATTTGTGGTTTTTAAATTTATTTTTAAGCAGAGAATGAGAGAGAGAGAGAGTTAAAATGGGCATACTAGGGCTCCCCTGCCACTATGAATGAACTTTAGATGCACGTACCACTTTGTGCATTTGGCTTTACATGGGCACTGAGCAATTGAACTGAGGCTATTAGGCTTTGCAAGCAGACCCTTTTAACCACTGAGGCTTCTTCTTAGTCTTCTTATTTTTTTATTTTTGGTTTTTCGAGGTAGGGTCTCACTCTAGCTCAGGCTGACCTGGATTTCACTATGTAGTTTCAGGGTGGCCTTGAAATCTCGGTGATCCTCCTACCTCTGCCTCCCGAGGGCTGGGATTAAAGGTGTGTGCCACCATGCCCAGCTGATTTTTATTTTTTATTTTTTTTTGAGGTAAGGTCTTTGCACTAGCCCAGGCTGACCTGGGATTCTCTGTGTAGTTTCAGGTTGGCCTCAAACTCAGGGCAGTCCTCCTACTTCTGCCTCCCTAGTGCTGGGATTAAGGTGTGTGCCACAATGCCTGGACTTACTGTTTTTTAAAAATTTTTTTTGAGGTAGGGTTTCACGCTAGCCCAGGCTGACCTGGAATTCACTATGTAGTCTCAGGCTGGCCTCAAACTCATGGCAGTCCTCCTACCTTTATCTCTCAAGTGCTGGGATTAAAGGCATGCACCACCACACCTGGCTCCCTTATTCATTTTTTGATGCAGGGTCTCATATAGCCCAGAATGGCCTTTAACTCACTATGAAGCCAAATATGGTTTTGAAGTTTTGATTCTTTGCCTCCACCTCCCAAGTGCTGTGATTACAGGCATGTTCCATTATGCCCAGCTATTGATAACTTAAAAAAATTACTTATTTGGATGTGAACTTTGAGGTGTCTGTCTGTGATTAATGCTCCCTGAGACAGGGTCTTTTGCTGCTGCAAATGAGCTGTGTGAATGTAAAACTAGTTGGTCCTCGAACTTCAAATTTCCCTGGCTCTTCCTACCATTATTGTAAGAACGTTGGGATCCCAGATGGGGGGTGGCAGAGATGGCTTAGTGGTTAAAGTGACATAGATGTGTGTACCACTTTGTCTCTCGCTTTACCTGGATTCTGGGGCATTGAACCTGGGATAGCAGGTGTTGTAAGCAAGTACCTTTAATTGCTGAGCCATCTTTCTAGCCCTAATATTTTTTTTGGGTTTTTTGAAGTAGGGTTTCACTCTAGCTCAGGCTGACCTGGAATTCACTATGTAGTCTCAGGGTGGCCTCGAACTCACAGTCATCCTCCTTCTGCCTCCCGAGTGCTGGGACTAAAGGTGTGAGCCACCACACCTGGCCCTACTTTTTATTTTTATATTATAGAGAGAAAGGCAGAGAAATAAGAGAGAGAGAGAGAGAGAGAGAGTGAGAGTGAGTGAGTATGGGTGTGCCAGGGCCTGCTGCCACTGCAAATGAGCCACTTTGTGCATTGCAGCTTAGTGCCTTTTGCTGTTGACCCTTCTCTCCAGCCCAGTATACACACACACTCTCTCTCTCTCCACACACATACATATATATAGAGAGAGAAAAGGAGAGAGAATGGGCACACCAGGACTTCCATCTGCTACAAACGACCTCCAGACACATGTGCTACCTTGTGCATTTGGCTTATGTGGGTCATGGGGAATTGAATCTCAGCTCTTTGGCTTTGTAGGTAAGTGCCTTAACAGCCAAGCCATCTCTTCACCACCAGTAGTCTTTAAAAAAAAGTTTTTATTGGAGTTGGAGAGATGGTTTAGCAGTTAAGGCGCTTACCTGTGAAGCCTAAGGACCCAGATTTGATTCCTCAGTACCCACGTAAGCCAGATGCACAAGGTGGCAAGTGCATCTGGAGTTTGTTTGCAGTGGCTAGAGGCTCTGACATACCTATTCTCCCTATCTATCTATCTATCTATCTATCTATCTATCTATCTATCTATCTATCTATCGTTTTTCTCTCTCAAATAAATAAAGTATCTTTTAAAAGTTTTTAAAAATTTGAGAGAGGCACAGAGAGGTTGAGAGAGTGAGCGTGCAAGAGAGAATGGGCACTCCAGGGCATTCAGGCGCTGCAAACAAACCCCAGATGCAGGCACCACTGTGTGCATATCTGGCTTACATGGGTCCTGGGTCCTTTGGCTTTGCAGGCAAGTGCCCCAACCACTAAGCCATCTCTCCAGCCAATTTTTAAAATTTTATTTTATTTTATTTTTAGAGAGAGACACAGAGAGAGACAGAGAGGGAGAGGAAGACAGAGATGGGTGTGCCAGCAGTCTCTCAGCTGCTGAGAACGAAATCCAGATGTGTGCGCCCCCCTTGTGGTCAAGTGTGGCATTGCACCCTTGTGTCACTTTGCATCTGGCTAAACGTGGGACCTGGAGATTGGAACCGGCGTTCTTAGGCTTAGGAGGCAGGCGCCTTAACCGCTAAGCTATCTCTCCAGCCCCCGATTTTTAAAATTTTTATCCCAGGCTGATTTAGAACTCTCTGTGGAACCTAAGTTGGCCTTGAATGTGCTGCTATGCTACTTTTGCCCACTGAGCTCTGGGGTTATGCTTATGTGCTACTACACCCAGCACAGGTACCTGGTTTCTCATTACAAAGACTATTCTAGTTGATATTTCTCAGGTCTTTGGGATCAGTCAATTCTCATTTTCCTAACTGTTTTTCTGAGACTTGTTTATAATCAGGGTTGTAATGAGGTTGATGTTTTTTGCTGTCCTGCTTGAAGGTGAACTCTAGATCTGACTTGGGGTTGGATGGCCCACATCCACTTGTGCCCTTGACATTTCATATTGGGGAAATGTCACTGTCGTCTGAATGCAAGGACAGTGAGAGTTGTTAATGTAGGCAGTCTTTAATTCCTTATGGGTCTCATGGTTAAAAACAACCTGAACGGGGCTGGAGAGATGGCTCAGTGGTTAAGGTGCTTGTCTGCAAAGCCTAACGACCCAAGTTCGGTTCCTCAGTACCCACTTAAAGCCAGATGCACAAGGTGGCATATGCATCTGGAGTTGGTTTGCAGTGGCTAGAGGCCCTAGTGCACCCATTCTATCTGCCTCTTTGTCTCTCTCTCTCTCCAATAAATAAATAAATAAATAAATAAATAAATAAATAAATAAATAAATAAATACATAAATAAAGTAAGTATTTAAAAAAAACCCCTGAATCATCACTGTCTATGTTTTCCTCATTAGTGGAGCTTGTGGGGAGGTGAAACTGGCTTTTGAGAGGAAAACGTGTAAGAAAGTCGCCATCAAAATCATCAGCAAGAGGAAATTTGCCATTGGCTCCTCAAGAGAGGCGGTAAGTGCCTGTGTTTATAGCGATAAAATATTTAACTTATTTGTAAGCGGGGAGAGAGACAGAATGAATGAGTATGCCAGGGCCTCTTGCCACCGCTAATGAATCCCAGGTGTATGTGCCACTTTGCATCTGACTTTATGTGGGTACCGGGAATTGAACCCAGGATGTCAGGTTTTGCATATAAGCACCTTTAACCTGATTTATCTTTTTAGCTCCATAATCATTTTTTTCTTATTTTTTTTTTTTTTTTTTTTTTTTTTGGGGTGGTTTTCGAGGTAGGGTTTCACTTTTAGCTCAGGCTGACCTGGAACTGACTATGTAGTCTCAGGGTGGCCTTCAACTCATGGCGATCCTCCTGCCTCTGCCTCCTGAGTGCTGGGATTAAAGGTGTATGCCACCATACCTGGCTCAAATATTTTTAAAAATTTAAATTTTTTTTTTTTTTTTTTTTTTTTTTCACTTAGGGTGTATGGGTCTCACTCTGGTCCAGGCTGACCTGGAATTAACTATGTAGTCTCAGGGTGGCCTCGAAATATTTTCTGCCTCCTGAGTGCTGGGATTAAATAATTTTTGGCTAATAATTTTTTTAAAAATTATTTTTATTATTTATTAGAGACAGGGGCGGGGGGAGAGAGACAGTGAGAATGGACATGCCAGGGCTTTTAGCCACTGCAAACGAACTCCAGATACAGGCTCTACCATGTGCGTCTGGCTTATGTGTGACCTGGAGAATTGAACCTGGATCCTTCTGCTTCACAGACATACGCCATCTAACCCTATATGCTAAGCCATCTCTCCAGCCCAATTTAAATAATTTTTATTGCCTTTTGTTGCCTTTTCTGGAATTTACATTTACTGAATGGGTTGATGTGGCCAAGATGTATTGTTTGCACACATCCTCTGCAATGTAATGTAAAACACAGCCCAATCATGTCTTCCTTTGTAGCCAGCTGTTTCTGGCTATTATACTCTAACATTCTTTAAATTTTTCCCCTAGACAATTCCATTCTCACAAGGCAAGAGGAATTTCCTTTCCTCTTGTTGCATTTCTTTTCCCTTGCAATTCTGGATTTTTTTCCCCTTTGGGAGGATAAGAAAGTATCTCCCAGCTTCTTAAAAACTTCACTCTTAGCTGGGTGTGGTGGCGCATGCCTTTAATCCTAGCACTCAGGAAGCAGAGGTAGGAGGATCACTGTGAGTTCGAGGCCACCCTGAGACTACAGAGTGAATTCCAGGGCAGCCTGGGCTACAGTGAGACCCTACCTCGAAAAACCAAAAAAAACCAAAAAAAACACAAAAAAACCCAAAAAAACCCTTCACTCTTCATGGTGAACCCATGAGCCCTGTATTATCAGAGTACACACCCTAATGTAATAATAGTGTGGGGGCTTACAGGAAGCTGTGGGATTTTGAAATTGGACTTCTGGGGTTCTTGGCCAGAGTCCATTTGATGTACAAAATGGAATTCTATATACTTGCACTGCCTGTGGAGGGTGGAGCCTGGGAAGTTGGGTTTCTTAAAGTCATCCTCTTACCGTTGTAACAGACAACAACTTCTGTGTCCTGAAGATTTCTTTCCTCAGAGTCTTCATGTTAATGTACAGTTGAATTCGGAACTTGTATCTTCCTTTTAAAAATTTTTATTTAGTTGAAAGAGAGAAAGAAAGAGGCTGAGAGAAAATGGGGGGGGGGAGCAGAGTGAGAGAGAGAGAGAGAGAGGATGCACCAGGGTCTTTAGCAGTTGCAAATGAACTCCAGATGCATGCTCCACCTTGTGCATCTGGTTTATATGGGTCTCGGAGAATCAAACCTGGGTCTTTAGGCTTCACAGGCAAGAGCCTTAACTGCTAAGCCATCTCTCCAGCCCCATGTCTTTTTGATTATTAGAAATTTGAGTTGACATTTTGTCTTTTTTAAAAAATATATTTTTTTATTTATTTATTTATTTATTTGCAAGCAGAGAGAGACAGGGAGAAAGAGAGAGACTGAGAATGAGAATGGGTGTACCAGGGAGACTAGCCACTGCAAAACAAACTCTAGATGCCTGCTCCACTTTGTGCATCTGGCTATGCATTGTGTACTGGGGAATTAAACCTGGGTCATTAGGCTTTGTAGGCAAGTGCCCTAACTGCTGAGCCATCTCTCCAGCTCATTCATATATATAATTTATTTGTTTATTTATTTGAGAGACAGAGGGAGAGAGAATGGGTGTGCCAGGGCTTCCAGCCACTGCAAACGAACTCCAAATGCATGTGCTCCCTGTGCATCTGGCTTATGTGGGTCCTTGGCTTTGCAAGAAAATGCCTTAACTGCTAAACCATCTCTCCAGCCCCCCCAAAAATATTTTGTTTTGAGGTAGGGTCTCACTCTGGCCCAGGCTGCCCTGGAATTTTCACTGTATCGGAAGCCATCTCTCCAGCCCTGCCCAGTGATTGTAGATGAGTTAGTGCAGTTCATGGACCTCTGCGTCTGAATTTCTTTGTGTGACCACAGCCTAGCTTGCAACTCAGGCAGGTATGAGCTACCTGTAAACATTGGCAATACCAGCAATTATTGTTATTATTAAAACCCAATGCTACTCTCTTTATCCCAGGGTGCAGCCCCGGATGTTGAAACTGAAATAGAAATTTTGAAGAAACTAAATCATGTAAGTATGGCTATAAACTGTGGCTCCCGTTAATCTCTCTCAAAATGTGGGAAGTGTGCCTGGGCTAGAGCAAAACTGTACCTCGAAAAACCAAAATAAATAAATTAATTAAAAAAAAAAGTGGGAAGTGTAAACATTTCAGGTTAGTAATAATCCGAAAAAAAAAAAAAATAAAAAAAGATCCCAGAAGGGCTGGGAAGAAGGCTTAGCAGTTCAGGTGCTTGGTAGTTTATTTATTTATTTATTTTTTGGTTTTTCGAGGTAGGGTCTCACTCCAGCCCAGGCTGACCTGTAATTCACTCTATATTCTCAGGGTAGCCTTTCAGTCACAGCGATCCTCCTACCAAGTGCTGTGATTAAAGGTGTGAGCCACCACACCAGGCAGGACCCAGGTTTGATTTCCCCAGCACCCATGTAAAACCAGATGCACAAGGTGCTGCATATATCTGGAATTTGTTTGCAGCAGCTAGAGACTGGTGCACCCATTCTCTCTTTCTCTCTCTCTCTCTTTCCTTGCACATAAATAAATAAAAATATTTAAGAAAGGATCCCTGAAAATAATCTTCCATGAAGCTGGCATTGTATTAACCTGCATTCCTTAATTTGTGTTTATGTGTGTGCACACACATACTTAGCTACCAAACTGTCATTCAGTTTGCAAGAGTTTTACTCCAAAATGTTGAGAGGGCAACTGTAAAGTTTTCATGAATTCACAATAATCCTGTGATATTTCTGCTAATATCTTGACTAAAATTATAGTTGCAGTGACGTGGCAAGTTTTAGTAAAGTGAATTATTCCTGGAGTTTTGACACTTTTCATACCATTTATTTGCAGTAACCAGTTAAATCCATTGGTAATGGACAGGGAATGAGCATGTCCCATCCTTATATCTGATTAAATGGTGTGGGCAGTCTTGTGAACGGTGTTTGTCTGTTTTGTGTAATGGCAACTATCTCCATGGAAGGAGTGTCACACTTAAACAAGGAGAGGCGGAAGGGTTACAGAGAGTGGGTCTGATCCAGATCCTGCCCTCCTCCTCCTCCTCTTCCTTCTTCTTTTTTTTTGTGGGGGGGGGGGTTGTTAAGGTAGGATCTTGCTTTAGCCCAGGCTGACCTAGAATTCACTATGTATTCTCAGAGTGGCCTCGAACTCACGGCGATCCTCCTACCTCTGCCTCCCAAGTGCCAGGATTAAAGGTGTGTGCCGCTACGTCTGGCAAGCTTCTTCCCTTCTGTCAGCTCCTCAAATCCTGTCAAGTAGACTCTAAGAACAAACCCACTGCCTCTGATACAAGACTTCAATAGACTGCTTTAGAACTTGCTATGCAGCAGAGTCTAGCTTTTAATGTCTCATCTTCTTTCGTCTTATCTCAAGAGTCCTGGAATTATAAGTGTGTACTACCAGGCTGGCTTAATGTCTGTAATCCTGACTCCCATCTCTCCCTACCCCTGTACTGGGGAGTACAGGCCTTCTGGCATAAGGCGTAAGCTCTTTTAAAAAATGTTTATTAATTTTAAAATATATTTTTAGTTATTATTTTTTATTATTATTTGCAAACAGAGAGAGAGAGAGATAGAATGAATGGGTGCACCAGGACCTTTTGTCCAGAGGCACGTACCACTTTGTGCACTTGGGTTTTATGTGGGTTCTGGGCCATCAGGCTTTATAAGCAAGCACTTTTACTGCTGAGCCACCTCTCCAGTCTCCCAAATCTATTTTTAGTAGTTGTTTTTTCAAGGTAGGGCATCTCTGTAGCCCAGGGTAGCCTTGAAATCAAAGCGATTCTCGTACCTCAGCCTCCCCCCAGGGCTGGGACTAAAGGTGTGCACTCCCATACTCAGCCTATGTGTAAGCCTTTATCATGGAGCTACGTCCCCAGCTAGTGCTTTATTCATTTCATGCCTTTTGTCAGGCTTCTTCAGATTTCTCCCCCTCCTTCCTTCCCTCCCTCCTTCCTTCCCTCCTCCCTCCCTGCCTCCCTCCCTCCCTCCCTCCCTCCCTCCCCTCCTTTCTTTCCTCCCTCCCTTTCCCTTTCTTTCTTTCTTTCTTTCTTTTTTCTTTTCTTTTTTCTTTTCTTTCCTTCCTTCTTTCTTTAATTTATTTCTTTGACAGAGAGAGGAGAGAGAGAGAAGGAGAGAGAATGGGCATGCCAGGGCCTCCACCTAGTGCAAACAAACTCCAGAAGCATGCACCCCCTTGTGCATCTGGCTAACATGGGTCCTGGGGAATTGAACCTGGGTCCTTTGACTTTGCAGGCAAATGCCTTAACCACTAAGTAAGCCATCCCTCCAGCCTGATTCTTCTTCCTTCCTTCCTCCCTCCCTCCCTCCCTCCCTCCCTCCCTCCCTCCCTCCCTCCCTTTCTTTCTTTCTTTCTTTCTTTCTTTCTTTCTTTCTTTCTTTCTTTCAAGATTTTATTTTTATTTATTTATTACAGTCAGAGAAAGAGGAAAAGAGAGAGGGAGAATGGGTGCATCAGGGCTTCCAGCCACTGCAAATGAACTCCAGACTCATGCATCACCATGTTCATCTGTGTTACGTGGGACCTGGAGAATCAAACCTGGGTCCTTAGGCTTCGCAGGCATGCGTCTTAACTGCTAAGCCATCTTTCCAGCCTTCCCTCCCTCCCTCCCTCCCTCCCTCCCTCCTTCCTTCCTTCCTTTTTTTTAAACGTTTATTTATTTGCAAGCAGAGAAAGAAAGAAGAGCCAGACAGAGAGAATGGGCATGCCAGGGCCTTCAGCTGCTGCAGACAGACTCCAGCTCTTATGCCACCTTGTGCGTCTGGCTTCATGTGGATGTGGGACCTGGGGAATTGAACTTTTGGTTTCTTGAGTCCCTCTGCTTTGGACAAGTGAGGAGGAAGGCTGGGAAGACCCGATTTCATTCCTAGCTAGGACTTCCTTGTAAATAAATATGAAGCAGCCCCTTGCTACCATTGTGGGGGGGATGTATCTTGTGTGTTCTCACTGAGGGGTCATCTAAATCTAAGCTCCCTTCTGCCCTCTCCTTTCTGCTTGAATTTCAAAGCCTCCTGAATTGGGGGCTGAATGCTTGCTCTTGGCTGTCCTGAACCTCTGGGCAGATGTTTCAAATTCTGTGGCTTTTGAGGTTCCCCCTCCTTTTAGAGTTTCTCACTAGTTTTTCTTCTTCCTTTTCTGTTTTAGCCATGCATCATCAAGATTAAAGACTTTTTCGATGCTGAAGACTATTACATTGTTTTGGAGTTGTAAGTAGTCAAGTTTTTTTTTTTTTTTTTTTTTTTTTTTTTGAGGTAGGGTCTCACTCTAGCTCAGGCTGACCTGGAATTCACTATGTAGACTCAAGGTGGCCTCAAACTCACAGTGATCCTCCTACCCCTGCCTCCCGAGTGCTGAGTAGTCAAGTTTTAAATTTATGTTCCCATTTAAGTGCTGAGAAAATCCAGTAAAGAGTTGAATGAAGGTTTGACTTCAATGTGTGTGTGGCAGTGAGGCCCACAAAGTGTGTGTGCTTATAAATTGATATATACTTGTGTTTATTCCTTTTTTTTTTTTACATTTTTAATATTTATTTATTTATTTATTTATTTATTTATTTATTTGAGAATGACAGACAGAGAGAGAACGAGGCAGATAGATAGAGAATGGGTGCACCAGGGACCTCCAGTCACTGTAAATGAACTCCACATGCATGTGCCACCTTGTGTGTCTGGCTTAGGTGGGTCCTAGGGAATCAAGCTTTGAATTGGAGTCCTTAGGCTTCACAGGCAAGCGCTTAACTGCTAAGCCATCTTTCCAGGCCCCCTTTTATTTGTTTTTGAGATAGGGTCTCAATGTAGTCCAGGATCTGAACTTCCTCTAGTCCTAGGCTGGCTTCTAACTCACTACCTCTGCCTCCTGAGTGCTGGGATTATAGGCATATGCCACCATGGCTGGCTGTGATTATTATAAAAGCCCTCCAGTATTTTCAGAATCAGATAGTGTGGGGCTCCACCGTGCTCATGACTAACTGATTAACCATGGATGAGTTAATTTCAATGAAGTCTCATTTTCTCAGTGTTCAATGTGGGTAATAATGATATCCTCACTTGCAGATTCCTTGTAAGGATTAAATGCTCCAAGGGATGGCATGCTCTCACAGAGCACCTGATACACATGGGTACTTAACATGAGCCAGTATTATTCTGGAAATACCTGCAGGGGTGAACCTTTCTGCTTGGGATCATGGGACCTGGTTGTATGGTGGCATTTGAATAACTGTCAGTATCTTCAAGGGCTACAATGTCCTGTCTTAATCTAGTGTAACCAAAACAGCTTCCTGTATCATTTCTGGAATAGGCTTGTGTTCCGTCTGTTCTTGCATAATTCGCAATGTTTTCTGGGAGCAGCTATTTTGGCAGGCAGGGAATGCTGGGCGAATGATACCTACGAACATTGTCCATTAAGATGATGTGAAAAATGGGGCCGGAGAAATGACTTCAGGTTAAGCAAGCCTGATGGTCCTGGTTAGAATCTCCAGTACCCATGTACAGCCAGATGCACAAAGTGGTACATGCATCTGGAGTTTGCTTGCAATGGCAAGAGGCCCTGGCATGTATCCATTCTCTCCCTCTCTTCCTCCCTCTTTCTCCTGCTAAAAAAAAAAAAAAATACAGGCTGGAGAGATGGCTTAGTGATTAAGGTGTTTACCTGCAAAGTCAAAGGATGCCGGTTCGACTCTCCAGGACCCATGTAAGCCAGATGTACAAGGGGGCGCATGCATCTGGAGGTCATTTGCAGTAGCTGGAGGCTCTGGCATTCCCATTCTCTTTCTCTCTCTCTGCCTCTATCTCTCAAATTACATATATATATAATTTTTTTTTTTTTTTTGGTTTTTCAAGGTAAGGTCTCACTCTATCCCAGGCTGACCTGGAATTTAATTTACTCTGTAGTCTCAGGGTGGCCTTGAACTCACGGTGATCCTCCTAACTCTGCCTCCCGGGTGCGGGTATTAAAGGCATGCACCACCATGCCCGGCAATAAAATATATTTTTTAAAAAAGGCGGAGAGATAGATTAGTGGTTAAGGTACTGGCCTGCAAAGCCTAAGGACCCAGGTTCAGTTCTCCAGGTCCCATGTAAGCCAGATGTGCAAGGTGGCACATGCATCTGGAGTTCATTTGTAGTGGCTAGAGGCCCCGGCATGCCATTCTCTCTCTCTCTCTCTGTCTCAAATAAATAAATAAATAAATAAATAAATAAATAAATAATAAATTAGGGTTGGGCATGGTGGCACACACCTTTGATCCCAGCACTTGGGAAGCAGAGGAAGGAGGATCACAGTGAGTTTGAGGCCACCCTGAGACAACATAGTAAATTCCAGGTCAGCCTGGGCTAGAGTGAGACCCTATCTCAAAACACCAAAATAGTAATAATAAATAAATAAATAAAATAAAATAAAATAAAATTTAAAAATCAGCGACTGGAGAGATGGCTTAGCAGTTGAGGCACTTGCCTGTGAAGCCTTAAGACCCAGGTTCGATTCCCCAGCACCCATGTAAGCCAGATGTACAAGGTTATGCATGTGTCTGGAGTTCATTTGCAGTGGCTAGAGACTTTGGCTTACCCATTCTATATCTACTTCTTTCTCTCTCAAATAAATAAAATATTAAAAACAATTTTTTTTTGTTTTTCAAAATAGGGCCTTACTCTTGCTCAGGCTGACCTAGAATTCACTACGTAGTGTCAGGGTGGCCTCGAACTCATGGCAGTTCTCCTACTTCTGCCTCCCAAGTGCTGGAATTAAAGGCGGGCGCCACCACACCAGACTTGACTAAAAAAATTTATTTTTTAAAAAACTACAAAAAGATATGTGAAAAACAAGAGCCTGATCATAGTGGGAGAGACAAGTGCTTGAGGAACTATCTATTGCTACCAAATGGGAGCTTGTTACCTGGCTCGATCCAGTTATCACTGTCTAATAATAGTGGCATATTGGGCTAAGACAATAACACGCTCGCTGCTCAAGGCAGAGTATCTGAGTTTGAGCCCCAGACTCCAGGTAAAAAGCTGGAAGCCATACTGGGCTTCTGCGGTCCCAGCATGCTGATGGGGAGATGGGAAGTGTAGGCAGGAGAACATCCCAGAAGCTTGTGGGAGTGCAGCAAAGAACAACAGAAGAACAAGAATCTACCAGTGAGGTAGAAAGGCGAGGACTGGAATGAAAGTTGTCCTTGACCTCCATGCAAGTGCATGCACACACATGATCGCACACACAACACATATAACAATACAATAACATTTATTGATACTTGCTGATACTTTTAACACACTTGCTGTGAGCCCAGTACTGTTGTGAGCACTTTATTTAAATTGACACATTTATCTTCATATTAATCTTACAGGCAGTATACTACTTTTCTTGTTGAAGTAGGCTCTCCCTCTAGCCCAGTCTGACCTGGAATTCACTATGTAGTCTTAGGGTAGCCGTGAACTCACAGCAATCCTCCTACCTCTTCCTCCTGAGTGCTGGGATTAAAGGCATGCACCACCACATCCAGCTGGAATTGGTTTAAAAATTTTTTAAATATATTTATATTTGCAAGCAGAGTGAAAAGGGAGTGCAAGAAAGAGAGAATGGAATAGGGCCTCTTGCCATTGCAAGTGAATTCTAGGTGCATGCACCACTTTGTGCATCTGGCTTTATGTGAGTACTGGGGAATCAAACCCAGTCTGGCAGGCTTTGCAAGCAAGCACCTTTAACTTTAGAGTCATCACTCCATCCCCCTGGGATCAGATTTTTTTTGTGTGTGTGTGTGTGTGTGTGTTTTGAGATAGGGTCCCTCTCTCTCTCTTTCTACCAGGCTGACCTAGAATTCACTATGTAGTATGAAGGTGGTCTCAAACTTGCAGTGATCCTCCTACCTCTGCCTCCTGAGTGCTGGGATTAAAGGCACATGCCACCATGCCCAGCTTGGAATCGGATTTTAACTTTTTATTTATTTATCTTAATGATTTTTTTTGGAGAGAGACAGAGAGAGAGAGAGAGAGAGAGAGAGAGAGAGAGAGAGAGGGAGGAAGGCAGGCAGAGATGGGCGCACCAGCAGTCTCAGCTGCTGAGAACGAAATCCAGATGTGCCCCCTTGTGGTCAAGTGTGGCATTGCGCCCTTGCATCACTTTGCATCTGGCTAAACGTGGGACCTGGAGATTGGAACCGCTGGAGATTGGAACCAGTGTTCTTAGGCTTAGGAAGCAGGCGCCTTAAACCCTAAGCCATCTCACCAGTCCTGGAATCGGATTTTAAAAGTCCCCTGGGTATTACCAGTGCCTACCAGTTTGGACATCTGGTTGTGGATGATCCTCATTTATTAGCTTGTTAGTTTTCAAAATGGATGTCAAGAGTAAATAAAAAAGCAGGTGTTTACACAGGGTGTGTGATTGCTTGTGGTGGGATCAAACCCAGTGATTCATGCTTATGAAACAAGTGCTGTACATTGAACCCCTTACTCCCGTCATTTGTGCTGTTTTCTTGAATGACTCCTCTGCTTTGTCTGTGTTTCAGGATGGAAGGAGGAGAGCTCTTTGATAGGGTGGTGGGGAACAGACGTCTGAAGGAAGTGACCTGCAAGCTCTATTTTTACCAGATGCTCTTAGCTGTACAAGTAAGAGAAACCCTCCACTTTTTTTTTTTTTTTTTTTTTTTTTGGTTTTTGAGGTAGGGTCTCACTCTGGTCCAGGCTGACCTGGAATTAACTACGTAATCTCAGGGTGGCCTCGAACTCTCGGCGATCCTCCTACCTCTGCCTCCCAAGTACTGGGATTAAAGGCATGCGCCACCACGCCCGGCTTGAAACCCTCCACTTTTGAAGCTGTCGCTTTCTGTAATGTGAATCACAATGTGTGTTAGGCAGTATCTGAGGACTGAGGAGTTAAAACTTAGAAGAGATGTTTTTTTTTTTTTTGGTTTTGCGAGGTAGGGTCTCACTCTGGTCCAGGCTGACCTGGAATTAACTATGTAGTCTCAGGGTGGCCTCGAACTCTCGGCAATCCTCCTACCTCTGCCTCCTGAGAGCTGGGATTAAAGGTGTGCGCCACCACGCCCGGCTAGAAGAGATGTTTTTGTGTCATTGTTCTGTCTTTAGTAGAACTCTCTTATCCCTGTGATCCAAAAAATAGAGCTTTTGCTGTGAATTTAAACGACAGAAAGAGAGGGAGCTAAAGAAATAAATATATACCAGGCCTGGTGGCGTGGTCCTGTAATTCCAGCAATTTGGGGAGGTAGGAACTGCAAGTTCAAGGCCAATCTGAGCAATTTAGAAAGACCTTGTCTCAAAACGTAAAATTAAAAGGGTTGGAATACACTTCAGAGGGAGAGCCCTTGCCTAGCATGCATGAGGCTTAGGGTCAATCCTCAGTACTGCAAAAAGAAATAACCCCTGGGGCTGGAGAGATGGCTTAGCAGTTAGGGCACTTGCCTGCAAAGACAAAGGACTCAGGTTCGATTCCCCAGGACCCACGTAAGCCAGATGCACAAGATGGCACATGTGTCTGGAGTTCGTTTGCACTGGCTGGATGCCCTGGCACGCCAATTCTCTCTCCCTCTTTTTCTCTCTCAAATATATTTAAAAAACAAAAAGAGGGCTGGGCTGCATATATGGTTTAGTGGTTAAGGCATTTGCCTGCAAAACCAAAGGACCCTGGTTCCATTCCCCAGAACCCATGTAAGCCAGATGCACAAGGTGGTGCATGCATCTGGAGTTCATTTGCAGTGGCTAGAGGCCCTGGTATGCCCATTCTCTGTCTCTCTCTCTCTCTCCGTGCTTCTTTCTCTCAAATAAATAAATAAATAAATAAATAAACAAACAAACAAACAAACAAACAGATAAATAAATAAAGTTTTTTTTTTTTTTTTTTTGGTTTTGCAAGGTAGGGTCTCAAAGGCTAACCTGGAATTAACTATGTAAACCCTGATAATCCTCCTACCTCTGCCTCCCAAGTGGGATTAAAGGCTTAATAAAGTATTTTTTAAAAAAGAAAGAAAACCCCTGATAATCCCATCTCTCCTGTCTTTGTCATAGAGATCTTTCTGGAAGGGCATTGAGTTTTGCTCCTACCGAACCCTTGTGAAGATCTCTTGTAACTGCTGGGTGGGTTTGAGGGCAGGGGTGGCACTCAGGAGTGACTGGGATGGTTTGTGAACTCTCTTCTCCTGTGATGCTAGTCGCAGTGTCCATTAACTGCAGTGTGCAGATGCCGGGCAGTTGGCCTGTACACAGTCTTCTGTCTGGTGAGCTCGTTGATAAAGGACATCTGGCCGCACTTTGTTTTGAGGACATTGCCATTTCTCAATCCAAATTTGGTGGTTGAGATTCCCAACTCTCCCCCCATCCCTCTTAAGGGCTCTTCTCTTGTGAACTTCCTCCTTGCAGGAAATGAGTTGACTGGAAGCAGTTCTAGTATTGGGAGGGGCTAAGGGAGGTCTTTGTGGAAGTTTCCACCAGACCCATTTCCCAGCGGAGGTTTTAGTGAAGAAGTTTTCCTTCGGGCCCCAGAGGTTGAAATCCACAGTCATAATCCCCTTTCTTCTGCCCTCCCTCCCTTCTTTTCTCCAGACCCATGAGCCACTTTGTGCATCTGGTTTTATGTGGGCACTGGGGACTCAAACCCAGGCTTTGTAAGCAAGCACTTTAACTGCTGAGCCATCGCTTCAGCCCTTTAAGCAATTTTTTAAAACCTTTAAAGATTTTTATGGAAAACAAATTCTAATCCCTTTATCCAACAGCTCTGTGATTTTGAGGAATGTGGTTATGATTATGCATAAGTCAGTTTACAGTTCCACCCAACCGTCTCCCCTCACATGCGTCACCCAACGTGTCTCCTCATGTGTGCATGGCCTAAATCAAGGGTCCTGCCCTGTTGCTTTTGTGTAGTACCTTCATGAGAATGGCATCATCCATCGGGACTTAAAGCCAGAGAATGTTCTTCTGTCGTCTCAAGAAGAGGACTGCCTCATTAAGGTGAGAGACTAACGCATGTGGCCCTCTGATAGATTTCTGTTTGGAAGCCGTCTTTTATTGTACACAGTTGAGTCACAAAAGGGTTGAGAATCATCTGGGCATTCCACTCTCAACAGTTAGTGTAGAATCACATGGTATTGGGCTGAGATACAGTCTAATGACTGTGCTCAGAAGGAAGAAGGAGGGGCCCTCAGAGGACCAGTTAGTCACGTATCCTGCCCTGACCTTCCCTTCCCCATATAAGCCTAGCCGCACTTTACAACCCCCCCTTAGGGTAAAATGTGTGGGTATATAGCACCCAGGCTGTGCCTTGGAATTGGAGGATGATACCAAGTGTATTTTTTTTAATTAAAAAAAATTTTTTTTTTTTTTTTTTTTTTTTTTTGTTTATCCAGGTAGGGCCCAGCTCTCTAGCCTAAGCTGACCTGGAAAATTCACTGTGTAGTTTCAGGGTATGTTTTTCCCAACCTCCCCAGGTATTCCTGGTATAGTCAAGTTTGAAAGCCTTGGGTCCAAGAAGAGATATGTATAACTAATTAGACTCCGTAGTGTGTGTGTGTGAGACAGGGGCCACAAACTTCTTGTAGGCTTATGGAGAACATAAATAAATTGAAAACTTGAGTCTTTTTTTTTGTCCTGAGGCAGGATCTCTCTCTCTCTAGCCTAGGTTTACCTGAAACTCTCTAGCCCAGGCTGGCCATGAACTCATGGTGATCCTTCTACCTCAGCTTCCCAAATGCTAGGATTAAAGACATGTGCCACCACTCAGATGAAACCTGAGGTGTTTTTTTTTTTTTTTTATATTTTTATTTATTTATTTATTTGAAAGAGAGAGAGGGAGAATGGGTGTACCAGGGCCTCTAGCCACAGCAAACGAACTCCAGATACATGTACCACCTTGTGCATCTGGCTAATGTGGGTCCTAGGGAATCGAACCTGGGTCCTTTGGCTTTGCAGGCAAACACCTTAACTGCTAAGCCATCCCTCCAGCCCTGTTTTATTATTATTATTATTTTTGTTGTTTGTTTGTATTTTTGAGCTAGGGTCTCACTGTAGCCCAAGCTGACCTGGAATTCACTATGTAGTCTCAGGGTGGCCTCAAACTCACAGTGATCCTTCTACCTCTGCCTCCCGAGTGCTGGGATTAAAGGCGTGTACCACCATGCCTGGCTCCCAGGGATTTTCTTTTAGGCAAAATTAAATAACTTGTAAAGATACAAACTTGGGGTAGAGAGGTAGCTTAGTGGTTAAGGTACTTGCCTGCAAAGCCAAAGGACCCAGGTTCAATTACCCAAGACCCTTGTAAGCCAGATGCACAAGGTGGTTTGTGCCTGTGTTTGGAGTTTGCAGTGGCTAGAGGCCTTAGCGTGCCCATATTCTCTGTCTCTCAAATACACATAAAACAGTGTGGTGGTGCATGTCTTTAATCCCAGCACTTGGTGGGCAGAGGTAGGATCTCTGTGAGTTTGAGGCCATCCTGAGACTACAGAGTGAATTCCAGGTCAGCCTGAGCTACAGTGAAACCCTACCTCGAAAAGCTAAATAAAATAAAATAGCAAAAAAATCGAAAAAAGAAAAACATGAACTTGTACATTTCAGGTTGACTGTACTTACAAACTGTGTACAGATGCTCTCCTAGTTTGTGTGTCTTTTGGGAATGGCAAATTGTGATGACATTTTGATTTTGTGTCGTTGATATAGATGGTTCATTCTGTCTTTAATTTTAGATTACTGATTTTGGGCAGTCCAAGATTTTGGGGGAGACCTCTCTCATGAAAACTTTATGTGGTACCCCCACTTACCTGGCTCCTGAGGTCCTTCTTTCTGTTGGAACTGCCGGGTACAATCGTGCTGTAGACTGCTGGAGTTTAGGAGTTATTCTTTTTATCTGGTAAGAAGCATTTTCATTCCTTTACAGTCTGGCTGGAGGTGGTCACTAAAAGTCATAACTGTCCAAGTAGAGAGCTTGTGTTTGATTTAGGTCACTTTTTTAGTCCTTGATTTAAAGAAAAACCTGACTCTTTTTTTTTTTTTTTTTTTTTTTTTTTACATTATGCTGAATAAGAATTCTACATGTCCGAATGCCACTGAGAATGCCACTTGATTTCTTTTCCTTTCTTTCTCTGCCAATATCAAGCCTTAGTGGGTACCCACCTTTCTCTGAGCATAAGACTCAGGTGTCACTGAAGGATCAGATCACCAGTGGAAAATACAACTTCATTCCTGAAGTCTGGGCAGATGTCTCAGAGAAGGGTATGGATACAGAAGGGTTAAGAATGTGTGCTTTACTGAAACGTGGGGGTTCTGCTGGTGAGAGTTTTCACATTCTATGATGTTTTCTTCTGTCAGTTCTGTTCTTGGTTTCCGTTGTTCCCGAGGAAATTATTAAGAGTCCAGGCTCCAGAGATGGAGCTCAAGCCCTAGTTCTCTTCGTTCTAAGCTGTGCGACCTTAGGCAAAGTATTTGTCCTCTCTGTGTCTTCCTTTTCTTTATTTGTCAAGAGATGCTCAATAATCCCTACCTTAAAGGTTCATCATAAATTTATTTGTTTGTTTATTTGAGAGAGGAAAAAGGTAGATAGAGTGAGAGAATGGGCATGCCAGGGTCTCTAGCCACTGCTAGTGAACTCCAGGCACATGCACCACCTTGTGCATCTGGATTACGTGGGTCCTGAGGAATTGAAATTTTATTTGGCTTTTCGAGGTAGGCTTTGCAGACAAGTGCCTTGACTGTTAAGCCACCTGTTTCCCCCCCTTTTTTTTTTTTTTTTTTTTTTTTTTTTTTTTTTGCTGAGGTTTAATTGTCATGCACACAAGTGCCTGGTACCTGTTTATGTATGCAAAATAACCCCTTACTTACAAGCTTTCCTTTGAGTAAGTACTGTGTGAACGAATGCTCAATGTCATCACTTACCTTCATTTTATAATTTAATAGTGCAAGCTTGGGACTCCTTGGAGACAAAGTAGATTTAAAAGTAAGTCGTAGGTGGCTGTGTTACCCCATCAGGAAAGGGCTGATGTTGCTGCTGTGTACAAGCCAGCCTGCCGTCATTGCTTGCTGGTGTAACCAGGCTTCATGCTGCTTTGCCTGCGCTTATAGGAAAGTCCCCTTCTAGCCTGTCCTTGTCAGTGCATGGGTCCCAGTGAGAGTTTGCTGTGCATTCTAGAAAGTTCAGTTTTAATTAGTCTGCCCTTGAGTGCAGCAGCAAGAGAAGAAACAGGGAGCTAAAAGGTGCTGATATCCCAGCAGGGAGAGAGGGAGAAGAGTCACTCTCATTCCTGGTGTTCCCACTCCCAATTCAGAGAGGAAGGAGGAAGGGATGGGGGTCCCATCTTCCACCAAGTCGGCTGACTCCATGACAGTGTCCGTTCTGGCTGGTGGCCTGCAAACCTGGTTGATTTAATGTACTCATCCTTTTCTTTATGATTCGCCCAATTTTCTTGCTGCTTTAGCTCTGGACCTTGTCAAGAAACTGCTGGTCGTGGATCCAAAGGCACGGTTTACCACAGAGGAAGCCTTACGTCACCCGTGGCTTCAGGTGAGTGTGGGACAGTGTCCACTAGCATGGGCAGCGGCGCCCTGAGCTGCCTGAGTGTGTTGCTGGGTCTGTTTATGGAACTGTTTTCCATGGGGCTGTAGGTGTATGGTGCGGGGTGGGGGACTGCTGGGGTTGCTCAGCCTTTTCTGTGTAACTTGTGGCTTTTGGATGGACAAACTCACTTCCTGGCTTGTCTTGGCTCCCACATGGCTGTCTTCAGGCTGCAGTATGGGGCTGTGGCCCATTGAGAGCTTGTTCTGGCTGCACCCCAGGGGTCTCCTTTCCCTCCTCTTCCTCCAGCAGGTGGGCTGGGCTCCACTTGAGCCATTTATCAGGGAAGCTGGGGCAGGTTCAGGAGGGCAGTTCTCTGGTGAGAATCCAGCCACTTCTTGAGCCCAGATGATCATGTGGAAGGGGTCCCGCTTCATTCGTGCAGGCTGTCCCCTGTGCCGTCTGAGTCTGCGTGGTCTCTGTTCACTTATCCTGAGATGATGCACTGATCTCTTTTCGAGCTGCCCGAGTGTGTTGCCGCATGTGGCTCTGGGAGGTTAATCTTGGGCTTGGAATTAACAAGAGTATTCGGCAGGTTTTCTGATGGGTGTCTGCCTGATTTCTGTTCAGCATGGCCATGTCTATTTTTCTCTTTCCTCCCTCCCTCCCTCCCTCCCTCCCTTCTTCCTCCTCCTCCTTCTTTTTTTTTTTTTTTTTTTTTTGGTTTTTCGAGATAGGATCTCACTTTGGCCCAGGCTGACCTAGAATTCACTGTGTAGTCTCTCAGGGTGGTCTCGAACTCACAGCGATCCTCCTACCTCTGCCTCCCGAGTGCTGGGATTAAAGGCGTGCACCACCACACCCGGCTTGGCCGTGTCTTCTTTCTATGAACTTTCCTTGGTCTCTTTTTTTTTGGTGGTCAAGGCTGTTTTGGAACCCTTTGGGAGTCAGGCCTCACTTCTGTTCTCTTGGGACTCATGGAAGATCACCCTCATTCTTTTGCAACACCCACATCCAAGTTTTGGTCAGTCCAGCAACACATTCTTTAAAGAAGGGGTGGGGGAGGTAGATTCATGTGTTGTGGGTGTTGCCGTGGAAACAGCAGTGTTAACTCCCCCCCCCCCCAAGAAGAAACCTGTCAGATGATTTAGAGTTTACTAGACCACACAGATTGGAAACAGGGGGACCTTGGAGAGGAGGAGGTTGGAAACAATGGGAGCCTTTCTTTGCATGTGAGGATTTACTTTTGATGAAAAGTTGAAACATGCTTTTGGCTCTTTTCATTCTCCTAACAGGGAAACTCCTGGGGTCCAAATGGGGGCTGAGGAGCTTTATTCATTTTGAAAAAAACTAAAAAACACACAGCCGACCATTTGGGTCGGGGAACAGGTTTTGCATCTGCCTGAAACTTATGAGCTCATTTTTCTTGTGCTTTTTTTTTTTTTTTTTTTTTTTTTTGGTTTTCTGAGGTAGGGTCTCACTCTAGCTCAGGCTGACCTGGAATTCACCATGTAGTCTCAGGGTGGCCTCAAACTCATGACGATCATCCTACCTCTGCCGCCCGAGTGCTGGGATTAAAAGCGTGCACCACCACGCCCTGCATACTTTTTTTTTTTAAAGTGTCTTCATTTTATTTTACTTTTTTTCGTTTTGAGGTAGGGTCTTGCTCTAGCCCAGGCTGACTTGGAATAGAATTCACTATGTAGTCTCAGGCTAGCCTCGGAACTCACAGTGATACTCCAACCTCAGCCTCCAGAGTGCTGGGATTAAAGGTATGTGCCACTATGTCTCGGCTCTTGTACTTTTTTTTTTTCTTGTACTTTCTGTCTCAAAAGAAAGAAAAGTGTTACAGGGCTGGGCTTGGTGGCACACACTTTTAATCCCAGCACTTGGGAGGCAGAGGTAGGAGGATCGCCATGAGTTTGAGGCTACCCTGAGACTACAGAGTAAATTCTAGGTCAGCCTGGGCTAATGCGAGACCCTACCTTGAAAAACCAAAAAGGGGGGAAGAAGTGTTAAGGGGCTGGAGAAATGGCTTAGCAGTTAAAGCCCTTTCATGTGAAGCCCAAGGACCCTGGTTTGAGGCTCGATTCCCCAGGACCCACGTAAAGCCAGATGCACAAGGTGGTGCATGCATCTGGAGTTCATTTGCAGTGGCTGGAGGCCCTGGTGTGTCCATTCTGCCTTTCTTTTGATTTGCCTCTCTCTCTCTGTCTCTCAAATAAATAAACAAAATATTTTTTAAAAAAACAGGTGGAAGAATAATGGAGGTGGCCACCGCAGGTGAGCACATGGGGCGCTGCAAAGACACATAAGCGTGTACCCCAAACCCGCAAGCAGAAAACAAAAACGAAAAAAATGAAAGACAAATGACGTTTTTCATCTTTCTAAAAATTTTTTGATTTATTTATTTATTTATTTGAGAGAGACACAGAGAGAGAGGAAGAGGCAGAGAGAATAGGCACTGTGAACAAACTCCACACGCAGGCACCCCTTTGTGCGCATGTGCGACATTGCGCGCTTGCGTCACTTTTGCGTCTGGCTAAACATGGGTCCTGGAGATTTGAACAACTGTTCTTTTTTCTTTCTTTCTTTTTTTTTTTTTTTTTTGAGGTAGGGTCTCACTATGGCCCAGGCTGACCTGGAATTCACTATGTAGTCTCAGGGTGGCCTTGAACTCACGGTGATCATCCTATCTCTGCCTCCCGAGTGCTGGGATTAAAGGTGTGCGCCACCACGCCCGGCTGAACAACTGTTCTTAGGCTTCGCAGGCAGGCGCTTTAACCGCTAAGCGATCTCTACAGCCTGGTTTTTCGTCTTTCTCTGGGCTAGGTCATTGCTGCCCGTGGATGTTGCAGAGCAGCGCAATGCACATGGTGGTGGAGGCAGGTGATGAGATAGGTTATAAACCTACAGGCAGCAGGCCCACTGCTCACAAGCACTGGGAACTTGCATTTTCACCATGTGGAGAGGTGTGAGGGTTGGGTGGCTTGGCAATGCTGTAGGAAGATTAAAAACGCCAGCATTTCCCAAGTTCTTCTGCTGGGGAGACCCCTGTGCAACTCCAGTGCCTGGTATCCAGGGTGTTTTAGCTAAGTGAATGAGGAAGGTGGGTGAGATGGATGGGCAGGAAGGCATTCTGGGGGAGCAGTGGGGCAAGAAAGGTCGGACCCTGGCAAATGGTGCTGTGTGAGACGTGACGTCCTAAGCCATGGGACAGGGTGGTTCTAGTTAGTAGGTGGAGGAAGTAAACTCTTTAGTCCTCTGGTGTTGGAAATTTCCTCTGTTCACACCACTGATAGCGTTGGAAGTCCCTTGCCCTGGATCCAAGAATACATTTGGCTTAGGGGGAGGAAAAGGGGTGGGAAAGCACCCAGTGCTTTGCACTCACACAGCCCTGTATCTGTATTCTGCACATGCCTCTTGAGTGCCCAGCTGGGCTGCTGGCCACCCCAAAGTCCACACTTTCTTGGAACTGTGCCAAGACACTTCTTAGGGTTTCTAAATGCCACTCACTGAACCCTGCAGGATTTCTTCTTCCCCTCCCTTCCCTTCAGCACGAAGCCCTCGTAATGTTAGGTCCTTTCCTGTCTCCCATCCGAGTACTGACCAGGCCTGACCCTGCTTAGCTTCCAAGACCAGGCACATGCAGGATAGCATGGCTGTAGACGGTGTTTTTCTTTCTCGTTAGATCTGAGCTTGGGATTCTGTGGGTTAAAGTCTTTCTGGCAACTTGTTGAGCACCTGCTGGATGAATTTCTTAGGGCGCTGGGTTAGTTGTTCACATAGCCTGGGTAACTGACCTCATTGGTAGCAGGGCAGGCGGAGTTGGTTCTGAGAGGCCTTCATCTCACAGGGTTTGAGCTGCTGGGCTTGAATGTCTTCACTGCCTCTGTGTGTGTGTGTTTTTCTGGGACCCCGCTAAGGGCTCATGACCCAGGAGTTTGATTCAGCTAGTGTTTACATTGACTGTTCTGAGAAGGCCGAGGGGACCAGCCATATAACCTTCATCTGGGACCTCCAGCAAGGGCTGAGGCTCGGTGGCCAAGATGGAGGCCCAGACCTGCTCCCTCTGCAGGGACATCCCAGTTCTGGTGCTCTGAGCTTGCTTTCCCTTAGACCTGGCCTATTAACATTCTCAATTTTGTTCATAGGATGAAGAGATGAAAAGAAAGTTTCAGGATCTACTGGCTCAGGGAAAGAAAGCAATGGCTCTGCCCCCGGTCCCAGCCCAGGTATTCTCCTCATGATACTTGCTATAGAGCATGCTTAAGGAGTGAAGAGCAGAGTGACAATGTTGGAAGAGTCTCTGGAATGTGGGTGCTTAACATTTTCAAAAGCCTTAATGCCAGGCTTGCTGGTGGCACATGCCTTCAATCCCAGCACTCAGCAGGTTAAGGCAGGAGGATTGCAAGTTCAAGACCAGCTTTGTACCATGTCCCCAGACGCCTTCCACATAATGTTGTAGTTTTTTTTTTTTTTTTTTTTTTTTTTTTTTTTTTTTTTTTAATCAAGGTAGGGTTTTAATCAAGGCAGGCTGACCTGGAATTTACTATGTAGTCTCAGGGTGGCCTCGAAGTCATGGCGATCCTCCTACCTCTGCCTCCCGAGTGCTGGGATTAAAGGCGTGCGCTACCACACCCGGCTTTATCCTTGTTTTAACCAGATGTTGTCATTTCCATTAAAGAGCAACACTTGGGACAGTGAGATATCTCTCCCTCTCTCTGTGGGGGTCGAACCCAGGGCCTTAGTGCATGATAAGCACTTTGTGCTATTGTAGCACCTTGAGCTATAATAGCACAAGCCTCCGTAGTCTCTATAAATGATCTTTTAGGAGAAGATGACCAAAAGGAGGCTGTTTGTGCTTACTTTGAATATTTGGATGCTCCATAACTTCAGGCATACTGATAAGCCCATTATAAGTTGAAAGTATTTCAAGTAAAAACTGCATTTAATACTAGGGAACACTGTAGCATAGCAACACTGCACCCTGGAGTGTTCGGTCTTTATTCAGTGACCTCTTGGCTGGCTGGGAGCCCCTGTTGCCCAGCGCCATGAACCAAGTGAATTGTTCAGCATGTTGCTAGTCTGGGAAAAGATCCAAATGTGAAGCTGGTTTGCACCGCTGTAAGGTCAGGAAATCACAGTTGAACTGACTGTCCATCAGTACGTGGCTAGAAACCCACAGGGGAGGAAAATGTCAAGTAGATAAACACGTCTCGTCTCCAGAGGTGTGTTGCTAGTGATTCAGTTGTCATGACAACTAGCAATTCTCCATCCTAAATGTTGCACGTGAAATATCCCCAAGTTACTGGCTGAATATTCGGGAACCTTGATAGAAAGGCACACTTTCTTTCCTCTTGAACACGTCTCCCTTTCCTTTCTCTCCAGTCTTCCACTAGTCGGAAGCGGCCCCTGGAAGGGGGGGAAGCTGAGGACGCTGAGACCACGAAGCGCCAGGCTGTGTGTGCTGCTGTCCTCTGAACGCCGCTGCCTGAACCTGGGAGAAATCCATGTGCTGTCTTTTTTAAAATAGTTTTCATTTTAATTATGGGACTGATTGCTTTTCTACAATCACTGATGTGATTCAAAACCTCATGGAGATTGGGCTTTTGTGCTATGCTTGGTCACTAGTGCCATAGCCGGATACTTTTTTTTTTTTTTTTGGTTTTTTGAGGTAGGGTCTCACTCTAGTCCAGGCTGACATGGAATTCACTGTGTAGTCTCAGGGTGGCCTCAAACTCACGGCGATCCTCTTACATCTGCCTCCAGAGTGTTGGGATTAAAGGCGTGTGCCACCACGCCCTCCTATTTTATTATTTTTTTTCTTATAAAAAGAAAAAAGTGTCAGAAGTTGTGTGTCTTTCATGTGGAGCTCTTTTGCCATTACTGGTCTGTTTCTCAGAATGTCACCCTGGTTTTAGCCTGTATGAGCTAAATAGAAATTCTAAAGGTCTCTTAAAAAGTCACAGGAACCCAGAGCTAGGTAGGCTGAGGTAGGCGAATAGCCAGAAGTTTGAGGCCAGCCTGGGGCTACACAGTGAGTTTCAGGTCAGCCTGAGCTTGAGTGAGACTTTGCTTCCAAGAAGACAAAAAAGTCATAGGGAGGTTGTGGTGAATTGATTGTGGCTAACTGTCTAAGATCCCATGTGATGGCAGGTATGTTAGTATATATATCATGGGCCAGTTTTTTTTTTTTTTTTTTTTTTTTTTTTTTTTGAGACAGACAGAATGGGCACGCTAGGATCTCTAGCCACTGCAAAGAAATTTCAGATGTATGTGTCACCTTGTGCATCTGGCTTACGTGGGCACTGGGGTGTCGAACTTGGATCTTTGGGCTTCACAGGCAAGCACCTTAACTATTAAGCTATCTCTCCAGCCCATGGGCCAGTTTTAAAATTTGCATCTTCCTCAGGGACCACTGTGGAAGAGAGGTGGTTGAAAGAATGTATGAGCCAAAGGAAGGGGAGGAGTGTTTGTGTCATCCAGACACAAAGTGGCCATGGTATTCCTGACCTCATAGTGGCTGACACCACCTGCACAAGACGTGCTTAATAGGAGGAAAACAAATGATGACACCAAAATAGAAGAGAAAATAGTTGGAAAGAAAGGATTCCGTGGAGGGGGTTAGGGAGGAGGAAAAGGGAGGGATCTGAGAGAGTATTATGATCATGGTATATTGTGCATGTGTACAGAGGTTGTCAATAGATGAAAAATAAACCAAGGGGAAATGAATAAAGAATAACAAGAAGATGGGCTGGATAGATGGCTTAGTGGTTAAGGTGCTTGCCTGTGAAGCCAAAGGACCCAGGTTTGAGTCCTCAGTACCCACATAAGCCAGATGCACAAGGTGGTGCATATGTCTTAAGTCCATTTGCAGTGGCTAGAGGCCTTGGTGTGCCCATAATTCTCTTTATCTCTCTAGTTTTCATTTTTTATTTTTGGTTTTTTGAGGTAGGGTCTCACTCTAGTCCAGGCTGACGTGGAATTCACTATGTAGTCTCAGGCTGGCCTCGAAACTCACGGTGATCCTTCTACCTCTGTCTCCCGAGTGCCTTGGGGTGAGGGCTTACTTACAGAGAGAGCATGGAGACTCCAAAGAACGGTTTTAGACGGAGCTCGTTGTTCCTAGGTCATTCCCTCTCTCCCTACTCATACTTTAATCCCGAAGGATTAAAGGCATGCGCTACCACACCTGGCTTTTTTTTTTTTAGTTAAGGCATTTTATTTTATTTTGGAATTTTACTTGAAAAACTGGTTTGGCGGGGGTGGTCACATGCCTTTAATCCTAGAGGCAGAGTAGGAGAATCAAATCACTGTGAGTTAAGGCCACTCTGGAGCTACAGAGTGAGTTCCAGGTCGGTCTGAGGTAGAATGAGACTGTAACTCCAAAAACCAAAAGCAGGGCTGGAGAGATGGCTTAGCGGTTAAGGCATCTATTACTAAGCATAAGAACACACCCATTCAATTCTCCAGGTCCCACATTTAGCCATCTGCAAAGTGACACAAGGGCGCAATGCCGCACTTGCCCACAAGGGGGCGCACATGTCTGGAGTTCGTTCACAGCAGCTGAGAGGCACTAGTGTGCCCATTCTCTGTCTTTCTGTCTCTCTCTCTGACGCTCTCCAAAAAAACAAACATTAAAAAAAAAAAAAATTAAAGCCGGGTGTGGTGGTGCATGCCTTTAATTCCAGCACTTGGGAGGCAGAGGTAGGAGGATCGCCATGAGTTCAAGGCTACCCTGAGAATACAGTGAATTCCAGCTCGGCCTGAACTAGAGTGAGACTCTACCTCAAAAAAAAAAAAAAAAAAAAAAAAAAAAAAAAATTAGCCGGGCGTGGTGGTGCGTGCCTTCAATCCCAGCACTCAGGAGGCAGAGGTAGGAGGATCACTGTGAGTTTGAAGGCCACTTGAGACTACATAGTGAATTCCAGGTCAGCCTGAGCTGGAGTGAGACCCTACCTTAAAAAAAAAAATTAAAAAAAAAAAAACCCAAAAATAAAATGCAGGGCACTTGGGAGACAGAGATAGGAGGATCACTGAGTTTGAGGCCACCCTCAGAGTACATAGTAAATTCCAGATCAGCCTGGGCTAGAATGAGACCCTACCTCGAAAAACCCCAAACAAAAAACAGGGTCCACTGAGACTTGGTATTCTCTGGGTCTTGGTGGGTTGGCCTTCGGCATTTGGAACCGGAGAATGCAGCGAGGGGCTCGGCCATGCAGAACTCTTTTTTTTTATTTTTGAAAGAGAAAGAGGCAGAGAAAGAGAGAATGGGCATGCCAGGGCTTTTCAGCCACTGGGAATGAACTCCAGTTGTGTGGTACCCCTTGTGCGCATGTGTGACACTGTATGCTTGCATCATTGCTTCTGGCTACAAGGGATCTGGACATTCAAACATGCGTTTTTAGGCTTCTCAGGCAAGTGCCTTAACTGCTAAAGATTGTGTATGTGTGTGGTATGTGCACATGTACATACCCTCGTGGTGCACCGTAATGCTAGCCTGCAGCAGGACTGCTCACCTGTGGTGGCTGGAGTGGAAACGTCACGTGTCTGGCTCCATCATTAGTCTCCCTAGTCTTGTTTTGAGCCAGTCTCTCTCTTTACTGTCCAGAGCTTGCAGGGCTCCATTGATTCTCTGGTCTCTGCTCACCTGCAGGATTGGAGTTACAGGCACATGTGGCCATGCCAGATGTTTATGTGGGATGTGGTGCAGGAAGTGTATTTAACTGCTGAGCCATCTCTAGCCTTTTTTTTTTTTTGGGGGGGGGTTTGCTTTAGACCAGGCTGACCTAGAATTCACTATGTAGTTCTCAAGATGGCCTTGAACTCATGGCGATCTTCCTACCTCTGCCTCCCAAGTGCTGGGATTAAAGGCTTTTTTTTTTAACCCCCCATGCAGGGTGTCACTCTGGCCCAGGCTGACCTGGAGCTCACTCTGTAGACCCAGGTTGGCCTCCAACTCAGAGTGATCCTCCTACCTCAGCCTCCCATTTTTAATTGTTATAGCAGCCACAGGGGACCAATACACTTAATGGGGAGAAATCAGCTGGTGACTAGGGCCCCTGGGCATTCCCTTCCTCTTCCTCACTCTTGTTTCCTTGTACAGCCATTTTCTCCAGTCTTGGTGCAGTCATGGCATGGGGCTGAGGCAATGGTAAAGCTGAGGGCTCCCCAACTATGAAGGGGTTTCAAGAGGTTCCTTGTGCTGGGGCATTCCTCCCACTACCTAGCTGGAGCTGAGTACAGTGCTTTCAAACCTGGGCAAATGGAGCTGGAATAGCAACATTCAATGATGGAACAGTACTGGGCTAACCTGGACCCTGTACTTACCACGAGCTTTGGGAAACAGATGGGCAGAGCCTGGGGACTGGAGACATGGTTTAGCAGTTAAAGGTGCTTGTTTGCCAAGCCTGTATTAATTCTCCAGTATCTCTGTAAAGTGACAGACACAAAGTGGTACGTGTGTCAAGGAAAAAGAGGGTTAAAAACTTGGGCTGGAGAGATGGCTTAGAAGTTAAGGAGCTTGCCTGTGAAGACCAAGGACCGAAGTTCTATTCCCCAGCTCCCTCATAAGCCAGCATCTAGAGTTTGACTAGTGGCTGGAAACTGTAGTGAGCCAATTTTTTCCCCTCGCTTATTAAAATCGACCAGTCTTGGGCTTGCCCAAGACAAAAAAAAAATTAAAACAAAAAACCCACTTGAGAACTTGAGCTCTTAACAGAAGAACAGAAACCAACCGTTTCCAGCAGAGGTTACTGTTTATTCCATGATATAAAAATGAAAAATGCCTGTGGTGGGTGGGGATGATTAATTTGGAAGCCTCACCCACGGGGAAGGCGTTTTCTGCTCAAGACCTTCAACTGGATGGAGACTCCGGTTGAATGTTTCCATGGGGATGTTGCAACTGCTCGGTTTTATATTCTTTTACCTATCTGTGGCTGGCAGTGTGCTTACTTTTGATTTATATATATATATTCCATTTATTTGAGAGAGATTGCAAGTAAGTATAGGCGCACCAGGGCTTCTTGCAGGTGAGAATGAACTTCAGACACCATTTTCTTTGTCTGGCTTTATGTGGGTACTGGAGAATTGAACCCAGGCCTGTAGGCTTTGCAAGCAAGCACCTTTAACTGCTGAGCCATCTCCTCAGCCCAAAGACTTCTTTTATTTATGGGGGAAATATGCTCTGCTATTGTTTGTCTACCAACTTTTTTTTTTTTTTTGTGAGGTTTAGGGCAGAGAAGGAAAAGGGACCATGAGGGAAGAGTCTTGGTAGCCCTAACGTTGGATGCACTCCTCCCACCTAAATTATACCTCGGGTTTGGAAGTACATCCCCTTTCATTAAGCTTTTAGCAGTTTTGGAAGGATCCCGCAGCACTGGAGAGCAGTGTGTGTGCGCCAGGCATTGTGCTGAAGGACAGCAGGCACTCCACCCTTCAAAACTTAGGTCAGTCCTGAGAAATACTGCAGTGCCCCCCCCCCCATTTGTCCCCATTGCACGTGTAGAAGTCAAGGCTGGTGGGCTGGAGAGATGGCTCAATGGTTAAAGGTGTTTGCTTGCAAAGCCTGACAGCCCAGGTTCAATTCCCCAGTACTCATGTAAAGCAAGATATCCAACGTGACATAGGCATCTGGAGTTTGTTTGCAGTAGCAAGAGGCCTCTTGTGTGCCCATACTCCCTAAAAAGAAAGCTGTGCATGGTGGTGCACACCTTTAATCCCAGTACTCAAGAGGCTGAGGGTAGGAGGATCACTGTGAGTTTGAGGCCACCCTGAGACTTCAGCGTGAATTCCAGGTCAGCCTGGGCTAGACTCTACCTCGAAAAACCAAACTAAATAAACCAGGGGCTAGAGAGATGGCTTAGCTTACCTGTGAAGACTGAGGTCCCAGAACCCACATATGCCAGTCACACAAGGTGGCACATGTGTCTGGAATTAGTTTGCAGTGGCTGAAGGGCCTGGTGTGCCTTTTTCTCCCCTATATCTGCCTCCCTCTCAAATGAAAAAGAAAAAAAGCTCCCCCAAAACCCATCTGCCTGGCATGATGGTGCACGCCTTTAATCCCAGCACTTGGGGGGCAGAAGTAGGAGGATTGCCATGAGTTCGAGGCCACCCTGAGATTACATAGTGAATTCCAGGTCAGCCTGAACTAGAGTGAGACCCTACCTCGAAAAACAAACAAACAAACAAACAAATAAATAAAAAATCAAGGCTTTTTCAATTCATGACACGGTTTGCAGTTACCCAGAGAGGAAGTAGATTTTGCAGCCATCCCACGTAGATAGCCCAGGAGGATCAGAGTTCGAGGCCACTCTGAGACTACATAGTGAATTCCAGGTCAGTCTGAGCTAGAGTGAGACCCTACCTCGAAAAACAAAACAAAACAAACCCACTGACGAACTAGTGTGCCCTGAGAACCTTCTGGAAAGAACCAGGCTCGGCGCTTGAGTCTTCCAGTGACCGAACAGGTTTGCAAAAGGCGATCCCTGATGATGGCACAAGGGGTTGCCGAAGACTCGGGACTTGAACTCGGGTCCTCCATTGAATCACGGCTGTTTCCAGGATGCATTCACAGGCTCACATAGGGAGTTCCTGGGCGGGGACCCTCGCTCAGGCCTTGCGTAGTGGGAGAAACTCAGAAAGAAAAAAAAAAAAGAGCCCAACGCTGTAAAGAAAGGGGGTCCGGGGCGTCCGCGGGGTGGTCCCGAGCGCGGCGGGCGGCGGCGCAGAGCAGGGAACGGCGTGCGCTCTCGCTCCCGGCCGGATAGGCGCGGCGGGCGGTGGGGGTGGCGGGGGGAGAACGCGGCTCCCGGAACAGCGACCCGCTCGGGAGGGCTCCAGTCTAAGAGACTGGGGGCGGGAAGCGCGCGTGCGCGGTGCGTGCGCACTCGGCGGGGACGCGCGTGCGCGGTCGGGGGCGGTGGCAGCGGCGGCGCGCGGCACGGCGGGAACATGGCGCGCGGCAGCGGGGCGCGCGCCTAGCTGGCGGGACCGTTAGCTCGAAAGGGAACGCTGCCGGCGATGATGGAAGCGTCGCTGTCGCCGGCACCCGAGCCGACTTCGGGGTCGACCCCGGGCCGGAGTCGTAGACGGCGGGAAGCCGAGTCTCCGCCGGCGCCGGTGAGTTGTGTGAAGGGGGCGCGGGCCGGGAGACTTTCTTTGTGAAACTCCGTCAGGGCGAGAGCCGAGCCGGGCCGGGCCCAGCGGCTGACGAGGGCGGGGGGTCCGCCCTGCCGAAGCCGTCTTTCCTCCCCATCCACGCCGTCCGGGTTCGAGAGCCCCCGTCGCGAGACTTGAGGCGCCGGCGGCGGCGGGACCCCAGCTCTGCCCGCCCGCCTGCCTCCGTTTCCGCGGGAGCGCGCGGGGCGGGGACGCGCGTGCGTGCCGGGCTTGGTATGCAGTCGGCGCCTAATAAATCCGCGGTGCTGCCGCCGCCTCCTCCTCGGCCCCGCCCCCCTTTGGGGCGGACCCCATAGACTTGAATGCCCTCAGCCCCCTTCCCCTCCCGGGGGAGACGGAGACAGGTGTTGGCACTGCCAGCCCTGGAGCCTCAGGTGGGGCCCATGGAGGGGGAGCTACTAAGCAAAGGACAAGGGGCTGGGTGTGCACGGCAAAGCTCGCAGGTCCATCCGGGCTTCGCGGTGCGTCTGGAGTGGTCACTGGGGCGAAGGATGCTCACAGGAAGTGGACTTTGCTTATGGGTCTCCCGCTGGACGCCCTTGAGCCCTACCTCGTCTCTCCAGGGCTTATTTTTATTTTTTTTTTTTGATTCAGTTAGTTATTTTAATTTTTTAAAAAAATTACCTATAAGCAGAGAGAAATAGGACAGAGTAAGAGAGACACGGAGAGAAAGAGACAGAGAGAAATGGGCACACCAGAGCCTCCAGGTGCTGCCAATGAACTCCAGACGCATATACCATTTTGTGCATCTGGCTTTATGTGGGTGCTGGAGAATGGAACCTGGGTCCTTAGGCTTCACATGCAAGCGCCTTAACTGCTAAGCCATCTCTCCAGCCCGTTTTTATTTATTTTTTAATACATTTTTTTCAGGCCACTAAAACAGCCCATGATATAGGAATAGTCAGAAGTATCTTATAAAAATATAAGCTGCACACCCTACCCTCTACAGGCCTACAGACTTTGACCCTCCCAAGGCAGATGATTAGATTTTGAATTTTTTTGTGTGTGTGGATTTTCGAGGTAAGGTTTCACTCTAGTCCAGGCTGACCTGGAATTCACTATGTAGTCTCAGGGTGGCCTCGAACTCACAGTGATCCTCCTACCTCTGCCTCCTGAGTGCTGGGATTAAAGGCATGTGCCACCACGCCTGGCTTGAATTTTTTTTTTTTTTTTTTTTTTTTTGAGGTAAGGTATGGTTTCACTCTAGCCCAGGCTGACCTGGAACTCCCAACCTGGCCTCGAATTCCCAGTGGTTCGCCTACCTCTGCTTCTCAATTGCTGGGATTAAAGATGTATACCACCACACGTGCCGAAAGTATGTATGTATGTATGTATGTATGTATGTATGTATGTATGTATGTATTTGAAACAGAGACACAGACACAGAAAGAGAGTTAGTACGGGTTCATCAGGGCCTCCTTCCACTGCAAACAAACTAGATGCATGTGCCACTTTGTGCATCTAGTTTTACTTGGGAACTGGGGAATTGAAACCCAGGCCCTCAGGCTTTGCAAGCAAGTGCCTTTATCCTCTGAGTCATCTTTCCAGTCCCTAGATTTTGAATTTTTTTTTCTCAAAGGTAGGGTCTCACTGTATCCCAGGCTGACCTGGAAATCACTCTGTAGTCCCAGGCTGGCCTTGAACTCACAGTGATCCTCCTACCTCTGCCTCCTGAGTGCTGGGATTAAAGGCATGCGCCATCACGCCTAGCTTAGATTTTGTATTGTTATTTATTTATTTATTTATTTTGGTTTTTTGAGGTAGGGTCTCTCTCTAGCCAAGGTTGACCTGGAATTCACTGTGTAATTTCAGGGTGGCCTCGAACTCATTGAGATCTGCCTACCTTTGCCTCCTGAGTGCTGGGATTAAAGGCGTGTGCCACCATGCCTGGAAGATTTTGTATTTTTAACAGGTTCTTGAAGTTGTGATCAGGCTAGTTTTGTAAGCTGTTACCATGGCATCGTTGTACTGCATAGTGGCTGGCACATGGTAGCTGTTCAGTAAATATTTGTAGGAAGCCTAAATGACAGAGGAGTTTGCAGCCTAGAAACCCTTCAGACACTTTCAGGAGCTTCTTGAGATTAATGTCTCTGTCAGCTTTACTGTATATGTGATTTTTCCCAGCTCCCAGTTTAACTATTGTGACTGTTTATAATGCTGTGCTTCCAGTATGTTTTGGTTAAAAGCAGGATAGATATGTGCTGGTTGGTATAAAGGATCAACTCTGTACTCTAGCTAGGTTAGGAGTAATTCTGAGACAAAATTTTAAATGAACTGTCTCTTCATCTGAGGACAGGCTTATGGAATTTTGTTCCTTTTTTTTTCTTTTTGATTTTTCAAGGTAAGAATCCCGCTTTCATCCAGGCTGACCTGGCCTTCACTGTGTAGTCTCAGGGCCACCATGCCTGCTTTATAATGTTCCTTTGAAGCAGGTAAACATCAGCTCTACAATTGCTTGATACTTCAGAGGCTGTGTTTGTGTGTGAGTGGGTGTGTTTGTGTGATTGTGTGTGTGTGCACATATGTATGTGGATGTGCATGTGTGTGTAGGTGTGTGTGGGTGGGCATGTCTTTGTATGTGTGCATATGTACGTTTGTGTGTGCGTATGTCTTTGTGTATGTGTGTGCATGTCTGTGTATGTGTGTAGGTGTGTTTGTGTGCATACATATGCATCTTGTATGTGTGTTTGTGTGTGCATATATATGTGTCTTTGTGTATGTGTGTAGGTGTTTGTGTGTGCATGTGTGGATGTGCATATGTGTCTGTGTATGTGTGTGTAGGTAGGTGTGTTTGTGCATGTGTGCACATGTGTATATGTGGATGTGCATGTGTGTACACATGTGTTTTTGTGTAGGCAGGCAGGGGCTGACATTGGGTGCCTTCCTTAATGACTCTCCACCTTAATTTTTTTTTTTTTTTTTTTTTTCAAGGTTGGGTCCCACTCTAGCCCAGGCTGACCTGAAATTCATTTTGTAGTCTCAGGGTGGCCTGGAACTCATGGAGATCCTCCTACCTATGCCTCCCAAATGCTGGGATTAAAGGCATGTGCCACTATACCTGGTCTCCACTTTAATTTTTTCCTTTTTCCCTCTTCCTTCCCCCTCCCTTCCCCCTCCTTCCCTTCCCTTTCCTCTCCCCCTCCCTCCCTCCCTCCCTCCCTCTTTTCTTTCTTCCTTCTTTTCCTTCCTTCCTTCCTTCCTTCCTTCCCTTCCTTCCTTCCTTCCTTCCTTCTTCCTTCCTTCTTCTTCCTTCCTTCCTTCCCTTCCTTCCTTCCTTCCTTCCTCCTTCCTCCTTCCTTCCTTCCTTCCTCCCCTCCCCTCCCTTCCTTCCCTCCCTCCCCTCCTCCCTCCCTCCCTCCCTTCCTTCCTTCCTTCCTTGTCTCTCTCTATCCCAGGCTGACCTGGAATTCACTATGTAGTCTGAGGTTGGCCTCAAACTCACAGTGATCCTCCCACCTCTTTCTTCCACCCAGCTGAACCTTAATTTTTGAGACAGGATCTCTTGTCAAACCTAGAACTCACTGATTCAGCTAGACAAGCTAATCAGTAAGTCCTAGGTGCCCTCCTGTTTCCACCTCCCCAGCATTTAGGATTATAGGCATGCTGCTACCACACATGACTTCTGCAAGGGTGCTGAGATCTTAATGTATGTGTTTCTTAGTATTCTCATATGTATAGTGGGAGAGTGATATCCATTACAAGTAATTACTTTTTTTTTTTTTTTTTGCTATGATCTTACCTCAAAGCATGTACCCCCACATCTGGCTCAAAAAAGTATTAATTAAAATAATGTAAATAGCTATTTAGAATAATGACTTGCATGTAGCAGGATTTGATATGTGTTGTTTACCTTCATTTGCTAATTAACTTCAGTTTAAAAAAACCCAAAAATAAGTAAGCATGTTTTGGACGGGGCAGGGACCCTGTGCAGTGGGGCAGCAATGGGAATGAAGGTGGGGAAAAAATGAGCAAAAACAGCCCAAACAAACACAAACATCTCAATATACTTAAAGCTATAGACTCCTGTTCCACCTCTGAAAAAAGCCACAAGAAAAAGAAAACCACAAGGAAACCCACAAATGTCTTCCTGTTCCCACTGGTGAGTGCTTGAGGAACAGTGCAAAAGGGGAAGTGTCATGTATCACATCATAGTATGATGAAAGCGTAACAAATCTAGTTTGCTATGATTGTTTATATTGATTGTCAACTTGACAGGACCTAGAATCACAACACTGGCCTCTGGGCATGCCTGTGAGGGATTATCTGATGAGGTCAATTGAGGTGGGAAGACCCCATGGGTTGGGGTCTGGATTGTATAAAAGGAAAGTGCTGGCTGAACACCACCATTTATTCAGCTGTCTGCTTTCTTACTGTGCATTCAATGCAACCAGCTGCCCTAGGCTCCTGCCCTCCATGTCATCCCTGCATAATGGACTCTAACCTTGAACTGTGAGCTGAAATAACCCACTCCTCCTTAAGGTGCTTCTTGTCAGGTATTTGGTTGCAGCAGCGAGAAAGTAACTAATACAGTTGCTGTATATATAGGCTGTCTGAGAATGTATTTCTAGGTATCATTTTGTTTTGTTCAGTTTTTTTTTCTTTCAAGGGTCTTACTCTAGCCCAAGCTGACCTGGAACTCACTCTGTAGCCCATGCTGGCCTTGAACTCATGGTTATCCTCTTACTATAGGCATGAGCCACCAGGCCTGACTCTTTTAGATTTTTACAGGTATTTATAAGGTGTTCTGGAAAGAAACCCTTATTAATAAATTTTTTCATTAGAAGAGGTAAAAATGGCATTTCATTTAGATTTGATTTAATTTAATTTTTGAGGCAAGTCCAACAGATTGGCCTTTTTTTAATGCAAGAGAGCAGGAGAGAGTTGGGGGAGAGAATTGGTGCACCAGGGCCTCCAGCCACTGCAATTGAACTCCAGATGCATGTACCACCTTGTGAGTATATGTGACCTTGCACACTTGTGTCACTTTGTGTATCTGGCTTATGTGGGACCTAGAGATTTGAACTTGAGTCCTTAGGTTTTGCAGCAAGCACCTTAACCGCTAAGCCATCTTTCCAGCCCTAAATTTAATTTTCTTTCAAAATGATGGAGGTCACACTTCAAAAAAACTTTTTAAAAAAAATTTTATTTATTTGCAAACAGAGAGAGAGATAGAGAGAAGAGAGGAGAGACAGACCGAGAGAGAATGGACACACCAGGGCCTCTAGCCACTGCAAACGAACTCCAGACGCATGTGCCCCTATACATTTGGCTTACGTGGGTCCTGGGGAATTAAACCTGGGTCCCTTGGCTTTGCAGGCAAATGTCTTACTACTAACCCATTTCTCCAGTTCAAAAAAACCTTTTTATTGATAATTTTCATATATGTACATAATGTATTTTAATTATAATTGCCTCTCATTGCTTTCTTTTGTCCCCCCTCTAGCATGCCCCTTCCTCTTTCCAACTGTCCCTCTTCTATTTTGATGTTGTTTTCTCCTTCCTCCACCAGTCGTGTTGTCATGTCGATTTGTCCCAGTATTGTACAGGTAACATCAGCTGCTATGAGATCCTGAATGCACCAGCCACTTCGTGTCCAGAAGACAGTGTTCCAAAGCACTCTGCATCCTCCTGTTCTTACATTCTTTTTACCACCTTTTCCACAATGTTCCCTGAGCCTTGGTGGATGTGATGGACATGTCTCATTTGGTACTGAGCACTTAATGTCACTTCATGTCAGCACTTTGAGGAGTCTTGAGTCTCCCTAGTAGTTACTATCGTATGCAAAAAGGAAGCTCTTCTCTAACCAAAAGTGAGAGAAGCAATAATTTATGAACCTATGAATAACTATTTAAAATGTTTTATTTTTATTTATTTATTATTAGAGAGAGAGAGAGAAAGAAGGAATGGGCATGCCAGGGCCTCCAGTCACTGCAGAGGAACTCCAGACACACATATCACCTTGTGCATCTGGTTTATGTGGATCCTGGGGAATCCAACCTGGGTCCTTTGGCCATCTCTCCAGCCCATGAATAATTATTCAAAGGACAATTTGTTGGACACAGTAGTAGCTAATTCCCTAGGGCCTGTGACCTTCCTAACCAGAAGCTTTTGACTAGGTTTTCAATACCAGACATGAATTGGCCTCAAATCCAATCAGAAAACAGTTGGTTACTCCTATAACAATTGTGCCATTATGGCACAAGCTGGCACATCTTGCCTAGCTGGCTTGTGTAGTTTGCAGGGTCCAGTACTGGTTAAGACTGTGATGACTCCTCCCCCACCCCAGCAGCCTGCATAGCTCTTTCCAGCACTATGATAGCTAGTCAGGAGGCTTCCAGCTCAGCTCCATCTTGAATTCTCAGTTTTCTGCAACTGACACCTGTACTGTTTCTAATAATAGAGTCTTACCATATAATTCTGGTAGGCCCCAAGAGCATTGGCTTGTATTTTTTCATGGTGGGTGGGGGAAACTTAGGGTTTTTTTCCTGGCCAATAACTCATTGGAAGGTTTCCCATCACTGGCAGTGGGATTTTCCTGTAACAACTTATGGCTAAGATTATATTTTTAAATTATTTAACAAAGAAGTATGTTTTCATATGCTTTATTCATATTGTCTTTAGTTTTTTAATGTAAAAGTATTTATTTAATTACTATGAGCAAGACAAAGCAATAGAATTGTGCTTTTTGTTTGTCTTTAGTTTTGTCTAAGCCTCTCTTGACCTCCCTCCTCTCTCCCATCTCCTCCCGGACCCCCTTAGACCTTTCCACTCTCAGTGGAAAAGGTTTACTTACCTATCTCATATCTTCTTCTCTTAAAACCTCCCCTCCCTTCCCTGCTTATGGCCACGTTCTAGCTTCCTGGCCTCTACAAATCTAAAAAGTCAATGCTAGGATCCACATACAAGAGAGAAAATAGGCATTTCTTTATGAACCTGCATTACCTCACTTAGTATAATATTTTCCAGGTCCATCTATTTTCCTGAAAATTTCATGATTTTTTTTTTCTCTTTATACCTGAATAAAATTCCATTGTGTATTTACCACATCTTCATTATCTCTCCATCAGCTGATAAACATCTAGGCTGATTTCATTTCCTAGTTACTGTGAATAAGCAGCAATAAACATGGATGAACAAGTATCTTTATAGGGAATTATAGTGTCCTTCAAGTATATGACCAAGAGTGGTATAGATGGGCCATATAATAGATCTATTTTTAACTTTTTGAGACACCTCCATTGTGATTTTCATAATGGCTATCCTAGTAGTGAACAAGGATTCCTCTTTACCTACACCCTGGCCAGCATTTGTTGTCATTTGATGACATTAAAAAAATTTTTTTATTATTTACTAGCGAGAGAGGGAGGGAGAGAGAATGGGTGCACCAGGGCCTCTAGCCACTACAAATGAACTCCAGATGCATGTGCCACCTTGTGCCAGATGGCTTACGTGGGTACTTGGGAATTGAACTTGGGTCCTTAGGCTTTGCAGGCAAGTGCCTTAACTGCTAAGCCATCTCCCTGAGCCCTTTTTTTTGAGGGAGGGGTTTCGAGGTAGGGTCTTACTTTAGCCCAGGCTGACCTGGAATTCACTATGTAGTCTCAGGGTGGCCTTGACTCCTACCTCTGCTTCCCAAGTGCTGGGATTAAAGGTGTGAGCTACCATGCCCAACTTTTTTTTTCCTGTTTTTTTTTTTTTTTGAGGTAGGTTCTCGGTCATACCCAGGCTGACTTGGAACTCTCTCTGTAGTCCCAGGCTGGCCTTGAACTCACAGCAATCCTCCTACCACTGCCTACTGTGTCTTGAGATTAAAGGCATGTGCCAGCACACCCAGTGACAAATTAAAAAAATTTTTTTTTGTTTATTTTTATTTATTTGAGAGCAACAGACAGAGAAAGAGGCAGAGAGAGAGAGAGAGAGAGAGAGAGAGAGGGCGAGCACGCAAGAGGGCCTCTAGCCACTGTAAACAAATTCCAGATGCATGCATTTTCCTTAGACAAAACCGCCACCTTGAAGATGGAATCTCAAAGTAGTTTTAATTTACATTTTCCATTGAATATTAAAAAATATTTATTATCCATTTATATTTCTTCTTTTGGGAACTTTTTGTTCAGTTCTATACCCTATTTTTAATTTTAAAAGATTATTTGGGCAATGAAATCCAGTCTCAAGGCAGGCTGGCCTTGAACTCACAGCAATCCTCCTACCACTGCCTACTGTGTCTTGAGATTAAAGGCATGTGCCAGCAGTGACAAATTAAAAAAATTTTTTTGTTTTATTTTTATTTATTTGAGAGCAACAGACAGAGAAAGAGGCAGAGAGAGAGAGAGAGCGCCAAGAGTCTAGCCACTGTAAACAAATTCCAGATGCATCTTGATCTGGCTTACTACTGGGGTCCTTAGGCTTCATAGGCAAGCGCTTAACCGCTAAATCATCTTTCCAGCCCCTGGCGACAAATTTTTTGATGACAGCTATTCTGATTGGGGTGAGATGGAATCTCAAAGTAGTTTTAATTTACATTTTCCATTGAATATTAAAAAATATTTATTATCCATTTATATTTCTTCTTTTGGGAACTTTTTGTTCAGTTCTATACCCTATTTTTAATTTTTAAAAGATTATTTGAGAGAGGGAAGGCAATGAAATCCAGTCTCAAGCACCACATTATGCATCTATTTGACTTTATGTGAATACTGGGGAGTTGAACCCTGGCTGGCAAGCTTATCAGGCAAGTGCCTTTAACCACTGAGCAATCTCCCTAGCTCCTCAAATCCCATTTTTTAAGTCATGAGAGAGAGGGAGAGAGAACTGGTGCGCCAGGGCCTTCAGCCACTGCAAATGAACTCCAGATGCGTGCACCACCTTGTGCGCATGTGTGACCTTGCATGCTTGTGTCACCTTGTGTGTCTGGCTTAAGTGGGACCTGGAGAGTTGAACATGGGTCCTTAGGCTTCGTAGGCAAGCACCTTAACTGCTAAGCCATCTCTCCAGCCCTCAAATCCCATTTTTATTTATTTATTTATTTTGACAGAGAAAGAGGGGAGAGAGAGAGAGAGAGAGAGAGAATGGGCATGCCAGGGTCTCCAGCCACTGCAAACTAACTCCAGACGTGTGTGCCCCTTGTGCATCTGGCTAACGTGGGTCCTGGGGAATTGAACCTAGGTCCTTTGGCTTTGCATGCAAACGCCTTAACTGCTAAGCCATCCCTCCAGCCCCTCAAATCCCATTTTTTATTGGGTTGTTTGATTTTTTTATTATTATTTAGTTTTTTGAGTTCTTTTTTCCAAAATAAATCTATAGTTTTATTAAGACAAAAAGTGACCGTATGGTATGAAGTTTACATTTTAAACAAAATTTTCAGACATCTAACACATGCCTAAAACGATTTAACAGTGTAGCTTTAGATGCACGTCTAGACAATACCAAGAAGTGATAGGTCTCATGATTTAAGACAGAGCATTTTGGGTGTCAATTAATCTGAAGATTTTATTTTGTGTTTTCAAGTGAATCACTACCCCAATATGAAAGTTAATTATCTCTTGAGACCAGAGCTTTTGAAGTGTTCAACCCTTGAATTGACTCAATGAAATTTGTGCTATTGGTGACTAAACCCTGCCACTAAGTTTCAGAATTCAAAGTTGAAAAAACAGGTTCCAATAGTTTTCCACCTTAAGAACAGGCTCTCCTATGCCACCCTCTGCCCTTCCCACAATGCTTCAGCCAGTGGTTTGGATGGACAAACTGGTATTTATAACTCCATGATTGGAAATGAAAGGGTCTGATTTTCCCCTCCTGATTTCAATATTAGCACCTCTGAGGCGAAATGATCTGAATATACTCTCCAATTAAAGACTTTCCTGCTTCAGTTTTCATCTTGAACATGGCTTTGGTAAACTTAGGAACTGTCTTTGTCCTGTATGGGCCACATGAAGTCCAGGTAGGGTTTTTGAGTTCAAGACCAATCAGAGAGGAATTGATTTCCCCCATTATAGACATGCCATGTCCTGACTGGCTACTTGTAAGGCTTACAAGGTCCACTGCTGGTTAAGACCACTGATGACCTTTCTTCCCACAGAAGCTGGATAGCTTCTTCCAGCATCCTGACAGCTGCTAGTCAACAGGGAGGAGGGCTTCCTGCTCAGCTCCAGCTTGATTTCTCAGTGGCCTACAACTCAAGCATGCAGAATCTTCAGCAAGAGGGTCTTACTATTAGTTCTGCCACACTTTATTTTTAGACAAGCACTTCCTATATAGTCAAGGCTGTCCTGGGACTCACTATACTGTAGCACAGGATGGCCTTGACCTCATAGCAATCTGCCTCAGCTTCCAAAGTGCTAAGATTACAGGCTGATGTACCATGCCTGCCTCCCAGTCCTTTCTGTCTTTAAATTTATTATTATTGTTTTTATTTTGATACAGGGAAAAAGATGCAGAACAAAAGGGCAGTCTGGACTTTACTTGTTTGGAAGATGCATGGTGGGCTGCATCTTGTGAAGTGCTCTGTTTTCCCAAGGTTATGCATGTGGTGGTGTAATAGGGAGCTATCTTGAGAAGATTGATCCTGACTTTCCATCTTTGAGAAACACAAGGCCCATGTTTTTCCTCCCCTGGAACTCACAAAAAATATTGCCACTCTGTCCCAGCCAGCATCTGTCTGTGGCCCAGTATTACACTCTACCAGAGCAATCAAGTCTGTGAAAGTATTGCAGTGTTGTGAGAACTACAGAGAAAATGAGATCCCTACACGTTGACACAGTATGTCCTGTGTCAAAATATACTAATCCCCACCACAGAAGTAGCAGGGAAACTGTACTGCAATATTCATTTGGAAAGATATTCTACATTTTACAATAGTCTGATATCCATGGACACATCAAATGAACTCTTCCATAGTAAAACCTCTCACATGAGGGTCTTTACATGTTCAGATCTCAGTTGATAACTACAAGAAATATGAAAGCAAGCCGGGCGTGGTGGCGCACACCTTTAATCCCAGCACTTGGGAGGCAGAGGTAGGAGGATTGCCGTGAGTTTGAGGCCACCCTGAGACTACATAGTGAATTCCAAGTCAGCCTGAGCTAGAGTGAGACCCTACCTTGAAAAACCAAAAAAAAAAAAAAAAAAAAAAAAAAAAATATGAAAGCAAGGCAACATGACCCCTCTAAAAGTTCAAAATTCTTTAGCTCCTTCACAGGTTTTGAAGTGAATAAAATACCAAAGAATTCAAATGAATGAATTTTAAAAATGATCAGTGAATTCCAAGAAAATACAGAAAAATATTGAATGAATTAAGGAAGAAAACAGAAAATATGAATGAGAAATTTAATACAGATAGAAGTTTTGAAAAATAACCAAATAGAAATCTGGAAATGAAGGGCCTAGGAAACCCCAAAACTCAGTGGAAATCCTCACTAATAGACTATATCAAGCACAAGAGAAAAGGTTTTGGCTTGAAGAATATAATAAAGAAAAAAACATGAACAAAACCTTTGGGACATGATTAAAGATCAAACTTGAGTATTTTTGATATAGAAGAAGACACTGAAGTATAGATTAAAGGCACAGAAAACTTATTCAGTGGAACAATAGTAAATTCTCAAATCTTGGGAAAGAAAGACTTGAAGCTACAGGGGACATTTAGAACCCAAAATAGACATGACCATAAATTTACCTCCTATATATATTTTATATATGTGCATGTCATGAATACAAAACAAAGAATATTGAAGCTATAAGAAGCACCAAGTCACTTATGAAAGCAAAACTATCAGAATGAGAGCAAATTTCTCTACAGAAAGTCTAAAGTCCAGGAAGGCATGGGTAATATATTTTAAGCCTTGAAGGAACATAAATGTCATTTTTTGTAGATCATTTTTTGTAGACTATGTTTTGCAAAATTATCCTTTCAAATCTAAGGAAGTGGAAGGCTTTCCAAAATACACAAACCTACTTTCTGCCCATGGGGCTTGGGGTGTAGCTTCTTTGGTAGAGTGTTCACCTACCATGCACCAAGCTCCAGGCTCACTCTCCAGCATAAACTTGGTATAGTGCCACATGCCTGGAATCCAAGCCATCAGGAGATAGAAACAGGAGAATCAAAAGTTTTGAGTACCTGAGTTCAGACACCCAGGGCCCATGTTAAAGCTGTCAGCTCTGATGGGTTCCTGTAATCCCAGTTTTCTGATGTTGAGATGGGAGGCAGAGACATGAGAACTTCCTGGAAACTTACAGACCAGCAGCTTGACAGATACGCCTGTGAACAAGAACAAGAGATTGCTTCAAATGAGATGGAAGGTGAGGACTGAATCCTGAAAGTTGTCCTCTGATCTCCACGTGCATGCTCTGACATGTGCACGCCTGCCCTCACACATATGAATTCACATACAACACACACATATGGTGTTTAAGTGTAAAATTTCCCCAACAGACTTCTGTGCTTGTGATTAAGTCCCATACTTAATATTCTGCTAATGGAACACATGGGAGGTTGAACCTTGCTGGAGGATGTGTTTTGCTTGGAGTGTTATAGCCCAGTCTTGCTTGCTCCACTCTGCTCACTGTCACTAATTCCCCTCTCTGATGTGAAGATGTGATGTCTGGCTGTCTGCTTCTGCCATGATTTCCCTGCCATGATGAAACTTCCCCCAAAACTCAGCCAGAAATAAACCCTTTCCTTCCATAAGCTGCTTTTGTTTGGGCGTTTGTCCCAGCAATGAGAAAATAGCTGCTACAGAATATTTGTAGTTAGAACAATTGCTGTAATAGACTTGACTGTGTTTTTTAGTCTTTTGAAGCTGGTTTGTGGCAAGTATATGGAAGAGTTTTGAACTTTGGACTAGAGGAGCTCTACAGAGGAATAAGCAGAGCTTAACAGGCTGTACTGACAAGAGTTTGAAAGACCAAAATGCAGACAAAAGTATACTGGAGTCTAGGTGTATGAGGTTTCAATGAGGAAAAAAGTACGTCATTAGGAGCTGGGTTAGAGACATTTTGTATGATACTCTAGCAAAGAGGATGGTTGCATTCTGCCTTTGTCCTTAGTACTTAAGCAAAGTTTAATTGAAAAATAGTGGACTGGTCTATTTGGCAGAGGTAATTCACATAGAGGAGAAGGATATGGAATATATAAAGTTTGGCACAGGAAATGCACACAACTTTCAGGTCCTAGGCCCATAGACTGAAACTGCTTCAGCTGCAATTGTTAAATTACCACCATTAAGGATGGGCCAGCTGCTCTAAATTGAGATAATTGGAAAAATGGCCTTAGAATGAAACCCAACCCATTGACGGCTTCAAGCTAAGTATTCTTTTGAAAGGAAAAGGCCCAAAGGGAGAATGTGAGAATGCATTTTTCTGTTCTCCAGTGTCAGCCAGCAGGGGCTGCTGCAGCTGTGGTCAAAAGTCAAGCTTCATTCCCACCTGGCAGAGGCTGGAGAAGTCACCCAGGTGGTGCTGGTTTCGGAGGAGCAGGAGACATGCTGGGGAATTGGAGGACCTGGAGGCTGCTCTCTCCATGGGGCAGAATTTGTCAGGCTTTTTGGAGCCCACGGCATTTCATTGTGAGTCCAGGATGCCAGACATGTAGCTGCAGGATCTGATGTTTGCCTACTGGGTTTTCCATCTTGTATTGGTCCAGTCTTCTTACCTTGTTATGCCCCCATTCCTCCTTTTTGGAATGGAATGTTTACTTACTATCATTATGTGTTGGAAGCGTGTAACTTTTTTTTTTTCTTCTGTCAATAGATAAGTGTTTATTGCTGCACTATTCACAGTAGCCAAAATAAGGAATTTGACTAGGTGTGGTACATATACACACAATTACATTTTATTCAACTGTAAAGAGAAATGAAAGTGTAACACAAGAAAATGGATGGAAGCCGGGCATTGTGATGCATGCCTTTAATCCCAGCACTCACTTGGGAGGCAGAGGTAGGAGGATCACTATAAGTTCAAGGCCAGCTGAGACTACATAGTGAATTCCAGGTCAACCTGGGCTAGAGTGAGACCCTACCTCAAAAAACCAAACAAAACAAAGCAAATAAAAAGAAAATGGATGGAATGGAAGCTTCATCATAATAAGTGAAAAAAAACCCAGTCTCATAAAGAAAAATATTGATCCGGGCATGGTGGTGCATGCCTTTAATTCTAACACTTGGTAGGCAGGGGAAGGAGGATCCCTGTGAGTTTAAGGCCAGCCTGAGACTACAGAGTGAGTTCCAGGTCAGTCTGGGCTAGAGTGAGACCCGACCTGGAAAAAAAGAAAATAAAACTTTATCTCGGATTGCCAAGAGTTTGAGGCCACTCTGAGACTACATAGTGAATTCCAGGTCAGCCTGGGCTAGAACAAGACCCTACTTCAAAAAAATAAAACAGCTGGGTGTGGTGGCGCACGCCTTTAATCCCAGCACTCGGGAGGCAGAGGTAGGTAGGAGGTTCAAGGCCACCCTGAGACTACATGAGGTCAGCCTGGGGCCACCCTGAAAAAAAAAAAAAAAAAAAAAAAAGCTGGGTGTGGTGGCGCACGCCTACCCACAGGTAGGAGGATCCAGGCCAGCCTGAGCTAGAGTGAGACCCTACCTCGAAAAACAAAAACAAAACAAAAAAAAGTCTCAGCAAAACTCATTTTTTTGTATGCTAACCAAAAACTTACTTTTTTTTTTTTTTTTTCCAAGGTAGGGTCTCACTCTGGCCCAGGCTGACCTGGAATTAACTGTATTCTCAGGGGTGGCCTCGAATTTATGCGATTCTCCTACCTCTGCTTCCTGAGTGCTGGGATTAAAGGCGTGCACCACCACCCCTGGCCAAAATCTTACTTTTAAAAAAGTTGCTGGAGGGATGGCTTAGCAGTTAAGGTGTTTGCTTGCAAAGCCAAAGGACCCAGGTTTGATTGCCCAGGACCTATGTGAGCCAGATGCACAAGGTGACCCAGGAGTCTGAAATTCATTTGCAGTGGCTAGAGGCCCTGGCGTGCCCATTCTCTCTCTCTCTCTCTCTACCTCCTTTTCTCTCTGTCTAATAAATAAGTAAAATAAATATTTTTTTAAGTTGCTGGAGGGGCTGGAAAGATGGCTTAGCACTTGAGGCACTTGCCTGCAAAATCAATGGACCGAGGTTTGATTGCCCAGTACCCATGTAAAACTGGGTGCACAAGGTGGCACATGCATCTGGAGTTTGCTTGCAGTGGCTGGAGACTCTGGCATGCCTATTTTCTCTCTCCCTACCTCGCTCAATGAAATAAAAAGATGTTTAAAAAATGGCTGGAGTCTTTCTGTATTTCATAGTTGGAAGTTCTGCTTTGTATTCTTCATGTCCTTTTTTTTTTTTTGGTTTTTCAAGGTAGGGTCTTGCTCTAGCCCAGGCTGACCTGGAATTCACTATGTAGTTTCAGGGTGGCCTCAAACTTACAGCGACCCTCCTACCTCTGCCTCCTGAGTGCTGGGATTAAAGGTGTGCACTACCACATTCTGCTCTTTTTCATCTTTTAAAAAAAAAAATATATATATATATATATTTAAATTTATTTGAGAGAGACATGGGCACGCCAGTGGCCTGTCAGTCACTGTGAACGAACTCCAGACACATGTGCCCCCTTGTGGGAAAGTGTGGCATTGTGTCCTTCTGTCACTTTTTGCGTCTGGCTAAATGTGGGACCTGGAGGTTGGAACTGGGGGTCTTAGGCTTGGCAGGCAGGCGCCTTAACCACCAAGCCATCTCTCCAGCCCCATCTTTTTTTTTTTTTTAACATTGTTCTGAGCCATGTGGTGGCACATACCTTTATTCATTTATTTGACAGAGAAAGAGGGAGAGAGAGAGAATGGGCGTGCCAGGACCTCTAGCCACTGCAAATGAACTCCAGACATGAGTGCCCTCTTGTGCATCTGGCTAACATGGGTTTTGAGGAATCGAACCAGGATCCTTTGGCTTTGCAGGCAAATTCCTTAACCACTAAGTCATCCCTCCAGCCCTCTTTTTCATCTTTTAATCGTATTTATTTATTTCCAAGCAGAGAGACAGCTAGGAGAGAGAGAGAGAGAGAGAATGGATACACCAGGGCCTCTGGCCACTGCAGACAAACTCTAGATGCATGTGTCACCTTGTGATTTTGGCTTATGTAGGTACTGGGAAATCAAACTGGGGTCCTTAGGCTTTGCAGGCAAGTGCCTTAATTGCCAAACCATCTCTCCAGCCCTATTTTAATCGTTTTTATTTTTATTTATTTATTTATTAGAGATGGATAAAGTGTGTGAGAATGGGCACACAGATGCATGCACCATCATGTGCTTATGTGGGACCTGGAAAATCGCACCTGGGTCCTTAGGCTTCACAGCATGTGCCTTAACTGCTAAGCCATCTCTCTAGCCCTTTAATCATTTTTGACATGTAAATCCTCTCTAGGACATTGATCCACTTAAAAAAAAATTAAAGCTAGCTGTGATGGTGAATGCCTTTAATCTCAGCACTTGGGAGGCAGAAGTAGGAGGATCACTGTGAGTTCCAGGCCACCCTGAGATTACCTAGTTAATTCCAGGTCAGCTTGGGCTAGTGTGAGGCCATAAACTATTTTTATTGAGAGAGGGAGAGAGAGAGAAAGAGGAGAGAGAGAGAAAGGGGGAGGGTGAGTATGGATGTACCATGTACCACTTTGTACATCTGGTTTTATGTGGGTGCTGGAGAATTGAACCATGGCCATCAGGCTTTGCAAGCAAGCACTTTTAACCACTGAGCCATCTTTCCAGCACTGATCCACGTTTTTTTGGTTTTTCAAGGTAGGGTCTCACTCTAGTCCAGGCTGACGTGGAATTTACTATGTAGTCTCAGGGTGGCCTTGAACTCATGGCGATCCTCCTACCTCTGCCTCCCGAGTGCTGGGATTAAAGGTGTGTGCCACCATGCCTGGCTCTTTAATTCATTATTTACTTTCTTGTTCTCTGTGGAAGTATGTAACTTTTATTTTGACTTTACTGTGCTCACAGTTAGGATTGTCTGGAGTTTCAGATGGGAATTTGAATTCTTGAACAGTGTTGGGATTGTTAAAGACTATGGGGACTTTTAAAGTTGGACTAAATGCATTTTACATCAGGTATGGCCATGAGTCTACTGGGGCCAGGGGTGGAACGTGGTGGTTTGAATGTAAACTGTCCCTCATAGACTGATGTGTTTGTGATTAACCCTCATAATCCTTATACTTAATACCCAGCTGGTGGAGACTTTTGAGGGTGGAGCTTACTGGAGGATGTGTGTGGTATTACAGCTCAGCCATGCTTAGTGCACTTGGTGTGCTCTTGCTACTTCCTCCCTGCTGATGTGAAGATGTGATGACCAGATGTCTGCTCCTGCCATGCTTTCCCCACTATGTCGAAACTTCCCCTCTTAACTGTAAGCTGGAAATAAATCCTTTTCTTCCAGAAGCTGCTTCTGGTCAGGTGTTTTGTTCCAGCTATACATACACTCTTAAAAAGTTCAAGCTGAGGGCTGGAGAGATGGCTTGGTGGTTATGGCACTTGCCTGCAAAGCCAAAGGATCTCAGTTTGATTCTCCAGGACCCATGTGACCCAGATGCACAAGGGGGCACATGCGTCTGGAGTTCGTTTGCAGTGGCTGGAAGCCCTGGCATGCCCATTCTCTCTCTCTCTCTCTCTGCCTCTTTCTCAAATAAATAATAAGATTATATATATAAAGTTCAAACTGAGCCAGGCTTGGTGGTGCACTTCTTTAATCTCAGTGCTCGGGAGGCAGAGGTAGGAGGATCACCATGTGTTCTTGAGGCTGACCTGGAATTGACTGTGTAGTCTCAGAGTGACTTTGAACTCACAGCAATCCTCCTACCTCTGACTCCCGAGTGCTGGGATTAAAGGTGTGCACCACCATGCCCAGACAGTTTTTACTTATTATTTGAGAAAGAGAGAAGAGGTACAGAGAGAGAGAGAGAGAGAGAGAGAGAGAGAGAGAGAGAGAGAGAGAGAGAATGGGTATGCCAGGGCCTCTGGCTCCTGCCAACAAACTCCAGACACGTGCAACACCTTGTGCACCTGGTTTACATGGGTACTGGGAAATCCAACCTGGGTCATTCAGCTTTGCAGGCAAGTGCCTTAACCGCTAAGCTGTTTTTCCAGCCCAACTTTTCCAGTTCTCAATCATCCTTAAAATTGTATGTGGGGAGTTCCATCGGCTGCGGGAGCGGAGAGTCCTCAGCTATTCCACCTCGGCTTCCTAGTCACCATCACACCCCGGGAGGAGCAGCTGCCTCAGGTGGCCACCGTCACTGCCACCGTCCCCATCACATTGAGCAGCCAGGGGCCAGTTGAGACACACGCCCAGCTGGGCAGGACAGGCAGGGTCAGCAGTGCAGGGAGCCCTGCAGGTGGGGACAAGAAGGTCATCACAACGAAGGTTTTGGGAACAGTAAAACGGTTCAGTGTAAGGAACAGGTATGGTTTCATCAACAGAATGACACCAGGGAAGATGTATTTATACACCAGACTGCTGTAAAAAAGAACCCCGGAAGTACCTTTGCAGTGTAGGAGATAGGATGTGGCGTTTGATGTTGATGTCACAGGCCCTGCTGCAGCTCCAGCTCCAGCTCAAGGCAATAACCATGCAGAAGACATAACCATTTACCTATCTCTGCCTCCTGAGTGCTGGGATTAAAGGCGTGTGCCACTGTGCCTGCCTTGATACACTTTTGAGTGCTCAGTGGATCATTGAAGAAATTGAGGGAAAATTAAAAACTTTCTAGACTCAAATGAAAATAACGTATAGCTAATTGGACATAGTAAACACAATTCTAAGGGGGAATTTTGCAGCTATGAGTGTTTACATTAAGAATCAGAGATTTCGGGCTGGAGAGATGGCTTAGTGGTTAAATGCTTGCTTGTGAAGCCTAAGGACCCTGGTTCAAGGCTCCATTCTCCAGGACCCATGTAAGCCAGATGCACAAGGGGGCGCCCGCATCTGGAGTTCATTTGCAGTGGCTACAGGCCCTGGCATGCCCATTCTCTCTCTCTCTACATGTCTATTTCTGTATCTCTCTCCCTCTCTCAAATAAATAAATAATAAAATATTAAAAAAAAAAAAGAATCAGAGATTTCGGGCAGGAGAGATGGTTTAGCGGTTAAGGCGCCTGCCTGCTAAGCCTAAGAACCCAGTTCCAATCTCCAGGTCCCGCGTTTAGCCAGATGCAGTGATGCAAGGGCGCAATGCCACACTTGACTACAAGGGGGCGCACACATCTGGATTTTGTTCACAGCAGCTGAGAGACTGCTGGCGCACCCATCTCTATCTGTCTCCCTCTCCCTCTCTGTCTCTCTCTCTGTCTCTCAAAAATAAATAAAATAATAAAAAAATTAAAAAAAAAAGAATCAGAGGTTTCAAGTGAAAAGCCTAATGATGCATCTCAATATTTTAGAAGAAAAACTCCAAACCAAACTCCAAACCAGTAGAAGGAAAGAAAGATGATCAGGGGCTAAAATCAATGCACTAGAGACCAAAAGAAAACCGCAAAGCTGGGCGTTTAAAACAGGCGATTAAAGCACGCCTTTAATCCCAGCACTGGGGAGGCAGAGGTAGGAGGATCGCTGTGAGTTCAAGGCTACCCTGAGACTACATAGTGAATTCCAGATCAGCCTGGGCCAGAGTGAGACCCTACCTCAAAAAACCAAAAAAATAAATAAAAATTAAAAACAAAACAAAACAAAAAAACAAATAAAACCCACAAAGACCAGTGAAAGAAAGAGTTGTTTGTAAAGAAAATTGTTAAATGGAGCAAAAGAAAAGGACCAAAGTAACATGTTTAGAAATGAAAAAGTTGGTGCTGGGGGTGTAGCTCCATGGTAGAGTGCTTAGCTAGCATCCATGTGGCCCTGGATTCGATCCCCAGCACAGAAAACAAAATAACAAGGAAGACAAAAGGTGACTGCCATACAGATGCTACTGAAATCCCAAGAATCATTAAGAATTATTTTGAAAAAAAAATTACACCACATTGGAAAACGTTTTTAATTTTTGTTTTTTAGAAAGTATCTCATGGTGCCCAGACTGGCCTGGTGCTCACTATGTAGCTGAGAATGATTTTGACCTTCGATTCTTTAGCATCCACCTCTCTGAGTGCTAGGAGTACCTGCATGGACCACCTACCTCACATTGAGAAACCTTTAGAAAAAATGGCTAAATTTATAGACGCACATAACCTATAAAAATGGAATCAAGGACTTGAGATATGGCTTAGTGGTTAAGGCATTTGCCTGCAAAGCCTAAGGACCCAGGTTTGATTCCTCAGGACCCAAGTAAGCCAGATGCTCAAGGTGGAACATGAGTCGAGTTTATTTGCAGTGGCTGGAGGTCCTGGCACACCCATTCTCTCTCTGTGTGCCTCCTCTTCCTCTCTCTTCTGTCTCAAATAAATAAGTAAAATATTTTTAAAAATTGAATGGGCTGGAGGGATGGCTTAGCAGTTAACATGCTTGCCTGCAAAGTCAAAGGACCCAGGTTCAATTCCCCAGGACCCACGTAAACCAGATGCACAAGGTGTTGCATACCTGGAGTTCATTTGCAGTGGCTGGGGGCCCTGGCACACCCATTCTCTCTCTCTCTCTTTATCTAAAATAAATAATAATTAAAATTAAAAAGAAATTGAATCAAGCCAGGCATGGTGTGCACGCCTTTGATCCCAGCACTTGGGAGGCAGAGTAGGAGGAACACTATGAGTTTGAGGCCCGCCTGGGACTATAGAGTGAGTTCTAGGTCAGCCTGAGCTGGAATGAGACCCTACCTTGAAAGAAAACAAACAAACAAAAAATGAATTTGGAGAGAGGCTAGGGACATGGCTCAGTGGATAAAGATGTTTGCTTTCAAAGTCAGCCAGCCCAGGTTTGATTCCCCAATACCTATATAAAGCCAGATGCACAAAGTGGCACATGCATCTGGAGTTCATTTTTAATGGCAAGAGGCCCTGATGTGCCCATTCCTCCTTTCCACCTTTTCAAATGAATAAAAAAAAATTTTTTTATAGGTCAGGTCTTACTCTAAGGCTGACCTCAAACTCATTCTGTAGTCCCAGGCTGGCCTCACACTGTAAGCATTCCTCTTACCTCTGCCTCCCAAGTGCTATGATTAAAGGCATGCACCACTATTCCTAGTTTAAATAAAAATATTTTTTATTTTTTTATTTTTTTGAGGTAGGATCTCACTCTAGCCCAGGCTGACCTGGAATTCACTCTGTATTCTCAGGGTGATCTCGAACTCATAGTGATCCTCCTACCTTTGCCTCCCAAGTGCTGGGATTAAAGGCGTGCCACCACTACGCCTGGCTTAAAAATATTTTTAAAATTGAGCTGAGGATATGAAAAACCAAAACAAATCAATAACAGCTAACAGGATTGAAACAATAATGAAGTCTCCAGGACAGAAAAGCCAGAGCTGGGCAGATTAAGTGTTGGATTCTGCCTTACTATTTTGGTGTTTGTGGAGTGTGAATGCATGTATGCACATGCATGCACCCCATGAGCACACATGCAGAGGCCAGAGGAAGATGTCAGGTGGTCCTCCATCATTTCTGCCTTACTTACCTGAGTCTGAGTCTCTCACTGAATCTGGAGTTTCCCAGTTTTTTACTTTTGTTGTTTTGGTTTTTCCAGGAAGGATTTTACTCCAGCCCAGGCTGACCTGGAATTTACTATGTAGTCTTAGGATGACCTCGAACTCACAGTGATCCTCCTACTTCTGCCTCCTGAGTGCTGGGATTAAAGGCATGTGCCACTATGTCTGGCTATAATCAGTTAGGTTAGAGCAAGACTTGACTTCCAAAAAAGCCAATAATAGTAATAACAACAATAATAATTAGTCCAATTAATAAATGGGTGTCTGAGCCAGGTGTGGTCAACCTGGGCTATAGTGAGACCCTACCTTGAAAAACAAAAAATAAATAAATGAGTGTCTGAAGGCATGGTGGTGCATGCTTGTGATCCCAGCAGTTGGTAGGTAAGAAGATTACCAATTGGAGGCTTGCTTGGGCTACATAGTGAGACCCTGTATTTTTTTTTTTTTTGTTTTGTTTTTTGAAGTAAGTTCTCGCTCTAGCCCAGGCTGACCTGGAATTCATTCTGTATTCTCAGGGTGGCCTCAAACTCATGGCAATCCTCCTACCTCTGCCTCCCGATTGCTGGGATTAAAGGCGTGCACCACCACACCCGCTTAGACCCTGTTGTTTTAAAGCCACATGAAATGAAAACAAACTCACGTACACACACACACACACACACACACACACACACGTACACATACACGTACATGCATGCACACTCATATGTACAAACAACATTCAATTCTGTCTCAACACAGAATTTCTCATCATTATCTACCAATGGAGGAAAAAAGAAATGCTTATAAAGATGTGAGGATATGAGGCTGAAGAGATGGCTTAGTGGTTAAGGCACATGCCTGTGAAGCCTAAAGACCCTGGTTTGAATCTCCAGGTCCCATGTAAGCCAGATGCACATGGTGGCACATGTGTCTGGAGTTCGTTTGCAGTGGCTAGAGGCCCTGGCGCACCCATTCTCACTCTCCCCCCATCTCTCTCTCCTTCTCTCTGTCTCTAATAAATAAATAAAAATAAAATCTTTAAAAAATTAAGACAAAAACAAAAACATTAAATATTAAAACATATATAAAAATACAAAAACAAAAATATTAAAACAAAAACAAAAAGATGTGAGGATATATGCACCCTTACATACTGCTGGGATTGTCCATTAGTATAGTCACTCTGGAAATCAGTATGGAGGTTCCTCAAAAAAGTAAAAATGAAGCCGGGCGTGGTGGCGCACACCTTTAATCACAGCACTCGGGAGGCAGAAGTAGGAGGATCACCGTGAGTTCAAGGCCACTCTGAGACTACATAGTTAATTCCAGGTCAGCCTGGGCCAGAGTGAGACCCTACCTCGAAAAACCAAAAAAAAAAAAAAAAAAAAAGCTGGGGGCGGGCTGGAGAGATGGCTCAGTGGTTAAAGGCACTTGCTTGCAAAGACTGATGGCCTGGGTTTGATTCCCTAGTACCTACCGAAAGCCAGATGCACAAAGTGGCACATGTGTCTGGAGTTTGTTTGCAGTGGCAGGAGGTCCTGGTGAGTCATTCTGTTTTCTCCTTCTCTTTCTCTCTCTCTCTCAAAAAAAAAAAAAAAAAAAAAAAAAAAAAAATCCAAAACCTAAAAATAGAAGCCTAGGGAAATGGCTCAGTGGTTAAAGGCACTTTCTTGCAAAGCCTGGTGGCCCAGGTTTGATTCCCCAGTACCCACATAAAGCCAGATACAAGTAGCTCATGTGTTTGGAGTTTGCAGAGGCAGGAGGCCCTGACATGCCTATTCTCTCCCTTCCTCTGTTTCTCAATTAAAAAAAAAACTAGGGCTGGAAAGATGGCTTAGTGGTAAGCTTAAGAACTCATGTTCGAATCTCCAGGTCCCATGTAAACCAAGACACACAGCATAATAAGCATGCAATGTCGCACACGTGCACAAGGGAGTTAATGACAGTGGTTCTGGAGTTAATTACAGTGGTTGGAGGCCCTGGCATGCCAATTCTCTTTTTCCCACATTAAAAAGAAAATCCAAAAAACTAAAAATGGAACCATTGTATAATCCAGAGGTACCGTTCCTGGCTTCATCCCCCAAGGAATGAAAACATATCCAGTGCCATGTTTCTGTAGCAGTAGCCACAGCAGCCCAGTTATAGAATAAGCCCAGGTGTCCGTCATTGAACAGATACTTAAAGAAAATATTCTACTAACTGCCCACCAGAACTACATGGTGACACCCTGTTGCTGAAGACACCTCATGCTTGGGCTGAGGTCACTGAGAAATCAAGGTGGAGTTGAGTTGACCTCCTTCCTGTTGACTAGCTGTTATGATGTTAGAAAGAACTATGCAGCGTATTGGAGGAGAAGAGTCATTAATGGTCTTAACCAGCAGTGGACCCTGAAAAGTTTACAACTGACCAGTCAGGCTAAATGTACCAACTTGTACAATGGTGGCATGTCTGTTATGGGGGGAAGCCAGCTGTTCTTTGATTGGACTTGAGGCTGCTCCACAGGAGTGAATTCCTGGCTGGTACCGAAAACCTCATCAAAAGCCTGTGGCAGGGCTGGAGAGATTGCTCAGCAGTTAAGATGCTTGCCTACAAAGCCTAAGGACCTGGGTTTGATTCCCCATTGCCCACCTAAAGCCAGCTGCACAAGGTGGCATGTGTCTGGAGTTTGTTTGCAGTGGCTAGAGGCCCTGGTATGCCCATTCTCTCTCTCATCTGCCTCTTTCTCTCTAATAAAAAAATAAATTCTTAAAAAAAACCTATGGCTTGAGAATTCATAAGCCCTAGGGGGAAACTACTACAGTTGTTTGGCTAAATTGATGTATTATGTCTACCAAACTGCCCTCTAAACATTTAATGCTTATTCCCATTTGTTAATGATACTCTCATTTTTGGTTAGAGAAGCATCTCTTTTCTGATGGTGGTGATCACTGGGATGTTTTGTCAGAGTGCCAAGAAGAAAAGACAGTGGAGTGTTCAGTACTAAGTAAGACATCTCTTTCACACCCTACAATGCTCAGGGAGCATTGGAGAAGAGGTGGTGGAAAGAATGTAAGAGCCAAAGGAAGGGAGGAGTGCTTACAATGTCATATTCTAGATAAAAAGTGGTCGTGGCATTCATGACCTCATAGTGGCTGATGCTAACTACACAAGACCTGCAAATAGGGCTGGAGAGATGACTTAATGATAAAGGTGCTTGCCTGTGAAGCCTAAGAACCCACGTTTGATTCTCCAGGTCCCATGTAAGCCAGATGCACAAAGTGGCACATATGTCTGGAGTTCGTTTGCAGTGGCTGGAGGCACTGGTGCACCCATTTTCTCTCTCTCCCTCCCTTTCTCCCTTTCTTTCTGTCTCAAATAAAAATAAATAAGTGAAATAAAAAAAAAAAAAAGACCTGCAAATAGGAGGGGGAAAAAACAATGACAATAATAAAGAAGAGAGACTAGTTGGAAAGAAGAGGGGATTCAGTGGAAGGGGGATAGAGTAGGGGCGAAAGGTAATGGGAGGGTATAATTATCCTAATATACTGTCTATATGTGTGGAGGTTGTCAATACAAAGTTTAAAAAGTGCTGGAGAGATGGCTCAGTGGTTAATGCACTTTCTGGCAAAACTTAATGATCTGGAGTTCATTTGTATTGGCTACAGGCCCTGACATGCCCATTCTTATTCTCTGCCCCCTTCTTCTCTGTCTCTGTCTGCTTGCAAATAAATAAATAAATAAATAAATAAAGTTAAAAAAAAAAAAAATGTAGCCAGGTGTGGTGTCTCACACCTTTAATACCAACACTTGGGAGGCAGAGGTAGGATGATTGCCATAAATTCGAGGCCACCCTGAGACTACATAGTGAATTCCAGGTCAACCTGGGCCAGAGAGAGACTCTACCTCGAAAACCAAAAAAAAAAAAATGAATAAATAAAAGAAAATGTTATGGGGCTAGGGAGATGGTTCAGTGGTTAAAGACACTTTTTTTTAAAGCACACACCTTTATTTATTTATTTATTTATTTATTTATTTATTTATTTATTTTTGGTTTTTGAGGTAGGGTCTCGCTCTAGTTCAGGCTGATCTGGAATTCACTATGTAGTCTCAGGGGAGCCTCGAACTCACGGCAATCCTTCTACCTCTGCCTCCCAAGTGCTGGGATTAAAGGCGTGCGCCACCATGCCCGGCCTAAAGACACTTGTTTTTAAAACTTGTCAGCTCAGGTTCAATTCCCAACCCCTGCGTAAAGTTGAATGTAAAGTGGTGCATGTGTGGTATGTATACACCTATATAACTCATATATACATACACAAATAAATATATTTTTTTTCAAATTTTATTTTTATTTATGAGAGAAAGAGAGAGGGAGAGAATGGACATGCCAGGGCCTCTAGCCACTGCAGATGAACTCCAGATATATGCCCCACTTTGTGCATCTGTGCATGTGGCTTACATGGATCCTGGGGAATTGAACTTTGCAGGCAAGCATGTTAACCTCTAAGCTACCTCTCCAGCCCAAATGAGTAAATTAAAACAAAAATTAAGAATTTTTTTTTGAGATAAGGTCTCACTGTAGCTCAGGCTGACCTGGAATTCACTGTGTAGTCTCAGGCTGTCCTCGAACTCACAGCAATCCTCCTTACTCTGCCCCCCCCAGTGCTGGGATTAAAGATGTGTGCCACCATGCTCATCTTTTAAGAAAGAATTCAAGAAGAATTTGGTAATTCTTGCTATTATTTTCTACTGGAATCCTACTCAGGATGATGTACCTTGTTGTGACATGTTTCCCTATGAAATGATGTCATTTGCAGAAAAATGGCTGGAACTGGAGATCATCATGCTAAGTGAAAAAAAGCCAGACCCAAGAAAACAAGTGTCACATGTTTTCTGTCATACTTGGAACCTATTGGAAAAGGAGAAGAAAGGATGAGAGACATAATTTTATTTTTAAAAATATTTTATTTATTTTTACTTATTAGAGAGAGAGAGAGAGAATGGATGTGCCAGGGTCTCAAGCCAATGCAAACGAACTCCATATGGATGTATCATCATGTGCATCTGGCTTACGTGGGATTTGGAGAATCAAACCTGGATCCTTAGGTTTCACAGGCAATTGCCTTAACTGCTAAGCCATCCCTCCAGCCTGAGAGACATAATTTTAATGTAGATACTTGAGATTTCTCGGATATTTTATTGCGTTGCATTGTCCTGGAAGTTTAGCATATAATTTTCTGTAAAATGAGGAAGAATAGTGGATGCTTGTTGTTGCAGTCACCTTCTCATTGCTGGAACAAAACACTGGACCAAAAGCAACTGATGGGAGGAAAGGATTTCTTTTGGCTTACAGTCTCGAGGGGAAGCTCCATGATGGCCCTGGAAAATGCATGAGCAGAGTCTGGGCATCACCTCCTTGTTATAATAGGAGGAAAACAGAAGCAGGAGAGTAAGCCACGCTCTGGCTATAAGGGGAAGCTGGCTAAACACCCCAAAGCTAGCCTCCGACAGCAAGGTTACCCCTTCCAAATTGCCAGCTGTTGGTGCCCAAGCATTCAGAACACATGAGTTCAAATCACCACAACCATGTAGGATGTTAGATCTGCTTTTTCTCCTCTCTGTGGAAATTATTTTTTTATTTTAATTTGTATTTATTTATTTGTAAGCAGAGAGAAAGAAAGAGGAGGGAAGGAGAGAGGGAGGGAGGGAGGAGACAGACAGAGAGAGAATGGGCACGCCAGGGCCTCTAGCCACTGCAAACGAACTCCAGACACATGCGCCCCCTTGTGCATCTGGCTTACATGGCTACTGGGGAATTGAACCTGGATCCTTTGGCTTTGCAGGCAAGCGCCTTAACCACTAAGCTATCTCTTCAGCTCTGAAATTATTCTTTTTAATACAAATATTTCTCTTTTTAAAAATATTTTTAATTAGTTTATTTATTTATTTATGAGAGAGGAAGAGAATTGAACCTGGGTCCTTAGGCTTCACAGGCAAACACCTTAACTGCTAAACCATCTCTCCAGTTCTTTAAAACAAATACTTCTCTGAGCATTCTTTTTTTAAAATTTTTATTTATTTATTTGCAAGCAGAGATGAAAATAGAAGAGAGACAGACAGAGAGAGAATGGGCATGCCAGGGCCTCTAGTCACTGCAAATGAACTCCAGATGCATGTACCCCTTGTTCATCTGGTTTACGTGGGTCCTAGAGAATTGAACTGGGATCCTTTGGCTTTGCAGGCAAATGCCTTAACTGCTAAGCCATTTCTCCAGCCCCCTCTGAGCATTCTTTTGTGTTTTGTATGTTGGCATGTAGCATCAAGTCAGATATATTGTCCTCTTCAATAGTTTGAAAAGAAATTATATAGTTTGTTTTAACCTGTTTAGAGCAAATTATAATTATAAGACCTCTCTTAGAATTATGCTGCATCTCTCCTGATTTGACTGTGTTAAATTTCTTCTCTCTGTATTCTAGTAGCATTTATAATTTGATGTTTTAAAAATAAAACCTGGGGGCCAGGTGTGGTGGTGCACCTTTAATCCTAGCACTCCAGAGGCTGAGGTGGGAGGTCACTGTGAGTTTGAGCCCAGCCCAAGACTACATAGTGAATTCCAGGTTAGCCTGGGCTAGAGTGAGACCCTACCTCAAAAAAAACAAAAAAAAATGTATTTTTAAGGAGAGTGGGGGGAATTAATGAAATGGGCACATCAGGATCTCTTGTTACTGCAATCAAACTCCAGATGCATGTATCACTTTGTGCATCTGGCTTTACATGGGTACTGGAAATTGAACCCATCAGGCTTTGCAAGCAAATTCCTTTTACCGCTGGGCCAATTCTCCAGCCCGCCTTACTGTTTTTAAGGTTGTAGCTATCAAATCATAGAAAACTCTGTGTTTTTGGCCGGGCATGGTGGCACACACCTTTAATCCCAGCACTCAAGAGGCAGAGGTAGGAGGATTGCTGTGAGTTTGAGACCACCCTGAGACTACATAGTGAATATTCCAGGTCAGCTTGGGCTAGAGCAAGCCCCTACTTTGAAAAACAAAACAAAACAAAAAAAACAAACAAACAAACAAACAAAAAGGAAATAAATAAATAAATAAATAAATAAAGAAAGAAAGAAAGAAAGAAAGAAAGAAAACTGTGATTTTGGAAAATCAATATCGAAAATAGATCTTGGGGCTTTGGGCTTAGGTTGCTCAGTGGTATTTAGAAAGATAGATCAGGTCCTGCGTTTGACTTCCAGCATGGGGGGGTAGGTGGATGGGAGGAAGAGGAGTTGAGAGTGTAGAGTGAAGAGAAGAGAAGGAAAAGAGGATAGGTCGGGCGTGGTGGCACACGCCTTTAATCCCAGCACTCGAGAGGGAGAGGTAGGAGGATCGCTGAGAGTTCAAGGCCACCCTGAGACTACAATAGGGAATTCCTGGTCAGCCTGGGCTAGAGCGAGACTCTACCCTTGAAAAACCAAAAAAAAAAAAAAAAAAAAAAAAAAAAAAAAAAAAAAAAGGATAGGAGGGAGATTTTTATAGCTGATTTTTTTTTTTTTGGTAGTCTCCAAAAAAAAATCTTGAAATTTCATGTTAGTAGCTAATTTATAATTTATGGTTAACAGATTTGCCTGGCCAAGTGCAGTGGTACATTTTAAAACTTGCATGCTGCCATTGCCTAACATTTAGGCAAGAAAATAAAATCCTTTATAGTCTTTTTCTGAGAAACAACTTGGCATAGTTAATATTTTAATCATAGCCTTTCATTATTTTTAGAAGTGGAACCATCTTAACATAGTTGAGATCATGTTGTCAATGTAGGTTGATAGTTTAGCTTTTCCCTAGTATGACTTTAAACTGCCAATGGTACTCTTGTGCGTTCACTATCAGTGAATACATCTGCACATGTGTACATATGAATGAATGTATCCTATATACATACACACATTTATTTGAAGTAGTATGTTTCAAAGGCAACTTATTGTCATGTAGAAAATAAAGATGACAAGGAATGTCCCTGGCTTAAGGCTCAAATGAATGGCCTGTTCAGATGACCTGAACTTGGTCTAACAATGTTTCTTTCTTTGTAGATCTCTCTCTTTGGTGCTAAGACTATGGGCCGGAGAAGTCCTGATGAGCCAGTACTGAGCAAAGCTGAATTTGTCGAGAAAGTTCGCCAGAGTAACCAGGCCTGTCATGATGGGGATTTCCACACAGCTATCGTTCTGTATAACGAAGCCCTGGCTGTTGACCCTCAGAACTGCATCTTGTACAGCAACAGATCTGCAGCCTACATGAAAATCCAGCAGTATGACAAGGCTCTGGATGATGCCATTAAAGCCCGGCTCCTCAATCCCAAGTGGCCCAAGGTAGCAATTTCTCTCGCTGTCACAGAATCTTAGGTGCTCGCTTCTTATTTTAACATAAGATTTTATTGCTTTAGTGCAGGTGTTCATAGACTCAATACTGTAGCAAATCAGAATGGCTCCATTGAACATATGGATTAGCACCATTTCCCCTTTCAATGCTCTGTAAATGTGCTTTCTGTCCAAGTTGAATTCTTGCCTGTATTTTTGAGATTCTGTTTTTTTCTCTCAATCTCTTGATAGCATACTGGACATAGTCTAGTTATTTAGGCTTTAGGTATCATTTTTGTACAAATGTTTTAGATGGGATATAATAATTATATTTATTTCCTCCAATTTAAATTATCTAATTTTAGTTCCATCAGTACCTGTTTTTTAAATTTTATTTATTTATTTTATTTGTTTATTTATTAGCAACAGACAGAAAGAGAAAGAGGCGCACGCGCGCAAGAGAGAGAGAGAGAAAGAATGGGTGCACCAGGGCCTCCGGCCATTGTAAATGAACTCCAGATGCATGCATCACTTTGTGCATGTGGCCTACATGGGTACTGGGGAATTGAGCCTTGAACCAGGGTCCTTAGGCTTCACATCTCTCCAGCCCCTGTTTGTTTATTTAAAGATTTATTTATTATATGTATTTTCTTTTTAGAGACAGAGAGAGGGAGGGAGAGAGAGTGAGAATGGGCATGCCAGGGCCTCTAGCCATTGCAAATGAACTCCAGTCGCATGCACCACCATATGCATATGGCTTACATGAGACCTGGAGAATCAAACCTGGGTCCTTAGGCTTTGCAGGCAAGTGGCTTAACTGCTAGGCCATCTCTCCAGCCCACTACCTGCTTGTTTTCAGAATGACATGAATTTTTCAAATCAATCATTGAAAAGCTGGGTGTAGCCCTTGGGAGGTGAGGCAAGAGGGTTAAGGCCAACTTGGGCTTTATAAGTTCCTGTCACAGAAAAACTAAAACAAATCATTGTAATTATATTCCCATGAATACTGTATGCTTGAGTTGCTATCTTTGTTTTGTATATACAAATGTTGGGTGGAAATTGGGGCTTGTGGTGCTGGGGTGGCATGAGGGCCCAGGGATCTGAGTTATCCTCCCGGCACATGTCAAATGTCATATGTAGAGGAGTGACTACTGTTGGCTGAACTCAAGCCCAAGTATCCTCATCACTTTCAATTTTTTTTTTTTTTTTGGTTTTCAAATCAGGGTCTTGCTATAGTCCAGGCTGACCTGGAATTCACTATTTAGTCTCAGGGGGCCTCGAACTCACGGCAATCCTCCTACCTCTGCCTCCCAAGTACTGGGATTAAAGGCATGCACCACCATGCCCGGCTGAAATTTTTTTTAAAGATTTTATTTTATTATTTGAGACAGAGAGAGAGAGAGAGAGAGAGAGAGAGAGAGAGAGGGAGAGAATGGGTGCACGAGGGCCTCTAGCCACTCCAAATGAACTCCAAACGCATGCACCACCATGTGCATCTGGCTTATGTGGGACCTGGAGAATCAAACTGGGGTCCTTAGGCTTCACAGGCATGCACCTTAACCGCTAAGCCATCTCTCCAGCCCCTCATCACTTTGATAGAAGTTGAGCTATGAAATCTGGAGTGTCACCTTCTCAGATGGCTCCTTGTTTGCTGGGTCTCCAAGACACCACATGGTCAAGATGCTGGAGGAGCAGCTCATTCCTAAGGGGTTGAGATCAAAATCCAAAGCAGCAACAAGTGCTACTGAAGGACAGGACGAGGCAGTTCCCAAAGAGAAGACCTTGGCCTGAGGTCAGAGTGTCTGGAGGTTAGCCTTCAGCTCCTGTGATGTCCCTGCAGAAGGAAGCTCAGGCTTGCCACCATCTCCAAATACCTCATGTTTATTGACTGATCCTGGTCACTGCACTCAGCAGTGGGCAGATCAACTTTCGGTAGGTGCAGATAGGACTGCTGGTTTTGACTCTTTACAGCCAGTAGGATGTCAGGAGAGATCTGAGCTTTACACACAGAGACAGCTTAGTTCTCTGCACCATGAGATAGGACTTAGCATCTGGACCCAAAGAACCATGGCAAACAAATTGAGATGTTATGAAGGCCACTTACAGTAGGCTTACTACTTCTGTATCTCCTCTCATTGCTCTGTAGCTGGTAAGAAATTGGTCTTTCTGTGGAGTGTGTGTTTCTATACACTGACCCAGAGCTAGAGGCCACAAAAGCAGTGTAGCCTCTTGTGGCCTCTCTTCTGACCCTGCCTTGCTTGGACAGCTTTCTATGATTGGAATATGGTTATGTAGGACCCCTTGTTATAATTACTTTTCCTTGCTGGACAAACATCCAGACAGAAGAAGCTTATGGGAGGAAAGGGTTATTTTAGGCTTACAGAATCAGGGAGACGCCATCAATGATGGAAGAAGCTGGTTCTCTCCATCATATGTAGCATAGCAGTGAGAGAGAGAGACACCAACAGCCAGAGCTCAACTGCTTTGAACACACCTTAGGGCTGGATTATAGGATCTGCCCCCAGTGACACTTCCTCCAGCAGGTCCCAGTACTTTCTGCAGCTGCCCGGGAACTATGAGTGAGGGAGTAGGAAATCCATTGGGCTGTGTTTGATCTACACTCCTAGGGGCTGTACTGCCCTTACTAGTCAGTCCCCAGGAGCTACTTTTTGGGTTTTGGCAGCCATGAGATTCTGGCGGCTGCCCTAATGGTCTGTGTGGGGCATGAGGTTGATGACTGCAATAGCTGCTTTGGGTGACTTAAAAGAGAACATCGAATGTGCTGTGAAACTTGCCACCAGAAAGAAATGAGGACCCCTGGGGATGCCTTCGAAGGGAAAGGGCACATCCCAGTGGGTCTCCCAGGCACAAATGTGAGGAGACATTTTATTGGCTGGCGTGGACAGAGAAACAAAGACTGCCGGCCTACTAACAAAGCCTTGCTGGCATTGTGAGGTCATCTGTCTGCAACACAGCAACACCAGAAGTTCTCAAAAAGGAGAGAGGGGTAAAAGCATGGCCAGACCATGGAAAGGACCAGGCGGGTCTTCTGATCACTGGTGACTCTGATGTTACTTTCCTGGACTAGGGGTAATGTTGCAGTCACCATCTCGTTGCTGGGATAAAGCACCTGACCAAAAGGAGCTGATGGGAGGAAAGGGATTATTCTGGCTCACAGTCTCAAGGGGAAGCTCCATGATGGCAGGGGAAGCCTGGCACAAGCAGAGACTGGGCATCACCTCTGCCACAGCAGGCAGAAAACAGCAGCAGGAGAGTGAACTGAGCTCTGGCAAAGGGGAGCTGGCTCTAACTCCCCTAAGCCTGCCCCCCAACAACACACCTCCACCAGCAAGGCTCCCCCCACAATTGCCACCAGCTGGGAAGCAAGCATTCTGAATACTTAAGTTTATGGGGGACACCTGATTCAAACCACTACAGGGTGGAACTTAAGTGTATAGTTAGGGGGAACCCCAGATGACTGGAGGCCTTATATTGAACTAACAATATATTGTTCCACCACAAATGCCTACCAAGTGTTGACCCTATTGGACTCAGGGACAAAACTGCACCTTGTTAAAAGTCCAGACTGTTTTCCTAGATGGCCATGTATGTTGATGGCTATGGGGGCTAGACCATGAAGGTAAAGGTACTACCATCATCCTGGGCACAGGGCAGTTTTCACCCAGAACATACACGGTGGGGAACTCCCCAGTGGGTGAATACATCCTGGGAGCAGATAGCTGGCTGGTCTTGTTCCTTTGCTGTTGAAAGTGGATGAGATCTAATGCAAGCTGTGGGCCATAAAAACAAGGGCGCCCCAGTACTGCTTCTTATGGACAGTACATAGGAAGCAATGCCAACTTCTTGATGGACATCAAGAGATTTCACAGACACTCTGGCAGCTAGAGAACCTACAGAGCCTGACAGTTAGCCATGGCCTTGTAGCCCAGACCCTGTCACATTGTTGCACAGTACTGATGATGTGCTGTTAACCTCTGATTTTCTTGAAGCTTTAGAAGCTGCTGCCAGGAGTTGGAGAGCTCCTCTGATATCATGGGAATAGACTGTGGCCATGTCTGAAGTTCAGGGACTAGACTTTTTGTTAGATTCTTGAAGAGTTGTCTGGTTGGGGAAGACCAAAGGGATTCCAGGGGCCATGGTGGATAAGATCCAGGCCTAACCCTGACTAGTGACTGGTGCTATTAAGATATTGGAAGAAAGCTGGGTGTGGTGATGCAAACCTTTAATCCCAGCACTCGGGAGGCAGAGGTAGGAGGATCGCCATGAGTTCAAGGCCACCCTGAGACTACATAGTGAATTCCAGGTCAGCCTGGGCTAGAGTGAGACCTTATCTTGAAAAAACAAAAACAAACAAAAAAAATTGGAAGATACTCATTCTTCATTTGGCCCAAGTATTATTATGGCCTTTATTATACCCTATGTAAAAGGTGGACCAGTAGGCTAGTGAGCCTTCATTTGGTGCCCTGTGTCAGTGCAGTGCAGTGCAGTGCAGGCATTACAAGTTTTAGACTACACTAAGCCCTTCAAGTAACATGTCACTGTTGACATAGCTGGAATGGGCTGAGGTTTGTGGCAAAGGATGGGTAAATGTTGGGTGTCCATTAGATTGTGGTCTCAGTAATGGGCAGGATGCAATGTATGTTGCCCTACAGGCCTGTGAACCCATTACTGCGCAGAGTGAAGTCTTTGTACAGACTGCACATCCCATCCAGGGATGGATAAAATCCTGGTTGTCCACCTCCAGGTCAGGAATAGAATAGCCTTGGCCAAGTAGGGGTATACATATCCCTATATACTCTTAAGAAAAAGGAGTGGTGTTTTTTTTTTTTTTTTTTTTTTTTTTTAGGTAGGGTCTCACTCTGGTCCAGGCTTACCTGGAATTCACTATGTAGTCTCAGGGTGGCCTCAAACTCATGATCCTCCTACCTCTGCCTCCCAAATGCTGGGATTAAAGGCGTGTACCACCATGCCTGGCGAGTTTTTTTTTTTTTTAATTTGAGAGAGAGAGAGAGAGACAGAGAGAGACAGAGAGAGAATGGGCATGCCAGGGCTTCCTAGCCACTGTGAACGAACTCCAGACACGTGTGCCCTCTTGTGCGCATGTGTGACATTGTGTGCTTGAGTCACTTTTTGCATTTGGCTAAACGTGGGACCTGGAGATTTGAATGGGCGTTCTTAGGCTTTGCAGGTAGGCGCCTTAACCACTAAGTCATCTCTCCAGCCCAAGAAAAGGGATTTTTAAAAAATGTTTTATTTATTTATAAGGTAGGGGGAGAAAATGGGTGTGCCAAGGCCTCTTGCCACTACATATGAACTCCAGATGCATGCATCACTTTGTGCATCTGGTTTTATGTGGGTACTGGGAAATCAAACTCAGGCAGTCAGGCTTGCAAATAAGCACCTTTAACTGCTGAGCCATCTCTCCAGCAAGAAAGGGAGTTTTTTTAAAATGTTAGATCTGATTTGCAGTTATTTTTCTTTGTTGATCTATACACCTACATAGTTTATTTTATAAATATACCAATTCAGTTCTTTTTTAAAATATTTAGGGCTGGAGAGATGGTTTAAGTGCTTTCCTGTGAAGCCTAAAGACCCCGGTTTGAGGCTCCACCCCCAGGACCCACATAAGCCAGATACACATGGTGGCACATGCATCTGGAATTTGTTTGCAGTGGCTAGAGGCCCTGGTGTGCCCATTCTCTCTCTCTCTCTTTCTCCCTTTCTCTGTCTCTAATAAGTAAATAAATAAAAATTAAAAAAATATTTATTTATTTGAGAAAGAGAGAGAGAGAAAGAGGCAAATATATATTGAAAATGGGCAGACCAAGGCCTATAGTCACTCTAGTCCCTGCAAACAAACTCCAGATGCATGTGCCACATGGTGCAACTGGCTTATGTGGGTACTGGTGAATTGAACTCAGGTCATTAGGCTCTGGAGGCAAGTGTGTTAACCACTGAGCCATATTTCCAGCCCCCCAATTCTTTTTTTTAATTTTAAAAAAGTTTTTATTTATTTATTTTAAAGGAGAGAGAGAGAAAGAGAGAGAGAGAGAGAATGGGCACATCAAGGCCTCTATAGCCACTGCAAATGAACTCCAGATGCATTTCCCCCTTGTGCATCTGGCTTACGTGGGTTCTGGGGAATTGAACCTGGGTTCTTCGGCTTCGCAGGCAAACGCCTTAACCGCTAAGCCATTTCTCCAGCCCCCCTAATTCTTTTTTAAAGAGAAATGTAAAGGGAAATGTATAATAATTGCTGAGGGCTCACTTGGAAGGTCTTGTAGGTGAGCACAGCTGTTCATAAGACCTTGGCTGAAGAATGGCCCTCTGTTGTGGAAGGCTGTAAGTGGTGAGGTCAAAATGGTTGAAACTGTGTTTTTTCTTGGGTACATATAAAAAGGCGCAAAGTAGTCTTTATTATTTATAAATAGACTAAAAATTAAGTGTGTTTGGGCTGGGGAAATGGCTTAGCAATTAAGGCGTTTGCCTGTGAAGCCTAAGGACCCTGGTTCGATTCCCCAGGACCCACGTCAGCCAGATGCACAAGGTGGTACATGTGTCTGGAGTGCGTTTGCAGTGGCTGGTGTGCCCATTCTCTCTTTCTCTCTACCTCTTCCTCTCTCTCTCAAATAAATAAAGTATTAAAAAAAAAACTAATTGTGTTTTCTAGTTTTCTAGTTGATAGCTTTTCTATTTATTGTTGGAGTCCTAAGCCTGCTTCTCATTGTTTACATACACATGTCTTTTTTTTTTTTTTTTTTTTTTTTTTTTGGTTTTTCGAGGTAGGGTCTCACTCTTGCTCAGGCTGACCACATGTCATTTTTATTTTACTATTGAGGAGCTAAGAGGAGAGTCACCTTTTTTTTTTTTTTTTTTAAACTAGGAAGGATTTTTCTCATAAGTGTCAGCTGAAGGTAATCTGAGAGTCCACAGTGTCTCCTTAGAAACTAGGCTGGCATGGGATGAAACACCTGCTATAAGATGGATGCTGTGTCCTTAGGAAATGATTCCAGGAGCCTGGTTTATCCTAATGACTGTTACAAACATGATAAACGACAAGCTTAACAATTATCTCCCGGATGACATGTGTTTGTCTCCAGAGTTTAGATACACTGAGTGAAGGCATAGTTTTGTTGCCATTTGTTTGACAGTCAGCATGTGGGCTCTAGAGTGGGTCTGAAGAGAAGGGTTCGCCTGGAGCTTGTACCTGAGTGCATGCGCGTGGAGAATATGCTGTAGAGTAGGGAGAGTGCCGTCTCCAATTGTTCTGCACTGTGCTTGTGCCCACAGGCTTTCTAATCTTGGCATATGGTCTTCTTAGGTGGTGGGTCTATTGTTGCTTGAACAAGTAAACTAAGAAAACCATGGTCTACCATTGGGGATCAGTTGGCAACTTTTGGGAGTAGGAGGTTTGCCTGTAAGAAGTTTGCTATGCTTATAATATACAAGGATAAATTCTATTCTTATTTGGAAATGAACATTTTAAAAGTTGACTGGGGCCGGGCGTGGTGGCGCACACCTTTAATCCCAGCATTCGGGAGGCAGAGGTAGGAGGATTGCCATGAGTTTGAGGCCACCTGAGACTACAGAGTGAATTCCAGGTCAGCCTGAGCTAGAGTGAGAACCTACCTTGAAAAACCAAAAAATGAAAAATCAAGAAAAAAAAAAAAAAGTTGACTGGGGGGCTGGAGAGATGGCTTAGCAGTTAAGGCGTTCACCTGCAAAGCCAAAGGATCCCGATTTGACTTTCCAGGACCCACGTAAGCCAGATGCACAAGGGGGTGCATGCATCTGGAGTTCATTTGCAGTGGCTGGAGGCCTTGGTGCACCCATTCTCTCTCTGAAATAAATAAATAAATAAATAAATAAATAAATAATAAAATATTTTAAAAAATTGATTGGGGGCCTGGGAAGATGGCTTAGCACTTAAAGGAACTTGCTTGCAAAGCCTGCCAGTCTGTGTTCGATTCTCTAGCACTCATGTAAAGCCAGATACACAAAGTGGCACGTGCATTTGGAGTCTGTTTGCCCTGTACACCCATTTTCTTTCCCTCCCTCTTTGCAAATAAATAAATAAACAAAGAAATAATAAGTCATATAGGTTTGTGTGTGTTGCTGGATATTGAACCTAGGGCCTTGAATAGACAATGCTGTACCACTGAGCTACATCCTCAGCCCCTGTACGTGTTTGTGTGTGTGTGTGTGTGTGTGCCCATGCATTTTTGCCTGCACCAGGGTCTCTTGTCACTGCATATGAACTCTAGACGCTTGTGCCACTTTTTGTGTCTGGCTTAGGTAAGCAGCTTGGAATTGAACCTGAGCTGGCAGGTTTTGCAAGTAAGTGCTTTAATTACAAAGCCATCTTCCTAGCTCCTGTGCATTTAATTTTAGATGTGGTCTTACTATGGCCCAATTTCTAGCCTCAAGTGACCCTCCTATCTCATTCTTCTGAGTGGCTAATGCTACAATCATACTGTGCTATGTCTAGCTCCTCATATTTTTCACACACACACACACACACACACACACACACACACACACACACACACACACAACACGCGCGCGCGCGTATTAGTCTTTTTTTTTTTTCCTTTCTAGGTAGGGTTTCACTGTAGCCTAGGCTGACCTGGAATTCACTATGTAGTCTCAGGGTGGCCTTGAACTCATAGTGATCCTCCTACCTCTGCCTTCTGAGTGCTGAGATTAAAGGCGTGCGCCACCACACCCTATTTCTTCTCTTTCTCCTTCTTCTTCTTTTGATTTTTCGAGGTAGGGTCTCACTCTAGCTCAGGCTGACCTGGAGTTCACTATATAGTCTCAGGATGGCCTAGAACTCATGACGTTCCTACTACCTCTGCCTCCCAAGTGTGGGGATTAAAGGCGTGTGCCACCATGCCTTTAATTATTTTATTTATTTATTTTTTTTTTTAGTGAGAAAATACTAGGTTTAAGTTTGAAGTAAATTTAGGGAAGGAATTTGGATTTTCAGAGAAGGGTAAAGTGACTTCTGAGAAGTACGTTGAGGAATAATAAGGTTTTTAGTGCATAGTTCTCAAGTATGCATGGGAAGAATCCTTATCAGTCCATGTGGTCCTTCTGTATTAGGAACAAACTGCTGAGGAAAAGGCCACTTGTCGGTTGCTCTATGAATGATTCCTCAGACTTGTGCGCCCTCTTGTGTTCAGTTTATATTTCCACTACTCTATCTTGGGTGGTTATTATTATTGTTATTTTAAATGAGAGAGAGAGAGAGAGAGAGAGAGAGAGAGAGAGAGAGAGAGAGAGAGAGAAGGAGAGCAAGACAGAGGAGAGAATTGGCGTGCCAGGGCCTCCAGCCATTGCAACTGAACTCCAGTCGCTTACGCCATCTTGTGCATCTGGCTTACATGGGTTCTGTTTCATAGTGGCCATGTCTAGGTTAATAGTTTTGATTATTATTATGTTCTTTCAAGAGATTATGACTCTTGAACCAATAATAGTAATATTTAATACACATTGTCCAATATAATCATTGATTTTGTTTGAGACAGGATCTGATGCAGCCCAGGATGGACTTGATCTCACTATGCAGCTGAGGATTGTTCCTGATCCTCCTGCTGCCACTTCCAAAGTGCTGAGATTACAGGCACATGCCATCATGCTTGGCTTCCAGTATCATTATTGAGAGAGTCATGATATGTTTGTAGAAGTGCAATCTTGGAATAGCTGTTTCCTAGCTATGCTCCCTGTATTTACTTTTGCATGCTCTAAAGTAATATATATTATTTTTATGCAGTGTATTTGTTGAAATATATATTTTTGAACCTAAGTTATTTCTAAAAATGCTGAACAACAAGGTTTAATTACACTGTTATCTTACTTATTTGAGTGTGAGAGAAAGACAGAATGGGTGTGCCAGGGCCTCTTGTACCACTTAGTGAATCTGGCTTTATGTGGTTATGGGGGATATCAAACTCAGGCCAGGAGGCTTTGCAAATAAGTGCCTTTAACCCCTGAGCCATTTCTGCAGCCTTACAGTATTATTTTTTATGAAGCTTTGTGACATTGTTGACTATGTTGGCTGATCAAGATAATAAGTGTCTGTCAAGTTATAAACTTTTAAGAAATATTTGAGGGAGGCTGGGGAAATGGCTTAGCAGTTAAGGCATTTTCCTGCAAAGCCAAAGGACCCAGGGTCGATTCCCCAGGACTCACGTAAGCCAGATGCACAAGGGAGCTCACGTGTCTGGAGTTCGTTTGCAGTGGCTGGATGCCCTGGTGCACCCATTCTCTCTCTTTCTCTCTATCTGCTTCTTCCTATCTCTCAAATATATATAGTTTTTTTCAAGGTAGGGTCTCACTCTAGCTCAGGCTGACCTGGAATTCACTATATAGTTTCAGGGTGGCCTTGAACTCACGGCAATCCTCCTACCTCTGCCTCCCAAGTGCTGGGATTAAAGGCATGTGCCACCACGCCAGGCATAAAATATTTTTTAAAAAAAGAAATATTTGAGGGGCTGGAAGGATGGCTCACCATTAAAGGTATGTGCTTGTAAACCCTGATAACCTGATGGCCTGGGTTCAGTTCCCCAGTACCCAAGTATAACCAGGTGAACAAAGTGGTGTCTGTGTCTGGAGTTCATTTGCAGAGGCAGGAGGCCCTGTTGTACCCATATTCTCTCTCTCTCTTAAATAACTATTTTTTAAAAAATATTTATTTATTAGAGAGGGAGAGAGGGAGAGAGAGAGAGAGATAGAGAGAGCGAGAGAGAGAATGGGCATGCCAGGGCCTTTAGCTAATGCAAACGAACTCCAGACACATGTGCCACCATGTGCATCTGGCTTATGTGGGTCCTGGAGAATCAAACCTGGGTCCTTAGGCTTCGCAGGCAAGCACCTTAACCACTAAGCAATCTTTCCAGCCCCTCAAATAAGTATTTTTTAAAAAGAAGTATTTGAGGTCTGGGGAAATTGCTCAATGGTTAAAGGCACTTGCTTGCAAAGCCTGCTGGCCTCATTTCAATTCCCCATGACTCACATAAAGCTGGACACAAAAATGTGGCACATGCATCTGATATTTGTTTGCAGTGGCAAGAGACTCTGGCAAACACACACACATAAATAAATATTTTAAAAAGAAATAATTTTGATGTGGCTCAGTGGCTAAAACCGCTTGCTTGCAAAGTCTGTTGGCCTGGGTCCAATTTCCTAGCACACATGTAAAGATGGACAGGTGTCTATCTGCAGTGGCAAGAGATCCTTATGCATGTGTGCAGCACACTCACACACTTGCAAATAAATAAATATATATATTTTAAAAATGAGGGCTGGGGAAATGGCTTAGCAGTTAAGGCGCATGCCTGCGAAGCCTAAGGACCCAGATTCGATTCTCCAGGTGCCACTTAAGCCAGATGCACATGGTGGTGCATGCGTCTGGAGTTTGTTTGCAGTGGCTAGAGGCTCTGTCGTGCCAATTCTCACTCACTCTCTATCTCTCTCTCTCCGTCTCTCTGTCTCTAATAAATAAATAAATATAAATAATTATTTTTAAAAAAATGCAATGTGGGGTTGGAGAGATGGCTTAGCGGTTAAGCACTTGCCTGTGAAGTCTAAGGATCCCGTTTCAAGGCTCAATTCCCTAGTACCCATGTAACCCAGATGCACAAGGTGGTGCGTGCATCTGGAGTTCTTTGCAGTGGCTGGAGGCCCTGGTATGTCCTTTCTCTCTCTCTTTGCCTCTTTCTCTGTTTGTCTATTGCTAATAAATAAATAAAAATAAACAAAAAATTAAAATGAAATGCTTGAAGGAAAAACAGAAAGGAAACAGAAAAAAAAGAAGAATCATACAGATAATATATAGTTTGACTGTAAGAATTGAAATTAATTGAATGCCTGCCGACTTGCTATATCATTAGGGCCAGTTTGTTATACAGTAAGTGACTTCTAACTTCAGAGTATTTAATTGAAGTAAACTTTTATTTATTTATTAGGGACAGAGAGAGGGAAAGAGAGAGAGAGAGAATGGGTGCGCCAGGGCCTCTAGCCACTGCAAACGAACTCCAGATGTGTGCACCCCCTTGTGCATCTGCCTTATGTGGGACCTGGAGAATCGAACCAGGGTTCTTAGGCTTCGCAGACAAACACCTTAACCGCTAAGCCATCTCTCCAGTGAACTATAACTATTATAACTCAGTGCTCTCATAACCTACTGAATTCTCAATACTTACTCTTTTAAAAAATATTTTATTTATTTATTAGATACATAGAGAGAGATAGAAGGAGGCAGATATACATAGAGAAAGAATGGATGTGTCAGGGCCTCTAGCCACTATAAATGAACTCCTGACAGATTAACCGCCTTGTGCATCTGGCTTATGTGGGTACTGGAGAATTAACTGAACCTGGGTCCTTAGGCTTCACAGCCAAGCGCCTTAACTGCTAAGCCATCTCTCCAGCTCTCAATATCTACTCTTCTAATTGACACAAAACCAGGCTCTCCTTTTCTAGACCCCCCTCGTGGGCTGAATCATTTTGATTCTAGGCATACTATTGGAATCAGACCCACTTTGGTGCAAGCTTCTGGGACACTGTGCCTAACTGTTGAGAAGAATGGGATCATATGCAAAACATTTTCAGATAGGGGAAGAACTAAAAAAAATTCTAAAGAGCTAGTTACCAAAGGTTCAGTACTTGAAAGTGCCCTTCCTGCTGACTAGATAATAGTATCACTCTTTTGCATTTGGTTCATGTAGGCTAAATCCTTCAATTGAGAAATAAAGACAAAGGATTTGCTATTTCCCCTTCTTGTTAAAAATATGTTAAGCCTGGGCATGGTGGTGCATGCTTTTAATCCCAGCACTTGGGAGGCAGAAGTGGGAGGATTGCCCTGAGTTCAAGGCCATCCTGAGACTACACAGTTAATTCCAGGTCAGCTTGGGCCAGAGTGAGATCTTACCTCAAAAACCAAAAAAAAAAAAAAAAAAAAAAAGAAAGGTTAGTAGGGAGAATTTTATATGGCTCTTCTTCGAGACAGAGAGAGGGAGAGTGAGAATGGGCACGCCTGGGCCTTTAGCCACTGCAAATGAACTCCAGATGCGTGCACCCCCTCGTGCATCTGGCTTACGTGGGACCTGGAGAATCGAACTGGGATCCTTAGGCTTCACAAGCAAATGCCTTAACTGCTAAGCCATCTCTTCAGCCCTGGCCTTTCTTCTTTAATACCCTTTAAGGAGTGACATACAGGATATTTCCTATAAATCACTTTTTTTTTTTTTGAGACAGGGCCTCACCATATTGCCCAGGCTAATTTTGCACTCATGGGCCCAAGCAATCCTGTCGCCTTAGTCTCCCAAATAGTTGGGAGTACAGGTGTGTGCACAGTGTCTTCTTCTAGGTAGTGTTGCAGTTGTGTATAACAGAGACACAGTTTTGTTGTGGTGTTGCTATGTAGTTGCCAGGTAAGAATCTTGCCTATGCTTGTAATTTTGAAATCTTCATTGACCAAGCATTTACTGATAGTTTTGTAGTCTACTAAGTTGCTAAGTCAAAAAGCAGCAACATTTGAAAATTTCACTTATATAGAGTATATTTCTTGAAAAGTTTGCTATTTTCACGAGTAATCACACTCATAGTCCTGTCCTTTTCCCATGATGGGAATAAACAGGCTGTGCCTTTTTTCCGTGTCAATGTCATGATTAGTAAGCTGGACATTTTCTTCTGGCGCTGGGATTGAACATGGGGCCTCATCCAAGAGCTCTATTATTGAACTATATCCACAGGCCAAACAATTTAGTTTTATATCCCAAATGAATAGAGGAAATTCCATTGTGTCTTCACATCTAGGATACTGTATAAATTATATGACAGTATTTAGTCAATAATCACACACATATCATCATATCAACCATTCTTTGGTTACAAGTAATACATTTTTATCTGGGTATGGTGATACATGACTATAATTTCTAGCACTCAGGAAGCTGAGGCTGGAGGATTGTAAGTTTTAGGCCAGTCTAGCTACATAGTGAGTCTCTGTCTCAAAAAACAAAACAGAAAAATGCAATACATTTTATTTTATTTTTTATTTTTGACAGAGAGAGAGAGAGAGAAAGAGAAAGAGAGAGAGAATGGGTGTGCCAGGATCTTCAGCCTGCTGTGCATGAACTCTAGACACATGTGCCCCCTGTGACGCTGTATGACATTACATGCTTGCATCACTGTGTGTTTGGCTATGCAGGACCCTGGAGATTTGAACATGAGTTCTTAAGCTTTGTAGGCAAGTGCCTTAACTATTAAGCTATCGCTCCAGCCCTGCAATACATTGTAAAACTTGTTTTTAGACTGGATTTATATTGGTGTGTATAGTGTTCAAGTTATGTTATATTTATCATCATTTCTCCCTAGTTCAACCTTATGAGATCAGCATGGTGGGTGTTTTCCTCTTTGTTTTACAGATAAATACAATTGAAATCTGGAGGGATGGTGATTTGACAAAATGATTTTGGTATATGTGGAAACTGCTCATAATATATAAGAAATTTTAAATTGTTAAGCTGGGTGTGGTGGCACACACCTTTAATCCCAGCACTTGGGAGGCAGAGGTAGGAGGATCACCATGAGTTCAAGGCCACCCTGAGACTACATACTAAATTCCAGGTTAGCCTGAGGTAGAGTATATATTAGATTATTATGAGACTTGGTCTCATTTTAAGTCTAATGTTCTTTTTACAAAATCTGGGTCATTTTACAACTATTTTATTTTATTTTTATTTATATTTGGTCTCATTTTAAGTCTAATGTTCTTTTTACAAAATCTGGGTCATTTTACAACTATTTTATTTTATTTTTATTTATATTTGAGAGAGAAAAAGGCAGAGAGAGAAAGAGAGAGAGAGAGAGAGAATGGGTGCACCAGGGTCTCTATTCACTGTAAACAAACTCCAGATGCATGAACCACCTTACACATGGGTCCTGGGGAATTGAACCTGAGGCCTTTGGCAAGTGCCTTAACTGCTAAGCCATCTCTCCAGCCCACAAGTCAAAATTTTGTGTATATAATTTCTTTTGTTGGGATATATATATATATGAAACAATTTTTTTGAGGTAGGGTCTCACTCTAGTCCAGGCTGAACTAGAACTCACTATGACTCACTATGTAGTCTCAGGGTGGCCTCGAACTCACAGTGATCCTCCTACCTCTGCCTGCCGAGTGCTGGGATTAAAGGCATGCTCCACCATGCCTGTCTTCAAATATTTTTATAATGCAAATAGTATGAGATAAACAAGGAATGGCAGAAAGAGTGATGTTTACCAGGGCCTGGGGCAGTGAGGGGAAAGGAGATGATGTTTTCTAACTGGTCCAGAGTTTCTGTTTGATAGGATGAAGAATTCTGGGGGTTGGTGCATAGCAGTGTGATGCGAACACTGTCTACTCCAACACGGTAAACTGGCTGTAACAGTAAACTTTGTCTGGCTGTTTTTTTTTTTTTTTTTTTTTTTTCTTTCAAGATAGGGTCTCACTGTAGTCCAGGCTGACCTGGAATTCACTATGTGGTCTCAGGCTGGCCTCGAACTCACAGTGATCCTTCTACCTCTGCCTCCCGAGTGCTGGGATTAAAGGCGTGCACTACCATGCCCAGCTTGGCTGTGTTTTTTTTTTATGACATTTAAGAAATTTAAAAGGTATCAAATGTATGCAGCTTAACACATTTTCAGCAATCTGTTGCTCAGAATGAGCAAGTGACAATATTTTCTTTGCAGTGATTTGTGAGATTAAATGTCACTGAATCTTGGCAGTATGGCTTGGTGCAGAGGCCTTGGCTTCTGAAATCTTGATACTATCTCAGATAAAATGTGAACCTGACCTTAATTTTTAGGTTATTGCTGTATTTTGTACAGTATATGGTGAGAAGCGTTCTCATATGTTACTTTTTCATTTTGGTTTCCCTAAGAGGAAAAGATTTATTGTATCTAATGATTCTTCCATATTTCCACTCAGGAGCATCCCTCCAGATGTCTTCCTGGTGCTCATTGTAAGCTATCTGGAGAGATCTTATGCCTTGCAAAATTAATAAGTGATTAGCATAAGATCCTCACATAGTCATCTATAATGTACAGTGGAGTTCCTCAATTTCTTCCAGGAATGACTGTCAAAATCTCATTATTCTGTCTTCTATTAAAATGTTAGTAGACACTGCTATTTTATCTTTGTCTGAAGGTATAATTATAAAATAACTTTGCACTAGAAAGTAATTTATTAAAGCATAAAAGCTCCCTAACCAATACCATAATAATTTTCCTTTCTAAGTATTAATTTCCCTTTTAGTGCTATCTAGTATGTGAATACAGCAATGCAAATTAGGAAATATGTATTATATAATTTTTAAAAATTTTATTTATTTATTAGAGACCGAGAGAGATGGGGAGAGAGAGAGAGTGAGAATGGGCGCACCAGGGCCTCTAGCCACTGCAAACAAACTCCAGATGCATGCTCCATCATGTACATCTGGCTTCCGTGGGACCTGGAGAATTGAACCAGGGTCCTTAGGCTTCACAGGCATGTGCCTTAACCGCTAAGCCATCTCTTCAGCCCTGTATTATAGAATTTTAAGTAATGTCCTTTCTCACCTGAAATAAAATTCTTACCATGTGTTGAAGTTACCCTCTTATTGCTGGGCAAAACTCCTGAACAAAAGGAGGTGATGGGAGGAAAGTTGCTTATTTTGGCTCACAGTCTCTAGGGGAAGCTCCATGATGCCAAGGGAAAGATGATATCAGTAAAGGCTGGACATCACCTCCTTGCCAACATCAGCTGGACGACAGCAGCAGGAGAGTGGGCTGAACATTGGCAAAGGGAAGCTGGCTGTAACACCCATAAACCCACCCCCAAACGTCTCCATCAAGGCTCCAATTCCCAAATTGCCATCAGCTGGGGAACCAAGCATTCAGAATACACGAGTTTATGGGGGGGGCACCTAATTCAAACTGCCACATTTAAGTCCCCATAATTTTTACCAAATGCAACACATCCCCATAGTCCAAGGTTTCTTAACTATGAACCTGTGAAACCAAAAGAATATAATGGCACAGAATAAACATTCACACTGCAAAAGATGACACTGGGTATAGCAAGGAAAGATTGAGCCAATGCAAGATCTAAAACAAACAGGGCAAACAGCAAGCCCAGTAGTTCCAAGTCCAACATCTGTAACCAGTGAGGAATACTCTGGAATATCACTTATACTCTCCAGCAGAGATCTTCAAACCCTGGGGGACAACTCCATTATGAGCCAGCAGCTTTCCTGGGCAGCTGTTCCACAATCCTGGCATCTCTAAAACATCCTTGGGTCTACACTGCAAACCATGCTTGTCCATGCCATAGCTCCATCGGGTCTCCACATAGGTTGTGGTAGACAAGAAACTAAAAGTTGAACTGATTCACTGAGTTACTGCAAGAGTTACTTGCTGAGGAGTTAAACTTATCTTTGTCAGCAGATGGAAAAATCCCAGAGAACTGTTCAGAAAGGGCCCAGAGGGACGCTAAGAAGGAAAGACAGTTTAGGCTAAAAAAAAGTAAAATGGAGTTTATTGTTAGGGCAGCCTGACTCCAGAAATGATGCGAATTTCCATATCTTGTTTGTTTGTGTACCTCTCTCCTCGGCTATGAAAACTATAAAATGAAAATAAAATCTTAGCTCAAGGCCAGAGCTTCTTTGGAGAGCTATCTCAAGCTCTTTGGCCCCTGAGTAAATAAACTCCTCTGCTTTCACTCATACTGGCATTAAAGTGAACTTTCCAGATAGTTTCTCCAACTGGTAATCCAACAAGCCTGCCTCCCACTGCCCACTGATCATTTCCAAAAAAATAAACTGCGTTGCAAATCCAATGATCCTGTCTTTCCTGCATTTGTTATACTCTCATTAGAACCAGGTGGACTACCAAATTTGTTAATCCTGGTAGGAATGAAGCTGACTTTGAAGAGCAGGACACTTGTTTAGCATGGCCCCTACTTCCAAAAGAGTCTGCATTCTTTCTGCTGTCCCAATGTAGAATAGCTGGCCCAGTCTCAGTGGTCGTAATCTCTCAAACAGTTGGAGCTGAACAGGTGCTGTCTCCGGTGAGAAACTTTCATTTCTTTCTGTGCTATATCCATCTGCTCACACAGTCCATTTCTACACAATGCAACCCTGCAGAAGTTCTTAGGACACAGGCAGAACAGCAAGCCGCTCACACAAACTGCCTTTAGCCCAATCTGGACAAAGCTCTCTCTTCTCATAAACCAAACCTCACAATCCATAGTTCTTTATACATTTAAGGTTTTCATGTCTGACCAGGATAGTCCATCCAACTCTGCCTTCAGCACTGCAAAGCATCTCTTAGAGCAAGGTTTCAAACCCATCCACATTCCTCCTGCAAATCAGTTCCAAACAACCAAAGCCACACAGTTGGGTTTCTAGCAGCAGTGACTCCACTTCTTGGTACCAGTGTTCTGTTGTGGTCACCTTCTTGTTGCTGGCACAAAGCACCTGACCCAAAGCAGCTTTATTTTGGCTTCTAGTCTCAGTGGGAAGCTCCATGATGGCAGGGGACAAGGATGTGAGGAGATGCTGGACATCATCTCCTTGCTAACATCATCTGGGTAACAGCAGTAGGAAAGTATACCAAACACTGGCGATGGGAAGCTGGCATAACACCTATAAGCCCACCCCTCAAAACACACCTCCTCTAGCAAGGCTCCAGTTCCCAAATTGCCCTCAGCCAGGGAACCAAGCATTCAAAACATGAGTTTATGGGGGACATCTGATTCTAACCATCAGACCATGGCCCAAGAAAGCTATGACCTCTCTGATTTTGTCTTTCTTGCTCAAATTCTTCTTTTTTCTTTTGCTTCCTGTTCCTTGAGTGTTTTCATTTCTCCCCCTTCTTGGGCCTTTTGCACCTGTGCCTTGGAGTTATCTTTGCTCCATGTACTTACAGTTGTTTCTTTCTTATACTTAGATATCAGTTTCAAGGTTACTGCCTAATCCAATGTAATGACTTAGCCACCTTTCATCCCATTGCTGCATTTGGATTTTCTCTGTGGGTCTTCTCTCTCTCTCTTTTTAAAAATGTTTTTATTCATTTATTTTCAAGTAGAGAGACATAGAGAGAAGAGAGACAGATGGAGAGAATGGATGCACCAGGGCCTCTATCCGCTGGAAACAAACTCCACATGCATGTGCCACTGACTTTATGTGGATACTGGAGAATGGAACTTGGGCGTTAGGCTTTGCAGGCAAGTACCTTAACTGCTGAGCTATCTCTCCAGCCCTTTTTATATTTTGATTTTTAATTTTTTTTTAAGGCAGGGTCTCTCTCTAGCTCAGGCTGACCTGGAATTCACTATGTAGTCTCAGGCTGGCTTCAAACTCCCAGTGATCCTCCTACCTCTGCCTCAAACTCATGGTGATCCTCCTACCTCTACCTCCCAAGGGCTGGGATTAAAGGCGTGCGCCACCACACCTGGCATGTGTGTATTATTACCTAGTTTTGTTGGTCATCTGTCTTCCCGCTTAGAACTTATCCTTCATGGACAGTTGAGAATGTTTCCTTTTTGTGTCCTGTGTCTAGAGCAGTGACTGACACCTAGTGGATGCTCATAGTGTTGCAAAAATGACGGTGACTCCTAGCTCTGTCTCATGTACCAAGTCCTGTGCAGGAACAGAGTTTATCTGGGAGATTGACAGTGCAGTAACTATAATGTGAAGGTGTTCAGTCCCATGGCTAAGGCATCTATAAAATGCTGTGGGACCACAGATGAGATAATAATTAATTTCTCCCAGAGATAGGCCAGGAGCTATTAGAGATGAATTAATGCGTTTGTGCTTTATATTTTACATTAAATCATTCTCCTGAGGTACTTTGCTGATTAGCTGCCGACGAGTTCTGGAATTATCCACTTCAGTTACCCTTGCTATTTACTTTCCTGCAAAAAGATGGTGGCAGTATTGACCTGAAGAGTGTTGTAACGATTAATCATTTGATGTTGGCTAAGTGCTTTGAAAGAAAAAGAAGAATGTATAAGCCTCATTGTCCTTAATTGTATTAACAACCACTTTCTAGAATTAAATTTCATTTTATGCGTAGTTCTCATTATTCAGATAGACATAACACTTTCTTTGAATTTTTTTTTCAAGGTCGGGTCTTGCTCTAGTCCAGGCTGACCGCTACCATACCTGGCTAAGATTTTTTTTTTTTTTTTTTTAAGAAAAAGCATATGTGTTATTCAAAAACCATGGACCTTCTGCATTGTATTGTTAGTAGAAAACGTGTTGTCTATCTACTGTAGTAGTGTGCTTCCACCCCCAGGAGGCAGTAGTAGACCAAGGAGAGTATGTGCTTGGGCATCTAAATAGCAGTGCAGGTCCCTTAGGGATGAGCGACTTGGTTTCCTATGCAGATGGCCCATCACATAGCATGGATCTCAAGAGGCAGTTTATCTTCTCTTTTACTATAGCATCAAGTCCTCTTGCATTTGAGTTTTCTTCCTCAAAGAAAGGATCTTAGGTATTTAAGTATTTGGAGGGTAATAGGTAGGGATTGTTATGTACACAGGAGAACCTGACTTTACTGGCTTATACTATACTATGCTAGAGATTTTTACCTAAAAATTTTGCATATATTAAAATTTTATAAATTGAACTTTGCTTTTTTTTTTTTTGATGTAGGGTCTCACTCTAGTCCAGGCAGACTTGGAATTTACTATGTACTCTCAGGGTGGCCTCAAACTCACAGTGATCCTTCTACCTCTGCCTCCTGAGTGCTCGTATTAAAGGTGTGCACCACCACACTTGGCTGAACCTTGCTTTTTAAAAAAATGTTTACTTTTATTTATTTATTTGAGAGAGAGAGAGAGAGAGAGAGAGAGAATAGGCATGCCAGGACCTTCAGCTGCTGCAAATGGGCTCCAGATGCATGTGCCAACATGTTCTGGTTTATGTGGGTCCTGGGGAATTGAACCTGGGTTCTTTGGTTTTGCTGGCAAGTGCCTTAACTGCTAAGCCATCTCTCCAGCCCTGAACCTTGCTTTTAATTTGAGATAAGGATGTATCTCAGCTGGAGTTCATCTGCCTAATATGCACAAAGCCCTGGTTGACTGCCAAACCAGATTATTGGATATGGTGGTACATGTCTATGATTCCAGTACTCAGGAGGTAGAGGCAGGAGGATCAGAAGCTCAGTTTTAGGCCAGCCTGGGCTACATGAGACCCTATCTCAAAATAAATATAAAAATAAAAATAGAATCATAAGCTGGGCATGGTGGTGCATGTCTTATAATCCACTCAGTACTCGGGAGGCAGATATAGGAGAATCACCGTGAGTTTGAGGCCACCCTGAGATTACATAGTGAATTCAAGGTCAGCCTGGGCTAGAGTGAGACCTATCTCAAAAAACCAAAAAACCAAACAAACAAACAAACAAAAAATAACCAAAAAAACCCCAAAAATCAAACAAAAAAACTCCCAAGGGCTGGAGAGATGGCTTAGCGGTTAAGGCGCCTGCCTGCTAAGCCTAAGAATGTTGGTTCCAATCTCCAGGTCCCATGTTTAGCCAGATGCAAAGTGATGCAAGGGCGCAATGCTGCACTTACCCACAAGGGGGTGCACAGATCTGGAGTTTGTTCACAGCAGCTGAGAGGCTGCTGGCACGCCCATTCTCTGTCTCCCTCTCCCTCTTCCTCCCTTTTTCTTTGTCTCTCTCCAAAAAAAACCCTCCCAAAAAACAAAACAAAAAGCCCCCAATAAAACAAAAAAACTTTAAGTCATGTTTGTGCTTTATTATCATTCTTAGAAATATAATAAAAAATATGTTAGACCAATTTGAATTCATGATGTTGACATTGTACTTATACCAGATATAACCATTGTAGGAAACTGAGTGAAGGGCTTTTGTAACTTCCTGGAAATCTATAGTGACTTTTCAAAATTTAAGAAAGTCTATGAACCTGGATATGAATTTTGTTTTCTCTACTTACCAGCTGAATCACCTTGGCAAATTCACCTACTTTATGTTAATATTAGTTAGCATATGTATAAAATGGGGTTGAAAATAATACCTCTCCCAAAGAAAAATAATACATCTCCCAGAACACCTCTGAATAAAATAGTTTATCTGAGTCAATGTAAATGATCACAGCCCAGGAACAGAGATTCAGGTTCCCCCAATGGCATATTCCACCTTGGAAGCAGTTACATGAGCTTATTTATGTTAGTCATAGAACAAAAGAAAATCACAAAGCAGTGCATTTACCAGATACTTTAGTTGGGACTAACAGGTCTCCTGGGTTACAGCAAGGTAGGGAGGATTCTGTCATGGGCTGCAGATGCTACCTGATGATGTTCTTAGCTTTTGGATTGGCAAAATTTAGTCCGCAAACAATATATTCCAGGAGGCTGGGGAGGTAGCTTCATGGTTAAAGGCACTTGCGTTGAAAGCTGGCCTGGGTTCAATTCTCCAGCACCCATATGAAGCTGGATACAAAGGGGTGTGTAGGACCACAGGAGGCAGAGCCAAGGGAATCGGAGTTTGCCAGTCAGGAGTTCGTTTGCAGTGCAAGAGACCCTGTCTCAAAGAAGAGGGAACACAAGCTCCCTGAAGCTGTCCACACATGTGTGTACACACACACACACCCACCCACCCACCCACACACACACACACAAATAAATACATATTTTTTAAAAAGGATATAAGGCTGGGCACAGTGGCACACACTATTAATCCCAGCACTCAGGAGGCTGAGGTAGGAGGATCATCGTGCGTTCAGGTCATCCTGGGCTAGAGTGAGACCCTGATTCAGTTCCCTCCCACCAAAAACAAAGCAAAACAAACAAAAAAATACCCCCAAATTAAAAAAAAAAAAAACGTAGTATGACCTAGAGAGATAAAGGTAGCAGTTCAGGCAAAATTGGCACACCAGAGCTTCCTGCCACTGCATATAAATGTGCCACTTTGTTCATCTGACTTTACAGGGATACTGGGGAATGGAATACTGGCCGATAGGCATTACAGGCAAACGCCTAAACTGCTGAGCTATCTTTTCAGGCCCATTTTCACTTTTTTAATTGACAATTTTCATATATGAAGATAGTGTAATTTGATCATAATCCCCTCTTAACATCTCTGTTTTTGAAATTTAGAAAGATTTTATTATAGTGCATAGAATGAGAGAAGTCAGAACTCCCGTACAACAGGAGGGGTTCCCCAGAAACAAGAAAGTCCTCACTGAGGAAAGTAAAGCAGAAAACGTCCAAGTTGGGAGTGGTCCCAACCAGGAAAATCTGCCTCATGAGTGTGATCTAGGCTTTTTATAGGAAGGGGAACTCCTTCAGGGAGGAAGAGACAAAAATCCAGATTAATCAAGTTTCTAGGGAGGGAATAATCTTATATTTCAGGTTTCTAGAAAAGGTTAATTCCTTTAGGAAAAAAGAGATAAGGAAAAGCCAGATTCCCCTTTCCCTTTACAGGCTTAAAGGATATTTGCCTCTTAAAAAAAATGTTTGCAGGCTGGAGAAATAGCTTAGTGGTTGAGGAGCTTGTCTGCAAAGCTAAGGGACCCAGGTTAGATTCCCCAGGACCCATGTAAGCCAGATGCACAAGGTGATGCAGGCGTCTGGAGTTTGTCTGCACCAGCTGGTTCACCCATTCTCTCTATCTCTGTCAAAATAAAAATAAATAAAAAATGTAAAAAATATTTGCCTTGGGGGGTCCTTAGCTGCTTGGCCAACTTGTTCTTCATCATCCCCCCTCTGAGGAGGGAACCCTAACTGCCTCTAGGGAATTGGGGTGACACTGATCTTCTTCCAGCTGAATGGGTCATTGCATATGGCAGTTGGGGCACCCCTCCAGTGAGCCAGTCTAAGGGACCCTAAAAGTGCATTGGTGGTTTTAACTGTATAGTGTGGGAAGAAAGTCTTTGGTTAAAGATGCTGGGGAGAAAGAATAAAAGTAAAGGAGTTGGGATGGAGAGATGTGAAGCCTAAGGACCCAGGTTTGATTCCCCAGGACCCATGTAAGCCAGATGCACAAGGTAGTGCATGCATCTGGAGTTCATTTACAGCAGATGGAGGCCCTGATGTGCCCATTCTCTCCCTCTCCACTCTCTCCTCAAACAAACAAACAAATAAAATATTTAAAAAATATATTTTATTTATTTATTTATTAGAGAGAAAGAGAGAGAGAGAGAGAGAGAGAGAAAGGCTGTGCCAGGGCCTCCAACCACTGCAAACAAACGATGCATGCAACCCCTTGTGCATTTGGTTTACGTGGGTCCTGGAGAATCAAACCTGGATCCTTTGGCTTTGTAGGCAAATGCTGTAACTACTAAGACATCTCTAAAGACATCTCTAAGACAGCCCTAAATAAAATATTTTTAAAAACATAAAGGAGTCAAGGAGATGTGGGCACTGAGTAAATTGTGGCTCAGAGAAGTCTTTAGGGTTCTTCTTCTTATAAAGTTTCAGGCTTTGGAGGGGGATTGAGGAGACCCAGGTAGAGGAGTTAGATTGTCACAAGACCTCTGAATGTGGATTGGCTGTAAATGAGAGGAGATAAAGGTAAAACAGCAGCTGAGCACACAAGGTACCAAAACAAACAGTTACTATTACCAGAAATGATAGACACAATTCCCTTTTACCATGAAGATCCAGAAATCCATTTCTAAAGCTGTTCACCAAATGGTACGATGGTGACTGATATGGTCTTAATCTGTTTTTGTAGATCTTGTAAAGCAGGCGAGATATTAATGGAATTATCAGGAATATGTACATAGCATTTAACCCTGACAGTGCCATAGGTGCTACCCTGAGTCTCTGTCAGCACATTTAAAGGCACACTTGTCTCTACAGTTGTCCCTGTCATAATTTGAATTATGAATTATCATTGGAATTATGAAGGGGAAAATCCCTGGGCTGTGTTGTCCAAAGCTTTCAAGGCATACTTTATTCTCTGGTTATACTCTTCTGCTAGGTGCTTCAGACCAAGTAGGCAGCAAAAATTTAATTGTAGACCAATACCTTCTTTTTTCCACCCCTCACCAATCCCCTTTCACTGAACGTCTTTCCAACTAGTTTTGGTAGTAGGGATTTGGATCTAAAACAGAGGTGTTCCCAAAATGGAATTTCTTCTGGAAGATTTCAAAGAGGTCTTTTGTTGTGGTCCCCCTAAGGCCAGCCCAGGAGGGACGGTAGGGTCTCTGCTGAGTTGGGGTGAGCAGCGCGGAGTCACTACACAGACTCCAGGAGTTGGGTGGAAGCAGCAGAGGGCGAGCTGCTGCAAACTGGTTTATTGAGGAAGTGCACGTGGGTTTTAAGGGGCTTGGCTGGCTAATCACTGTATGGGGTGGTCCCTTTTTTGTGACCAATGACACCCTGTCTCTGGACAGGTCATCTCGTAGCAGGCTTCTCGTGAGCATGGGACTGTAGCTGTTGTCACGCCAGGCCTGCGCAGAATGCCATGTTCACAGAAGCCACTTCCTGGTTTCTTCTGCCATGTGGTCTGGCTAGGACCAGGCCTGTATTGTGCCATACATATCCTCCTTTTTGTTTTTATTATTGGCAACCCTGAGAGGTATGATTTTTTGCCAAGCCATTGTTGAACCCAGGCCCCAAGGGATCATCATATGTGATGGTGCCTGTCTTAGGTTGTCCCATCTCATGGAGTCTTACCCACCATTGGCTACTCGCCACCTTGGTGAGAAAACCCGAGGGGTATGGCCTGGTATGGTTTTTTGAAATACAGTCTTTGAACTGTGTGTTGTGATGTAATACTAGCCCTTGGGAGCTAGAGGAAGAAGGGTTAGGAGTTCAAGGTTACATAGTACGTTTGAGGCCAGCCTGTGCTTGATGAATGGACTCAAAACAAAAACAAATAAAAGTAAATAAAACAGGTCTCTGTCAATCTAAAATCTCGAATTTTATTATTATTTGAGACAGACAGAGAGAAACAGAGCCAGAGAGGAAGAGGCAGAGAGAGAGAGAGAGAGAGAGAGAGAGAGACAGAATGGGTGCGCCAGCAGCCTCTCAGCCACTGTGAACGAATTCCAGACACATGTGTCCCCTTGTGGGCAAGCATGGCATTGTGTGCTTGCGTCACTTTATGTCTGGCTAAATGTGGGACCTGGAGATCAAACGGGCATTCTTAGGCTTCGCAGGCAGGTGCTTTAACTGCTGAGCCATTTCTCCAGCCCTAAAATCTCGAATTTTAAAATCCAAATTATAATGAATGAGAGATTTCTTTTATGGAGATATAGTGAGATTTTTGAATCCTTTAAAACATGATGACTTGGTTTAGGTAAAGTAGTTGGTTGGGTAAGCAAATAATCATAACAAAAACCTCATCTGTGCCGGGTGTGGTGGCGCACACCTTTAATCCCAGCACTCGGGAGGCAGAGGTAGGAGGATTGCCGTGAGTTCGAGGCCACCCTGAGAATACATAGTTAATTCCAGGTCAGCCTGGACCAGAGTGAGACCCTACCTCGCCAAACCAAAAACAAAAACAACAACAACAACAACAAAAAAAAAAAACAAAAACAAAAAACAAAAAAAAAAAACCAAAAAACCTCATCTGTAAGTGCATTAAAACATACCAAGATCAGCATATTCCTCTTTTTAAAAATTTATTTGAGAGAGAGAGAGAGAAAGAGGCAGAGAGAGAGAATGGACGTGTCAGGGCCTCCAGCCACTGCAAACAAACTCCAGACGCATGTGTCACCTTGTGCATCTGGCTTACGTGGGTCCTGGGGAATTGAACTGAGGTCCTTTGGCTTTTGCAGGCAAGTGCCTTAACCACTAAGCAATCTCTCCAGCCCAGCCTATTTCTTTAAAAAAAATTTAAATATTAATATTAATATTTAAAATATTTATTTGTGAGAGAAGGTGAGAGAGGGAGAGAGGGAGAGAGAGGGAGAGAATGGGCATGCCAGGACCTCCTGCCACTACAAATTAACTCCATGCCACTATGGGCATCTGGCCTCATATAGATACTGGGTAATTGAACTGGGCCTTCAGGCCCTGCAACAAGTGCCTTTAATGTCTGAGCCATCTTTCCAGCTCCAAGATTGGCATATTTCTATCATTTAGGAAAACACACCAAGGGAAATTCCACATTCCTTAAGACAAATATCTAATATAAAAGGATTTGAGAAATATAATGAATTGAAAGCTAGTTGACATGTTGGTAGTGGGTTTTGAGTTCACTTCCTTAGGACGTCAGTTATTGATGTACTTGGTATGAGATGTGTATCACCTAGCTTTCCCACAGTCCACTTCGATGTGTCCTTTGAAGAATGCAGCTTTTGGTAGGAGTTTGAAGTAAGAAACACAAGCCCAAGTTTTTTTTTTAAAGTTTTTTTTTATTATTTTATTTATTTTTGGAGAGAGACACAGAGAGAGACAGACAGAGAGGGAGAGGGTGACAGATAGAGATGGGCATGCCAGCAGTCTCTCAGCTGCTGTGAATGAAATCCAGATGTGTGCCCCCTTGTGGGCAAGTGCGGCATTGCACCCTTGCATCACTTTGCATCTGGCTAAACATGGCACCTGGAGATTGGAACCCGGTTCTTAGGCTTAGCAGGCAGGCGCCTTAACCGCTAAGCCATCTCTCCAGCCCATAAGCCCAAGTTTTATCCCTTGGTGTTTTGTTACATCATAGGTGGTTATAAGTACCCGATAAGGTCTTTTCCATCAAGGCTGAGTGTGTCTTTGGTGTGCTGTCTTTCCCAGTAGATGGGATCATTTCACTTTGGCTCTTGTTTATATAGTTCTTTGTCATCTGGGTGTCTACTGAAGAAAGACTGTGGGACCAATTCTGAATTTCCAGTTAGCTTTTTTAATATTTTATTTTTATTTATTTATTTATTTGAGAGAGAGAGGCAGTAGAGAGAGAAAATGGACATGCGAGAGCCACTGCAAATGAACCCCAGACAATTGTGCCACCTTGTGAATATGGCTTAATGTGGGCACTAGGGAATTGAATCTGAGTTAACATTTTTAAAAGTCCCTAATAATAGTATAAATGTTTCCTTTTAGCAGAGAGTTTTTTTTTTTTTTTTTTTTTTTTTTTTCGAGGTAGGGTCTCACTCTAGTTCAGGCTGACCTGGAATTCACTATGTAGTCTTAGGGTGGCCTCGAACTCACGGCAATCCTCCTACCTCTGCCTCCCGAGTGCTGGGATTAAAGGCGTGAGCCACCACACCCAGCTTAGCAGAGAGTTTTTTGTCTATTTTTATATATTTTTTTGTTTTTTTGAGGTAGGATTTCACTCTGGCCTAGGCTGATCTGGAATTAACTATGTAGTCTCAGGGTAACCTTGAACTCATGGCAATCCTCCTACCTCTGCCTCCAGAGTGCTGGGATTAAAGGCATGTGCCACCATACCCAGCTTCTTTGTCTGTTTTAAAAAATACTTTATTTAGGGCTGGAGAGATGGTTTAGCAGTTAAGGCACTTACTGTGAAGCCTAAGGACACATGTTCGACTCCCCAGATCCCACAAAAGCCAGATGCACAAAGTGATACAAGTGCGCAAGGTGGCACACGTGTCTGAGTTCGATGATAGTGGCTGGAGGCCCTGGTGCACCAATTCTCTTTCTGTCTCTCTCTCTTATAAAAAAAGCTTTAACTGCTGAGCCATCTCTCCAGCCCCTTTGTCTATTTTTATGGGATGCTTAGGAATTATTGTATAAGGGAATAATTGCTGTTTCCCCAAAAGGGTAGGTCTTAGATTTAGATTTAGAAGTATCTTTGGCTAAGAAAGTAAAAACAAAACAAAACAAAACAAAAAAAACAACTTTAGTCATATTTGGCAAATAATTTTTTTAGTGTCACTTGTTCATTTAACCATCAAATTAGAGGACTGAAGATGGTAGGCACAATGCAAAATTTGCACAATAAACTAGATTTACAAATATATTTAAGGATTTGTCCTTCAAAGTGAGCTATGCAGTCACTGTATAATTTAGCAGGAATGCCCCAAGTAGGAAATAGACACCATTCTTTCTGTTAGAATTTTTCCTATTGCTAAGGCAGTGGCTATATTGACAAGAAGACTTTAACCCACTGGGAATCATACACAGCATCAAAGACAGATTTATATCCTGGTGTTGGATGGATTTAGAGAAAATCTAATCATCGGGTTTCAAATGGCCCATTTGGTAAAGGAATAAAATCTAAAATACTTACTTTCTAAGCTATTTTTTTTTTTGTAAACATAAAACTTTATTGTTGTAAGTAGAAAGTTAGGTTTTAGTTTTATATCAGTGTATTTCATTTGACCTAAAGAAATTTAAATGTAATCATATACATAATATCTTTTAAAAAATTATTTATTTGAGAGAGAGGGAGGGAGAAAGGCAGAGAGAGAGAGAGAGAGAGAGAGAGAGAGAACAGAAAGAGAGAGAGAGAGAATGGGCATGCCAGGGCTTCTAGTCATTGCAAGCAAAGTCCAAATTATGCTCCACCTTGTGCATCTGGCTTACATGGGTACTGGGGAATCAAACTTGGGTCCTTTGGCTTTGCAGGCAAGCGTTTTAACTGCTAAGCCATTTCTCCAGCCCCACATAATATCTTTTACTATCATTTTATTTTGGAAAATTTACTACATACTTAATCTTATAGTTTTGCTCAATTTTCATTTTTAAACAATTGCATGCTAAATTTCTTTCTTATTAAAGGCATTTCCTTTAGCCTTCTTTATCAAACGTATATTTCATATCTTTAGCTTATTCTCTTTTTCATACTTGATGGCTTCTTTATGGCTTTAAAAAATTTGGAAAACTTCTTTCTACATTATTGACTTACTTACATGGGTGAGTGTACATGGGTGGCATATGTGTCACATATGTACCACTTTGCATCTGGCTTTACATGGGTGACTGGAGAATCAAATTCAGGCTGACAGGCTTTGCAAACAAGGGCCTTTAATTGCTAATCCATCTTTTCAGTCCCCAAACTTTTTTTTTTTGAGTTAGGGTCTCCCTCTAGCTCAGGCTAATCTGGAACTCATTTTGTAGTTTCATGCTGGCCTCAAACTCACAGTGATCCCCTGCCTCAGCCTCCCGAGTGCTGGGATTAAAGGTATGCACCACCAGGTCCATCCCAAAAAATTTTTTCTTATTAAACAGCTTTTTTTTTTTCCCCTGAGATAGGGTCTCACTCTAGCCCAGGCTGACCTGAAATTCACTAAGTAATCTCAGGGTGGCCTTGAACTCAGTCAGTCCTCCTACCTTAGCCTCTGAGTGCATGGGCCACCACACCAGGCTCTGGCTTTAGTTTTCCTGAAAACCCAGGAAGCTATATCTAAAACACAGGCAAAATATGTTAATAGTCCTGGACTCATTATTTGCTTTTTCTTATCAACAAATTTAAATTAATTTGTTTAAGATTTTTTTCCTGTTAAAAACTATTGCAAACAATTATTTTGCTTTAATGTTTGAATTCCATTAAAACTTCACCAGGGCTAGGGAGATGGATTAACAGGTAAGAGTGCTTACTGTATGAGCATAAGGATGTGAGTTTGATCTCTGACACCCATGTGAAAAGCTGGATGTGGTCACACATGTTTGTAACCCCAATGCCGAGGCAGGGTAGAAACAGGAGACTCACTGGGGCTCACTGCTCAGTCAGTCTGGTTGAAACATGGCAGTTCCAGGTTCAATGAGAGGTTCCGTCTCAAGGAAGTAAGTCAGAAGACAGTTCTTTGGCCTTCACACATGTGGGCATTGGTGTATGCATTAATACATTCAGACACATGTATCATACACACACCAAAAATATTCTTGCTACAGAACCTCAAGCCTTACACCCAGTACATTCTAAAGGTTGTTCTGCAGTAGCAATTATATATATATATATATTTAAAACATTAAACTTTTAAGCTAAAAACCTTGAACATGTGAAAGATGTTCCAAGGACATCCATAATGGGATTGCTAAAAGCCAAGCTGACAGATGTGTTCTAATAATACAAACTGGCATAAAAAGAAATAAAAGTCTCTTATCACCTAGCAACCATAAGTGTACACAGAGTAATGATTTTCAGATGAGTACTAGTGATTCTATTTCTAGTTACAAAAGAAAACAGTTTATTTTAAAAGTCAGTGCTTGGCTAGGGACATTACTCAATTGGTATAGTGGAACACTTCCATTTCTATGTGTGAATTGTAAGAAAGACTCACTTGAAATGCATTAGGTCAAAAGGTGAAACTTATAATTTGGTTAACCTAGTAAGTAAAGAGGGAGATACCTTCACAAATGAATAATTTGAATTAATTAAGCCAGGAAATTCTGGTTTGTAACTCAATAGCAAGATCTGAAATTCTTCAGCATATCCCACAGAAAATCCTTGTGGCCCCAGTTCTGGGTGCAAAAACCATTGACCCAAAATGTAGCTTGTTGTGGTGGTGCATGTCTTTATTCCCAGCACTCAGCACTCAGGAGGCAGAGGTAGGAGGATCACTGTGAGTTCGAGGCCATGCTGAGACTACATAGTGAGTTCCAGGTCATCTTGGGCTAGAGTGAGACCCTACCTTGAAAAAAAAAAAAAAGAAAAGTTTTTATTCAAAGGGAATAAGAGATCATTTATTCTTAGCCAAATATGAGTAACTGTGACTCAGGGACACATATTCAGGTTGCTCTGAATAACATGGTCAGCTTTCATTAGTTCCAGAACAAAAGAATGCCACAAATTTACCAAATACATTGGTGAGGACCATGGGTATCTCGATGGGTTACAGGACAGTGGGGAAACTTGCTATAGGTTTCAAATGCTGTCTGATGACTTGCTTAATTTTTGGATTGGTTAGTTTTTAGCTTTAACTTCTAATTAGTTTTAGAAGTGGTCTGCTAAGAATATATTCCAGAGTTTTTGCCTGTCGGTCAAAAAGATGTTAGGTCAGACACAGAGGTGGGCAGTGTGTATCTTCTAGGGGACTAAAGATAGCCCAAGATAATTTTTACTATAGATCTGCAACATTTAAACTCTGCATAATCATGAAGTTCTTTTTAAAAAGACACTTTTATTTAATTATTTGCAAACAGAAAGAGATAGAAGACAGACAAACAGAGAGAATGGGTGTGCCAGGCCCTTCAGCCTCTGCAAACAGACTGCAGATGTATGCGACACTTTTTGCATCGGCTTTACATGAGCACTGAGGAATCTAACTCTGGTCATTAGGTTTTGTAGGCAAATGCCTTAACTGCTGAGGCATCTCTTCATCCCCATGAAGTTCTTTTTTTAATCTTTTTTTTCTTAATTTTTTTTTTTTATTATTTGAGAGAGAAAGAGGCAGATATAGAGAGACACACAGAGAGAAAGAGGCAGAGATAGAGAGAGAGAAAGAGGCAGATAGAGAGAGACACACAGAGAGAGAAAGAGAAAGATAAAGTGGGTGTTCTAGGGCCTTTAGCCACTGCAGATGAACTCCAGAAGCACACACCACCTCGTGCATCTGGCTTACCTGGGTCCTGGAGAATCAAACCTGGGTCATTTAGGTTTGCAGGCAAGTGCCTTCACTGCTAAGCCATGTCTCCAGTCCAAGCTTTGTTTGTTTGTTTGTTTGTTTGTTTGTTTTTGTTTTTCGAGGCAGGATCTCAATCTAGTCCAGGCTGATCTGGAATTCACTATGTAGTCTCAGGGTGGCCTTGAATTCATGGTGATCCTCTTACCACTGTCTCCCAAGTGCTGGGATTAAAGGTGTGCGCCACTGTGCCTGGCTCAGCACAAACTTTTTATTGACAACTAAAAAATATTTATTGGTAGCCAGGCGTGGTGGCGCATGCCTTTAATCCCAGCACTCGGGAGACAGAGGTAGGAGGATTGCTGTGAGTTTGAGGCTATCCTGGAACTACAGAGTAAGTTCCAGGTCAGCCTGGGCTACAGTGAGACCCTATCTTATTATTATTAATTAATTAATTTATTTATCAGAGACAGAGTGAGAGAGAGAGAGAGAGAGAGAGAGAGAGAGAGAGAGAGAGTGAGAATGGGCGCACCAGGGCCTCTAGCCACCGCAAACTAACTCCAGACGCCAGTGCCACCATGTGCATCTGGCTTACATGGAAACTAGAGAATTGAACCAGGGTCCTTAGGCTTCGTAGACATATGCCTTAACCGCTAAACCATTTCTCCAGCCCCGAGACCCTATCTTGAAAAAACAAAACACCAAAACATTATTGGGAGCTGGAGAGATGAGATGACATAGTGATTAAAGGTGCTTGTTTGCAAAATCTAACAGCCTATGTTCAATTCACCAGGCTGGCAGGCTTTGCAAGCAAGCTCCTCTACTACATATCTGCTGTTGCCTCCCTTTAAGCCCTCCCCACTTCTTCTTCCCTTCATGGTCCCTTGTAGCTTCCTGGCCTCTTATGCTGACTGCCACTCCAACTGACATACAAATCTAAAAATTTAATGCTAAGATCCACATATGAGAGAGAATATGTGGCATTTGTTTTTTTGAACTTGAGTTACCTTACTTAGTGTAATATTTTCTGGGTCCATCCATTTTCCTACACATTTCATAATTTGATTTTTCTTTATAGCAGGATAAAACTACATTATGTCTACGTACCATATTTTCATTCCATTCATCAGCAGATGGACATCCAGGTGGACTCTTTTTCCTAGCTAATGTGAACAGAGTAGTAATAAACATAGATGAACAGAGATCTCTGTGGTAAAGTGTAGTCCTTTAGGGTATATGCTCAGGAGTGGGAGAGATGAGTCATCTGGTACTTCTAGTTTCAGCTTTTTTTTTCTTGTTTTTGAGGTATGGTCTCGCCCTAGCCCAGGCTGACCTGGAATTCACTATGTATTCTCAGGGTGGCCTTGAACTCACAGTGATCTTCCTACCTCTGCCTTCTGAGTGCTAGGATCAAAGGCGTGCACTAACATGCTGGGTTTAGAAGTTTTATTTTTAACCTGTTGAATCTTTTTTTTTTTTTAAAAGAACTCCAGATGCATGTGTCACTTTGTGCATTAGGCTTTATGTGGATACTAGGGAATCAAACCTGGCTCCTTAGGCTCTGCAGGAAAACATCTTAGCCACTGAACCATCTCTCCAGCCTTTAAAAATATATATATTATTTATTTATATTTATTATTAGAGAAAGAGAAAGGGAGAGAGAGGGAGAAAGAGAGAGAGAATGAGAATGGGTGCACCAGGGGCTCTAGCCACTATAAACAAACTACAGATGCATGTGCCACCATGTGCATCTGGCTTATGTGGGACCTGGAGAATTGAACCAGGGTCCTTAGGCTTCACAGGCAAGCACCTTAACTGCTAAGCTATCTCTCCAGCCCCCTGTTTTTGTTTTTGTTCTTTTTTTTTTTTTTTTTTTTTGAAACAGGGTCTTACTCTGTAGCCCAAACTGGCCTTGAATTCATGGTGATTCTCATGGCTCAGCCTCCCAAGTTCTGGGATTACAAGCACGAGTCACCACACCTAGCTCTTTAGTTTTTAACAAACGATTTCAACAAATTCATTTAAATTATTTTGAATTTCAGTTTTACTTTCTAAATCTTTCAATTTTTAAAATTTGTTTTTACCTACACTGAGTATATTTAGGGTAGTGTGGTATGGTTCCTTTCAGATTAAAGTAACTTTTTTTTTTCCAGGTAGGGTCTCGCTCCAGCCCAGGCTGACCTGGAATTCACTATGTAGTCTCAGGATGGCCTGAACTCATGGCGATCCTCCTGCCTCTGCCTCCCAAGTTCTGGGATTAAAGGCATGCACCTTTACGCCTAGCTAAAGTCACGTTTTTTTATTCCTGGGAACAGCAGCTGGAAACCATTATTTGCACAGCTTCTCATCTTTTGCAGGGGTAGCAGTTTCATAATTTACTAGGATGGATTGAACAAAGAAGAATGGGCTCTGGTCCTGAGGCACTGAAGGGCTACTAGCAAATGAGGTTTTGTTCTAGTCAACAAATATTAATCGAGTGTCTGTTATGTGCTGGATGCAGTAGTTGTAGGCACTTGGGAGACATCTGTAAACCACAGAAAAAGTAACTGTCTTCTGAGGCCGAGGTTTCTAATGGGACAAATCATCAACAGTGTTCACAGTGCGTATATGGTACGTGAGGAAGTAATAAGTGCTGGCTGTGGGAAAAATAGCCCATGGGCTATAGGTTGGTACTCTGATATAGGTCATTGTAAAAACCATTATAAGAACCTTGGCTTTTCTTGGAGAAATATAGAGGTAGTAGAAGAATAGGCTTTGGACAGTTATGAACAATGAGGTTCCAGGATAAAGAACAGAGAAGCTGTTAGGAGGTTACTGAGATAGCCCACACAAACGAATACCACGATATGAAAGTGGTAGGAAGCTAGATTCTGGTGTCTGGTCCAGACCTATAATCTCAGCACTTGGCATGTCGAGACAGAAGGACTACAAAAAGAATTATAGCCGGGTGTGGTGGTGCACGCCTTTAATCCTAGCACTTGGGAGGCAGAAGTAGGAGGATCACCATGAGTTGGAGGCCACCCTGAGACTACATAGTGAATTCCAGGTCAGCCTGAACTAGAGTGAAACCCTACCTTGAAAAACAAAAACAAAACACAAAAAAACAAAACAAAACAAAACCTAAAAAAAAACTAAAAAGAATTATATTTTGGAAGTGTTTAGAAACAGTGGTGACAGTATTTTTTGATAGAATCAGGAATTCTCCCTAGGGACTTTGTCTGACCCTAGCCTAGGTTGCCTTGAACTGAGATGGAGAAGGTTGAGGCTGGTGTTGTACTGGGAAGAGACTTATGGAGTGTAAGATCTCTGAAGATGCACAAATGAAATGCAAGGAGGCAGTTAAGTATATGAGTTTGCAGTCTGTAATACAGATTTGAGTTCTAATGCAAAAGCCTGAGCCTGGAGGCTCTCTTTCATTAGAGGTCAAGGAAATTGGGGCATGGTGAGTGATGCAAAAACAAGAGCACTTATGGTGTCCATCATTGGATCAGCTAGACATGAGCATGATCAAGGTACTGAAAAATGTTTATGGTGCCAGGCATGGTGGTACACAATGGAAATCCCAGCACTTGGGGTGCTAAAACAGATGTATCCTGAGTTGGAGGCCAGCTGGCACTAAACAGCAATGCATTTTCTCTGGGGTGGGGAGAAGATAAAGTTTATGACTTTATTTTGAAAGTAGTGGGTTTAGTTTAAGTGGGCATAGAAGTTGCTGATAACTTTCCCTAAAAGTCCCTTAATTAAACTTTTAAAATGACAATTCCTGGGGCTGGAAAGATGACTTAGTGGTTAAGAGCTTGCCTATGAAGCCTAAGGACCCCGGTTCGAGGCTCAATTCCTCAGTACCCATGTAAGCCAATGCACAAAGTGGTGCATACATCTGGAGTTTGTTTGCAATATCTGGAAGCCCTGGTGTGCCCATTCTCTCTCTCTCTTTCTCTGCCTCTTTCTCTGTCTGTCACTCTCAAATAAATAAATAAAATTAAAAAATTTACCATTCTTATAAAATGATTTTTGAGATACTGGAGATCAAATCCAGGACTGTGTACATGTTAGCCAAGTTAGGGAAATGCCTCACCACTGAGCTCTGTGGCTGCCTTGAAAGCATTCATTTGGGAAGGCATTGCATCACAGTTAGAAAGGTTGGGATTTCTTGCAGACTTGTTTAAGTTACTTTCAGAGGGACTTTCTTATCATGTGTGTTAGGAAATTTGGCTACTCTCTCTCTCCTGAAAGGCCAGATAAATAACTTGGTTTCAGCTTGTGTGTAACTCCAGTTTGGGTGGTGTTTTGGGCCTAATTCAGGATTTCATCCTAAATTAATGGTCTCCTATGAATTTTATATAACAAAGGTCATTAAGGTAGTTTAACAAGCTTACCTGGATCATCTACAGATTGGAAGCTAGAAGACTGATTGTTTGTCTTTCTGTCTATCTGTGGCTCTGGGCATTTGAACTCAGGTACTCAGAGTAGCTCAATAAGTGCTTTATCCATTGAGCTATCTCCTCAGCCCCCAATTACTATTTTTTTAAGGCCATATATTTTTTTCTTATGGGATTTTTGGTATCTACCACTTTAAACCATTTGCCAAATGTGCAGGAATTCCCTCTAGAAGGCCTTGTGTTAGCTGTTTCTGGGACCCTCACGTGAGTACTCTTGGCTTTGGTGGTCTGTTTAAAATGATACCAGGTTCCTGAGGTCTGCTCCAGATAAGCTGAGTGTGCCTCGAGTTTCTTCTCGGAAGACCTGTTCGTTAGATTTCAGGAAAGTTAGTTGCCCTGAAACTTCAGCTCTCTGGAAGTTTCTACAGAAGCTGTGTTAGACAGCCACCTTTACTTTGGTGTGAACTGGGAAGGCCTTTCCAGAATTCTCAAGTAAGTGGAAGCTAGAATTACTTACACTGTAAATTGGTTCTTATAACCAAGCTCAAATGACATTTAATGGTAAGATCTGAGTTATTGGTGACAGGAAGATACTTCGCTCCATTCCTGAAGGTGACAGTTGTGTCTGCATTCAAAATTGTATTGACCAATGTAAACAAGGTAGCATGTTTTATAAGTATCTGTTCTTTTCTGTTTTAGGAAAAAAATCATTAGAACTAGAGAGGTTTGGCTTAGGTGGTTGCCATGACCCTCAGGTCTTTCTCAGCATTTGCCTCACACTGCGCCTGCAGGAAGGACTGAGCACCAAGTGTCCAAAGCTATAGGAAAAATGGTGGATTCACTTTTGCCATTGCCAGAAAGAGCGAGGTGTGGCTCCTAGTCTCCCTTCATACTTTATCTTGTGTGGGCATTTCTTCCTGAATCTTGTCTAAACTCCTTAAGACTTAACCTATTGGCCTCAAAAGTATTGGGCAATTGCATTACCTATCTACCTCCTTATTGTTGTCACAATTGTTAATGTGCTCTTATTTGGAATTAACATGATCAGTACTTCTCCACTCAACTGCATCCTTACCATCACAGATGTGAACTGTGAAGAACCAGCCTCAGGAGACAGACCAAGAAGAGGCCACCCCATCATTAAGAGATGTCCCATTAGTGAAGTAAACCCAATGTTTTTTCTTTTTTAAAATTATTTTATTTATTTTTGTTTTCCAAGGTAGGGTCTCACTCTAGTCCAGGCTGACCTGGAATTCACTATGTAGTCTCAGGCTGGCCTTGAACTGATGGCGATCCTCCTACCTCTGCCTCCTGAGTGCTGGGAATAAAGGCATGTGCCACCACTCCTGGCTTAAATTATTTTATTTTTATTTGAGAGAGAGAAAAGGCAGATAGAGAAAGAGGCAGATATATAGAGAGAATGGGCACACCAGGGCCTTCAGCCACTGCAAATGAACTCCAGTTGCATGTACCACCTTGTGCATCTGGCTTACGTGGGTCCTGGGGAATTAAATCTTGGTCCTTTGGCTTTGTAGGCAAGCACCTTAACTGTTAAATCATCTCTCCAGCCCCAATGTTCTTTCCTTTTCTTTTTTCTTTTTCTTTTTTTTTTTTTTTTTTTTTTTGAGGTAGGTCTCACTCTAGCCCAGGCTGACCTGCAATTCACTATGTAGTCTCAGGGTGGCCTCAAACTCACTGTGATCCTCCTACCTCTGCCTCCTGAGTGCTGGGTTTAAAAGTGCACCACCACGCCTGGCCCAATGTTCTTTCTTAAAGTCAAAGAACTTTATATCCCAAAGTGAGACAAAATATTTATTTGTAAGTTTCAGACTGGATAACCATAATTATGTAATTACTATCTTTTTAATACCCAGTGTTAAGATGTAAAACATAGCAGAGCATGGTGGCCCATGCCTTTAATCCCAGCACTTGAGAGGAAGAGGTAGGAGGATCGCTATGAGTTCAAGGCCACCCTGAGACTACGTAATGAATTCCAGGTCAGCCTGATCTACAGTGAGACCCTACTTCAAAAAAACAAAAAAGATGCAGGGGGCTGGAGAGATTGCTTAGCAGTTAAGGCACTTGCCTATGAAGCCAAAGGACCCAGGTTTGATTTCCCAGTACCCACATAAGCCAGATGCACAAGGGGGCTCATCTGTCCAGAGTTTGTTTGCAGTGGCTGGAGGCCCTGGCATGCCCATTCTCCCTCTGTTTGTCTCCTCTCTATCTTTGTTTCTCTCTGTTTGCAAATAAAACTAAATTAAATTTAAAAAGATGTAAAAACATGAAAGTTGATATCTTAGATTGAGTTCAATTCATGAATGTTTAATGACCAGAACAAACACAATACTATAAAACAAGAATTAGAAAGATTGAAAAATACTTTGAATATTTATTTAGAAGGATTTTTTTTTTGGGACTTTTTGAGATAGGGTCTCGGTCCAGCTCAGGTTGACCTAGAATTCATTATGTAGTCTCAGGCTGGTCTCAAACTCTGATGCTCCTACCTCAGCCTACTGATTGCTGGGATTAAAGGGGTATGTCACCATGCCTAGTAAGAAGGATTCAAAAAAATTTTAATTTCAAAAATTTTTCTTTATTTATGAGAGAGAGAGAGAGAGAGGGAGGGAGAGAGAAAGGGAGAAAGGGAGAAACAGGCAGAGAGAAATAGAGAATGGGTGCAGTAGGGCCATCAGCTACTGCAAATGAACACCAGACACATGCACCCCCTTGTGCACATGTGTGACATTGTGCGCTTGCATCACTGTGCATCTAGCTTACATGGGACCTGGGTCCTTTGGCAGCTCTCCCCACTGAGCCATCTTTCAGCCCCTCAGAGCCAGACTTCAACAGAATGGTCTGTTGTTGTTATCCTTGTGCCAGCCTCCACCTCCACTGTTCTACTGATGCTTCCTTCTCAGTCTGCGTTTACAATGATTTCCTAACTGAGAAAGTGGAGGATTTGCTTTATTTTCATTTCCCCTAAGGTCATCTTACCAAGAGCTGCTGGGGAAAGCTTCTTGTATGACTTTTCATTAGCTCTCCACTACCTGCACAAGACAGGAAATCATTTCTGGTAGGAATAAAAGCCCTTGATCTCAATTTCCACTGTCTAATATGGAACATGAACTAGTCATATATGACTGTTTAAATTTAAGAAAATTAAAGTTAAATAAAATGTAAAAAAACTGTGCCTACTACATTCCAAACATTCAGTAGCCATGGGACTAAGGGCGACCATGTCATCCAGCTCAGATATGGAATATTCCCAATATGTTAAAAATAAGAGCTAGATTGCAGTTGTACCAGATTTAGCTGGTTTGGACAGGGAAGTAGAGGTGATGGTGTGGCATGCTTATCTTGTTAATGAGCACTCAGGTGTTCCTGGGGAGAAACGGGTACTGCTTTAAGTAGAAGAGGCAGTGGGAGTGCTGGAGAGGCAGGGGCCCATCCCTTGGCACTATGGTGGACTGTGGATGAGGAAGCCAAGAATCACAGTGAAAGACATACATGGAAGACTGCTGGCAGTTCAGTGTCTTGCATCTGGCTAGCTCAGAAGAAAAGAAGCAGTTTTAAGGAATTTAATCTTTTGCATATTACACTTTAGACCTAATGTTAACCAACCTGGTTTTTGTAGCTTAAAGAAATTTAACAGATGTATTTTTGCCAAGTTGCAAGAGGTATTTTTGTTCTTATTTCATTATTTAATTATTTGAGAGAGAGAGAGAGAAAGAGAGAGAGAGAGAGACAGATAAGAGAATGGGCGTGCCAGGGCCTTCATCACTGCAAACAAACTCCAGACACATGCACCACCTTGTGCATCTGGCTTATGTAGGTCCTGGGGAATTGAACCTTTGCAGGCAAGTACTTTACAGGCAAGCACCTTAACCACTAAGCCATCTCTCCAGCCCTTATTTTTGTTCTTACTTTGAAAATAGTAATCTCCAGCTTTAAAATATTCTGTTCAGGTCTAGTCAAGGGAAGCTTTGACTATTTTAGTCCAGTCTGTGAGTTATCGATGCTGTGACTTGTCAAAGTTCCCGAACTTTCACAAGACTGGCCTATACCAAAAGAAGCAGCACAGCCTGGGGCCAGAGGGAGACCCTATCTCGAAAAACAAAAACAAAAACAAAAACAAAACCAAAAACAAAACACAACACACACACACACACACACACACACACACACACACACACGCAGCCTCTATAAAATGCAGGTATCAACAAGCAGACACAGAGTTCACAAGGAACTGTGGTCTTCAGGTAACCCTCAGCTTACAGTCCAAACTTGCCTCCATACTGCACTCTGACTTACCACCTTCTTCTTCTTTTTTAAAAATTATATTTATTTATTTGAGAGAGAGAAAGAAGCAGAGAGAAAGAGAGACAGATAGAGAGAGATTGGGTGCACCAGAGCCTCTAACCACTGCAAACGAACTCTAGATGCATGCATCACTTTGTGCATCTGGCTTATGTGGGTCCTGGGGAATCAAACCTGGGTCCTTTGGTTTTGCAGGCAAGTGCCTTAACCACTAGGCCATTTCTTCAGCCTTCTTCTCCTCCTCCTTCACCTTCTTCTTCTCCTCCTCCTCCTCCTCCTCCTCCTTCTTTTTTTTTTTTTTTTTAGGTAGGGTCTCGCTCTAGCCCAGGCTGACTTGGAATTCACTCTGTAGTCTCAGGCTGGCCTCAAGCTCAGTGATCCTCCTACCTCTGCCTCCTGAGTGCTGGGACTAAAAGCGTGTTCCACCATGCCCGGTTCACCCTGATTTACCTTCTGTAGGAGGACCGAGTAGCTGGGTTTTAGGGAAGATACACAACACTGCCATCTGCTTTGTGTCCTGCAATTTAACCTGGAGTCTCGGACAGCAGGAATTCTACTGCCCCAGCATTATTTAATTTATTTTGAAAGTAATGTACACATTTGTAACTTTTACCTTCCTACTAATGTGAAAAACTTGTTTGTTTTTTAGCCTCTTGTGAAAGTAATTAGATGCAAAATCATAAGTAAAACTAAGCTATTATTTATACTGGCTTTATTTTCTCATGATTTTCTTTTAAAAAGTGATTTTGTAAAATGAGTAGAATATTGAAATGTTGCACAGGAAGAAAGGGAGGAGACACGGCTACGTTATGAGGGTGGATAAAAGGGCAGGCCTTGAGATCACCAGGCAACAGACTGTGAAATATAGCATTTCTCATCTGTGTCGTCATGTTAACAATGAGGAACCACCATGAAGCCTGACCTGGTAATTTCTTTTTAATCAAGGCCAGCTGTTGATCACGTGAACACACTCTTTCCTTGGGTGTGTTTTCTTCTGTCCTATGGTATGGCAAATGGCTTCTTACACATTACCTGGAATCCTCCTGGACTCTCAGGGCCATTATTATGGTGATCAGTTTCTAACCCTAACCCCAACTGGTATATAAAAACTTTAGAACAAAGAATTCAGCTTGACCACATAAGGAATCTTTTTTTTTTTTTTTTTTTTTAATGAATAGAGCTCTTGTTTTTAATTTGATGAGCAGAGAACTTTCCAACTCTAACCCTGTCTTTACAATCTGTCTTTAATTTGCAAAAAAGATACAGTCCAATTTTTCAGACATAAAACTGTTTAATGGACTTTTTAAAAAGAATTTGCAAGTTTTGTAGTCATGTTATCCTGAAACTCAACATATATTATTTCCTGAATTTCAACCTCCTTTTCTCACGTGCACATTTACACTTACTACTTTGATATTATTAGTTTATATGGCATCTTTCCTTAGTCCTTAAAAGGACACATTTATAGCTATTAGACTATAGATAGAGTACTGTCACCAGCCAGGGCTTCTCTGAAAGAGAAGTGAAAGATTTTCCACAGCTTGCATCATTTAGTTAGTTTCATCCTCTCTGAGACATACTGTGTATGGGTACTATTTTTAAAAAATATCTTCTGGGCTGGAGAGATGGCTTAGCGGTAAAGGCTCCTGCCTCCTAAACCTAAGAACGCTGGCTCCAATCTCCAGTGGTTCCAATCTCCAGGTCCCACGTTTAGCCAGATGCAAAAGGGGCACAATGCCACACTTGACCACAAGGGGGCAAACGCATCTGGATTTTGTTTGCAGCAGCTGAGAGGCTGCTGGTGCACCCATCTCTATCTGTCTTCTTCTCCCTCTGTGTCTCTCTCCCCTCCAAAAAAATATTTTCTTATATTTTATCTTTATTTCTTTATTTATTTGAGAGAAAAAGAGGGGGAAGGAGGCTGAAGAAATGGCTTAGCGGTAAAGGCGTTTGCCTGCAAAGTCAAAGGATCCTGGTTCAATTTTCCAGGACCCACATAAGCCAGATGTACAAGGGGGGCATGCATCTGGAGTTCATTTGCAGTGGCTAGAGGCACTGGCATGCCCATTCTTTCTCTGTCTGACTCTCTTCTATCTCTCTGCTTGCAAATAAATAAATAAATAATTTAAAAAAGAGGAGGGAAGGGAGAGAGAGAGAGAGAGAAAGAATAAGAATGGGTGCTCCAGTGCCTCCATTGCAAAGGAACTCCAGATGCATGTGCCACCTTGTGCATTTGGCTTAGTTGGGTACTAGGGAATTGAACTTGGGTCCTTTGGCTTTGCAGGCAAGTGCCTTAACCAGTAAGCAATCTCTCCAGCACCCCCTTTTATTTTATGAAACAGGCTAGTCAAAATCTCACAATAGTCCTGTCTCAGCTTTCTGAGTGCTAGGACTGTGTGTATTTAAGGCTGTTGTGTCTTGAAGGTGGCACCTTTCTATTCTGTCCTCTTGGTGGCACTAAGAAACAAATATTATTCCTTTTGTTTTCTGGGTTCTTTTTCTCACCATTACTCCTTTTTTTTGTTCCCCCTGAGGTAGGGCTTCACTGTAGTCCAAGATGACTTGGAATTCACTATGTAGTCTCAGGCTGGCCTCAAACTCACAGTGATCCTACCTGTACTGGGATTAAAGGCATGTGCTACCATGCATGGCTCACCATTATTCTTTAATGCCATAGCAATATTTATGGCATTCTAAGTTCCAACAACGAACACATCTTTCTAATTATTCTAATATATTCAGATGAGGTCTGAAAGCCTACCATCTATTATTAGTTGAGAAAAATAGCTGATCATTATAGGCAAAAAGTTTTACTCTTAGGCCATAAAAGTATTATAATAATGTAGCTTTGTTTTATTTCTTTATTTCTTTTTTATTTTTTATCTTTGTTTTTTTGAGGTAGGGTCTTGCTCTAGCTCAGGTTGACCTGGAATTCACTGTGTAGTCTCAGGCTGGCCTTGAACTCACAGCGATCCTCCTACCTCTGCCTCCTTAGTCCTGGGATTAAAGGCGTGTGCCACCATGTCTGTCTTGAATGTATAAAATTTAATAATATTTTTGTTTTTTAAATTTAATATTAAATTTAATAATTTGATATTGAATTTATCTTATTTTGTAAAAACATTTCTCTCAGTTATTTCTTGATGATGAGAGCTACTGAAAAGTCAAACACTTGGGAGGCAGAGGTAGGAGGATTGCCGAGAGTTTGAGGCCATCCTGAGACTACATAGTGAATTCTAGGTCAGCCTGAGCTACCTCAGAAAACAAAACAAAACAAAACAAAACAAAACAAAACAAAACAAAACAAAACAGCGCCAAACAATGACAATATGAATCTTATTAAAATAAATACTAATTTTCATTTTTCCCCAAAATGTAAAATTTTAGACTCTTGAGATTTTAGTTTCTTAGGATAGTCTTTGCAGTACATAGAATGGAGAAGAGAGCTTAAACTTGAATACTCAGTTGTAAAGGCCATACTGTCTCAATTGTTTAGAAATGAATACCAGATTTGTTAAAGAAAAGCCAATAGATTCAAATTAAAATAATAAAAATGATAATTCATGGGACTCATGACCAAATAAATTGAATATTTTGTGAAGGGAATCTTTTCAGAGAGGTAAAGAGATGGCACCTTAATAAGATTTAGAGGAGAATAACATAAAAAACATTCTATAATCAGAAAATCAGAAGATGGAAGTTTTACATACAGCCTATATAATTACCTTCTCTTTTGTAATGAGGGAATATGAAGTCAAAGACTATTTCCAGCTTGGACACAGATCCCACTCTTCATATTTGCTTATTACTCTGTGTGTGTCCTTATTGCTGATTATGACAGTACAGTGAAATGCTCTGTTTACCTAGATATATTTTTTAAATAATATAAAATACAAAGAACTTTTTTTGAAAACTATGCCTGTTATAGCATTTTTTAAACTTAATGAAAACCTGTGCCATCTTTCTCAGACTAGTAGAAAATAGGGAATAGAAGTTCTAGATATGGGATTGGAGAGATGGCTTAGTGGTTAAGTGCTAGCCTGTGAAGCCTAAGGACCCCAGTTTGAGGCTTGATTCCCCAGTACTCACATAAGCCAGATGCACAAGGTGGCACATGCATCTGGAATTTGTTTGCAGTGGCTGGAGGCCTTGGCATGCCCATTCTCTATCTGTCTGTCTGTTTCTCTCTCTGTCTGTTGCTCTCAAATAAATTTAAAAAAATAAACAACACGCCTTTAATCCCAGAACTCGGGAGGCAGAGGTAGGAGGATCGCCATGAGTTCAAGGCCACCCTGAGAATACAGAGTAAATTCCAGGTCAGCCTGAGCTAGAGTGAGACCCTACCTCGAAAAACCAAACCAACCAACCAACCAACCAACCAAACAAACAAACAAACAAACAAACAAAACAAACAAACAAACAAAAAGAAGTCCCAGACACAATAATGACCAAAGGAAAAAGATGCATGTGCTACTTTGTGCATCTGGCTTATATGGGTGCTAGGGAGTTGAACCTGGGTCCCTAGGCTTTGCAGGCAAGTGCCTTAACCACTAAGCCATCTCTCCAGCCCCTTTCAATTCTTTGTTAACACAGATGAGAACCCAGAAGTTGGGGTCCATCAGCCTTCGATCTCCTGCATCTTTATGGAATTTAATCCCTCCCTGGACCCAAAATCCTGTATTAATATTAACTAGGTAGTTTCCCCTTTTAAATAAATAGGTTCAATTTCCCAGGACCCATGTAAGTCACATGCACAAGGTAGTGCATGTGCCTGGAGTTGGTTTGCAGTGGCTAGAGGTCCTGGCATGCCCATTCTCTCTCTCAAATAAATTAAATTAAATTTAAAAAAGAATTGAAAATGTGATCTCTGAGAAAGGTAAATTATGAATTATAAGATTTATTTAGGGAGAGTTAGGATAAAGAGGGAAGGCTAGCAGGAATCCCTAAACCAAAAAGAGATTCTCCCCTTTCCCAGCCTGATGGAGAAGAAGGGGACACAAAGAAGGTCTCCCTTATAGATGGAAAAGTCTGGAAGGATGGACAGATGGACGGACAACACACACACACACACACACACACACACACACACACACACACACACAGAAGGCAAAGCATGAGAGCTCAAGTCAAAAGACCTTCTTTCACATAAGATGCTGCCAGATTTTTGGGGTTTAGGACGGGGGTCTCCCAAACTTGTGAACCCCAATTTTGGGTCCTTATACTATTTTTAACAGAGTTGATAAAATAGACTTGAGAAGGATAAATTATGAATTACTGATTTTATTTGGGGAATTACTATCTAGGAAAAGGCTTTGACAGTTACACATGCACAAACACACACATGGAAGACCAGACATAGAAGCCCCTTCAAATAACAGACCAGAGGGGATTAAGAAATAGTGAAGGAGAGATTTCCAGGTAAGATGGTGGCTTAGTAGCCATGCCAAAGCAGCCTGGGGGGTGTGTGGAATAAGCAGAAAACCAGCAAAATACACTCTTCTCCCAAAAAGTGAAAGTATATAAGGAATTATCAACCTCAGCAGAGAAGCAAGAGACCCAGAGCTTCTAGCAACCAGGTAAGCAGCCAGAATTGGCACCCACTGGCCACTGGGTTTGTGTATCAACCCAGTCTGAGCTGCAGGAGCAGAAGCTAGGTGACGGGGGACTCACTCCAGCCTCCTCGCAAAGTCAAGGCACCTGAAGGGGAAGATAAGCAGGGACCAGCCTAGCAGCTGCTGAAGGAGAACACAAACAGGACTAGCTGAGAAGCTCCAGTACAACTCCAGGTATCTTGTACAGTCTCCCTTCCTCCACTGCCTGCCACGAACCATCAGAGAACTACCCCCCCCTAGCCACACAGTATCCAGCACAGCTGATCAGAACACCTGATCCAGCAACCCAAGCAGCCTAACTGAGTCCACAGTGCAACAGAGAGGGATTGAGGTGGGCACTCAGCATAGGTGAGATTGGAAGCCATCCCAAAAGATAATGGGGCCTACTTACACATAACCAGGTACATAGGCCTGCACTGGAAGTGCTCATCTCTCTTTCCATGTCAGGGTAGGTTATAGGTTAGGTTTGATTGATGCATTCTTGGTTGGCTTTACCATTCTCAAATAAGCTGTATTTTGGTGTTGACTATTGTTGCATTTGATGTTTCCTGATTTATAGGGCCATTGTCTTTTTCTTCTGTCATTATTGGGGGCAGGGTCTCACTTGGCCCCAGGCTGACCTGAAACCCATTTCAGACCAGAAATCTCAGCCTCCCAGTTGACAGGATTAAGGGTGTGAGGCAACACACACCCTTAGGGACTTTGACTTTATTAGATTATCTGTTTGTTTTAATCCCTACTCTTGCATAAATATTCTATGTTGGTTTTGATTGAATGTGCATATTGCTCAGTTGAATTTTAGAATTTGCCAGTAATTTTCTCCACCCAGCCTAATAGAATACTTGCAAAGCAGGCAAACTGAACACCTAGGGTCACCTCTGCTGTTATTCTGAGAGTAATATAAGCTACTACCCTGAAGATATATAAAGTCAAAATTACATGTCTGAGAATACTGCAAATAATTAGAAAACCCAAGTATCAAATTAACTCAAGATGCAAAAGTTTCTACATCATAATGCAAGAAACACACAAAAATCAAGACAATACAATTCCACAAAAAATTGTAAATCCATCAGAAATGACCTTCAGTGAGGCTGATTTAGATAAAATGCCTGACAAAGATTTCAAAAAAAAATCTATGTTCAAAGAAATCAAAGAAGAAATCAAAGGAATCAAAGAAGAAAATAAATTTCTGAAGGAGAACCAGGAAACCAGCTTAATGAAATAAGGAGGTCAATACAAGACATGAGTAAGGAAATAGAAATAATGAAGAAAAACCAACCAGAAATACTAGAAATGAAAAACACAGTTAAGTCAAATAAAAATTTTGGTGGAAAGTCTTACAAGTAGAATAAATAGAATATCTAAACTAGAAGACCAGGTATCAGATCTAATACAATGCAACAAAGAGTAAGACAAACTAATATGAAGGTATGAATGAGAATTTCAAGACATTTGGGATACTATGAAGAGATCAAACACAAGAATTCAGAGTATAGTAGGAGAAGAATTTCACTCCAAAGGTATACTAGGTATTTTCAACAAAATCATAGAAGAAAATTTCCCTAAATAGGGAAATAGATGCCAACACAGATACAGGAAGCCTGTAGAATGCCAAACCGACAAAATCAGGAAAGAACCTTTCCTTGCCATATTATAATTAAATTATTCAACAACAAACCAAAGAAAAGATATTGAAAGCAGTTAGACAGAAACATCAAGTCACCTAAAAAGGCAAGCCCATCAAGATCACAGCAGATTACTCAACACAAATTTTAAAAGCCAGAAGGGTGTGAAATGATATATTCCAAGTTCTGAAAGATAACAACTGTCAACCAAGATTACTTTATCCAGCAAAGCTGGATATCCAAATTGATGGAAAAATAAGGACATTCCACAACAAAACAGGCTAAAGGAATTTATGACAACTAAACCAGCTCTACAGAAAATACTTGAAGGGATCCTTCATGCTGAAGAGAAGGAAAAGCACACACACAAGGAAACATGAAAAAAAAAAAAAACCATACTCAAATCATAGTTAATACAAGAGAGTTAAGGAGAAACAGGAAGAACTACAAAACAAGAAGAAATGCAAGAAGAAATGCACACCTTTTAATAATAACTCTTAATATCAATGGCCTCAATGCCCCAAGCAAAAGACATAGGCTTGCAGACTGGAGTAAAAGGCAGGCCCCTTCTATTTGTTGCCTCAAAGAAACTTACCTTTCCATAAAAGATGGATACTATCTTAGGGTGAAAGGATAGAAAACAGCATTTCAAGTAAATGGGCCTAGAAAATAAGCAGGTGTTGCTATCCTAATATCTGAATGGATAGACTTCAAACCAACATTAGTTAGGAAAGATAAAGAAGGTCACCTTATATTGATTAAAGGAACACTCCACAGGAGGACATTACAATTCTAAACACATGTGCATCTAACATGGGGGTTCCTGATTTCACCAAACAAACACTGTTAGACGTAAGGTCATAGGTAACACCAAACATCTTTGTAGTGGGTGACTTCAATATCCTACTCTCATCAATTGACATGTCATCCCAGCAAAAAATAAACAGAGAAGCATCTGGATTAAATGATGTCATAGAACAAATGGACCTAACAGATATCTACAGCACATTCCACCCATATGCTGTAGAATACACATTCTTCTTTTATTTTAATTTTTTTTGACAACTTCCATAATTGTAGACAATATCCCATGGTAATTCCCTCCCTCCCCCGACTTTCCCCTTTGAAACTTCACTCTCCATCTTATTCCCTCCCCCTCTCAATCAGTCTCTCTTTTATTTTGATGTCATCATCTTTTCCTCCTATTAGGATGGTCTTGTGTAGGTCGTGTCAGGCACTGTGAGGTCATGTATATCCAGGCCATTTTGTGTCTGGAGGAGCACATTGTAAGGAGTCTTACCCTTCCTTTGGCTCTTACATTCTTTCCACCACCTCTTCCACAATGGACCCTGAGCCTTGGAAGATGAGAATACACATTCTTTTTGTTTTTGTTTTTCGAGGTAGGGTCTCACTCTAGCTCAGGCTAGACAACTATGTTGTCTCAGGGCAGCCTTGAACTCATGACAATCCTCCTACCTTTGCATCCCGAGGAGAATACACATTCTTTTCAGCAGCACATGGAATATTCTCTAAAATAGACCATATATTACAACACAATGCAAATTTTAACAAATACAGAAAAATTGAAATAATTCCTTGTACTCTAATCATAATGGGATTAAACTGTAAGTCAACAGCAACAAAAGCTATAGAGCATACACAAAATCATGGAAACTAAGCAGTACACTACTAAATGATGACTGGGTCAATGAAGATATCAAGAAGGAAATAAAAAAATTCATAGAATCAAATGATAATGAGAATACAACATACCAAAGTCTTTGGGACACAATGAAGGCAGTCCTAAGAGGGAAATGTATAGCTTTAAGTGCTTATATTAAGAAATCAGAAAGGTTGAAAGTAAACAACTTAATGGTTCACCTTAAGGAGAGACTCTACCTTGAAAAACCAGAAAAAAAAATGCCCATGATTGGGGAGGTCATGAATCCTAGGGGTGTAGGTGTGTAGGGGTGTAATGCCTGCTGGTGTCTGGCTAAATGCATATATTATGCTTGCCAAACTGCCCTGAAAACCTACCTACCTTTCTTTCTTTCCTTCCTTCCTTCCTTCCTTCCTTCCTTCCTTCCTTCCTTCCTTCCTTCCTTCCTTCCTTCCTTCCTTCTTTCTTTCTTTCTTTCTTTCTTTCTTTCTTTCTTTCTTTCTTTCTTTCTTATCTCTACTGTTTTTTGTTGTTTGTTGTTTGTTTGTATTTATTTATTTGAGAGTGACAGAGAGAGAGAGAGAGAGAGAGAGAGAGAGAGAGAGAGAGAGAATGGGCACACCAGGGCCTCCAGCCACTTCAGGCGATCTCCAGATGTATGTGTCTCCTTGTGCATCTGGCTTACGTGGGTCCTGGGGAATTGAGCCTCGAACCAGGGTCCTTAGGCTTCACAGGCAAGCACTTAACCACTAAGCCATCTCTCCAGCCCTCTACTCTTTTTTAAAAAATATTTTATTTATTTATTTGAGAAAGAAAGTCAGAAAGAGAGAGAGAGAATGGGCATGCCAGGTCCTACAGGCACTGCAAACGAATTCCAGATGCATGCGTCCCCTTGTGCATCTGGCTTACATGGGTTCTGGAGAATCGAACCAGGATCCTTTGGCTTTGCAGGCAAATGTCTTAACTGCTAAGCCATCTCTCCAGCCCCTGTAAGCACTTTTCTTAACATTTATACCCATATATTAATGCTACTATCACTTTTGGTTAGAGAAGCTTCTTTTTTCAGATGGTGGTGACTTCTGGGGTAACTCAAAAGGCACAATAGTGCTGAGAAGTGACAGAGGACTGTTCAGCACTGAAACATGTCTATCACACCTTCCAAGGCTTAGGGTCCATTGAGGAAGAGATGGCAGAAAGAATGTAGGAACCAAAGAAGGGTAGGACTCCTTACAATGCACTCTTCCAGATACAAAATGGCCTGAATATTCATGACTTTGCAGTGCTTGGCACTACCTACTACCTACATAAGACCCTCATAATAGGAGGAAAAGATGATGAGGGGCTAGAGAGTTGGCTTAGTAGTTAAGGCGTTTGCCTGCAAAACCAAAGGATACTGGTTCATCTCTCCAGGACCCACATAAGCCAGTTGCACAAGGGGGCACATGCATCTGGAGTTCCTTTGCAGTGGCTGGAGGCCATGGTACACCCATTCTCTCTTTCTCTCTCTGCCTCTTTCTCTCTCTCAAATAAATCAATAAAATATTTTAAAAATGTTTAAAAAAAGACTAATTGAGAGGGGAAAGGGGTATGATGGAGAATGGACTTGTGAAGGGAAAGTGGGGGAGGGGAGGGAATTGCTTTCCTCCAGTTGTCTATAATTATGGAATTTGTCAATAAAAAGTTTTTAAAAAAGGAGAGAAAGAGTGAGTGTGTGTGTGTGAGAGAGAGAGAGAGAGAGAGAGAGAGAGAGAGAAAAATGGAGAGGGGATGAGTATACCAAGACCTCTTAACCACTGCTAATGAACTCCAGATGCATGGCTACTTTGTGCATCTGGTTTTATGTGAGTGCTGGGGAATCAAACAAACAAGCACCCTTTACTGCTGAGCCATCTCTCTAGCTCTACCTTGAAGTTTAAATACACTTAATTTGACATTCCTGGTTCGCTTATATAAGGCCTACCCTTCCCTATGTCACTTTGATCCTCCAGTAAACACGCTTCAGTTCCATACTACCTAGAATTTCCAGAGGCTAATTTGGCTCTCAGTTCTCTGCTCAGTAGCAGATTCAAACAGAACATAGTCCCTTTCCTGCATTTGCAGAATCAGGTGAGGCAGTATTTATGTAATAAACTGTATGAAAGATGTTGGGTGTGGGGCTGGGGCGATGGCTTAGTCATGGGTCCCAGGGGTTTGGTGTTTAGCTAGACTAGCTAAATCAGTGAGTGCCAGGTTTAGTGAGAGACCCTATCTTAATAAATAAGGTGGAAAGTGATTAAGAAGGATACTCAAGCTGAGCATGTTGGCACACACCTTTAATCCCAGCACTCAGGAGGCAGAGGTAGGAACTGGGAGTTCGAGGCCAGCCTGGGACTATAGAATGAGTTCCACATCAGCTTGGGCTAAAATGAGACCCTACCTCAAAAAAGAAAAAAGAAGAAAGAAAGAAAGAAGGAAAGACAGTTGTAGCAGACAGCTTCAGGTTCACTGAGATGAACTTCCAGACCAGGCACAGTTATGGAGGAAGGGATATTATTTATTGAAGCTTACAGATCCAGGGGAAGTTCCATAATGGCAGAAGAAGCTGGCCTGCTTTCACAGGTCCAAACACACAGAGAGAAGCCACAACCAAAAGCAAAAGCCACACAGCACACTTCAGGAACTCTAGGCAGAACTAAGCGCTTTGCATATCTTTAGATTGGAATTTCAAACTCACCACCACACCTTAAGATACACTCCTCCAGCTAGTTGGCTACAGATCTAAATTACAAATTGTAACAAAACACTGAATATATTGGGGGCCATCTATTCAAAAGACCACAGCAGTAAGAGAAAGATACCCAACCTTTACTTCTATTCACACACAAGTGAACACACACCCACAATATATATATATATATGTATACCACATACATATACACTTGCATAAGAGATGTAGAGTTAAGGGCAAAATTAAGGGGGTTTTGGAGCAGTACAAAGTGGTCTAAATCTTGGGAGAGTATATTAGATGCTTGTGCTATTTATTTTTTAAATTAAAAAATATTTCATTTTTATTTATTTATTTGAGTATTTGAGAGGAGAGAGAGAGAGAGAGAGAGCTTGAGAGAGAGAGAGAGAGAGAGAGAGAGAGAATGAGAATGGGCATGCCAGGGCCTCTAGCTGCTGCAAATGAACTCCAGATGCATGTGCCATCTTGTGCATCTGGCTTATATGGGTCCTGGGGAATTGAACCTGGGTCCTTTGGTTTTGTAGCAAGCACCATAACTGCTAAGCTAGCTCTCCAGCCCTCCTGTGCAATTTATATGAGTTCTTCATCTCATGCCAGCCTAATTCTTTCCAGCTTCTCTCTGAGGTAGTGAGGTGGGATTTCTCCTTCTTATGCTTTCCTCCAGTGTCTTCCCTTTCTAGAGGCCTTTCAGCACCTAAAGTCCCTGTTTATTTCCTCTGCAGAGAAGTTTGACTATCTCTCTGTTTTGTATTTCAACTGTTCACCTTCTGAGTCAACACAGGTGTTTTGCTAAACAAGGAGTCTGTGCTCAGAAGGAATGTCTGCCTTAGGGGGAAATGCTGCAGTAGTCTGTTTTGACTTTAACTATTAGCATCCCCACCCACTCTGCTGCAATTATAATTATGTGGAAACATGCCTGGAAGAGATGTGACACCATCTGCACACACACCTGCACACATGTGTACCCACATACATACATGCATGTACAACACACACACCCCAGAATACTACAGGTTTGGTCATTTATAATGAATAGCAATGAACTGGCTCACAGTTCTGGAGGCTGGGAAGTTCAGAAGCATGGGGCTATCTTCCAGAGGGTATCTTGGGACTGTGTCATGCCATGGAAGGCCAAAGAAAAGGTGAGAGAGAAAGACAAGAATTGTTCAAGGGCTGGGGAGATGGTTTAGTGGTTAAGGTGCTTGCCTAAGGACCCATGTTCGACCCTACAGATCCCATGTAAGCCAGACACCCAAAGGTGAGGCAAATGTAAGGTTGCACATTCACACTAGGTGGCGCAAGTGTCTGGAGTTATATTGCAATGGCTGAGGCCCTGGAGCACCAGTTTTCTCTGTCTCTGTCTTCCTTTCTCTAAAATAAAAAAGAAAATGAGCCGTGAAGAATCCTTGTTCCATGGTAAAATATCTGGAGAAGTCTGTGAAAATGATGGTGCTGGGCTGTACTGCAGTGCCTGTCCCTTAAACCTTTATAGTATAAAACAGAACTTAAGGAACATGGCTACTTTTAAAAATATATATTTTTATTAATTTGCAAGAGAGGGATAGAGAGAATTGAGACAGAGGGAATGGGTGTTCCAGGGCCTCCAGCTGCTGAAAATGAACTCCAGACATATGCACCACTTTTGCATCTGGCTTTACGTAGGTACTGGGGATTGAACCTGGCTCATTAGGCTTCACAGGCAAGAACCTCAACCACTGAGCCATCTCTCCAGCTTCATGGCTACTTTAAAAATTATTTATTTATTTACTTTTAATTTTTATTTATTTGCAAGCAGAGAGAGAGATAGAAGAGAGGCAGACAGAGAGAATGGGCACATTAGGGCCTCTAGTCACTGCAAACGAACTTCAGATGCATGTGCCCCTCATGCATCTGGCTTGTGGGTCCTGGAGAATCGAACCAGGATCCTTAGGCTTCATGAGGCAAACACTTTAACCACTAAGCCATTTCTCCAGCCCTATTTATTTATTTGAGAGAGAGAGAAAGAGAGGAAGAAGCAGCTACAGAGAAAGAGAAAGAGAGAGCGAGAGAGCGAGAGAGAGCGAGAGCGAGAGAGAGAGAGAGAGAGAGAGAGAGAAATGGTGCACCAGGGCTTCCAGCCAATAAGTTTAAATACACTTAATTTGACATTCCTGGTTCGCTTATATAAGGCCTACCCTTCCCTATGTCACTTTGATCCTCCAGTAAACACGCTTCAGTTCCATACTACCTAGAATTTCCAGAGGCTAATTTGGCTCTCAGTTCTCTGCTCAGTAGCAGATTCAAACAGAACATAGTCCCTTTCCTGCATTTGCAGAATCAGGTGAGGCAATATTTATGTAATAAACTGTATGAAAGATGTTGGGTGTGGGGCTGGGGCGATGGCTTAGTCATGGGTCCCAGGGGTTTGTGTTTAGCTAGACTAGCTAAATCAGTGAGTGCCAGGTTTAGTGAGAGACCCTATCTTAATAAATAAGGTGGAAAGTGATTAAGAAGGATACTCAAGCTGAGCATGTTGGCACACACCTTTAATCCCAGCACTCAGGAGGCAGAGGTAGGAACTGGGAGTTCGAGGCCAGCCTGGGACTATAGAATGAGTTCCACATCAGCTTGGGCTAAAATGAGACCCTACCTCAAAAAAGAAAAAAGAAGAAAGAAAGAAAGAAGGAAAGACAGTTGTAGCAGACAGCTTCAGGTTCACTGAGATGAACTTCCAGACCAGGCACAGTTATGGAGGAAGGGATATTATTTATTGAAGCTTACAGATTCAGGGGAAGTTCCATAATGGCAGAAGAAGCTGGCCTGCTTTCACAGGTCCAAACACACAGAGAGAAGCCACAACCAAAAGCAAAAGCCACACAGCACACTTCAGGAACTCTAGGCAGAACTAAGCGCTTTGCATATCTTTAGATTGGAATTTCAAACTCACCACCACACCTTAAGATACACTCCTCCAGCTAGTTGGCTACAGATCTAAATTACAAATTGTAACAAAACACTGAATATATTGGGGGCCATCTATTCAAAAGACCACAGCAGTAAGAGAAAGATACCCAACCTTTACTTCTATTCACACACAAGTGAACACACACCCACAATATATATATATGTATACCACATACATATACACTTGCATAAGAGATGTAGAGTTAAGGGCAAAATTAAGGGGGTTTTGGAGCAGTACAAAGTGGTCTAAATCTTGGGAGAGTATATTAGATGCTTGTGTTATTTATTTTTTAAATTAAAAAATATTTCATTTTTATTTATTTATTTGAGTATTTGAGAGGAGAGAGAGGGAGGGAGGGAGAGCTTGAGAGAGAGAGAGAGAGAGAGAGAGAGAGAGAGAGAGAGAGAATGAGAATGGGCATGCCAGGGCCTCCAGCTGCTGCAAATGAACTCCAGATGCATGTGCCATCTTGTGCATCTGGCTTATATGGGTCCTGGGGAATTGAACCTGGGTCCTTTGGTTTTGTAGCAAGCACCATAACTGCTAAGCTAGCTCTCCAGCCCTCCTGTGCAATTTATATGAGTTCTTCATCTCATGCCAGCCTAATTCTTTCCAGCTTCTCTCTGAGGTAGTGAGGTGGGATTTCTCCTTCTTATGCTTTCCTCCAGTGTCTTCCCTTTCTAGAGGCCTTTTAGCACCTAAAGTCCCTGTTTATTTCCTCTGCAGAGAAGTTTGACTATCTCTCTGTTTTGTATTTCAACTGTTCACCTTCTGAGTCAACACAGGTGTTTTGCTAAACAAGGAGTCTGTGCTCAGAAGGAATGTCTGCCTTAGGGGGAAATGCTGCAGTAGTCTGTTTTGACTTTAACTATTAGCATCCCCACCCACTCTGCTGCAATTATAATTATGTGGAAACATGCCTGGAAGAGATGTGACACCATCTGCACACACACCTGCACACATGTGTACCCACATACATACATGCATGTACAACACACACACCCCAGAATACTACAGGTTTGGTCATTTATAATGAATAGCAATGAACTGGCTCACAGTTCTGGAGGCTGGGAAGTTCAGAAGCATGGGGCTATCTTCCAGAGGGTATCTTGGGACTGTGTCATGCCATGGAAGGCCAAAGAAAAGGTGAGAGAGAAAGACAAGAATTGTTCAAGGGCTGGGGAGATGGTTTAGTGGTTAAGGTGCTTGCCTAAGGACCCATGTTCGACCCTACAGATCCCATGTAAGCCAGACACCCAAAGGTGAGGCAAATGTAAGGTTGCACATTCACACTAGGTGGCGCAAGTGTCTGGAGTTATATTGCAATGGCTGAGGCCCTGGAGCACCAGTTTTCTCTGTCTCTGTCTTCCTTTCTCTAAAATAAAAAAGAAAATGAGCCGTGAAGAATCCTTGTTCCATGGTAAAATATCTGGAGAAGTCTGTGAAAATGATGGTGCTGGGCTGTACTGCAGTGCCTGTCCCTTAAACCTTTATAGTATAAAACAGAACTTAAGGAACATGGCTACTTTTAAAAAATATATATTTTTATTAATTTGCAAGAGAGGGATAGAGAGAATTGAGACAGAGGGAATGGGTGTTCCAGGGCCTCCAGCTGCTGAAAATGAACTCCAGACATATGCACCACTTTTGCATCTGGCTTTACGTAGGTACTGGGGATTGAACCTGGCTCATTAGGCTTCACAGGCAAGAACCTCAACCACTGAGCCATCTCTCCAGCTTCATGGCTACTTTAAAAAATTATTTATTTATTTACTTTTAATTTTTATTTATTTGCAAGCAGAGAGAGAGATAGAAGAGAGGCAGACAGAGAGAATGGGCACATTAGGGCCTCTAGTCACTGCAAACGAACTTCAGATGCATGTGCCCCTCATGCATCTGGCTTATGTGGGTCCTGGAGAATCGAACCAGGATCCTTAGGCTTCGCAGGCAAACACTTTAACCACTAAGCCATTTCTCCAGCCCTATTTATTTATTTGAGAGAGAGAGAAAGAGAGGAAGAAGCAGCTACAGAGAAAGAGAAAGAGAGAGCGAGAGAGCGAGAGAGCGAGAGCGAGAGCGAGAGAGAGAGAGAGAGAGAGAGAGAGAAATGGGTGCACCAGGGCTTCCAGCCAATGCAAATGAACTACAGACGCATGCATCACCTTGAGCATCTGGCATACATGGGTACTGGGGAATCAAACCTGGGTCCTTAGGCTTCACAGGCAAGCACTTTAACCACTAAGCCATCTCTCCAGCCTTCATTCTTCTCTTTTTATAGTTTTTCATAGAGCCAAATAATGTTAAGAGATTGTCTTTTCAGTGTGATCTGCTCCTGATAGAAATGAGGGGCATGGTCTGGATAGAAGAAGCAGGCTTGGAAGCTTGACTGAGCTGGTCCTGTTGCTCACAGGGAAGGAGAGAGCACAGTGTGTGGTTAATTCCTAACACTCAGTTCTTTAGAATTCCTGTGTCTGACTAAAGAACTGAAATAGTCTTGTCTTTAAGGAACTATTGCTTGAATGAGAAAAAAAAAATGCAACTATAGTAATGGAGACAAACCTTACTGACATTTTAGTTTCAAAAAGAAGTGAGGGCTGAAGCTGCTTTGGTTGAAATTTCAAAGTGAATTATCATCACAATTTTGACCTTTTGGCTCCCATTCCCAAGAATTCTTTAAGAGAATTTACTCTCTACTTCTGCAAAAATGCCAGTAATATAATTTACCTCTTCCAGGAATGGAGTGAGGATTAATTCTTTGAAAAAAGAAAACATTATCTGTTAAATTGTTATATCTGTATTATTACTGGTTATATCATTATAAGAAAACACCTTTTCACTGAATATCTTTCTAGAGAAGATGTTTATCATTGACCTTAAAGTGGGTTGATCACATCGTGCATTATATTAAAGTATAGATCCTATTTGATTGTGAGCAAGAGAAACGTAATGGCTAAGTCCAGTAGTATGGAAAACTAGGATCTGAAATAATCCTTTACAATCATGTTCTATAAAACCAGGTCTCTTAAATCTATAGATTGGTGAAGAGCATTGAGGACTATGATTGCTATAGTTATTTCTCTTTTCCAATTAGCAAAGCATACATTTTTGTTTGTATGTTAACTGTAATAGGCCTTGAACCACATACCTCTCCTTTTTTTTTTTTTTTTTTTTTTTTTTTTTTTTTGGTTTTGCGAGGTAGGGTCTCACTCTGGTCCAGGCTGACCTGGAATTAACTATGTAGTCTCAGGGTGGCCTCGAACTCTTGGCGATCCTCCTACCTCTGCCTCCCGAGTGCTGGGATTAAAGGCGTGCGCCACCACGCCCGGCTATACCTCTCCTTTTGAAAAGGCATTTGAACTCCAGAATACAATTGTTATGTATTCTTTTTTTTTTTGTTTGTTTTTGGTTTTTTTGAGGTGGGGTCTCACTCTGGCCCAGGCTGACTTGGAATTAACTATGTAGCTCAGGGTGGCCTTGAACTCATGGCGATACTCCTACCTCTGCCTCCTGAGTGCTGGGATTAAAGTGTGTGCCACCATGCCTGGCCAATTGTTATGCATTCTAAATTTAAAGTTGTTCTTGTTCAGTTAACAGGAAAACACACTCATAGCCACTAGGTATTAACATTATGCTAGGCACAGTGATGAGTGAGAATTAAGATGAAATTGAGAGCACAGGGGTCTTTTGAGACTATTTTTCTTTTCATAGTTCTATTACCTCAGAGACTGCCAGTGGTAGATATTTATTAGATGCCACTTCAGTGGTTAAATGAGTGTGAATGGCCCAATCATGGCTCTCAGAATGTCAGTGCTGTTCAGTATAATGGGATGAGGATGTAGAAGACTAGACTGAAGAACAGACAGTGATTATGGACTGTGTAATTAGAATTTAGAGGTTTTAGAATTTGGAAGAAAGAGTAAACTAGTTTCCACATGTGGTATTTAAAGCGTGAGTGTGAGAATTTCTTGATGTAAGGTCAGGTGAAGTCTTCTGAAAAAAATAAAGTGAGACATGGACAGTCCCTGGGGGTGGCAGGATTTGGATGTGAATTTGGGAGGAGTCATAGGTGAGGAGAACATCATGGCTAATCATGGGGTGAGAAAGCGTACTCATGGGCCAGTGGGAACAATGACCACACTAGAACCATTAAACCATAATGAAGCTGGGTTGGCAGTTGGTGCCAGGCAGAAGAGTTTAGATTCTCAAATGGCACTTTGCCACTCACCACCAGAACTGATTTGCTGGGTGCGTCTAGCCATGTCCATCTGTCCAGAGCCTGCCTGGCTCACTGCCTCTCAGTTACTTACTCAGATGGTTTAACAGATGCATCTGGTAAGAAATATGCCGATATTGTCAGTAAAGCTGCTTTCTGTAAAAGCTAGGCAACTAGCATGGATTTGAACGTTATAACTGAAGATTGGTGGTGTTGTTCAGTAAAACACTGTTGCTTTACATTGTATAGGATAGGCAAGGCTTCCCTTACTTGTAGAGGTTACCACTGTGGTATGATACCAGGACAGAGAATGTCCATTCACCTCACCCCTATTTCCTTAGAACATTGAGACGCCAGTCTTTACCCACGGATTATATATGTGTGTGTATGTGTGTGTGTGTGTGTGTGTGTGTGTATGCATGTGTGTGTGTGTGGGGGGGAGAGATCTGGGCTTAGCTTACCGTGGGTGCGTCTCTTGGCTTTTCCTTTGGATGAAAGAGACAGATAAAGAAGAGGTAGGAGGATCCTTGTGAGTTCAAGGCCACCCTGAGACTACATAGTGAATTCCAGGTCAGCCTGGGCTAGAATGAGACCCTATTTCAGGAAAACAAAACAAAACAAAACAAAACAAAACCAAAAACAAAAAAGAAAAGAAATAGACTCTCGGGGCTGGAGAGATGGCTTAATGGTTAAGGTGTTTGCCTGCAATGCCAAAGGATCCTGGTTCTGCTCTCCAGGACCCATGTAAGCCAAAAGCACAAAGGGGCACATGCATCTGGAGGTCATTTGCTGGAGTCCCTGGCATGCCCATTCTCTCTCTATCTCTCTCTGCCTCTTTCTCTCTCTCTTAAATAAATAAATTTTAAAAAATCCTAAAAGAAAGAAAGAAATAGATACTCACTGTGTGTCTGGTCAAGTAGGAAAACCAGGAAGGGAGCATTGTAGAGCAGGGGTAAGAGCAAACAGGCTTGAAGAACTGATTATAAATTATATCTATGTTACAGTTTAAAAATATTTTTTATTGACAATGAGCATAAATATATACCATGATCCGAATCCCTTCCCACCACCCTTGCTTTTTTTTGTAAGATTTTATTTTAATTTATTTATTTATTAGAGACAGAGAGAGTGAGAGAGACAGAGTGAGAGAGAGAGAGAGAGAGAGAGAGAGATTGAGTGAGTGAGAATGAACATCCTAGGGCCTCTAGCCGCTGCAAACAATCTCCAGATGCATGTGCCACCATGTGCATCTGGCTTACTTGGGTCCTGGGGAACTGAACAGGGGTCCTTAGGCTTCGCAGGCAAACGCCTTAACCACTGAGCCATTTCCCCAGCCCCACCCTTGCCTTTATACCTCCCAAGTCCCCCCTCCACTGAATCCCTTCTTCTTTCCAACTAGTCTCTCTTCCATATATATTGGTTTTTCGAGGTAGGGTCTCACTCTAGCTCAGGCTGACCTGGAATTCACTATGTAGTCTTAGGATGGCCTTGAACTCTCACAATCCTCCTGCCTCTGCCTCTGAGTACTGGGATTAAAGGCATGAGCCACCATGCCTGGCTCTCTCTCTTCTATTTTTTTTTTAATTAAAAAAATTTTTTTTGAGGTAGGGTCTCATTCTAGCTCAGGCTGACCTGAAATTCACTATGTAGTCTCAGGTGGCCTTGAACTCATGTAGTCCTCCTACCTCTGCCTCCAGAATGCTGGGATTAAAAGTGTGTGCCACCACGCCCGGCTTCTCTCTTTTATTTTGATGTCATCATTTTCTCCCCGTCCTATTAGGCAGGTCTTGTGTAGGTAGCATTAGGCACTGTGAGGTCATGAATGTAAAGGCCACTTTTTGTTTCTGGATGACAGCATTGTAAGCAGTCCTCCCTTTCCTTTGGCTTTTACATTCTTTCTGCCACTTCTGAAATGGACCCTGAGCCTTGGAGGGTGTGATAGAGATGTCTCACTCAGTGCTTGACACTCTCTGTCCCTTCTCAGCATTCAGGTGAGTTTTGTGTCCCCAGTGTATGTTACAGTTTTGCTTAGAGAGTATTACCATGAAGAATGTCATGGGACTCTGATGGGGATAACATTGGATTGTTAGATAGCTTTTGGCAATATAGCCATTTTCATGGTATTAATTCTTCCAATCCATGAGCTTGGGAGGCCTTTCCACCTTCTAGTGTCTTCTTCATTTCTTTCTTCAGTATCTTAAAGTTCTCATTGTGGAGCTCTTTCACTTTTTTGGGTTGATTTATTCCTAGGTATTGGGAATAGCATTCTCTACCCACCCCCGACTTCTTACTTGATGAGTTCATTTTGGTATATAGAAAAGCCACTGATTTTTCTATGTTGATTTTGTATGTTATTACTTTGTTGAAAGTGTTTATCATGTCTAAGAGTTTTCTGGTAGAAGCTTTATGTTCTTTTAAATATAGATTCATGTTGTCTGCAAGTAAGGATAATTTAACTTCTTTTCCTATCTGTATCCCTTTTATTTCTTTCTCTTGTCTTATAATTCTATTAATTATAAAATTGTAAGCCAAGGTGTTACTCAATGGTACAAGCTGTTCTGGTACTTGCTTTGTGGTCCAGGCTGGCCTCAAACTCAAGATTCTTTATGCCTCCCAAGTGCTGAGACTATAGAATGTGACCCCATGCTTAGCTCATGTTAAATATAATTTAATAAAGATTCACTAAAAGTAAAATCTATGAAGAAAGTCTGAGCTTTTGCTGTCCTCTTTTCTTTTCTTTTCTTTTCTTTTCTTTTCTTTTCTTTTCTTTTCTTTTCTTTTCTTTTCTTTTCTTTTCTTTTCTTTTCCTTCCCTTCCTTCCCTTCCCTTCCCTTCCCTTCCCTTCCCTTCCCTTCCCTTCCCTTCCCTTCCCTTCCCTTCCCTTCCCTTCCCTTCCCTTCCCTTCCCTTCTCCCTTCTCCCTCTCCCTCTCCCTCTCCCTCTCCCTCCCTTCCCTTCCCTTCCCTTCTTTCCTTTCTTTCCCTTCCTTCCTTCCTTCCTTCCTTCCTTCCTTCCTTCCTTCCTTCCTTCCTTCCTTCCTTCCTTCCTTCCTTTCTTTTTTTTTTTTTTTGAGGTAGGGTCTCACTCTAGCCCAGGCTGACTGGGAACTTACTGTGTACTTTCAGGCTGGCCTCGAACTCACAGTGATCCTACTATCTTGCTTCTCAAGTGCTGGGATTAGAGGCATGTGCTACCATGCTTGGCCATACTCTTTTTTTAATTTCCATTTAAAAAAATTTATTTTAGAGAGAGACAGAGAGAAAGACACACACACACACAGAGAGAGAGAGAGAGAGAGAGAGAGAGAGAGAGAGAGAGAGGGAGGGAGGGAGAGGGAGAGGGAGAGGGAGAGGGAGAGGGGGAGAGAGAGATTGAGAATGGGCATGTCAGGGACTGTAGCTACTGCAAAGGAACTCCAGACTCATGTGCCACCTTGAGTATCTGGCTTTATGTGGGTTCTGGGGAATTGAACCTGGGTCCTTAGGCTTCGTGGACAAGCACCTTAACCACTAAGCCATCTCTCTAGTCCCATGCTCTTAAAAAAATACTTTTATGGAGGCAGGCGTGGTGGCGCACACCTTTAATCCCAGCACTCGGGAGGCAGAGGTAGGAGGATCACCTTGAGTTCAAGGCTACTCTGAGATTACATAGTGAATTCCAGGTCAGTCTGGGCCAGAGTGGTGAGACCCTACCTCGAAAAACAAAAAATCAAAACAAAACAACTGTATATGTATATGTGTGTATATATATATATATACACATACATACATATATATGTATATTTGGTTATTTATTTGCATATTTATATATGTATAAATATATATTTATATGTATATATGTATAAATATATACATATATTTATATACATATAATATAATATATATAATATATACATATAATATATAATAATATATAATACATATATTTATATGTATATATGTATAAATAAATATATATATATAAATATATATATATATATATATATACATACATACATATATATGTATATTTGGTTATTTATTTGCAAAGAGAGAGCAATTATTTATTTTTGGTGGTGGGGGGAATCAGCATGCCAGGGTCTTCTGCCACTGTAAAGGAACTCCAGACACATGTGCTACTTTGTGCATCTGGCTTTACATGTATACTGGGGAATTGAACCCAGGCCATCAGGCTTTGGAAGCAAGAGCCTTTAATTGCTGAAACATCTCTTTAGCCCATTTTTGCTGTCTTTTAAATCATTCCCCTTATTCTGTGGCCGTAAGACAGGATGGAGAAGGTCAAGTGTGATCTACAGGGTGGTGATTGGGTCTGGAAATACTCTTTTTTTTTTTTTTTCTTTTGAGGTAGGGTCTTACTCTAGCCCAGGCTGACCTGGAATTCATTCTGTAGTCTCAGGGTGGCCTTGAACTCATGGCGATCCTCCAACCTCCGCCTCCCGAGTGCTGGGATTAAAGGCGTGTGCCACCACGCCCGGCCTGGAAATACCCTATTTTAAGTTGGCTACTGACTTGTATGTGTATTTTTAGACAGATCCAAGCTATTCCGATGTTCTTTCCTTCCTCTGTATGATGACAATAGTTTATTAAAATAAGATCTGAAGTCTTATGCAATTATAAAATTCCATGATTCTATGTCCTATCTAAGGTGTTACGTTTAAGTATATATAACTAATTTAGCATTGTTAAAAAAATGAAGAATCGGGTTTTAGGCATTGGTGAAGTTTGTTTTTAATTTGATCTAGTTAAATAAATCAAGGATGAAAATGTTATTAAAGTATTAGATTTTATACAAAGGGCACCTATTCATGAATATTGCACACTCTAACAGTGTTTCATGCAAATATATGATAAAATTCTCTTCTGATATCCTTGGGTTTGCATAGCACCTCATTTGGAAACAACTTCCTGCAGAGAGCACACTGAATGTATAGATATTAAATTATTAATCCCCATCACAAATTCACATTCATGTTTTAAAAATATTAACTTTTTGATTATGTAAGACATACACCCAGTTCTCAGTATGAAAGTACTTGGGAATTCAATGAAACACAAATTTATATTCTTATTGCCTCACCTAATCTTTAGTAACTTAGTTTCTGTCTTTCTAGAACTTCTTCCCAGGGGCAATTCTCATCACCAGGTTCTCATTTATACCACCAGATAGTCTGTTCATCTAAAGATTTATCTGCAAATACTAAAATTATGCATGCACACCTACATGTGTATATAAAGTAGCATTTTATATTCTTCCTGTCCCATGTCTTTTTTCTTCTCTGTCTTACTTTTCCTCCCTGTTCATAGATAACTACCTATCAGCTGCTTGATATCATAATTTAATAGTTCTCTAGGTTTTTGATATTATGTTGTTAAATAATATATTTCCTTGCAGCTTTAAAAATTATTTATTTATTTATTTATTTGAGAGAGAGTTAGAGAAGAGGGAGAGAGAGAGAGAATAGGTGCACCAGGGCCTTTAGCTATTGCAAATGAACTCCAGACACATGCACCACCTTGTGCATCTGGCTTTAGGTGAGTATTGGGGAATCAAACTTGGGTCCTTAAGCTTTGCAGGCAAGTACCTTAATTGCTGAGACATCTCTTCAGCCCATCCTTGTAGCTTTGTAAAAAGATATTTTTATTTATTTATTTGTAAGGGGAGAGAGAGAGAGAGAGAGAGAGAGAGAGAGAGAGAGAGAGAGATATCAGGGCCTCTAGGTGCTGCAAGTGAACTCCAGATGCATGCACCACTTTGTGCATCTGGCTTTATATGGGTACTGGGGAATTGAACCAGGTCGTTAGGCTTTGCAGGCAAATGCCTTAACTGCTAGGCCATCCCACAGCCAGAAGTTTTTATATTTATCTTAGATTGTTGTCTTTTTAAAAAAATCTTTATATTGCCGGCCGTGGTGGCGCACGCCTTTAATCCCAGCACTCGGGAGGCAGAGGTAGGAGGATCGCCGTGAGTTCAAGGCCACCCTGAGACTACATAGTTAATTCCAGGTCAGCCTGGCCCAGAGTGAGACCCTACCTCAAAAAAAAAAATCTTTTTATTTATTTGAGAGAGACAGAGAAAGAGACAGATTATATATATATATATGGGGAGAGAGAGAGAGAGAGAGAGAAAGAGAGAGAGAGAGAGAGAGAGAATGGATGCATCAGGGCCTCTAGCTGCTGCACACGAACTCCAGATACATGGGCCACCTTGTGCATCTGGCTTATGTAACCTAGGTCCTTTGGCTTTGCAGGTAGGTGCCTTAACTGCTAAGCCATCTCTCCAGTCCAGATTTTTTTTTTTTTTTTTTTTTTTTTTTGGTTTTATCAAGGTAGGGTCTCGCTCTAGCCCGGGCTGACCTGTAATTCACTATATAGTCTCAGGGTGGCCTTGAACTCATGGCAATCCTCCTACCTCTGCCTCCCAAATGCTGGGATTAAAAGTGTGCACCACCACCCCCGGCTAGGTTGTTGTCTTTTGATTTTTTTTTTTTTTTGGTTTTTCGAGGTAGGATCTCACTCTAGCTCAGGCTGACCGGGAATTCACTATGTAGTCTCAGGGTAGCCTTGAACTCCAGGCGATCCTTCTGCCTCCCGAGTGCTGGGATTAAAGGCATGCACCACCACACCCGGCCCTGTCTTTTGATTTTATTCTATACATGTTTTTAAGATTATGCATAGAATTTTAATTTTATATATTTTGATTTATTAATTTTATTTTATAATTATGGGTCTTTCAATTATTGTTTGAAGACTTTCACTATTCCAAGAGTTACAAATGTCTTATTTATTTATTTATTTGATAGAGAAAGGGATAGAGAGAGAGAGAGAGAGAGAGAGAGAGAGAGAAAGAATGGGCACACCAGGGCCTCCAGCCACTGCAAATGAACTCCAGATGCTTGCACTCCCTTGTGCATCTGGCTAACGTGAGTCTTGCGGAATTGAACCTAGGTCCTTTGGCTTTGCAGGCAAATGCCTTAACTGCTCAGCCATCCCTCCACTCCCCCCTTTTTTTTTTTAACAAGTGTTCATTTTTATATTTAGAGTTTGATCAATATGGAACTAATTTCATTTCAGTGCGTCTATCTTCATTTTTATTCCAAGGGCTACCATCTTTTTCCCACTGATGATGCACAATTTCATCGTTGTCATATTCTCATTTCTCACGTTGTTTATATTATCTCTGGACTTTCTCTTTTTCATTGCTATATATATTTCTCCTTATAGTCCTAATGGTATTTATTTATTATTTTTGAGGCAAGCCCAACAGTCTGGCCTTTTGCTTTATGTGAGAGAGCAAAAGTGAGAGTTAAGAGTGAGAAAGAGAGAGAATTGGTGTGCCAGGGCCTCCAGTCACTGTAATCGAACTCCAGACACATGCGCCACCTTGTGCACAGGAGAGGCCTTGTGCTTGAGTCACCTTGTGCATCTGGCTTATGTGGGACCTGGAGAGTCAAACACGGGTCCTTAGGCTTTACAGGCAAGCACTTTAACCAGTAAGCCATCTTTCCATTCCCCTGATGGTAATCATTATCCAATATAATTACATTATCTGATTTTGGTTAATATTACTCATTACTCATTACTGCTTTTTTCTCATATGTTACCTATTTATTTTTGTGGTGCTGGGGATTGAAGCCAGGCCCCTTGGCAAGGTGAAAATGGGTCTGTAGTTGTTTGGCAAGCATAGAGCAAGTCTCTGTAGCATGCACAAGCCTCCTCTAATGAGCAGGAACATGGAGGACGCCAGTACATACAGGAGGCCTGGACTGCACAGGGTTCATGCTGCTGTGGCTGTGGTATTGGGACGAGGGGTGAGCAGAGTGAGTTGGGGGCACCAGTATGGGCAGGAGGCTGGGAACATTCAGTCTTTTTGTTGAGGAGGTCACTGGCGGTGTTCACCAGGTTGAGCTGGAGGTGTGAAACTAAGGTTCTGTACATCGTTAACACTTGGCTAGGACAGAAGACCACCAGGTGTAGTTCTCCAGTGCCCTCTGCTGAGAGAGTGCATAGCATGGTCACTGTGAAGAATTGCTTCTATGACTGCAGAATATATAGTAAGGGTGCATTTGGAGCTTTAAGCAGTCTATTAATAATAGATGCATCCATCCTTTAACTCCCCAGTTCTGAACCTCTGTGGCTTTCTTGCTTGAGTTCTAGTTGCCCTACACTGAGTGGAGGGGTCGGGTCCTAAACAGATGTCACACACATACAATTCTTCTCACTTGCAGTCTCCTTCTCTCAAGGGTTGACTCCTTTCCATTTTCTGTCTGATTTTGGTGGTTGTCTACCTTCAACTGGTTATTTGTTTAGAGTCTATTATTTTTGTCTTTGAGAGCATTTATAAGCTACTCTGCCATGATTATAAATTGAACCTGCATTTTTATTATGAAAGAAGAAATTTAAAGCTTTGAAAGATGTGGGATTAACAATATGTACATAAATGGAACAGTAACCATATATCAACTGAGCTTTGTTATAGTCCAGCCTTGGTACTCAGTAGCTATTATCCTTAGTAGTTTTTTTTTTTTTTTTTTTGAGAGAGTCAGAGAGAGAGAAAGAGACACAGACAGTTAGAGAATGGGTGCGCCAGTGGCCTCTCAGCTGCTGTGGATGAGCTCCAGATGTGTGCGCCCCCTTGGGGTAAGTGCAGCATTACGCCCTTGTGTCACTTGTTTCTGGCTAAAGGTGGGACCAGGAGACTGGAACTGGTGTTCTAAGGCTTAGCAGGCAGGCTCCTTAACCACTAAGCCATCTCTCCAGCCCAGTAGTTTTTTTAAAAAAATATTTTATTTATTTATTTATTTATTTGAGAGAGACAAAGAAGCAGAGAGAGAGAGAGAGAGAGAGAGAGGAGAGGGAGGGAGAGAATGGGTGCACCAGGGCCTCCAGCCACTGCAAAGGAACTCCAGATGCATGTGCCCCCTTGTGCATCTGGCTTATGTGGGTCCTGCAGAGTCAAACTGGGATCCTTTGGCTTTGCAGGCAAACGCCTTAACTGCTAAGCCATCTCTCCAGCCCCCTTAATAGTTTTATAGATAAGGATATCAAAGCGCAGAGAAGGCTTTGTGTTTGTTAGTCATGGTCATATGACAGCTAGTATTTTAATTTTATTTATTCATTTATTTATTTGGATTTTTGAGGTAGGGTTTTTTTCTAGCCCAGACTGACCTGGAATTCACTTTGTAGTCTCAGAGTGGCCTCAAACTCACGGTGGTCCTCCTACCTTTGCCTCCCAAGTGCTGGGATTAAAGGCGTGTGCCACCACGCCTGGTTTGCCAGCTAGTATTTGAACACAAATGTGTCCTGCTCCACAGACGATGTCCCATACATACACATTTGACAGTAAGTACAATTTTGTTAATGGGAGTTAAAATATTCTGAAATTAATGTTTTGGCTTGTTCACTAGAATGCTTGTTTGTGAAGTGTGAAAATGGGATGTCATCTCACTTTATGATGAATTCACATGATTCATGGAACATGGTAGATGCTCAGTAGGTGTTGGCAAAGATGTATCTATTTTCATCTAAGAGGCCATACAAATACTTGCAAGTACTCTATTATGAGATTGCTAAGTAAAAGTGATCTAAGGTTTTTAATAGAAAGGCTGGCTGGCTAATTCCTTTGTTTCTTCCTTCTTTTTCTTCCATAGTAGGGATTGAATCCAGGGCCTTGTCCATGCCCCACAAGTGCTCTGCCGCAGAGCTATATGCCCAGTCCCCTATGTATTTTCTTTTTTTAAATTTTTAAAATTTTTATATATTTGTTAGAGACTGAGAGAGGGAGAGAGAGAAAGAGAGTGAGAATGGGCATGCCAGGGCTGCTAGCCACTGCAAACGAATTCCAGATGCATGTGCCACCATGTACATCTGGGTCCTTAGGCTTTGCAGGCATGCACCTTAACTGCTAAGCCATCTCTCCAGCCCTCCCTATGTATTTTGAGATAGGCTATTACTAAATTATCCAAGATGGCCTTGAGTTTGAAATCCTCTTGCCTTAGTCTGAATAGTTTAGTTTTGAGTGGCTTGAATTACAGGTCTGTACCACCAGGTCTGGATTAGTTCTTCTTAAACTTGTCTATTGTTAGTTTCAGATTTATTTTCATGTTCCAATCAGGCTTTAATTAGCATTCAGGATTCAAATTTCCTGTTATATTTGTGGCACCTATTTGTAGTACTCATGTTGTCTTTGTTGAAACCTCTTGGGCAGTTTAAACAAATGCATTTATAAAAGAAATAATGCAATTATGTTGTCTTAAATTTAAATATTTTTCTATTTTCTTAAAGTGATCCTAATTTTAAGCATGCAGTTAACAAGATGTAAATATGCTTCTTCCTGAAAAATTTGTTTTACAGAATTATGAATACAAGCAAAGCTTTGGATTAAAAGAGTTTTTACAATACTAGAACATTTTAGTTTTTCCATCATATTAAAGATTTTTTTGTTTTGTTTTGTGAGGTAGAGTTTCACTGTAGCCCAGGCTGCCCTGGAATTCACTATATAGTCTCAGGGTGGCCTTGAACTCATGGTGATCCTCCTACCTCTGCCTCCTGAGTGCTGGTATTAAAGGTGTGTGCCACCATACCCAGCCAAAGATATTTTAAGTGTAAAGAAAAATCACAAGTATTTAATTCCTCTATCAATAAGCCTATTGAACATTTTTTCCACCTAATAAATCTCAAACACTTTCTCATAGCTAAAGAAATTTTTGCAAAATTTGATTTAGAGTAATAAAGCACTGCTTTATTGGAAGGAAATATAATTTTATTATAATTTATTAAACGATTTTCCATTTGGGGACATGAGGATAGCTTCCATTTTTCAACATTAAATAATATCTGTAAGAATCTTTGCCTGTAATTATTCCTTAATATAAATTCCCAGAATAAGAATAACATGATATTGTGAAAGAATGTCATGCTTTTTTAGCCAGTGACATGTTGTTTCCAAATTACCCTCCATCAGTATATGCATGAATTTATGTTTTTACCCATCTCACAACATATGAGAGTGTGTATTTTACCATGTATTTGCAATGCTGGATTTTACAGTTTCCAAACCTTTTTATTTTTATGAGGTAAAGGATGGTTTCTATGTCAATTTGTATTTCTTAAATTTAGAGTTAGGGTGAAATAGCATATACCTATTGAATAAAAATTTCCAACTCATTTTCATTCATCATCTCTTAAAAAATGATTAAAAATTTTTGAATAGAAGCAAAGGGGTGATGATGCAGAGGTGGAGGCAAGAGGATCAGTTTAAGGCCACATAGTGAGTTCAGAGCCTGGCTACATGAGACTCTGTCTCAAAACAATTTGCTTTTCAAACAGACTCTATTAAAATAGTTTTTAAAAACATTTTGTTAAATTTAATTGAAAGAGAGAAAGATGAGGCAGACAGAGTGAGTATGGGTGTGCCAGGGCTTCCTGCCACTGCAAATGAACTCCAGATGCATGCACAAAAAGGAATGGAACCCAGGCCATCAGGCTTTGCAAGCAAGCACCTTTTAGCCACTGAGCCATCTCTCCAGCTTTTAAATGTTTTTTAATAGAAGTGAGCCTTGATAAATTATGAATTATTCAGAATTTGCTTTTTCTGTTCCTCCAGGTTTTCCTGCCTTCATGTAAGTGTCAAAGAACAAAAAATGACTATGTGGGCAGATAGAAGGGGCAGAATTATTAAGTAATGGTTTTTCTAATTTTCCCTTTTAAGGAAATCCTGTAGAAAACTGGGCATGATGGCGCATGCCTTTAACCCCTGCACTCGGGAGGCAGAGGTAAGAGGATTGCTGTGATTTTGAGGCTGCCCCGAGACTACATAGTGAATTCCAGATCAGCCTAGGCTAGAGTGAGACCCTACCTCGAAAAACCACTGGCCCACTTTAGCAGATTATAAAGAATCAAAACAAATAGCCAGGCGTGGTGGTGCATGCCTTTAATCCCAGCACTCAGGAGGCAGAGGTAGGAGGATCACTGTGAGTTTTAGGCTACCCTGAGACTACATAGTGAATTCCAGGTCAGCCTGGACTAGAGTGAGATCTTACCTCAAAAAACCAAAAAAAAAAAAAAAAAAAAAAAAAAAAAAAAAAAAAAAAGAGATAGATCATTGCTAATTTCTTATTAAGTGATTATGGATTTCTGATCAATTTGTGTTTTGTGGCTTTTAGCTCAGAATAAACCATCCAATTCTTTTTGATGTTTCTGTCTTAAAAACACACTGTTGTGTCTTGTGTCTTAACTTTCCAATTTCTCATACTTATCAGCCAGCCTTTTAAATTCTCTGCCTTTCTGTTGAAAAGATAATAAAAAACTAAAATCATTGTCCTTTTCTCCTTACTCATCTAAATTATTACTTAAGACACATGTAAGTACTTCTCAAATTTTTGTACAAAAGTATTCCTTACACAAAGTTATTTCCTCTTGGGAATTTTGGCCAGAATTGGCTGCTGTGACTGGGAAAATTCTTTCCTAAACTTAGTAATTAATGTGAATTTTGCATTTTACTTATACATAACATATTGGTATTTGTGTAAATAACAGACAAATTGGCTTAGTTTTTCTGGAAGCAAAACTGATACTATGGAAAGATGTACTGTGTTCTGTCTCTGGAGTATGGTTTCTGATAGTGCAGGAAGATGCGCTGTGTACTTTCTAGCCCAGGCTGGCTTCAAACTCATAGCGATTCTTCTATCTCAGTCTCCCAAGTACTAGGACTAAAGGTGTGTGCCACTACGCCTGGCTCCCTTAATGCTTTTTAAGGGTCTGTGGTGATGGTGATGGTAGCGGATTTAGGCAGGTGGAGGTCTTCTTTTTAAATGTCTATACCCTTTTTACTTAAAGATTTCTTTTTTTGTTTTGTTTTTCGAGGTAGGGTTGCACTCTGGTCCAGGCTGACCTGGAATTAACTATGTAGTCTCAGGGTGGCCTCGAACTCATGGCGATCCTCCTACCTCTGCCTCCCGAGTGTTGGGATTAAAGGCGTGCGCCACTATGCCCGGCTACTTAAAGATTTCTATAAGCACTAACTAGCATGGAGTTAAAAGGGGATGAGTCTGAGGCATTCTGGCAAACTTGGTAGAAGGCCCAAATGTCTCCTAACTGGGGAACCTTTGTATTTTGGTTTTGCCAAGCCTCACCTGGATTATAGTGAGAGAAGATCCATTTAAATCTGTCATGATGTTGAACTCAATTATTTGTTGACATGAGGTCCGTGTTGCTCAGGCTGGCCTCCAACTGCTGAGCTTAAGTGATCCTCCAGCTTCTACCTCTTGAGTTGTGGAGACCCTAGTAGTGCCACCAAATCGTTTCTTAAAATTATTAATATTTTAAGCATCCATGATTAGAAGTGTTGGCAGCTCTCTGATTGCACTCACCAGCTTTTCATTGTATGTGCTATTTGTGACATGTTTTTTAGATACTGGTGACATAGCTGTGAAAAAATAATCAGAACCTATAATTGTAGCCAGGCATTGGTGGTACATGCCAGTAATCCTAGTACTTGGAGGTGGAGGCTGAAGCATCAGAAGTTCAAGATCTACCTTGGCTACTTAGTGAATTTTAGTCCAGTCTGTGATACACGAGATCTTGTCTTATTCCCCCTCAAATGACATAATTACAGAATTTTTTTTTTTCAAGGTAGTGTCTCACTCTGGTCCAGGCTGACCTGGAATTAACTATGTAGTCTCAGGGTGGCCTCGAACTCACGGTGATCCTCCTACCTCTGCCTTCTGAGTGCTGGGATTAAAGGCGTGCGCCACCACGCCCGGCTATAATTACAGAATTTTTGTATTTATATACTAGTCGAGAGAATAGACCTACTTGTGATAACCATCATGATAAATGGTAAGACGTAAGTACATAGTATTAGAGAGGAGAGGAGAGATGGGACTTAGGATATTTAGGATGTATCTGAGATGACTTTTGGCTAAGGAGGCTTTGTGAGGAGTTCTGGAGCAGTGCTTTAAAGTCCGAGAAGAGCATGTTCAGTGCGAGGTACCTGTAATAGATTGGGAGGAGGGACATTAAGTAGGCAGGTGGATATTTGTGTCTGGAGCTCAAGGAAGTCAGGGCTGGAGATGAGCATTAGGCATGATCAGCACATGAATGGGACTAGGAATCTGGGTAGAGGATGCAATCTGTGCTGGTTGTGTCACTCTTTCCCCTACCCTTCCCCTTGCCTTGGGCAGCTACTAATCTACTTTTTGTTTCTATGGGCTTACTAGTTCTGGATTTTTCACATAAAACAGACAGGACATCTGTTCTTTTGTGCTTGGCTTCTTTCACTTAGATTTTTTTTTTGCTCCATTTCTGTAATCCCAGCACTTGGGAGATAGAGTCAGGAAGATAAAGAGTTTAAGTTTAAGGTCACCCTCAGCTACATGACACCTTGCCTCAAAAAACAAACAAAACAAAACAAAACAAAATAAAAAAACCCCAAAGGAAGTGAATTTGTTTCCTGGCTCACCCACATGATAACATGCATTGACATTCCTTTCTGAGCTCCTTTCTTGCTGTTTTTGATTATTTTTTTATTGGCCTTCATCCTACTTCATCAGTAATACACTGTTTAAAGTCGTTTATGGAATTCTAATTTTGGTGGTATTGTTTCTATTTTAATACATCTTACTTCTCTGCATGGCTGCTTACCATTTTCTCAGTGTTTTACATTTCTTGGGTTCTTAAGCTCATCAATCACAGCACTTGAGAAGTTCTTCCTTACTTCCTGTACTTTCCCAGTGTCCCGTGTGTCTCTCTCTCTCATTTGTGTATTCTCACTGTCTCCTTATAATTATCTCTTGGCATATGTGTCAAATTTTGGTAAAAGGCAGATGTTCTGTATTAAAATTGGTGAGTTCACAGGCAGTGTGATCTTGTGTTCATGTTTGTGCAGGTGCACGTGTGTGCAGGTGGGCATGTACATCTGTGCTTTTGGAGGTCAGAGGACAATCTCGGGTGTCATTCATCAGGCACGCTGTCCACCTTATTTCTCGAGACAAGAGTTTCTCATTGATCTAGAACTCACCAAGTAAGCTGAAGTGCCTGGCTAGTGAGCTCCAGGGCTCTGCCTTATCTGCCTCCGCAGAGCTGGGATTATAGGCATGTGCCACCATGTCTGGCTTTCTTCTTCTTCTTTTTAAAAATTATTTATTTATTTATTTTGGTCTTTTGAGGTAGGGTCTCACTCTAGCCCAGGCTGACCTGGAATTCACTATGTAGTTTCAGGGTGGCCTTGAACTCACGGTGATCCTCCTATCTCTGCCTCCCCAGAGCTGGGACTAAAGGTGTGTGTCACCATGCCCAGCTAAAGTGATTTGCTATTTTTTGCTATCAGGCTGCAAATGTAGATGATATGACACTAAATCTAGTGGTTTGTTGTTTTTCTTTCCCTATGTGCATTCATTTGGAATTAGAGAAACTAGTTGTCATGTAACCTAGCTTATCATTCTGGCTGGTGGTGCTCCCTCAACTCTTAGGACCATGAAGTAGAACATCAATTGTAGAATGTTGTCCAGGGCCCTTGCCCTCTCCTGCCCATCCTTTAATTTGTTCTGACTAGCACACAAATTCACCTATAGTTCTGTGTTTTTCTTTTTCTTTTTGGTTTTTCAAGGTAGGGTCTTGCTCTAGCCCAGGCTGACCTGGAATTCACTATGTAGTCTCAGGATGGCTTTGAACTCACAGTGATCCTCCTACCTCTGCCTCTCGAGTGCTGGGATTAAAAGCATGCACCACCACACCTGTTAGTTTTGAGTTTTTGCTTTAAGTGTTAACACTTGATTGTAATGAATTTTACTTCTATCTTTTCTGCTTTTCTTCATCCTCTAGTAAAATGAAGCAAACTTGAAGAGCCAGAAGAGATTCATCTACAGATAGAAGAGTTTTCTTCTGTTCCTAGTGGACTCATGCTATCATGAGGGATTTCTGGATTTGATAACAATTTCAGTCATCATCTACATATTTCACGTTCAAGAATCATGTGACTGAGTTACAAACAAAATTGTGAAAAAAAATCTCATAATGTTTTAAGTCTAGGATTTCGTGCTGGGCTGTGTTCATAGTTCTCCCTGCACTGAGTGTGTGGGTTGGACCTTTCTGACTGGTGTTAGCAGAGCTTTTCTTCTTGTCATCCAGTCTACTCCTCTCTGCATTCAACCATTTGTGATCTGCCATTGCTTGGAAAACTAAATATATAAGGGTTCTGAAATGACATTTAAGAATAAGAATATTATCTTAAGACTTTAAAGGGGAGTCAGGATAGCTTTAAAAATTTATGGATGATAAAATTGAGGTGACTTACCCAAGGCACATAGCACTTGCAGTTAGAACAGTAAAGAACATTTCCTCTCCTGCAGCCTAGACTGTCACCTCTGCTTTTCCAGTTATTTTTTACGCCTTGAAATTTAGGAGAGTCTTATGAATCAGTCATTAACAGGTGAATCCTGCTCAACACAATAACTTCAATCTGTGTTTGCTTTGTTTGTGAGTATGCATTGTCACTTATTTATCTTGCAACACTACTTCTCAAAACTCAAGTTAGTCAGAGCTGAACCAAGCCTACAGTGTACCACTGAGGGAACCAGCTTCACACTCAATGTAGGTGAAATGGAAAGTTACTTTAAAAGGCTGTCTTACACTGGGGCAATACATACTCCAAAACCTGCACTGTAAGTGCTAATTGTACCTTCCAGACCAGGACAGGTTACTAAAGTCAGTCATTTGTGATAAGCAAACCAATTAATTTCTAGTTTTCTGAAATCCTTTTAATGCAAAATTCATAACTCTTTATACATATGAAACTTCCATGCTGAACTCAGAGAAAACTAGTGAATAAGATTAAGATTTTTGCTTAAAATGCTGAACTTATTACACCTAGTATACATAGTAAATGCATCATTAATACTAAGAATATTTTGAAAACCTTGTCTGTAAATTAAAAAGAGAAAAAAATGTTTTGAACTTTGAGTTCACATTTAATGCATGATGCAGTCTTAAGGCAGTGCTGAGGAAACAGGGCTGGAAGCATTTCCACCTATATTCCTCATTGGGATAGTCAGAATAGTACCGAAATGCGTGTCACACATGCACTCAGGGACGTCAATGACTTAAATAAGTTATTTTCAGTTACAATGTACTGGAGAACTTTATCTACTACTGGGAACAGGAATTCATTTTTGAAAAAAATATTTTATTTTTAAAAATATTTTTATTTATTTATTTGAGAGAGAGGGAGAAGGAGAGAGGATCCTGAGGAATTGAACCTGGGTCCTTTTGCTTTCCAGGCAAGTGCTTTAACAGCTAAGCCATCTCTCCAGCCCTTAAATATTTTATTTATTTATCTATTTATTTGACACACAGAGAGAAAGAGGGAGAAAGAGAGAGAGAGAGAGAGAGAGAGAGAGAGAGAGAGAGAGAGAGAGATAGATAATGGGCACGCCAGGGTCTCTAGCCACTGCAAACGAACTACAGATGCATGCACCACCTTGTGCATCTGGCTTACATGGCTACTGGGGAACCAAACCTGGGTCCTTAAGCTTCACAGGCAAATGCCTTAACCACTAAACCATCTCTGCAGCCTGGGAACCAGAATTCTTGAATCTGGTTGGCTGAGACAGTCTGTAGCTTAAGAGCACATAAGAGATTGATTGTTATTACAAAGATTGCCTTGTCATTGGTTTGCATCCTGGACCTATGTAGAAGTTCACTGGCTGGGACTCTGTCTCCCTTATGACCTGCATTCTTTTCTGTGCAGCTATAGTTACCAGTATTTGACTAATTTTTTGGGTGTTCAAACTTTCCTTTTTCTCTCCTGGCTTTTGTTATACCAGGTGTATCAGTGCTGGGAGATGCTCTGCTTCATCAAGAGCTGGTGAAGCTGGTTGGGCAGGAGAAACTGTTCAGCCATTCTTTTATTTGGGGCTTTTAATATTTTAGACTTACCAGTTTTTCATCTTTGGAGAGGTGATCTTATGCCCCAGTTTTAGGTGACTGTTGTCTTCAAGTACTGGACAACAGATAGAATAATGGAACTTTTAGAAACAGAATATATTAGGAAGTCCAGTAAATACCTGAGACTAGGGATGGTTAACTGAATAGTTTAAGGTGGTGCATGTGTTAGACTGAAACCCTGTTCAAGATCTTAGATATTAGTTTATAGATGTATTCTTTTGACCTTCAAAGATTGCTAGCTTTCTGCTTTCAGATTGCTTGCTTTTAGTGACAAAACTATAGCCTGGTCCTGTATCTCCTTTGTTGCCTAATTACAATGTCTTCTTTTGTCTAGTTTTTTTTTTTTTTTTTTTTTTTTTGAGAGACACAGAGAGAGACAGAGAGAGAGATAGGGAGAGGAAGACAGAGATGGGCGCGCCAGCAGCCTCTCAGCTGCTGTGAATGAAATCCAGATGCGTGCACCCCCTTGTGGTCAAGTGCGGCATTGCGCCCTTGTGTCACTTTGCATCTTGCTAAACGTGGGACCTGGAGATTGGAACCAACGTTCTTAGGCTTAGGAGGCAGGTGCCTTAACCACTAAGCCATCTCTCCAGCCCTTGTCTAGGGTTTTTTTCTCTGCAGTTCATTTATTTGTACTTTAATTATGGTCCCAAATATTAAATGGAAAATTCCAGAAACAAACACTTTATAAGTTTTAGGTTATATGCTGATCTGAGCACCATGATGAAATGTGCTGTCCTGCTCCGTCCCTCATCTGAACAGTCCCTTTGTCAGGTGTCCACACTGATATGCCCCCAGTCACTGGGTAACTCTGTTCTCAGGTCAGCACTTGTGTTCCGGTCACCCTTATATTACTCAGGTACAAAACTGGCAATGCTGGTGTGCCCATTCTCTCTCTCTCTCAATCTCTCTCTCTGTATATCTCTGCCTCTTTTTCTCTCTCAAATAAATAAATAAAATATAAAAGGAATATTTTTGCTTATTTATTTGAGAGCAACAGAGAGAGAAAAAGGCAGATAAAGAGAAAAATGGGTGCGCCAGGGCCTTTACCCACTGCCAATGAACTCCGGATGCATGCGCCACCTTGTGCATCTGGTTTACATGGGTCCTGGGGAATCGAGCCTTGAACCAGGGTCCTTAGGCTTAACAGGCAAGTGCTTAACCGCTAAGCCATCTCTCCAGCCCCCAAAAGAATATATATATATATTTTTGGTTTTGCAAGGTAGGGTCTCACTCTGGTCCAGGCTGACCTGGAATTAACTATGTAGTCTCAGGGTGGCCTCAAACTCTTGGCGATCCTACCTCTGCCTCCCGAGTGCTGGGATTAAAGGCGTGCGCCACCATGCCCGGCCAAAAAGAATATTTTAAAAAAAGCATAGCATAGTAAATATATAAAGGAGTGACATGATTGCTTATTTTTCTCAAGTATTACATGGTACACATAATTGTAAGTTCTGTACTTTTATGTGACTGGCAGCACCATAGGCTGGTTTAGGTCATCATCTCCACAAACGTGAATAGCGCAGTGTGCTCCAGTGTTGGGATGGCCACAACGTTGCCGAATGGGAGGAACCTTTTAACTCCTTTTATAATCTTTTTTTTTGTTTTGTTTTTTGTTTTTTTGAGGTAGGTTCTCACTCTGGCCCAGGCTGACCTGGAATTAACTATGTAGTCTCAGGGTGGCCTTGAACTCACGGCGACCCTCCTACCTCTGCCTCCCAAGTGTCCTTTTATAATCTTATGGGACTACCAGTAGTGTGTGGTCTGTGGCTGACCGTGATCCTGCTATGCAGTGTGTGACAGACAGCATGGCTGGTGTTTGGTACTATCCACTGAGGAGCTGTCTTTTATGTATCCTCTGTGGGTAAGGCGACCACTGTCATTCTTAGAGAGTTTGAGCTTTTCTCCTTTATAAGTCTCTTTCAGTTTGGTCAGTTTGATGTAGAGGAAACTTGGTGGGCTTCAGATTCAAAATGCTTGCTTTGAAAACTTAGCTCTGTCACTTGTTGTGAAACCCTGGCTATGATATTTGTTGCCTGTGAGCCCAAGCTCCTGAAGCACAAAGAGAATAATATATTATTTATGCATTACAGGGGGAAACAGTTTGTATGAATACTAAGTTATTTATTATTTATTTTTAAATTATTTCTTGTTTTATTTTATTTTTAATTGGGAACTTTAATATAGGAACATATTGCAAATTGGTCATATTCCCATCAGGTTATCCTCTTATGCTCCTTCTCCCCCATCCCCACTCCACTGAGGGCCCTCCTCAGTGTGGTTATTGGTATTCACTGTGGGGTCTTGAATACACCAGTCAGTCTTCTTGTGTGTGGTGGGGGGGGGAGTGTGTGGCAACAGTGCCTCAGAGTACACCATCCCACCCTGTGGCCCTCATATTCTTTCTGCCCTCTCTTCTGCACTATTCCCCTAGCCTTGGAAGGAGAGTGATAAGCCTCCTTCTGTGCTGCGCTGTCAGCAGCCTCTGGTTTTCTGCTCTGATGAGTATCTCAGTATCTACCTCCATTTTCCTGGAGGAAGTTGTCAGGTTAGCTCTCAGAGCAACACTCATCTGAAATGTTTTCTGACCCCGACAGATGTGATAGAGATGACTTGTCTCATGCTAGGCAGTTGGCAGAATGAATGGGAGTGCAGGTCCTCTTGCCATTACAAAACAACAACAACAACAACTGTAGCTGCATGTGCCACTTTGTGCATCTGGCTTTCTGTGGGTGCTGGGGAATTGAATCTGGACTACAGGCTTTTCAAGCAAGCACCTCTAACTAGCCCTAGACTTTGTTTTGAAAAGCTTAGGGAATTCTTCTTCTTTTTTTTAAAAAAAATATTTATTTATTTGACAGAGAAAGAGGGAGAGAGAGAAAAGAAAGAGAGAGAATGGGCACACCATGCCTCTAGTCACTGCAAATGAACTCCAGACATGTATGCCCCCTTGTGCATATTGCTAACATTGGTCCTGGGGAATTGAACCTGGGTCCTTTGGCTTTGCAGGCCTTAACAGCTAAGCCATTCCTCCAGCCCTTCTTCCTTTTTTTAAAAAAAATTATTTTTATTTGAGAGAGGGAGAAAGAGGTAGATAGATAGATAGATGGATAGGCAGACAGATAAAGAGAATGGGCACACTAGCGCCTTCAGCTGCTGCAAATGAACTCTCGACACATGCACCACCTTGTGCATCTGGCTTATGTGGGTCCTGGGGAATTGAAACTGGGTCCTTTGGCTTTGCAGGCAAGCATCTTAACTGCTGAGCTATCTCTCCAGCCCAGTTTAGGCAATTCTTAAGCATCACATTGTGGTGGATAGTCTTATGCCTCAGGAAATTCATAGCAGTATATTATTAGTTTATTATTTACATTAACATATGCATAATAAAACCTCCCCTTTCCAAATCCATGAATTCACTGAAATTCATTTGTAAATGGAAGTATGTTAGTATGAATTTATAAGCAGAGCACGGTGGTGTGTACCTGTGATCCCAGCAGTTGGGGGATAGAAACAGGATTGTCAGCAGCTCAGGGTCATCTTTGGCTAGAAGAGACTGTCTCAAAAATATAAATAAAAAAAAATTTAAAAGAATGTTTGTTATATTTCACTTACTTTTTTGTAATTTACCAAATTGTTAATGTTGCTGGATATGCCATATAAGGGCTGAATGGAGAGATGCTGAGACCTTCAGAGAGTTCTAGTCTGTTGCATTGCACAAACATTAAAATCCTTGACATTGACCTTAAAACCCTGAGTGGCTTTTGCTACTAAGCTTTGTGTTGGCTGAACTTGCTCAGCATGCGAGCTGATGGTAAGGAAGACCCACTTGATGCCTCTCAGCAGTTCTTCCTCCCCCTCCTAGTTTTCCTTACCACATGCGGGGTCTTGTAGTGCCGACCAGAACATAAAAATGACTTGATATGAGCACTGTTGCTTTTCACTCCAATGTTTCCACTGATTTTAACAGCAATTGAGTCAGGTAGTGTGGTGCAAACTTGTAATCCTAACATCTGGAAGAGTGAGCTACAAGTTAAAGGCCATTTTGGGCTACATAGCAAAACCTTGTCTTAGCAAAAAGAGGATTTTTTAAAATGTCTTCAGAAATAATTATCAAGATATTTAACCATCTTGAAGGATCATAGAATACATTCTATAGTTATTTAAGACTCTTTTTGTCATTTAAAACTCTTTTAACTAGGATGGTTAAATTAAGAAATCAACATCAGGGCTGGAGAGATGGCTTAGCGGCTAAGGCCCCTGCCTGCTAAGCCTAAGAACGCTGGTTCCAATGTCCAGCGGTTGGAATCTCCAGGTCCCACGTTTAGCCAGATGCAGTGATGCAAGGGCGCAATGCCGCACTTGCCCACAAGGGGACGCACACATCTGGATTTCTTTCACAGCAGCTGAGAGACTGCTGGCACGCCCATCTCTGTCTCCCTCTCCCTCTCTCTCTATCTCTCTCTGTCTCTCCAAAAATAAATAAAAAATAATAAAAAGAAATCAACATCATTGAAAGCTTTTCTTTGATAGAAAAGCTGCTTTGATTTTATTTCACAACCATTAATGAAAAATATCAATTACAGGAATTATGATTTACAACTCACATAGTAATTTACATTTGTGTTCAGAATAAAAATTCATTCTGTAATCTCTTCCTCAAAAACACAGTAAACAGCACCTGCTGGAGCACACAGCCACTAGGCGTGTGCTCACTCCACCGTCCAACACAGCAGTGAAAGAGTTAATGAAAGCTTGCTACATTATAGGATTACAAAAGTTTATTTATTAGGGAATGGGGAGGGCATGGTTATATGGTATGAAACATTAATAACCTCTCCATCCTTCAGACCGACCTATTGCCTTGGAACTACTCTCTAAGCCCACAGGGACTGTGAAACTGTGTTTTGGTGGTCTGTAGGAGAGGCTAACTTGGCCAGTGCAGAGGTGGATGATGTCATTGAATGCATCCCATATGGACTGAAAGCCTGTGAGCGCTGCTCTCACCGCCGTGCACAGGCACGGGCAAGTGCTGGAATGGAAACATCTTTTTATGAAAATACAGAGAAGTAAAACAAGAATGTTCTGTCCTGAGTCTGATCCTATCACCAGTAGCTGCCAAGTCCGAACACTCTGCAAGGGTTTCTTTTCTTCGTCCTCCAGCTCCTGGCCTTTTGTTGGCTCTCACAGGCAGTCTGATTTGGAAGGCCTTATTCAGCATGTCTTTCTATTTCTATGAAGACCAAATGAAACTTCCATTCTCTCCATTAAAGTAAAGCTGGTACCTTAGTGTGCTTGGCTGCAGCAGATGGAAATGATTGATTTCGCTAACTCTCCAAATTATTCTTTTTCCAAGTAGAGCAGGCTAGTATCAGAGAGTCATACTGCTAACCACTGGGTCATTCAGCAATAAGTCAGAAGGGACATAATTGTTGCTTTAATTATTCTTATTACTATTATTTAAGACATTTACTCTAAAGCTGCACTGATGGACACATCATGTAAAGCACTAATTTCTACCAGGAACTTATGGCTGATGAGATAGAAGAACACATGGCAATGCAAAACGTGAAGCACCGTATTATAGTCTGAAATTCTGATGTAAGATCACAATGTCTCTAATAAAAGTCCACTGTCATTTTTCTTATGCTTGACTAGACACTTGTTTAAAATCTTAAATTGTTTTATATTTTGTATAAAGACCATCTCATCTAATAGTGTGATTTAAAAATAATATTTATGGTCTGGGGATATAGCTCAGTTGGTAGACTGCTTGCCTAACATGCACAAAACCCTGACTTCAATCCCCAGCACCACATAAAACATGACATTGAATCAAAAATGGCATGGTGCCTCTCATCTACAATGCCAAACCTCAGGAGGCTGAGACAGGAGAATCTGAAATTCAAGGTCAACCTTGTCTGCACATCAAGTTCAAGGCTAGTCTGGGCTACATGAGACCCTATGAGTCTCAAAAAATATAATATTTATGAAGTTGGGCATGGTGGTGTGGACCTTGAAACCACAGCACTCTGGAGACTGAGGCAGGACTACCATGAGTTCAAGACCTACCTGTGCTATATAGCAAGACTCTGTCTCAAGAAGAGCTTAACAACTAATAGTAATGTTGATGAAAAGAAAAGCAACATTTGTCGGACAGTAGAACATGTAATAAATATAAACAACAAGGTTTTGACATCTTTTCCTGTGTGTGTGTGTGTGTTACTGGGGATCGCACTGAGCGCCTTGTTCATGCTTGATTGAATTAAGTGTTGTGCCTCTAAGCTACATCCCTAGCCCCACCTCACTATTCTTATCCTCCTCCTGCATCATTACTCTTCATAGTATTTCCCTTTTAGTTTTATGGCCTTCATCTTTTTTCCCCTGTCTTCTACATATGAGAGAAAACATGCAGTATTTGTTTTTCTGAATCTGGCTTATTTCATTTAAAGGATAAACTCCAGTTCCATTCCATTTTCCTACAAGAAAATAAACAGCATGATGATACAATCTTTCTCTTTCCTCCCTTTCTTTTTCTCTGTCTTCCGGTTTTTGTGATACTGGAGATTGAACCTAGGACTTTACAAATGATAGGCAAGACTGAGCTATATCATCAGCCTTATTTTAACATTTATTTGTTTATTTTCACATATGTATGTAGTGTGCATGCATGCATATATGCCTTATCATATGGGTGTGGGTGCACATGTGTGTGAGGGTATTCATGTGTGCACACGTGTGTGGGGGGTAGGACAGAGGTCAATGTTAAGTGTCCTCCTTGAAAGCCATCCATCTTAGTTTTTGAGTGAGGATCTTTAAAAAACATTATTTATTTATTTACTTATTTGAGAGAGAGAGAGAGAGAGAGAGAGGGAGGGAGGGAGGCAGAGATATAGAGAGAATGGGCATGCCAGGGCCTCCAGCCACTGCATACAAACTCCAGATGCATGTACCACCTTATGCATCTGGATTATGTGGGTACTGGGGAATCAAACCTGGGTCCTTAGGCTTCACAGACAAGCACCTTAACCGCTAAACCACCTCTCCAGCCCTGAGTCGGGATCTTGTATTAAACTTGGTACTCAGTGATTCAGCTAAACCAGCTAGCTAGCAAGCCCCAGGGGATCCTCTTGTCTGCACCTTCCCTCCCCAGGGCTGGCACTGCAGGTGTGTGCCACCATGCCTAGCTTTTATATGGGTGCAGTGATTGAAACTCAGTTCCTCAGACATGTGATTCTTTTGGGGGTATATTCAGAAGTGCTGTGGCTGAATCATATGGAAATTCTGTCCTTTTTTTTAGTTCTATCTTAAAAAATATTTTATTTATTTATTTGCAAGTAGAGAGAAAGGGAGAGAGAAAGGAGAAAGAGAGAGATTTATTATGGGTATGCCAGGGCCTCCTGCCACTGCAAACAAACTTCAGACACATGCACCACTTTATGTACCTGGCTTATGTGGGTGTTGGGGAATCGAACCCAGGCAGTCAGGTTTTGCAAGTAAGTGCCTTTAATTGATGACCTATTTCTCCAGCTCTTGAGATTTTTGTCTTTAATGCTTTGAGGAACCCCTGTACCAATTTCCGTGGTGACAGGATTAATTTACATTGCACAACCTTATATCAAGGAAGTTGTTTTTATGTATTTTGTATTTTTATTTATTTATTTCAGAGAAAGGAAGAGAGATGGAGGGAAAAGGGGGAGGGAGGTAGAGAGGGAGAGAGAGACAGAAAGAGAGAGAGAGAGAGAATGAGAGAATGGGTGTGCCAGGGCCTTCAGCTGCTACAAATGAACTCCAGATGTATGAGCCACTTTGTGCATCAGTCCTATGTGGGTCTTTTGGCTTTACAGGCAAGTGCCTTAACTGCTAAACCATCTCTCCAGCCAGAAAGTTATTTTTTAATGTTTTATTTATTTATTTATTTGAGAGAGAGAAAGAGGCAGAGAGGGAGGGGGAGAGAATGGGCATGCCAGGGCCTCCAGCCACTGCAAACGAACTCTAGATGCATGCACCCTCTTTTACATCTGGCTTATGTGGGTCCTGGAGAGTCGAACTGGGATCCTTTGGCTTTGCAGGCAAACGCCTTAACCACTAAGCCATATCTCCAGCCCCAGGAAGTTTTTATTTTTTAATTTTTTTGAGACACACACACACACACACACACACACACACACACACAGAGAGAGAGAGAGAGAGAGAGAGAGAGAGAGAGAGAGAATGGGCATGCCAGTAGCCTCTCAGCTGCTGTGAACGAACTCCAGATGCCTGTGCCACCTTGTGGGCAATTGTGGCATTGCGCCCTTGCATCACTTGTGTCTGGCTAAATGCGGGACAAGGAGAATCGAACAGGCATTCTTAGGCTTTGCAGGCAGGCGCTTTAACTGTTAAGCCATCTCTGCAGCCCAGGAAGTTATTTTTATTAGTCACTCTTGCTTTGGAGCTGGGAACAGGCAACTCTAACACATGACTCTTGAGTAGTGTGAGTCAGGCCTTAGAAAATGTCAGGATGAAGATAGGGTTGTAGACTCCAGTTAGCAAATACTCACTGAGTGCCTGTCATGCCACGTAGCTGCTTAAAAGATGTTGACCATGCCTTGCGAAAGACTGCTCTCTAGTGATGATGCAGGGAAATCCTATGTGATTATACAAGGAGCAAGTGTGGAGGCTTCATATACATATGTAAGGGTCTCTGTGTACCCATACAGGTGTACACACAAGTTATGTATACATGACATGAATGTAACATATATATATGAACAATTGCATAGACATACCTATCAAAGGAATATGACTTAGGGTATAAAATTACATATGATTGATAGTTACCCTTTATATATTTGGCTTTTAGTTCTTTGTACATGATTGTATGATTTTAAAAGAATCACTTTATGAAGACAATCATCAGAAAGGAATACCTGAAAGATGTAAATGAATAGTCTATATTTGTTTACACAAATAAGAGAAAAATCAGTTTTTTTCTCTAAACATTTTCCCTATCAGATTACTTACTGTAAAACACAGGAAGAGAAATGTTCATTGTTTTATAGCCAGGTTTATATTAAAGATCAAAGACTGTAAATGTAGCAAATATAACAAATTATTGATTTACACGAATCTATTGATTCCGACATAGTTGTGAGAGAATTGGGGAAACTCATCTTTCACTATTGATCCGCACATTCACTGGTGTGTTTGTTCTTGAGGCCGGCTCCAAAGGAACTGCTTCTTTTTGAAGAGTGAACTACAGCAGGCCTGTGAGGCTTCAGTGTGAGATGGACAAGTATTGTAAAGCAGGCAGTCATTAGATCAGAGCTTGGACTCTGTCATAGGCTGCCACTGACTGGAACTAATGACTTCTTATTAATTCTTGTCAGAAAGCTCCATTATTTATTAGCATCTTAATAATCTGTAACATTTAAAAGGTCTTAGCTAATGTTGTTAAGATATGGTTAGAGACATTAAATGTGAAATATTCTTGTTGAAAACAATAATAGATTAATACTTTTATTCATTTTAGAGTTTCAAATTCACCATAAACCTCAACAACTCGTTGAGGCAGTATTTTTATTATCCTCATTTCATAGGTATGGAAGCTGAAGTCTAATAATATTAAGGGACCTGTTTAGTTTTATCTAGCAAGTTGTATAGCTGATTTTCAAACTCATTCGCTTATTCGACAAATGTTCATTAGAGTTGCTTGTAAAAGTCACTCGTGACAAAGATGTGAAAATCATGGCACTTACATCTAAGGGAGAGACAGATATTAAAGTAATCAATCATGGTATTAATTATTTAATTAAAGTAGATAAGTGGTGCCAAGTAGCACAGTGCAGGATGAGCATGCCCAAGAGGGCTACAGAGTCTAGAAATTCCCCATGGAAATACGGCATCTGTGTTGCAAGGAAGTGGAGGAGGAAGGAGCTGGTGCAGGTGGAGGGGGTGGCAAGGGCAGCAGTCCCCATGGGGAAAAAATACTGACAGGAAGCCGGGCGTGGTGGCGCACGCCTTTAATCCCAGCACTCGGGAGGTAGAGGTAGGAGGATTGCCGAGAGTTCGACACCACTCTGAGACTACATAGTTAATTCCAGGTCAGCCTGGACCAGAGTGAAACCCTACCTCGCAAAACCAAAAAAAAAAAAAAAAAAAAAAAACGACAGGGTGAGAAGCTGAAATTAGGCTAGTGTGTTTGGATTACAAGGAATGAGCACGTGGTCTGGTGACGTAGGCACAGCAAGGCCAAACCTCATGCTTTAAAAAAAATTACCTGTGTTTGTGCATGCATGTGTCTGTGTGTGTGTGTGTGTGTGTGTACGAGCTTGTGCATGTGTGCACATGGAGATCAGAGAACAGCTTTCTTAATTGTCTTAATTGGAGGCAGGTGTCTCCTGGGTTCTCCTGTGCTGTTTTCTTTGCTGTGCACCACAGCATCCTGGAGCTTCTCCTGTCTCCGCCTCCTCTCCTCAACAGTCCGCGGAAGCACCAGCCTGCCCGGTCACAAAGCTCTCCAAGGTGCTTCCAACTCCTTCCCTTCCTTCCTTCCTTCCTTCCTTCCTTCCTTCCTTCCTTCCTTCCTTCCTTCCTTCCTTCCTTCCTTCCTTCCTTCCTCCCTCCCTCCCTCCCTCCCTTCCTTCCTTCCTTCCTTAAAATAATGTGGGCCCTGGGATTGAACTCCAGCTTGAGCAGTGAGCACTTTATACTCTGAGCCATCTCCCTAGCCCCCAACTTAACACTTTCCAGTAGTAACATTCAACAACTTGTTCAGTTCCTATTATCTGTGAAGCAATATGTGATACAGTATGAAAGAATCTGTAGCCTGAACTACTCCCTCCCTCAGCCAATAGAGATAAGCCATGGACAGGTCTTGTATATTACTATGTGATTCATTTTTTTATAAATCAGATGAGGACTCCCAAATTGCAATGTGCTTGTTTTTGTCTTTGATTTGTAGGAGTAACTCATTTGCTCTCATTTTTGTGAAAATTGGAGACCTGTATCACTTACGATTTCTGCAGTGACAGCCTGTTGTCAAAATTTCATGTAGAGCTCCTCAGAAGGACATTAGAGCGAAGTCTTCGCATTGTCCTTCAGGAAGGAGCCTGCATGGTGCCTGTCAACAAGTGATATTTGGTAACAGCGAGAGCAGTCAGACATTTTGCAAGCTGCACCTCCTCAGGTGCAGGGCTAATGGGAATTAAGGTGTATTCTAAACACAGAGAGATGCTTCATTGTGGAAGCAGCTGTTAATTTCTTCACTGATTGTTATCCCATAGCTTTTCAAGGCTTTAGTCCTAAACCACCACCAAAATAGTAATTCTAGTGTTATATTTGGAAAATATTAATGGGAATACTATATAACCACATAAGTTTTTAAATAATTTATTATTTTGTTTATATTATTCTATTTTTACATTCATATTGGTGACTCCATTATCCTCCTCCCTGTCCTCCCCCCTCCAAGGGGACCCTCATCAATGGGGAATGTGGGTCATGCATTGTGGGGGTAGTCAAGAGCTATGGGGGATAGGCCAAGTCTCTGTGCATAGTGACCCAACTTGTGGCTCTGACACTCTTTCTGCCCCCTCTTCGGGGAATTTCCCTGAGTCACGTTGGGATCATTTTAGTTCTACTTCAGTGGTGAGGTTTTGGGAGCCTCTGTGTCTCTGGATATCTGGCTTAGTAGGAGTTGAATGTTCTCTGTGTTTATCTCCTTCAGCCTTTTTCTGGTGTCGTGATCACCAAGAAAGCTGTACTCTTGCCCTTCTCCATTACTCTATGGTTTCAGCTGGGGCCCTGGTGAGGTGTGATAGGCTGACCCTTCCTTCAGGTTCGTCGTCCTTCTGAAAAAGATAAGCAAATTCTCCAATGGAGAGAGAAGTTAGTATTAGATAGATGGAATGGCCATAGTTATTTTAGAGAGAATTTTATATGTGTAGGCCCTCTTCTAGCCCACATTTGGTGGTATCTTGATCTTGTAGAGTGGGCTCATTTTTTGTACATGGTTTTGACTTATTTCCCAGTTCCAGCAATGAGTGGATCTATTAGCCAAATCAAGAGCAGTTGGTTACCCACCATGGCTGTGTGCCACTACTGCACTTGTTTGAGCATTGTGTCAGGTTGTTTCCTGCTGGGTAGCTTAAACCATGAGTTGTTTGGACAGATGTCGGTCATTTTCCCCCAGTCACTTGTGTAGCACCCTCCTGCACTAGACTAGCTAACTGTCTGGGGACTGACCCTCTTCCAGATTCTGACCAGGTCTCTCCATGTTTTGTCTCACCCACGTATGCTGTCTTCGACAGTAGGGTCTTACCCTTAACCTTTGGTGGGTCATTAAGGACTCTGAAAGAAATCTGTCTTTTTTTGGAAACCTTGCAGGTCTCTCGGATCAATAGCTCATCGTGAAAGTTAACCCCGTGCTGGTACTGGGAGTTATAAGTCAGTGCCAAGGAAGGTGGAGGAAGAAAAAGATAGGTAATATAAAAGAGAAAGTGAGTGTAGAGAGGAGAGAGAGAGAGAGAGAGAGAGAGAGAGAGCGAGAGAAAGAAACAGGAAAAGATTAAGGTTGCTCTTCATGATGTTCTCTCCAGTTCCCTGTGGTTCAGGTATTCCCTCTGTGGGCCTGCTGAAGGACCAATGTTTTAGCCTGTTGTTTAGCATATAGCGTTTTATAGTACCATTTCCTTTTGGGTCCCTTTTTGTGTGTCCCCCCCCTTACCCTCCCTCCCACCCTCTCACTCTTTCCCACACTTACACTCCCCCCATCCCACCCTCCCTATTGTCTGGTCCTCAGGGTACTTATTAGGTTTGGCAGCATCTCAGGTGGATTCAGGTTAGGAGCCACAAATGAATGATTTGTGCAATGATTATCTTTTTGTGATTGGGTGAGCTCACTGAGAATTTTTTTTCGAATTTCATTATTTCATCTTTCCTTGCTGCTATGTAGAGTTCCATAGTATAGATACACCACATCTTTGTTATCCATTCATTTAATGATGGACATCTGGGTTGATTCCAGCTCTAAGCTATTATGAATTGAGCAGCTATAAATATGGTTGAGCATATCTTGCTGATCTGAGGCTTGGAGCCTTTAGGGTAAATGCCCAGTAAGGGAATAACTGGATCTGTTGGTAGGTCTATAGTCATCCTTTTCAGGAGTCTCCATATAGCTTTCCATAATGCTTAAACCATTTTACATTCCCACCAACAGTGAAAGCTTGTTCCTATTTCTCCACAGCCTCGCCAGCTTTTGTTTTCATTGTTTTTTTTTTTTAATGTTAGCCATCCTTACTGGGGTAAAGTGGAATCTCATAGTTGTTTTAATTTGTGTTTTTTTTTTTTTTTTTTTTTTTGAGGTAGGGTCTCACTCTGGCTCAGGCTGACCTGAAATTCACTATGCAGTCCTCAGGGTGGCCTTGAACCAGCGATCCTCCTACCTCTGCCTCCCAAGTGCTGGGATTAAAGGCGTGCGCCACCACGCCCGGCTAGGCTAGTTGTTTTAATTTGCATTGCCCTGATGTTTAGGCATGTTGAACATTTTCTTTTCTTTTTTAAAAAAATTTTAAAATTATTTTATTTATTTTTGGAGAGAGACGCAGAGAAAGACAGATTAGAGGGAGAGGGAGACAGATAGAGATGGGCATGCTAGCAGTCTCTCAGCTGCTGTGAACGAAATCCAGATGTGTGTACCCCCTTGTGGTCAAATGCAGCATTGTGCCCTTGCATCACTTTGCATCTGGCTAAACGTGGGACCTGGAGATTGGAACCGGGTTCTTAGGCTTAGCAGGCAGGCGCCTTAACCGCTAAGCCATCTCTCCAGCCCTTCTTTCCTTTTTATTTTATTAGTTACCTATATAATAGGCATAGAGCCATGATGGTACCATCGTTAGCCTTCTCCCTGCCCTCCCCCTTCGGGGATTGTGGGTCTTGCATTGTGGGGATAGCCATCAGTTATGGGGGAGAGGCAATGTCTCTGTGCATAATGACCCAACTTATGGTTCTAACAATCTTTCTGCCCCCTCTTTCGCTAATTTCCCTGAGCCATGTTGATAACCACATAAGTGAAAAAAAAAAAAAAAAAGACAAAGGTAGGTGCAGAATACAAGCTTTTGTAGATTATAAAAAAAGTACTTCCAATACCAGTCAGATTTTCATCTGTTTCATCTTAGGAATTGTTAACTAAATCTTATTTTATCCTTTATATAGCTTTGTGAAACTCAAGTTATCAGGAACCATATTAAAAATTGTTATTGCTAATAAGTAGAAATTATTACTGCTAATGAAAATTACAGATCACTGCGATAAGGAATTGTCTGTTATAAATGTTGTGTTTTCTGCATATTTTAGATTTTAAAGTAATTAGCTGTGTCCTAGCGAGATTATGTATTATTCAAAAGGTAAAATGAATCTGCATATTAAGGAAAAAATTGAACCTATACTATAGTACTTCTATTGTCACTTGTCATTATTGTATAATAATTTTCTCTTTGTAATGATAGATCCTTATATATGAAAAATATATATGTAATAATTTATTATTATTATATATTATTATTATACATATTCCATGTAATTCTTAACTCTTTAACAAATATTTTATTTTTCTTTATTTATTTGAAAGAGAGAAATAGGCAGGGAAAGAGAGAGAGAATGGACATGCCAGAGCCTCCAGCCACTGCAAATGAACTCCAGATGTGTGCGCCCCCTTGTGCATCTGGCTTACATGGGTCTTGGGGAATTGAACCTGGGTCCTTTGGTTTTGCAGGCAAGCGCCTTAACTGCTAAGCCATCTCTCCAGCCCCATAATAATTACGTTTTAGTTTTTTTTTGAGAGAGAGAAAGAGGCAGAGAGAGAGGGAGAGAGATAGGGAGAGAGAGAATGGGCCTCCAGCCACTGCAAATGAACTCCAGATGCATGTGTCCCCCTTGTGCATCTGGCTTACGTGTGTCCTGGAGAATTAAACCAGGCTTTGCAGGCAAACGCCTTAACCACTAAGCCGTCTTTCCAGCCCCCAACTTTTAGATTTTTTTTTTTTTTCGAGGTAAGGTCTCACTCTGGCCCAGGCTGACCTGGAATTCGCTATGTAGTCTCAGGGTGGCCTTGAACTCACAGTAATCCTCCTACCCCTGCCTCCTGAGTGCTGGGATTAAAGGTATGCGCCACCACGCACGCTCAACTTTTAGTTTTAAGTTCTTATCTTCCTGTTCTGAGAGAAAACTGGATAAAGCTACATGGACATAATGGTGACAACAAATGGTAGATCTTGAACACATGTAGTGGAATTCCTACAGCAGAACCTTGGAGTGGAGGGTCAGATCGCTCCTGAGTGCCCTTAGGCTAATAACCTGATGCCTTCTTGGTGATGTCGCTCACTTTTGTGGCTTTCCTAAGGGCTTACCAGTAGCTGAACAAATACTTATTTACTGTTTACTATTTGTAATGTTTGGAGAGAATTTAGAATTAGTATATTTACATATATTTAAAAAAAATCAGCCTGGTATGGTGGTGCACTCCTTTAATTCTCCCTTAGTGCTGCTGGTTGCCATTCACAGCAGAGGCAGTGGCTGGGGCACCTCCCTGCCCCTTCCCTGGGAAGGCCTCTGCTGCCCCCTGGATGCCGGATCCCCAACGGAGTCTTTTGGACTGTAGCTGCTGGAGCCCGGTATATACTGTTCATAAAGAAATACATGCTACTGTTTTATCAAGAGGTGGGGAATGACCTCACTGTCTAGGCCTCCCTGCCATGGCATGTTGTGCTGCCCATATCTTCAGTAAAGGTGATTTAGAAAAGGACAAAATAATTAAGGATAAGAAAACTATGTATTTTTTCACAATTCATATTAGAGATTTAAAACTTTTGAAACATCTTGACATCCCCCGCCCCCCTTTTCCTGTTTCTACAGTCACATCTTCCTGACCAGTGATCTTGCAAGGGATAATGAAAACATTCAGTATGAATAATTTTCAGGGTTTGATGTGCATTGATCCAGTGGAAGCCATATTCTTCAAAGTTTCTCATACAAGTTTACAAGTGGAATTAACTCTCACTGTGCACTTGTTGACCTGAAATGTTTCAGGAATCTTGCTGGGAGCTGTTCTGGGTCTAGAAGACTGTTTAGCTGGCCATCTGAACTCAAGTCTTCTTGCTTGTGTGGCAAACATTTTACTGACAAGGCCATCTCTCCAGCCCCTGCATCGATTTCTTCTAGAAACCAAGGTTTTTATAGATATGCAACTGCTTTGGCACCATTTTAATTTGGAGAGAAGGGATGAGTTTCTCAATTCAGTTCACTTAAGTTAAACACTTCCATGCCCTCCCCACTCTATTTTCAGCTCATTGTTCCCTTTGAACCTCAGGAGCTGTCCATTACTAGCCCAGAAATACATTAAAACTAAATATTATTTTAGGGCTGTAACTATAGCTCAGGGGTAGAGCACTTGTCTAGTCTGCGCAAGGCCCTAAATTTAATCGCCAGTGCAGCACAAAAATAAAAGCAAACAAAGCATCAAGCCATAACATGAAGTCAGGTCAGGTAGCACAGCCCTGAATCCCATCACTTGGAAGGTGAAGGCAGGAGGATGACGAGTTCAAAGTTCACAGTTAGCCTGGCCACATATATATATATATATATATATATATATATATTTAGAGAGGGTGAGAGCAAGAGTGAGATCGATAGATAGATAGAGAGAGCGAGCAAACTGGTGCACCAGGGCCTCAGCCACTGTAATTGAACTTCAGATGCTTGCCTCACCTAGTGGGCATGTGCAACCTTGCACTTGCCTCACCTTTGTGTGTTTGGCTTACTTGGGATCTGGAGAGAGATCGAACATGAATCCTTAGGCTTCGCAGACAAGCGCCTTAACCACTAAGCCATCTCACTCCAACCCTGGGCTACATTTAAAAAAATTTCATTTATTTATTTGCAAATAGAGGGGAGAAAGAAAGAGATTTATTGATTGAGAAATGGGCATGCCAGGGCCTTGAGCCACTGCAAATGAACTCCAGATGCATGCACACTTTGTGCATCTGGGTTTATGTTGTTACTGGGTAATTGAACCCAGGTTTTTAGGCTTTGCAAGCAAACACCTTAACCCCCGGGCCATCTCTCTATCCCCTATATTTGACCCTGTCTCAAAAGACCAAAACTTACCTAAGCAAAGATAAAACCCACCACCAAATCCCCAATCAGCTAAACCAACAAGCAACCAACAAACACAACCTTTTTGTATATCACATCCTGAATCTAGTCCATAATGAAAGAAGTTACTTTTCTACCATAAACAAATCTTAGAAAAGTCATCCCTTATAATGTTGAAATGATGGCTCATGCCTGTAATCTTAGGACTCAGATTTGAGGAGAATTCCTGCAAGTTTGAGACCAGACTTGGGTATGTAGTGAATTCCAGGCTAGGCTAGGCTACAGAGTAAGAACTTATCCCAACCAAAACTAAAATAAATAAAATAATGTTGAGAGACCCATATAATACTTGTAAGAGTTGGGAGAATGATTACCTAGCATGCAGAAAGTCCTGGTTTGATTCACAGCAGCAGCACACGTAAAAAGCCAGGCGCAGTGATGCTTATAATCCCAATGTTCGGAAGGTGGTGGAGGCGGGAGAATCAAGAGTTCAAGATCATCCTGGACTATAATCCTCGATTATAATTATATATTCACATAGGTAAGCATTAGAATTGCTAGAGAGATGGCTCACCAGTTAAAGGTGCTTGCTTGCAAAGCTTGATAGCCTGGGCTCAATTCCCAAGAACCCAGGTAAAGTCAGATGCACAAAGTAGTAGTGCATGCATCTGGAGCTTGTTTTCAGTGGCAAGAGGCCCTGAGTACCCCGTTCTCTCCCTGCTTGCAAATAAATAAAAAAATTAAGAAAAAAAGAAATACACATAATAGGAATAAATACAGTTAATTTATAATTAATAATTGTGGAAGTTTTATCCATTTTATTCTGGTGGTGGTCGTGTATTTTTTTTTTTTTGGTAGGGTCTCACTCTAGCTCAGGCTGACCTAGAATTCACTATGTAGTCTCAGGGTGGCTTCGAACTCATGGCAATCCTCCTACCTCTGCTTCCTGAGTGCTGGGATTAAAGGCGTGCACCACCACACCTGGCTTTGTATTTTTTTTTTTTTTTCCGAGGTAGGGTCTCACTCTGGTCCAGGCTGACCTGGAATTAACTATGTAGTCTCAGGGTGGCCTTGAACTCATGGCGATCCTCCTACCTCTGCCTCCCAAGTGCTGGGATCAAAGGCATGCGCCACCACGCCTGGCTTGGCTTTGTATTTTTTTATAGTTAATAAAATATATGCAAAACCTATTCAGCAGGCATCAATTATATGTCTTTTATTAAATATGTATATACATTTATACACACAGAGATGATATGTATGTTAATTTATGTATTTATTTGTATTTAAATTTCAATGACTTTTATCTCTGGGAAATAAGGTTTCAGGTAACTAAAAAATAAATCTCTTTTTCCTCCTCTTCTTTCTCCTTGTCCTCCTCATTCTATTTTTTTTTTAAAGAAAGATGTTATTTATTTATTTGACAGAGAGAAAGAGGGAGGGAGAGAGACAGAAAGAGAGAGAGAGAGAGGGAGGGAGAGAATGGGCACCCCAGGGCCTCCAGCCACTGCAAATGAACTCCTGATGTATGCGCCACCTTGTGCATCTAGCTAACGTGGGTCCTGGGGAATCGAACCTAGGTCCTTTAACTTTGCAGGCAAATGCCTTAACTGCTGAGCCATCCCTCCAACTCTTTGTCCTCCTCATTCTTAGTTTCTTTTCACTTAGCTCAGGCTGGCCTCAGACTTGCTCTATAGTTGAGGATGACCTTGAACTCCTGATCCTTCTGACTCCACCTCCCAAATGCTGGGATTACAGTTGTATACCACCATACCAAGATAACATTTTTATTTTTTATGATATATTTATAATATCTGACTTTTAAAAACAAATATGATTCATTAATTCTATAATTATAAAACTGATAAAATTATTTTCATTTTGGAAAAATTCTCATGTGTTATAAAACATGTTTTTTTTTTTTCATTTTTATTTTTATTTTGGTTTTTTGAGGTAGGGTCTCACTCCAGCCCAGGCTGACCTGGATAACTATGTAGTCTCAGGGTGGCCTCGAACTCATGGCGATCCTCCTACCTCTGCCTCCCGAGTGCTGGGATTAAAGGCGTGTGCCACCATGCCCGGCTAAAACATGGTTTTGATTAAAACATTTATCTTTGAGGTTGGAGAGATGGCTTAGTAGTTAAGGCACTTGTCTGCAAAGCCAAAGGACAAAGGTTCGATTCCCCAAGACCCACGTAAGCCAGATGCACAAGGTGACTCATGTGTCGGGAGTTTGTTTGCAGTGGCTGAAGGTCCTGGTATGCCCGACCATTCTTTCTCTTTATCTGCCTCTTTCTTTCTCTCTCTCTCTTAAATAAATAAAATAAAAATACAAAAAAACACACTTTTGTCTTTGGGGAAGGGGGATATCTGGGGCTTTAACCAGGTCCTTTTGTGTATATTAGGTGAGTGTTCTAGCACTGAGCTACCCCTTAGTCCACATTTATTTATTTACTTCTTTAGTAGGACTGAGGGAAGGTAAAAGGTTAAACGGAAAAATAGTTCACAGTACATTTTCACTTAAGTCTTATCTTAGTGGTAAAAACACAGCCACTCAGTTCCTTAACTGAATGTTGAATAACAGTCATTGTTTCAGAGATCTCAGGCCATACTCAAAATGCTTTTTAAATTACTTAACATCACATCTCAACTATTTAAGTAAAAACTTGTCCTGACTTGTGTCCTTTATTAGAAGAAGTAATATTTAATTAGGAAAGAGCCAGATTGTTTGCATATGTGATGATCTTCAATCTCACAGCTACCTATGGTGCATCCGCTCGTGTGTTCATGTGTGAGCATGAGGACGCGACCTGTGGTGCATCTGCTCTTGTGTTCATGTGTGAGCACGAGGACACGACCTGTGGTGCATCTGCTCGTGTGTTCATGTGTGAGCACGAGGACACGACCTGTGGTGCATCCGCTCGTGTGTTCATGTGTGAGCACGAGGACACGACCTGTGGTGCATCCGCTCGTGTGTTCATGTGTGAGCACGAGGACACGACCTGTGGTGCATCCGCTCGTGTGTTCATGTGTGAGCACGAGGACATGACCTGTGGTGCATCTGCTCTTGTGTTCATGTGTGAGCACGAGGACACGACCTGTGGTGCATCCGCTCGTGTGTTCATGTGTGAGCATGAGAACGCAACCTGTGGTGCATCTGCTCTTGTGTTCATGTGTGAGCACGAGGACACGACCTGTGGTGCATCCGCTCGTGTGTTCATGTGTGAGCACGAGGACACGACCTGTGGTGCATCCGCTCGTGTGTTCATGTGTGAGGATGAGGACACGACCTGTGGTGCATCCGCTCGTGTGTTCATGTGTGAGGATGAGGATGCGACCTGTGGTGCATCCGCTCGTGTGTTCATGTGTGAGCACGAGGACACGACCTGTGGTGCATCCGCTCGTGTGTTCATGTGTGAGCACTGGGACATAAGAGACAAGTAAATGAGAGAGTTATTGGCCCAGGAGTGGAGGAGTCAGCGTCTAGACAGTTCTGACTGAGTTGAAGGCTCTGCTCTGTCCATAGGACACAACTTGACCTCCCATGGTTGCATTTTTCGTTTTGCTCAGTGTTTGTCTTCATGGCTAATTTTAGAAAGAAAGGTATTTGAAAATGCACGAAAACATCAGTTAGTTGTAATTCTCATAAGAATTGAGGAATCCCTCTCCATTTTGACAGTGTGCAAATGGTTAAACTTGATGAATACTAATGAAGAAGCACGACCTATTTGGTTTGACTTTACCACTTGGGACACTTGGCAAATGAGACCATCTCAGTGTAAGCTGGTCTCATTTCTTAAGAAAAAATTAATTAATGAGTTTGTCTTCTGCCCATGTCTTGATTATAGTCCTGCATCCCCTTCAATTGCTTGCTTTGCTCTTCTTCCACGGAACAGCAATTGTCCTTAGTGTGAGTGTGCACTTGTAAGGTTAGTACTCATTGTCCGTGGTGCATCCTTGGAAGTTTAGTATTCATGTGTGAGCACGAGGACACGACCTGTGGTGCATCCGCTCGTGTGTTCATGTGTGAGCACCGGGACACAAGAGACAAGTAAATGAGAGAGTTATTGGCCCAGGAGTGGAGGAGTCAGCGTCTAGACAGTTCTGACTGAGTTGAAGGCTCTGCTCTGTCCATAGGACAACTTGGCCTCCCATGCGGAGTTGGTTTTCGTTTTGCTCAGTATTTGTCTTCTGGCTAATTTTAGAAAGAAAGGTATTTGAAAATGCACGTAAAACATCAGTTAGTTGTAATTCTCATAAGAATTGAGGAATCCCCTTCTCCATTTTGACAGTGTGCAAATGGTTAAACTTGATGCAATACTAATGAAGAAGCACAGAGTTATTTGGTTTGACTTTGCCACTTGGGACACTTGGCAAATGAGACAATTCATCTCAGTGTAAGCTGGTCTCATTTCTTAAGGAAAATTAATTAATGCAGTTTGTCTTCTGCCCATGTCTTGATTATAGTCCTGCACTAGCCCTTCAATTGCTTGCTTTGCTCTTCTTCCATGGAACAGCAATTGTCCTTAGTGTGAGTGTGCACTTGTAAGGTTAGTACTCACTGTCCGTAGTGTGTGTGCTTGGAAGTTTAGTACTCGTTGTCCGTAGTGTGTGTGCTTGGAAGTTTAGTACTCGTTGTCCGTAGTGTGTGTGCTTGGAAGTTTAGTACTCATTGTCCGTAGTGTGTGTGCTTGGAAGTTTAGTACTCACTGTCTGTAGTGTGTGTGCTTGGAAGTTTAGTACTCGTTGTCCGTAGTGTGTGTGCTTGGAAGTTTAGTACTCGTTTAGTCCGTCCGTGTTTAGTACTCGTTGTCCGTAGTGTGTGTGCTTGGAAGTTTAGTACTCGTTGTCCGTAGTGTGTGTGCTTGGAAGTTTAGTACTCGTTGTCCGTAGTGTGTGTGCTTGGAAGTTAGTACTTTAGTACTCACTGTGCTTGGAAGTTTAGTACTCGTTGTCCGTAGTGTGTGTGCTTGGAAGTTTAGTACTCACTGTCCGTAGTGTGTGTGCTTGGAAGTTTAGTACTCGTTGTCCGTAGTGTGTGTGCTTGGAAGTTTAGTACTCACTGTCCGTAGTGTGTGTGCTTGGAAGTTTAGTACTCGTTGTCCGTAGTGTGTGTGCTTGGAAGTTTAGTACTCTAGACAAGACAAAGACAATTGCATGATATCCCAGAGGAAAAAACTTCTACAGAATTTCATGGCACCACCGAGTGCTTCTTTTAAAGTGATCTAACCAGTTTTCTTCTTCTCTTTGCCAGCTGGTCTTCTTCCTGGTGAAGAGGGCTGGCCCTGTGCATCCCTCCTGCTGCAACTGCTCTTTACTTACATTAGCCATGCCATAACTTTGCCCTGTGTAACTTTGCATGCTCATATAACAAGATCTGTGATTTAGTGTCATATTTTAGTTGTTTTTGAAGAACAAGGAGTTGTTTTCTATAATTTTGACAATTACAACTAGAAATATTTTTTTAATGAAATAGCTAGACTATTACTCTCTGAATATATTTTTTCTGTATTTTCACAGTGTGGACTTCTAATTTTAAAGGTAGAATGACTGTTTTTATTTTCTTCCTCTTTTGTTATTCATCTAAAAAAGTAGGATTTCAGAAAATCTAGCTTTTAAACCATTTCTAACATTTTTTCCATCTCACAGACCCAGCACAAAATCAGTTTGAGAAGAATGAGATTGTTATCAATAAGTTCCCATATCAACATTATATAAAAATTTGAATCATGTTTTTGAGAACATGGAGAATTGGCATGAATATATTTAAAGCCAACTAAATGAGAAAAGATCTGAGAAAGAAAGGATGGAGGTGAAGTTAGTTATGAATTAAGTTAGTTATGAATTAGCATACCATTTGTATATTTATATTAAAATTAAAAAATTAAATAAAGGTCATATAAAATTATCCCAAATTATTGTGAATTCCAGGCAATTTCTTTTTTATTTCTTAATATATAGAATATTCACTTTGTTTAACTAAGAATGAAGTGGCTTGATTCAGTTATGATATGAATTACTGATATAGCAATGTATGGATTTTATTTTTCCTAAAATTTTATATTCTTTTATAATTTTGTCATCAGACCAGATTTTAGAATTATCAATATTACTTAAAACACATAACCTTTAAAGATCTTGACTTTATGTAGATTACAGAAATATTCAAAAAAATTTTGCGTCTGTGATAGCTGATACCTGACAGTTGAAGGGATGATGACCTTTAAAATGAAATAACCTTGTCATAATATCATGGTGGAAAATTGACATGATACGAAAAAACATACTGGTCTTTGAGGGCCATTCTGTAGAGTGATTTACAGATGTTCTTATTAGGGAAATTTTCTGATGCCCTGCTATTTAGTATATACAGTGTCAAGTGAAGGAGACAGCTAGGACATGTAAGTCATATTTGAAGATTCTCAAGATAACCCTAAGGGGCTCCAGACTTGAGAAGGCAGCATGAGGCTGCATGACTTTTGGCTATTGTCTTCACATTTTGCTTGCTGGCTCCTCTTGCGCATCCACTGAGGCACTTCACTGTGACTCAGGTAGCTATATTATGAGTTTAATATCTGTGGAAGAGGACATTGGTCGAGGACCTGGGACACATGAAGGACAGTAATTATATAAGTGGACTTTGGACATGAGTGTAGGGGAGATGTTTGCAGTCGTGTGCCCCTGAGGCTTTCAGGGCGGATCCAGAGCAATTACACATCTGAATAAAATTTAAAATAAAATAAAATAAAATAAAATAAAATAAAGTAAAAGACAAACCATGGGACTTGACCCTTTACAGAAATAAATGTGAGATTTTGAAGTGGTGGAGTAGTCATAAAGCTGTTAATAAAAAGTTGGGAGTGATGGGCTAATGGGAGAAGGTTGTGGCAAAGATTCCAGAGAGCAAGGTGAATTCAGTCTTTATGAAGCTGAATTGTATGCCATTGACCTTGGTATCCACAGGGGACTGGTTCCGTACCCCCTCCACATACTCAAATGGTCATGTCCCTTATGTAAAATGGCCTAGCATTTTTACATAGCCTACATTCATCCTCCCATTTACTTTAAATCATCTCCAGAGTACCTCTCGTGCTCAATACAATATAAACACTTTGTAATTAGTGGTCATACTGTATTGTTTAGGTAATGATGACAAGAAGAGTCTGTACATCTTCACTGCAGATGCAATTTTTAATCCACAATTGGTTGAATCCTTGGGTATGGAACCCACAGATATAGAGGGCCAACAGTATTTGGAAAAATAAAACAAGTCCTCTTGCCTAGTGACCAGTTCTGCTGTAGTATAGCAATGCTGTTCAGAAGTTAAGACATGAGACACAATTTGAAAGTCATAAGCATATAGAACTGAATGGAATAATCAGAAGACAGAATATAGGTGGAGAATATGTTAAGACTTCATCTATGCAATGAAGAGTTTTACAAAGAAAAAAATTTTTGAGTCTCATGTAGCCCAATCTGATCTTGTAAAGCCATGTCTTCATGAAGTTTCCATTAAAATAAATAAGAAAGTAATTAATTATATGTTTAAATGTATTTCCTCCTGTGTCTGCCTCTCAAGTACTGGGATTACAGGTGTATACCATTATAACCAACTCTACAGTGGGGGATTTTGTTCTAACAGTTATGTTGTCTATGATACAAAGTCAATGAAGTCGTTGTTAATGATAATTTTTGTTTACTTTTTTTTTTTTTTTTTTTTTTTTTTGAGGTAGGGTCTCACTCTAGCCCAGGCTGACCTGGAATTAACTATGTAGTCTCAGGGTGGCCTTGAACTCACAGCGATCCTCCTACCTCTGCCTCTGGAGTGCTGGGATTAAAGGCGTGCGCCACCACGCCCGGCTTTGTTTACTTTTAAGAAACAATGAGGGTAACTTTTATATGAAAAATCTTAAGAAATTTGATTTCATTTTATCCAGGGATTTGGGATTTATTTGTTTTTATATCTTGGGCTTATTTATATAGATAAATATTAAGATCTCAAGTACAGAATTATATCATTAGTCATATGGCTAAGATCTTTAATTATCATAGTATTTGAATCATTCAGTTCTATCTGGGTTGTTATCTCACTGTTTACTGTGTCTACCTGTACATGTCTATGTGATCTCTGACATTTGCTTCATCTTTCTAAGTGTTGGTTTCTCATGCATAAAATGGGACTCCTGGGCTAGAGAAATGGCTTAGTGGTTAAGGTGCATGCCTGCAAAGCCAAAGGACCTAGGTTTGAATCCCAGGACCCATGTAACCCAGATGCACAAGGTGGCATGTGCGTCTGGAGTTCGTTTGCAGTGGCTAAAGGCTCTGGTGCTCCCATTCTCTATCTGCCTCTCTTGTCTCTCTCTCTCTCACTCACTCAATAAAATAAAATAAAATAAAAATAAAATAATTAAAATGGAACTCCTTACAAAACTTCATATGTGTTCCATAGATGTGTCATATGCATATATTACACTGCTAGAGATGATATTCTGTGCTGAGTTTATCATTTTTATATACACTACTTCCCTTCAGTATCTATTGTACACAGTTCAGTTGATCTTTTTTAGTTCAGTTGTTTAAGCTGAGACCATCTCCATAAGCAGGGTCTTGAATGGCCATCTCCTCACAAAACTGAATTGACTCAAAGGCATGCAAGAATTTGTCAGTGCAGCTAACACTTGGGCTCCTTTAGCCACTATTGGAGGCTTTCAGATGTGCTTTAAAAAATTTGTTTTGGGCTGGAGAGATGGCTTAGCAGTTAAGGTGCTTGCCTGTGAAGCCTAAGGACCGAGGTTTGACTCACCAGAACCCATGTAAGCCAGACACACAGGTGATGCATGTGTGCAAGGTGGTACACACATGTGGAGTTCGATTGCAGTGGCTAGAAGCTCTGGTATTCCAATTCTCTTTCCCTCTTTCTCTCATAAAATTTTTCTTAAACTGGGCATGGTGGCGCATGCCTTTAATCCCAGCACTCGGGAGGCAGAGGTAGGAGGACCACCATGAGTTCGAGGCCACCCTGAGAATACATAGTGAATTCCAGGTCAGCCTGAGGTAGAGTGAGACCCTACCTCAAAAAAAAAATTTTTTTTTCTTAGCTGGGCATGGTGGTGCACGCTTTTAATCCCAGCACTCGGGAGGCAGAGGTAGGATGATCGCCATGAGTTCGAGGCTACCCTGAGACTACATAGTGAATTCCAGATCAGCCTGAGCTAGACCCTACCTCGAAAAGCAGAAAAAAAAAAGGGGGAAGTGTATTGGTCCCACATCAGGGTTCAATAATTTAAGCTGTTTATGATTTGCTGATTATATTCTTTTGGAAAATGGATGGTTTTAGATTAGAGAACCCTGACATTCTGTGACATTTTATTTGATGCCTACCTCTAGCTGTAATCACATTAGAAATATAGGTTTGTTGCCACAGGGCATACTGATGCTCAAAATTCACCAGATGGGTCTTACTGTATGTTGCACAACAGAAAGAGCAAGAATCTTTATATGACGTTTCCAGTCCAAATTAGCACCCACAAGACAGTCACAAAAGGAACATTATTCAAATTAAAAAGATAGAGGCTGGAGAGATGGCTCAGCAGTTAAAGGAGCCTTCTTGAAAGTATGAGGGCCTGGGTTCAATTCCCCAGTACCCACATGAATCCAAATGCACAAAGTGGTGCATGCATCTGGAGTTTGTTGGCAGTGCCAGGAGGTCCTCACTCACTCACTCACTCACTCACTCACTCACTCACTCTCTCCTTGCCAATAAATGATACATAAAATATTTTTTAAAAGATATTGAAAATGATGGAAAAGCATTATATAAGAAAGAACATTTTGTTAAAAACATTTCACTGATTGTTGATGTGTTTAAAAGTATTTAATGCCCTTTCTTCATACCATTCATGTGTCAGGATAAATAATTATGATATGTACATTAAAAAGATATTATTAAACTGTAAGAATGAAGTTTTGGTACCTTCTACAGTATGGATGAACCTTAAAAACATTGTGCTAAGTCCAAGTGTCCGGATATAAATGTCACATGTTACGTGTCCCATTTCTGAGGAGTGTCCAGAATAGAGAAGTTCATGGAGACAGGAAGTGAACGAGGGCATCCAGGAGCTGAGGAGGAGGGAGGATGAGAAGACGTTCTCTAGTGGATGGGGGATTTTACTTTGGAATGATGGAAATATTTCAGAACTCAACAGACTTAATGGTTGTACAACGCTGTGAGTGCACTACCTACCACTGAATTGTTAGTTTGAAAAGATTATATGAATTTTGCCTCAATAATTTTTAAATGCTTAAAGAATGAATGAATGTGATTCTTTTTTGTTTGCCTGCTATGGGCAGGTTTTTGTGTATAAAACTTCCAATTACCAGCTCTACTATTTGAGGAAAATGGGAAAAGGAGAATAAGCAACGATTAGACTAACTAAAATGGTACTGTTTGATTCATGTGGGAAAAGGAAAAGACTTGATTGACATGCAGCCCACTTAGAACTAGCTCCTAACATGGGATGTGGTATGTGGGCCCACAGAGTAGACGCCGGCGCCCTGACTGCTGTGTGCATGTGACTTTCACTGTCAAATTCAGAAATGCTAATTCTTTGGTTCTTTCCTTCCCATGGGACTGCCTGCCTATGTGACAGAGTTCATATTACCCACTCTTCCTTACTTTATCCTACTGTAGCTCTCAGTCACAGCTGAACCCTTCCAGCATTGCGGGGCAGTGGAAGCATCGCAGCCCCAAAGCAACCTTAATTGGCTGGAGCCATCAACTGTTGAGAGTGACATGGCCTTTCTTCCTAGGGGAATGACAGGAAGAAGAACAGTAAGAAATCGATCCAGATTCTGTCTCCTACATTTGGATCCAATATTTTACCCCACCAGCTTGCCTTTCAAAATGGAGCACATTTCCCCTTCCCAGTTATTCATTCAACTTTTTTTAATTTTAATTTTTTTCATTCAATTTTATTCCACAGCTTTGTTGGGCTCCATAGTGATTGTCATGTGCAAAATTTCTGCATTTTCTCATCAGAATCTAGATAAATTTGTATTATTATAAATTATAACTTTCCCTAGCCAAGTATGTTCTAAAAAGCCCCTTTCAGTGTGTATTCCCATGTGTTTAATTATTAGCAATGGTGTCACTATTACAGGGATCTCTGAAATGAAGAAGTATCTAACTAGTAAGCCCAGGATTACTCTAAGTGTGGGTTGTAACTGCTTTTTATGGAAATTAATAATGAACAGCAAAAATATCTGTGCTATGTCACCTGTCATATTGGTGACAGGAATAAAAGTTAAACAAGAAACATTTCATTCTTTAAATAGACCCTGTCTTAAGATAGTTCTGGCTTTATGCTGAGTACATTTTACGATGTAATACAAAGTCTAACAAAGACTAGACTGACAGAATGGCATCACGGTTCAAGATGCTAAATTGTGGAGTCAGGTCTGAGCGTCCAGCGTCTTTGTTATTTGCTGGCAGTGCCACCTTGCAGAGTCCTCAGCCTTCTCCTGTGTAGGGACGTAGAAAATGAGGCAGTCAGTGTGACTCTCCGGCAGGGTAAGCCCTTCTTATACACAGGGCCTGATGTGTTACAGGTTTCTGTTCTTTTAAGCTAACGATTTTGAAACTACAGTGAGAAAACATGCAAGATCCCTTCTCTTGTTTTGCAGCCGTGAGCTCTTGACTATGCCTTTCCTTCTTGGTTGCTCCCCCGAATAGTCTCTCTGTTGTCTACTTGGAAAGCAGGGGCCTGCCAGCAGCATTGCTTTTCCTCCTCGAGCTCCTGGAAGCTCAGCTTTTGACTTAGTTCTCATGAATGTATGCAAATGAGACTGAGGGACTGTAGAGGAGATGTAAATAAAACATTGGTTTACCACTCGTCAGTTGCTAGTATGCTAGAGCAATGTGCCAGACTGCTTTTGACAACTAGAATGAAAGTCCTTTCAAGGCACGTGCCAAACACTAATTAATTTTCTGAACATTTCAAGATTCCTACTGAGTTTTTCTGTAGAGTCTGTGACCTAAGAATGGTGCCAGAAAGTTGATGGTGAAAATTTTTAGTTATGTGGTGAGATAGGATCTATGTATAGCTTAGTTACATGAAAAACAAGCACCCGAAAAGCAAGAGAGAATTGTTGACTGTTTGCAAAATCCTCTCCAACTCCTATTAAGCAAATGCTTTTTGAATCAGTGCTTGTAGCAACACTCTTGTTTCTCATATACAGCCATTGTGAGATTGCCGTGGTAATCATTGTGATTGACAGTTCACATCTGCGTATTGATAACTCCCATCTGGCTTTGCCACATTTTCTGGGGTAGGAGCTTTGCTGCTGTCTTCTTTCCTCCCTCAGGAAGGAGATAGATGGTCAGTTTGATGGGGAAAATTGGTATTTATGATTTTATTTTAATTTTTCATATCTTTTCAGTAAACTTTCTTTTTAATGAGAGAGCAAGAGGGAAAGAGAGGGAGAGAGAGAATGGGCTCACCAGGGCCTCCAGCCACTGCAATTGAATCTAGGGGTACTTAGGCTTTGCAGGCAAGCACCTGAACCACTAAGCCATCTCTCCAACACTTTCAATAAACATTTTAAAATCATGAATGGGTTCTATTTTTAATGAAGACTTGGACAAGGGAAGGGGGAGAAATTACATAAAAGAAGGGATTTAGATGGGTATTGAGAAAAAGACAGAATGGAAGAGGATCACTGTGGATGTGTGGTAGAATGGCAGATGACGAGACCAGACATAAGGTTTAGAGGTGAAGAAAATGGGGAGAGATAATAAAGAAAAGCGTTTGAGGATTAGTGTCATGAAACATTGCTATACTTCTTTAATTTTTTTAAAATTTTATTTGAGAGTAACAGACAGACAGAAAAGAGGGGAGGGAGGGAGGGAAGGAGGGAGAGAGAGAGAGAGAGAGGGAAAATGGGAGCACCAGGGTCTTTAACCACTGCAAATGAACTCCAGATGCTTGTGCCCCCTTGTGCACCTGGCTTATGTGGGTCCTGGGGAATCGAGCTTTGACTCTCGGTCCTTAGGCTTCACAGGCAAGTGCTTAACCTCTAAGCCATCTCTTCAGCTCCAACATTGCTATACTTCTTTCTGCTCATTTAAGCTTTGTGATTCTCTGATTACAACCTGCAATTCCACTGTCCTGAAGAATGTTTCATTAATCAGGATTTACCAGATCTAATACATAGGTATTAGAAGCTTCATTCTAAATGGGGAAATCAGAGCAGCGTGCCAGAATGGAAATATGTTAGATGCAACAGCAGTGACAGGGTAATGTTAAGGTTAGATTTGTCATTGTCTTGTGGCTAGGTAAATCTTTATATTGCAAACAAAAGAAATAATACCTTTTGCCTGAGAGTTTATTTTGAGGATATGTGTGCAGTTCTCTGGAAGTCCTGATAACTGAGCTATAGTTGCCCATGGTGACCACAACATTGGAATATAGCGGTCCCTATGGAGAAACCAGCTAGCCTGGGCTCAGAAACCTATGCCAAGGTGGCTCTCAATCTATAGCCTGTCTGTCAGGGGAAAGTTTGGAGAGTCTGTGTAGTGTTGAGTGAAATGTCACAGAGGTTTTATCATCCTGTATGCTTAGCTTATCACCACGGGAAGCTGACCACTACCCTATCCTAGTGACTGTCCCATCACCATCACCATGGGAGGCTGATCACTACCCTAGTCTGGGGACTGTTCCATCACTGTGGAAAGCACCTTCATGTCCTTTTGCTGTCAGGCTCAACTTCCTCTGCTGACCTGGTTTCTAGGGATTAGTATTGCAGCCACCAGTATAAATCACTTATTCCTATTCCACACTTTTCTGTCAGTGGTATAGGAATAGTATTATTCTTTTGTATTTGACTTTTCCATTCAATATAATGTGTGTCCAGTGCTGCCATATTGTTTTAGCCATCAGCAAGTCATTTTCTTTCTTTCTTTCTTCCTTCCTTTCTTTCTTTCTTTCTTTCTTTCTTTCTTTCTTTCTTTCTTTCTTTCTTTTTTATATTTTTGGTTTTTTGAGGTAGTCTCACCCCCTAGTCCAGGCTGAGCTGGAATTCACTATGTAGTCTCAGGCTGGCCTTCAACTCACAGTGATCCTCCTATCTCTGCCTCCCGAGTGCTGGGATTAAAGACTTGTGCCACCACGTCCAGCTCCATTTTCTTTATTTTTGAGAGAGATAGAAAGATCTTTTTATTTATTTATTTTTAAAATGTTTTTATTTTTTTGTAAGGAGAGAATGAGAGAGAAGAATCAATATGGGTGTGCCAGGGCCTCTTGCTACTGAAAACAAACTCCAGATGCATGTGTCATTTTATATCTAGCTTTGCATGGATACTGGGGAATTATAACCCAGGCCATAAGGCTTTGTAAGCCAGCACCTTTAACTGCTGAGCTATCTCTCCAGCCCTCCTTTTATTTTTATTTTATTTTTGTTTTGTTTTTGTTTTTTGAGGTAGGGTCTCACTTTGGCCCAGGCTGACCTGGAATTCACTGTGCAGTCTCAGGATGGCCTCGAACTCATGGTGATCCTCCTCCTTCTACCTCCCCAGTGCTAGGATTAAAGGCTTGTGCCACCATGCCCAGCACTCCTTTTATTTTTCTCGAGTGAATGCTCAAGAATGTAATTGCTGGGTCAAATGAGTATACTTCAGTTTCTGATTTTCTTGCTTGAGCCTATAATTCTTAGGTAGCCCAGGATGGCCTCACTCACACTCACTTTATAGCTGAGGATGGTCCTTCAGTTCTACCCTCTGAGCTCTGTGACTGCGGGCAGACACCACCATGCCTGGTTTATGTAGTGCTGAAGACTTAACTCAAGGCTTTCTGTATGCTAGGCTGGCTCTGTACCCACTGAGCCACATCCTTAGGCCTATATTTCATCATTTTAAAATTAAAAATAAACTGTAAAAAAGGACTTAAAAATTGTTTGTCCCGCCTCATTACTAGTCAAGGAAATACAAATTATTACCACTGTGAGATCCTGTGTCCCCTGCTGCATTTGTAGAAATGCCATTTAATTCAGTAGGGGACAGTTATCTTTAGGAACTGTTATATCTTAGAAGGTAAATTGGTATAAATGATTTTGAAAATGATTTGACAATATTTTGAAAGATGAATGCCCAGCTTTATATTCTGTATCTCAGCAATTTGACTCTCAAGTAGAGAAAGTCTTTTTCTAAGAGCCATAGAGATGTGTGTTAGAATTCTGAGACCAACACTATTTGTATTAGCAGAAAACCCTGGAAAATGTTCTGCTGTCCATTGGCAGGGCAAAAAATAAATAGTTCATTTCACAAATTAGAGCTATACATTAGGGGGAAGTGATTAAACTGCAATGACATGCATCATTAGTACAGTCAACAGACACACCAAACTAAAGCACACTTTGTTCAGGTATAATGTGGTAAGACTGACACAGATGCAGGGAGATGGCATATTCAATATTAAGGATATTATTTCCTCAGGCAGGAGGCAGGTGGTCATAGAGTCATACCAGTTGTTGACTGCTTTCAGGTCTTGAATTTCTTTTTTATTTTATTTATTTATTATTATTTTAATTTAAAAAGTTATTTATTTATTTGAAAGGGTATGAAATCCTTACAATGCAACTGTCCAGACAGAAATTGGCTTTGATATCCATGACCTTGCAGTGCTTAGCAATACCTTCGCAAGTCCCTCATAATAGAAGAAAAAGATGATGACATCAAATTAAAAGAGAGACTAATGGAGAGAGGGAGGGGATATGACGGAGACTGGAGTTCTAAAGGGGAATGGGGGGAGGGGAGGGAAATATCATGCTTTTTTTGTATGTAAGTATAGAAGTTGTGAATAAAAAGTTTATTTATTTATTTATTTGAGAGAGTGAATGAAACAGACACAGAGAGAATGGGTGTGCCAGGGCCTCTAGCCACTGCAAATGAACTCCAGATGCATGTGCCACCTTGTGTATCTGGCTTACATGAGCCCTAGGGAATCGAACCTGTCTCCTTTGGCTTTGTAGGCAAGCACCTTAACTGCTAAGCCATCCCTCTAGCCCTCAAATTTCTTTTTTTAAAAATATTTAATTAATTTGTTTATTTGAGAGAGAGGGAGGGACACACACACACACACACACACACAGAGAGAGAGAGAGAGAGAGAGAGAGAGAGAGAGAAGAAGAGGCAGATAAAAAGGGAGAATGAGTATGCCAGGGCCTCTAGCCACTGCAAACAAACTCCAGGTGCATGTGCCACCTTGTGCGTCTGGCTTATGTGGATACTGGAGAATCAAATGTGGATCCTTAGGCTTTGCAGGCAAGAGCCTTAACTGTTAAAGCCATTTTTCCATCCCCTCAAGTTTATTTTTTTAAATAAATTTTTTAATTATTTTATTTTTTGAGAGAGAGAGAAAAGAGAATGGGCATACCAGGGCCTTTCAACCACTGTGAATGAACTTCAGACACATGTGTCCTCTTGTGAACATATGTGACATTGCACCCTTGTGTCACTGTGTGTCTGGCTACATGGGACATGGAGATTCAAACATGTGTTCTTAGGCTTTGCAGGCAAGCACCTTAACCACTAAGCCATCTCTCTAGACCTCAAATTTCTTTGTAATTTAAACATAATAAATATATCTCTTGCAGTGTACAAGATTATATTTTAAAATGCCATACTGGGGGCTGGAGAGGTGGCTCAGCAGTTAAGAGGACTTTCTGTGCAAGCACAAGAGCCTGAGGATACCTGAGAGACCACCAGAGTTCAAATCCCAGCACCCACATATACAACTGTAACTAGGTATGATAATCCCAACCCATGAGAAGCTGAGCTCAGTCCAAGCTACTAACAAGACCCTTCCTCAAAAAAAAAAAAAAAAATAAAAATAAAAATAAAACCAGAAAAGAAAAAGCAAATAAATGAATGAGTGAATGAATATAAAACTTAAAATTCTACACAAGCTGAAATTTTCTCTAGCGACTTTTTGTTTCCTTTACTTTCTGTAGTGCTGGGGATCAAATCTGGGGCTGTGCAGCTTTTTATATGCTAGGCAAGTTTTCTGCCACTGAGCTATATCATCAGCCTTTGAGTTTTTGGAGACAGGGTCATGCTGTGTAACCCATTTTGGGACATTTCCTGCACCTTATTTTCAATCTTCTTATTTTTCATTTCTTCTATCATATTTTCAAGATGTGTAATAATTAAGTGGTTTTAAGTGTATTCCCTTCACCACTCTTGAATTCTAGAACAATTTAATCATTCCCAAAAGAAACCCTACCCAGTCAGTTTTCATCCCCCTCCCCTGAGTGTATGGGACAGCCAAGAGTTGGAGCCACTGATCTGTTCAGCAGAGTAGATCACTAATCTACTTTCTGCTTTTATGGATTTCATTTTGGGGGTATTTTGTGTAAATGGGATGATATAATATGTGGGCTTTTCTTTCTGACTTTTTTCACTGAGCATGATTTTAAGCTTAATTCATGTGGTAGTATATGTTGGCCTTTTGTTTCCTAGTGTTCTTTTTAAAGTACACTCTGTTCTTGTTTCATTGAATTTTTTTTGTTTTGTTTGTTTTTTTAAAAAGATTTTATTTATTTATTTATTTATTTATTTATTTATTTATTTATTTAAGACAGAGAGAAGGGGAGAGAAAGATAGTTAGAATGGGCACCCCAGGGCCTCTAGCAATTGCAAATGAACTCCAGATGTGTGCACTCCCTTGTGCTTTTTTTTTTTTTGTTGTTGTTGTTTTTGGAGGTAGTGTCTCACTCTAGTCCAGGCTGATCTGGAATTCACTCTGTAGTCTCAGAATGGCCTCAAGCTCATGGTGATCCTCCTATCTCTGCCTCCTGAGTGCTGGTATTAAAGGTGTGCGCCATTGCACTTGGCCATTTTTTCCTTTTTTTAAAAAATGTATTTAGTTATTTATTTGAGAGGGAGGGGAAAGAGGCAGATAGAGAGAATGGGCATACTAGGGCCTCCAGCCACAGCAAACGAACTCCAGATACATGTGCCACCTTGTGCATTTGGCTTACTTGGGTACTGGGGAATTGAACCTGGGTCCTTGGGCTTCGCAGGCAAGCACCTTAACCACTAAGCCATCTCTCCAGCCCCCACTTTTCTTCCTCCTCCTCCTCTTCTTCTTCTTTATTTAAGAAAGACAGAGAGGGAGAGGAAGAGACAGAGAGAGAAGGGGCTTGCCAGGGCCTTTTCAGCCACTGTGAACGAACTCTAGGCATATGCATCCCCTTGTGCACATGTGCGACATTGTGTGCTTGCGTCACTTTTGGGTCTGTCTATACGTGGGGCCTGGAGATTTGAACAAGCATTCTTAGGCTTTGCAGGCAGGCACCTTAACTGCTAAGCCATCTCTCCAGCCCCACTTTTCTTCTTTTTTTAAATAATTTATTTTTTATTTTTGGAGACAGAGACAGAGAGAGAGAGAGAGAGAGAGAGAGAGAGAGAGAGAGACAGAGATGGGCGCGCCAACAGTGTCTCAGCTGCTGAGAACGAAATCCAGATGCATGCGCCCTCTTGTGGTCAAGTGCAGCATTGCGCCCTTGCGTCACTGCATCTGGCTAAACGTGGGACCTGGAGATTGGAACCAGCGTTCTTAGGCTTAGGAGGCAGGCGCCTTAACCGCTAAGCCATCTCGCCAGCCCTTCTTCTTCTTCTTCTTCTTCTTCTTTTTTTTTTTTTTTAAATAAAAGAGTATTTGGTGTGTGTGTGTTATCTGCAGATGTGTGCAGATGCATATGCCTTGTGTACACAGGTGCAGGGTCAGAGTAGAACGTCAGGTGGCCTCCTCTATTGGTCTTTTGCTTTATTTCCTTGAGACAGGGTCTCTCACCAACCTTGGAGCTCACCATTTTTTATTTTTTTATTTTGGTGAAACTGGCTGACCAGTGAGCCTCAGTGAGCTCCTGTCTCTGTACCACTCAGTGCTGTGGTCACAGGTCTGCATGACCATTCCTGGCTTATTATATGGATGCTGGGGCTCGAACTCAGGTCCTCATGTTTATGTAGCAAGCACTCTTACCTTCTGAGCCGTCTCCCCAACCCCAATGCTGACTCTTTGAAGAAAGGTTTGTGATGCAAATTTGTCATTCGTTTATCAATCAGGCATACATCATTTTATCAAGTACCAATGACTCAGAGACACTGGGCAGTCACTGCCTTCCAGGGACTCTAGATACACTCTGACTTCACATGGGCTATTCTTTAAAAGGTTATTTCCTGGGCTGGAGAGATGGCTTAGTGGTTAAACGCTTACCTGTGAAGCCTAAGGACCCTGATTCAAGGCTCTATTCTCTAGGACCCACGTAAGCCAGATGCACAAGGGGGCACATGCATCTGGAGTTCGTTTGCGTGCCCATTCTCTCTCTCTACCTGCCTATTTCTGTATCTCTCTCTCAAATAAATAAATAAATAAAAATAAATAAAAAATAAAATATTTAAAAAGATTATTTCCTGAAAAAAAAAAAAAGGTCAAAACATGAAGCACTGCTTTTTGCCTGTGTGCAAAAAAAGAACTATCAGATTGGCTTGGCCAGTGATGGGACTGTTCTGTGAATGCTGCCAGTGTTTTTTGTGAGGTTCATGGAAGTCCCACTCCACCGAGTCGGTCTCTGAGTGGATTAGAGGACAGTCTTCAGCCTGGGAAGATTAACGCAAATCCTGTGCTAACCCGCTTGCCGGCTTCTCAGAACTGCCGGGTTACTGTGATTAGTGACAAGCATTAGAGTTCCCCAGTGATCCTGTTCAGGTGACTCCCCTTGTCCTGGCTGATCAGTGAGAACTTTAGCCATTTGTTGTTCAAGATACTCTGCCTTTTCTCACCCAAAGCTGTAATATCTTTCCATCTTATGGTAAATACACTCCCCCCCCCATCCCAGGTATTTTATTTATCTTGTCAGATTTTTCTAAATAAATATATTGTTATCAAGTCAGTTGTGGCGGCTCATTCCTATAATCCCAGCGCTTGTTGGGGGGTCCAGGTGGGAGTATTCTTACAATTTCAAGGTCAGCCTGGGCTGACAAAAAGGGTGGGAGGGGCGGAGAAAAGACAGCACATTGCTATTTTTGATGACTTTAGCCATAGCATTCAGCCTGGAGCAGACAGACAGACAGACTTCAGTTACACTGGGATTTTGCTTTTCTACATCACTCATCAAACAAACAGGACCTTCTCTGATGACACTTACCTTTGATGTGAATTGAAACACTGCAAGTTGCAGTGCACAATTACCTGTGCTGTAAATGTGCTTTGTGGGAGGCTAACCTCTTCTGTAGAGTTGCGCTGCATGCAGAAGTTAAGGATTTCAGAAGGCAAAGAAAAGACTGATCGACTTTAGTAAGTAAGGTCTCCACGTAAATGCAGTTTCCCAGGCTTTGAAAGACCAAGCCTTGGCAAACTGGTCCATTTTTTTTTTCCATTGCAAATGGAAGATTTCTCCATGTTGTTCGGAAAGAGTAGTTTCCACACTGAGCTTTTGAGACAGGCTGGGTTTGCAAGAGTGTATTCTGGTTTCTTTGTTCATCACCCAAACCCCTGGGCTTAGATGCGGAGGGAGCTGCTGCTGTCACCTCCACGCTCTGAGTCTAAGCTTTTCTCAGTATCCACTTTCCGTGAGCACTTGTATGGTTTTCTCTGCTATAACATTCTCTTACTTTACCACCTGCCAACTTTTGCCTTTTGGTTGTTTTACATCCCATTTTCTTCCAATCTTCTTCTTTAAATGTACCTTTAAAAAAAATTCTTATTTCTTTACAGAAAAATATAAAATGTTGTTACATTAGCTTGCTGACATATTGATATGTTCAGCTGATGCAGTTATATTGACCAATCTGTCTCTTATGTGCACATAGAGTTGCATTTTAAGATAGAGACCACACCTAAAGGGTGACTCACATGGTAGAAATTTTGCAAACTATTTTCAGCTTTGGGGACACATACATTTTCTTCCTGAAAACCATGACTTATGGATCAAAACTTCTCATAATTTTTTCTTTATTGGGATTGCTTATATGTTAGTTAAGACTCAGGTTGGCCTAAGCAGAATGCTGAAATGTACAACATTGGTATCTTAACGTACTCAGTGGCAGGTCATACAAGCTAGACATGTGAAAGAAGGAAACAGAAGGCAATTTGGAGTCCAGGTGGCCACTGGTCAGTTTCTCTAAGGCCGTGTGTTCTCTGTTTCTGACGCTCCTGTGATAAGTTATAGCACAGGCTTACTCTCTGAGAGATCGTCAGGCTCAGGAGTCCAAAGTCATTTCACTGGTCTCAGACCAAGGGTTAGGGGCAGGGTTAGGGTCCAGGCACTGTTTCCTTCCCAGCCTTCAGGCTCATGGTGGCCAGAGGTCCATTGTACATCACAGATTTTCCCAGTCGTCACTGAAATGCTAGGTAGAACACAGGCTGATAATGAAGGCTGCCCAGTACAACTTTCGTGTCTTGAGCAATAGCATTTTATCTTGCCATAGGCCATAGGGCCCAGGTTCACAAGAGAATAGCTCATGCTAATAAATTGGGTAGTCGAGTGTCATTTAGGGTTTCCACAAGAGGAAATTGGAAACCCTAGTTTGCTCAGGTATCCATCTGATCCTGGTGCAGTCGTCAAAAACAACTTTACGCAGTCTTGTAGGCGTGATGCAACTTCTAGTGAGAGAGAAATGCGTGTCTGTGTGGGGTGGGGACGATGATCATCTCGTTCACAGGAGGGCTGAGACAGAGTGAGAAACAGCTAGCCATGTGCCATGACTGCCACGTTTCCTCAGAGTACTTGAACAGATTCTGTGGGTCTTGGGATTGCAGACCTGGGCTTGAACCTGAAGAACAGCTCCTGTCACTGTTTCCAGCATTTGCAGAGCAGCTGCAGGCTGACCCCTGGGGATCCATTCCTCTTCTACTCAGGGAGAATTTTGTCTGTAGCCCCAGATATTATGCTCACATTCTTTCTGGATGTTTTCCTTTTGCACAGACGGTCAGATTTTCCCAGCATTCTTCTTACCTTGTGCCTTATTTCTTCAACATACAGGTCTCTTCTAGGATCTTTCCAATTTGTTTCACTCTTCTAACATAACAAAAATCCAAAGTTTCCGAATACCCAAGACATCTCTTTATTTTTATATTGCATGTCATGTACATTTCCTGATAGGATGGTTCCATAGTGAAGGCTAATTTGAGAATCCATTAATTGATGGCATTTGAGCTGGAAGAAAATGACCGTATTCAACAGTGTATTGTTAGTCTGGGAGCAAATTGCTACCACAGCTGCCATGCTGAATGGGCTCACATGATTGGTCTGGTTGGAGCTAGATGCCAACAGATCAGGAAGTACAGAATTTAGATGGAGTAAGATTAATACCAGTGCAATATATGACTCTCATTTTAGGATAGGGGTGCTGAATTTTCAAAAATAGAGTAAATACCTATCTTCAAACTGATATTCCTTACTGGCGTGTCCCGTGTTAAAGAAGTGGTTCTTTGTTGTGTCTTCCCAGCTTTCACTTAGCAAGGTCACAGGGGATGCTGGTGACCATATGAGAATACTGATTCCGGGAATGGAGAGAAATAAGAACCAAGTGGCTTATGCTGGAAAACTAATGAAAGATGAAGAGTGGGTGCTACTCAAGCCTGGCACCCAGAAAGCGCAGAAGATGTGGGTGCTGACCCACAGGCCTGTGTAGAGTGAAAACCTCTAAAACCATCTGGCGCAATGCATTTATATGAGCCAATTAGAGATGTAAATGTGGACATGCAGGATTAATGGCAACCACAGTGCTCTTGGCGGGCCCCACTTCCAAGTTACATTGCGCATCCATGGTACTTTGTGTGGCTCCTTTGGCTTTCTTCTGCCTGTCGTCTGTACCATCTCTTGTACAGCATTCATGCTACAGCAGTGGAATTGTTCTACATTTACACCTGCATCAAGGGGGGATCTCAAGGGGAAAGAGCCAACAGAGAGCATCAAGCCACCAGTGCTGAATTTCCTCTCCTTGCTCTAGTGCTGCCCCTGTGGTGAGATCCCCTTGGCATTCTTAGCTCAACCCTATATTTTCTGGTATTTTTCCACTTGATACTCTTCATGCAAAGAGTTTGGGAGGCTTTTTTTTTTTTTTTTTTTTTTTTTGTGAGAAAATGTAAATTGGCTTGCTGGAGGTTACCAGTTAGGTCCTGTACTTAAAAACAATGGAATGTGATCATTCCTATGGCAGAAATTGCAAGCTGTTCAAGTATCCATTTCCCCTTTCTCCTTGGCAGTAAGCTGTGCATTTATTAACTTGAACTTGGGCCACCAGAATCGAGGCTACATTTCCTAAACCAGAAGCTAGGATAGAGTCATAAGCTGAATTCTAGCTGTGATCAGAAGTGGCGCTTACAGTGACAGGCATATCTCTCTTACAGGGAGGGACGTGTTTTTCTTCCTTTCCCCTTCCTCCGGCCTGGGATTTGTATATTATGTCTGGTACCCTAGCAGATATCTTGGACCATAGTCTAGAACTATGGCTTGGTGAGGCTGAGGGTCTAGGAGGACTGTTTCTGATGATGTTGAGATGAAATACCAGCTTTGCTTCCAAATGTCTGGCCTTTATGTTCGAGAAAATTAAACTTGTGTATGAAACTCTTTCTCAATAAAACATCTTCCCATCCCAAACTCCAAACAAAAAATAAAGTTTCTGGAATGCATGTAAAAATATTAAAAATCTGGGCCGGGCGTGGTGGTGCATGCCTTTAATCCCAGCACTTGGGAGGCAGAGGTAGGAGGATCACCGTGAGTTCAAGGCCACCCTGAGACAAGATAGTGAATTCCAGGTCAGCTTGGGCTAGAGTGAAACTCTACCTTGAAAAACCAAAAAAAAAAAAAAAAAAAAAATTAAAAATCTGGAATGGTGAGGGGGCTCAGTGGTTAAGAGCACATGCCACTTAAGCATAAAGACCTTTGGGACTGGAGACCGCCAAGTTTGACCCCCACCCCCCAGAACCCATGTAAAAAGCTAGGCCTGGGGTTGGAGAGATGGCTTAGTGGTTAAGGTACTTGTCTGCAAAGATAAAGAACCCAGGTTCTATTCCCCAGGACCCATATAAAGCCAGATGCACAAGGTGGCTCATGTATCTAGAGTTTATTTGCAATGGCTAAATGCCCTGGAGTGCCCATTCTCTCTCTCTCTGCCTCTTTCTCTCAAATAAATAAATAATTAAATGAATAAATATTTTTTAAAAAAAACTAGGCATGATCATTCATGTCTGTAACTCCAGTTAATTAGGGGAGGGGAGAGACCTGAGAATTACTGGGGCTTTCTGATGGACAGCAACTCTTAGTTGAGGGAGAAACCTTCTCAAAGAAGGAAGTATATAGAGGAGTGATAAGAAAAGGCCAACTGATGATGGAGACTGGAGTTCTAAAGTGGAATGGGGGGAGGGGAGGGAAATATCAGGTGGGTTTTTTTTGTATGTAAGTATAAAAGTCAATAAAAAACAATAATTTTAAAAAAAGGCCAACTGATGGTCTCTCTTGGCCTCTGCATGCATATGCCTGAGGTATGTGCATCTGTGCGCACGCACACACACATACACACACACACATGTGCACATACCACACCATACACATACTCTATATACACATACAAATATTAACACTTTTATGATATTTCAAAGATCTTGCATCAAGCCTATTGTATTCTTGTGACTTACCTTCATAATTGTGGCATAGGAAGACAGCTAAGAAGCTAGTTTTTTGTCAAGTGAGAAAGCCAGCTTTTAAATATCTACTTTATAGTTCTGCCAGTTGTACATACTTAGCAGACACACAGAGGTACAGACATGCAATAACAAAGTAAAGTTTTCAGGGAGTACATAGAATGGAAATCATTGGATGCGAAGTCTATGAAGGACCACAATATCAGGTCATTTCTGGTTCTTTTGTGCACTGACCCTGGCTCAACACAGATGGCTTCCAAGTGGCATTACCTTCTGTTCTGGAAGCGGGCATGCAAGCAGGGAAGCATGCTGTTGCTCATTCAGATGACAAGAAGGTCCTCGAGGGCTGATACAAGTAGGTTTTAGTCTTTACAGTAGTGAAAATAAAGTGAAAACCTGTGTGTGTGTGGGGGGGGGGAGTAGGCATAGTTAAAAAAAAACAAAGAAGAGCCAGGCGTGGTGGCGCACGCCTTTAATCCCAGCACTTGGGAGGCAGAGGTAGGAGGATTGCCATGAGTTCGAGGCCACCCTGAGACTACATAGTTAATTCCAGGTCAGCCTGAGCTAGAGTGAGACCCTACCTCGAAAAACAAAAACAAACAAACAAACAAACAAACAAACAAACAAACAAACAAGAGAGAATGCAAGTCCCAGGTGGGCCTGGTAGGTCATACCTGTAATACTAACATTTAGAGGCAGAGGCAAGAGGCTTGCTACAAGTTCAAGGCCATCTTGGGCTACATATTGAGACTATATCTCCACAAATACGTAATAATATAAGTAAACACACTAGTTACAAAGAATCTTGAGCTGGAAAGATAGCTTAGCAGTTAAGGCATTTGCCTGTGAAGCTTAAAGACCCAGGTTCAATTCCTCAGTACCCATGTAAGCCAAATGCACAAGGGACGCAAGTGTCTGGAATTTGTTTGCAGAGGCTAGAGGCCCTGGCGTGCCCATTCTATTTTATTTCTCTCTCTCTTTGTCAAATAAATAAAATAAAATATTTTTATTTATTTATTTATTTATTTATTTATTTATTTATTTATTTATTTTATTTTACTTATTTGAGAGAGAGAAAGAGGGACAGAGAGAGAGAGAGAATGGGCATGCCAGGGCCTCCAGCCACTCACTGCAAATGAACTCCAGATACATGTGCCACTATGTGCATCTGGCTTACGTGGGTTCTGGGGAATTGAATCAAAGTCCTTTGGATTTGCAGGCAAGTGCCTTAACTACTAAGCCATCTCTCCAGCCCTAAATATTTTTAAAAAAAGAATAAAAGAATCTTACCATAGTCAGCCTTTGCCTCTGACCTTGTTTTTGTAGTCAAACAACATCCTGATACTGAAATTTTTTTTTTTTTTTTTTTTTTTTTTTTTTTTAGCCCAGGCTGACCTGGAATTCATTCTATATTCTCAGGGTAGCCTCGAACTCATGGTGATCCTCCTACCTCTGCCTCCCAAGTGCTGGGATTAAAGACATGTACCACCATGCCCGACATGAAATCTTTTTGTTAATATCTTTAACTCTGACCTGCCATCTTTTGTTTATTAAGCGTTTGTTCTGGCAACCCCACTTTTACCATTCTAGTCATTTTCAAGTATGCCTTCATTTAAGAGTCTCATGCTCTACTGACTGAGCTAGCTAGGCACCTTATATGTCTTCATTTAAAAAATATTATTTATTTATTTACTTATAAGAGAGAGACAGATATGTGTATATAGGGAGAATGGGTGTGTCAGGGCCTCTAGCCACTGCAAACAGACTCCAGACACATGCAACACCTTATGCATCTGGCTTTACAGGGGTACTAAGAATCAAACCTGGGTCCCTAGTATTTGTAGGCAAACACCTTAACTGCTGAACCTCCTCTCCAGCCCTGTATTCATTTTTTTAAACCTTTTGTTCTCAGTGAACATGTTCCTTCATCCTGCCCTCACCATCCTCTCTCCTTTGGATGATGGACAACTTTGAAATGATAATTACAGTCAAGCCTAGAGTGTTTTGGAGGAGAACAATCTAGAATAGGAGGCACATCTCAAAGATAGAACCACACAAGGATCAGGTGTGAGGGTGTTCAGGAGGGAAAGAGCCAGGCCTGTGCACAGATCTGCGAGTGGTCAGATACAAGGAGTGAAAGCTTGGGTGAGGGGTGAGCTCTCTGAAGTCAGGACTCAGCCTAGGAGGCTGAGCCCAAGGGCAAGGCAATGGACTTGCCATGATCTGGTACAGTGGCTGAGCAAGGAAGAGGGACTGCTGATCTGCACCTGTGTGCAGAGCAAACACTGGTCCTGGGCTGTGAGGAGGCTGCCCTGGAGGAGGGAGCCAGGCAGACTGTAACCATGTTTAGAAAGGTTGAAGAGAAGGAGGGTCTGCCTAGTTCTATTCACCTTTCTCGGGCTTTCTGTTGGGAAGAAGGAAGACAACATCTTTTGAGTAGGAAGGTAAAACCCACAAACAAGTACCCAACCCACTCTGCCTGGCAAAATACACACGTACCCCACAGCCAGGAGATAGTTTGGGGCATGGATGCTGTGGGCAATCATCTTTTGAGGGATGGGTGTTTGAGATTGCATTTCACTATGGTGGCCTACATTTGCCTCAAACTACAGGTCCTTCTGCATCTGTCTCCCAAGTGCTGGAATTCTGGGCATGAGCCACCACACCTGGCACCAAGTATCTTTTTTTGGGACATGTCATATATTAATTCCCTTTCAAAACTAGAGCATACTGGTATTTTTCTGGAAAAATCTTTTAGTGCTATGTTTCAGAAATTGACTTAAAAAGAAAGATTAGAGTTTGTGGGCTATATATAAGACTGTGTCTTAGACAACAAGACAGAACAATAACAGAGATGACGACAAAAGTTTAGGCCTCTTATTCAGGCGTGGATGCTTCTGTTCTACCAAATACTGATTTGTGCTAGCACATATGCTTCAACCTTTCATAACAGATTTCAAATGAATGATGTCAAATTCCAAGGAAAATTTAAGTTGAAATTTTTAATTAACATCAGTTTTCAGGAAGTCTTTTTATACTTTTAAATGAAATTCCCATATATAAAATCACACATGGCCTCTTTTTTACTATCCCTAAGTAATGTCTGCTCACTACAAATGATCTCCTTTTTTTCATTATCTTCTACCTTGGATGGAATACCATGTTTGAATATTAGTAGATTGCTACTGATTTACTGAACGCTTACTTATTCTAATAGCTTAGTTCGCTTATTTGGACTTACTACACATAAAATATTTTGGTGGGGAAGGGAAGTTTGGAAGGAGCACTTCATGTCAGTGGCAGTAGGGGTGTGGAGTCATTGGCTAGACTGCGTGGGCAGTCAGGAAGCAGAGCCAGTCTGTAGCCTTCAAGCCCTTTCCCCTATGATTTTCTGCTATGTATGTCCCAAGTCCAAGAGGTTCTATAACCTCTCCAAACAGCGCCACCATCTGGGGGCAAGTGTTCAAATACACGTGGGCTTGTGAAGGCCATGGCGTGTTCAACCCATAACAGCTGACCACATTTTTGTTTGTTTGTTTCAGATAAGGTCTCACTGTAGTTCAAGCTAACCTGGAACTCACTCTGTAGCCCCAGACTGGTCTCAAACTCATGGCATTGCTCTTATTTTGCCTCCCAATTGCTGTTTTAAAGCTGTGCTACATCACGCCTGGTTACCATGTTTTTTTTTTATATATAATAATAGTCTTAAGATCTAATCCATATATCATGAAATTCAGAAATTTAAAGTATGCAATTCAGTGGTTTGTATAGTGACAAAGAGCTGTGCCACTCCCCCCACTATCTTCTTCCAGAATATCTTCATCTCCCCTGAAAAAAACCCTGTGCCCATTAGCAGTCAATCCTCATTCTCACCACAAATTTACTTTCTGTCTGTATAGATTAGCTTTTCTGGGTATTCCACATAAATGCAATCATGTAATATATACCCATTCTCTTTAAACTGCATAATATCAGAATTCAAGTCGAGAAGCACCCGTATTCTTACTTGAGCAAATTTTGAGCAAAACTTTGGCTTTATCGCTCAAGTGAATTGTATATTCCAGGAAGTGGTGAGACTCGAGAATACAGATAGGATGGGGATTCATCAACCAGATGGGAAGAACATTCCAGGGAGCTGCTCTGTACTTGAGAATCACTAGCACTACAGAAAAGAGGACCTCCTGGGAGGGAAAGGTAAAGAAAAAAACCTTGGGCTGGAGAGATGGCTCAGCAGTTAAGGTGCTTGCTTGCAAAGCCCAAGGACCCAGGTTCAACTCCCCAGAACCCATGTAAGCCAGATGCACTTGGGGTGCATATGTCTGGAGTTCGTTTGCAGTGGATAGGGGCTGTGGTGCACTCATTCTCTCTCATATATATATATATATATATATATATATATATATATATATATATATATTTTTTTTTTTTCCTCGAGGTAGGGGTCTCACTCTAGCCCAGGCTGACCTGGAATTCATTATGTAGTCTCAGGGTAGTCTTGAACTCACAGGGATCCTCCTACCTCTGCCTCCCAAGTGCTGGGATTAAAGGTGTGTGCCACCACGCCCTGCTCTCTAATAAATAATTTAAAAAAAAAAAAAAGAAAAGAAAAAGAAAACCTTGCAAGCCAGAGTGAGGCCCTGGGTTTCACCCCAGAACTTCCTTCTCTTAAAATGGAAAAAAAAAAGTTAAGAATAATACTTTTATCTGGTTGTGATGGCACACACCTGTAATCCCAGAACTCGGGAGGCAGAGGTAGGAGGATTGCCATGAATTTGAGGCCAGCCTGAGACTATGTAATGAATTCCAGGTCAGCCTGGGCTAGAGTGATACTCTACCTCAAAAAAAAAAAAAAAAAGAAAGAAAGAAAAAGAAAGAAAGGAAGGAAGGAAGGAAGGAAGGAAGGAAGAAAGACTAGTACTTTTAGTACTTTTATATATCAATTGAATCTATTGTTATTGAGACAGGGTCTCCTTCTGTAATCCAGACTGTGTAGAACTTGTTGTGTAATCTGGCTGGTCTCAAACTCACAATCTTCCTTATGTTAGCCTCCTGAGCTGGGATTACACGTGTGAGCCACCATGCTTGGCTCAGTTTAATCTCTGATCCACACACACACACATATATTTTATGCCACCACATCTGGCCTCTGACCCATTTTGATTTTTTTTTTTTTCGAGGTAGGTCTCACCCTAGCTCAGGCTGACTTGGAATTCACTATGTAGTCTCAGAGTGACCTCAAACTCATGGTGATCCTCCTACCTCTGCCTCTCAAGTGCTGGGATTAAAGGCATGTGCCACCACACCTGGCTTTTGATTTTTTTTTATAATTTATTTTTTAATTTATATTATTCTAATTTTACATTCATATTGGTGACTCCATTATCCTCCTCCCTGTCCTCCCTCTTCCAAAGGGACCCTCACCAATGGGAAATGTGGGTCATGCATTGTGGGGGTAGCCAAGAGCTATGGGGGATAGGCCAAATCTCTGTGCATAATGACTCAAATTATGTCTATAACACTCTTTCCGCCCCCTCTTCCGCGAATTTCCCACATTGGGATCATTTTAGTTCTACTTCAATGATGAGGTTTTGGGAGCCTCTGTGTCTCTGGATATCTGGCTTAGTAGGAGTTGGTTGTTCTCTGTGTTTATCTCCTTCAGCCTTTTTCTGGTGTCATGATCACTAAGAAAACTGTACTGTTGCCCTTCCCCCGCATTACTATATGGTTTTGCTGGGGCCCTGGTGAGGGGTGATAGGCTGATCCTCCCTTTAGGTTCGTTGTCCATCTGACAAAGAAGCAAATTCTCCAACGGAGAGAGAAGTTGGTACTAGGTAGATGGGATGGCCATAGTTATTTTGAGAGAATTTTATAGGCATAGGCCCTCTTCTAGCCCACATTTGGGGTAGCTTGATCTTGGAGACTGAGCTCATTTTTTTTTTTTTTTTTTTTTTTTTTTGTCTACTAAGTGGCTAGTGTGGGTGAGATCACCCGGTATTTGTCTTTTTTTTTTTTTTTAAATATTTTTATTTATTTATTTGAGAGAGAGATATAGAAATAGGCAGGGAGAGAGAGAGAGAGAGAGAATGGGAGGGCCAGGGCTTCCAGCCACTGCAAACAAACTCCAGATGCATGTGTCCCCTTGTGCATCTGGCTTATGTGGGTCCTGGAGAATAGAGCCTTGAACCGGGGTTCTTAGGCTTCACAGGTAAGCGTTTAACCGCTAAGCCATCTCTCCAGCCCATGAGCTCATTTTTTGTACATGATTTTGACTTATTTCCCAGTTCCAGCAATGAGTTCCATTCCACTGAGTGGATCTATTAGCCAAATCAAGAGCAGTTGGTTACCCACCACGGCTGTGTGCCACTATTGCACTTGTTTGAGCATTGCGTCAGGTTGGTTTTTGATGGGTTTTTGATAGGCCCGTACTGTTCAATGGTATGTTGCTACAACCCCAGCTATTAACGAGGGGTGGGGGTGGGGGGTTGTCTCAGGCATTGTGTTCTACTGTCACTAATCCTCTAGGTGGCATAAGTAATGATTTTTTTGTATGTGTATGTGTGTGTTTGGCTGTGTGGGGTTGCACATATGTGTATGCATGTACATGTTTGTATGTATGTGTGCATTTGGATGTGTGGGGTTGCACATGCATGTGCATGTTTGTATGTAATGTGTGCAGGTCAGAGATGGATGTCAGTTGTATTCTTCAATCACTCTCCATCTTATTTTTTTTTGAGATAGGGTTTCTCAACCTGAAGCTCACCTGTTCTACTCAATTAGCTACCCAGGGAGCCCTAGGGGTCCTCTTGTCTCCACCCCTGCCCCCCCCAGGTAAGGGAGTATGGGTACCTGCTGCCATGCCAGGCTCTAAGTGGGTGCTGAGGATCCCAATTCTGGTTCTCATTGCTTTTCCTCGTGGAGCTGCCTGTCGCCCCAGCCCAGGGAGGAGAGTTCCTGTGAGCATTGACAGTTCTGAATTCCCTTCCAAGCCAGGCAGTTAGTAGCTGTAGGAGCACTCAGGACCTAAATGGGGAATTCTTCTAGATCTGAATTGCTCTTGCTTAATTTGGTCACCAAAGTGTTCTCTGCCTGACCCATTCATATACTTTGGAAAGAAGAATAAAAAAGCCCTCCCTGTTTTTCTAGGGTGGCCAGATAGGCAGCACTTTAAAAATTAGCATATGAGTGTTTTGACTATCTTACTTAAGACAGCCTGTCAGTTTGGCAGCTCCGAGCCTGTTATTTCTGTGCTTTCTCTTTTTTTTCAGTTTCATGTTTTGACAAATAAGATTGTACTTTTGACAAGTGATTTCTATTTCATCTAAGAATTTCAAAGTGTTTTAAATTTATTTATTAAACTATCTGAAGATCATTTTATCTACTCATCCTTGGGTACTACAGAATTCTCCCTAATAAAAAGGAAGCTAGAAACTGATAGTACTGGCATGCTTGCAATACAAAACAGGTTTTGGACAATAATTACTTTTTATCTTATCTTTCAGAAACATTCATTTCTTTCGATTTAACTTCTTCTGGTTTAGGCCTGTGTATAGTACTGGCTTTTGAAGAATGGCCTCTTTTTCTTTTTCTTTTTTTTTGACAGTTGAGGGCTGGGAAAGAAAAGGAATCCAAAGTGACTGCAAAGTTTGGGGCCTGAGCTATTGAGTGATAGATAGCTCAGAGATTCCATTAACTGAGATTCCTAAGGCTGGCTCTGATCTCTGAGGGAGGAATGATAGGAAGGGAGGCAGAAGACCCTGCCACGTAGGGAGTTCGCCAACATGTCCATGCATATGTTCGTGGAAGAAAAAAAAAATCAAATATGTGTGAGTTTCAAGTACAGAAAGCGACTGTGGCTATTTTAATTAACAGGTAATTTTGTTAGGGGCTGGGGAGATGGTTCAGTGCTTAAGAACAGTTACACTTAACAGTGAGGGTCTCTTGGGCCAGGAGATTTCCATTTTGACTTCCAAGAGTCTACTTAAAAGTTGGGTGTGTCCACACACTTCTTTTGTAACCTCAGTCCTTGGAGTGAGGATGGGGTTAGGGCTAATCAACCTCAAGGTCAACCCCCAGTGGCACACCTCCTCCAGCCAGCTTCCATTTCCCAAGTTGCCACCAAGTGGGGACCAAACGTTCAGAACACATGAGTTCAGGGGAGACATCCGATTCAAACCACCACAAGCCCTGAGAGCTCTAGGTGCTGTGTGACGTACAGCTTCTATTTCTTCACCCAGAGGCATTTCCTCCCAACGTTGGGTGTAGTAGTTACCTTATTGTTGTTGGGACCAGAAGCAGTTTATGGAAGGAAAGAGTTTATTTCAGGCTTACGGTTTTGAGGGGACGTTTCATCATGGTGGAGAAAGCGTGACAACCAGCTGGCATCTTTATACATCAGCAGGAGAGAGGGAAGAAGAGAGGAAGGGGACACACACACACACACACACACACACACACACACACACACAGAGAGAGAGAGAGAGAGAGAGAGAGAGAGAGAGAGAAGCAAGAGCGAGCTGGCACTTGAGTTATGAGGGACACTTTATGTTCAAATCACCAAATTGGCAAGTTATCACTCAGCCAAAACTCCAGGGGATTCTGTCAACTTCTGGAGGTATTGGTCTCTATAGCTTTCTCCACTTGTCTAGCCTGAATGTTCTCCCTGTTTGGTCCTGGTCACATTTGATTTCTACCTCCTCAACTCTACAAGACTGTGGCACTCTTCTTAAGACTGCTTGCTGTGCTGAGATCTGGAAGATGCCTCCAGGCAGAAATCCGGGTCATTGGAGAACTCCTCTCACTTATACAAAAGCAGATGTTTCATTAGAAAAAGGATTCTGCCACTGAAATACATGAGCATACTTCTGGTATTTTATGACTCTCAAAAATATAATCAGACTTTGCAGGCAAGCACCTTAACTACTAAGCCATCTCTCCAGGACCCATGTTTGAGTATCCAGATCCCACGTAATCCAGGCACACAAAGGTGAGGCAAGTGCAAGGTTGCACATGCCCACTAGGTGGTGCAAGCATCTGGAGTTCTATTACAATGGCTGAGGCCCTGACATACCAATACCCCCTCCTCTCTCTCTAAAATAAAATTAAAATAAAAAAAAATATATAATTAGGGCTGGAGAGATGGCTTAGTGGTTAAGAGGCTTGCCTGCAAAGCCTAAGGAGCCAGGTTTAATTCCCCAGTACCCATGTAAGCCAGATGCACAAGGTGGCACATGCATCTGGAGTTTGTTTGCTGTGGCTAGAGGCCCTGGTGCACCCATTCTTGTTCTATCTGCCTCTTTCTATCTCTCTCAAATATATAAATAAAATAAAAATTATTGAAAAGAACATACTCAACACAGAATCCATGGTAGGATGAAGAAAGAAAATTAAAACAAAATAGGTTTAGTATAGTGAAACAACAGTAGCAACAATATTTAAAGATCTAGATGTTCCCATGTTCTCAATATATTACATATGTGTGCATGTGTGTATATATAGTTACACATATAATCTTCCAACAACCATATCCAGGTAGGCTCTATTATTATATACATTTATAGTGTTAAAAATTCAGATAGAGAAAAATGCAAGCATGAGGTGAGTTGTCTGTAAATGGTGGCTCTGGTGTCTGAACCAGGCAGTGTTGGCCAAATAATTACTGTCTTAGGAGACTGATTATGCTTCGCATCCTGTCTGGGAGGTGAAGTCGGTTGAATTTAAAGACATAGCATTAGGGCTGGGGAGATTGCTCAGTGGATAAAGAGTTTGCCACGTAAGCATGAATACCTGTGTTTAGACCCCAAAGTCCATGTAAAGCTGAACACTGTGGTGGGCATCTGTAATATCAGTGTGTGTGCCCACGGTGAGATGGGAGCCAGAGGTAGGAGAGCTCCCCTAAAACTCCAAGGCCAGGCTGCCTAGCGAATGCAGCAGTAAATGAGCGATCCTGCCTCAAACAAGGTGACAGGTGAGGACTGACACCTGAGGTTGTCATCTGTCCTCCACATGCGCACTGTGGCATGCATCTGCAGTCACACACATGACCATGCACACACATAAACACACACGCACCCTTCACAATATGTATACCATTAAAATGGGAATAATGGTGTGTGCCTATAATCCCAGCACTTGGGAGGTGGAGGCAAAATAGAAGTTCAAAGCCATTCTGGGTTAAATAACTTTGAGGCTAGTTTAAGATGCATGCAACTTTGTCTCATTAAAAATAGCAGTGTTTAAAATTTGTTGCATTTGCCTTCTCATTGCTGGGATGAACATCTGACCAGAAGCAGTTTATGGGAAGAAAGGGTTTTTTTAGGCTTATAGATTTCAGGGAAAGTTCCATCATGGCTGAAGAACCTGGGTCATTTCATTGTATATCCACAGCAGAGAGCGGTGAGCTTATTCTCCCTCTCTTTCTGTATCTCTCTGCTTGCAAATCAATCGATCAATAGTAAAAGAAAAATACCTGAGGCTATGATGTCATTTCATTCAAACCACCACAAAATTGAAGTGTACTTTCTCTCTCACTTTATCTCATCCCATCTCATCTCTGGCTCCAACTTCCAATCCCTGGCAGAACCTTTTATTTTATTATTATTATTATTATTATTTTTTGAGGTAGGTTCTCACTCTGGCCCAGGCTGACCTGGAATTAATTATGTATTCTCAGGTTGGTCTTTGACTCAATGGCAATCCTCCTACCTCTGCCTCCCGAGTGATGGGATTAAAGGCATGTGCCACCACTCCTGGCTAAAAAGAATTTTCTCACTTTCTTTCTCTCTTCCTTCCTTCCTTCCTTCCTTCCTTCCTTCCTTCCTTCTTTCTTTCTTTCTTTCTTTCTTTCTTTCTTTCTTTCTTTCTTTCTTTCTTTCTTTCTCTCCCTCGCTCTCTCTCTCTCTTTCTTTCTCTTTTTTTTGTTTTCAGAGGTAGGGTCTCACTCTAGCTCAGGCTGACCTGGAATTCACTATGTAGTCTCAGGGTGGCCTCAACCTCACAGCGATCCTCCTTCCTCTGCCTCCCCAGTGCTGGGATTAAAGGCATGTGCCACCATGCTGGCTATTTTTTTTTTTTTAATGAGAGAGAGAGAGAAAGAGAGAGAGAGAGAGGGAGCACTTTCGAGAGAGAATTGGCACGCCAGGGCCTCCAGCCACTGTAATTGAACTCCAGATTCAAGGGTGCATTCGTCACTTTGTGTGTCTTGGATCTGGGGAGTTGAACATGGGTCCTAAGGCTTTGCAGGCAAGTGCCTTAACCACTAAGGCATCTCTCCAGCCCTGGAAAAACTTTTTTAAACCCAAAATTTTATAATACAATTGTCATTATAATAGAGCTATCTTTATAGCTGTGTGTGTATATATATGTATGTCTGGGCATTCATATGTCTCTGTCTCTCTCACTGCAAACTACATCTTCATCTGCCACTTCACACTCCTCTGTTTGCCTTCTCAGTACCACTGCTTGCAGGATTGAAGCTGAACTCAGTTTCAACCTGTTCTTTCTGTAACCTGTACTTCAATTAGTGGAGTGTTCATTTTTCTAAAAAAAAAAAAATTGGGGCTGGAGAGATGGCTCAGTGGTTAAGGCACTTGTCTGCAAAGCCTAATGAACTGGGTTGATTCCCTAGTACCCATGTAAAGTCAGATGTACATAGGGGTACATGCATCTGGAGTTTGTTTGCAGTGGCAAGAGGCCCTGGCACGCCCATTCTCTCCCCCCCCCTTCTTGTAAATAAATAAGTAAATATATAAATAAATAAATTTTTTAAAATAGTAAAAAAAAATTGGGATCACCTTTAAATTTTCCCCTCTTTAGCCCTTTCATGAAGCAGGTTCTGAAGTAGTTCCCCTTTCTGTTTATGCTGCCCTAATCTAAGGCTGTCTCATCCCTTGTTGATTTACTGCTGCAGAAACGCATTTGGCTTTGCTTTCTTTATCCTTCTCTCATTCTTCCTCCCTCCCCAGCATTTGCAGGGTTATCAGCATAAAGCTCAGGTGGATTTGCCAACATTGCGATGAAAGCCCCTGCTGGCTCATCAGAACCATTTCTGGAGCTGAGAGAAAGGCTTTGCTTTTCTTCCTGCCGCTCTGGGACCATGATGTCTTGGGAATTTCCTTAGCCCTGTAGGTTTAGCTTCCTCTTTCACAACATGGGTGCATGAAGAGCTTCTAATCAAAGTGTTACTTCAATGAAATAAAAGTAATTAAGCTGGGCATGGTGGTGCACGCCTTTAATCCCAGCATCACTGTGAGTTCAAGGCCACCCTGAGAACACACTGTGAATTCCAGGTCAGCCTGGGCTAGAGCAAGACCCTACCTCGAAAAAACAAAAACAAAAACAAAAACAAACTTAATTAAAACATGTGAGTGCTTGGAACACTCAGTGTTAGCTACTGTAATTATTGTTAGTAGGGTAGCGTCACAGCCTTCTAAGCTTCCTTTTTATTTATTTATTTACTTTTTTAGACAGGCCTTGCTATGTTGCCCAGGCTGGCCTTGAACTCATGGCAGTCTTCCTGTTTCAGTTTCCCAAGTGCACTTACCACCACAGCAGACTACATAGCCTTCTCAACTTAACTGCATACAGCTTGCCTTAACTTTTCCAGTCCATATTGATGAGATGATAGCTAATGTGGCCTACATCACCAGGCTTCCCTGTTCCTTCAGCCTGGAGCACGGCCGCCCACACACTTGATCTGCTTCTTTTGTGTGTATGTCTCTGTGTGTTTTTCAAGGTAGAGTCTCGCTCTAGTCCAGGCTGACCTGGAATTCACTATGTAGTCTCAAGCTGGCCTCACACTCACAGCGATCATCCTACCTCTGCCTTCTGAGTGCTGGGATTAAAGGCGTGCACTACCACACCCAGCTTGATCTGCTTCTTGAAAAAATGTCATGCTTTCTTTCAAGTGGACACTGTCTCACTCATCACAGATTTACTGACTCTTGAAGGTCTTCCTCTGTTCTCAGGAAAGAATGCACCATACTGAATCCATCCTTCTAGTACTTGGCTTGGCTCAGAGCTTGGACTCTCAGGAGTTGAATAGCAGGTCAGTTAGTGTCAGCTGCTGTGTTATTTTTTTAAGAAATATTTTATTCATCTACATAGTGTGTGTGTGTGTGTGTGAGAGAGAGAGAGAGAGAGAGAGAGAGAGAGAGAGTGCATGAGTGCACCAGGGCCTTTAGTCACTGCAAACGAACTCTAGACATATGTGCCACCTTGTGCATCTGGCTTTACATGTGTACCAGGGAATCAAACCTGTATCCTTAGGCTTTGTAGGCAAGTGCCTTAACCACTGAGCAATCTCTCCAGGCCCTGCTGTTGTTACTTTTATTAGCTGTGTACCTGACTTTTCCTTCTGCCTCCACCTCTGCAGGATGGCAGTCTCCTCTAAGACAGCAGTCATGGATGGATTTCGTCTAGTCTCAAGTAGCCTAAGGTAGTCTCTGGTACATACACAATGAGTGCTTAGTAAGCTCGTGTTAAATCACAGGATCTTCAGCCTCAGGAGCTATGGGCCCATGGAAGGAGGCGAGGTAGGCAGTGTTAGAGATGCGCCTTGCTAGATATTGTAGAGCCAGAGGGTTGGCCCACAGTCTTCCATCCACGGGGAAGTCGGACCCAGTGTGATCCAGTGCTTATTGCAACAGATTATTTTAGTTTTTTTCTTAGAAAAGCAAGTCCTTCACATTCTTAAGTCATCCATTTATGTGAAATATCACTAAAGAAGCACATTTTTCGTTATCAAATATACTTCTACTTTGTTCTGTTATTTTCCCTACACCTCCTTAGGTACTTGAAAATAGTTTAGAGAGCTTTAGGAAAATTAATGTATTTCCAAATATGTTCTCATATTGCATTTAATACTCTACTTCTAAAACACAATCAGTGCAAATGAGTATGAGGCTAGCTTTTCTAGGCATTTACCCCGTGATCAGTGCCAGACATATCACTCCTTAGGAAATCTTGAAGAAATTCACAACAATGAAGAAAAGGTATGTTTTCACCATTCATTTCCTCTTTCTGGCTTTTGTTCAGATTTGAATAGACAAGGAAAACACTACTTTAATAGACTGTTTTACAGTATCTACTTTTAGGGAAGTGATTTGCAAAGTTCTATGTTAAAAATTAGGAGGTTGTAAAATGCCTTTTAGTAGCTACAGATCTAGGAAAATGTGTTCTTACAATTCTTTGTTGGGTCTTTGAGCAATAATGCTAAATTACATCATTTTGAACTGTACTAACTTGGTAGCTCTTTATAAATAATTCCTAGTGGTGAGAGTATATTGGTATAATAGTAAATCTGTAAATATCTCAGATATAAATACCAATTCAATTTGTATTAAGGCAAATAAATTAAGATGCAAAAAGAAGAAAAGGATAAAATGATTTAAGATGGTGTTGGTATTTAAAGGCTTCTAGCTAATGATCCTCTATTAAATGAAAGCTGGAACAGTCAGACAGCAGGAGACAAGCATCCCACAGATTACAAATAAGTGACCCAAAGGAAAAATATCTCAAAAAATTGAAAACCAGCTTAAAGCCTTGTATCACTCTGATGTAATTTAGATTGATTCTTTCTACAGAAACACAATGCATTTTCTGTCTCCTGATACAGCCTGCTGTTCTCACCCACCTCAGTTTAAGTAACTGTGGACTATGGCTTTGCAGAACTATCTGCTCAGAATAGGAACTCAGAATTGGGCCCCATCATGCAGATGGGAATGGAAAGCCTTCAGTGGTTAAGTCAATAGTCACCAATTAGGACTCAGACAGATGTTAGTTCTACAGGCATGTTTTGGTCTGGTTGCTGGGATGCTTTAAAAGATTTGAGCAGAAATCAGGAAATTTCTCACCTCTCTTGACAGTTTGGGATGTGACATGGTTGGACTGATACTCTTTGTTTTTCTTTTTAATATTTTTGTATTTAGTCTATATTTATTTGAGAGAGACATAGAGACAGATACACACACACACACACACACAGAGAGAGAGAGAGAGAGAGAGAGAGAGAGAGAGACAGAGAATGGGCATGCCAGGGCCTCTGCCCACTGCAAACGAACTCCAGATGCATGTGACCCTTGTGCATCTGGCTTACGTGGGTCCTGGGGAATTGAAGCTGGGTTCTTTGGCTTTGTAGGCAAGCACCTTAACTGCTAAGCCTTCTCTCTAGCCCAGGGTTGATATTCTTTTTTTTTAAATTATTAATTTTTTTGACAACTTTTATACTCAGGGTTGATATTCTTGCATGACATCAAGTCACTAGGTTGTGCATGCAACAGCTGTCCGCTTCCAGGACTCCAGAATCTCCCTCTGTTTTAGATGGGTTCCCTCTATTCGTGTTACCTCCTTGCTCTTCTGAACATTTTTGTGATGTAGCACTTCAGAGGCAGGATGGGAATGTTGTTTTCCCCCCATCTCTCAGGCAGTGGTTTAAGCAGGAAGGAACCCTAGGCCGTAGACTTGGAGTGTGGCCTTGAGCAGATTACTTCATTTCTCTGAACTTACCTGTCAAATAGTCATAATAACCATTTTAAGCAGGCATACAGTTTAAAAATTAAAAATAGCTCCATAAAATCATAGTTAATATTTAGTTTTGTATTAGGTTGGTTATAAGTGCTGCTTCAAGCTGGGCTGGTGCATGCCTGTAATCCCAGCTACTTTGAGGCCCAGGCTTGTGGATCCCTTGAGCTCAGGAGTTCCAGGAAAGCCTGGACAACATAGCAAGAGCCCACCTAAAAGAACTTCAACTGTGCCCCTTCCCTGCTGTTAATCCTTTCCATGCTTTGCATTCTGGACCATAAGCTCCAAGTTCCTTTGCCTGACAGTGGCAGTTATTGGTTCCCACATGCTTTGCCAGAGTATGGAGTGGAATGGAATTTCACTCATCACCATTTGCTTTTGTTTCCCTGCTCTACCATTTCTTTCTTTCTTTTTTCTTTTTATTTATTTATTTTTTTGAGACAGGGTCTCAGGTAGCTCAGGTTGGCCTTGAACTTGTTATGTAGCTGAGAATGATTTTGAACTCCTGATCCTCTTACCTCTACCTCTCAAGCTCTGGGATTCCATGCAAGCCTCATGAGGCTTTTCATTCCATAAACATTGATGCCTCTTTTGTGTCTGATACTGTTCTAGGCACCAAGGATTTAAAAACATTGACAAGACAAAGTCATTTTTCTTTACTTTTTGTGATATTGAGGGTTGAATCCCCTATATGCCCAACAAGTATTCTACCACTGAGTTATATCCTAAGCCCACTCTTTATATTTTAGAAAGGTCTGCCTTTTGTATTTTGAGTGTATCTTTTCAAATATTTTTACTTATTTATTTTCAAGTACTGAGAGAGGAGAGAGATAGATAGAGAACTGTAAACTAGTTCCAAAGGCATGTGTCATTTTGTGCATCTGGCCTTATGTGGGTATTGGGGAATCAAACTCAGGCTATCAGGCTTTGCAAGCATGTACTTTTAACTGCTGAGCCATCTCTCCATCCTCTTGAGTACATAACATATGCCTATCTCCTTTGCTCACGCTAGTCTCCTTTTCCTCTTTCTTTCACTGGTGTATTCAACAAATATTTACTGGTTGCTTACCATGTGCTAGGTACTGTTTACTGGATATTGGTGTTTTGTATTTTTTTTTTTTTGAGAGAGAGACAGAGAGAGAGGGAGAGGAAGACAGAGATGGGTGCGCCAGCAGCCTCTCAGCTGCTGTGAATGAAATCCAGATGTGTGCGCCCTCTTGTGGTCAAGTGTGGCATTGCGCCCTTGTGTCACTTTGCATCTGGCTAAATGTGGGACCTGGAGCTTGGAACCACTGGAGATTGGAACCAGTGTTCTTAGGCTTAGGAGGCAGGCACCTTAACTGCTAAGCCATCTCTCCAGCCCCCTTTTTTTTTTTTTAACATAACCCAGGATGGCCTCTAACTCACCACCTTTTGGTCTTCACCTCCCAAGCGCTGGGATTACTTAGTCTCTGCTCCTTTGGAACTTATGTTCCCACGGAGTGGCTACACATTAATTTTCTTTTCAACAACAAAGTATGCTGGCTGGAGATGGCTTAGTCAGTAAAGCATTTAGTGAGCAAAGACGAAGACCTGAGTTTGACTTTCCAGCCTCAATATAAATGCCAAGTGTGACCATGCATGCCTGTAATCCCAGTGCTCAGGAAGCAGACATTTAGACAGATACTCTGGGCAAGCTGGCTAGCTAAACTGGATGAACCACTGGGCTCTGGATTCAGTGAAAGGCCCTGTCTCACTAAAAGTAGAATGTGATTGGAGAAGACAGCCAGTGTCAAACTCTGGCCTCCACACACGTGTATACACACTCATACTCACACATTTGTGCACATATAATGGCACACACATATGAATATCAATACACACTCAACTCCTCCTTCACGTCCAAAATATAGCAGGGTAAGGAGGACAGGAAGTAGTATGAGGGTCAAGGGTCATTATTTTAGGTGGGATGGTGAGAGATAGCCTTCTAATGTGGTACTTGAACAGAGTTCCCAGGGAACTGGGGAAGGAGCCAAGAAGGTTTCTGAAGGAAGAATGATCCATGCAGAGGGCACCACAGGAGTATGTTTGGCATGCTCAAGGGACAGTGAGAGGGCCAGATGCCATATGACTGGAGCTTAGTAAGAGAGTAGTTCATAAAGATGTGATGGTGTAGATCCTCGAAGACATTAGAGCCAGAGTCGGCACCTTGCCTTTTGGCTCCACAATAAGTTGCATCTCCTCTGAATGTTTACCTCATGTTCCTCTGTGAAGCTTCCCATGGCCATGAGTGTTTGTGATCTCCCCTAATTCCAGAACACCCACTGACCACATAACTTGGTAGTTGCTGAACTGATTAAGACAGCAAATTCCTGGTTGTCTCTGTCTCTCTCTCTCTCTCTCTTTTTTTTTTTTTGGTTTTTCGAGGTAGGGTGTTGCTCTGGCCCAGGCTGACCTGGAATTCACTATGTAGTCTCAGGGTGGCCTTGAACTCTTGGCAATCCTCCTACCTCTATCTCCCGAGTGCTGAGGTTAAAGGCGTGTGCCACCACGCCTAGTGTAAGTTTTTTTTTTTTTTTTTAATATTATTTAGGCTGGACATGGTGGCGCACACCTTTAATCCTAGCACTCAGGAAGTAGGAGGATCACCATGAGTTCAAGCCACCCTGAGACTACATAGTGAATTTCAGGTCAGCCCGGGCTAGTGTGAGACCCTACCTCAATCCCCTCCCCCCCCAAAAAAAAGAACTGCTAAATTCCATGCATGTCTGTTCCTAAGACAGCAGCCACCTTTGAGTAAAAAATATTATTTATGTGTCTCTGTGTGTGTGTTGGCACGCAAGACCTCTTGCCACTGCAAACACACCAGACACATGCACCTTTTTGTGAATCTGGCTTTATGTGGGTACTGGGGACTCAAACCTAGGCCAGCAGGCTTTGTTAGCAAGCACCTTTAACTGCTGAGCCATCTCTCCAGCCTTGGTTGTCTTCTTACCGAACCTCCTCTAGCTTGGAGACCTCTCTGTCCTATAGGATGCTTTGTACTACTTGGTACTTAGTACTCACTTTGTGAGCCTCTGCTTTCAGGTGTGCCTCTCCCTGGTGACACATAGTGCCTGTTTGTTGAGGCTCTGCCGGCAGGACCTCCTCTAGCTTGGGGACTTAGATGTGCAACCTCTCTGTCCTGCAGGGTGCTTTGCACTAGTTGGGACTTAGTGCGTGTTTTATGAATCTCTGCTTTCAGGTGTGAACAGGAGGAATTTGACAGTGATACTTAGGAAAGGTTCCAGAAGGCCTGTTGATAGATTCAATGTGAGGAAAGGCTTGATCCTGGAAGCACAATGGTGTCATGGAAGAAGGACTGTGAGGAAGAGAAGCTGATTTTAAAGTATACAGATAACTTTGGTGTGGAATGTATTGAACTGTTGATGCTATTAGGATAGAAACACAAAGTTGTCCAGAATAATTTGGGTCTTGTCAGAGCTTATTCAGCATGTTGGAGTGCTTTGCGACTGCTGGCTGAGAGGGACAGGATGCCCTCTTCCTCCTAGCTCCAGTGCCTGTACCAATGACAGGAGCTTATTTAAGAGGCAGAAGGGAGGTTAGGTTGCCATGTAGCTGTGTTGCTCATCATGGAAGGCTCTGGAATGAGGTCATTGTGGGTCTGAATTCCAGCCCCTAGTGCTCTTACATGCACATCTTAGTTGAGCAGGTGAATCCTTTGAGTCTCAGCATTCTCATCTGGAAAATGGAACAAAAGCAATCTTACGTGGCTGCTGAGAGTCAACTGATTGTTTTGAGTATTTTAATGATGATTTTACAATCTGATATCATTAGTGTCAGCCTGCATACGATTCCCCCATGTAAGTCAGTTCTGAACTCTGAGAGTACTAAGGAAAACACCACGCGGATACTGGTTGGTATAGTGTCTCCATTCTACTGTATTACCAGCTGCCAAAATAACCTCATGGTGCAGTGGGAGCTGGCAGATGTGTTGGATGATAAATAATAGTCCAGTTACAAAGTATTTTGTATTTGTAGATTAATCTCCTTAAATAAGATGAAATCAGCTCGTGGATGAATGAAACACAGTCCCCGAGGCAGTATCTTTATAGCAATATTTTTATATTAATTCCTGTGCATAATGGCCTCTGCCTATAGTTCCAACTATTTAAAAAAATGAGTTGGGAGCATAGCTTGAGCATGCAAATTTGAGATCAGCCTGGTTTAACATAGTGAGATCCTGTCTCAAAACCCCACTAAATTTAGAGAAGCAAGTAAAATCTCTATTTATGTTTTTTAAAAATTTTTATTTATTTGAGAGAAAGAGGCAGAGAGAGAGAGAGAGAGAGAGAGAAGAGAGAGAGAGAGAGAGGGAGAATGGGCACGCCAGGGCCTCTAGCCACTGTAGACGAACTCCAGATGCATGTGTCTCCTTGTGCATCTGGCTTACGTGGGTACTGGAGAGTCGAACCAGGATCCTTTGGTTTTGCAGGCAAACGCCTTAACCGCTAAGCTATCTCTCCAGCTCTCTCTATTTATGTTTTTATTCAGGGCAAATTTATTGATTAAAATGTTTTTAGCCAGTTAGATGTCTCAAATCTTTTTTTTTCCAGATCAGAAACATTTTTTTTGTAACCTTTGGACCTAGAACCTACCCTCCCTCCCTCCCTTCCTCCCTCCCTCCCTCCCTCCCTCCCTCCTTCCTTCCTTCTTCCTTTCTCTCTCTCTCCTCCCTCCCTTCTCTCCATGTGACTCATTCACACAGATCTAAAATAATCTGGAGACGGTGTCCTGGGGTCTGTAGGTCTCTCGTGGCGGTGTTCCTCAGGAGACTGTCTCTGGAAGCCTCAGGAACTGTAGCTTTACTTTTTGCCTTGGAGTAGATGTCGTGGCACTAAGACCCAGAAACCGTGTGTGCTCTGTGTGGCTGGAGCTGGGCTGGCTGGCTCTGCTCGCACTGAAGGGAAGGAAGTCATTAGTGCAGACTGAGCTGTGGAGTTGGGTTCTTGCAGGATTTCCTTCCAGCCTCTCCTGACGACGAAGGTTCTTGGGAATTAAAAAAAAAAATCTAAGCACACAAACCAAGTTTTCCTATTTACAGTGTTCAGGGAAGGTAGGCATTTCAGGAAGGGCAGATCCTTTCCCCAAGTTGTCCAAGGAGGAGGAGGCGAGAACAGCGCAAGGAAGCTCTGATTACAGATCTTTGGAATTTTCTTTGCTAAATTTTACAAACGAGAAAGAAATACACCCAGAATTTTGGGAATTGCTCCAGGCTGCGCGTGAGGATTTGATTGCTTGTCTAATCTTTTTTTTTTTTTTTTTTTTTTTTTTTGAGAAGAAGAGAATTCGCCAAAAAGGGTCTTGGATGGCAGGAGCCCGACCGGGTCTCTGCGGCAGCTCGTGCTCTGGGTCTGGGCCCTGAGGGAGGGTCTTCGGAGACCCCCTGCGGCCGGCTCCCTTCGCAGGCTCCCGCCGGGGGATGATGCCCCGCTCCGGCCGGAGCGCGCTGGCGACCGCCGGGACTTCCTAGCCCGGTGGGAAGTGCGTCCGTGATCTGGGGTTACTTTTCATTGAACGGAAGGCGACAAGACTGACTCTTCCCGGGCTTCCCCCCCCCACCCCTCCTCCAGTGGACATGGGGAAGAACTAGGGGGTGGGAAGGAGGCAGCATGACCCGCAGTCGCCGCTGCCCTGCATCTGCCCCCAGCCCCCAGCCAGCATCTTGATGTTCCACGTCTCGGCTGTACAAATATGATGAAATGGCAGCCCCGGAAGAAGGTAAGTGTCTGCAGAGGGGACGGGGTGGGGGACCCTGCTCCCGGGGTCCGGCCCAGGGAAGGGTACCCGGGGCGGGTGCTCTCGGGTCCTTCCGCATCCTCCGTCGTTCAACGGGACACCCCCGCGCCCCGCTTCCCAGGGGACGAGCGCCAGTCCCTTAGGGACCAGTCCCCAAGTCTGGTCCTCACCCGCTGCCCTCTTAAGTTTTTCCTGCTCGCTGAGCTCGGACCCCCTCGCGGCTGACAGCTCAGAAACACCCGTGGGCTTGGGCAGCCCTAGAAGGCAGCGTCCAGGCTCGCTTGACCCGAGTCAGTCTTCCTCCTCCCCGGCTTCCCCCACCTCCAGGGGTCACGGGGCCCCGCGGCGCCCCGGCTCGGAGGATGCGCCCCGGCCCCGCAGGTGGGCGCTGGAGCTCCTTTTCCCCAAGGGGTTAATGGGCTCCGGGCCGCTGGCAGCCGCTTCCCCAGGGCCCCGCTGGGGGGCGAGCAGCCCAAGCACAAGCGGCCAGCAGCGGCCGTTCCCCGCGGGCCTCCTCCCGCCCCTCCCGCCCGAGTGCCCGGGGCCGGGCCTGCTGCCCGCGGGAACGGCGGCCGCGTGGGCCCCGGCGAGCGCGCGCCGGCCATTGTGCGCGGGCACTGGGGGGTGTGCGCGTGTCGGCGCCGGCTGCGTGCGTGTGCGCGCGCGTGTGTGCATGCATCGATCGTGGACAGAGGAGGAGGGGGCACTTTGCTTTTTTGCAAGATTATTTCCTAATATGGCTCCTTTGTTGAGAACTCAAGGGGGGAAAAAAAAGGAAACAACCCAGTGGTTCTATCAAAATAAATTGCTATTGGTCCCAGAAATAACATTTCTAAATGTGGGACCGTCGGTTCCTGGCTTGGGACGTGGAGGGAGAAAGACAGCTCTCTCTCTCTGTCTCTCTCGGAGTTGTTGGCAGCTGTTCGTTTGGCTAAGTTGCCTGACTGTCTCTAACTGCTAGGTGAACCCACTGGTTCACGGAGGACTTTCCCTTTTCAAATACCTCCTTTGGCTGTTTTTTTTTTTTTTTGTTTTTTTTAAAAATTGACATTCTTCTGCAGAAAAACACAGCGAACTGCTGGGGAGGGGCCGTCTCTGCCAGCAGCTGTCTGGTGTTTTACTTCTACTAGCTAAACTGCTTCTTTTCTTTGTGCCATTGATGTACGATGGGGAGTTTTTACATGAGAGCTGAAATAGGAATCATGTGTGAAATGACTGAGAAGATAAGTGCATTTGTTTTTACTGCTCAGGGAATCTAACGGACCCTGCTTCATTGTAGTCCGGAAGCTGAGAGGCTTCCTTTGATATCTAACTGATGTGATTTTTGTCCTGTGACAGTGAATCTCATCCCACATCCAGAGCCTCTCATGTGTCTGTTCTCATCATAGAGCTTCCTTCAATGAGGTTGGCTTCATTTACTTTGGTTTGGAGAGCCACGTATTCCCCACCCCCAACCCACAATAAAAACAGTCAGATGAGGAAACCCATAGAAGAAACCATATAATTAAGCAATTTAAACAGATGCTGCATACCACTGAAGTCCTTTATTTCTTCCATATCTGTAAATTGAATATTTATGAGTAGTTTAAAGATGTCTGCAAACTGTACATTTATAAATGTCTGTTTTTTCTATTTTACCCAATGTGCAGTAACTCATGTGGTTATGTCTGTGGAAACCCCTCCAGTTACTAGTATTGCTTAAACCACGAAAGTATTATTCTTGGCAGTCAGGTGGATTTCTGGACTCTGGAAGATTCTGTTTCGAGTGTTAGGATTCACTCTACAGTATTTACTCGCCCCGTGATGCTTAAATTGCTATAACAGAAGGTTGTGTTTATCCTCTGTGTTTGTAATCTCAAATCATCATGTTATAAGGATCCCGATATAATGCTGCACAGTTCGTAGAAGCCTGAAAAAAAAATAAGCTGAGCCATCAAATTCTGTCTGAGTATTTGGTGGGAGCCTGAGAACCATTCTTCTTCTTCATTGGAAATGGAAGCTACCTTGGAAAAGACTAGACACTGGGCTCCAGGAGGGTAGCAGCGCGACTACAAAGATTTGGTTTATTTTCTCACGTCTGCCAGCACGCTGACCTGATCCTCTCATTGCCATGGCTGCTGGCAGGGTCTGCTATCATGTCTGTAGTGGTACAGCCACATGCCATGTGTCTACCTAACTGTTTCGTAGAAACCATTTCCACTCCAGAGGAAGAGCAACAGTGCCCTAATGGGATTTTAGCATGGCCAGGAAGAGTGTCCATGTGGGGCTGCCCCAGCCAGTGTTTACAGGGGCCAGGCTTCGGGGCTGGATCTGGGTGGTGGCTTGTTGTCACGGTATCCTGTTGCTCACTACTAGTTTTGTCTATTTTCAATTCTGGGCTCACTATAGAGAGTGACTAGAGTCCAGATTTCTTTGTTTCTGAGCATGCAGCTGGGGCACATGATGGAAGGCGAGTTCTTTCCTTTCTCTTTTCACTGTTTATTTGGTCGATTAAACTAAATACTTAAGACAACCTTTTAAAATATGAGAGTCTGTAGTATTCCATTAGGGCCTAATACCTTTACACAAAGAAACCTTTGAACATGACTCATCAGGTTTTGTCCCACCACCGAGGATGAGTGAGTAGCTTAGGACCAGTCTTGAAGCATAGTGGGCCCCTTACCAAGGGCAGGTCATTCCCCTAAAAGCATAGTCCATAGATGTAGACATATCTCCAAAGTTGTATTTAGTAAATATGGAGTTTTTTTTCTGTGTCAGTCAGACTTCAATAAAGTGTTTAAGTAAAAATGTAAGGTTCTGAGCAGTCTTTGTCGTCTCATCATGGTCAGAATGCACTTCATGTCACACAGGTGGCCTCTGCCATTTATTAGGTACCTGCTTGATGTTAGGCATCTCTGCTCAGTCTCTATGTATTCATTCAGGTCTTATCCAGTGAGGAAATAGCACACACTTTTCACTTACAAGGAAGAAAACTGGGGTTTAGAGAGATGGAATGACTTACCCAAGTCATATAGTATGGCAGGGTCAGACCTAGGGTGGAGTCAAGACTTACTTGCTTCAACACATGTGTTCTCTGCCATCATACTTAGAAACTTTGCTGATGAGGACCCTTTATTAGAGAACAACACAGCTGAACTGATCTCAGTATAGATAGGCAGAACTTTGCCCTCCCACTCTAGGTACCACCACAGACATACCCTTCCATTCTTTTCTCCTGTGGAAGAACCACAGGGACTCCAGCCACTTGTGAAGTCTTGGAGCACCTAGAGTCAATGACTCTTTTTATTGATTGGGATCTTTTTTTCTTTCTGAAAGTATTTCAGTCTTTTTAGGTATTTATCTAGCCTCGTCATATACTTCTAGCACCTTATATTCAAGAACCATATCTCTTCTATTTTTGGTTTTCAAAAATAATATAGTTGCTCAATAAGTATTTATTTCATGTAAGAGTAAATAAGAACTACAACCTTGTACAACTTGTAATTTTAGGCCTTTTTCTATTTTAGTTGGTCCATAGGTATTGGATTGTAATGGATTATTAAAGAAAACCAGAATTTTTTTGTTATTTATTTATTTATTTATTTATTTATTTATTTATTTATGAGCGACAGAGAGAGAGAGAGAGAGAGAGAGAGAGAGAGAGAGAGGCAGATAGGTAGAGAATGGGCACACCAGGGCCTCTAGCCACTGCAAAAGAACTCCAAATGTATGCACCACCTTGTGCATCTGGCTTACGTGGGTCCTGGGGAATCAGGCCTTGAAACCAGGGTACTTAGGCTTCGCGGGCAAGCTCTTAACCACTAAGCCATCTCTCCAGGCCCGAAAACCAGAATATTTTATAACTCACATCTAAATTTTTGGAGACAACATGGGGGGGGCAGCCAATGTGAGCAAAATCTCCCAGGAAGTCATGATTAAGGCACTGTACCAGGCTCAGTACCAGACTCCCCTATTCCAGTGTCCAGTCCCTTTTATTCAAGTAATCTCATTGGCCAGGCAAAATATACTATCCCCTGTTTTACTGTACCAGGCTACCACACATTACATTACTTTTATCTTGCATTTGCAGAAATGATGGTAATTAAAATGCTTATCCCATAAGAACACGTTTGTTTACAATTCTGAAGAGATTTTGCTCTTTAAAACCCAAGGATTAGTAAGAGATAAGGCAGTGTAAATAAGACCGCAGTCAGATCCTTCAGGAAAGCTACTGCTGATTAGATTTTTTTCATTGCTAATCTAATGTTATTTTACTGTTCACACATAACAAAAGGCCATTAATAGGAATATGTCACAAAAGTCACATTAATTATGTCATTTGAGAATCATATGATGGATTTATCTTATACTTGTCGCATTAATGAAATATGACTCTGGTTTTTATTTCGCATACATATGTATTTTTTACCGTATGAAGTGATGGGCCTCATTGCGACATTTTCATGTCTATGTCCTGGCTTTGTTTGTATTTGTCCCCTTTTTCTGTGTTCCCCAGAATCTGGTTTCTTAAATGACTTCTCTGATGGGGCTTTGCATAAAAAGCATGTTCAGATGCTCACTTGTGAGGATTATTTGTCTTGTAACAGCTTATCACTTTGATGAAAGAGTGCATTTCAGATCCTTTCACTGAATCTGTCATGCAGTATTTAGCGTTTGAATTAGGAGGTTAAGTCTCAGATCTTAATACAGCTCTATTTCAGTGTTTTGTGTGTTGGTCACTTGTTTGGATGTGATGCAATAGATGTCACTGTGCCATTCATCTTGGACCACAGTGTGTTTAGTAGTATAAAATCAGACCTAAAACACAAGTCGTGTGGGCAAAAGTACTTACTTAGAGAAGTCTTGGACATTTCATGATTGCAGTTTGTCCACAGGCCCATGGTGAACACCACTCCCAGGTGAATGCAACCTGGAGAGACGGGTTGTGGTGCTGGTATCCCCCTTGACTCATGTCCTTGGGCAAGCTGTTTAATCTCTCACATCTGACTCCCCACTGTTAGAGTTTAGCACCTCATTATCGCTTGCTGGATCCATTTCAAATGACATCCTAATGATGGCCTCCTTTTTGTCTGCTTTCCCCTTCTTATTCCTTCCAAGTAATTACTGAAAAGACACACATCTGCTCACATTACTGACCTTGTTAAAGCCCTGCTGTCCGTCTCTCCATGGTCTGGTCGAGGTCAGCAGTGGGATAAAGCACATCCTGGGCCAGCAGGGGTGGGAGGCTGTACCAGAGAGTGATGCAGGCTGTTACTTGCTCCGAGGCCAGAGGGCTCTTGTGCTCATGCATCGTGACACCAGGCATTCGTTCACCTTCAGTGTGTTGCGGCATAGTGTAGCTTCCATCATAAAAGCTGTGCCTTAAGCAATTAATTTTATTGAAAGAAGATTAAAGCTGTAGTTTGGATTATATTGTGGTGGATAGAACGGGCTCTGAAGCTAGACGTCTGTGTCACCATTCTAGCCCCACTTCATAGTAGCTTGTAGCCAAAGTTTGTAACCTTAATTTTATCATGTGTGTCTGTGTGTGAGAGATATGTTTGTATGTAGTGGAAGGGAGGCATGTGTATTTTATGGCACTTGTGTGGAGGTCAGTGGACAACCTCAGGTATTGACCACCTTCCATCTTTATGTGTGTGAGAGATGTGTTTGTGTACAGTGGGAGGGAGGCATGTGCTTCCTATGGCACATGTGTGTATGTATGTGAGAGATGTGTTTGTGTATGGTGGGAAGGAGGCATGTGCACTCTATGGCACATGTGTGTATGTACATGAGAGATGTGTTTGTATATGGTGGGAAGGAGGCATGTGCACTCTATGGCACATGTGTATGTACGTGAGAGATGTGTTTGTGCATGGTGGGAAGGAGGCATGTGAACTCTATGGCACATGTGTGTATGTATGTGAGAGATGTGTTTGTGCATGGTGTGAAGGAGGCATGTGCACTCTATGGCACATGTGTGTATGGGTTTGTGCATGGTGGGAAGGAGGCATGTGCACTCTATGGCACATGTGTGTATGTACGTGAGAGATGTGTTTGTGCATGGTGTGAAGGAGGCATGTGCACTCTATGGCACATGTGTGTATGTACGTGAGAGATGTGTTTGTGCATGGTGGGAAGGAGGCATGTGCACTCTATGTCACATGTGTGTATGTGTGTTTGTGCATGGTGAGAGATGTGTTTGTGCATGGTGTGGAAGGAGGCATGTGTTTGTGCATGGTGGGAAGGAGGCATGGCACATGTGTGTATGTACGTGAGAGATGTGTTTGTGCATGGTGGGAAGGAGGCATGTGCACTCTATGGCACATGTGTGTATGTATGTGAGAGATGTGTTTGTGCATGGTGGGAAGGAGGCATGTGCACTCTATGGCACATGTGTGTATGTACATGAGAGATGTGTTTGTGCATGGTGTGAAGGAGGCATGTGCACTCTATGGCACATGTGTGTATGTATGTGAGAGATGTGTTTGTGCATGGTGGGAAGGAGGCATGTGCACTCTATGGCACATGTGTGTATGTACATGAGAGATGTGTTTGATGTGTTTCTATGGCATGGTGTGTATGTACATGAGAGATGTGTTTGTGCATGGTGGGAAGGAGGCTGTGCACTCTATGGCACATGTGTGTATGTGTACGTGAGAGATGTGTTTGTGCATGGTGGGAAGGAGGCATGTGCACTCTATGGCACATGTGTGTATGTATGTGAGAGATGTGTTTGTGCATGGTGAAGGAGGCATGTGTCTATGGCACATGTGTGTATGTATGTGAGAGATGTGTTTGTGCATGGTGGGAAGGAGGCATGTGCACTCTATGGCACATGTGTGTATGTACGTGAGAGATGTGTTTGTGCATGGTGGGAAGGAGGCATGTGCACTCTGGCACATGTGTGTATGTACGTGAGAGATGTGTTTGTGCATGGTGGGAAGGAGGCATGTGCACTCTATGGCACATGTGTGTATGTGAGATGTGTTTGTGCATGGTGGGAAGGAGGCATGTGCACTCTATGGCACATGTGTGTATGTACGTGAGAGATGTGTTTGTGCATGGTGGGAAGGAGGCATGTGCACTCTTGGCACATGTGTGTATGTACGTGAGAGATGTGTTTGTGCATGGTGGGAAGGAGGCATGTGCACTCTATGGCACATGTGTGTATGTACGTGAGAGATGTGTTTGTGCATGGTGGGAAGGAGGCATGTGCACTCTTGGCACATGTGTGTACATGTGTATGTTTGTGCATGGTGGGAAGGAGGCATGTGCACTCTATGGCACATGTGTGTATGTACGTGAGAGATGTGTTTGTGCATGGTGGGAAGGAGGCATGTGCACTCTATGGCACATGTGTGTATGTACGTGAGAGATGTGTTTGTGCATGGTGTGAAGGAGGCATGTGCACTCTATGACACATGTGTGTATGTACATGAGAGATGTGTTTGTGCATGGTGGGAAGGAGGCCTGTGCACTCTTGGCACATGTGTGGAGGTCAGAGGTCAACCTCAGGTACTTTCATCTGGTTTGAGGCGGGGTCTCCCTTTCACAGCCATTCCTGCCAGGCCTGTGAGCTTTGGGAGGTTTTCACGTGTCTGCCTTCCGTGTCACTGTAGGAAAGCTGCTCTGTAGATGCTCGCGCTCCCATTGGTTCTGGGGATCCAAACTCAGGTTTTCACCTTGTGCAGAAAGTGCCTTTACCCACTGAGACATCTCCCCAGCCCCTCAACTGTTTTTTAAAATATTTTATTTTTATTTATATTTATTAGAGAGAGAGGGGGGCAGGTATTCCAGGGCCTCTAGCCACTGAAAATTAACTCCATATTCATGTGCCATCTTGTACATCTGGCTTATATAGGTACTGGGGAATCGAACCTGGATCCTTGAGCTTTGCAGACAAGTGCTTTAACTGCTAAGTGATCTCTCTAGCCCTTTTAAAAATATTTTATTTTTATTTATTCTTGACTGTTTTTAATGTGAATGTCACCTAGTTCTTAGTATGACTTTGAGGCTAAAGTGCAAAAATACAAGGATTCTTGTCATCCAAGCAGTACTTACTATGCTTTTCCTTGTAGTAATGATACCCTGTAGCCTAGCATTGCCTAGAATGCCTTCTCATGCTCTTCTTAATTCCCCTTACATAGTCATTGCGCATACCGTTGGTCAGTCCTTTGATAAACAATCCTGTTGCCGGACATTCCCTCCTTTGGCCACAGTTACACAGGCCACAGTCCTGGTAGCTCCATACTGCAATGCCCAGTATGTTTGTCTCTACTACTTTATGGTTTTGAGGGCATTAGACAAGAGGAAGAGCTGAATGAATGAATGTTTGAATGACTGCTGTGGGCTGAGATGTTCAGTGATCTTTATCTAGTTGGCAAGACTCCTTGAATTGCCCATTACTGCGAGTGCCTGTCTTGCTAGATGATCTCTGTCCTTTCTTTTTTTACATGTTATTTATTTATTTATTTATTTATTTGAGAGAGAGAGAAAAAGGCAGAGATGGGGGCGGGGCAGGAGAGAATAGGCATGCCAGGGCCTCCAGCCACTACAAACGAACTCCAGACGCATGCACTCCCTTGTGCATCTGGCTTACGTGGGTCCTGGAAAATCGAACAGGGATCCTTGGCTTTTCAGGTAAGTGCCTTAACCACCAAGTCAGTTCTCCAGCCAGATCTCTGTCCTTTGTTACCCTCTCAGAATGTCACATTGGATAGAAGTGAGGGTAACTCTTATGGGGATTTCAATGTGAAATGTCCCCCCACCCACCCACCACAGGCTTATGCATTTAAATACTTAACCCCCAGCTGGTGGCACTATTTGGGAATGTGGTGAAACCTTGAGGAGATAGTCTTGTTGAAGAAAGTGAGTCACTGGGAGTGGGCCTTGAGGTGTTACAGCCATCCCCACTTGGTATTCTTTTCTTCCTGGCTAACGTGACAGTGTGATGCTGTCTTCCTGCTCCTACCATGCTGGAACTTCCCCTTGAAACTTTGAAACTTTAAGATGAAATAAATCCTTTACTCTTCTTCTGACTTCTTTTCCTGCTCCTCCTCCTCCTTCTTTTTTATTTATTTTATTTTATTTTTTTTGGAGAGAGAGAGAGAGAGAGAGAGAGAGAGAGAGAGAGAGAGAGAGGAATACAGAGCGCGCCAGCAGTGTCTCAGCTGCTGAGAACAAAATCCAGATGTGTGCGCCCCCCCGTGGGCAAGTGCGGCATTACGCCTTTGCGTCACTTTGCATCTGGCAAATATGGGATCTGGAGATTGTAACCGCTGGAGATTGGAACCAGCGTTCTTAGGCTTAGGAGGCAGGTGCCTTAACCCCTAAGCCATCTCTCCAGCCCTCCTCCTTCTTTTTTTTTTTTTTTTTTAAAAATACTTTATTTTTATTTGTTTATTTAAGAGAGAGAAAGAAAGAGGCAGACAGAGAGGGAGACAGAGAGAATAGGTGCACCAGGGCCTCCAGCCACTGCAAACTCCTGATGCATGTGCCACCTTGTGCATCTGACTTACGTGGGTCCTGGGGAATTGAACTGAGGTACTTTGGCTTTGCAGGCAAATGCCTTAACCCATTAAGCCATCTCTCCACGCCCCCTCCTTTTTTTGATGTAGAGTCTCATTCTATCTCAGGCTGACTTAGAGTTTTCACTATGTAGTCTCAGGCTGGCCTCAATTCACAGTGACCCTCCTACCTCTGCCTTCTAAGCGCTGGGATTAAAGGTATGTACCACTGCAACTGGGAGAGAGAGAGAGAGAGAGAGGGAGGGAGGTGTGGAGAGAGGGGGAATATGGGCGTGGTGTCAGGGCCTCCAGCTGCTGCAAACGAACTCTAGATGTATGCCACTTTATGCATCTGGCTTTATGTGGGTACTGGGGAATTGAACCCGGGTCATTAGGCTTTGCAGTCAAGTGCCTTAACTGCAAAGGCATCTCTCCAGCCCCAACCTTTCCTTCTTTAAGCTGCTTCTGGTCAGGTAATGAGAAAGTAACTGGTACAACTCATTAAAGGGATAATCTGAACCATGTAGCTATTAGAAATAAAGTCACACTCATGAACTGGTAGCTATATAACACTAAGCCTGTACGAAATGCCACCAAACTGTATACTTAAGGTAGGTAATTTTACCTTATGTGTCCCTCACCTCAGTGTTTAAAAGCTTTCAGAGCATCAGTGCCATGATTGTAAGCTAGCAGAGTGCATCTTTATTGTCCCTAAATGTATTTTTTATTCTGTAAAACAGATAGGGATTGGTCATCCATAGAGGGTCCAGGAATGTTGGAGAAGCTGGACACAGTTTAGAGACTTGATAAGAAGTGGAGGATGTCAGTGCTGAGGAAATGTGAACTGGCACCTTCACTGTTCAAGAGTAGCTAGTAAACATTGCCAGTGTGTGAGGCTGCAGAGTTTAATTGGCCCAGCTTCAAGCAAGGGCGCCAGAAGCCACCTTCGTTTTGCTAGTCAGTCACAGCAATGACACGCTGTGGAAAACAGAGTGGAAGCAAGAGAAAACCCGAAGTCCTGGCTGGTCCTTCCACAGTGAAGTCATTTTATCATTAATAACAATGTGAGTCTCAGCTTTAAGACTTTGTGTTTATTTTTTAAAAAATATTTATTTATTTGAGAGAGAGAGAGAGAGAGAGAGAGAGAGAGAGAGAGAGAGAATGAATGGGCACGTCAGGGCCTCCAGCCACTGCAAACGAACTCCAGATGCATCAGATGCATGCACCACCTTGTGCATCTGGCTTACAACAGTCCTGGGGAATTGAACTGGGGTCCTTAGGCTTCTCAGACAAACACCTTAACCGCTAAGCCATCTCTCCAGCCCTGTACTTATTGATTTTCTAAAACCTTGTAGGTTTATTGAAAGCTGTGAAAATTAAGCTGGTGTTCTAAACCTTCTTGTTGGTCCCACTTTTTAGGTTTTGGTAGCTAAGAGTTCTCATACTTTCATATGACCACTCTTGGGTAGCTGCATTTCTTTTTTGGCTTGCTTTGTCCATTAGACTATTCTGTTACAGTGGTCTGTCTTTGCTAGATTGAGTATTCTGTCTTTTTGCAAACCTTTTACAAAAAGTATAAATTTATAAGTTTCAACCTGTAACATGAATAGCATTTCTAGAAAAAGTACATGAAATAAGCTTGGTGATGAGTGTCAGTAGCATATAACTTCTTTTGCTGATAGATATCTCTCAATTTGGACTATTAAGAATGAAATTTCTCTAGCATACATCTGACATGTATGGCAATGTCCATTCATAAATTCTCCTGTTTCTCCAGCATCACATACTTTGTAGTAGGTAATATTTCAGACTCACATCATTTTGAAGGCTGAGACTTGTGGAAGCACAGACATCAAGACAAGTCAGAGTTGTGACACAGTTAACATGTAGAATGAGGGCCCACAGGGTTTGGGAGCCATAAGGTCATTGTGGGAATTCATTGTGTTTGGACACACACTCTCCCAAACATGCATTATACAGATGTGATTGAACCTAGGAAGGCAGTGGAAGGGGGAATCCACAAGAAGGGCTTGCTTTATACTGTGGAATTATTTTGTTATAGCCCTAAATTGCTATAAAAATTTATTAGTTTTTCATTGATGAATATTCCTTATTGTGATTTGTTCATTGTTTTAAGGAAAATAAAACATATTACTTTTTCATTAATAATTTTAGAGTACAAAATAATGGGCTTAATTATGGCATCTTAATACATGTATATTATTGTATCTTGTTCATATTTGTACCCCCAATTCTCCTGATAGGTCCTCTCCTGCTTTCATTTTATATTTATATATACATTTATATAATTATGAATATATGCTTAAATCTAGATTCTGTATATGAGGGAAAACATGTACTATGTTGTCTGAGTCTGGCTTATTTCATTTAACACGATGATCTCCTGTTCATTTTCCTGAAATGACATGATATCCTTCTTTATGGCGGAATAAAACTTGACTGTGTATATGTACCACCTTTTCTGTATTCATTCATCTGTTGGTAGGCTTCTTGACTGGGTCTGTGTTTTGGCTGTTGTGAATAGTAGAGCAGTAAACATGGATGTACAGGTATCTCTGTGGAATACTGACTTAGTGTCCTTTGGGTATATGCCCAGGAATGGTATATTGGGTCATATGGTAGTTTTAGTTTTCTTTTTCTTTTTTAATGAGGGGCTTCCATCCTGATTTCCACAGTGAATGTACCAATTTACATTTCTACCAGCAGGTTATAACTATTCCTCTTTCCTCACATTTTCACCAGCATCTGTTGTCACTTGTTTTCTTATAGTACCCATTCTGATTGCAATGAGATAGAATCTCAATATAGTTTTAAATTGTTTTTCCCTGATGACTAAAGATATCAAACATATTTCTAAATATTTATTGTCTATTTGTATTCCTTGTTTTGAGAACTGTCCAATTCATTTGCTCATTTACTGATTGAAATAATTGTGCATTTAATATTTTGAGCCATGTATAGATTCTGGATGTCAGATATATAATTGGCAAAGATTTCCCTCCCATTCTTTAGGATGTGTCTTCACTGTCAATTGTTTCCTTTGTTGTGCAAAAGCTTTTAAAAATTTTTTTAAATTTTTTATTTAATTAATTAATTTATTTGCAAGCAGAGAGAAAGAGAGAGAGAGAGACAAGACAGAGAGAATGGGTGTGCCAGGGCCTCTAGCCACTGCAAATGAACTCCAGATGCACATGCCCCCTTGTACACCTGGCTTACGTGGATACTGGGGAATCGAACCTGGGTCCTTTGGCTTCGCAAGCAAATGTCATAACTGTTAAGCCATTTCTCCAGCCCCAAAAGTTTTTTTTGTTTTTGTTGTTGTTTTTTTGAGGTAGGGTCTCACTCTGGCCCAGGCTGACCTGGAATTCACTATGTAGTCTCAGGGTGGCCTTGAATTCACGGCTATCCTTCTACCTCTGCCTCCTGAGTTCTGGGATTAAAGGCATGTGTCACCATGCCCGGCTCCAAAAGCTTTTTTTTTTTTTTTTTAAAGTTTTTTAAAAAATTTATTTATTTGAGAGAGGGAGAGGTGAATAGAGAGAGAATGAACATGCCAGGGCCTCCAACCACTTCAAATGAACTTCAGATACATATGCCACCTTGTGTATCTGGCTTACATGGGTACTGGGGAATCAAACCTTGGTCCTTAGCTTTGCAAGCAAATGCCTTAACTGCTAAGACATCTCACCATCCCATTTTATAAAGTTAAAAAATATTTGTATTCATTTATTTGCAAGGAGAGAGAGAGAGAGAGAGAGAGAGAGAGAGAGAGAGAGATATGGATATGGGCATACCAGAGCTGCTAGCCACTGCACATCAATTTCAGATGCATGTGTCACCTTGTGAATCTGGCTTTCCGTGGGTAATGGGTAATTGAACCTGGGTTGTTAAGCTTTGCAGGCAAGCATCTTAACTACTGAGCCATCCCCCCAGCCCAGCAAAAGCCTTTTTTTTTTTTTTTTTTTTTTTTTTGGTTTTGCGAGATAGGGTCTCACTCTGGCCCAGGCTGACCTGGAATTAACTATGTAGTCTCAGGGTGGCCTTGAACTCACGGTGATCCTCCTACCTCTGCCTCCCGAGTGCTGGGATTAAAGGCGTGTGCCACCACACCTGGCACAAAAGCTTTTTAATTCCATGAAATCTCATTTGTCAACTTTTGGAATCATTTCCTGAGCTACTGGGAGAACTTTTCTTCTTTTTCTTCTTTTTTTTTATTTCAGGATAGGGTCTTACTCTAGCTCAGGCTGACCTGGAATTGGAATGTTTCCCTCCAGAAGTTTCAAAGTTTCAGGTCTTTCATTAATTAAGCTTTTTGATCTAGTTTGAATTGACTTTTGTGTAGGGTAAGACATATGGATCAAGTTTCATTGTTCTACATCTGGATATCTAGTTTTCCCAGCTCCATTTGTTGAAGAGTGCTGTCTTTCTCCAGTGTACTTTTGACAGCTTTGTCAAAAATTAGATATGTGAGCCTGGTGTGGTGGTGCACGCCTTTAACCCAGCATTCAGGAGGCCGAGGTAGGAGGATCACTGTGAGTTCTAGGCCACCCTGAGACTACATAGTGAATTCCACATCAGCCTGGGCTAGAGTGAAACCCTACCTCAAAAAACAAAACAAAACAAAACAAAAATGATAATAAAATTTTAAAAAATAAATAAAGAAAAGAAAAATTAAAAAAATTAGATATGTGAGTTTATTTTTGGATCCTCCCTGTTATTGTTCTAGCTGTCTGTTTTTGTACTAGTACCATATTGTTTTTTTATCATTGCCTTGTAATATAATTTGAACTCAGACATGGCAATTATTCTAACATTGCTGTTTCTATTTAGGTTCACTTTCATTATTATGGATATTTTTTGGTTCAATGTGAATTTTTGGCTTGAAAAACACAATATTTTACATTGGAAAGTAGATTAAATGATAGCTAGGAACTTTAATGGTCTGTTATTCATTCATTGCTTAAACAATTGGTTGTTAGCCTATTTTATATTCTTCAAATTTATGAGTGAACATGACTTGAATGCATGCACACATACTTTTTCAGGATTATACTAGATCTAGAATCTGAAAAGTTGTTCTACTTCCAGATATATTAGATATTTAGGGAGAGCTATGTCTATGGGATAGAAATTGTCAGGCATAAATAGGAGTGTTAGAGGATGCGGGATGTAGCACAGTAGCAAGGTCGGTAGAATGATTGCCTAGTATGGAAAAAGCCCCAAGTTTGATTTCCAGCACTGTATAAACTGGGTGTGGTGATACATACCTGTAATCCCAGAACTAGGAGGTGGAGATAGTAAGACCAGGAGTTCTAAGTCATCCTTAGCTACATAGCAAGTTCAAGGGCAACCTGGGCAACATGAGACACTGTCTCACAATACCCCCACTCCCCCCCAAAAGAAAAAAAATCCTTAACATTTGTTCGGTTTTTATACTTTCTGGTTTTAGGCTGTGTACTAGTTGAGGCAGTGATCTTTTGGCAGGTGAACAATATTTACTATCCTTTAATCACCCAAGGTTAGGTACATCTCAAGTTATGTTATCACAGGTCTGGAAAGCATTTTGAATGATATCAGTATACCTCTGGTGTATTCTTTTGTCTGACTTTGTTTTGGTACATCTGATTTAGCTTCCCTCCCCCCAGCAATAACTTATTCAGGCATACATATAATACAAACCATGCAGTATTGGGCTGAGTAGTGAGAGCCTATAGTCCCAGCTACTCAGGAGGCTAAGGTAGGAGATTTGACAGAACCCAGCGGTTCAAGCCCAGCCTTGGTGTTACAGTTACTTTCTTGTTGCTGGGACTAAACACCAGACCAGAAGCAACTGATAGGAGGAAAAATTTTATTTCAGCTTATTGTTTCAAGAGGAAGTTTCATAATGGTAGGGAAAGCATGACATTAGGAGAGGCTGGGCATCACATTTTGCCATAGAAACTGGGAGGTAGCAGTAAGAGTAAGCTAGTGCTGAACACTAGTAGGCTGGACCTATAACCCAGTGACACACCTCCTCCAGCAAGGCTCTACCTCCCAAAGGCTCCTCCAGCTGGAGATTGAGTTTGAGGCTTAATCATAGACACATGAGGCTCTGGGGAACATTTTACCTCCAGACTTCCACACTGAGCAATATTCCAAGACTGTTCAAACAATAAAATCAGAAGGAACACCCATATTCAGTGCATATATGTTTAAAATTGTAATGTCCTCAAGTTGGATTGTTCCCTTAATCAGTATAATGTGGCCTTCTTTATCTCTTCTGACTAATGTTGGTTCAAGTTTGTCTTGTTCATTGTTACCACAGTGATACCAGCTTATTTCCTAAGCCTATTTGCTTGAAATATCATTTTCCATCCTTATACCTTAAGGAAGCTTCTGTCTGCTATGGAGAGATATGTTTCTATTTTTTTAAACTTTCTTATTGCTGGCTTCCATAATTATACCCTGTTTATTCCCTCCCCACCCACAGAGATATGTTTCTTGTAGGCAACAAAGAATGATCCTTCCTTTTAATACATTTTACTAGTCTGTTTATTTTTTTTTTTTGAGAGAGAGGGACAGAGAATGGGCACGTCAGCAGCCTCTCAGCCTCTGTGAATGAATTCCAGATGCGTGCGCCTCCTTGTGGGCAAGTGTGGCATTGTGCCCTTGCGTCACTTTACATCTGGCTAAATGTGGGACTTGGAGAATCTAACCAGGCATTCCTAGGTTTGGTAGGCAGGCGCCTTAACTGCTAAGCCATCTCTCCAGCCTAGTCTGTGTCTTTTAAAAAAAATTTATTGATTTATTTGAGAGAGTGAGAGAGGGAAAGAGGCAGAGAGAGAGAGAGAGAGAGAGAGAGAGAGAGAGAGAGAGATGGGTGCACCAGGGCCTCTAGCCACTGCAAACAAACTCCAGACACATGTGCCACCTTGTGCATCTGGCTTACATGGGTCCTGGAGAATTGAACCAAGGCCCTTTGTCTTTTCAGGCAAACACCTTAACCACTAAGCCATCTCTCCAGCCCCTAGTCTCTGTCTTTTGATAGGGGATTGGGATCACTTATATTCAGAGTTGTTATTGAAAGGAGTGTCTTATTTCCTGTCACTCTTGTTGATTTTGCAGTGCTTAGTGTCATCCTATTTCTCCCTTGCTTTAAATATTATTCATGTATGGTTTATTCTTTCCTGTGGCTTCATGGATGGGCTTTTCCTTCTCCTCATTACAAAGTGGTCCTTCACATGTTTTCTGTAGGTTTGGCTTAGAGGTCACGAATTCCTCTAGCCTATGTTTATCATGGGAAGTTCTTATTTCTTCATTGATTATGACAGATAGCTTTGCTGGGTATAGTAACTGGGTTGGTAGTTGTTGTCTTTCAGAACTTGAAACACGTTCTATGCTCTCCTGGCTTTTCTGTTGAGCAATCTGTTGTTATTTGGATGGGCCTGCCTTTATAAGTGACTAAGTGCTTCTCTCTTGCTGGTTTCACTATACTTCCATTGGTCTGTATATTTAGTAGTTATGATATGATGAGGGGAGGTTCTTTTTATTTATTTATTTTCATGGTGAGTAAGAAAGAGTGAGAGCGAGAGCAAGAGAGAGGGAGAGAGAGAGAGAGACAATGGGCACACCAGGGCCTGTAGCCACTGTATACAAACTCCAGGTGTATGTGCCACTTTGTGAATCTGGCTTTATGTGGGCACTGGGGAATCAAACCCCAATTTGTTAGGCTTTACAGGTGAGTGCCTTAACTGCTGAACCATCTCCCTAGCCCTTGGAGACATTCTTTTCTGGTCTTGTCTATTTGATGTTCTAAATGCCTCCTATGTTGGTATTGACATCTTTCCCCCTAAATTTGGGAAATGTTCTATGACTTTGTTGACAATACTTACTATGCCTTTTCTCTCTATTCCCCAATGGTTAGATTTGACCTCTTCATAGTGTCCTGAATGTCTTCAAAGTTCTGCTTATACCTTTTTAAATTTATTTTATTTTATTTTATTTTTTTTGAGGTAAGGTCTCACTCTAGCCCAGGCTGACCTGGAATTCACTCTGCAATTTCAGGGTGATCTTGAATTCACAGCGATCCTCCTACCTCTGCCTCCTGAGTGCTGGGATTAAAGGCGTGTGCCACCATGCCCAGCTTTCATACCTTCTTATTAATTCATCTTTCTCCTTGTTGATACATTCCAAATCCTCTCACCTTGTCTTAAAGCTCATATTCTGTCCTCTCCTTGGTCCATTCTATTGGTGAGACTTTCTATGGAGTTTTAAAATTTGATTTACTATATTTTTAATTTTAAGTATTTCAGATTGGATTTTCTTTTGTATGTCTATTTCCTTACTCATATTTTGTATTGACCTTCTTATTTCACTCAGCAGATTTTCCATGTTCTCTTGGGATTCCTTCAGGATTTTGTTTTCTTCTTTGATTCCTTTTATTTCTTTGAGTATACTTATAATTATTCTTTTGAATTCTCTGTCTGGCATTTGGTCCAATTCTCTCTCACTGGAGGCCATTACAGTGGGAATCATAATTTTTAGAGGGGTTATATTGCCTTGAATTTTCTATATGTTTCTTAAATTGCTGCATTGGGATTTTTCTCATGTGGGGTTATTTCATTGCTTCTCTGCAGGGATCTCACCTGGCTTAATAAGTTCCTTTTCAGATCTTGACTGTTGCTAAAAAGTATATTGTGTGATCATGCCTCTTCTTCCCCACAGCTTTCTTTGGTATGGCTCCCATTCTGCCTTCTTACCGAAGGCTACTTACTTTTATTTTGAAGATTGCCCAGGTTGGCTCTAAAATCCTGAGCTCAAGCAACTCTTTGCCTTAGCCTCATGAGTGGCTGAGGGCACAGGTATGAGCACCTGCTCATAACTTTATTTTTCTAAAAGTCATTTGCTTTGATGCTTTCAAAGGCCATACCAGAATGCAGCCACGGTAGTAGCATTTGTTCTGTGCTTCTTAGCTTTGCTGGCCCTTCACAGAAGGGATAAGAAAGGAGTTCCATGTAAACCCTTGACTTGGATGGCAGGGGGGGATCATGAAAGGTGAGGGTCATATCCACTGAGGAGCTTGGTTAGAGGTAGAAATGGGGCCACTTTGGAAAGGACCTTGGTAGGTGAGGAACATCATTAAGGAGGGTCTGCCATTCTATGGACAGGACAAGAAGACACAGAAGTGGAGGTAGACAGGATGTTGACCGCAAGTTCCACATCCTTCAGAGCATCAAGGGAGGACAAGCTCTAGAAAGGGACCTAGAAGAAGGGAAGAAAAATTAATGATGATTCTCAGTAAATAATGTGTGCAAAACAAGCAGCTCTTGTCAGTTCACAGAAGTATGAGCAGAATCTCATCAATAAGTAGATCATTATCCAAATATACTGTCACTGTTCTAATTATTTCTCAAGCTATCTGTGGTTCTCAAGAAACTTTAATGAACCATGAAAATGCTACCTCATTTGTAGTGTTTATGAAACAATTTAAATAACTGGGCTATTGTGGAACCAGTGTTTCCCCTAAATAACTGTAACTGTGGGCAAATTGTCCATGCTAATTTTGGCAAAACTCTATGACTTAAATTTTTTAAAGTGAGCCTGTGATATATGTTTATATTCCCTCATATTAGACCAAGAATGGATGTGTGGATGTATGAATATGTAAATGAAAGCTAAATTTTAAAGTATTTTAAATCTATAGAATATACTATGGAATATACAAATGTTTGTTGAAATAGATGATAATGTGGAGAACCACCTTATTTATTTATTTTCTTATTTAAAAATTAAGCATAAAAATTCTAACCTTAAATTACAGGTTCCTATGTGAAAATACGCATAAAAAGCATAGTTAACTTTTACACTGGCCTTGGCTGGGCTCAGTGGTAGAGCTCTTGCTACATCTACATGGTCCTGTTTTCAATCCCCAGGACTGAAATAATGAATTCATACTAACCAAATACTCCAGGGAAGGTGTCTAGGCACAGAAGTTTATATTCTCACCATAGATTGGCTTTAAACATTAATATAAATATGTATAGTTTTTATAAATAAAACCAAGTATTTATTTATATTCTCTAATCTTTTGGAGACTGCTTCAATGATAGGTTTTTATTTTATTTTATTTTATTTTTATTTATTTATTTATTTATTTATTTATTTATTTATTTTTTGGTTTTGCAAGGTAGGGTCTCACTCTGGTCCAGGCTGACCTGGAATTAACTATGTAGTCTCAGGGTGGCCTCGAACTCTCGGCGATCCTCCTACCTCTGCCTCCCAAGTGCTGGGATTAAAGGCATGCGCCACCATGCCTGGCTAATGATAGGTTTTTAAATGGGAGCAATTTAAAAGTCAAACTTATCAGAAATGATCATCTTATTAAATATTTGCTATGGTTGCAAGAGATGAGAATCTAAATAAAATACATGTCTTAGCTTATGGTAGGTATAGAAGAGAGCACAGACAAGTGTATATACTTGAAATGTGAAGTGGTTGCCTGTGCTAGGCACCACCCGAGGGGAGGGGCAGAAGAGTGCTGAAGGGAGAAGTCATAACTGCATCCAGAGGGAGGAGAGGAAGGGCTTGGAGTTGGGGGTAGAAATGCATAGACCAAGTGTCCTCAGGGTGGGGTAGTACTTCAAACATACTTGAAGAGTTGGCTGAATTTTACTAGGTAGCGATAAGGCTGGTCCAGGTGGTGAGAGTAATGTAGGGAAAGGCAAGCTCTGGGCATGGTTTTCGTGATGGTGAGGAACCCCAGTTTGGCTGGAGAATCGATATCAGATGCCAGCTGAAATCCAGACAGTAATTGGCCCCAAAGATGGTGAAATTAGGTTTTCACATGCTTATTCTCCTCTTAATGCCCAGTGAGTAACTGGTTTTTCTCACATTTTCCTATTAAAGAAAAATGAAAAACTGAGTAGGCTGCAAATGGTGGCGTTTTTTTTTTTGGCTCTGCAAGGACTTTTATTAATACTGCAGCAGCTGTTGACGTGTTTTCCATGATTGCCCCATGCATATCAGAATGCTCATCCTTATTGTTTCATGCAGAAGCCCACATTTGATTCAAGTTTGCCTTTGAACGTTTGCCACTTTCATTTGGTTCATACTCCTCTGGGTAAGATTACTTACCTGATGAGGGGATATCATCAATTTGGACTTCCAACCTCTTCCAACTTCAGAATGCCATCTCTTTACTACATGTATTATGTAGTCCCCACAATCAGTTTGGATCTGTAGCACAATTCACAAAGCAACAATCTCTCCTGTATTTCCAAATAAAGTATTTGAAAGGGATGATATTTGCAGAATGTGCCATAATGGTAAATTTAGAGTACAAGATAATTACTTGTAATTATGGCAATTTCTGTAAGGGAAATCATCTTAATTTGTTCCCACTAAGAAATAGAATTGCTCTACTCATAGCATTTGAATCTTTTTAGGAGATTAATGTCGTGTGCCTTCATTACTTTGAATGGACATTACATCTTTTCACTGCATCTGAAATTACCCCTCTAATGCATGCTTCTGTTTGAATTTCTGTTAAATGCAGTCTTCATTAAAAAAAATCATATTCCAGAGCTCTTGTTGGAGAGAACTTACACATCCATCCTAGGAGAATAATATATCTCCACTAGAAGCCTAAGCCTACAAAGAAGTCACCAAACAAAAAAAAAGTCATAGTGTGTATGTGTGGTGAAAGGATTCTTCAATCCATCCTCCGAGTTTCCCCCTGTCCTGCCATTCGCTGGAGACTTTGAAATTTAGATAGCCTTTAGGCTGGTGGTAATTTCTGTGGATTAAAAGGAATGCTGTCTCTCTGGGCATTTTTGTGGAGGTAGAATTCTAACAACTTCTTAATTTTTAAGTATTTAATTATGCCATTTGGGAGAGGTAACCTGCATGTAGGATAAGACAAAGAAATTGGAGTGGAAAGAATGGGCTCACAATAGATAGAATACAATTAACTGGGCTCTCTTTTAGAAGAAACAAGGGCCATGTGTGTAGATAGGTGATGAGGACATCAGCACAGAGGACTCACTATGAGGCTACAGCTGTCCACAGAGTGCATGGCATCCGAGCCGCCGAGGATCTTAAAAAACCAACTCGAGTTTTTTCAGTCAGCATTTATTTCTTCTCATTGTGTACTCTTTTTGCTCTTCTGCAGTGAGTTAGTTGTGCTACTATGTCATGCTAAAACTCTTGTCTCTTCTGATGCTAGGTGCCATGCTTCTTGGGTGAAGACACTGCTGTGTTTGGGCTCTGGTGTGTGTGGGGGGACTGTGTGCTTTGGCCATGGGCTTTCAGCACCAGTCAGGAGCCATAGCTTTTATGTGGGATCAGGCAGAGCTTGGGAGGCACAAAAGCTTCAAACAACTCAAGAGTTCTTTGAAGAGCACCGCCCCTTCTACTAAGGTCTAAATTTGTAGTCAAACGCGGATGAATGGACTGAATAATGACTCCAGCATGCGTTCATTGGAGGTCTTACTATGTGCCAGATGCTAGCTATTTATATCATAAAGTGTAAGACAACTGAGTAGCTCTGATGGTGGTTCTGCTTCTTTAAGGTTTGGGATTCTTCATTTTGCTGAATTGAAGAGAGCCCGCTCATTTTCTAAGTACAAGCTGTCTAATAATTTATGAAGTGTTAGACCTCAGGCATGCAGATTCAGGTATCACATGATTCCCCATTCTTAAGGAGCTTATAGTCTAGACAGGAAGCCAGATGAGAAAATGAATTACTGTAACACAATATGATAGCATGGGTGCCACATGCAGGATGCTGCGGATTGGTGGAGAGCAGGAGAAAGGAAGCAGTGGAGGTGATCTGAACTAAGCGCCAAGCTCTGTCCAGAAGTTGCCCAGGCTCGTGCATTTCTAGAACGTGCACTTGGTCATCATTTGTCCCTTGATTTTCAGGAGGAATCAGTGTAAAAATCAGTAAAAGAGGGTGTGCCATTTGGAATTTCTTTGTTATTTCCCTGGTATGGAGTTGCTTGTTGCTCAGAGCTTGGTTTCCTTGTAAGCGCTGTTGTACTTAGTGAGTCTTCTGCTTACTCACCTCTGATTAGTTCCCGCAGCTGGCTTAATGGAGATTGACTCACCCTTATCCAAAATGCCTGGGACCAGAAAAGTTTTGGGTTTGGGGCTCTTTCAGATTTTGGAATACTTGCATATTTATCATGAGATATCTTGAAAGTGGGACTGAAGTCCAACCACAGTTCATTTATGTTTCATATACACCTCATATCCATAGCCAGAAGGATCTTTCACATCCCTTCTTGTATACCTGCATTTTAACTGGGACCGTTTGTGAGTTCAGGTGTGGGACTTTCCAGCGGTGGCATAATGTTGGTCACATGATCTCACAGAACTTGAGATTTTTAGAGCATTTGAATTTTTTTTTTAAATTGGGAATGCTTGGCCTATAAAATGAATGTCCCTCTATTTTTTTTTTTTTATTTACAAGAGAGATAGAGAGAGTGAGATAGCAAGAGCAAGAGTCAGTGAGTGAGTGAAAGAGAAAAAAAGGGTGAATTGGAGTGCCAGGGCCTTAGCCACTGAAATGAAGTCCAGATGCGTGCGCCTTGTGCACATGTGCGCCTGTGCACGTGCATCACTTGGTGCATCTGGCTTATGTGGATTCTAGGGAGTTGAACCTGGGTCCTTAGGCTTCACAGGCAAGCACCTAACTGCTAAACTATCTCTCCAGCCCTAATTTCTTTTTTCTTGTGGCACATTATCCATCTTTCCCCCAATAGTTTAGTTATGTAAAACTTTTTTTTTTTTTGGAGAGAGACAGAGAAAGGGAGAGGAAGACAGAGATGGGCGTGCCAGCAGCCTCTTAGCTGCTGTGAATGAAATCCAGATGCGTGTGCCCCCTTGTGGTCAAGTGTGGCATTGAGCCCTTGTGTCACTTTGCATCTGGCTAAACGTGGGACCTGGAGATTGGAACCGCTGGAGATTGGAACCAGCGTTCTTAGGCTTAGGAGGCAGGGGCCTTAAACGCTAAGCCATCTTTCCAGCCCAAGTTATGTAAAACTTTTTTTTTTTTTTTTGGTTTTTCGAGGTAGGGTCTCACTCTGGCCCAGGCTGACCTGGAATTAACTGTGTAGTCTCAGGGTGGCCTTGAACTCACGGCGATCCTCCTACCTCTGCCTCCCGAGTGCTGGGATTAAAGGCGTGCGCCACCACACCCGGCTTATGTAAAACTTTTGAATACATAGTACACATATTAGTTTTGCTTTTTAAGTTCAGGAAAGTTGTTCTGTTTTTTTTTTTAATTAAAAGTATATTTTATTTATTTATTTGAGAGAGAGAGAGAAAGAGGTAGAGAGAGAGAATGGGTGTGCCAGGGCCTCCAGCCACTGCAAACAAACTCCAGACGTATGCGCCTCCTTGTGCAGCTGGCTTACGTGGGTCCTGGGGAATCAAACCAGGGTCCTTTGGCTTTCCAGGCAAATGCCTTAACTGCTAAGCCATCTTCTCCAGCCCTGCTTTTTTCTTTCTTAAAAAAGATTTTTATTGCCAGGCATGGTGGCACACGCCTTTAATCCCAGCACTCGGGAGGCAGAGGTAGGAGGATCGCTGTAAGTTCAAGGCCACCCTGAGACTACATAGTGAATTCCAGGTCAGCCTGGCTAGACTGAGACCCTACCTTGAAAATAGAAAAAAAAATTTATTTATTTATTTATTTATTTACAGGGAGGGAGGAGGACAGAAATAGAGAGAGAGAGAGGGAAGGAGAGAATCAATGGGTGCCCCAGGGCCTCCAGTTGCTGCAAACGAACTCTAGATGCATGCACCACTTTGTGCATCAGGATTTACATGAGTACTAGGGAATTGAACCCCGGTGTTAGGCTTTGCAGGCAAGCACCTTAACCACTGAGCAATCTCTCCAGCCCCAGGAATGTAGTTCTTAAACCATGTTCCATAAGATTCTCTGAAGAAGAAACAATTCTACTGTTGAAATGTTTAGAAGAGGTCTATACCCTGTCTTCCTCTTACAGAGTAGTTAGGCTCATTGTGAGGGTTCTGAGGGGCCCTGAAGAGAGGCTTCTTAACTTGTCTTCACCTAGGTGCTTCTCCAGTATGACTTCTTTGGTAACACAGACACATGCGGGTTTGGATTAGATGTGAAAATGCAGGGGCTGAGGAGAGTGCTCCTTTGCCAGTGCTTGCTGCACAAACATGAGGAGCTGAATTTGGATCCCCAGAACTCATGCAAAATGGTGGGTAGCATGGCAGCCTGCATGGGTTGGGAGGTGGAGACTAGGGATCCTCAGAGCAAGTGGTGTAGTGAGACTAGCTGAATGGGTGAACCCGAGTTCAAGTGAGAGATGCTGCCTCAGGAAATAAAGAGGAGAGTGATTGAGAAAGGCCAATGACATCAACCTCTGGCCTCCACATACCTCCACACCCACACAGACATGAACACACAGACATACATACATGTACACCACAACATACATGCAAAAAAGAAAAGAGAATGTGCATATGTAGTCAATATAGAAATATTCTCTTTATGTGGCCAAAATTAATGGGAAAGAAATAGAAGAAAGGAGGCAAGAGGAGATAAAACAAGACTCCTTCTCTACAGACATAAAGAAATGTGAAAGAAAAAATTTTGTAGCAGTAGAAAGGGAAAAGGAGAATGTATTTTGAAAAGGTACAAAATGTTATTAAAATGTGGCATAGTAAAAATCCATTTATCAGGCTCCTGGATATAATATTTCCCCAGAGACTTGAAAACACTACTGAGTGCCAAAGTATTTTAACTAGCATTTAATTTTTACAGTTCTTAAAACATGTATCCACTGTTTTTCCTTAAAAAAAAAAAACCTGCAGGTTTCACTTTATTATGAAAAGGACAAATTTTTTTAGCAATATAAAATTAGATAAGAGGGTGTGGTTCCTTTGCCAAGTTTTACACTTGGGAAAGCATTTTCCTTCCTGACTTCAAGGGTAGATAAGGTGTAGACAACATGAACAGACCTCTGTGAACTGTTGACCTGCCGTCGGAAATCTCTTGGTCTGGAGTGAAAGGGTGAGTTTGTGTTGGTGACTTTCCTGGTAGGATGCTATTATTCTTTTGGATCTCTATTGGGAAGAAAGGTCATTTCCAGACTTGTTTAGAGCAGGGTCAGGGCGGGCCACTGAACCTGTTAATCCCAGTTTTACCATGGCTTCAGTAAGAACAGGGATGGAGGGAGGAGCATATTGTAAGTCCGGTTGGAACATTTTAGTTTTTGTCGTCGTTGTTGTTGTTGTTGCATTGTGGGTGCACACACATGGTCCCTTTGTATCAGAACAGCTCAAGGAAGCAGGAAGGAGAAGCACGGGAAGTTGTACAGGTTCTTTTAGTGGCTGCACCATAGTTATTTTAAGGATTAGAATGGCCTGATTCAAGTCCTAGGGCAAACCAACTCCCTACATGAAGATAAATTCAGAGTATCCACTGTGTAAGCCTGACTCACCACAGATGTATGTGCATGTGTTTGTGTATGTGTATGTGTGTGTGTGTGGGGGGGTGTGTCTATGCTTTGTTTTGTTAACCTTGGCATTTGAAGCCTTTTTGAAAATGTCACCAGCTGTGAAGACAAGCAAAAGGAGGTTTTGTTGTTTTTTGTGCTCTCACCAGGTGGGTCATTCCATGAACAAGTGTTTTCTAAGAACCCCTTAAGTCTTGGTGCAGGAAGCCATGTCGCTGGAGGAGCTAGGGCGTGAAGGACCAAGGAAGGAGAGACTGGTGTGTGGTTGGTTCTGGTTCGGTGAAGAAGCGTCTCCATCTCAGGTGGTCTAAGCCTCCCTTCGTGAGCTTCTCCCGCTCAACCACGTGGGACTTAATCTCTTCTTTCATTATGTACACTTGTACTCTCTTGGAACGGATCAATGGCTTCATCTTTCAACAAGGATTTGTTATAAGCAGTATATGATTAATAACGACCTCAAGGGAAGTGGCTGATGAGCAGGGCTCCATCCCTGTCCTCTCAGCTCCTTGAGCACATTTCTTAGGCTTCTTTTTATTGGTTTCTCCCATTTGTCTGATTTATTTATTTATTTCAAGGTAGGGTCTCACTCTAGCCCAGGCTGACCTGGAATTCACTATGTAATCTCAGGATGGCCTTGAACTCACAGCGTTCTTCCTACCTCTGCCTCCCAAGTGTTGTGATTAAAGGCATGCGCCACCATGCCTGGTTCCCACTTAATCTTAAATCCTAACTGGCAGTGTTGGGCTTTTACTTCTCTATGTGCCTTCCCTTGTGACAAGCTTAAAAGCTATTTATCAAGTGCCTTTAGATAGTTTGTCTTTGCTTTTGGTTCTCATATACAGAGAACTGAAGATGCATGGATACTGGTCACTTCTGACTTACATTTGTATAACATGCTTATATTGGAGGAATCCAGAATTCTGACAGGCTACATTAAATGACACATTCAACTGTGTTTAATGAGTCAGTAATAATGCATTTATGTTCTGATACATTTTATGTTTGTTTGAAATATTGTGCCTCAACTTTAGCTTATTTTAAATAAACGAAATAACTTTAGAACTACGTTTTAGAAATATCATTTGTAGTAGAAAAAAAAAAAGTTTGGCTCTTTGTTTACATGATACCAGAAAGCCTTTAGGTCATGGGTTGAGTAGCATTGTGGTTTATTATTTACCTTCTACCTACCACAAACATCCTTCTAATCCAAGAACACAGAGTAAACATTTGCCAAGACTCTCTACAACGCCTAAACAATGAAACATTCACATGCTTTCGTGGTAGCAACATTGAATGACAAACAGCTGCCAGCAGCCATGTCTTACTGAGCTATTCCAGGAGGCCTGCGAAGGGGAACATACGGACCCAGTAACTGGAAACCAGCAGAGATCTAAATGTCTGACTGATTGTGGTTATGGCTTGTTATGGTAAAGCCCAGAGGTGAGAAATGACTTCATATTGAAGGTAAGTCATAGGAAAGAACTTTACACAAACAATTATGGCCCAAACACAGAGTTAAGTATCACATACTTTTATTTGGGACTTGATTCAAAAGAAATTGCTATCACACTTAGACAGTAACATTTATAGAGAGGTAATACCTCCAAAGGATCCAGAGAGGCACCACCCTGTAAGGATTTCATTGGCACATGTGCGTAGTTAGCGATAATAACAGCGTTCTAAGCATTTTCGAGGAAGTGTGTACTACAAGTCATGGGAACACTGAGAGAGGGACTTGAAGGTGGCAGGAAAGGCTTTGCATTCTGGGAATTTGCTCCCTGTGAATGAGCAGCTGGTTTCAGGCAGGACCTTGCCACAGGCAGAGACACGAGGCAGTTTGGCAGCAGGATGCACTCTGTTTGCTTGTTCGCTGGTTGTGAGTCTGCAGCCTAACAGGTGCACAACGGTTAGCAGTCTAGCCTCTACATCAAGAATCAGCTTGTACAGGGTGTGGTGGCGCACACCTTTAATCCCAGCACTCAGGAGGCAGAGGTAGGAGGATCGCTGTGAGTTCGAGACCAGCCTGGGACTACAGAGAGTAGTGGCAGGACAGCCTGTGCTAGAGTGAGACCCTACATCAAAAAAAAAAAAAAAAAAAATCAGCTTGTGTAGATTCCATTTCTGTTTGCTAACTAAGTTCCGATAAAGTTGTAAAACAGCCTAAACTCTTGTGTTCCTTGATATAAATCATATAAAAATGACAAATAACCAGGAAAATGTTTATCTTCTAGTATTTACTAATGTTCAATACAACACAAGTTTAAGGGGTGGCAATAGACACCTCTGTTGCATCCTTTTATGTCTAGGTATAAAAATTTTAAATATATTTATTTATTTACTAGAAGAGAGAGAGATAGGGAGGATATATGGGAGCACCAGGGCCTCTAGCTGCTGCATGCACCACTTTGTGCACCTGGCTTTATGTGGGTACTGGGGAATTTAACTTGGGTCATTAGGGTCTGAAGACAAGAACCATTTCTCTAGCCCCTGTCTAGGTATTTTATTAAGTATTTTTTTCAAGTTATTATATAAGACTAATTAATTCATATGAGTTTAGTCAGCTCTTCATATCACTAGGTTTCACATCAATGGAGCCATCCAATCATAGGCCAAAAATACTAGGAAAAATTGTGTCTATACTGAACACGTAAAGACTTTTTTCTTACAATTATTATTGTGAAGACAATACTTACATAGCATTTATATTGTATTAGATATTATAAGTAATTCAGGGATCGTTTAAAGGATATGGGGAGATGTGTATAGGCTATATACAAACACTAATCCATTGTATATGAGACTTTATTTTTATATTTAAATTTTTTTTATTTGAGAGAGAGAGAGAGAATGGGCATGTCAAGGCCTCCAGCCACTGCAAATGAACTCCAGATGCATGTGCCACCTTGTGCATCTTGCCTACATGGGTCTTGGGGAATTGAACCTGGGTCCTTTGGCTTTGCATGCAGGCGGGTGCTTTAACTGCTAAGCCACTTCTCCAGCCCTGTTTTTTTTAAAAGATTTTATTTTTATTTATTTATTTATTTATTTATTTATTTATTTATTTATTAGAGACAGAGAGAGGGAAAGAGAGAGAGGAAGAATAAGAATGGGTGTACCAGGGCCTCTAGCCACTGCAAATGAACTCCAGATGTGTGCACCCCTTTTGCATCTGGCTTATGTGAGACCTGGAGAATCGAACTGTGGTCCTTAGGCTTCACAGGCATGTGCCTTAACTGCTAAGCCAATTCTCCAGCCCTCCAACCCTGTTTTGATATTTATATGAGTTCTGGAACCTGTTCTCACAGATACTGAGGTGTGAGAATGTTGTTTGCCAAAGGATGTGTGTATGCAGAATCCATCTTTATTTGGTGTTGAGTACAACTGACTTTACTAGGCTGGTTTATACTCTCACAGATGAACAGTGGCATGGAATCATGTGGGTTTACCTCCCACAGCCAATCAGCCAATCAGATCCCCATCAGAACCTGTAGATCAGAGAACCTTGGTGTTGCTACATGTAACATTCAGGCTTTTTTTTTGTTGTTGTTGTCGTTGTTTTTCGAGGTAGGGTTTCACTCTAGCCCAGGCTGATCTGGAATTCACTATGTAGTCTCCAGGTGGCCTCAAACTCATGGCAATCCTCCTACCTCTGCCTCCTAAGTGCTGGGATTAAAAGCATGCGGCACCACGCCCGGCCCAATATTCAGGCTTTAAAAAAACCATTTTATTGGTTTGAGAGATGGCTCAGTAGTTAAGCGCTTTCCTGTGAAGACTTAGGATCCCGGTTGGAGGCTCGATTCCCCAGAACCCATGTAAGCCAGGTGCACAAGGGGGCGCATATATCTGGAATTCGTTTGCAGTGGCTGGAGGCCCTGGTGCACCCATTCTCTCTCTCTTTCTCTCTGTCTTTATCTGTCTGCCACTCTCAAATAAATAAATAAACAAAAATTAAAAAACATATTTATTTATAAAGAGAGAGAGAGAGAGAGAGATAATGGGTACATCAGGGCCTCCAGCCACTGCAGACGGAACTCCATATGCATGCTTTCACTTTGTGCATTTGGCTTTACATGGGTAGCAGGGAATCAAACCTGGGTCACTAGGCTTGGCAGGCCAGTGCCTTAACCGCTGAGCCATCTCTCCATTCAACACTCAGGCTTGTAGTCATCCTAGTAATTCTAAAGAACAGTGAAAAGGTTTGTGACTGATGAAGTACCCAAATGAGTGGGCCAGCCAGTGAGACAGCATGGCTGGCTTCCCAGCACCTCCCACCCGACCAGTTTCTAAACACACCCACATCTGGATGAGCACCAGCGCGTCGACTCCTCCCCCCTCCCTGCTGTGCAGTGCCCACCATCTCCTGTCTGTGCTAGCAGCCTGCCCACTGGGTGGCGGGAGCATCAGTCCTTGGAAGGACTGCTCTCGCTTTGCGTAGACAGGTGAGGGGGATGCAGCTACTAGAAGGATGTAACAATGGACCTGAAGGGTTACTTGCGTGGCCTAATTTATTTTAATGGCGCTATGAATTACTTTAGTCACTCCTAGTGACTGAGGGTCTGAAAAATGTTACCTATAGTTAGTGAATTTGTGGGGGAAGCTGGCTACTATAGTATAATTTAAAATTTTGGGAATTTATAATTTGGGGATTCCAGAGATCTTCAGGGATGTCAAGGATCTGTAGAAGTTTTTACATTTTTCCAAATATTAAAAAAATATTAATCTGAAACCTTTTACTTGACAAATACGTGGTATGTAATATATGTATTTTTTTTCATTACCGAAACTAAACTGTATGAGCAAAGAAGTAGGTGACTGGAAATAAGAAAATGACAGTTTATGGTAGCTATGATTATTAGGAGTTATTAATACTATTTTGAAACCTAACATTGATCTCAATAAAATTAGACATTCAGTTTTTGTGAAATAAGCACTTATTTTGTGATTTTTAGAAGTGCTTTTGGGCTTCTTGTGGAGGTACAAGTACAAGTTAATTTATTTAAGGTTATTGAATAGCAGAAAGTAGACTACCCAGACACTAGAAGGAGATGAAGTTTTAAACCACAAGTGACAAGGTGTGAAGAACAAAATGCTTACTGCACGGAGTCATTTGTATCTAAAAAGGGACTTTGACCATCACCTCTGCAGCCTCCCGTTCATAGTAGAAGCCCTGACTGCTCATCCCTGCTCTTTCTCAGGGAGACGATCGCATAAAGTGAGAGCAAGCTGCCTCTCTTCAAGTTTTTGAGCATTACACTATTACTTTCAATTGTGTTGATGTCATCATTCTGTGTTCTGTTGACTTAGCAGAGATACTTTATTCATTTCTACCTTTCCTTTTAAAAATAATCAGTAGGATTTTTTCAATATGCTGAAAACCATAACATCCACATCTAATCTGTTTAAAGCAGAGGCTAGGCCACATGGCTTATTTCTATTTTTCTTATTTAAAAAATTTTTTCTGCCGGGCGTGGTGGCGCACACCTTTAATCCCAGCACTCGGGAGGCAGAGGTAGGAGGATCGCCAAGAGTTCGAGGCCACCCTGAGTGCCAGGTCAGCCTGGACCACAGTGAGACCCTACCTCGCAAAAACCAAAAAAAAAAAAAAAATTTTTTTTTCTCTCCTTTTTTCCCTCTTCCTCTTCCCTCACACTCTTCTTTCCTTCTTTCCCCTCCCTCCTTTTCCTCCTTCCCTTCCTTCCCTCCCTCCTTCCCTTCCCTCCTTTCCTTCCTTCCCCTCCCTCCTTTCCTTCCTTCCTTCCTTCCTTCCTTCCTTCCTTCCTTCCTTCCTTCCCCTCCCTCCTACCCCTCCCTCCTTCCCTCCCTCCCTCCCTCCCTCCCTCCCTCCCTTCCTTCCTTCCTTCCTTCCCTCCTTCCCTCCTTCCCTTCCCTCCTTTCCTTTCTCTCCTTCCCCTCCCTCCCTTCCTTCCTTCCTTCCCTCCTTCCCTCCTTCCCTTCCCTCCTTTCCTTTCTCTCCTTCCCCTCCCTCCTTTCCTTCCTTCCCCTCCCTCCTTTCCTTCCTTCCCCCTCCTTTCTTCTCTTCTCCCTTTCCTTCCTTCCCAGGCTGATCTCAAACACACTATGCAGCCCAGGCTGCTTTGCTGTGTCTTTGGCTAGGCATTTATTATAGCTTTTCTAGACACTTGGTTACATGCCTTAAACAATCATATCAAAACATTCCATCAGCTCTTCCATAAATGGTATTCTTTCTTTTTTATTTATTTATGACAGAAAGAGAGAAAATTGGCATGATAGGACCTTAGCCACTTCAAATAAACTCCAGATGCATGTGCCATCTTGTGTGCACATGTCACCTTGTACATCTGGCTTAATTGGCTTCTGGGGAGTTGAACCTGGGTCTTTAGGTTCACAGGCAAGCGCCTTAACTGCTAAGCCATTTCTCCAGCCCTGGTATTCCTTCTTTAAGTAGAGGATCAGCCATAAGTTGGTAATTATTGCTAATAGATATCTGGAACAAGAACATTCGAGCCTTATTAGTCATTAGAGAAATTTGCTATTCCTTTTGGGGGCTCCAGTTTCTTTGGATGAGATGCTCATTTTAGTTTTCTTTAATTATCGTATATTGCCATGTAAAATGGAATAGAAAATTCTTTTCAGAGATGCAAATCTATTACTCATCTTTTTGTATTGAGATAATCAGTTTTCCAGAGTTGTTTAATTTTTTTTTTTGAGAGAGAAGAGAGAGAGAGAGAGAGAGAGAGAGAGAGAGAGAGAGAGAGAGACAGAGAATGGGCATGCCAGGGTTTCTCAGTCACTGTGAATGAACTCCAGATGCGTGCACCCCTTGTGTGCGTGGGCGACATTGCTTGCTTGCGTCACTTTTGCGTCTGGCTAAACGTGGGACCTGGAGATTCGAATGAGTGTTCTTACTCTTCACAGGCAGGCACCTTAACCGCTAAGCCATCTCTCCAGCCTCCCTCCCCTTTTTTAATTTGAAAGAAAGAGAGAGAGAGAGAATTTTGAAAGATGAAGTTTCTGCTTTTGGATGTGTGTGTGTCAGGATGGAATGGGACATTCTGGAAAGAAGAAGAGGAGGAAGAAGAGGATGGGAGAGGAGGAGTGGGCACACTAGGGCCTCTGCCACTGCAAATGAACTCCAGACACATGTGCTACTTTGTGCATCTGGCTTTATGTGGGTACTGGAGAATCAAACCCAGGTCATTAGGCTTTGCTAGCAAGTGCCTTTAACCACTGAGCCATTTCTGTAGCCCCAGTAAAAACATTTTATTTAAAAAAATTTTATTTAATCACTCCTTATTCTGAACCATAGTTTTGGATATGAGATGGCGCTGTGCAGTCAAAAGGGACAAGTCATGTGGCTTCTTTGATAAGAATGTCTTCCTTTCTGATTGGGGAGAGAACAAGCCAGAAGTTCAAAGAACTAAGGCTTACTCTCTTACTTTTTCTAGTATGATGTTGAGAAATACTGTAGGGGCTGAGAAAAACTGTCAGAATGCACTTAATTTCATGTGGCACTTGTGCTCAATAATTTTCACTGATATTAAAGTTAGGAAAAAAAACTTTTTTTTTTGTAAATAAGCTTGTAATTTGATATTGTATTCATATGTGCTTATTTAAAAATTTAAATTATTTAAAAAAATATTTTTATTTATTTATTTGCAAGCAGAGAGAGATAGAAGAGAGATAGACAGAAAGAATAGGTGCACTAGGGCCTCCAGCTGCTGCCAACAGACTCCAGATACATGAGACAGTTTGTCCATCTGTCTTTATGAGGGTACTGGGGAATCAAACCTGGGTCCTTAGGCTTCTCAGGCAAGCGCCTTAACTGCTGAGTCATCTCTCTAGCCCTGTTTTTTAAAAAATATTTTTAAATTAAAAATGTTTTTATGACAGGGTCTCAATGTAGCCCAAGCTGACCTCAAACTTTATGTAGCCAAAGATGATCTTGAACTCCTGATCCTTCTGCGTCCATCTCCCAGGTGCTGGGATTACATGTGTGCCACCATGTCTGGCTCCTCCTGCTTTCTAACTACAACCCTGATTTTCACCTAATGGTAAATAAAAATAGATCTTAATAGAGGAGAGTAATAGACATGTTACTCAAGATGAACATTCCATCCTCCAGACAAAAGTTTTCATCTGTCTTCTTTAATAATTAAAACAAAATCTATTAGTCTTGTCACTCAGTAGTCATCTGGGGTGACGACAAGAGCTGTACAAACACTCGTAGCAGCTGCCAAAGAATCAAAATGCAACTTTTCCTAATCAGAGTTGCTGCTAAGAAGTGAATTAGCCTTTCATGACGAGACTGGTAACTTGATTGCTTAACTGCAGATTAGCATCCTGTAATACAGGTTCCAGGATACTTTGAGCCTGCCAATCCATCTGTCCATCTTTCTATCAGTACTTTCCCTTCTCCCTTCCTTCCTTCCTTCCTTCCTTCCTTCCTTCCTTCCTTCCTTCCTTCTTTCCTTCTTTCCTTCTTCCCTATTGTTTGTCCATCTATCTATCTATCTATCTATCTATCTATCTATCTATCTATCTATCTATCATCTATCCTCTATCTATCTATCATAGTTCCTCTCTCATTGCTATGACCAAATACCTGACCAGAAGAAGCAAGAAAGCAAGGAAGGAAGGAAGGGTTTATTTTGGCTGACAGTTCAAAGGGACAGTATATCATGACAGAGGAGAACGGAGGCAGGAGCATGAAGCAGATGGTCATATTGCATTAAGCAGTAAGGAGGCCGAGCATGACCAGTGCTGGTTCTTGGCTTGTCTCTTCATTTTTGTGCAGTCTGCAGTCAGCCCATGGAAGAGTACTGCCTCATTTAGCGTGGGTCTTCCCGTCTCAACTAACCCCATCTAGAAAGTCGCTCACAGACATGCCCAGAGATTTGTTTCCATGGTTATTCTAAATCTTGTCTCCACTGCCCAAATGCTAGGGTTACAGGTGTGAGCCACCATGCCTGCCTGAATTTACGTAATTTTTACACACACACACACGCGCGCGTGCGCGCGCGAGGGGTGGGGGGGAATGGGTGCATCAGGGCCTCTTGCCAGAATTAATGAACTCCAGACACACGTGCCACTTTGTGCATCTAGCTTTACATATGTACATATGTACTGGGGAATCAAACCTAGGCCAGCAGGCTTTACTAGCCAATGCCTTTAACAACAGAGCAATCTCCCCAGCCCTGAATTTCTGGAATTTTGTCTTTATTGTTGCCTGTATTTTTGTTTCTTCCCTGGTCCACAAATTCATTTTCTGGAGATTCTGTGGAAGGAAGGACTGCACGCCACTGAGTAGTTTGAAGTTCTAAGCAGTGTGACTGCTGCCACTGGGCTTGGACTATGCAGTGTGTTTGATTTGTTGTAGCTTCTTCATTTGACTCACTCAGCATTTTCCTAGCAGTTAATTACACAGTGGCTTGAGGGTGCGTTCCATAAGATGCTGAAGACACAGCTTCGCTGAAGTCTGACACACTTTCCTCCTTGGTTACATGGCTAATGGCCACTCTGGGATAATTAGTGAGAAGAAACTCCAGTGGCCCAATTACTGTCTTCTCAAGGTTTTCCCTCTGAGTTCTTCTTGGCTGAAATCTTGATTGCTGCCACTGCAGGTTATTCTTGTGTGCCACTTCCACCGTGGTTTTCTTAGTTACAGCCAGACAAAAGGAAAGCCTGCATTTCAGTGTGCTGCAAGTACTGTAAGAAGCTGGTTCTATTTTGGAGAAGACGTGGAGGTGATCCATCCAGAGCAAGTGACAGCTGATATTTTTATAAGCCACAGTTATGCCTGGCTTGTGATTCCTGGGTTAAGACCCCTACCGGCTGCCTCGTCTGTGCATTGAGAGAGCTTGAGGCTTGAGGCTCGGAACTGTCTGAGTGTTCAAAGCCTTGTTTCATATGTAGATCACTAGTCAAATGTGCCAATTTGTTTTCTATCAGGAATCTTTACTGTGGGCCTTGTAACTTACTAATGTAATGAAAATGCATGTACATATGTCTTGGTAGTACAACTATGTGAACATGTCTACCACAGTGTTTGGTCAGTAGGTACAGTCTAAATCTCGTAAACTCCTGAGTGGGCCTATGTTGTCTGCCTGTTTTGGATGTCTGTCCAACACAAAACACAGTAATCTCATTCTTTTTTCCTAAGGACCATGTCGGCCTAAGGTCCTTCTTATTTGAATTGGGCAAGCAGACCTCTACTTCTGAACTTTGTTCAAACTGGTGAAGAAATGACTGGTAAAAGAAATCCCTTTGAAAAATTGCTTTCTGGAGTTATTAATATTATGACTATGCTATGGATGTGCCATTTCCCATGAATGTGTCCTTTATACAGAGAGCAGGGGCGCAGCGAGTATTTGTTGATTGAGTGGATGTAATGAAGTTTTATCATAGGACTTCTAAATCTTTCCTTTCACGGCCGTCTTCCTGTTTGGTTTAAGTGTTCCCAGCTCTGTTTGCAGAGCATGCCACTGTCTCATCAGGTCATTTGTTTTGGCATTGCATGCTGTGCTCTCCCCAATGGCCTGTGAGGATTGGTCGAGGGGATCTAAAGTTCTGGAGTGATGAAACCGAGCCAGGCCATGGTGGCTGAGCTCACTGCAATGTGACTGCAGGCATTAGAGAAGGATATTACTGAGAGAGTAGTAAGTCCCATTTTAAAAGTTTTTCTGGGATAAGGCAAGGGATTGTATTTAGTGTATAAATGACCACATGATATTCAGATAATTTCCATCACTTCAGGTCAGGGACTAGAAGGGCTTGCCCAGATAGTCAGACTCCAACAGGACATTGTGACTGGGTATGCCTCTTCCTCTCATACCTTCTCAATTACTACATGATTTATTTATTTATTTAAAGAGAGAGGGAAAGAGGTAGATAGAGACAGAATGGGCACAGCAGGGCCTCCAGCAACTGCAAACAAACTCCATATGCATGTGCCGCCTTGTGCATCTGGCCTTATGTGGGCGCTGGGAAGTCAAGCTTAGGTCCTTAGGCTTTGCAGGCAAGTGCCTTAACCACTGAGCAATCTCTCCAGCCCTAATAAATGTTTTAGATTTTCAAAGATAAGGGAAAAAGTCAGTCCATTGACTATTGCTGTGCGAATACGTTGTCCATGGCCTGGCTGGACCCTAGCTATCTGTCTCTGTACTCCCACGAAGCTGTGGGAGCTAGAAGAGACGTACACCTATAACTATGAGATTTTGGGGTTTTCTCCACTCCAGTGAGTTTTTAAAGAGCTCAGTGTACTTTCATAAAGAAACACCAGGCAGTTTTTAATATAGTAGTGTTCTGTAGACAGGAACATATTTAGGAAAATTCAAATTTTACTTTTGAGGTGTTGGTGCCTCTTTAAAGGAAAGCTTTTTAAGTTCTCCTCACTCAAAGACTTTACCAGAAACTATGCCTTTTGTACAGACAAACATTCTTAATTTTTAAACTTTTTGAGGGTTGCAAAGTATAGAAACATATGCATTTGATTTTTTTTTGGTTTTTCGAGGTAGGGTCTCACTCTGGCCCAGGCTGACCTTGAATTTACTATGTAGTCTCAGGGTGGCCTCGAACTCACGGCGATACTCTTACTTTTACCTCCCAAGTGCCACCATGCCCAGCTTGCATTTGATATTTTTTAAAAATTATGAAATTAATTTGACCCTTTTTATTTTATTTTATTTTTTGGATTTTTTTTGAGGTAGGATTTCACTCTAGGTCAGCCTGAACTGGAATTCACTATGTAGTCTCAGGGTGGCCTCGAACTCACAGTGGTCCTCCTACCTCTGCCTCCCGAGTGCTGGGATTAAAGGCGTGCGCCACCATGCCTGGCAGTTTGACCCTTTTAATGAGCTGCATCATTGTCTGGATTTTGCCCAACTTGAGGAGTTGAAGTGCCTGAGAAGTCATCCAAAGGAAATGTAGAACGTTGCACATAAGCTTTCCCCATGGCGGGAATAGAAGTCAGAAAGTCCAAGCCTGCTGCCAGCTCCTTGCTCCATGTTTTAGCCGTGTGATCAAGTTCCCATCCAGAGCTTATCTTATATCTGTTAAATTGGCTTGGGAACCGTGCCTGACCCAGCAGGGCGTTGTGAGGATCTCAAGGGACAATAGACACTTTTGAGCAATACATTATTTTGTATCTTTAAAGAGGAACTTTTACTTTTTTTTCACGTTTTATCCCATTTATTGCTCTTAAGAAACCCAGTTAAAGAGGCAGAGACTGAGGCTAGGAGGGAGGAAGTGGAGCATTCCGCAAGGTCATGTCCCACAGGGGCAGAGCTGGGATTTGAACCCACAACCGACTGTGCTCACCTCCACCAACTTAAGTCCCTTGACTTCTTGGTCTAAAATCAGCTCATTGTGGAAGCAGTGGTCCCAAAAGAATCTCTCAATTCTGCGCCAGGCGTCCTGCATTTCCTCCTTCCAGTCCCACTGGGGCTGAAGATTGTCCCTCAGGAAAGTGTCGAGCCAGTCCCCAGGGGTCGCATACAGGTCTGGGATGGGCTCCATCTCTGCGGGGCCAGGCTGCTTTTTGGAATAAATGCTCTGTGTTTCTGCCCAGCCCTGCTGGGGGCTCTTCCAGCCTTCCCCAGCTCAACACTTTATATTTACTTTTTGTGTGGCTGTGATCTACTATGAATAAATCTGTATTTGACTTTAGTTGTTTTCCAAATATTTCACCATAATACTAAGATTTCATTGAAAAATATGTTCTATTCCAAAATGATATTTTCCCTTTAAGTTTGTCATAATTTTAAAAATATTTTATTTATTTATTTGAGAGAGACAGAGAGAGAGGGAGAGAGAGAGAGAATGGGCACACCAGGGCTTCTGTTCACTGCAAATGAACTCTAGATGCATGTGTCACCTTGTGCATCTGGCTTTATGTGGGTCTGGGGAATTGAACCTGGGTTCCTTGGCTTTTCTGGCAAGCACCTTAACTGCTGAGCCATTTCTCCAGCCCAAATTATTTGTTTTAATAAAATATTATAATTGCTTACCTGCATGCCTCTGAGGCATAGTCTCCACTTTCCCTTAATGGTTTTCATTTAAAACTTCTTTTATTGATCTCAAGTCTATTTCATTTGTCAGCTATTATCTTACTATTGTTTTCCTGTCATTTTGGGATTATGTTAATTAAACTCAGACCCAATACTAACTATGGCATATGTCACAGATCCTTCTCTTGTCTGACATGTTTTCCTTCATGCTGTTCCATGTAATCTCAGAGCCACTTCTCGTCCCATCTGGCAGTGTTCATATTAGGCCAATTTTAATTAAGCTTGTGAATTACATTCTGAGACCTTATCTCAGGTTTCTTTTACTGGAACACAGTTTTAGGTCATTGGTTTTTCCATAATTCAACAAATTATGCAATTAAAATATTAAAAGTAAATTGATCAAGTTTGTTCAACCTGATTACACATTTTTAAAGTTGTAAATATTATATTGATTATTGCTCAGCACTTCATTTATTTTAAAGGAGGTCATTCCTCTAGACAAAGTTGGAATAACAGAATTTTACTCCATTTTTGTCTATTTCACATTCACTTTCACTCCCTGGGAGCTGGCTTGCTTCCCTGTCCTGTCCTCCCCACTTCAGCTCTCCTCTTGCAGTAGTATAAATGTCTGGACAGACACACAGCCTTGGCTTTTGGATGCTTGTTCTTGTTGCTCCTCTGACTGCCTATGCCTTCCCTCACTATGAAGCACGCATCTCCAGTCAGAGTGCATTCCCCACCACTCGCCAACTCCACTGTGATTCTCCACTAAGAACCAACTTCTCAGTTCTGAGCTGTCAGCCTGACAGGATCCATGTCCTTGGAACAAAACACACAGGGCTCTTCCCATTCTCCCAAGCACCCAATGTTACTCACCAGAGTTGCAGTTAGCATTCCAGATGTTCCCAATATTCCTGCCTGCAGGCACTCCCCAGTTGCAGTCTGATCCACATCAGATTTACTGCTGCTCTCTGGAGAGCTGTGCTGCATCTGTTCTGTGCAGGGTGCCTGTTTCTGAGAGGTCATTTCCTGCTGGGAGTTCCAACCAGAGGCCAGCAAACGGGACCACAAGTTCCTTTTGGATGTGCTGCACAGCACGTGAAATGATACGACGATATGACACATTGATGATTGACAGAACTAGGTGAGAATAAGAATGTTTAAGCTCAAGTAAGCTCTGACATGTGTCTAGGTTTCATAGTGACAAATGGAAAACTGCGAGTTTGAATCAGTCAGCAGTTTTTTTTTCTTTTCCCCATTGTTTATAACACCTGCTAACAGCAAAAAGATAGCCTAACTTCCTGTTTTTCTCTGGGTCTAATGTCACATGGCTGTCATTACACTTTGCTTCTGACCAACCCAGAGAAAGTGACCCTCTTTCATTCACTTCGGTGATAGTGTCACCACTTAATGACATGGGTGCAGCCATAGCATTTGTAGGGGATATTGCCCACTTTTTCTTTGAACCTTAAACCTTAATCACATTCTCTAAAAATACAGATTTGCTTGTTTAGACCTCTGCATCGTTTTGACATGTTCTTTGAAATGTAAGGCATTCCTCTTACATTATACATCTTAAATAAGGTTTCCTGTTACAAAATGGCTTCTCTTCAACCTCCACGGCTGCCTTCTAGGTTGCTTCCAGCATGTAAGCACCAGAGCTCATAGAACATTAAGCTGTGATTGCATAGTATCTCATGAAAATAAAACCTAGTTCACATTACTCTCCCATACTCTTCAGGTGACCAGGAATAGTCTGAACTTCAAGAAGCAGTTAAGCATCGTGGGGCGGGATCCTTCACGGAGGCCTCCTGAACGTACTCTTAGGCTCAGACGAGTAGCGCCATGTAGCAAGTGCTGTCATTTTTTTTTTTTAAACAAAGCTAATAACCAATGGTTAAGTGTTTGAAGTGGTGAAAGGTTGTCTACCCCTCTGTGTCACTTTGCAGCCCACTGCCCTGTTGGTGACAGCATCCATGGTCACTCCTCTTAAATACAGAAAGAAAATAAAAATTACACAAAAGCATAGTGCATGCTGGAACTAGAATGAGCAGGACCCCAGAGGAGCAGACTGAGAGCAGAGCTGGCTCTAGAGGGGGTGACATGTGTCAGAGAGTCTGTCTAGTGTAGAATTATAGGACACCCGGTGGGAGTTACAGGAAGGCAGGGCTGGGAAGTTAGATGGTGGCTGTATGTTCGGCTAAGAAGCTCTGGGTGTTGGGAGCCAGCAAACATTTAACATTTTCCAAACTTGGCAGGGAACCATGCTCCTCTCTCCACCTCTTTCTGCTAGGTAGAGGGTGAGCTGGAACAGAGCAGCTGCGGGGAGGGCAGGGCAGGGCAGCAGGAAGCCCTGCTAAGCAACCCCAGGCAGTAGTTCTCATCGGGGGTAACCACGACGGGAGTGCGTCATGGATGCTGAGTGGCAGAGCCCTCGCTCATCCGCGTAGAACAGATCTACAGATGTTTGAAGGCAGCTGTGTTCCTTTCATTTGGGGAACCTGCATAGTCCCAGCTTCCCTCTCAAACCCTCTCTAAGTAGTTCGTCACTACTGAGCCTTCTCTCCGGCTCATCTCTAAGTAGTTCTAATGACTTTGCCATCCGTCCGGGTACTCCCTGTTCTTTACTCCCAGGTTCTAGGACTGTACTCTTCTTCTGACTTTGAAACTATAATGCCTTCAAATACTTAATTGTTTTGTTGCTTGTGTGTATGAGTGTGTGTAATGTGGTATGCTATGTGGTATGTAGTGTGTGTGTGTGTGTTATGCCCTGTGGCACCCCATACCCTCACTTGTGGCAGAGGGGGGTGGTGCTCGCCTGCAGTGGCTGGGAGCTGGATGTTGTGAGTCCTGCTCCATTGCTCTTCTGTCCATTCTCATTTGAGACGGAATGACTTACTGATAAGATATCAAAGCAATTCTCTTTGTAGGCCTGAAGTTACGGGTGGGCATGGTCATACCCAGATGTTTACATGGGTTCTGGAGATTCAAAGTGTGGAAGTCTCAGACTCCCTCAGGCCCACATGCTTACACAGAAAGCACACTTAACCACTAAGCCCTTGATTATTTTCTGAAACAATATTAATATGAGATGTGTGTGTTTTTTGATGTAGGTTCTCATACTAGCTCAGGCTGACTTGGAATTCACTCTGTATTCTCAGGGTGGCCTTGAACTCATGGTGATCCTCCTACCTCTGCCTCCAGAGTGCTGGGATTAAATGTATGTGCCACCACACCAGACTGGAAATGTTTTTCTTTAACTTTCACTGCCTTTGTAACCCTGGAGGTCATCAGTAGTGGAAGCCATCAAATCGACATTATAACTGTTACTATGAAGCAGAACTTCCTCATAGGCATCATGAATCCCATGACCTTTTGGAAAGGTTGTAGTCTTGCTGCAGGTATCAAAGGAATGTGGCACTGTTATAGAACACTTCATTGTGTTCTCATGTACTCCTTCAGGAGGGACTCTTTCTACAGACCTGTTTTGAGTTTCTAAGGATGGCTAATAATGATCTTTCAAATCAAATTGTTTTAAAATAAGTTTTTTTTAGAGTGAACGCGAGAGGGCGAGAGACAGAGAGAGAAAGAGAATTGGCGTGCCAGGGCCTCAGCCACTGCAGTCGAACTCCAGATGCTTGTGCCACCTACTGGGCATGTGCGTCCTTGTCTCAGCTTTGTGTATCTGGCTCATGTGGGACCTGGAGAGTCCAAAATGGATCCTTCTCAGGCAAGTGCCTTAACCACTAAGCCATCTCTCCAGTCCTCAAAATTCTTTTTGTTAATTTGCGAGGAGAGAGAGAGAGAGGGGGGGGGAGAGAATGGACACCCCAGGACCTCTTACCATTGCAAACAAACTCTAGATGCATGCACTACTTTGTGCATCTGGCTTTACATGGGTATTGAGGATTTGAACCTGGGCTGGCAGGCTTTGCAAGCCAAGCGCCTTTATCTGCTGAGCCATCTCCCTAGCCCCTTCAAACTCCTTTATAAAATTGTTTTGGGAATGGGCTATTGGAAGGAGTGTGCTTTTGAATCACTAAATATGAACCCTATGGCCGTTCTTGGGGAGGGAGTGCCTCTCTGTGAAGTTGAACAGCTGTGCAGTTGTTTTCCCTGGCTCACAGCAAGGCTAATGCGCAGTATTCCTATCCTTACTCTGTGGCTGGACTGAGAGGACTTTGTATTTTTCTCTTTCTTTTTTAAAATATTTATTTATTTATTTATTTGCAAGGAGAGACAGAGAGAGAGAGAGAGAACGAGAAGAGAGGCAGACAGAGAGAGAATGGGTCTGCCAGGGCCTCTAGCCACTGCAAATGAACTCCAGGTGCATGTGCCCCTTGGGCATCTGGTTTACATGGGTTCTGGAGAATTGAACCAGGATCCTTGGGCTTTGCAGGCAAATGCCTTAACTGCTAAGCCATTTCTCGAGCCTGGGACTTTGTATTTTCTTTTATGCTGGGAATCAAACCCAGGGCCTTGCATATGCTAAGTAAGTGCTTTGTCATTGAGCCACATGGCAGCCCCTGCCATCCTCCCACACCCACCGAACTTTTTGAAGGCAACAAAATATTATTAAATGAAATACTTTTTAGCCATAATCTGTTTTAAAATTTTGATCTAGGGCATTGCTGAATATGTTAAAAAATGAATGCCTACTGAGATAACTTTCATTAGATTATTTAAAAATTTCCAAAAGGCAAGAGAATTTAGTCTACTTCTTTTTAAAGCAAATTTGAAAATAAAGGGATTGAATAAATATTAAGCCTATCCATTGGTATCAGAACCCTATTTGAGAAAGTTGTTTCAGATTATCTTTGTTTTATTTAAATTTCATTCACAGTAAGTTTTTTTTTTTTTTTCTTTTTTTGGCGTGTGTGTGTGTGTGTGTGTGTGTGTGTGTGTGTGGTGTACGTGTGCATGCATGTTTGTATGTTCCTCTGTATATGCAGGTGTATGTATGTGTGCATAGGTGTGGAGACCAGGGGTAGGCATCAGGTGTCTTCCTCAATCACTCTCCACTTTTACGTTTTCTTAAAAAATTATTATTTATTGGAGAAAGAGAGAGAGAGAGAGAGAGAGAGAGAGAGAAAGAAAGAAAGAAAGAAAGAAAGAAAGAAAGAAAGAAAGAAAGAGAAAGGGCCTCTAGCCACTGGAAATGAACTCTAGACACATGCACCACCTTATGCATTTGCCCTTCTGGGGAATTGAACCTGGGTCCTTTGGCTTGGCAGGCAAGTGCCTTAACCGCTAAGCTATCTCTTCAACCCCACTTTTACTTTTTGATACAGCCTCCCCTCTTTGATACAGCCTCTCTCTGAACCTGGAGCTCAGTGAAGCAGTTAGGAAGAGTGAGCCAGTGAGCCCTAGGGATTCTTTCCATGTCTCCCCCTTGCCATTGCTGGGTTCCGGGGATCTGAATTTGGGCCCTGCTTGTAGAAGCAGGCACTATTCATTGAGCCCTCTTCCCAGCCCCAAAGTAAGAATTGTTAATAAAAACATTGCATATTGAAATGTAAATCAATCACGATTTTTTTTTCTTTTGGAAAGATTGAAAAATAAAGGACCCTATCCTCTCTAGTCGCTTTACTTGCTCGTTCACGAAATGCTCTTTTCCTCTGTCTCTCTGCATTTTGTGTTTTTGCTCTCAAGAGTGTGTCTTCACTCCTTTCTGGTGTGTCCTGCAGCTGGGCTCTGAGGTCACTATGCCACTTCCCACTCCAGGGTTCTCAGGCTGCCTGCCCTTCTGCGATTGACCTGACGTTTGGGATCCCAGGCTTCTATTTGCTGCTAAGGTCTGCATGGAAGAGTCCTAGTGTGCAATTCTCTTTCATAGAAGTGCAGGCTGTGTTCACTCCCTGTCACAATGCAATGTTTGCTAGGATGCTGTACCTACTTGTACTCTGTCACTTGGCATATCTGTGATAAAGCATAGGTGACTTCAAGATGGATGTACATAAACTGGAATATGTTTAGGATAGCCAAGAGGATCAACAGAGTGGAGAGGAGGTGCTTTGAAATCCTTTTTTTTTTTTTCATTTTTTCCGAAATTCTTTTTTTTAAATTAAAAAATTATTTATTTATTTGAGAGAGAAAGAGAGAAGCAGAGAGACAGAGAGAGAGAGAATGGGTATGCCAAGGCCTCTAGCCACTGCAGACACTGCATGTGCCACCCTGTGCATCTGGCTTACATCTGGTACTGGGGAATCAAACCTGGGTCCTTAGGCTTAATAGGCAAGCGCTGTAATTGCTAAGCCATCTATCTGTCCAGCCCCTAAATTCTTTCAATAAGGAATGACAGAAGGAACTGTGTTTAGGTGTAGGAAAGGGTCTACAATAACTTCAAGTATGTGAAGGGCTGTCATCTAGAAGGGGATTGAGTCTTGTTCTACATTGTCCTAAAAAGCAGTGCAAGGGGTACATTTCGTGCCCTATGAATGTCAGCGTCTGTTTTAGAGTGATACAGTTTCCATTGGTGGAACTGTTTTGGCTTATTTGTCTTAGTTAGGGGGACTTTCATGGGGTGGGCAGACTGAAGATCTGATATTCTGCCCTGAGGGTAGCGTGCTGCAGGGCTGCTGCCCGTGGGGCTCAGGTGTCTGATAGGCCCATAGATGGTGAATCAGGTGACCTCAGTGCCGGCTTTCTTTGGTTCTGAAAGATAGACCTCTCTCAGCTCTTCAACAGCACAAGGTCAGTAAAATAAGAAAAATAAGTCAGAAAAATGAGTGAAAAAAATGAAGTTTTTAGGGGCTAGGGAGCTAGCTCAGTCAGTAAAGTGTTTGCCACAAAAGTGTAAGGTAAGACTGAGTTTGCCCCCAGAGCCCAGAGAAAGAGCTGAGCATGGTGGCGCACACCTGTCATACCTGAGCTGGAGCTGTGGAGGCAAGCCAGGCCTCTGGCCAGCCACTCTAGCCTAATTAGGCGAGTTCCAGGCCAGTGAGAGACCCTGTCTGAAAAAAGAGGTGAGCTCAAGGTTGTAATTCTTCTTTCAACAGAACTGGCCACACCTTTCTAGTCTATTCTAACAGTTCAATGACAGATCATGACCTCGACTTCTCCTTTACCCTCCTCATGTCTGCAGTGAATGCTGGCTGCTGAGTGTTCTGTTCGGGTCTTTTGGTTTATACTTGGCCCATGGCCAGGTACAATACTTTGGCCATTAAGTGTCAATAGATGTGGTTTGTTCATGTGAGGACTAGAAAAGCAGAGGTGCTAAGAATTTGTCACTAGAGTGCCTCAGTCCATGTGTTCATTGTGTGTGCAAGTCACAAAGCAGACACACCTGCAGAAATACCCAGGGTGTTCTTGTGCTTTGTAGCAACTACAGTTTATTTCCTACAAGATGATTAGAGCTCTGAAAATTTTAATTGGATAATGAAGCAGTTACATGGTTTATTAAGCCACACCTATCTTTCTTCAAAAATATTTTATTTATTTACAGATTAAGATAGGTCTGCCTTGGGCTGGAGAGATGGCTCAGCAGTTAAAGGTGCTTGCCTGCAAAGCCTAAGGACCTGAGTTCAATTCCCCACTATCCAGGTAATGCCAGATGCACAAGGTGGCCCATATGTCTAGAGTTTGTTTGCAGTGACCAGAGGCCCTTGGCATGTTCATTTTCTCTCTTTATATTTGCCCTTCTCTTTCCCATACATAAATATTTATGTAGAAAATAAAATATTATTAGAAAAACCTCTCTGTTTTTTCTTTTTTCTTTTTTTTTTCTTTCTCTCTCTCTGTATTTTGAGGTATGGTATCACTCTAGCCCAGGCTGACCTGGAATTCACCATGTAGTCTCAAGGTGGCCTCAGACTTACAGCAGTCCTCTTACCTTAGCCTCCCGAGTGCTAGGATTAAAGGTATGCACTACCATGCCCAGCTCTTTCTTTTTTTATATTAATTCTTTGAGATTTTATTTACTTTATTTGAGAGAGAAAGAGAGGCACAGAGAGAGAGAGAGAGAGAGAGAGAGAGAGGGGGAATGGGTGAGGCAGGGCCTCCAGCCACTGCAGATGAACTCTAGATGCATGCACCACCTTGTGAATCTGGCTTACATGGGTCCTGGGGAATTGAACCTGGGTCCCTTAGGCTTTGTAGGCAAACACTTTAGGGGTTACTAAGCCACCTCTTCAGCCTCTTTATTTCTTTCTCACTTTCTTCCTTTCTGTCTCTCTCTCTCTTTTTTTTGAGATAGGGTTTCACTGCAGCTCAGGCTGACCTGGAATTCAATATGTAATCTCATATGTAGTCTCAGGGTGGCCTCAAACTCATGGTGATAGTCCTACCTTTGCCTCCCAAGTGCTGGGATCAAAGGCGTGTGCCACCACGCCCAGCTTCTCAATCTCTTTCTGACACAGGCTCTTACTCTTTATATCAGGCTAGCCTTGAATTTGTGGCAATCCTCCTGTCTCTGCTACCACACCCCACTGAAAAGACTGTCTTATACAGGCACCAGAGCCTTGTGTAAAGCACTGCTGGTATGCGCGTGTATATGTACAAAGAACAATTCTCCTGTATGTCCAAACTGGATCACCCAGGGGATTTGGCTGGAAGAAGATGTTCATCCCTTTCTTGGAGAAATACCAGATAGAGAATGGTACAGGCTTTGGGAATTAGTATTGCTCTGTTTCCATGGCCCACCTCCTGCTTGCTGTCTCCAGGATTATCTTGGTGTCTCAGGTCTAGGAGACTAGGTAGACTGGGAGAGACCTCTGCTTTTCCCCCTTACTCATTAGGCCACAAGACAAGTAATAAATGGATTTCTGCTAGTTTGACATGGACCTCTTTGTTGCAGACAGCTGGAAGCTCATTTTGTAAGAAATGCCAAGGATAGACTCATCTGGTTGCTAAACATGAAATGTACTCCTTTTAGTACAGCTGCCTTTCAGCACATCTCTGTCTTGCTACAGGAAGCACCTTAAGCACAGACTGGACTCTCTAGGCAAGGATCTCCTCAGAGTGCCAAAGCTGACTCTGTAGATATCCCCAGAAATTGAATAGCTGTTTTAAAGTTTGAAAGCATTTTTGAAAAGTAATAGTAAACTGGAAACAACCTAATCTCCAGCAGGAAGGGCAGCGTGGAATGGAACCACGTTGAGTCCTGGCTCCTGTCGTGGGGGTGGGTAGCAGGAAGCTAACCAGGTGGGTCTTGAAGACGGGTGAGACTTTGGACTTCTGATAGTCTCACTAGGTGTCACAAGGCATTGGAATTTAGACTGTGTCTACGATAAAGCACTTTTTCCCATGGTTAGATGATCCTAGTGCCAGGCTTCAAACTTTTAACGTAGCAGATGTTGCTGAAGTTTATGATTGTTTCTCTGGTGTCTTTAGAACTGTTTTGTTGGATCCCAGTGGAAAATGCATCTCCAGGCCCACAGGGCCGTTCCTCTGCTGCGCAGCAGGCCGGGCCCTTCCCCATCTGTCCCCAACATAGATCTCAGCCCGAGACGGAGGAGAACGTTTGCTGTGTTAAGTCATTAACAACTGTTTCAAAACAGTCTGATTTCTAACAGTTGGTGCATGTGGAGATACCTAATTAAAATAATTCCAGTCTCGTTAATAAGATAAGTGAATGTTCTCGTTGCTATGGGATTATCACGATCAGATACAAAGGACATGAGGCTTAGCTGAGTAGATTAAGCTCATTTTTCAGTCCCTTTAATAATTTCTTTGTAATTTAAGAGTTAAAGCATCATGTGTTTTTTTCCTTACATTTTAATTTTAGTGAAAGGAAAAGGTTATGGAGAGATGTTACCCACAGGAATATTAGCAGCACAGAGTGTCTGAATTCCACAGGAGACTTAGCTCCCAGAGACGCTCATTAGCCTCTTTTCTGAACAACCACCCACCACTATGTTTTCCATGGCACCCTCAACTGAAGTTGATCTCCCCGTCTTCTGAACCCATAGTGCTCTATCTCATCCTTCTGTGCTATCTTATACCTTTTGCCGTGGCCACATTCCCACGAGCTGTGGGAATGCTTCTCTTTCGGCAGGCTCTTCCATGGCCCACTACCACAGAGCATCATGTAACAGCACACACACACTACTGTTGGTTCTGTAGTATTTGCTGAGTGAATAACAAAGAGAGCAAATACTACTTTACATTCTTTGAATCTTGTCAATGTATTTATTTGAAAATCTCAAGAAGGTGCTTAGGTACTATTTTTAGGCATATAAGTATGCTTTGATTCTCAAGTGTGAAGAATATTAAGTCAAAATTATTTTTAAAACTTCTGTAGGCTGAATGGTATATGAAGAGAAGATAGCGTATGAACTTTTCAGCAGAGAGAATCAGTAATCCTATGGACTAGAAGCCGAGCAGCCAACCTTTCGCTGAGAAAGCTTGTATATCACTGCTTTCAATGCTTAGAGACACACTACCACCTCCTGTCTCAGGAACACAAGCATTAAGTGGTGAGCTCACACACACGTGTAAAGACCGTCCCTCTCAAGAGGCACTAGAAAATTAAGTCCCGTGCCCCTCGGCCATTGGTTATTCCCAGTGCTACTATGAGATCTCGCACTTCTTTGTCATTCTTACTTTTCCAGATTGTATGTCTCTGAAAACTAGTCCCTCCTCCAATTGTCATAAGTAAAATGGACAGTGAGGTCTTTGACAGCTCATGATAGAGTCATGGCTAGTGCTCCCATAAGAAGTCATGTTGGAAGCCGGGCGTGGTGGCGCACGCCTTTAATCCCAGCACTCGGGAGGCAGAGGTAGGAGGATCGTCATGAGTTCAAGGCCACCCTGAGATCAGCCTGGGCCAGAGTGAGACCCTACCTAGAAAAATCAAAAAAAAAAAAAAAAGAAGTCATGTTGGATGTACCTTGGAAGAGAGCTGGTGGGCAAGAGGTGGTTGCAAGAATGGCTGAAGGGAGGGAGGAAGCTGGAGGTTAGATGCTGGGAGGCAGAAGAGGAGGGAACAGCGTGGGCTGGCAGGTGATAGGCTTCTGGGAGAGGGGACATGTGTTTGTAGGAGATCAGCAGTCCATGCTTGCCAGCAGCCCCAATTCTTTTCTGTGTGGGTATCATGATAAATGCTGCATCCATCTGATTTTTCTATCTTATTAATATTTAGGGTGCCTTTTTAAAAGTAATTTGACAAGTGAACAGATCAAAAGCAGAGCTGTGGTCACATGAAGGTGGAAGCTTGCTCCCTCAGCTTCTGGGGCAGCAGATGTTTCTTTACTTGAAAACCACATCTGAGTGATCTCTTCAGATCTGGGGAGCAATGCTGCAGAGATTCTGTTCAGGAGGAACTGGGGCCCAAGACTGCTTCCAACCCTACAAAGCTGCTTCTGATGGCAAGAAACCAAATAAAGCCCATCTCCTTCTCCTGTAGCCCCTCACCTCCTTGTTATAGGTGAGGCCAAGTCAGTAGGGGTGTTTGTGAAGTAGAATCCTATTTATAGCTGAGAAAGCTTTAATCGGCCACCAGACGTGCCAGGGACCAAGGACTGTGATTTAATGCTTCTCTTGAAGTAATTGGGCGAGGCAGTGGAGGAAGGGCTCCAGTGGGCCCTCGTGGACACGCCGGACTCAGGGTGACAGGGGGACATGGACCAATGCTAAAGCTTTGGCTTTAGAACCTGGCCTCACGATGAACAAGTGATCAGGACAGTCACCACTGGATGAGTTGAACTGTCACCTGTCTGTATGCTAAGCTGTGTCACTTCTAGACATTGTTCTCACCAATCCTACAGGGCACAATAGCTTTTTTTCATGACAGTTTATGCCAGCTGTGGCTAAAGCAAGGTGCTTTGGCATGTTGCTTAACCCTGTGCCAGCCTTGTAGGTAAACTGTTTCACGGTCTAGCACCAATAACAACAGACTGTTAGCTGAGAGCAGCATGTAGGCTTGTTTTCTGTGCTTGCTCCGGTAAGCGTGCCAAGTCAGCTAAGGTCAACTCATGTCTTTGTTTTGTTTTGGACTAAGAGTAAGGCAACTTGACCCTCGATGGGTTGAGATCTGAGGGAAGGGTCAATTAACAAGTCCTGCATCAGAAATTGGGGTTGAGCATCATGTATCAGTAAACTAGTTCATTAGGTGTATGCTCTGTGGTGGTCTCGTGGGTTAGTTTTGAGTCTGGAGTTGTTTCTGAACAGTGTCTCACATTAGTCCAGGCTGACCTCAGACTCAGTTTGTAGCAGAGAATAACCTTGAACTCCTGATCTCCCGCTCTCCGCTTTGTAAGTGCTGTCATTATAGGAGTGCACCACTGTGCATTGTTTTTAAATGAATTACTCTGATCTTCAGTAAGAGACTTTAGCTCACAGAAAATATTATTTTGGGGGGGATAAATTAATTGTACTTTTATCATAAGCATGGTCTTGTGATTTTTAAACCTTCTTGCTACGCTAATAGATGACATTAATTTGATAAACATTGGGTCGTGTGGCTTATGCATGTGTATTGCTCAGCACTGGTACATTCCACATTGGGGGTTTCAACAAATGCATGGTCAACGAATGAAGGAAAGTAAATATATTTGTGAACTTATCTTCACTGAATGTCTTTGAACTACGTCTAAAGCTTTGGGTTTTTAAAATTTATTTATGAGAGAGAGAGAGAGAGAGAGAGAGGGAGAATGGGTGCATCAGGGCCTCTAGCCACTGAAAATGAACCCCAGATGCGTGTACCACCTTGTGTATCTGGCTTTACATTGGTACTGGGGAATCAAACCCAGGTCTTTAGACTTTGCAGGCAAGTGCCTTAACCACTGAGCAATCTCTCCAGCCAAAGCTTTGGTTTTTATTTTTATTTTGTCCATATGACTCAACCGATTACATAGCAAGCAGTAAGCATGTTGCTGCTTCTCTAAGGAGGTGCGTGAGTAGTGAAAGGACCAATGCAGCCATTATATGTTTGCTTCTCTCTCACTGGTTCCTGCAGTGACTCTCATGTGTCTTTCTTTTTTTTTTTTTTTTTTTTTTTTTTGGTTTTTCGAGGTAGGGTCTCACTCTAGCTCAGGTTGACCTGAAATTCATTATGTAGTCTCAGGGTGGCCTTGAACTCACAGCGATCCTCCTACCTCTGCCTCCCGAGTGCTGGGATTAAAGGCATGCACCACCACGCCCAGCTTACGTGTGTCTTTCAATTTTCCCTGTTTCCCCTTCTACCTGACCCTCTACCAACCTAACTTCTGTCACCTTCTTAGACTGTCTAATATTTTGTGCTATCTTTTTAAAAATTAACCTTTCTGGTCCCCATTATCCTGCTCTTACTACCCCTCTCTTCTTTGTCAACTTCAATGTAAACAAGAATTAAATAAGCCAAAATGCAATGTAAAATAGAAAAAAAAATTGTCTTTTCTACTATTTTTATGTGTGCATGTTTGTGTACATTGTGTAACTGTGTGTGTGTGCATATGTATGTGTGTGGTACGTGTACATACGTACATATGTGTATGGAGGCTATAGGACAACTGTGGGTGCTGTGCTTCAGGACCACTGTTCACCTGTTTTGAGATGGGGTCCTGCATTGGCCTGGAGCTTTCCAGGTGGCTTGACTGGCCAGCCAATGAGGTCCAGAGATCTGCCTGTCTCTGCCTCCTCCATGCTGGGTTTACAAATGGGCACCACTGGGCATCAAACTCAGATCTCCATGCTTGAATGGCAAGCGCATTCCTGATTGAACGATCTCCCTACCCCTTGAATTTATGTCTTTTCAGTGTTTAATGAATGTGTATTTGTATCTTTTGAAAAATGTTTGAGTCTAAAAATTGAAGACATTAGATGGGCTTCTTATAAGATTCCTTTTTTCCTATGTGTGTGTGTGGTATGAATGTGTCCATAATGTTTGTATGTGTGTGTGTGCACATGTATGTATGGGTGCATGTTCACACGTTATGTGGGTTCTGGGGATATGAACTCCAGTCTTCATGCTTGTAATAACTTTACCCACTGAGCTATCTCCCTAGCTTCTGGATTTCTTTTCTTTTTTTTGGTTTTTCAAGGTAGGGTTTCACTCTGGTCCAGGCTGTCCTTGAATTTACTATGTAGTCTCAGGGTGGCCTTGAACTCACAGCGATCCTCCTACCTCTGCCTCCCAAGTGCTGGGATTAAAGGCGTGCACCACCACACCCAGCTTTTTCCTTTTTTTTTTGGTTCTTTTCTGTTTTTAAAATGTGTGTGTGTATGTGCGTGCATGTGTGCACGTGATTGGTGTATGTGTGGAGAGCAGAGGACGATTTCAGCAGGAATGTGGTCCACTTTTTTTTTTTTCCGAGGTAGGGTCTCACCCTAGCCCAGGTTGAACTGGAATTCACTATGTAGTCTCAGGGTGGACTTGAACTCACGGTGATCTTCCTACCTCTGCCTCCCCAGTGCTGGTGTTAAAGGTGTGCACCACCACACCTGGAAAACTTTTTTTTTTTTAAAGTAGAAACTTTGTATGGATACATCCTGTGTTGGGCCCACTTTTTTGAGACAGGTTCTGTCATTAACCTGTAACTTACCTAATTCAGATAGACTGGCTGACCAGTGAGCCACAAGGATCTAACTGTCTCCCCATTTCCAATGCTGGGATTACAGGTGTGTACTACCACAACTAGAATTTGTTTTTTAAAAATTATTTTTTCATTTATTTATTTGAGAGAGATAGAGAGAAAGAGGCAGGTAGAGAGAGAGAGAGAGAGAGAGGGAGGGAGAGAAAGGGAGAGAATGGGTGTGCTGGGGTCTTTAGCTGCTGCAAACAAACTCCAGATGCATGCGCCACCTTGTGCATCTGGCTTGCATGTGTCCTGGAGAATCAAACCTGGGTCCTTCGGCTTTGCAGGCAAATGCTTTAACTGTTAAGCCATCTCTCCATCCCCAGATATTTTTTAAAACTTTACTTTTAAAAAATTTTTATTATTTATTTGCAAGGAGAGAGAGAGAAAAAGAATGGGTGTGTGCCAGGGCCTCTTGCCACTACAAACAAACTCTAGATGCATGCACCACTTTGCTCATCTGGCTTTATATGGGTACTGAGAAATTGCACCTGGACCATCATGCTTTGGAAGCAAGTGCCTTTTTAACCACTGAGCCATCTCTCCAGCCCACACCTAACACCTAGCATTTTACAAACATTTATTTATTTATTTATTTGTGAGAAAGAGGGAGAGAAAGAAAAAGAGAGAATAGGTATGCCATGGCTTCCTGCCACTATAAATGAACTCCCAGATGCATGTGTCACTTTGTGCATCTGGCTTTACATGGGGGATTTAACCTGGGCCATCAGGCTTTACAAGCTAGTATCTAACTGCTGACCCATCTCTCCAGCCCCACACCTAGCATTTTTTATGTGGGTACTGGATATTGAACTCAGGTTTTATGCTTGCAAGGCAAGCACTTTACCAACTAAGCTATCTTCTCAGCTCCTAGATTTCTTTTTCTTTTCTTTTCTTTTCTTTTCTTTTCTTTTCTTTTCTTTTCCTTTCTTTCTTTCTTTCTTTCTTTTCTTTTCTTTTTTTTCTTTTTTTTTTCGGTTTTCGAGGTAGAGTCTCACACTAGCTCAGGCTGACTTGGATTCACTATGTAGTCTCAGGGTGGCCTCAAACCCTCGGCAATCCTCCTAACTCTGCCTCCTGCGTGCTGGGATTAAAGGCGTGTGCCGCCATGCCTGGCTGTTGATTTCTTATATATGCTTATTTAGATTGTATAATGCTGAAATAGTAACATTAGAAATGCAGTCATAAGTGGCCCAAGAATTGGCACTATTACTGTTACCATCTGGTTTATTTTAGCCATTATTTACATACTAAGTCATAAAATACACTTAGACCTCAACCAGTCTGGACAGTATATGGCCTCTAAAAATATGAAAGTTGTTTTTTTTTTCTTTTTCCAGATTGAGGATGAACTACTTGCTGGCTTGATCTTGGATTCACTGTAAGCTTTGTCGTGTGTGCTAAAGGAGAGTTTCTGAGTCAAGGTAGTGGTACATGGCTACTATTGCTGCTTCTGCCATGACAGCCTGAGGATTTGGAGCTACTTGAGCAGCAGGGCTTAGAGGGGGAGCCTAGGTGCTTTTGAGATGTGAGCAGGGCTTGAGCTGTTCAGAGTGGCAAAGGGAAGAAGGCAGGCCACCCCTGCCTTGAAGAAGAGCTTGAAGTCAGAATTGGTTGGTGATGGACTCAGATTTGGTACCAAGTTAGAAAGGGCAGCTGTGGTCCATCTGTGACGCGTGAATCGTGTGGGTGTTGGGAGGGATGGGGATGTACAGAGATGGAAGGTGGAGATTGCTGCGGCCCATCTGTGATGCGTGAACGTGTGGGTGTTGGGAGGGATGGGGATGTACAGAGATGAAGGTGGAGATTGCTCCTTTCAAACTCAAGTCGGAGAAGGGGATGTAAAGCACAGGGTGAGCACGCTGCCAGGCCACAGCCAGGCGTGACAGCACTGGGCGCTGCAAGATGGCCATGTGTTTGTGCTATGGTGAAGATGAAATGTTTATGATAATACATGGTTTTACTCATATTTTCTCATTTCTAAACCTGTTTTAAAAATTCACTTCTGAGGGGGCTGGAGAGATGGCGTAGTTGTTAAGGCACTTGCCGGCAAAGCTAAAGGACCCAGGTTTGATTCCCTCGTACCCACGTAAGCCTGATACACAAGGGGGTGCATGTGTCTGGAGTTTGTAGTGGCTAGAGGCCCTGGCACACCCATTCTCCCTCTCTCTGTCTCTTTTTCTCCAAGGCCCTCTCATAAATAAACAAATAAATACATAAACACTTTTAAAAATGTACTTTTGAAGAGTATATCTGGTAAATTCTTGTCTTGGTTATAAATGAGGAAGGCTTCTTAGCTTGTCGTGGGGCCAGGTGAGGCAAGGCAAGTAACGCAGTAACTAGCTTATATGTGAACACAGGCTAGTAATGCAGCGACCTGACAGCTTAAGACTTCAAGAACAAAAACGTGGACTTGTTGAACTGAGAATATTTAAGATCAATTTATTAATTTGTGTGATTATAGAAACTTACTTTCCTAATTACATACTGCGTTGATAATAAAATGCATTTCATTCACAGATTGTACTGGAAAGAGCTCAGAAATGAGCTGAGTGGTGAGGAAGCCAGGCTGGGATTTAAATTTTACAGAGATAATGCAGGGCTCATGGTATTACGAATTTGGCAGAAACCCCCAGGAGTTAGGAGATTTCAAACAAAGGCTGACAGGAGACAGTTGGCTGAAGAGTGAGAAAATCTGGTGGATCCGAAGTGCCTCGTGCATGAGCGTAACCCCCGTGTGTGAGTGTCCTGCCGGATCCCTGCAGCTGACCACTAACACTACTGTGTGTGAGTGTCCCGCAATAACACTGAGGCTGGCCATGAAAACAACATGCTGTTTCTGTGAACCTTATGTCCATTTACTCACCATATTATATCTATATTGGCTGCTACAGTCCAATTTTTCTCAGTTGAGGTGGGAAGGAGGTTACAGAAGTGATAACCTGGAATACTGACAGAAGATTATTAACAGAAGTGACCTGAGAAAGCATCATAAGGCTGTGACTTATTTTGGGGTAGGTTCCCAAGTTAGAACCAAAAGTGAAAAACAAAATCATTTAAATTACCTTGAAGAATCCTTTAGAAAGTCTGGGTTAGAGATGAATAGATCCAGCATTGTTCTAACAGAGCAGCACTTCTTTGGCTGAGTCCCAGAAATAGTTGGCTTGTATTTAGGAGCCATAATGTTTAGGGACAAGTAATGTTTTATTCCCAGGAACTACCTTCAGCCTGTCAATGTGTTTCCATGGAGAGGCTCAGAGACGAGGCTGACCAGAGAGCAGATTTGCATCTCCCACCCCTTATCAAGGCCCACAGTGCTATTTTTCTGTTTCCATTTTTTCTTTCCCATCCCCCTTGTATCCATTCTATCTCTTCTCTTTCTCATCTCTTGCACCCCTACAATCTCCATCACCCCCGAGCACACAGCTGGGGCCACTGTTAGGATGTGGCTCAATAGTTCTCAGAACGTTCATCTTATGCAACTGGCAGATCCTCCGATGTGGACCAGGGTAGGGCTGGCATTCTTTGCTGAGCCCATCTGACTGGACCTTGCGCTTCATCTTGGGCTGTTTCTTCTAGAAGACAGTGTCTGAACTATGCTGTCACGCACAACTGTTCCTAGGCTATTGGCAAGATGTTTCGAGCTGATTCACAAATGACAAGGCTGGGTGGGATTCTGGGGCCGTTGAGGGGTTTCATGAGACTTGGGATGTATTCAAGAATCCTGGACTGAATGCCTTGTGGCGTGTGGACCTCATGCAACCTGGATCTCCCTTGTGGATGCCGAGGTGCTGGGTCTGATGGTGGCAAGCACCCTGAGTGAAGGAGCGTTAGGAACTTGATTTGGTAACTCCACTTAGTGGCTCCAGTTCTTAAGTTATGGTCTCTTAGATTTCTTATGTTTGTGGTATATTTTCAAGTATAAATTTTGGTGACACACTGAGGGGAATAAAAGACTCAAAACAACAGTAACTAGGTTGTAGAGATGGCTCAGTGGTTAAGGTGCTTGCTTGCAAAGCTTAGCAGCCAGGGTTCAAGTCCCAGGTACTCACATAAACCCAGATGCACAAAGTGGCACATTCATCTGGAGTTTGTTTGAAGTGACTAGGGGCTGTCTTTGCTTGCAAATAAATAAATAAATAAAAATACTAAAATACAAACAAACAAAAACCTAGTCATAACTAATCAGCAACCTTCAAGGGTTACAGGTCCTTGGGCCTGAGGCAGGTGCTGGGCTACGTGCCGGCATGCCATCTGCTTGGCCGGCCGTTCAGCACCGGTTTGCAGTGGGAGCCGCTCACTCCTGCCTGTGCTTGCAGTCATAGTGGTGATACAGGTGTTTTCGGAGGTCTCATCAGAAGTACTCTGGCTTTGGTACCAGTTTTGGGCTGTGTTAATACTCCTGCCTCCTTTTGGTAGCAGCTCTCAGCTCTAGATTTGTGCTTTGGTCCCTTAGGTGGGAGGAACTGTGAGCCTATCTTACCCCGCTCAGGACTCCTGGGAGGGGCAGTGAGTTGTGGCGGATGTACGGGTCCGTGCAGGTTATGCAGAGAAGTGTGAGCACTGTGTGGTTCTCTCTTGACCTTACTGGAAGGTGAGATTACTGAGCCTGGGCACTGAATCTTTTTTTTTTCTTTGTCTCCAGAATCCAATGCAGTGTTTGACATATAGATATTTAGTGAATTAAGAGTTACAGTGATTTTGATACTTAATAGTGCATTGCTTTGCCACACTGGCCGCCTGCGTGCAAAGCGTTCTCTGCATGCAAAGTGCTGTGGGCTGGCAGCTCGAGGTGTAGAGGGACAAGGCAAGGGTCTGGTGTTTCTGTTGGGCTCGGAGCAGGGCCAGGACAGCGCGACTGAGGTGTATCTTTGGGGTGCATCCTTCCCATGTGCCCTGCTGGCCTGTTTTGTGGCCAATGTTGTGAAGCAGCTGCAGTATTTTGTTCAGTCTGGCTTTTATATTACAGAGCTTCTATTAGAGGCTCCTCTACCACCTTATAGATTTCATTTTCTTTAATTGCGGTGGGGACAGAGGAAGAAAATAGCATTTACTTGGCATTCTTGCCTTTTAGAGCTGTGGGTTATTGATTCAGGACCTGGAATGGTAATGCTTGGAGGTAAAGTTTCCCTTGGGAGCAGCAGTGTTAAAGGGCAAAGGGAAAATGATTAGAATTTAAATCTCCAGACTCCACTGAACTTGTGGCTTCATTAGAACAAGGAGGGGAGGAGGAAATGATCCCGGCTGCTGCTGTGGGCTTTGTTTAACACTCGCACCACAAACTGATAACTCAGAATCACAGCCTGTGTAAGTGGAGCTGCGTGGCAAGTGTGAACAACCTGCCGCTGCCTGATCTCGTCCAGCCAGTCACTGCTTGGGAAGTCTCTGAATTTCTATGGCTAGAGCTAGAACCTTTGGCTTTCATTGACCTGCTGAAATCTCTTCTGCCCTTTTGTGGAACATACAGTCACCAAGTTACATACACTTGTACTTTAATGTGTCACTCTTTAAAATTTGAGGAAGAGAAACTGATTTGGAGGCTACTCTGTACTATACAGTGAGATGTGGCCTCAAAAAAAAAATTCATGTCGGGTGCCTTCAATCCCAGTACTCAGGAGGCAGAGGTAGGAGGATTGTCATAAATTTGAGGCCACCCTGGACTACATAGTGAATTCCAGGTCATCCTGGGCCAGAGTGAGACCCCACTTTAAAAAAACCAAAAAAATTTTTTTTCGTTTGTGTATATGTGTGTGTGTGGTATAAGTGGTATGATATGTGTAGATGCACGCACATGTGTGGGCACAGGAGCCAGAAGAGAATGTCAGGAGTCTTCCTTCATCACTCATCCACTTGTTTTCTTGAGATGGAGCCTCTCACTGAACCTGGAGCTGCCTTCTTCTCTTCCTCTCCCCCCCAATTTGTCTTTCTCCAAGTTGAGTTTTCCTTGTGGATCATGGATCCTGTACCCAGCTTGCTACATTAATACTACGTGTTCTACTCTGCCTGTCAGCAGAGGAGGCAATGTAACAATGCGCAATAGGACAACTTGGGATCAGAAAGACAAACAGCTTTGCCACCAGTAGCTGTGTAACCTTGGAGAAATCACTTCACCTCCTGATGATCAATTCCTTTGTGTTAATCATGAAGGACTTGGATGAATGACATGTGAGGTTTCTTTGAGGTTGGGAATTCTATCTTTCTATAAAATAAAATCTAACCTGCTGGTCTTCCAACAGTCAGCTACAAAAAAAAAAAAATCAAATCTATTTTCATTTGGACCATATGATTACTTTTCAGGGCAGTCCTGTATGATAGTGGAAAGAACAGGAGCTTGGTGGAGGACGCCTGGGACGGAGTCCTTGAGCTGAAATGTAGCTGGTCTCCTTGGCTTAGTTTCCTCATCTATGAGCCACTGATCCTAACAGTGCCGACCTCCCAGGGCTCACTGGGTAAATAAGGTGATAAACTTAGTAACTCTACTACTAGCTTGCTTTCCCAGTGAGTTGACCTCCTTAATGACTCTACTTAAATATTTAATGCAGCTTATATTTTCTGAGCACAACTCAACAGATAGAAAAAGCCATTCTGGAGTGGCAGGCAGATGTCATCTTAGATTAGCAATGTGGAAGGATCACAGGAAGACAGCAGAAAGCTGGCCAAATAGAGTTGTTAAGTTGATGTGTATGTTTCTGAAATCTGAGAAGTTTCCCTGTCAATCATATTTGAGTTCATTTCAATTCCATTTTATTTATTTATTTATTTGCAGGAGAGAGAGTGAGAGAACAGGTGCACCAGGGTCTCTAGCCACTGCAGATGAACTCCATATGCATGCACCACTTGGTGCATCTAGTTTTTCGTGGGCACTGGGGAATTGAACCCAGGTTGTTATGCTTTGTAAGCAAGTGCCTTAACCACTGAGCCATCTCTCTAGCCCCTTAATTCTGTTTTAACATTGTTTTGAAGCAATGAGAAGAGCCACTATGGTCCTGAGGAATCGGTGCCCTGGAATTCCAGCATGTGACCTTAGACCAGCCATTGCCACATGAAGAAGTTTATTTTCTATGACTATAAGGCGTCTGCAGTATCTGATCACTAATGTTCCCTGGGATGACCTTGTAGAACTCTAGGACTTGGGTTTTAAACACATTAGCCTGAAGGTACTTTGTTATTTATCTGTGCTGGCCACAGTTGTGGGTACTTTTCAGATTCATGGGACTGTCATATGAGTTTATCAGTGCTTTTCCCAAACTAGTCCACTGTGATGAAAGAAAAGCCATTGCTTGTATCAGAGTGGTGACTAGGCCTTGACTGCATGTCTAAACATGTCATTGCTTTTGTTTGAGTGTATTTCATAATGTAAGTAACTTGACTGAGCAGCATGTGTCAGGGTTGAACTAGTGCTGCCGACACATGGGACCATGCTCATAGGGTTTACGTGAACATACAATGACAGTGGGCACTGAAGTGTTGTGTATGAGGCTACATGTGTTCTGGCATTGTACGGCCTCCTAGGAAGGAAAACATGAGGGAAGGAAGAAGACAAGGAAAGGAAGAAAGGAAAAATAGATGCTTTTAAAAAAATATACTTTTATTTATTTATTTGAGAGATAGGCAAATAGATAATGAGAGAGAGAGAGAGGGGAGAGAGAGAGAGAGAGAGAGAGAGAGAGAATATGGGCGTGCCAGGACCTCCATCAGCTGCAAACAAACTCCAGTTCCATGCGGTACCTTGTGCATCTAGCTTACTTGGGTCCTGGGGAATCGAACCTGGGTCCTTTGGCATTGCAGGCAAGCACTTTAACTGCTAAGCCATGTATGTCTTCAGCCCTCAAAATAGATGTTTTTAAGGAGTTATGTATAAAAGACACTTAAACCACCTTGCTGCTGTATCCATGAACAGATACGCATGTGTGTGCATATTGCTAAACTGGATTAAAGGGCCCTACTAGGCCTTATTGGGTATACTGGTAATGGACTTCTGAGCCCCAAGTTCTTAAATTAAAATTCAAGTTCCTGTCTTGGGGGGGGGCTGAAATTAAAGGTAAAATTGTAGGGGCTTTCAGTTAAAGTAGTACACTGGTTATTCATCTTGCTGGCCATAAGTGAATCATTTAAGCTGATTCACATAGTAGTTAGCCTTAGTGCTACATCTCTGATAAGGTTTCTGACTTTCTGAGAAGAGACACAAATATACAGCGACTTGGGGAGTATTCTATTGAGAGGGCTGAAAATCAGGTAATGCTGAAATGTCATGGGTTTTACATGCTATAGGTTTCTGAGAAACAGATAGGAGGCTGCCCTTGTTATGGGGATCAGGCATTAGCAGCCGTGAAGACAGGTACTGTCCCCATTTTTCTTGTTTGTTTAACTCACTTTATCCCTGACTGGAACAGCACCAAGCAGAGAGGTCACCTTACTTACTGGGTCTGAGCGTCATGCTGATACTGTCTATAACAGTCTCATATAGGCAGAGCCTGCTCCATGAAGTAAGCAGTGCTGTGCTGAGTGTGGTGTGGTGTGGTGAATGGCGACTACTCAGCATGGAGACCCCTTTGGTGCGGTTGCTGAAGGCTTTTAGGAATCCCAGATTTGGAGATGACAGATTGATCTTGGATTTTAAGGTGTTGGGGCTGGTGACAAAGTGAAATGTCTTTAGTTGTTTCTTAAGTACAATAACCTTTAAGTGTCACACATCGCAGGCACAGTACTACTACTGATTTTGCACAATGAGGCATTTTACTATCATGCAAAATACATATGTTCTGCAGAACCATCCACTTTGCAATAGCAGATCTCCTGAGAAAACACAGTGTTGGGGACCACTGACAATGCATGTAACCTTGAGCCATGGGACAATGGCAGTAGCAAACACTGTGGACTTGCCTATGCAGGCAGCTCAGCATGGGTGCAAGGCCAAGGAAGATAGTTAAAGTGTACATGCAAAAAAATAAAAATAAAAATCAAGCAGAAAGTGCTAGCTTGCAGAATGTGAGATAATGCATTGGAGTGGAGCCCTGAGCCAGCAGGGTAGCCATTAAGGGCCCACAGTGGGTAGCAAGACTTGCTTGAGGTCAGAACCAGGAATTGTGCTTCTCAGCCCTGTGTGCAGACATTCATTTTAAATTTTCCTTAAATAAAATGGAGGAACCTCTCTGTGCAATAGTCCTGCTGAAGCTGTTTTACTTTTCTTGCAGAATTCTATTAGATTACTACACTCCTTTTGCCTAGGGAGAGAAAAAAAATCACACACGAACCAATACAATTTCCACATGCTATTGCCATGAGCTAAATGGTGTAGTAAAAATGTGTATTGTAGCAGAGCAAACTGTAACAGGGTGAGCGATGAACTCACACATGCATGGGGTTGATGGCGTAGTGGATGATAGTAGGAAAAGTACAATGAGGAGTAGTTTGAAAGTAGTTGTCACAGTTACATACTTGACAGGCTCTACACTAAGCTGTATGCAGCCCTCAACAGCCTGTTTGTGAATGCCAGGCATTGCTCAGCACTGTGCTGATTGCTAAATGAGATGTAGTCCCTGACCATCATGAGCGAGCAGAAAAAGAGGCATCAAGAAATAACATGATGGGCTGGAGTGGGCGTAGTGGTTAAGGCGCTTGCCTGCGAAGCCTTAGGACCCCTGTTCAATTCTCCAGGTCCCATGTAAGCCAGATGCACATGGTGGCACATGCGTCTGGAGTTCATTTACAGTGGTTAGAGGCCCTGGCGTGCCCATTCTCTCTCTTTCTCCCATTCTTTGTCTTTAATAAATAAATAAATAAATAAATAAATAAATAAATACATACAAATAAAATCTTTAAAAAAGAAATAACATGACGGCATAGTAGAAACAAGTACATGCTACCGGGTGCTCCTGGGAGAGTCTTCCTGTAGAAGATGGACTCTCTGCCAGCCTTGGAAAGGCTGGGAGGGCGTGGCAGGAACTCTGAAGGGAGATGGCCAAGAAGGAGCAGGGAACAGAGATAGTAAAAAAAAAAAAATACTGAAAAGTGATCAGAAACCTTGAGTCGAATTGTGGATGGAATCAGGATTACATAGAGGCTATCAGATGGGGTGTTTGATGAAAGAAAAAGTTGGAAAACAGGTGGGGTCCAAGTTGTGGAAGTCTTTGAAAAACTAGACTGAAGAATTTGATCAATTCTAAATGGAGTGGTGAACCAGTTAAAAGTGTGTGTGTGTGTGTGTGTGTGTGTGTGTGTTTTTGTCAAGGTAGGGTCTCACTCTAGCCCATGTTGACCTGGAATTCACTATGTAGTCTCAGGGTGGCCTTGAACTCACAACAATCCTACCTCAACCTCCTGAGTGCTGGGATTAAAGATGTGCACCACCACGCCCGGCCCATTAAACATTTTGAGGCAAGGAATAACTTAATCAAAGTTTAGAAAGGCACCAAGATTTGGAGCAGGTGAGAGCTGCTGTGTGCTCCACTGTGCTTCAGTCCTGTGCTAATCCTGGAAGTAGGGATTATGTGGTTAGGTGGACCATGTACGAACTCTCTGTAACTTTTACTCAATCTTGCTGTGAACCTTAAACTGTTTTTAAAATGACTATTGAGTTAAGCATGGTGGCACACACTTGTAACCCCAGTAATTCGAGGCTGAAGCAGAATTGCAAGTCTGAGGCCAGCCTTGGCTACATATGAGACCTTGTCTCAAAATAAATGCAAAAACAACAGCAAAAACCTATTTAATTGTTTTAACCCCTAGCTATTATTATCTCTGTTTACAGATATGCAAACTTTCCAGCTCCATTAGACAAAGAGTAGATATAGCAAGGGTTGTGGTGAGCCTGTGTCAGCCTGAGTGATGAAGGGCTGAAAGGCAGGGGCAGTGAGAGTGGAACGACCTACGGAAGTATTACGGATGTAGATGTGGAAGAACCCAGATTCTGGGATGTGAGTGGCCAGGAGGAGGAAGTATTGAAGATGCACACTAACCAGGAGATCTTCATTGTCTACCAGATATTTAGTGCACATCTGCTGTCTACCCAAGACTGGTTTAGACAACGGGGATTAAGCACTGAGCAAAGCACCTATATTCATTGCAGTGTGGGAGAGAGAGAAGGAATATGTGGTTTGGGAATTATGGAACGCTGTCCTCAAGACAGCATGGCACTGTCCTGAAATCAGAGCAGCTGTGATGACCTGGAGGAGGTCCTCACACCCTGCTCTTTCCTATAAGGAGGATCCCCAGGCCCAGGAGCGCTCTTTCCTGTCAGGAGGATCCTGAGACCCAGGAGCACTCTTTCCTGTCAGGAGGATCCTGAGACCCAGGAGCGCTCTTTCCTGTCAGGAGGATCCCCAGGCCCAGGAGCGCTCTTTCCTGTCAGGAGGATCCTGAGACCCAGGAGCGCTCTTTCCTATAAGGAGGATCCTGAGGCCCAGGAGCGCTCTTTCCTGTCAGGAGGATCCTGAGACCCAGGAGCGCTCTTTCCTGTCAGGAGGATCCTGAGACCCAGGAGCGCTCTTTCCTGTCAGGAGGATCCTGAGACCCAGGAGCGCTCTTTCCTGTCAGGAGGATCCTGAGACCCAGGAGCGCTCTTTCCTGTCAGGAGGATCCCCAGGCCCAGGAGCGCTCTTTCCTGTCAGGAGGATCCTGAGACCCAGGAGCGCTCTTTCCTGTCAGGAGGATCCCCAGGCCCAGGAGCGCTCTTTCCTGTCAGGAGGATCCTGAGACCCAGGAGCGCTCTTTCCTGTCAGGAGGATCCTGAGACCCAGGAGCGCTCTTTCCTGTCAGGAGGATCCTGAGACCCAGGAGCGCTCTTTCCTGTCAGGAGGATCCTGAGACCCAGGAGTGCTCTTTCCTGTCAGGAGGATCCTGAGACCCAGGAGCACTCTTTCCTGTCAGGAGGATCCTGAGACCCAGGAGCGCTCTTTCCTGTCAGGAGGATCCCCAGGCCCAGGAGCGCTCTTTCCTGTCAGGAGGATCCTGAGACCCAGGAGCGCTCTTTCCTGTCAGGAGGATCCTGAGACCCAGGAGCGCTCTTTCCTGTCAGGAGGATCCTGAGACCCAGGAGCGCTCTTTCCTGTCAGGAGGATCCTGAGACCCAGGAGTGCTCTTTCCTGTCAGGAGGATCCTGAAACCCAGGAGCACTCTTTCCTGTCAGGAGGCAGGGATCCGTGAGGCTCATGAGTCCCCTCATGAGGAATAGAAGCAGCAGGAAGAGGGGAGATTTCTTCAGTGATCTAGTACCTGTAAGTTGTTCATTCTCTTTATCACCCATGCTCCTTTATAAGTAACCCAACTTGGCCTCATAGATCAGATTGAGTGGAACATTTCTTTGGTCTGTTACTGCATTCTCTATCTGGGGTAAATGGAAATAGATTCCCCAGGAAATGGCAAATGGAGATGAGATGAGGGTACGCCCGGAAGAAGACAAAGTGGTCCAGAGAAGTGGAGTGATGGAGGAGACGGTGGATATGTTATCTTGTTTCTTCTTTAAAAAAAAACCATTGTATTTATTTGAGAGAGAGAGGCAGACACACATACACACACACACACACACACACACACACACACACACACACACAGAGAGAGAGAGAGAGAGAAGGGTGTGTCATGGCTTCCAGCCACTACAAACAAACTCCAGATGCATGTGCCACCTTGTGTATCTGGCTTACGTGGGTTATGGGGAATCAAACCAGGTCCTTAGGCTGCGCAGGCAAGTTCCTTAACCACTGAGCAATCTCTCCAGCCCAAAAGGTGTTTTTTAAAAGAAGAGATGGAAGTGAGGGAAAGTCAGTCATGTGAAATTCCACATCACCCCAGTCAGAATGGTTGTCATCAAGAAAACATGACAACAAATGTTGGTAGGGTAGAAGGAAGGAGGAATTCTTTCTTTCTTTCTTTCTTTCTTTCTTTCTTTCTTTCTTTCTTTCTTTCTTTCTTTCTTTCTCAAGCCCAACAGACTGCCTTTTTTATGACAGAGAGCAAGAGAGAGACAGAGAGGGAGAGAGAGGGGGTAGGGGAGGGAGAGAATTGGTGCTTTAGGGCCTCCAGCCACTGCAATCGAACTTGAGATGCATGTGCCTCTTTGCGTGCACGTGCAATCTTGTGTGCTTGTGTTACTATGTGTCTGGCTTACGTGGAACCTGGAGAGTTGAACATGAGCCCTTAGGCTTTATAGGCAAGTGCCTTAACTGCTAAGCCATTTCTCCAGCCCAGGAATTCTTATTCACCATTGGTGGGAGTATAAACTGGTGCATCCACTATGGAAATCAATGTAGAGGTTTTTCAAAAGCTAAAAATAGAACTACTATATGACCCAGCTATATAAGTCCTGGGCATATACACAAAGGACTGTCTATCCTACTGTAGAGATACTTGCTCATCTATGTTTATTGCTGCTCTCTTCATAATAGTGAGCAAATGGAGTCAGCCTAAATGTCCATTCACAAACAGGTGATTGGATAATGAAAATGTGGCATAGACACAATGGGATTTTATTCAGACATAAAGAAATAAAATTATGAAATTTGCAGGAAAATGGGTGAAACTAGAAAATATTATATTAAGCAAATTAACCCAGGCTCAAAAATACTGATATAGCATGTTCTCTCTCACTGTGAATCCTAGCTTCTAATTGTTACACATGTGTATCTATGTGCTAGTGAGTGTGGGTAGAGTCCTGGAAACTAGGAAGGAGCCTATGCGATGGACAAAACATGGTTTTTAGTCAGGCTGGTAATAGAGAGTAGAAGGAGGAGAACTGAGGGTGGAGAGATATTGTGGGAGGAGGGGGATGTATGAAAATGCAGAAGGAAAAGCTGCTACAGTGTATGCCAATTTAAAACTCAAGTCAATTAAAATCAAAGAGATGAATGGCCAGAGACCTGAAGCCAGTGCAAGACTATGAGGTTCCTAAGGAGTGTAGGCCTGCCGAGGGAAAAGCCCTTGAGGGGAAAAGCCAGTGGCAGAAATGTGCTTGTGGGGCTCGTGCTAGCGAGGAAAAGAATCTGGCTGGCCTGGGGAGAGCCAAAGGCCCCTGGTGACAGCCGAGGTCAGAGTTGTAAGAAGGGAGACTTAGAATGGGAAGGCTGGGGTAAGCACTCTGTATTGTACTCTAACCTGGGGCATCAGAGGGTTATGAACAAAGTAAAGACATCAGACTGGTGCTTCAATATGGTAGTTGCTATGTGAGGATAGTCCTAAGTGTGCATGGGCCAGACCCATGAGGCAAGTGTCGAGGACTTTGTAATCTAGGTGAGAGAAAATGGTGGCAAAGATTGGGGGTGGGGAGCTCGTGTTTGAAAGCAGGATTCACTGAATTTTCTGAAGGCTTGGACGAGGGTGGGGCATTATCTGATAGAAAGAATGGTGCCAAGGTATTTGGCCTGAACACTTGGTGGACTGGAGCTTCCATTTCTTGAGAAAGGGAAGGATGTAGATAAAGGAGTGTGGTGGGAAAGGGAGCTGGAATTAGCAGTTTTTTTTTTTTTTTTTGATGCCTATTTAACATCCAAGTGGTGATCTGAGTACAAAATTGGAATTCAGGCCAGGTATAAATGTGTGAGTTGTGGGTTGTAGCTATGCCCAGTTATCCTGAGATCACACATTCTAAGTGAGGGTGAGAGGGGGATGTGGGCATTTTGGGATAACACATCACTGCCATGGCCAAGGAGTGTTTCGGACCCCACAGTTCCATCTCCATCAAAGAAAGTGCATAAATAAGTGAAGGTTGCTGGAGAGGTGGCTCAGTGGTTAAGGCACTTGCCTGCAAAGCCTAATGACCTGGGTTCCATTCCCCAGTACCCACATAAAACCAGATGCACAAAGAGGCACATGCATATGGAGTTGTTGGCAGTGGCTGGAGGCCCTGGTATGCCCATTCTCTCTGTCTGTCTTCTTTTCTCTTTCTGCTTGCAGATAAATAAGTAATTTTTTTTTGTTTTGTTTTTTCAAGGTAGGGTCTCATTCTAGTCCAGGATGACCTGGAACTCACTGTGTAGTCTCAGTGTGGCCTCCAACTCACAGCAATCCTCCTACCTCTGCCCCCCAAGTGGTAGGATTAAAGGCGTGCATCACCATGCCCAGCAATAAAAACATTTTTAAGAAAACAAGTAATGTAATAGATAGAGAGGAGGTCTGAAGCCCACATCTTAGGTGTTTCAAGACTTAGAAAGGAAGGGTGAAATACTAGGAAAAGAGACCAAGGGGAAGAGCCAGTGAATGAACACAAGGAAATGCAAACTGCATCCAAGCTCTTGTCTGCTGCCCCTCCTCCCTGGACACTTGACCGACTTTAGCATGGGGGAGAAGGACACTGTGGGGGCCACCAAAAGAGACACATGCTTCCATGAAGACGTGGTAGCTGAAGTAAGACAGGTGAGCTTTGGTTGGTGGACTTACACCAACCCAGGAGTCACGTATAATCTTCCTTAGATAAGTTCTCATAAAGGTGGTTTGTGATCATGGGAAACAAGGTAGTGACAGGAGGAACAGGTGGATGGTATCATGTATTTTGAGATTCTGCTTTTAGGGACACACACACTTAAATGATATGAGTTTGGATGGATTGACCCTTCTGTAATTATAGTGTCCATTGTTATATCTGTCTTTCAAGGTAGAGTCTTATTTTAGCCCAGGCTGTCCTGGCACTCACTCTGTAGTCCCAGGCTGGCCTTGAACTCAGGGTGATCCTCCTACCTCTGTCTCCCCAGTGCTGGGGTTAAAGACATGCTCCACCACAGGCTCCATTGCTATGTCTTACTCTACTCTGAAACCCCCTTCCTTTGAGGTTAGTCAGCCCCTTACTATAAGCTATGGAAATGGACTTGGTCTTGGGCTGTGCTTTGAGCTCTTGTTTCATTGGATGGTGAGCTCTGTCAGCTGATGGCGTCTGCACAGAATGTGGGTTTGGTCCAAAATTGTGCCCTCTGCTCATCATATCACCTACTTGCATTGGATAGCCAGTGAAGTCAGGAGTGATAAGCAAGGGTGGAATCCACATGTAAGCTGCCACAGACTCCAATCTACTCGTCATCTACTTGTACTTGTAGAGGATGGCATAAAGTGATTATCATTGTGACAGAAACAGTCCTGAAGTTCCGGGAAGGATGGCCATGTGGAGAGGGCAGCTTGGTGTTCTTGCTAAGCCCAGTACAGAGGACTGAGGTGTCTTGGTAGGGCAGTCATAATTGCCACAATGACCGCACAGATGAACATGTTCATGTTTGTGTCTTGAGTGAGAACGCAGAGAATCGCCTTTCCTTTGAAGTTTGGGTGTTTGCATGGTGGTTCACCTTGTTTCTTTTGATGGCTTGAATCTTTATCAGGCTCCCCCTGACTCCTGTGCTCATCCCCGATGAGGCTCATGTCCATCACAGAGGGATGACTGAGCTCTGCTGGGTCGGGGCTGCTTCTTCATGCCCTGACTTCGGCTGTCAGTCAGGATGCTGGCTGTCTAGTGGGATCTGTTGTGTTCTTCTGCCAAATCGGAAAGGATAGGCACTTTCTCTTCCCGTGCCTCCTCTCACGGCACTGCTAATCTGTCTGAAAGTAGATTGAGGGATACTTTGATTGGCTTTTATTATGAACTATCAGGACATCAGAAAAATAAATGTTTGGAAATAAAACAAGACAATTTTTTAATAGAAAAAAAGCGCCTTAAAATCTTGCTGTTGTCTTTGGCAGAAGAATGATATTAACATCTGGTTACCAAACTGTGGTACCCTTAAGAGAATTGGAATTGGTCCAATTTCCAATGAAATATTGGATTAAGAAACTTCACTTGAGTTTTTATTATTTTCAAGTACATTTTTAAGCCTCTCTTCTCTCTGTAATTTGCAGTCCGCATTTACTTGCAAGCAGTGATCTTAGTTTACAGGATGAATCACTGTCTGTAACTACCACAGAAAATCTCACCAGAGTGAAAATGCCAGGTTACTGAAATGCTGCAGACATAAAGGCTCCGTCCACTAATGAGGCATCTCCTTTCCGGAGTCCTTCTGTTGGGGCTGGGGTGGGGGTGGGGGTTGGTATCACCAGGCACTGGCCTAGTACCAGGAGCTTGGCATGTGATCTACTTCAGGTCTGCAGCGAGCACTCTAAGACAGGCTGGTTCATCGCTGACAGCAGTACTTGAAGTCGGAATGGGTAGGACTCTCAGACACAGGGGCATCTGTGAATTGCCACATTGCCAATCAGTGGTGGAGCTGGGGCCAGACCCCAAATTACTCATTTCTAGTCTGTTCCTTCCACGGGTCTCCTCGTGCTGGTTTGGAAAGTGGGATGGCATCACTATGAGAAATGTTTAGTGGCTTGTTTTCTAAGTTTGGCCTCCTTACCCACCATCCTCTTCAAAAATTATAAATCCAGAGCAAGTATGTACCCAACACCAAGGTGACCTGTCTCACCCTGGGGGAGGTCAGGCGGCCAGGAAGAGGCACGCTTTATTTTGGTGTGTGTGTGAACCATGAGGATTAGGCCATCCCAACAGTGTTAACTGGCCTTATTCCCGCATACCTCTGTTCAATGAACACAAACAGACAAGCACTTTTCTCTGCCTCTGGAGTCAGACTGAAATCATGTACTTTATTCACCCATACTAACAATGGAGCCGTTTGATTTTGGAATAATGTTAAGCTGATAGAAAAGTCACAGAAGTTCTCGTCACCCAGTTCTTGTCCCACCACAAAGGTGCCATAATGCTGGCATTTGTTAGCAGGCGAAGTGTAGTTGGTAAGAACTTAATACTGGTATCTGCATTACAGTGCACACAGGTTTTCCCGCTGACACCCTTGTCCTGCTGCAGCATATGGTCCAGGGTTCACCTTGCTTTTCACTCTCAGATCTGCCCACACACCACTGTATTTGGCTTTTCTCTGCCAGCCTCTCTATGACATTTCTCATAGTGAAGGTCTGCTGCTGCTGCTCCTTTTTAGCTTTCTCTTAAAAAAAAAGTACTGTTTGTTTTTAATTGCGGGAAAATAGCCATCACAACACTCACCTTCCTCAGGGTTTTCCAGCAGAGAGCTCCGTGGCACTGAGTGCATTCACACTGCTGTGTGGCTAGTTTCCAGAACTCAAGGTGCAAAGCTGCAACCTGCTACACACTGACCACTCATTCCCCAGTCCCTCAATGCCCTCGCGCAAGTGGAATCACACAATAATTGTCATCTGGGGACTGACTTACTTCACTTAGCATAATTTTTTTTTGAGAGAGAGAGAGAGAGACAGACAGAGAGAGAGAGACAGAGAAAGAGAGAGAATGGGCACACCAGCAGCCTCTCAGCCTCTGTGAACAAAGTCCAGATGCATGTGCCCCCTTGTGGTCAAATGTGCTATTGCACCCTTGCATCACTTTACTCTGGCTGAACATGGTACCTGGAGAATTGAATGGGCATTCTTAGGCTTGGCAGGCAGGTGCCTTAACCTCTAAGCCATCTCTCTAGTTCTTAGCATAATGTTTTTGAGGTTCATCTAGGCTTTCTTTTCGAGGCTGAATAATATTCATTTTGTACATACAACACATTTTATTTACCTATCTAGCCATTAGTAGAAATTTAGATTGCTTCAATATTTGGTTCTTGTGACTAATACTGCCAGGGATCTGTCTACATCACCACTCTCATTTCCTTTGAGGGTAGGCCTAGAAGAGAAATTGCTAGGTCATATAATAGTTCTGGTTTTAATCTTATTTTTTGAGGGTCAATGTAGTGTCCATGTCAGGTTATATGTCTCTCTCTCTTTCCATATATATTATTTATATATTATATATAATTTGTTTTGTTTTGTTTTTTGAGGCAGGTCCTTAGACTTAACTTGATAAGCCATCTCTCCAGCCCTCAAACTTGCTTTTTAATACTGGTTCCAGTAATATGAGGGCAGGCCTTGATCTGGGCTGACTTTACCACTGCCGAGACAGTGCCCCTCAGAGGACCCATTGTCCCAGTGTTATTGATTTTAGCACTGCTGCAGAGACAGTGCCCCTCAGAGGACCCATCGTCCCGGTGTTACTGACTTTAGCACTGCTGCAGAGACAGTGCCCCTCAGAGGACCCATCATCCCGGTGTTACTGACTTTAGCACTGTAGAGACAGTGCCCCTCAGAACACCTGGTGTTCCTGAGCTTTTCCTCTCGGGCCTGCGAGTTCTGTCATTGACTAGCTGCCTGCCCTTCTGTTCATTGCTTGTCCTCTCTCAGTCTGAGTGATTCCTGGAGAATCTCCACTGGCTTACTCTAGGGTTCATTCCCCATCCATGGAGGGTCCTTAGTCCTTCGATGTGCTCATTGGTTCTCAACTAAAGACTTGGGATGAAGTGGAGTAACGAGACCCTCCACTTGTTTCACTTGGTGCAGCTGTCTCCTTTTGTACTCCTCTGCCCAGCAAACCCTACACTTCAGCCTCTCTGAGCTCCTAACCCTGTCTTCTCAACTCAGTAGAATCTTGGACTTGTTCAAGTCCCCCTCCCAGAGCTGGAGCATCAAAGCTCCTTGGTGGTGAGTGTGGGCAGTCACAGGCTTGCCTTACTTCTTCCTCTCTCTCAGGAGGGACTGTTTTCGTGGCTCTTGCCCAAAGTCTCAAAACTGCTGAGTCTTTTAGTTGTTTAAATCATTGGGCAGATGCATCTTTCTCTTATTACTCTATTTTGGCTAAAACAGCATTTTAATCTCCTTATAGTCTGATTTTTTTCATGTGTGGAAGATAACACAACAAATTTGTGAGCCTCAAAAAAGATGGCACAAACAGTCCCAGCACACACTCAGCGGTGCATGGAAGGTAGTTAGATGTTAGTGCAGTCCCAGCACACACTCAGTGGTGTGTGGATGGTAGATGTTAGTGCAGACCCAGCACACACTCAGCGGTGCATGGAAGGTAGTTAGATGTTAGTGCAGTCCCAGCACACACTCAGCGGTGTGTGGATGGTAGATGTTAGTGCAGACCCAGCACACACTCAGCGGTGCATGGAAGGTAGTTAGATGTTAGTGCAGTCCCAGCACACACTCAGCGGTGTGTGGATGGTAGATGTTAGTGCAGTCCCAGCACACACTCAGCGGTGCATGGATGGTAGATGTTAGTGCAGTCCCAGCACACACTCAGCAGTGCGTGGATGGTAGATGTTAGTGCAGACCCAGCACACACTCAGCGGTGCATGGAAGGTAGTTAGATGTTAGTGCAGACCCAGCACACACTCAGCGGTGCATGGAAGGTAGTTAGATGTTAGTGCAGTCCCAGCACACACTCAGTGGTGCGTGGAAGGTAGTTAGATGTTAGTGCAGTCCCAGCACACACTCAGTGGTGCGTGGGTGGTAGATGTTAGTGCAGTCCCAGCACACACTCAGCGGTGCATGGATGGTAGATGTTAGTGCAGACCCAGCACACACTCAGTGGTGCGTGGAAGGTAGTTAGATGTTAGTGCAGTCCCAGCACACACTCAGTGGTGCGTGGGTGGTAGATGTTAGTGCAGTCCCAGCACACACTCAGTGGTGCGTGGAAGGTAGTTAGATGTTAGTGCAGACCCAGCACACACTCAGCGGTGCGTGGAAGGTAGTTAGATGTTAGTGCAGACCCAGCACACACTCAGCGGTGCATGGAAGGTACTTAGATGTTAGTGCAGTCCCAGCACACACTCAGCGGTGTGTGGATGGTAGATGTTAGTGCAGTCCCAGCACACACTCAGCGGTGCGTGGGTGGTAGATGTTAGTGCAGTCCCAGCACACACTCAGCGGTGCATGGAAGGTAGTTAGATGTTAGTGCAGTCCCAGCACACACTCAGTGGTGCGTGGGTGGTAGATGTTAGTGCAGTCCCAGCACACACTCAGCAGTGTGTGGAAGGTAGTTAGATGTTAGTGCAGTCCCAGCACACACTCAGTGGTGCGTGGATGGTACTTAGATGTTAGTGCAGTCCCAGCACACACTCAGCGGTGCGTGGAAGGTAGTTAATGTTATTGTCATTTGTTCATGAAAGAGGAGAGCGTGGTGTCACCGATTGAGAGCCAGTCTTTTTAGATCCACTTTTTCTGATTTGTACTATAAAAGAACGTGGTCTGTTTTGGAATTTTTTCAGTCTCTTTCCTCTTCCCATAGCTGTGTATTTTTCCCAGGACAGGGCATCATGCTGACTGCTCTCGGTCGTGTTGAAGGCATTGTCTTTCTCTGAAGGCATCCTTCTCATCGCACGTCAGCAGAGTTCAAGGTCAGAGCTCAGTCATCTGCACTGAAATCTGAGGCAACGCTACATACTGTGCAGGGAGACAAACTGATGTGCATAAGGCCCTTGCACATAGTGCCTGCCCCACGATTCCGATGTAATACACGGTAGCTGCTGTTAACTCCATTAGTTGCTAATTTCACCTCAGAAATCTAAAATGGAAATGACACATCTCACTCTGATTTCTGAGGCCATACTTTCGCTTTTTAATATGCACCTTAATTATTAATATATGTGTATCCCTTTACAGTTTTTGGAATGTAGTCCCATGCATTTTCATCTTATCTGAGGTTGGCCTCTTTGTCCTCATTTTCCAATAAGATATTCAGACACAGAGAAGATAAGCAGTGAATTTAAGGCCAAACAGACAGTAAATGACAGAGCCTCATCTAGATTACCTGACTGGAGAGTGCTTTTAAGTTCTTGGTGGTGGTGGTGGTAAATGCCTGGAGTTCCAACTATTCTGGAGCCTGAGCAGGGGCCATCATTTGAGCCCAGATGTTTGAGTCCAGGAGTTGGACTCCAACCTGGGCTGTACAGTGAGAACCATTCCTTCCCTCCCCTCTCACACAAAATTTAAAAAATATTTTTATTTATTTATTAGAGAGGGAGAGAATGGGCATACCAGGGCCTCCAACCACTGCAAACGAATGCCAGATGTATGTGCCACTATGTGCATCTGGCTTATGTGGGTTCTGAGGAGTCAAACCTGGGTCTTTAGGCTTCCCAGGCAAATGCCTTAACTACTAAGCCATCTCTCCAGACTACAAAAAAAAAAAAAAAAAAAAAAAAAAAAGATTTTGAAGCTGGGCGTGATGGCGCATGCCTTTAATCCCAGCACTCAGGAGGCAGAGGTAGGAGGATCACTGTGAGTCTGAGGCCACCCTGAGACTACATAGTGAATTCCAAACCAAAAAAGGAAAAAGAGAGAAAAAAGATTTTGACATTGTTTTGTTGTTTCCTAATGAAACATTTTACTTACGTACTTTTTACCAACGATGACCTTTATCTTCTTTCAGAGCCAGGGCATAAGCTCTCTTCCTCTTTTTCTTTCATTTAGTGTCCAACACTCATGTAAGTAGCACACAGTAGCTATGAAAAGAAAACATATTTAAAATACACACACACACTGTATATATATATTGGTTTTTTGAGGTAGGGTCTCACTCTAACTCAGGCTAACCTGGAATTCACTATGTAGTCTCAGAGTGGCCTCAACTCATGGTGGTCCTCCTGCCTCTGCCTTACAAGTGCTGGGATTAAAGGCATGTGCCACCATGCCTGGCTAAAAGTTTTTTATTTTGCTTATTTATTTATTTGGGGGAGATAGAGGAAAAAGCAGATAGAGAGTGAGAATGGGCTTGCCAGGGCCTCTAGCCACTGCAAACGAACTCCAGGTGCAAGTGCCACCTTGTACCTCTGGTCTATGTGGGTCCTGGGGAATCAAACTTGGGTCCTTAGGATTCACAGGCAAGTGCCCCAACTGCCAATCCATCTCTCTAGCCCAGAAAAACCCATTTTTAAATTTTACTGTTTACTTCCTCAATTTGAGTAGGCAATAAGTAATTAATACAGATTTGCTTAAGACATTGCTCAATGGTAACTCTTTCTTGATCATGTAAGTATGTACTTCTGTTCTTGAGAGATTTTAGTTTTGAGAGCAAGTCTTTTCTGTAGGAAATGTCATTACATTTTCTTTTAAGGTTACAGATTTTCTAGAATCACATGAAATGGAGCTGCTGTTTGCCAACCTCCCGGACATTGTAGTCATTCCTTTAGTAGATTCTATTTATAGATCAAATGTCTGTGACTAAATATAATTACTTACCGCTAAATCTGATCAAAGCAATAAGCTCAGAATAACTTATATGGAATTGAGAACAAAGAAGGGACGCAGTGTGTTCAAGCGATGGATACTCTCAGTTGTTTCTTTTGAAAAATAACTGTCTGTATTTGCCTGCAGAAAAAAGAACACAACAAAAGCATCTTTCACTTAAATAAACGTGAAATAGATGACTTTATACCTACAGTATATATAAATTAAATAGATATTACATATGGCAATTGATGCATCATATTTTTCCTTGACTTTCCTACTATCAGAGCAGTCATACTTTGACCAGTCATATTTTGACCAGTTTTTGTTTTGTTGTTGTATCTATATTGCTTGCAGCTCTTGGCAGGGGACTGCTGTCATCTTCAGAAGCTGGCTTGGGTCGGGTCCCTGGGTAGACAGTGCCATTATTTGCTAGCACTATTTATTTCCTTACCATGGTTGTGTTTCATGGTTAGTAACCAAACAAGCACTGTCCAGCACTAACAGCTGGCCAGCAGGGAGGAAGCTTCCAGCTCAGTGCCAGGTTGATTTCCCAGTGTCCTGCAACATCAGAAATAGGGCCTTACCATTTAGTTCTGGTGGACAACCAAGAGCACTGGTAATACCCTGTATTGCTTGGGAAGCCACTGGAGCGGGGGGAGGGGGGAGGGGGGAGGGATCTAACCAATAACTCCCTGGGTAGTGGTCATTTTCATGAACACTGATAATTTTGAAGAAGTGATCACAAAATATAGACTCTGATCTCATCACCCTTCCCACTCAGAAGGTTCTATTAAGCCACGTAATGCCTATGCCTTCAGGTCATGAGGCAAAGTTAGCATGGCTTTCTAGAGTTTCTCTGACACTCTTTCTCCCTGCTGTCTCTACGTCTGCTTCTAGCTACATTGCTTCACCTAAGCAACCATCTCTGGCCTCCGTCTCTGGCTCTGTCCACTCTGCCCTCTGTCTCTGGCTCTGTCCAGTTTGTGCCTCTATCAATTCTTTTTCTCCTCTGTCCTCCCGCTTCCCCACCTTCCACCTTCCCGGTTTCTTTCTGTCTCTCTGTCTACCAACCTGCCTCTCTTTCACCCTTCCCTTCAGTCTCAGTTGGTTTCTGTTGCGATAACGCAGTGTCTGGGGCTAGCAATTTATAAAGGAGAGAGCTTTATGTCAGCTGATGCTTCTAATAGCTCAGGAGCACAGCACCAGGATTGGTTGTGCATCTGCTGAGAGCTGTCATGCTGCTCTGGAAAGGCAGAAGGGCACATGAGTTCTTGTTGAGGAGATCACATGGGAAGAGATAAGAGACATCCCACAGCTCTTAGCACACTTCATCGAGTCCAACGGGAGCCTCTGCATCCTCCCCCCAGCCACACCTTGTGAAAGCCCCTCGCCTCTCAATACTATGACATGAACAATGACATTCAACTCCAGAGTGAGACAAATCATAGCACTGCCCCTCTTCCCTCCGTCACACTCACTTTACGCTCACAGAGCCACAGGATTTACAGGAATTGTTCCTTTGAGCGTTTGCTGACTTGTAACCTGGGATCAGTGCAAGGTATAGAGAAGTAAGTGAAGGAGGCTGGCCTGTGGGCATGGGGGTGGTAGTGTCCGTGCAGATCTAGTCATGTTTTCTTCCTCCTTATTCTCCGAGCTAAGCGACAATAGCAAGGAGCTGGGGAGTCACTGTCTGGAGTTTCACCTTTGGGTTCTGGACACGGAAACCTCTGTCTATGATCATGGTTCTCCCCAACAGTGTTGCAATGGTAATTCGGAAGCCAGGAATCTTAAACTCTTCTCCTTAACTTAATTGCTGCCTTTTAAATCAGCCTCACATTTGCATGCTTCCACGATTTAGGCTTGGCAAGGGTCAGACTAGTTATTTATTTAAGCCTTGGCATTAAGTTCTTCATCTATAAAGTAAGGTCATTTATGTAGATGGTTCTGTATCTCCGCTTAGCCATGATGCTGTCTTTACTATTAGACAAAGAACATCTCATATTTCACCTGATCAGTTCAAATTCGTATTTATATCACTTCCCCATCAAAATATAAATTGCCTTTTCCATAAAATGGGGCCAGAATGACATGTTCTGGGTTTAATTTGAGGATTAGTCAAGCGTAATTATAATAATCTCTCAATTATTGAAATTAATGGATATAAAAGGTCATCTAAAGAAAACCTCATGTTTATTTACTTCAGAACACTCTCTGGGCTGTGTGTCCAGTGAGAGATAGTGGGAGGCTTAAGCCGCCCAGCATGGCGACTTTTATTTGTAGCTTCTGTGACCAGAGGTGCAGTTAACAGCGTCTGGGCGAGTTCCATGGTGGTTCTGGCTTTGGTGGAGAAGAAATAAGGAAGAATTGCAGGGACCTGGACAGCTGGGTCCTTCGGGGCCTGGACCCTGTCTTTTACAGAAGCTCCTGCTTGTCAGCGGCAGCGCCACATGCTGGTCCTGTACCGGGCAACCCTTGGATTTCATATGGCTTCCATTATTTAATTATCCCTCCTTAGGCGGTATGTGGAGACAGGGTATGTGACAGTTCAGATGGACGGGCAGTGTGAGGTTGAACAGGATACAGAATTACCTTTATGCCAGATGCTCATCGATCACTTAAGATAGGTACATCTTACTTTAAGGAAATACATGATGTAGAAAGTCAGGCTTCAACCAGAGAGACCGTAACAACTGTGCTGCTTACAGAAGCTTGGGCCGGCTCCTGGAAGCTGACAGAGAGCGTCACTGGGAAGCCGCCACCACATCTCCTAGTTGGGACAGATGAAGCAGAGAGTGCCACTGAAGCCTGATGAGTGAGAGCTTGGTATAGGAGCTGTCTGCTGGGAGCTATGGTAGGAAGGAAGGGAGCCACCGATCAGTCAGTGAGGCAGGGGGTTGCTCTGCAGAGACAGGAATAACGTGATGCTTTTCTCTGAACTAGCGGTGCCTCCCATTGCTGAGCCCAGCCAGGGGGAGAGTGGCTTCCTGGTCACTCCAAGGCTGACAAGGCAGGGTGTGGGTGTGGAGGGTGGGAATGTCTCACAGTATCATGGTCACATAAAGAACCCCCATCAGCAGTGGGGTTACTTTTATGTGAGATGAAGCATGCTAAGATTTTTTTTCTCCTGTCTTCCCTATCTGTATACTTTCATGCTTCATTTATCCTGTAAGGTTTTTACCCATAATAATTTTCACAGTGTCTTGTGAATCCCTTAAGGAGAGGAAGTTCTGTATGAGTGCTAACAGCCAAATTCAGCTTGCTCTTGAGATTTTTGTTTACTTTCATGCATCTTTATTCATTCAAGGGAAGGAGATGAGCTAGCTGGTAGTGTTGACATCTTTTGAAGTTGATGAAAGATATTTAAAGTTAAGCATGACTCTCTGAAGAACCTGCTAGCTCGATTTTAAAACATGACCCATTCTCTGAGGTGTACTTATTGTATGAAGAAGGGAGGTTTTCTACTTAAGTGCCCAGTCTTTTCTTTTGAATGATCTGTTGCTAATCTCATTCCAGAACTTGTTAAAACTGATCACACAGAGGGTAATCTTTTTTCCAAGATTGCTGTAGTCCATGCATCTCCATGATACAACTCAGATTTCTCCACCTTCTGCTTCTTGCCTGTGCAGGGTACAGACATAACCTTATTAGTGACCCGCTGGAGTCCCATACCGAGTGTGACACTCCATCCCTGAGGAAGAGTTCTGCGTTCAAACAAACCCCACAACAACTTGTAGTGTTGATGTGAATACTAACAGTTCAGCCTCTCTCGTGTCCAAGCTGAGAGCGCTGTAACCCTGCTGGTGCCCCTCACACTATCTGTAGGAGTGTCTGCCCTTGACAAGAGAACTTGAACAAGTGGGGCAGATACTTGATAGTCACACTGGCTCACTTCTAGTCCCAGGTCATGAGGCTCTCTAGAGGATTCTAATATTAGTGTTCCAAATCTGAACTTTAAAAAAATCTGTTTGTTTATTTTCAAGCAGAGAGAAAGAGAGAGAGAAAGAGAGACAGAGAGGATGGAGAGAGAGAGGGAGAGAGAGGGAGAGAGAATGGGTGTGCCAGGGCCTCTAACCATTGCAAATGAACTCCAGACACGTGCTCCACCTTGTGCTTTACGTGGGGACTAGGGAATCAAACCCAGCTCGTTAGGCTTTGCAGGCAAGTGCCTTAACCACTGAGCAACCTTTCCAGCCCTGAACTTTTACAGTAACTGTTTTATCCTTTTTTTTTTGAGAGTGGACATAATTCCTTGAAAAGCCAAAGATTCCTTTTTTTTTATTTTTGGAGAGAGACACAGAGAGAGACAGAGAGAGAGGGAGAGGAAGACAGATAGAGATGGGTGCACGAGCAGCCTCTCAGCTGCTGCGAACAAAATCCAGATGTGTGCGCCCCCTTGTGGTCAAGTGCAGCATTGCGCCCTTGCGTCACTTTGCATCTGGCTAAACATGGGACCTGGAGATTGGAACCAGCGTTCTTAGGCTTAGGAGGCAGGCACATTAACTGCTAAGCCATCACTCCAGCCCCAAAGATTCCTTTTGTTTCAGGAGTCAGATCTAAAGTATGTCTGCTTGTTACTGGAATACTAGGCCAGAGTCTGGGTTCCAGGGTCCCAACAAATCAGGTCCTGTCACTTGCCTCAAAAGCCAAATGGAAAAGTAATGGTGGAACAAGGAGAGGACCTTTAGTCATTGTCTCTGTCTTCAGGGATACTGCCATGGGCTCTCAGATTATACAGGGAAGAGTTGTGTGTGTGTGTGGGGTGGTGGTAATCATTATCTCAGGATTCATCAGGGACCTTGTCTATTACCAGAAAGTTACTGTTGCATGGAGGGTAGTTTCTACTCTTGTCACAAGGTGTTTATTCACCAGACCTTTTGTTCCTGGAATACAAGGAGGGAAAGGAGACAGGGCAGAAATGGAGGCAGAGATGCCAAGCTTTTACCCTGGTCCTAGTTACCCATGGGGCATCTGCAAGTACTTCTAACAAAGTTCTGTCCAAGAAGCCAGTACTTTCGGCACAAGTAACCTCGTAGTGCTCATTACAGGTTTACCGTGGTAGCTTGGGAGAGTGACGTCAAGGGCTTGACGTATGGAGATGATTGCCTCTCATTTCCATCTAGTATTATTCACAGTTATCTTTTTCAGAGCCATTCTAAAAATAATTTCAGGGCTGGAGAGATTGCTTAGTGGTTAAGGTGCTTGCCTTCAAAACCTAAGAATGCTTGTTCGAATCTCTAGGTCCCATGTATAGCCAGATGCAAAAAGTGACGCAAGTGTGCAATGTTGCACATGCGCACAAGAGAGTGCACACATTTGGAGTTCGTCCACAGTGGCTGAAAGGCCTTGGTGTGCCTATTCTGTCTCTTTCTCTCTGCCTCCTTCTCCTTCTGTCTCTCTCTCAAAAATAAAATTAAAAAATAATTTTATTTATTTATTATTTGAGAGAAAGAGAATGGCTGTGCCAGGGCCTTTAGCCACTACAAACAAACTCCAGATGTATGCATAACTAGGTGCATCTGGCTTACATGGGTACTAGGGATTTGAACTTGGGTCCTTAGGCTTTGCAAGCATGAGCCTTAACTGCTAAGCCATCTCTCCAGCCCCTTCAGAGCACTTTTTTTTAAGGGCACATAGTTGAGAAACCTGAAGTGCTGAAGGGTATCTATTTTGCCAGTGTATTTTATAAAGACTTGGAACACTTGCTGTTAAACTTTTATATATATCTTCTCATTCTTCAATTTTTTTGCACATTCAGCACCACCCACTGTTCTGTCAGTGTAAACACTTTTGCTAAATGGTACAGTTATGTGTTGTGGTGTGCACACTCAAAAGTGACTTCACAGTAATATCACTGCATCTAGTTACCATGACAGGATAGAAACATGCTTTGTAGTATTTTATCATTTTAGTGAAAAATAAAATTACTGGGGCTAGGAGTGCAGTTCAGTGTAGCACTGTTGCCTATCAAGGCCCTGGTATCTAATCCCTACAATAATGAGAAAAGGGAAAAGGTTAGGGAGGAGAGAGAAGAGGGAAGGAAAGGAGGGAGCAGAGAAGGAAGAAGGAACTGCTATCACTAAGCTTTTGCAGTTAAACATGATTAGGGCGGTTCAACAGAAAACAAACTGTAAGACAGCTACCTTATAGAAACAAGGCATCTAAAATGCTTGAGCTCTACCAAGCAGCATATTCTTTCCTTGCCTGCTTCATTCACTTATGTGTAATTCACCGGACATGTGGAAAATCACCTGAAAAAGTGCAAGTCCCTGACCAGTGTCTTTGTCGTGCTCTGTCTCACGCTCACTTCCAAAAGCTTGATTGAAAAGTAACTGACATGTTGCAGACTGTACTCATTTAAGTTGTACAGTTTGATAAGTTTTATATAGATGTACACTGATGGAATTAACATCATAACCAAGATAGCCAACTCTTCCATCACTTCCAAAAGTTTCCTTGTCCCTTTTACAGTCCTTCCCTCCTGTCCCTCCTTGCCATGGCAATGTCTTCCCCAGACAACAATTGCTCTCCTTTTTTTGTCATGAGAAATTACCTTGCATTCTCTAAATTTTTACACAAATGGAATCCTGAGGTATCTACTACTGGTGTGCCTGGCTTCTGTCACCCAGCATCACCATTTTGAGATTCATTCATTTTTGTTGTCTACCTGAATCTCGTTCCTTTTTATGTACTTTATGTATTTATGCATGCCTCTTCTAAAGAACTTTTTATTATCAGTGGTATTCAGTTGTATAGAAGTATTTATCCCTACCTCTGTTAGTGAGCTTCTGGGTGCTTTCTAAGTGGTTTGGGCTCTTACAAGCAAGACATCTGTTCACAAGTACTGTGCATTGCCCTTTTCTGGTAAGCAAATCCTTGGGAGCACAGGAGCTGGATTGTAGGGTAGGTGTATGTTGAACTTTCTAGGAAACTCCCAAATTGTTTAACAAAGTAGGCGTAACATTTTTTTATTCCCACTTACAATCTATGAGAGTTTCTATTTCCATACAACCTTGCCAACACTGGTATGTATGACGAGTCATTTTCATAGGTGTGGAGTGGGATCTCATTATGCTTTAATTTGCATTTTTCTAATGACTAATGAGATAGCGTGTCTTCTCGCAAGGGGTTTTGTTTCACATTAGGTTGAGGTGTGGTGAGAGTGAAAGGCCTACACCAGTCTTTCTTTGTTTCTTTTTCATTTCATATTCCTTCCTTCCTTCCTTCCTTCCTTCCTTCCTTCCTTCCTTCCTTCCTTCCTTCCTTCCTTCCTTCCCTCCCCTCCCTCCCTCCCTCCCTCCCTCCCTCTTTCTTTCTTTCTTTCTTTCTTTCTTTCTTTCTTTCTTTCTTTCTTCTTTCTCTCTCTTTCTCTCTTTCTTTGTTTCTTTTTGAAGCAAGGTCTCACTCTAGCCTATGTTGACCTAGAACTCACTCTGTAGTCCAGGCTGCTCTGAAACTCATAGTGATCCTTCTACCTCAGCCTCCCGAGTGCTAGGATGAAAGATGTGTGCCACCAACCCATTTTCTAAGTCCTTAAATAATCTATTTTCACTGGGTTGCTTGTTTTCTTGTTAGTGAATTTTGAGACTCACTATACTTGAGCATACATCCTTTATCAGATGTACACTTTGTAAAGATGGTTTTCATTGTGCCTTGTCTTCTTAGTCTCTCATCTCTTCAGGAGCAGCAGTCATTAATGTTTATGAAACTTCACTTGTCAGTGTGTCACTGTGTAGATGGGGCGCTCAGTGCCAGAGCTGTGCTTTCGGGTCTTGTGAGGAGGTTTCATTTGGTTTTGTGTGCCGGAGGAGCTGTGGGTGCACTTTCTTCTCCAGTCTCCTCTGCTCCTCTTTATTGGATGGAGTATGGTTATCAGATTGCCCTGGTTCTTTTTGTTGGCGAGTCTCCTTTCCCCATTGTATTTGCTTTGGTCACAAACCAGTGGACTTTCTGGTTGGTCCCTTCTTTCCTGCTGTGTTGTGTAGCACTGTGAAAATAAAAGAACAGATGAAGACCAAACTCTTTGGAGTAGCAAATGAGACCCTGAACAGTCCATCTTCAGATGATACTCCTTGTTCATCTCCGGTCTTGTCTCTCTCTCTCTTTTAAAATTATTTTTATTTATTTATTTGAGAAAGAAAGAGAGAAAGAGGCAGATAGAGCCAGAGAGAATGGATGTGTCAGGGCCTCTAGCAAAAGAACTCCAGATGCATGTACACCTTGTGCATCTGGCCTATTTGGGCACTGGGGAATTGAACCTGAGTCCTTAGATAAGTGCCTTAACCACTAAACCATCTCTCCAGCCCACAACTTGTCTCTTCCAGCCTTCCACCATGTCACTGGCTTTTTCACTTGCCCCTCGTCTGGTATAGCCTTTCCTCAGTGAAGCATCTACTCCACTGTTAAGTCCTTCCAAGCGCCACTTCTAGACACCTCTCACTGCCCAAATGAACTGCTCCCTCCTTGGTGTCACCACCTTGGAGACAGACCTCTGATGAGGGCTTGTTACTTTTCCCTGGGATGGTGTTGTTCATCTGTGCTTCCTAGGAAGACCAGACAGGAATCATGACTAATTCACTATGCATCCCAGAGGCTAGAACTTACTAGGTGGCACCATGTTAAAAGAGAGTAAGCCAAGTGTAGTAGCACACGCCTTTAATCCCAGCACTGAGGAGGCAGAAGTAAGAGGATTGCTGTGAGTTCAAAGACAGCCTGAGGCTACATAGTGGATTCCAGACCAGCTTAGTCTAGAGCAAGACCCTTCCTTGGAAAAAAAAAAGTGAGGATGAGGAAGAGAGAGAAGGAGGACACTAGAAGTGGGCATCTCTCTTTAATGAACTACAGAAATGATCCCTGAAAGTATAGTCTTGGTTTCTCTCTTTAAGAGAACGGTGTTGAGAGGACAAACACCGTGTTGAGATTTGCTTACCTTTCTGAGTAGAAAAGGCGGATGTGGCCTGAAGGTCCTCTTAAATAGAACTGCATCATTTCTATGGGTTTCTTGATCAGCTTTCAGGATTCCTGTTGAAATTTTACATTGTCCCATTACATAGTTAAATGTACTTAGTAAATGAAAAGGGAAAGCAACAGAACCCAGGCCTCAAGACAGTGTTGCAGTGCCATTTCAACATGCAAGACACACAGTACCAGGAGGAAGCCGCTAGGCTGACAATTGCCGCTGTGGCTCATGCTTCCTTCTGGGCACAGCTGGACACAGTCTTTAGCACTTAGCAGAGTGCAAATAGGTGTTTAATAAATACTTGATTGACATGTGCCATATTTCGTGTTACTGCTGTGAGCCGCTTTTGGTGGGTGACCATTTAGTGCTTCTGCCTTTTTATACATAGTTTCTTCTTTTAGTCCTAATCCTGATGAAAAGAGATTTAATTAGACATGTATTTGGGATCTAATTTTGATTCTATGCCTGGACTGTATGACTCAGTAAGGCTTGGTAATGTTTTCTAGTAAACTAATAAATTCAGATTTTTAAAAAATTGGTTAAAAGGCAAATATGGGTGTGTACACGTGTTAATATCAATATCTAAATTCTTTCTGTTCCTTATATATATATATATAACAATGGACTTCACCAAAGAACAAGATTTTTGTTCTTCAAGTATTCACAGAAACAGCCCCTGAGCAGAGGCCTGGAGCCCATTAGCACTAATGAAAGGAGTCGCCCAAGGGAGGGAGATGGATGGCCTGTGTTTGCATGAGACAATCTCACGTGTGTTTCTGCTGCAAACAATTTCCCAAAGCTTGTTTCTATGATTTCAGGTCCATGTGCCTCTTTTTTTCCCCCTAGTAGCTAAGCTTTTAGGAATCACATATTTCTTAAATATCATTTCATGGCCTTGTTTCCTTTTTTTTTTTTTAATTGTGTGTGCGCACGTGTGTGTGCTCATGTGGGGGGGGGGCGAGGACATCCCTCAGGTGCTGATCACCTGTTTGATAAAGGGGTGTCCCTTTGGCCTGGAACTCATCAAGAAGGCTAGGCCGCTTGCTCTGCAAACCCAAGTAATCCTCGTGTCTCAGCTTCCTCAGTACCGGGATTAACAGTATATAACACCAATGTCCAGCTTTTTAAAATGTGGGTTTTGGGGACCAAACTCAGGTTCTCATACTTGCAAGGCAAATACTTTACTAACTGAACTATTGTTCCAGCCTCAGCGCTCCCCTCACCCCCACCCTGCCACCTTTGATAAGAGTTTTGCTATGTAGCCTAGGCTGGCTTGAATTCAGCACCATCCTGCTTCAGCCTTCTGAGTACTGGGATTACAGGTGTGCTGTTATGTGTGTATCTTACTTCCCAGTTCTGAACACGAGCTAAACAAATGTATCACTCTAGAGCTCCTTTGTCCTGACAGCACTGAAAGAGTGCTGGTGCTTACATGTGGGAAGATTTCCCTTGTGCCCAGCTTTGAGAATACTGGACTTTGTTCTCAAACAAGCAAGAAAACCAGATGGAGAAAATGACCTGTGCAGTGTCTGCCCAAGGAAACAGCTTCAGGAGGATGAGGAGAGTGCAGGAGGGTGTAGGAGGCCATAGGAGGATGCAGAGGGATGTAGGAGGATACAGGATAGTGTAGGAGGATGCAGGATGGTGTAGGGGGATGCAGGAGGATATAGGAGGGTGTAGAAGGATACAGGACGGTGTAGGAAGATGCAGGATGGTGTAGGAGGATACAGGATGGTGTAGGGGGATGCAGGAGGTTACAGGAGGGTGTAGGAGGATATAGGACGGTGTAGGAGGATACAGGATGGTGTAGGAGGATACAGGATGGTGTAGGAGGATACAGGATGGTGTAGGAGGATACAGGATGGTGTAGGAGGATACAGGAGAGTGTAGGAGGATGCAGGAGGAGACAGGAGGGTGTAGGAGGATATAGGACGGTGTAGGTGGCTGCAGGACGGTTTAGGAGGATACAGAATGGTGTAGGAGGGTTAGAAGGATACAGGATGGTGTAGGAGGATACAGGACAGTGTAGGAGGATGCAGGATGTGTAAGAGGCTACAGGAGGATTCGGGAAATCACAGGAGGCTATAGGAAGATACAGGAGGATGCAGAGGGGTGCAGGAGGATACAGGAGGTTATAGGAGGGTGCAGGAGGATACAGAGAGATTCAGGAGGATACAGGACACTATAGGAGGATGCAGGAGGATACAGGAGGCTAGAGGAGGATACAGGAGGATGCAGAGAGATTCAGGAGGATACAGGAGGCTATAGGAGGATGCAGGAGGATACAGGGGTATGCAGAGAGATGCAGGAGGATACAGGAGGTTTCAGGCTCAGCTAAGTGGACAGGGTCTGGCACATATGTTTTTTCTCTTTTCTCATTTTGCATCTAAGCAAGTCCTTTTTCTTTTAGCAAGTCCTTTTCTACAGAAACTTTTATTGATAATACATAATGTATTTTTATTACAATCCTCTCTGGTTACCTCCTTTTCTTTCTTCTCCCCATCCCCTTTCCACTGAGCCCCTCTATTTCCAACTCGTCCATTTTCAATTTTAATGTCTTTTTCCTCTGTCCTCCATCAGCCTTGACAGAATGTTGATGGTCCAAACTTTTGCAGGTCTTGTACAAGCAATGGCAGTAACTGTGAGGTCACAATGCAGTGACCGCTTCATGTCCAGAAGACAGCATTCCAGTGCTTTCTCCCCATCCTCCTGCTCTATATTCTTTCTGCCCATCTTCCTCAATGTTCCCCAAGCCTTGGGAGGAGGGTAGAGATGTCTTATTTAATACTTGGCACTCAACAGTCACTTGTTTTTAGCACTTTGACAAGTTTTGAATCTCTCCAGTAGTCATCACTATCTTCAAAATGATGCGTCTCTGACCGAAGGTGAATTTGGGCATAAACATGAATATTCAGAGGATAATCCGATGGGCACGTATCTATTTAACCAAATTGCTTCCCTTCTAGGGCCTATGGCCTTCCCAGCCATAAGCTTTTAACTAGGTTTTCAGTACCAGGTATGACTTTTGCCTCATGCAGCAGGCCTCAAATCCAATCAGAAAACAGTTGGTTACCCCCATAACAGTCATACTACTGTTGAACTAGTGGGTATGTAATAGGCCTTTTGATTATTTCAAAAGTTTTATTTCAAAGCAGGATACTGGATACTAGCTGGCTATTTAAAGATGTTGATAACAATAACGGAAGGCACGGAGAGAGGGAGGGAGGGGGAGGAAAGAGAAGAGAGTTGTAGGTTTAATACAAATATACGAACTAAAATAGTATCTTTGTTTCATCCTGTGTACTGTTCTGGGTGGGAACTGCTTGAGTTCCCACCCACAGGTTAGAGTTCTCTGCCCTCCGCTGACCCTGAGCCAACAGTGGTACCCTGAAGACCCAGCTCAGCCATCAGCAAGTCTTCAGCATCTTGGGATGCTCCTGTGTTGAATGATGCCCAGTGGAGTGGTCTGCTGTGCTCCGTAAGCTGACTCTCTCTGTTCCTGCTGGATGGCTGGCAGGAGGCACTTGGTCCTGCCATGAGCCAGGTTGTTTGTTGGTTTGCACCCATACACTCAGTACTTGTTACCTGGCAGCGGGTGACTGCCACCGGGTCCAGAAAGGGTCTCTCTTCCCATACATGTCGTGGGCAGCAAGAGCCCACAGTGCATAAGCAGTGCCTTCCAGAACAGTGTGTCTCATTGGAGAAAAAACATCTACCTGGGTTCCTGCTATCCTTGACCCAATCACTAAACCAATTTGCTTGATCAATTTACACTCTGATTTGAAAAGTTGTCACAGACAAAGGCTGGGATTTAAGTGGGACAGGTACCTGACTGCAGTCGAACAACCTTTATTTTCAGTCACTGGGGTGAATGGAAGAGATTTTCTTGAAAAACTGTTTAGGTTTTTCCTTTATTGTTTAATTCTAGTCATTGTAATCCTTGTTCTAGAAGTAAGTCCATAGATTTAAATTTGTTAAGTCCATAGATTTAAATTTGTTAGTAGTTAAGAACCATGACAAAGCATTAACATACTCCTGTATATTATTCTTATTAAAATAATCAGATTATTAGAATGACTGACATCTTAGGAATGGATGCAGCAATTTGAAGTATGTAACAAGAGAGGGCAGAGGAACCAGGGCACTTCTCAGGTAAAACCCATCCCTATTTTGTCTGTGGAGCTGGGGACATGATAAGGCGAGGCTGTACAGACAGTGGGAAGTGGGACTGTAAACCAAAAAGAGTCAGTAAAGCCGGAGGAAGCCACAAGACTGGAGGGTCCAGAGTAAAAGTGTCTCGTTCACCCTGTATGTGGCTCTCCTGTTGGGGCTGTGGGCCGTGGGACCCTCAGGCCAAGTGCAAACAATTACTTCAAAATAGCAAGTTCCTTGACCAGAAATATTTTCTACTGAGTAGGGGAATGAGTTTTGTGATATATGAGGATGTTTTTGGCCCAGAACAAAGCTTTCTTTCCTAATTGGAGGTGCTGTGTGGGACCAGTGTTAGCATAGCAGCAACTCGTCCCCTGCATTGGGCAACTGATGAGTGGCTTTTCTGTATGCAGAGCTGCCATGTCTCCGTGTTTAGAAACAAACAGGAGTGCTCCGAGGAACTAAGCACTCAGAAGTTCAAACTGACATTTAGAAACTGTAAAGCCACAGTCTTCATGACCAGTCATACTGTCATCTAAATTACGGCTTTTCTACCCAGAGATAGGATAAAAAGAGCCGGCAGTGTAGCCTGTGACCGCTGTGCTAGCGAGCTTCTGCTCCAGTGAGCTGGGAGATTGTGCTGCATGGATCTAACGTGCGCTTGCACTTCCTCTCCCTGGGATGTTTTCCGGGTGAGCAGCCCCTACAAAGGGTCGACACTGCAAATGCTTGTAGCAAATGCATATTAGTTCAACCAAAAAAAAAAAAAAGCTCTCTTCTTGCTTTTAGGGGAGAATTTTGAATGATTGAATTAGGGAACTGAAATGAGTTGAGAGTATAATTCTCAAAATGAAGTGTGTTAACATGTAGGAGGTTAGCAGCAATTTCACTATCTGGAAAGATGGAATTATACACAGAATGTGGAGTAGGGTAAAGAAGGAAATTGCTGAGCTGGAGAGATGGCTTAGCGGTTAGGGCACTTACCTGCAAAGCCTAAGGACCCATCTTTGACTCTCCAGGTTCCACATAAGCCAGATGCACAAAGTGATGCAAGTGCACAAGGTCACACATGCGCACAAGGGGGCACATGCGTCTGGAGTTTGATTACAGTGGCTGGAGGCCCTGGTGCACCAATCCTGTCTGTCTCACTTTCTCTCTTACATTAAAAAAAAGGCCAGTCTGTTGGGCTTGCCTAAAAAAAAGAAGAAGAAGAAGGAGAAGGAGAAGGAAGAAGGAAGAAGGAGGGGGAGGGGGAGAAGGAGGAGGAGGAGAAGGAGAAAGAGAAGGAGGAGAAGAAGGAAATTGCTTCCATTTTGATTTTGGTGTCCCCACTTCAGCTGCTTCCACGGTGTTATTTCTCTCTAACCCCCTCAGGTGAGGAGTTGCCCAACACAGCATGACCTCACCTGTCCCACCACAGGTCTTTGCTCTCCTATGACTGAGGATCCAGATGGTACACCAAAGTGTCTGCTGGATAGGGTACCTTAGAAAAAATTAAGTTTTCACCTGTTACTGCTTTTAGACTGTATTCGATATATGGCCTTTGAATTTTGGAAAATAAAATCAATGGAGTTTAAAAATGTGACTGGAATTGACAGAAATTTGATAGACATATTTTTCCCCTGATGGCGAAACCAGTGACTCATGCAGACCAGTGGCTACTGTGCTGGCCCCCTGCATTCTGCTTTGCCAGGGAAGTCTGTAGCCGTGACTTGGGGCAGGAAGCCTGGCCTTCACACTGCGCTCCTGCCCTCAGGCCCATGCTGCTCACTGCTCACACACAGTCAGGTTTGTCATCTGTTAAATAGGGACATTCATTTGAAGATATTTGAGAATAAAATGAAATTGGAATCATTTTGTGGACTTTGGCAGCATAGCGAAGGCCAGGTTCCTGGGTACAGTGGCAGTGTGGCTGCACACTGTTGTGATGGAGCCCAGAGCATGTCTGATGCTAGCCAGGCTCTCAAGCACTGAGCTTCAGCCCTTCTGTTTAGAATTTAATGCTGTGTGGCTGCAGTCTTGAAATCCTGACTAAATAGTGTTTTGGTATTTTGTAAGTGACTTCAGATGGGACAGTGCATGTGTGCTTAGAACATGAACCCTGGCCAGTCCAGCCTTTTGAGACTTACAATTTCATTAAGACAGGATCCCAGATTACCACGTGCCTGATGCCTCTTTCCACCCTAGGTAAGGTTTGGTTGTGGACATGGGTGGAGGACAGGAGGGCGCCGTGCCCACCAATCCGTGGTGCCCTGGACTATGAGCATCCCTACATGACAGTGAGCAGCAGATGAATGTGAAGACGAACAGGACCCATGAGAGAACTTTAGATGCAGAAAAATGGGAACAGGTTCTTCCTGCTGTTTAAAACAAGCAGACCTTCATTTTCACTGGGCCCCATAAATTATGTGGCTGCCTCAGAAAATATATAACCAGCTCTGGCCTTCAGAGGTCTTGGAACTTTTTAGTGCCCATCAGAGACCCAGTGGCATAGATAGTAGCAACCTTGACAAAGGCCTCTGTGGGGAGAGCTCAGGAGATACCAGCTTATGAAGGTGGATGAAAGTTTGACAACTCTTTGGAACAATTGTGCAACTGCACATGTACTGTCCATGTGTTGAATTATAATAATGGATCTGCAGATGAATAGAATCTTTTTGCATCAATAACAAAAAGCTCAAAGCATTAAAAAAAGATTGGCTTTGAAGAGTGGGGAAGAGAGTGGTAACTGGGATGTTAACCAGAGAGAAGAGTTCTTAATGATCCATTTATTTTTTTCATATAACTTTATTTTTCAAAATTTATTTCCAAGAGAGTGTGTGTTCTTGGGTATACCAAGGCCTTTAAAAATATTTAGGGCTGGAGAGATGGCTTAGCAAATAAAATATTATGGAAAACTTTAAAAATTATTTATTTATTTAAGAGAGAGAAGTAAATAGAGTGAATTGGTGTGCCAGGGCCTCCAGCTACTGCAAAAAAAAAAAAAAAAAAAAAAAAAAAAAAAAAAAGAAGAAGAAGAACTCCAGATGTACCACCTTGTGCATATGGGTTTACATGGGTACTGTGGAATCCAACCTAGGTTCTTTGGCTTTGCAGCAAGTACCTTAACTGCTAAGCCCTCTCTCCAGCCCCGCCAAAGCTTTTTTTTTTTTTTTTTTTTTTTTTTTTTTTTTTTGCAGTAGCTGGAGGCCCTGGCACACCAATTTGTACCACTTTGCTTCTGGCTTTACATGGTTTGTTGGAGAATTGAACCCCAGACTGGCAGGCTTTGCAGGCAAGTGCCTTTTAACTGCTAAGCCATCTTTCCAACCCTGTGTTTCATTTTTGAAGAACATTAAGCATATTTGAGTGTTTATGACATGAAGTCAGTGAAGAGGAGAAAGTTCGTTATACGCACTTCCAAAGTATGTTCTGAAAATGCATCCTGTTGGGTCTGCTATTCATTCTTGAGATGAGATTCAAAAGCTGTCCTTCCCCGAGCACCAGAAGGTGCTTTCCATTCTATTCTATGAACTCCTACAGGGAGGGTCCAGAGAGCCTCTTGCCTGTGGCTCAGAGCCACCCACACTTGGCCGGCTTGGCAGCAGCATTGGGCCAGTGCTGAAGCAGAAGGGAGCACAATCCATTCCTCTAGCTCCACAGCAAAGCTGGGCCATCTCCTGCCTCCAGTGCTGTGCTTGGGTGTGGGATCTGTTGGGCTTTTGAATTAATCCTCAGCTGTGAGGCCTGCTGGGGCAGCTGTCATATTGGTTCCTTCCAATATCCCAGGCAGCTATTGGCAGCAACTACTATTTTTTTTTTTTACTCCCTGGGGGAATTTTAATTAATTGGCTTTCACTTGCGTAATTTGAAAGTTGTGAATGGTGTATTTAGAGTTACAGTATTTTTCGTTTTTTTTAAATTATTTTTTATTTATTTTTGGAGAGAGAGAGACAGAGAGAGATAGACAGAGAGGGAAAGGGAGACAGAAATGGGTGTGCCAGCAGTCTCTCAGCTGCTGTGAACGAAATCCAGATGTGTGCGCCCTCTTGTGGGCAAGTGCGGCATTGCACCCTTGCCTCACTTTGCATCTGGCTAAACGTGGGTCCTGGAGATTGGAACCGCTGGACATTGGAACCAGTGTTCTTAGGCTTAGCAGGCAGGCGCCTTAGCCACTAAGCCATCTCTCCAGCCCTATTATTTTCATTTTTAATCTCTAAAATTGGAACGATAATGTCTACATCACAGATTGTTTAGAGCAGATTAGATTAGCTAAGGTCTTTAATTGGGGCTGGAGAGATGGCTTTCCTTTCCATTTCTTTCCTTCATGCCTTCCTCCTTCCCTCTTTTTCTCCCTCCCTCTCTGTCTCTGTCCCTCTCTCTCGGATCCAGGGTCTTGTTCATGCTAGGTAACTACTCTACCACTGAGTCGCCCTTTCAGGCCCTCTTTTGCTTTTAAATTAAACATTATGTAGGCATAACTATCTTGATGCTCTAGTCACAAAAATAATGGGAAAATCAACTTAAGCTGAGTTATATTACATGGAATTAACATTGACAATGTTTTTGGTGGAAATTTCAGTTCCAAAAGGGAGAAATACTTTGTTAAGAAATTTTGGGGCTGGAGAGATGCATTAGCAGTTAAGCACTTGCCTGTGAAGCTTATAGACCCTCGTTTGAGGCTCGATTCCCCAGTACCTGTAAGCCAGAAGCACAAGGTGGTTTATGCACCTGTAGTTCGTTTGCAGTGGCTGGAGGCCCTGGTGCGCCCATTCTCTCTCTCTCTCTCTCTGCCTCTTTCCTTCTCTCTCTCTGTCTGTCACTCTCAAAAATAAAATAAAATAAAATAATAAATAATAAAATAAAATAAATAAATAAATAACAAAAAAGAAATTATTTCATTTATTTAAAAAAATTTCTCCATAGTGTTTATTTCAATAAGGGAAAGTAGATTTTTAATTTTTTTTAAGTTTTATTTATTTGAGAGAGAGAGAGAGAGAGAGAGATAGAATGGATGTACCAGGACCTCCAGCCATTGCAAAAGAACTCCAGATGTATGTGCTACCTTGTACTTATGTGGGTCCTTTGGCTTTGCAGGCAACTGCCTTAATTGCTAGGCCATCCCTCCAGCCTAGGGAAAGTAGATTTTAACAGAGATGTAGCATTTGTTTATTATTTGTAAAGTCAGGATAATACTACTACATACTAGGGTGGGCTTATGGAGTTTATGTGAGAATGGCGAGGTCACTATAAGCACTCAGTAAACATGGGCAGTTCTTAAAGAAGAATGCAATTGTGTTCTTTGCAGGAAAACAGATAGAACTGGAAATCATCATGTTAAACAAAGTAAGACTGGCTCAGAAAGAAATATTGTGTGTTTTCTCTTATCTGCAGAATCCACATTAAAAATGCATATAGCTGCTGGAGAAATGGCTTAGTGGTTAAGACGCTTGCCTGCAAAGCCTAATAACTTGAGTTTGACTCCCCAGTACCCACGTAGAGTCAGATGCACAAATTGGCGTATGTGTCTGGAGTACGTTTGCAGTGGGAGGAGGCCCTGGTATGGCCATTCTGTCTCTCTTCCATCTCTCTCTGCTTGCAAATAAATACAATATTTAAAGTGCATATATAAAATATGAAAGTAGAAGTGAGACTATTGGAAAAGAGGATGGGAAGAGAGGGGCAAGAGGGAAATGGGGAATGGAATTATATATATGTATAAAATGTCATATGGAGACACTATTTTGTACAATAGGTATATACTAATAAAAAGTATTAGCAGTAATAATTTTCTCCCATTGCACATTATCCGTTTTTTTCCTTCCTTCCTGCCTTCTTTCCCTTACCCCCTCCCTCCCTCACTCTGTCCCTCCCTCCTTCCTTTCCCTCCTTCCTTCCTTCCTGACACAGTCTTACTATGTAGTCTTGGCCTGAATCTTGCTATCTAGACCATTCTGTGGTGATCTTCCTGCCTTTGCCTCCCTAGTGTGACGATCATAAGCATGAGTCACCATGCCTGGCTCTAGTTTTATTTATTTATTTTTTGCCTTTTAAAAAATACTTTATTATTTATTTATTTATTTGAGAGAGAGAGAGAGAGAGAGAGAGAGAGATACAGAATTAGGCAGATAGAGAGAGAATGGGCATGCTAGGGCCTCCAGCCACTGCAAATGAACTCCAGATGTGTGTGCCACCATGTGCATCTGGCTTACTTGAGTCCTGGGGAATTGAACCTGTGTCCTTTGACTTTGCAGGCAAGCACCTTAACCGCTAAGCCATCTCTCCAGCCCTCTCTCGCTCTCTCTTTTTTTTTGAGACAGGGTCTCACTGTGAAACCCTGGCTCTCCATGTTTTGGAGTCCAGACTGGCCTCAAACTCATGGCAGTTCTCCTGTCTCAGCCTCCTGAGTGCTGAGACTATAAGTGGGAGGGGCCAGAGGGTATTGGGGAGATGGTTATGATATTTCTACTGTCATGTCTGGTAGAATGCTATTTCTTAAAAAATATTTTCATCCATTGTGATGGTATTCTTTTTTTTTTTAAAAAAGTATTTTTAGCCGGGCGTAGTGGCACAAGCCTTTAATCCCAGCACTTGCAGAGGCAGAGGTAGGATGATTGCTGTGAGTTTGAAGCCAGCCTGAGGCTACATAGTGAATTCCAGGTCAGCCTGGGCTAGAGCGAGACCCTACCTTGAAAAACAAACAAATATATATATATGGTATGCATGTATGTATTTTTGTGTATGTGTATGAACATGGACACGTGTGTGTGTTGCAGCGCATGCACGGAGGTCAGAGGCAACCTTGGGTGTTGGCCCTCACCTTCTGCCTTGTTTGAGGGAGCATTGCACTGCTGTCTGCTGCTGTATCTGATAGGCTGGCTGCCCTGCAAGCTTCCTGGAACTCCTCTCTGCCTCTCATGTAACTGATGGAGGGCTGGGATTTCTTCTGTGTCCATCTTTACATGGGTGCTGGAGATTGAACTCAGGTCCTTATGCAGCAAGTGCTTTGCCTAATCTCCATCCGCCCAGCTGCTGACGGTGTTCTTTATACTTAAATATGACTGCGGTATGTTTGCACACATCAGTGTTCAGAAGAGACACACTGCAAGTCATATGCTGTTTCTGTCTGCTTACTTGTCTGTATATTTATAAACATACTGTGGCAAGATGCATGTCATAAAATTTTGTCATTTTAAATTGTAGTAAAATAAGCGTATATAAAATATACCATCTGAAGAATTTCTGAATGGCATTAAATTCATTCCTAATTGTATAAATATCCCCACTGCCCAGTTTCAAAACTTCATGACCCCAACAGAAACTTTTATCACTGAACACTAACTCCCCTTTTCCCTTCCCGGAAGCCCCGACAAGTCGTATTTTACTGTCTTTCTTTGTACTCGTGCTTGTTTCAGGAACTCAAGTCAGTTAAGTCAGACAAGACTTGTCTTTTGTGTCTGCTTGATTTTACTTGCATGATGTTTTCAAAGGTCAGCCATGTTGTAGCATGTCTGGGAATTCCACTCATTTTTATGACTGAAGCACATTCAATTGTATGTATTGTCACATTTGGTTTACCTAGTCATTTAGTGATGGACAGTTGAGTTATTTCTTCCTGTTGGCTGTTACAACCAGTGGTGCTCTGAACATTGGTGGACATGTGTGTGCTTGAATCCTGCCTTTCAGCCTTGTCACATATGTACTTAGAAGAATAGTTATTGGGAAACATAATTCTGTGATTAACTTTTTTACATTTTTAAGTTAAATTTTATTTTTTTAGAGAGAACAAGAGGGAGAGAGAGAGAAACAGAGAGAGAAAAAATGGGCATACTAGGGCCTGAGCCACTACAATCGAACTTCAGGCGCTTCCGCTACCTAGTGGGCATGTGCAACCTTGTGCTTGCCTCACCTTTGTGCATCTGGCTCACATGGGATCTGGAGAGTAGAAAATGGGTCTTTAGGCTTTGCAGGCAAGAGCCTTAACTGCTAAGCCATCTCTCCAGCCCTGTGCTTAACTTTTTTTTTTTTCAAGGTAGGGTTTTACTCTAGTCCAGGCTGACCTGGAATTCACTATGTAGTCTCAGGGTGGCCTTGAACTCACAGTGATCTTCCTACCTCTGTCTCCTGTGTGCTGGCATTAAAGACCCACCACGCCCGGCTCTGTGCTTAACTTTTTGAGGGACTTCCATACTTTCTTCTACCGTGGCCTCAGCGTCTTTTTGCATTGCTATTCCTTATATTCCACTGTTCAGTACCCCCCATTCCCACCCCATCCTTGATAAACACCTGTTGTTCCTTAACTTATTTTTGGTTTTCCAAGGTAGATTCTCACTCACACTAGCCCAGGCTGACCTGGAATTCACTATGTAGTCTCAGGGTGGCCTTGAACTCACAGCGATCCTCCTATCTCTGTCTCCTGAGTGCTGGGATTAAAGGTGTGCGCCACCATGCCTGGCTTTGTTTTCTTTTTAACAATAGGCAGTTTCTCTTAAAATGAATATAATAATATAGTTTCTTTGAAAGTTTAATGTAATGACTGTAAGATCTTTGTACTGTCCAGTTCATTGAAATAGTACTCATGTGTAAAGGCACGTGGAAGTTCTCATGAGAAGGGTTGGTTTCATTTTAATGGCACTCTCCTTTGGGGTGGAAGCCAGTGGTTTGTTCTCCCTGATTTGCCTCTAACAGCATTGTGTGATCGAAGATGGCTTCTGAGCTGGGCTTTTCTAATTTGTGAAATAAGGTCTCTTCCGGCTATAATTCTTTAGTTATGTATTTTTCATGGTTTTCTGCTTGCCTCTTCTGATCTTTTGTTTGATAAAATTTGAGTTATCTCATTGTAGCTTTCTTCCCCAACTCTTTTATCCTGTGTTTTTCTCATCCTGTCTGTCCTGTATTTGGAATTTAATTTGGTTTTCATTGCGATCCTTAAGTTGTCTTCCCAGCCCCTGTTTATCAGCTACATGTTGTTTAGACTGCCTGTTGAGGTTCTCCTGAGTGAGGGTCCCTGTTTTGTTTCCATAGTTCCTGTTGATTCCTTTTAAACATTGCTTTGGTGGTTTTTTCAGACTGTCACCTTTTAACCTTCCTTCCCTTCTTTCTTCTCTCCCTCCCTCCTTTCCTTCCTCTCTTCCTTCCTCCCTTCCTTCCTTCTTTCTTTCCCTTTCCCTTCCTGCCTACCTCCCTTCCTCCCTTAAATTTATTTATTTATTTATATAATGGGCATGCCAGGTCCTCTTGCTGCTGCAGAGGACCACCAGACTCATGCACCACTTTGTGCATTTGGCTTTACGTGGATACTGGGGAATTGAACTTGGGTTCTTTGGCTTTGCAAGCAAGTGCATTTAACCACTGAGTGGTCTCTATCTGCTTCTTTCTCTCTCTCTCAAGTAAATAAATAATAAATAAAAGAATTAAAATGAAAGAATATTCAAGATGGAAATGTTTAATTACAGGCTGTAAAGATGCCTCAAGATACACATATCCATGTCCAGCCAGGTGCAGAGACTTCCAGTCAAGATGGCAAAAGTGGAGTTCTGGGCTACTATGGAAAAATATTTAGGCTAGACATCTGAGTTCATATTCAAGGAGCAGAAATTTCCAAGTGCCCATAAACAATGAGGAAGTAAGGCATATATATATATATATATATATATGTGTGTGTGTGTATGTATGTATGTATGTATGTATGTATGTATGTATGTGGGGGGAAGGGTGCGAGAGTACATGCCAGGGCCTCTAGCCACTCACTGCAAATGAACTCTAGACTCATGTGCCACCTTGTGCATCTGGTTTACATGGGTACTAAGAAATAGAATATGGGTCCTTACACTTTACAGGCAAGCTCCTTAACCACTAAGCCATTAAGCCATCTCTTCAGCTCTCTTGAATATTTTTTCTTTCGTTTTATGTTTTTTGATGTAGGGTCTCGCTCTGGCCCAGGCCGACCTGGAATTCACTATGTAGTCTCAGGGTGATTTCCAATTTATGGCAATCCTCTCAAGGATTAAAGACATATGCCACCATGCCCAGCCACCTCTTTAACATTTTTTTTAAAAGACTTTATTTATTTTATTATTGATTTATTTGCAAGCAGAGAGAGGCAGAGATAGAGAGAAGAGAGACAGACAGAGAGAGAATTGGCACGCCAGGGCCTGTAGCCATTGCAAATGAATTCCAGATGCATGTGCTCCTTGTGCATCTGGCTTACGTGGGTCCTGGTGAATTGAATCTGGATCCTTTGGCTTCTCAGGCAAGTGCATTAACTGCTAAGCCATCTCTCCAGTCCTCTTGAATATTCTTGATGAGGGAATAAATGACTGTGTCCTAAGGCACTAGTTTCTAGTTTGAAGTTTTATAGGCATTAATAAATCTTAAATTTTTTTCTTTTTCTTTTTTTTTTTAATTGTGTGTGTGTGGGGTGTGGGGACGTGTGTGTATTCAGGCACATGCACAGCACAGCACATGTGTGGAGGTCAGAGAAGAACCTCCATTGTCAGTCTTCACCTTCCACCTTGTTTTGAGGTAGATCTCCCTTGTTTGTTCAGTGTCTACCAGGGTAGCTGGCCTGCAAGCTTTGGGGTTCTTCTTCAGCCTCTCTCCCCGTAGATGCTCTGAGATTACAGATGCTTGTGCTGTGCATCTGACTTTACATGGGTTCTGGGGATCTGAACCTGGGTCGTCAGGCTTGCACAGCACACACGCTACCCATTGAGCCATCTATCTCTCCAGCCTTTACTCTTTAAACTTTGCTATTGTTGCCTGATGGTATAGTTTTCAGCTTTATTTTCTTATTAAATGAATGACAGACTGTGTTAGTTAAAGTGAATCTAGCTAGAGAGTGGATCATGAAGAGGAGAAGATCCCGAAACGAAAACATGGGGTGTTGAAGTTGCGCCAGGAAGCAGTGAGGGAGAAAAATATCATTATGCCACTAGTGGATATGCCACGACAGAATCAGCAGAGGCCCCTGGGGACACATCTGAAGGCAGAGAGCAGCTCCTGTGTCAGCCATTCATGTTTTTTCCATGAATCTCACCTCTTTATCTTCATAGGCAGACTCTGACCAAAGATCAGCAGCTGAGAAGTATGTTATTTTTTTCCTTGGCTTCCAAAGCTACTTTAATTTTCTCATAAACACCCAGCTAACCTTAGTTAAATGAAGAGCTTTCTCCATGCAGACATACTGTCCTCCTGTGCTGCAGCCTGAGAGGGTTCGCGCTGGCTCAGAAAGCACATCTGCTGGCCCCACATTGACACAGGAATCAATTATTCAGCATGTAGTATTTGGGAATTTAAAAGCTCCATGATGAATTCTACAAAACTATATTATGTCTCTGACATTCTAGGGTTTCATTATGTTGTCTTCAATTATTCACAAAAGCTTTTCACCTCTCAAAGCGTATGTGGGATTCTTCAGATGAAGCGAGCCATGGCCAAAATGGAAGAGTAGATTAAGACCCAATCTTCTCCTTTTTGTTTTGGTCTATTTTTCCTTTGGGGAGAACACCACAGCTCCTTCTCTACACACAAGGCTGAGCTCTGCTGGCTTGAGAGTGAGCTCTTCTGTGTGGGAAGACTGGCTGCAGGGGTTGTTCCCTGTGTGGCGGGGCCAGTCTCCAGGTCATCCTGGAGAAATGAGCCTTTCGGGAATTTTCAGACTTTTAGATACTATCAAAAAATCAGCTGGATTTCCTATCTACATAGAGTGCTGTTTCAAGATCAAACAAAAGGTTTTCTTAAAGATTTCTTGAATCACTTCTGCTTCTCTACTGTTGGTGTAATTAGTTTCTGCCCTCTTTGTTTCTGGTTGCAGTGTCCACTAACTAGGGGATGTGTGTGTGTGTGTGTGTGTGTGTGTGTGTGTGTGTGTGTGTGGTGTGTGCATGTGTGTGCTCAACATGGATCCCTTTAGCACTTGGGTGGAGCCTATGATTACAAAGGAATCTGATTAGAGAAATACCATTTCACCCATGTTCTGGGAATGGACCAGGGGTTTTGCATGCTCAGCAAGTACCCAACCACCAAGCTACATCCCCATGCCTCCGCCTACAGTCTGTACAGCTCAAAGTGTAAAATTCCATCAAAGTCAAAACATGAAACATTTCTATGATTAACCCCAAAGCAAATTTTTTAGTTTGAGAAAAACACATTAAACCATGAAAAACCAATTTTCTGATGACTAAACATTATTAGTCCTTGAGAAAGGCTAAAAACGAAAAAGACTAGAGGTGCACATTTTGTTTCAGTATTAAACACAGTACATTGTATTTCTCGAATTGCTAGTGAACCTGCCAGATGCACAGAATATATGACAGAAAATAACTCAGTATGGCTACGAGCAAAGTCTATTCTATCTGAAATGTAGTTAATAGCTGAAATTGCTGCTTTTACAGCTTTCTTCAGTTGTTGTTTTATATACAATGTGTGAGGAAGAGACCAAGAAAGGCGAGAGGGCTGGAGAGATGGCTCAGTGGTTAAGGCGTTTGTTTGCCTGCAAAGAGTAATGACCCAGGGCTGGAGAGATGGCTTAGCGGCTAAGGCGCCTGCCTGCTAAGCCTAAGAATGCTGGTTCCAATGTCCAGGGTTCCAATCTCCAGGTTCCACATTTAGCCAGATGCAAAGTGAGGCAAGGGCGCAATGCCGCACTTGCCCACAAGGGGGCGCATGCATCTGGATTTCGTTCACAGCAGCTGAGACTGCTGGCGCGCCCATTTCTGTCTCCCTCTCCCTCTCTGTCTATTTCTCTCTGTCTCTCTCTCCAAAAATAAATAAAAAAAAAATAAATAAAAAAATTTAAAAAAATAAAAAAAGAGTAATGACCCAGGTTCGATTCCTCAGGACCCATGTAAAGCCAGGTACATAAAGTGGTGCATGCATCTGGAGTTTGTTTGCAATAGCTAGAGGCCCTGGCATGTCCATTCTCTCTCTCTTCCTCCCTCCCTCTCTTTCTCTGGCTCTTCTCACTGTCTCTTTCTCTCTGCTTGCAAATAAATAAATAAAAATCTTAAAAGAAAAAAAAGAAATGCAGGAGATAGTGGGTTGGTAAAGAGTGACGTCAGGGGGTTTGTCAGGGAAGAGCTGTGCTTCTTCAGACTTCTTTCCACCCGCCCACTTGGAAGACGTGCCCTACTGTCTCGTCATCACTGCAGCAGCATCAGTTTTTAGGAGATTAAAGTGACGCACTGGGTTTTGCCATTCATTCGCTTTCCATGTTGCTGGTCTGTTAAAGGGTTTGTTAAAGTTAATTCAATGTCTTTTGACGATGGTTGAAAAATTATTTGTTTTCACCTTCTACTAATTGCTTACATGTATATGTAGACATTTACAGACCCTCTTAACTCATTTGGTCTGTGTCTTTAGCAGAGACTATTGCCATTACACAGAGAAGGAGGCTGAGGCCCCCAGAGACGGCAGCTTCCTTAGGTCCCAGAACGGGTTGCAGAGTGTGGACGGGAACCCCTCCTTGGGCCCTCTCGGTGCTCTCTGCTGTGGGTCTAGGCTGGGAAGGTTTGTACCCCTCTCGGTGCGGCTCTCTCCTCCTGCTCTGGCAGATGGATGGGCGTTCGCTCCGTCTTGATAATGGACATGGATTATGTCCCATCTGTGTGGTAGAAAATCAGTGAGTACAGTGAGCAATGTCCATTTAAAATATTAAATTGCATCAAAACTTATGACATTTAAAGTGCTTTTACAATTTAGTTAAGATAACAATTTCATCTGTTTCCATGTAATTACAGAGGTTTTGAGTCATTTTAATTTAGCAGGCTGGAAAAATATGACCTCTAGCTGCATGGCCTTTTCATTACGTGTGTGTGTGTGTATGTGTGTTGAACTTGGGGAATTTTCATTACTTCCTGCTCTGCTTTTCCAAGGACTCTAATTGTTCTGTATGTGCCACACTCCCCCCGCCCAACACATCTGCTGACAGCATTCAGGATTTCCATGTGACATACAGCAGCAGATTATTGATTTTGTTTTGTATGTCAGGGCACTGTGTGTGTCACTTGAGGTGGTCTTGTGGGCATTTAGTTCATCAGCGATTATGCACGGGGCCCACTTTAGCTTGTGCTGGGAAGGAAATGTCAAACAGGGAAGGACAGGACGATTCTTTCAGGAGTGAGCATCAGGGAATTTACACTAGAGAAGCCCCAAGCTGTCACTTCTCCTTCAGCGCGTCACTTTGATTTCCACTTGGCATGTTTAAAGAGCCTGACATATGGTTTCTCTGTGCTCGCTTGAGTTTGGGACCAAAAGCCATCGATTGGTCAGCAGTAGTCTATAACTCTTAAGTAGCATTTGGACATGAAGGAAAGGTCCGCATGTTTGGAAGTCAGCCTCCAAATAAGTGGGTTAAGTGGGTCTCTCTGTGGGCTGGGAACTTCTCTTCTGGCTCACATGTGAGGTGGTTGGTCTAGCCCACAGAGGCTGCAGGAAGCCTCTCCTCTTAGGTGAGAGCTAATTCTAAGGGTTTGAGAAAATCTGTGAGCACTGTTCAGGGCTCAGTTTCTCAGCATACTGGGCATGCCAGAGGCCTTGGAAGTACCTTGCATAGGCAGTTAAGTAAGCCCTTACCTGTAAGCCAGTGAGTCCCCACAACAGCTCTCACCCTAGCTCCTCAGCTGTTGTCTGCCTTCTAAGGATGGGCAGTGTAAGAAAGGATGTGAGAGCCAGCGGGCATGTGGCCATAGCTACAGCCACACCGCCCACTTAGGCTGCACCCGTGGGTTCTGCGGTCACTCATACTGTATTCTAGAGTCACAGCTGTTTTCTCTATAAATTTACCCTAGGAGGACTCTCCTCCTACCACAGCCCTCAAGCACTGGAGTGGGTGTTAGTGCACATTCTAGGCTGTCCTGGAATAATGGAAAGTGTTCACCATTTTCCTTCTTGTTTCAGATGTGAGTGACAGTGGTTGTGACTGGTTGATAGCAATCTAGTAGGTCTGAGGTAGAGATGCCAGAACTTCCAAAGATGTCAGACAGTGGTAAGTGTCTTTCTCCTGCTGCCTTCTCAGTGAACTGGTGATTTAAGGGCTCTTGGTGTTTGCGCGTCTCTCGTGACTAATGCATAGACTGGACTTCTCTTGCCTGGGTGAGACTCTGTTAAGAAAGATAAAGTTGAGTGCAGTGGACCTTAAGTAGAGGAGAACGGGAGACATACAGAGGGAAGGAATCAAGGAAGCATGGACTGAGAAGAAACGGGAAGCAACCCTGACCAGCTTTCCCCTTAAAATTTCCAGCCTATTTCTACCTGGATCACCTGAGTACATGTTTTTGGTTTGTATTTTGTTTTACTTGATTGTTTCTTCGATGGAATTTTAAAAATACATTAATTTATTTATTAATTTATTTGAGAGAGAGAGAATGGGCATGTCCAGGGCCTCTAGTGAAAGCAAATGCACTCCAGAAGCATGTGCCACCTGGTGCATCTGGCTTGCGTGGGTACTGGGGAATTGGGGATCCTTTAGCATTGCTCACAAACACCTTAACCGCTAAGCCATCTCTCCAGTCCCTTCACTGGAATTTTTTCTTTAAAAAATTTTTCATTTTAGATTATGTCATTCGATGTGTTTATCCACAGCTCTCCCATCCCTACGCCATTGTCCAGATCAGTGGATTAGGCATCTTTGTCTCCTGTCTTCTCCCTGAGTTATCCACATTGCCTGCATCTTCTGGCCTTAACTGCCAGCTGTGGCTTACTGTCAGCTGGCTTGGAACTCCTGAGCTCAGTCAGAATCAGGAGAGAGTTCTGGAGCCACTCTCACCCATATAGGCTCCTAGAGCGTTCCAATGGACATGGAGTAGCTGCTGTGCTTACAGGAGTTGTGGGCAGGACTCGCCTTCCTCCTTATCTTACCAGATCCAGCCTGACACACTGGGGTCAGGGGAAGCAACACAGAACTCTGCTGCTCTGATCTGGACAAGCTTGGTGATATCTGGTCCAAAGAATGATGAGCTAAAGCCAGCAAGGGGGCTTTGTGTCTGGCTCTACTCCTTTGTCATGGGCATTCCTAGCCCACAGCTCTTCCCAGCCAGGGTTTCTGCTCAGGGAAGTGGGCTAGCTGCTCCCTGTGCCACAGGTGGTTCACAGAAGTTAAATGAGATCATGTGTGACAACACATCCAGGGTAGTTCCTGACATTTGATAGTATATGTCCTTTCTTCTACACAGATATCTCCACCACCAACTGTCAGCTTGAGGATTATGTAAGTAAGAACTTCAAGGCTTGTAGGTCACACACACACACACACACACACACACACACACACACACACACACACACACAGAATCTGTTTTGTTTTTGTTTTTTGAGGTAGGGTCTCGCTGTAGCCCAGGTTGAACTGGAATTCACTCTGTAGTCTCAGGGTGGCTTTGAACTCACAGCAGTCCTCCTACCTCTGCCTCCCGAGTGCTGGGATCAAGGGAGGGCAACACCACTGGCCCTAAATAAATTTTTGCCTAAGAATTCCAACTTTTTTCTTAGGGAAAGTTTAATATTGGATAAATTCCCATGTATTTTAAGCATTTTGATATGATTTTGCTTGAGATTCCTTCAAGGCCTGCAGTTTTGTGACTCTTTGTTGTTGCTCTTTTCAAAGTCAGTCGAATATGCCTTTCTGAGTTCTATGTTCTGATTGCTGCGCAGTGAAAGTCTGAACAAGAGCATGAGCTTCGTAAGAAGGACTTCCTGTTTTTGTAACCGGAGCATTAATGTTTTATGATGATGTTTCCTCTTGAAAATGAAAACAACCAAGAATGAGTTTCTCTGCCAAACCCTCAAAGCCGCTGGCCTTGGGAGCCGTGAGCAAGCCCAGCAGAGCCATAAAAGGTCATCATGGCACCTTCGCCACCCAGCCTCCCTTGCTTCTGACGAGGGGGGCTGAGAGACACAGAACGGAAGGGTTTGAGGGTTCAATAGTCCCAGGTACTAGAGAGAGATTTTTAGGGGGTGATTATTAGCATTTGGCCAGTAGTTTTTTCCCTCCACTTCCTGTGAGTTTTTATTTCGAGGTTCTAGCTTTGAAAGTTCTGTTACTGTAACTTTATTGGCTATAGCACAGCATATTCCTTTGTGGCTTCAAATATTTGTGGCTGTTGTGGGTTTTTCTTTTTAATTTCAGTTCCTGTGATATTAATACCAGCTGGTCAGAGCTATTGATTTTGATATGGAAAGGTATGAGGAACAAGCCCTGCTGAGTGGAGCTTTGGGCATGGAGGTGGTTGCTCAGGGAAGAACAAGGGCTTTCAGGTCAGGGGAGTTTGCAGCCCAAGTCAGATTCTCCCGGAACGTGTGAGGTGCCTTAGGGCAGGCTGCTGGCCCTTCTGAGGTTCTTCCTCCCTGGCCAGTAACTCTTATTTCAGGGTGGTTGGAGGGTTAGTGTGTGCCATATGGCTGATGTGCAAAGGCCTTTCCTCAGGTTAGGACCTCATTTCTTCTCCTTCCTCTTCCTCTCCCATGTCACAAAGAATAACTCACTCAGCCAGGCGTGGTGGCTCATGCCTTTAATCCCAGCACTCCGGAGGCAGAGGTAGGAGGATCGCCGAGAGTTCGAGGCCACCCTGAGACTGCATAGTTAATTCCAGGTCAGCCTGGACCAGAGTGAGACCCTACCTTGCAAAACCAAAAAAATAAAAAAATAAAAAAGAATAACTCACTCACCCCTTGGCTCACAGGAGTACAGAGCCTTAGGAACACCTTTGGAGATGAAACTGCCTTCGTCTCCCTCGTAAAGGCCATGTTCCCACACTTGGTGAAAGTTCTTAGTGAGCCATGTTGATGCAGAGACGAGAGTTGGATGACTGTAAGGTTAGCTCAGTGTGGGGCACATATGAAACGCCTGTATGGTTGTAGCTGTAGCAGTTCTTACCTTGAATAGTGCTAGTCAGAAGAGTGATCATTGTTTCAATTATGTTTCCTTTAACCTCTTCACGCCTTCCTTCCAGCACATCGGAGTCACTTCTATAGTCTCCTCAAAGCTCTCAGATTCCTGGGTCTGGCTAGTGATGGATGTCATAGTTCAGTGTGAATGACAAGATTTTTGCCTTGCCTCAGTTCTTAAACATATTTTTAAAAATCCTACCTTAATATGATTCTTTGAGTCAGGAAAGAAAGCTGAAGGAGTTGTACAAGATGAGGTTATTTTAAAGTAAGCCTGGTTGACTTCACTAGGCTCTCTTGGTCCTGGTGCGTCAGGAGCATGTGTTTTCTTATTCTCCCCCTGACCAGTGGCTTCTTTCAGGACGTGACTTGAAGACATTTATTTTGCATATGGCCTAATTTCTGAGTTGTGCTATGAGATACACACTAGATTGCTAGACCAGTGATCATAGGATTGGTACATGTGGTTTAGGATGGCCTGTCACAGGCATAGGCCGCATGCCAAATGACTGATAATGTGGATATTTTAAAATAGCAAATGCTATTTGTTTCTGTTGAATTTTATGGTATCACTAAAGTGTAACAATGGAAACATACATACGTGGTTTTCTTCATGTATAAACAATAGCATAATTTAGTGCTGAAATAAAAATTCCTTTTCATGTCTTTTCACTTAGCTCCCCAAGGAAATTAAAAATACCACAATACTGCATTAATGCAAGTTTTTACTATTTGTATAATTTTTTTAATAGGTAGAAGCCACTCTTATACCCATCCTTGGAAGCTAGCTGTATAGCAGCTGTATTTGGCATGCAAATTACACAACTCAGTGAAAATGTTGGAGTGACAAGAATAGGCTCCAGTCGATGCTTACAGATATTTGTACATGTTCCAAATTAAAGAATATTCATTTCTAGTGCTCAGTCTTACAGATCTCACGAGAAGACCTCAGAAAGATGACCAATGCCATGTAAAGGAATCCATGAGAACTCTCGAGTTAGGGCACAGCACGGTCCTTTTGTGTTAAAAGCTTTGAAAGATAGATTTGGTTTTCCCCAAAAAGCTTTTCTCTCTGTTCTTTGCTGTATTTTGTCTTAAAATTCAAACAATTCTGTGGGCTCTATTTACCACTCACAGGGCCTCACACTTTTCATCCTCTATGTGTGTGCATTCCCTCTGCTATCAGCTAGACACTTTCATCATGAAAGTGTTTCTTTCTGCCTCTTTTGTGAGCGTAGTCTAGTTCTAGAGCAGAGGCTGAAGGGAATGAAAGGCATTGTAATTTCCTCTCCTAGAGCTAGTAAAAAATTTAGTAAGAGGGATGGGGAGAAGGCTCAGTCTCTAAAGTGCTGGCTGTGTAAGTTTGAAGACTTGAATTCAAACCCCCAGCACTCACATAAAAGTGAGGTGTGACAGCACGCCCCAGTAACCCTGGCACTGAGGTGGCAGTGATAGGAGGATCGCCAGGGCTTCCTGGCTAGCTAGTAAACTATATTTCTGAGCTTGGGGTTCAGTGAGAGACCTTGTCTCAAAAAAAAAAAAAAAAAAAAGGTGGCAAGTGATTGAGGAAGGCACTTGATGTCAGTGTCTGACCTTCACATACATGTACATACATGTGCACATGTGCCCACGTGCATAAGAACCTGCATGCACACCACACACACACACCACACACACACATTTAAGGTCTCAGTATTATGTCAGTTTTAAGCAGGATATGTTTACTTGAAGCTAATTGTTTCTCTTTTCTGATCAGTCTCCGTGACATAGTTGTAATGTGATAAATGGTTACAGGTTATGCATGCTGTGTGGCTCACTTAACTATATGATTATGCTATGACTTCAACTCTGAAATATAAGTTTGATCCATTCCATATGGAAGGTGAGCCCTTACTACATGATTTTTGTACATACATATGTGTGCGTAGTTATATATGTTTTGTGTATCATATATATGTGACTTGCAAATCCTACTTTGCCAATATTTGCCTGGGGATTATATAGGAAAATAACTACTTAAACCAATTTAAGCCAAACATAAAAGGTTAGAGAATTCTAAATTTTATAAAATAGTATGCCTTAGTAGAAAAATACTGACAAGAATGGGAGAGAAGAGAGGGTAGAAGGTGGGTCAGCCACAGCTGAAGATATATGCAAAAAGCTTCAAGCCTGGTTCTGTGATTAGGACTTCATGATTGGGGACAGTGGAAAGGTTGTGGGTCCAGAGCCACATTGTATACTTGGACTATTTTTAGCCCCCTTAGCAGCCATCCATTGGCCACCTCTATGTCTGGCCTAACATCCTGAAATCATCACCTAAATCTTTTGGGATGTATTAACTGACCACTCATTTCTACCAACACAGAAGCTAAGATTGCTGTCAAGTAGCCTCATCATTGTTTACACCAGGCTGAGGAGATGCTCAGCCGATTAGGAGCTTGAAGCCCAAGTGTGAGGACCTGTGTTTGGATGGCCATATCACTGTAGCACAAGCGTCTGTAATCCCAGCATGCCTAGGGCAACAGGGAGGTGGAGACAAGAGACTCTTCTGGAACCTCACAGGCCAGCCAGCCTGGCGGATTCAGCACTGAACAACACAGATAATGAGAAAGCCTGTCTCAAAACAAGATGGAAGGTGAGGCTTGACACCCCAAGTTACCCTCTGGTCTCACTGTGGCACACGTGTGCTCACACTCAGACACACGAACACACACACACACACACACACACCCCTATAACAGAGATTTCCCTGTTTTGTTGTAACCCACCTACCTAATGCTTCCACTAATGTATTTGAAAAAAAAAATGCCTAGATTTATGAGTTTTTTTGTTTTGTAATTATACAGCCTTCATGAAAGTGTTGCCACGTTGGGACATGGTATAACCTAAGGCCATGTTCCGTGGACATAGTCACCCACATTTGGCTCCAGAGTAAACTATCTCTTTGGGGTATGTTTTTGTGTCCACGTTGTTATGGCTCTGAAGTTAATTGAGCAGGTTTGTTCTTCTCTGTTGCAGTGATATATTGGTCTCCAAATGCCCACAATCTCTGTTTGCATTTATCCCCCATTCATCTTAATTAGCCAGTTGCACTGGGAACAAAGGCAGGAACCTTCTGACCTTAGAGATGGATGCATCTTAGGCTCCTGGGGGCATTAGTCAACTCCGGGATTGTTTTTTGGTTTCTTGAGGAAGCTATATGTTACTCTTTGGAGACTTTAAAATATTTTCCTTTCTAAGTCATTTCATTTTACTAAGGATTTCAAGGTGGATTTCATGCTGGAAAAAGACAGCTAAGGAATAAAACCTGTGATATTTTAAGAGCATTCATTAAACCTACAAAATATTATTTTCTCCACTTTGGTCATTTTATAAAGGACCATAATTGTAGACCCTGTTTATCAGATGCTCCTGTGTGCATAAATCAATTTTGACATTTTCTTTGGTCTAATGATAATGCGACTTGTTAATAATTACTGTAGTAACTTCCAATTAATGAGAATTGTGACTCAGATTAGGTGCTGTCTAATTAGTACTTTGTCATTTTACATCATCAGAAAATGGTGTGTGCTGGTCTGGAATTAAGGCAAGAGTTCCACTTGGCAGTAGGTGGTTCATTAACACATGGAAAGAAATAGACAGGCTCACACCCTTCTCGACTGTGTTTTCGTTAAAAGGGGAAGCTTCCCCTTGCTTTGGTGGGGGATGGTGGTGGCAGACTTCTTTCCAATACTTGTGAGTTGTGTTTTATTTTTAGGAAAATGGTGTTTGAAAAAGAAGTCAAGTAAATCCTGAAAAGATGCTCAGTGTGTTATCACACAGTTCCAAATGATAGCGGGTTTGGAGGCATGAGGGGGAACTTAAGACGTCTCAGTAGGTGGTCACTATGAATAACTAGAGGTAAAGTGGACTATACTTCATAGACTAGGGTTTCAGAAGATCACCTGACCCTCCCTGTCACTGTAGGAATGATGGAACTAGGTTCCTCCTGTAGCTGGTCAGTAACAGTTAGGCCAGGAGCAGCTCAGGGCTTCCTCCCTTCCTGTCTGTGCCAGCAGAAGGGCCAGGCCTCATGTTCTGCAGGAAATGTGATTATGACTCACTGGACTTTAGAAACTACTAGGCCTTGTTTCCCTTTGGTTGGTCCAAGGTTTGGTACAAGATTGTGCCAGAGCACTCTGCTCTCCCTGCTTTCCCATGGTTAACAAAGTGAGTGATGAGGAAGTACTGAGGGCTTTCAGCTTGGCATACCAGATGCTATTTACACGTCATTTCAGACGAGGGGCCCAAGCGTACACTGTAGGAGACAGTCTTGGGACTCAGTGTAGCTCCTGTAGAAGGTGCTGTTAGAGGTACAAGGTGAGCAGGTCCCAATCGCATGTCACTAGAACTCTGAGGCCAACAGAGCTCTTTCTCATCAAGCAGTCGCCTCCTGACATCACAGGGCAGAGAGACATCCTGACCTCACGGCTCGCCACGCCCCTTCGCGTGTGCAGTGAGCCAGGCAGCTGCAGAGATTGGGATCTCGGTGTGTGTGCTCATGGTTCCAAGCTACCTTGGTACCCAGTGGACTGATCTCTGTGCATTAAGTTGTTTCTATTTATGTTGAAATTGAGAGGCCTTTCATGCTCTGGAGGCGTGAGCAGAGCCAGCAGGAAGTGATCAAGTGTCCAACCCTCCCTTTTGTTTTTCTTTCAAGGTGTATTTACAGCTGTTCCTTTTGTTTAGTTAAAAAAATTATTCAGTTTGCCTGAAATAAGCAAAAGAAAATGGGAATGATTTTCAAATAGATGAAATTGGCTCTTGTAATTTAAAATCATTTTATTTTTATTTGCATTGGCTCTGCTTTACTGCACTTAAATATTTCTCAAGGAAGGGCCTCTTCTGATCTGTGGTCTCCCTGGCAAATAAAATCAGGGTAAGCGTTTGGATTTCAAATGCATGTTTTTTACATTTAAATTGCTGTTCTCTGCTGTAGGAAGAGCTCATGAAAACCACCCATAGTTCATAAGGGTAAACTCTTGCGGTGAAATTAGAGGCCATTAGAACTATCGGTCTTATTTCCAACTGAATTAGTTAACTGCCTGTTAAGGTTCAGAGCTTATTGACCAACAGGCATTTATTACCCTTAGCCATAATGACACAATGATTTTCATTAAATTCCAGAGTTTATGGAAATAAAAAAGAGATCTTGCAAAGAAAGTGGTTAGTGGTTGTGTTTAATTATTAGGATTAATCAGGCATTTAAATGTGGATATAAAGTATGGATTTTAAAAAAAGTATTTCTGTTTGATTGCCGTGATCCAGTTGTGCCGAAGGGATGGACCTTGTTTGCTTTCTTGCAAGTCCGCCTGTCTCACCCAATGTGTGCCTGATACTGCAGAGCCTGCCTTCAGAGGCTCGCTGCCAATGAGTTTAGCATTTGCCACTCGTGATGTCCAGGGTCATGGCTAGCAGAGTCAGCATGGCCATTCTCTGGATCTCTTCCCATGTATTAGAATATGCAGGCCATGGCTTGAGTTTTCCTCACACACCTTTAATATGAGAAATTCAGAACCCGCATTTCCATTGCTTCTATATTTTTATTTAATTATGCTCACAATTTTATAATTAACGACGATCCTTTCAAGAAATATCAATTAAATTAGAGGCTTCATACATCCGTTTTGAACTTGTAGTGGTTAAAAATATATCTCAGGCACTAAGTTAAAAGAACTTATTAAAAAATTGATGTATCCTGAAAGAACGTAGAGAAGATGACAGATTATGAAGTGGAACCTACTTTTTAAGCATTTAGGATTCTGTTGCATTAAAAATTGATGTGAGATCTGAATATTCATCTGCAAGACTGTTGGAAATGATAAGCTGTGAAGTCAGAGCGCTTCTGGAGAGACTCATCTGCACGTGTCAGCCAATATCCCTTTCAAGCAACTTAAAATGAGCTTCTTAATTTGCTTCAGAAGTATAGTTTTGAGAGTTGATGTACCGGGTTTCATTTGACTTTCCTCTGGACAGGATGAATCCACTTGGTTGAGAGTAGTGTGGGTAATTTCTCCCCAAGGGCCATGACTCTTCTTCAAGCTCAGCCCTCTGGGTAAAACATTCTTGGGTGAATTCCTATCTGTCCTGGCTGGGAAGCCTACTGCTCAGTGGAAGAAAGACATCAATATGAATCTCTTCCCTTTGGATTTCAGAAAAGAAAGTACAAAAGAATTAAGAGTTCAGATGACTAATGTCAGGATTGCATATTTAGAGAAAGCCAAATGAAGCCAGGCATGGTGGCTCACACCTTTAATCCCAGCATTTAGGAAGCTGAGGTAAGAGGATTGCTATAAATTCAATGACAGCCTGGGCTAAATTCAATGACAGCATGGGATCCAGGTCAGTCTGGGCTAGAGTGAGACCCTGCCTCAACCCCTCCAGGCCCCCCCCCAAAAAAAAAGCTAAATGAGAGGTATTCTAGCTGACCTTCAATTTTGAGTTAATAAAGTATTTGTTGGTAATTATTATGCATGTTTTCTTGACCATATATGTTTACATAATGAATAAAAAGCCAACCCTGCCTTTGAGGAACTCATTTTCTGTGAATTTGTTCATTTAGTAGTTACGACACTCTATTTCAGATACCACACTGGAGAGACAAAGTGGAAGAAGGCATTCTCTCTGCACCCAAGGTTCTTTGGAGTCAGGAAATGTATCTCTGACATTCCTGTTTGGGAAGCATTAAGAAGCCATTCTTATAAATGTTTTAAAAAGATGCCACATTCCATAGGAGTAGAGTGTAGGCTTCACAGACAAATGGTTCTAGGTTTGGAGTTTTTCTTTTATTTATTCTTCTGCCAGTTACCAGCTATTACCTAGGGCAAGTTACTTTTATCAGCATGAGAACCCTTACCATCACAGGAAGACATAATAATGTGCCTTACAGGACTATTAAAACCAAATATTGGGTAAGATTGCTTTTGTGAAAGCCCTTGTAACCTTGTAATGAACATAACTTCCATTTCTTCTCCTTCCTATAACATTGCTAGTCCTATAATCCATGTTTCATTTTACATGAACAAGACCATTGTGAACCAGCTTGAGAATATAAGTACCCTTTATAACCAGAATCTTTTACTAGAACAATGCCTAAAATGTTCTAAACAACTGACTTGAAAATGAACTTTCAAAAAACTTCTTTTGTAACATGGGGAAGAGCATGTTGGGTTTTTACCTGCGCCTGTTCTTCAGTTGTTCTGAGACAACTCTAATTCTCAAAGTTCAGCTTCGATCTCTCTAAGCTCACCCTGTGCTTCCTGGCAGACCAGTGCTTCTTACATAGCCTAGGAGCGGTGAAGACATCTGTGGGTACTGAATATAAAATACATTTTTTAAAAGTCTTTTCTTTATGTACTTGAGAGAGAGAGAGAAAAATAGGCAGAGAGAGAATGGGTGTGACAGGGCCTCTAGCCACTACAAATGAACTCTAGACACATGTGCCACCTTGTGCATCTGGCTTAACATGGATCCTGGGGAACCAAACTCAGGTCGTTAGACTTTGCAGGCAAGTGTTTTAACTGCTAAGCCATCTCTCCAGCCCCTTATTTTTTTTCTTAAGGCAGGGTCTCACTCTCACCCAAGCAGTTAAGGTATTTGCCTGCAAAGCCTAACGACCTGAGTTTGGTTCCCCAGCATCTACATAAAGCCAGAAGCACAAAGTGGGGCATGCATCTGGAGCTTGTTTGCAGTGACTAGAGGCTCTGCTGCACTTGTTCTTTTTATGTGTCTCTTTCTTTGCTTGCAAATAAATAAAATAAAAAATATTTTATAAACAGATAGAGAGATAATCCTATGGAACAGTTATTATTTATTTTTTTGGAGAGAGACACAGAGAGAGACAGAGAGAGAGGGAGAGGAAGACAGAGATGGGCGCGCCAGCAGCCTCTCAGCTGCTGTGAATGAAATACAGATGCGTGCACCCCCTTGTGGTCAAGTGCGGTATTGTGCCCTTTGCATCTGGCTAAATGTGGGACCTGGGGATTGGAACCGGCGTTCTTAGGCTTAGGAGGCAGGCGCCTTAACCACTAAGCCATCTCTCCAGCCCATGGAACAGTTATTTTTAACAACATTGATAATATGTCCAAAAGAGATTTCTGAACAATTCTCAATCAAAATAATTTATTAAGTTTCTGTTTCCATAGGATCTGCTCCTCTGTTCTGATAGCTTTTTTATTTTTTATTTGTTTTTATTCAAAGACAATTCCTTTGCTCCATCCCTGCTATTTCTGTTGTGGAATTGCTGTCACAATTTCACAGGAGTGCCTCACCAATAGGACTATTATGCTGATGAATGAAGGCTTCCCGTGCCTGGTGGCAGGCACTAAGTAGGCTCTAAGCAAACTAAAATTCATTGAATCTTAGCAGAGCTATTAAGAAAATAAGTGCAAATTGTCAGGAGAAGAGAGATTTGTTCCCCAACGTCATCACTTGACTCTTGAGTACGAAATGTTAGTCAAGAAAGAGAGACTTGTCATTTGTCACTCTCTGGAGACCTCAAGATGGTATCTGCCGTGCTGAAATAAACCACTCCTTCCTATAAGCCGAGAAAATGAGAAAATGCTTTATGCCCAGATTGGTCCATTTAGTTAGGAGGACAGCCACATAAATAACTACCTAAGAAAACAAAAACAGAGGAAGAAATGGGAAACCCAAGTGCCTGGCCTAGAGCATTCCAGAATTAAAGTGTCTATAAATAGCATGTGCAAAACAGAACTGCTTGTTAGGACCATGGGAATGTGCAGAAGGAAACTGTACACTTTAACCTCCCCTTACCTTCTTTTCCTATAAAATAAAAGCCATGTTCTTGTTGTGTCTCATAGGGGAGGGCTATATTATTAGCTTGTGGTTGAGACAAAGCCCTGACATCTGGGGTTGGCAAGTATGGAATGCGGGCGATAGTGTAAGGACTGCGCATGTGTCAGCACTAGGTGTGACTGTGCAGCAGTGCACGAGATCCTCAGTGCACACTGGCAGAGTGGCAGCCTGTGCCAGCTGCCCATTCAGTAATTTCTTTAACTGCTTTATGTTAAGATATGTGTGTGTGTACACACAGAGTTAGATTATGCATGTATGTGTGTACACACAGAGTTAGATATGCATGTATGCGTGTACACATAGAGTTAGATATGCATGCACGTGCATACAGAGTTAGATATGTATGTATGCACGTGCATACAGAGTTAAATATGCATGCACGTGCATACAGAGTTAGATATGTATGTATGTACAGAGTTAGATATGGCATGTATGCTTGTACACACAGAGTTAGATATGCGTGTATGTACAGAGTTAGATATGGCATGTATGCTTGTACACACAGAGTTAGATATGCATGTATGTGCATACAGAGTTAGATATGCATGCATGTGCATGGAGTTAGATATGCATGTATGTGTATACAGAGTTAGATATGCATGTGCATAGAGTTAGATATGCATGTATGTGCATACAGAATTAGATATGCATGCATAGTTAGCACATCCAATTTTCAGGAGTCATTGGGTGGACAGGAAGGAAGCTGGTGATGTAGATGAAAGAGTGCAGATTTGGGAAGTGATCTATTTAAGCCTGAATTCTCATCCACTAGCTGTGCAACTTGAGCACGTTTCTTTACCTCTCTGAACTCAGCTGTCTGTCTGTCTTCAGGGCTGGGGGTGGTGTCCAGGGCTTGGCACATGTTGGTCAGGTTCTGTCCTACCAAGCTACCACCTCAACTACAGGTTCCTCCTTTGAACATGGGGTAATGATGCCTGCTCTCCATGACTGCAGTTGGGCACTCCACTTCATTCCATTCTTTCCTTGTCCAGGGGCGGTCTTTGAGTCCCTATGCCATCTCTGCCTTCACCCTCCTTCCCTGAAGCAATGTACTCCTGGGCTGGCTTCTCATTCGGCCCTCGGCTCAAATGGCACCTCTTCTGAACATGGTCTTATGTACGGTGTTGCTCCTTGCCAGCTGTTCTCTATTACATATGTGATTTGTTTAATTATTGAACTTTGAGCTTTACTTTGTTTTGTCTGTGTGTTTGTTTCCTGTTTGCCTTTAGACTAGACATGGGTGCTGACAGGCAAAAAGGGCAACTGCTTTCTCTCCCAAGGATCTTCCCTGGCATGCTGTCTCTCACAGAGCCGCCATACACATGTTGGTTTGAAGAGTGCTGGCACATTGAGAGACATCTTTAGTGATGTGCGGCTGTTAGGGTTGTTTGTCATCATCCGTCTGCTTGCGGAAGCTTCCTCCCTAGAACTCTGGAGGGCAGTGAACAGTAGGTTCTGTCTACTTGCCTCCCTGGGAGTCTGAGCCAAGGAGGAAGACTAAGGGGTCTTTCCTACCTCTAGTTGAATCTCATTCTTCCCATTCATAGCATTCACATTCCAGGAAGGTGCCGCCAACACTGAGTCATGGCTCTGAGCAGAAATGAGCTAGGTTCCTGTCAGTCTGTGGGCTGAGCATTTTTGTCAACTGACCAGCACAGAACCTTGTTTATGTTTGCTTCTGTTTAGAGTGTCTGACTTAATATGTTCTGTTGATTCATTAGCATTGACCTCAAGGCCTGCAACACTATATGGCTTTCTTGAATGAGCTAACCTAACCTTATCTGTGCTTTGCAAGGCACATTGTAGCCTTCTTACATTTAGGGACATTAGGTCAAATTCCATGGCTATGCTTGGGGTACTGTCACCCGTGAACAATATGTGAGCTGAGGCAGGAAGGCAGGATGTCAGCTTGCTTAAAACTTGAGGTCCTATGGCTTGAATTTTTCAAAATTGACTTTAGGATTACAGATATAGCTTAGTAATGTAGAATTGATGAATAATGAAATTGGCTGCACATGTTTGTATCCATTATTAATCTTAAAAATCTCATAACTTAGTTTTGTTCGTCACTTTGAATAATCCACATTAATATGCAAATAATATTCATACAGATATCTTTAATTCCACAGTGTTTTTGTTACTTGTTTTATACAAAGCACATTTCATCTTTATACATTCTGTTTCATTTCACAGTAGGGTTTGCACTATGCATGTATATATACTTTTCCTTGAGAGTCCCAAACCACTAATTTGTTTTTACTTTTTTACAAATGGATTACTTAAGTTAGCATACAAAGTAATGGGTTTCATTTTGTCATTTTCATATATATGTGTCATACGTTGTTCTAATTTGTCTGTCACCTTCCCTACTCTTCCTCTTGCTGGCTGGGTCCCTTCTTCCTCCAGATAGTTCCCCTTTCTGCTCTCATGTCATTGGTATTCTGTGTTACTTTTACAAACACTTTTAATTTAAAAAATCCAAACATCTCACAAACCTGAATTGTTCTTTATAGGTTTATGTCTTGACATTTTGGGAGTTATAATTTGACCCAGTTTGAAGAAACTGGCAAATGGGCTAAGTGCTAGTGAGAAAATTAGTCTTGAAAACTAAAGTTAAAGCCATCAGCCATCAGCAGTGTGGATTGCGCGATAGTGAAAACACGTGCTTTCTGCTGAAAATGCCTGTGAGTCAAGTTGTCCGTTGTTGTCACTTTCAGTATAAGAAGCATTGTCACATTTCTTGCCTCAGTGTAAACAAGTTTACATGCCACTGTGGTGGTAAAGTGTACAGATGCCACATTCCTCACTGTACTGTACACACTCACTGGCATTAGTGTACAGGTGCCACGTTCATCACTGAACTGTACGCGCTCACTGGCATTAGTGTACAGGTGCCACGTTCATCACTGAACTGTACGCGCTCACTGGCATTAGTGTACAGGTGCCACGTTCATCACTGAACTGTACACGCTCACTGGCATTAGTGTACAGGTGCCACGTTCATCACTGAACTGTACACGCTCACTGGCATTAGTGTACAGGTGCCACGTTCATCACTGAACTGTACACGCTCACTGGCATTAGTGTACAGGTGCCACGTTCATCACTGAACTGTACACGCCACTGGCATTAGTGTACAGGTGCCACGTTCATCACTGAACTGTACACGCCACTGGCATTAGTGTACAGGTGCCACGTTCATCACTGAACTGTACACGCTCACTGGCATTAGTGTACAGGTGCCACGTTCATCACTGAACTGTACACGCTCACTGGCATTAGTGTACAGGTGCCACGTTCATCACTGAACTGTACACGCTCACTGGCATTAGTGTACAGGTGCCACGTTCATCACTGAACTGTACGCTCACTGGCATTAGTGTACAGGTGCCACGTTCATCACTGAACTGTACGCTCACTGGCATTAGTGTACAGGTGCCACGTTCATCACTGAACTGTACTCGCTCACTGGCATTAGTGTACAGGTGCCACGTTCATCACTGAACTGTACGCGCTCACTGGCATTAGTGTACAGGTGCCACGTTCATCACTGAACTGTACGCGCTCACTGGCATTAGTGTACAGGTGCCACGTTCATCACTGAACTGTACGCGCTCACTGGCATTAGTGTACAGGTGCCACGTTCATCACTGAACTGTACGCGCTCACTGGCATTAGTGTACAGGTGCCACGTTCATCACTGAACTGTACGCGCTCACTGGCATTAGTGTACAGGTGCCACGTTCATCACTGAACTGTACGCCCTCACTGGCATTAGTGTACAGGTGCCACGTTCATCACTGAACTGTACGCTCACTGGCATTAGTGTACAGGTGCCACGTTCATCACTGAACTGTACGCGCTCACTGGCATTAGTGTACAGGTGCCACGTTCACCACTGAACTGTACGCGCTCACTGGCATTAGTGTACAGGTGCCACGTTCCTCACTGTACTGTACGCACTCACTGGCATTAGTGTACAGGTGCCACGTTCACCACTGTACTGTACGCACTCACTGGCATTAGTGTACAGGTGCCACGTTCACCACTGTACTGTACACACTCACTGGCATTAGTGTACAGGTGCCACGTTCACCACTGAACTGTACACACTCACTGGCATCAGTGTACAGGTGCCACGTTCACCACTGTACTGTACACACTCACTGGCATTAGTGTACAGGTGCCACATTCCTCACTGTACTGTTACATATTCACTGGCATTAGTGTACAGGTGCCACGTTCATCACTGAACTGCACACACTCACTGGCATTAGTGTACAGGTGCCACATTCACCACTGTACTCTACACACTCACTGGAATTAGTGTACAGATGCCACGTTCATCACTGAACTGTGCATGCTCACTGGCATTAGTGTACAGGTGCCACGTTCATCACTGTACTGTACACACTCACTGGCATTAGTGTACAGGTGCCACTTTCATCACTGAACTGTACACGCTCACTGGCATTAGTGTACAGGTGCCACATTCCTCACTGTACTGTTACATATTCACTGGCATTAGTGTGCAGATGCCACGTTCATCACTGAACTGCACACACTCACTGGCATTAGTGTACAGGTGCCACATTCACCACTGTACTCTACACACTCACTGGAATTAGTGTACAGATGCCACATTCATCACTGAACTGTACACGCTCACTGGCATTAGTGTACAGGTGCCACGTTCATCACTGTACTGTACACACTCACTGGCATTAGTGTACAGGTGCCACGTTCATCACTGTACTGTACACACTCACTGGCATTAGTGTACAGGTGCCACGTTCACCACTGTACTCTACACACTCACTGGAATTAGTGTACAGATGCCACGTTCATCACTGTACTGTACACACTCACTGGCATTAGTGTACAGGTGCCACATTCACCACTGTACTCTACACACTCACTGGAATTAGTGTACAGATGCCACATTCATCACTGTACTGTACACACTCACTGGCATTAGTGTACAGGTGCCACGTTCATCATTGTACTGTACATACTCACTGGCATTAGTGTACAGGTGCCACATTTCTCACTGTACTGTACACACTGGCATTAGTGTACAGATGCCACGTTCATCACTGAACTGTACACACTCACTGGAATTAGTGTACAAATGCCACATTCACCACTGTACTGTACACACTCACTGTCATTAGTGTACAGGTGCCACATTTCTCACCGTACTGTTACACACTCACTGGCATTAGTGTACAGGTACCACGTTCACCACTGTACTGTACACATGCACTGGCATTAGTGTACAGGTGCCACATTCACCACTGTACTGTACACACACACTGGCATTAGTGTACAGGTGTCACGTTCACCACTGTACTGTACACACTACCTTGTACAGCTGCCAGTACTTCCTAGTTCCCATTCCTTTCTAGTAAATGAACTCTTGCGCTCTGAATTTTAGGATGTGTATCTTCCTTCAACTGTGACTTTGAGATACAGAACTGGCATGTTAACATGTGTCAGGACATGCTACAGCACCCCAAATTGCTTTCATATACTTCTTTGTGGAGTCAGCTGTTCTCTACCCTTCACCCCAGTCACCACACTTTGTAGACTTTCACCTTTCCCAAATGGGATGTAGTTGTTACAATTGGAGAGGGTCTTCTCCCTCAGCATAGCGCCTCTCACTCTCACCCGTCCTTGCTCAGGAGTTTGCTGAGTGCCAGCCTATTGTCCAAGCATGGGCATCCCATCGCCTGTTGAAAGACATCACGATTGTTTGCCCTTTGGGAAAATTATGAATAGAGTAGCTAAAATTCATGTATGGGTTGTTACCTTTCTAAGATAAATACCTGGGACATAAGATAAGTCTAAATTTCAATGAATAAGAAACAGCCAACCTATTTTTTTTTCTGGATATTTGCATTCAGCAGCTGTCGATGTGACTTGCAGCTGCTGTGTTCTTAACAGCACTGGGTATTGTTCCTGCTGTCCCTTTGTCTGTACTCTAATGGGGACATAGTGGCATTCCTTTGTGGGGTAATTTGCATTTTCTTGATAGATAATTACGCCATGTTTATTTGCCACCTGAATATCCTCTCTGTTTAAGTACCTGCTCACATCTCTCCCTCAGGGTTTTTAAACTTTGCTTTCCAACCATTAAGTTTTCACTTATTTATATACGACAGATATATACTGTCTTGGGAGCCTGTATTTGCAATTTTTGAATTAATCCTTGTATAAGATATAAAACATGGCATGGAGTTCCTTTATATGTATGTGGGTGCCCAATTGTCCCAACCATTTGTGGACATGAGTACAGTTTAGTTCCTGAATGTCCCCAAAGGCCGGCATGCTGTGTTGCAGTGTGGTCCCCAGTGTGCGGCTCTGCTGGGGAGGAGCAGTAGCTCTAGGAGGCAGGGCTTCGTGGAAGGAAATTGGGTCACTGGGCATGCTCTTAAGGAGATAGCGCCACCCCACATCCTTCTTTCTCTCTGGGCTTCCCGTCCACCCTGGGATGAGCAGCATGTCCTTGTGCCATGACACACTGGGCCACCAGGCCTGATGCAGCCATGGACTGAATCCTCTGAAACTGTGACCGAAGCGAACCTTCCCTTTCTTAAGTTGACCATCTCAGTTATTTTGTCACTGTGTGCAAAAGTAGTTTTTTTTAAAAAATATTTTCCTTCAATCTTTGTTCAATACACACACACACACACACACACACACACACACACACACGTTAGTTATTCTGATCCTATCTTTCTCTGTTCTGCTGGTAGATGTCTCCTTTTTACAGTGGTACACTGTATGATCACCATAATTTTACAGTAACTTTTTATTATTTTTTTCTAAAATTTATTCTTATTTATTTGAGAGAGAGAGAGAGAATGGGTGCGTCAGGGCATTTAGCCCCTGCAAACAAATTCTAGATGCATGAGTCACCTTGTGCATCTGGCTTACGTGGTTACTGGAGAATCAAACCTGGGTCCTCAGGCTTCGCAGGCAAGTGCCTTAACCGCTAAGCCATCTCTCCAGCCCCTACAGTAAGTTTTTAAAAAAAATTTATTTATTTTTATTTTGAGAGAGAAAGAGGGAGAGAGAGAGAGAAAGAGGAGAGAGAGAGAGAGAGAGAGAATGGGTGTGTCAGGGTCATTAGCCACTGAGAATGAACTCCAGATGTGTGTGCCCCCTTGTGCGCATGTATGACATTGTGTGCTTGTATCACTGTGTGTCTGGCTATATGAGACCTAGAGATTCAAACATGAGTTCTTAGGCTTTGCACGCAAGTGCCTTAACTGCTAAACCATTTCTCCTGCCCTTAATGTTTTATTTTTATTTATTTGTTAGAGAGAGAGAATGGGTGTATCAGGGCCTCTAGCCACTGCAGATGAACTCCAGAAGCATTGCACCACCATGTGCAATTCCACCATGTAGAAATGAACCTGGGTTCTCAGGCCTCACAGGCCAGTGCCTTAACCACTAAGCCATCTCTCCAGCCCTACAGAAAGTTTTATAATTGCGTTCTGTGGTCCTCTAACTCCTCTAAATTGTTTTGACTACTTCTGTTCCTTTGCTTTTCCATATACATGTTCTCATACTCAGCTGTCTAGGCATATGAAAAATCTTGTTTGATTTTTCAATGAAATTTCATCAAATTTGTTTGTATTAGTTTCTTTGGAGGATTGGAATTGTAATTATATTTATTCTTTCAGTTCACAAACATGTTCTTTCCCCATTTATATAGGTCTTCATTGGTTTTAATGAGCATTTCGTAGTTTTCAGTGTATATACTATACGTATCTTACTAGATTTATATCTAAATATTTTATTTTGGGGAGCTAGTATTATATTTTCAGTTTTTGTTCACTATTGTGGAATCGAATTTTACTGTTACACTGGAGTTCACTGACCTTGTAGTTATTCGTTAGGTCTAGAAGCTTGTTTTACAGAATCCTTGAAATTATTTATCTTGCACATACTTCTATTGGCTGAGAATCTGAATGGTGTTATTTCTTATTAAAATTTGTTTGCCATCTATTTCTCCATTTAGTAAGACTGACGACACCACTCCAGCTCTCTCTAGTATTTCTCTTGTGTCTAAAGACCTTCCTTTAGCACTTCTTTTGCAAGCATGACTGCTCGTGACAAACCCCTTGATTTTCCTTCTGACAATGCCTTTATTTTCATCATCATTCCTGAAAGATTTTTTTTCCACAAGATATAGTATTCCCAGTTGACAATTCTTTTCTTTCAACCACTTTTTAAAAAAAACATTTTCCAGTGCTGGGAGATAGCTCAGTGGGTAAAGTGCTTACCGCATAAGCACAAGGATCTGAGTTCAGATTAACCCACGTAAAACACAAGGACCTGAGTTCAGATTTCTAACCTCACATAAAATGCTGGGCATGGTGGCATGTGCTTGTACTTCTGGTCCTGAAGAGGCACAGGCAGAAGGAACCCTAGGACTCGCTGGTTAGCTTTTCTAATTAAATCAGTGAGCTCTGGGCTGGAGGGATGGCTTAGTGGTTAAGGCATTTGCCTGCAAAACCAAAGGACTGAGGTTCAGTTCCCCAGGACCCATGTTAGCCAGATGCACAAGGGGGTGCACACGTCTGGAGGCCTTGGTGCACCCATTCTCTCTCTCTTCCTCTTTCAAATAAACAAATAAATAAATAAAAATAAAATAAATCAGTGAGCTCTGGGTTCAACGAGAGAGTCTCTCAAAAAATAAGATGGAAGGCTGGGAAATGACTCAACAGTTAAGAGCACTTGCTAAATAAGAGTGACGGCCTCAAGGCAGAGACCACCAAGTGCAAATCTCTAGAACCTACGTACAAAGGTGGCTGTGTCATCCCAGGAGTGTCCAGCACTGAAACATCTCTGTCACACCCTCCAAGGCTCAGGGTCCATTGAGGAAGAGGGGGTGGAAAGAATGTAAGAGCCAAAGGAAGGGTACAACTCCTTACAATGCAACTGTCCAGACAGAAATTGGCCTTGATATCCATGACCTTGCAGTGCCCAGCAATGCCTTCCAAGACCCTCATAATAGTAGTAAAAGATGATGACATCAAATTAAAAGAGAGAATAATGGAGAGAGGGAGGGGATATGACGGAGAATGGAGTTCTAAAGGAGAATGGAGGGAGGGGAGGGAAATATCATGGGGTTTTTGTATGTAAGTATAGAAGTTGTCAATAAAAAAAGAAAAGGAAAAAAAAAAGGTGGCTGTGGTCATGCGAGTCTATAACCTCAGTCCTTGGGAGGTGGAGACTGAAGAATCCCAGGGGCTGCCTGACCACCCTCTACCCACAAGGCTGTGGGTCGAGTGAGACTCCATCTCAAGGAAATATGTGGATGAGTGATAGAGGAGTTCTCTGGACTCCACATGTGCATGGACAGGATGCATACCTCTGCACACATGCATGCATATGCCACACACACAAAACATCCTACATACCCCCCACACACACATGGGCAAAAAAAAAAGATGGAGAGTGATAGAAGAAAATACACACATAAGCACACATGTGCATCCACATATGCAAATGCTCCCACACAAATACATATACACACAGACACACACCACATGTACACACACACACACGCAAAAATGTAACAATTAAAGCAAAAATAATCTTCATACTACTTAAATTTTTTTTTTATTTGAGAGAGAGCAGATAGAGAACGGGTGTGCCAGGGCCTCCAGCCACTGTAAACAAACTTCAAATGCACCTTGTGCATCTGGCTTACGTGGGTACTTGGGAATCAAACCTGGGTCCTTAGGCTTTGCAGGCAAGCACATTAACCACTAAGTTATCTTTCCAGTCCTCACAGTACTTTTTTGACCTGCCTGGTTTCATGGCTCTGTGTGCCTGTGATCTCAGCACTTAGGAGGCGGAGGCAGGAGGGCAATGAGTTCTAGGCCAACCTGGGCTGCATAACAAGATGCTAGCCCCTTCTAGTTCATGTGTACCCTCCCCAGCCTTGGCCTCAGTTAACACTTTTTTCTTTCTCGTTAGTCCCACAGGGCAGTTCTTTGCATTCATCCTCTTTTAGGCTTTGTTGAGCTTTCTGAACCTGTAGGTTTTATTAACTTAGCAGGCATTATTTAAACATTTTTTTTGCCTCCACTGTTCTTATCATCTCCTATTTGGACATCAGTAACATGAATGGTAAACATTTTATTATTGTACCCCTCACCCTGAGACCATTTATTTGAGACAGAAAGAGAGGAAAAGAAGACAAACAGAGAGTGAGTATGGACACATCAGGGTTTCCTGCAACTGTAAATGAACTTCAGATACATGTACCACTTGGTACATCTGGCTTTACATGGGTACTGGTGAATTGAACCTGGGCCATCAGGGTTTGCAAGCAAGAAGTTTTAGCTACTGAGCCATATCTCCAGCCCTGTGTTCAATTTTGTTTCCATTCATTTTACTTTTGTTATGCAGATTGTATAATTTTTTCTCTATTCTCCCTCCCTCTCTCTCTCTCTTTTCATCTCTTTCCTTCTTTGACAGAGTCTCATGTAGCTTAGACTGACCTTGAACTTCCAGTGTTATCCCAGGCTGACTTGGAGCTCCTGGTCCTCTTGCTTCCACTTCCCAAGTGTAAGTGCTAGGATCCAGGTGTATACCATCAAGCCTGGCTGGATTTTTAATTTCAATGAATTTATCTTCCCGTGTTGTTTCTTTCCTCTTTCATCTCCATTCTACTAGACTCCATCCTATAAATATTTTATGTCTTATGTTTTCTCTTTAAAAATTTGGGTGGGGGGGGTCTTTTTAAATTTCTTTTTTGAGTGTTTTTACTTCCAATTTGTTATAGAAGCATTTTCTTTAGTTACCAGATCATGGTTATGATAAAGTCTTTTACAGTATTTGTGTGATCGTACTAATCTCCTGTCATCTTGGGATTTGTATCTGTTGGTTATCTGGTTTCCTTACAAGCTGAAATTTTCCTGATTCTCCTTAGGCCAATATTCTGGTTTATATTCTCCATGTTTTGATGTTGCATCACAAATCTCTGCAACTCATTAAACTATTGAGAAGATTGTAAGCTTGGCATAGTGCCCCAGGTTTGTAACCTCATCATGGAAGACAGAGGCAGGAAGATCATGAGTTCAAGGCCAGCCTGGGCTAACCGCAGTGAGAACTCTGTGCAGGAAGGAAGGGAGAGTAGGGAGGGAGAAGAGAGCTATTGGCATGCATATGTACATTGTATGTGTGTGTGCACATGCAGAGGTCAGAGGACCACCTCAAATATTGGGCTTCGCCTTCCACCTTGTTTGAGGCTAGCTGGCCTCAAGACTAGCTGGCCCGTGCGTTTGTAGGAGAGTCTCCTCTCTCTGCCTCTGTGTTGCCACAGGCATGCAGGGATTACAGATGCCCACTACAATGTTCAGCTTTTTACATGGGCTCCAGGGATCTGAACTGAGGTATTTACACTTATAGCAAGCACTTTAATCCACTGAGCCATCTCTCTAGTTTTATTTGGTATATTTTAACAAGCTGTCTGGTTAGGTTCAGGCTACAACTTTCAGCTTCTGTATTTAGGATTTATGTTTTAAAGCCACTTAGGTTTTCAGAACCTTTTTTGTCTCATTTAGGAACTGGCTTTCTCATCTCACCTCATGGCTACGCAGAGAGCTGAGTGCTGGTCTATCCTGTTTCTCAAGGCCGTCAGTGTGCTACTTGGCCAGCTTTAAATGCTGCTGTGGGCGATCGGCCCCAGAGCTCCCGCTCACATTTGATCTTCTGGACACTTTCCAGCTCTCTGGCTGCTCCCCACTCTATCCTCTGGCTAAAGCTCAGACTTCAGTTTCTCTGTGTGTGCTGTGCGTGGCCTGTAACTACATCTGAATGAGGCAGCAGCAAGCAGTGAGGGGACAGAGAGAGGAAAAGTCACCGGAACATGTCTTGCTCCTGCAGTCAGTGAGAAGGGTCCGCTCCGTCAGAATTACAGACACCTGCCTGGCTGACACTGCCAGCCCACCTGGCCACAGCTGTCGCAGTCCGGCTGTGAGCTGGAGAGAATGTTCTCTATGTTTTCTATGCTCTGTCAGATCCCTAGGAGTCCTGTTTCTTGCTTGTCTGACCCAGAGGAGAAGTTTTTTTGCAGAGCCCATTCTGTTGGACCCAGTAGGTGTGTACTTTTCAAGACCAGTGTGGTGACTTCTGATCGGCAAAACCCCAAAGGACATGAAGCCCTTTACTGGTTTGGCACCTGCTTGTGGCTCTCCAGTCTTTCCTCCATGATCCACCTGCTGTCACCAGCCCTTCCGAGTACTCCGTGAGGGGCTCCAGAATAGCTTCCTGGTGTAGTTGGTTATAGTTCATGAAACAGATTGGGTGAGGTTTGGGGGCTCGCTCTTGCTTGTGACTGAGATGTCTTCTTCTCTCCTGAAAAGACAGTAAGTACATTACTATATTTTTATGTGGGCATTAAGAAGGTATCGTTTTCCTTTTCTTGTTCTTCATCTTGCTATTTGTATCCTAATGTGGTGAAGGGAAAGAGGCAGCCTGGGAAGTCTCTCACTGAAGAAATCACAACATCTTCGTGCACGCATCTTTTAGACACACATTTTGCCTTCCAGCCTTGCTCCACCTGTTGTTCATGTCAGCTGCTCATGCCCCTCTCTCATCCAGGTGTCTCTGGGACTCTCACTGCATTTCTCAAAGTGCTTTCTTCCCATCCAGGTACTAACCAAACCCAACCCAGCTTAGCTTCTGAGATCAGATGAGATCGGGCGTTCAGGGTGGTATGGCCTCAGACAAACTGCTTTCTTTAGTAAGGTCAGAGCAGGAAGCTGATTGTGCCTATAAGGGTGGAGATGGGACTTCTTTTATATTTTTTCTTTAAAGAAATTATATGAACTTGCCCAAGCATCTATCAGATTAATCGATAGATAAGAGGTGGCATAGTTACATGTGATGGAATACCATTTAGATCACTGGATAAATAAGAGGTGCATAGTTACATGTGATGGGATACTATTCAGATCACTGGATAAATAAGAGGTGCATAGTTACATGTGATGGGATACTATTCAGATCACTGGATAAATAAGAGGTGCATAGTTACATGTGATGGGATACTATTCAGATTACTGGATAAATAAATAACATGTGATGGGATACTATAGTTACTGGATAAATAAGATGGGATACATATTCAGATTACTGGATAAATAAGAGGTGCATAGTTACATGTGATGGGATACTATTCAGATCACTGGATAAATAAGATCACTGGTAAATAATAGTTACATGTGATGGGATACTATTCAGATTACTGGATAAATAAGAGGTTACATGTGATGGGATACAGTTACATGTGATGGGATACTATTCAGATCACTGGATAAATAAGAGGTGCATAGTTACATGTGATGGGATACTATTCAGATCACTGGATAAATAAGAGGTGCATAGTTACATGTGATGGGATACTATTCAGATTACTGGATAAATAAGAGGTGCATAGTTACATGTGATGGGATACTATTCAGATCACTGGATAAATAAGAGGTGCATAGTTACATGTGATGGGATACTATTCAGATCACTGGATAAATAAGAGGTGCATAGTTACATGTGATGGGATACTATTCAGATTACTGGATAAATAAGAGTCGCATAGTTACATGTGATGGGATACTATTCAGATTACTGGATAAATAAGAGATGCATAGTTACATGTGATGGGATACTATTCAGATCACTGGATAAATAAGAGATGCATAGTTACATGTGATGGGATACTATTCAGATCACTGGATAAATAAGAGATGCATAGTTACATGTGATGGGATACTATTCAGATCACTGGATAAATAAGAGGTGCACAGTTACATGTGATGGGATACTATTCAGATCACTGGATAAATAAGAGGTGCATAGTTACATGTGATGGGATACTATTCAGATTACTGGATAAATAAGAGATGCATAGTTACATGTGATGGGATACTATTCAGATTACTGGATAAATAAGAGGTGCATAGTTACATGTGATGGGATACTATTCATATCACTGGATAAATAAGAGGATAAATAGTTACATGTGATGGGATACTATTCATATCACTGGATAAATAAGAGGTGCATAGTTACATGTGATGGGATACTATTCATATCACTGGATAAATAAGAGGTACATAGTTACATGTGATGGGATACTATTCAGATCACTGGATAAATAAGAGGTGCATAGTTACATGTGATGGGATACTATTAAATATCACTGGATAAATAAGATAAATAAGGTGCATAGTTACATGTGATGGGATACTATTCAGATCACTGGATAAATAAGAGGTGCATAGTTACATGTGATGGGATACTATTCAGATCACTGGATAAATAAGAGTCACATAGTTACATGTGATGGGATACTATTCAGATCACTGGATAAATAAGATAAATAAGAGATGCATAGTTACATGTGATGGGATACTATTCAGTAAATACATGTTACATGATGGGATACTATTCAGATCACTGGATAAATAAGAGGTGCATAGTTACATGTGATGGGATACTATTCAGATCACTGGATAAATAAGAGGTGCATAGTTACATGTGATGGGATACTATTCAGATCACTGGATAAATAAGAGGTGCATAGTTACATGTGATGGGATACTATTCAGATCACTGGATAAATAAGAGGTGCATAGTTACATGTGATGGGATACTATTCAGATCACTGGATAAATAAGAGTCACACAGTTACATGTGATGGGATACTATTCAGATTACTGGATAAATAAGAGGTGCATAGTTACATGTGATGGGATACTATTCAGATCACTGGATAAATAAGAGGTGCATAGTTACATGTGATGGGATACTATTCAGATCACTGGATAAATAAGAGGTGCATAGTTACATGTGATGGGATACTATTCAGATCACTGGATAAATAAGAGGTGCATAGTTACATGTGATGGGATACTATTCAGATCACTGGATAAATAAGAGTGCACATGTGATGGGATACTAGTGGAACATGTGATGGGATACTATTCAGATTACTGGATAAATAAGAGGTGCATAGTTACATGTGATGGGATACTATTCAGATCACTGGATTCAGATTACTGGATAAATAAGAGGATAAATAAGAGATGCATAGTTACATGTGATGGGATACTATTCAGATTACTGGATAAATAAATAAGAGATGCATAGTTACATGTGATGGGATACTATTCATATCACTGGATAAATAAGAGTGATGCATAGTTACATGTGATGGGATACTATTCAGATTACTGGATAAATAAGAGGTGCTATTCATAGTTACATGTGATGGGATACTATTCAGATTACTGGATAAATAAGAGATGCATAGTTACATGTGATGGGATACTATTCATATCAAATAAGATGCACATGTGGATAAATACTGGATAAATAAGAGGTGCATAGTTACATGTGATGGGATACTATTCTGGAGATCACTGGATAAATAACTGGATAAATAAGAGTGCATAGTTACATGTGATGGGATACTATTCAGATCACTGGATAAATAAGAGGTGCATAGTTACATGTGATGGGATACTATTCAGATCACTGGATAAATAAGTGATGGTGATACTATTCAGATCACTGGATAAATAAGAGATGCATAGTTACATGTGATGGGATACTATTCAGATCACTGGATAAATAAGAGGTGCATAGTTACATGTGATGGGATACTATTCAGATCACTGGATAAATAAGAGGTGCATAGTTACATGTGATGGGATACTATTCATATCACTGGATAAATAAGAGATGCATAGTTACATGTGATGGGATACTATTCAGATCACTGGATAAATAAGAGATGCATAGTTACATGTGATGGGATACTATTCAGATCACTGGATAAATAAGAGATGCATAGTTACATGTGATGGGATACTATTCATCACTGGATAAATAAGAGGTGCATAGTTACATGTGATGGGATACTATTCAGATCACTGGATAAATAAGAGATGCATAGTTACATGTGATGGGATACTATTCAGATCACTGGATAAATAAGAGGTGCATAGTTACATGTGATGGGATACTATTCAGATCACTGGATAAATAAGAGGTGCATAGTTACATGTGATGGGATACTATTCAGATCACTGGATAAATAAGGAGAGAGATGCATAGTTACATGTGATGGGATACTATTCAGATCACTGGATAAATAAGAGGGATGCATAGTTACATGTGATGGGATACTATTCAGATCACTGGATAAATAAGAGGTGCATAGTTACATGTGATGGGATACTATTCAGATCACTGGATAAATAAGAGGTGCATAGTTACATGTGATGGGATACTATTCAGATCACTGGATAAATAAGAGGTGCATAGTTAGTTACATGTGATAAATAAGGGATAGTTACATGTGATTACAGATCACTGGATAAATAAGAGGTGCATAGTTACATGTGATGGGATACTATTCAGATCACTGGATAAATAAGAGGTGCATAGTTACATGTGATGGGATACTATTCAGATCACTGGATAAATAAGAGGTGCATAGTTACATGTGATGGGATACTATTCAGATCACTGGATAAATAAGAGGTGCATAGTTACATGTGATGGGATACTATTCAGATCACTGGATAAATAAGAGTGCATGGTTACATGTGAAACTGGATAAATAAGAGGTGCACAGTTACATGTGATGGGATACTGTTCATATCACTGGATAAATAAGAGATGCATAGTTACATGTGATGGGATACTATTCAGATCACTGGATAAATAAGAGGTGCATAGTTACATGTGATGGGATACTATTCAGATCACTGGATAAATAAGAGGTGCATAGTTACATGTGATGGGATACTATTCCAGATCACTGGATAAATAAGGATGCATAGTTACATGTTCATTCAGATCACTGGATAAATAAGAGGTGCATAGTTACATGTGATGGGATACTATTCAGATCACTGGATAAATAAGAGGTGCATAGCATGTGATGGGATACATAGTTACATGTTACATGATGGGATACTATTCAGATCACTGGATAAATAAGAGGTGCATAGTTACATGTGATGGGATACTATTCAGATCACTGGATAAATAAGAGGGATAAATAAGAGGTGCATAGTTACATGTGATGGGATACTATTCAGATTACTGGATAAATAAGAGGTGCATAGTTACATGTGATGGGATACTATTCAGATTACTGGATAAATAAGAGGTGCATAGTTACATGTGATGGGATACTATTCAGATTACTGGATAAATAAGAGGTGCATAGTTACATGTGATGGGATACTATTCAGATCACTGGATAAATAAGAGGTGCATAGTTACATGTGATGGGATACTATTCAGATCACTGGATAAATAAGAGTGATGGCATAGTTACATGTGATGGGATACTGTTCATATTACTGGATAAATAAGAGGTGCACAGTTACATGTGATGGGATACTATTCAGATTACTGGATAAATAAGAGATGCATAGTTACATGTGATGGGATACTATTCAGATCACTGGATAAATAAGAGATGCATAGTTACATGTGATGGGATACTATTCATGGGATACTGGATAAATAAGAGGTGCATAGTTACATGTGATGGGATACTATTCAGATCACTGGATAAATAAGAGGTGCATAGTTACATGTGATGGGATACTATTCAGATCACTGGATAAATAAGAGATCACACAGTTACATGTGATGGGATAAATAAGAGATATTCAGATCACTGGATAAATAAGAGATGCATGTGATTACATGTAATGGGATACTATTCATATCACTGGATAAATAAGAGGTTTACAGTTACATGTGATGGGATACTATTCAGATCACTGGATAAATAAGAGGTGCATAAATAAGAGGCGCAGTTACATGTGATGGGATACTATTCAGATCACTGGATAAATAAGAGGTGCATAGTTACATGTGATGGGATACTATTCATATCACTGGATAAATAAGAGGTGCATAGTTACATGTGATGGGATACTGTTCATATTACTGGATAAATAAGAGGTACATAGTTACATGTGATGGGATACTATTTAGCTTTTCCAGAGAGGAAACTTGGGACAATGCTATAACATGGGTGGTGTTCAGAGATGTCAGCTTAAATAAGTTAGTTACAGAGAACATATTGTCTCATTTCACTCGTATGATTCCTAGATTAGTCAAATTCAGAGAGAGAAAGCAGAAAGTGGTTGCCAGAGATGGGAGGGAAGAGAGCGAGAGCAGCAAGAATGGAACCAGGAAGGAGCTTTCACTTGGGAAGATGAAAATGTGCTGGAGGTGGTGGTGGTGGAGGTTGTATGGCAACGGGAGTGCATCCATGGTGTTGAATTACACACTCAATACGGTTTCAAATGTGGGGCTGGGGAGATGGCTCAGCAGTTAAGGGCCCTGTGCAGAAAAACGCAAGTCTGACACCTCAGAATCCTTGTGCAAAGCTGGGTGTGGTCATGCACCTCTGGAATCCCAGTCTGTGGGGCGCTGAGAGCACAGGATTGCTGGGCTCCCTGATGGGCACCCTCCAGGCTGAGAGGAGACCGCACTTCCAGGAAATACGCAGGTGGATGATGATAAGGACGCCTGACTTCTCCTTTGGCCGCCACATACATGCCTACAGGGCTCTGAGTGTCTGCACACGCCACATATGAAAAAAAAAAGTTTAAAATGGCAACCTTCTCTATGTATATTCTACCACAATAAAAATTTTATTAGCTTACCTATCATAAAAACATTGTGTGAACTCTCCATTTTTGTTCCATCATTTAAAAAATATTTTATTTATTTGCAAGCAGATAGCTAGCTAGGTAGATAGCTAGAGAGAATGGGTGCAACAGGGCCTCCAGCCACTGCAAATGAACTACACACACATGGGCCACTGTGTGCATCTGTCTTACGTGGGTCCTGGAGAATCAAACCAAGGTCCTTTGGCTTTACAGGCAAGAGCCTTAACAACTGAGCCATCTCTCCAGCCCTGTTTCATCATTTTTTTAAATGTAAGAAGATTTCTCCACAGGTAACACACGCACCATTGTGGTGGGTAGATTGTGCAGGAGAAGGGAGCATGGAGTCTCTATTTATAGCTGAATTTTGTTGTGAACTTAAAACTGCTTAGTGGGCTAGACAGATGACTCAGCAGTTAAGGCACTTGCTTTCAAAGCCTTCCAGCCTGGGTTTGATTCTCCAGTACCCATGTGAAGCCAGATGCACAAAGTGGCGCATACATCTGGAGTTCTTTTGCAGTGGCCGGAGGTCCTAGTGTGCCCATTCTTATTCTCTTTCTCTCTCTGCTCACAAAATTTTTAAAAAAGTTTATTACAAAATTCTCTTCTCAAATTTCAAATAACTGTCTTTTCCGTGTTGTGGTACACTTCTCCCTGGTGCCATGCCGTGGACTCCCACTTGAATAGAAAAGCAAGGGTTGACAGCCAGTGTCCATAGGAAGGGTGAATCATGAGTAGTGGAATTTCATCTGCCCAAGGAAAGCTGTGTGGAGCGCCCGTGTCCCAGCACATAGCTTCTTATAGTGGTAGTTTCCATAGACTGTTCTGGAAGGAGGGAATTTCCTACAGCTAGTGTTTCTTCTGGATTCTTGTCCCCCAAAATGAAGAATGAAGTAGACAGTAGTGAAATGTGGATCTCAGGGGCAGGAGTCAGTCTGGCAGCCTGAACACAAGCTGCGTCAGGAGGTCTCAGAGACAGGAATAGGTTTGATGCCCTGAGCACAAGTGGCTGTATGGGCCAGGTGTGTCTATATAGATTCTGATTGATGGACCCTGATTGGGCAAGAAAATCCTTTAGAAGATGACCACTCCATGTCCCTTGTTGCATGGCAAGGAGAGCCAAGGGTATCTGGCTGCCCAGAAAGATGGGCTGGAGGGATGGTTTAGTGGTTAAGGCACTTGCCTGTGAAGACTAAGGACCCAGGTTCAATTCCTCAGTACCTGCATAAGCCAGATGCACAAGGTGGCATATGCATCTAGAACTTGTTTGCAGTGGCTGGAAGCCCTGGTATGCCCATTCTCTCTCTCACTATCAAATAAATAAAATAAAAATAAAACATTTTTTAAAAGAAGAAAGATGAGGAAAAGTGGTTTGTGCACAGGGCTGTTTTGGAGCTCTGCCTGCTCGATACCTGCAGGCTTGGTCCCTGCAAGGTGGGGTCCGTCCATCTCAGCTTCCCATCAGCCTGGGATGGTTTAGGACTGATGCATGATGATGATTAATGCCATCAGGGTTTTCAACATTTAGCAGGAATCAAGGCTGCTTTAATTCCCATGTTGTCGGCATCCATGTGCTTCCTGATCTGCTGTTCTCTCTGCCCACCATTCTTATTCTTTTTTTCCCCATCTTGCTTCCGGTCTTGCCACATTCCTTAGGATCAGGCTATGTGTGAAAGTCCACGTTCTCTGTGCTCTGGGTGGAGAGAGGGCTGGCAGGGCAGGGGCACAGAACTCATGCTGAAACCAGATGATTTTTTGGAGAATGTTCAGGAAATTCCCTGGTTTCTTCTTGGCATGACTTTATAAGCTTCCCATGCCACACCCGGTGAATGAAAACACAAGATATGGAAAGTTCAGAACTGTTGCTCTGGGCCCTCAGACATCTTTGATTGTATTTTTACAGCTTGGTTGAGACACTCCAGAGGATGTGCGCACATTCAATAACATGACTCAGTGCTAGAAAGTGGCACTTGTTATTTAACTCCTGATTGGCATTCATCTTTCCTTTAACTTATCAGGCTATAAGGTTTTTTTCTTACAAGTGTGTCACCTTAATTACACTTTTGATATGCTTCACCTAAATTTAATTTTGGGAATGATATGGCTGATACGATAGGAAAATACCAGAATTGAGAGCAGATTTCCTTTAGAAATGGATCCTGAATGTACCAAAGCCAACAGAGAGGCAAACAGCTCATAGCTGCGGAGTTGGTGAGAACATTATGTGTAGGCCATTTGGTCTGCTGACTCTGGATTCCAAACAAAATCATGGTGTTTTCTACACTAGCCCCCAATCTCTCTCGTGTTCTTTCAGCATATAATAAAACAAGACTAGTAAAAAAAAAATGTGAAAAATAAGAGTGAAGTTTTGTGAAGAGGTGGGAATGATTGCTCCCAGCTGAGCAGGTAGAACATATTGCCACATGAAGAAAGTGCTCTTTGCCGATTCTCCTGGCTTTGTTTTGTCTGTAATATCAAGTGTCAGCAAACTGAAGGAAGAGGAAACGCCCTTAAAATATCAGAAAATAAAAGCAGCATAGCAAATTGTATTGCAGCCCACAAACAAACAAACCAGAGCCAAGAAGCTTGCTGAAGGCTCCTTTTGTTTCTCTTTGATTTAAGGCTTTGGGCCTGTAATCTAATTAACATCGAACTGAGTTGCAAGTACAGTGGCCTGTTTGGTTCAATAATAATACATTTATATGAAAGGTTAATGAAATGAATTTCCCCTCTATCCAATTCATTAAAAATTGTTCTACAATCAAGGGTTGCTAATGGAATAGAGATTAAATATTCATGTTCATAAATTTTCTGTGTCATTTCTGATTTTCCTTCATTTCTGCCTCCATAGGTTGAATTTTACAAGTACAAGGGTTCCCCCACAAAATGCTTATTTAGAGGTTAATTGCACACCATTTATTCTTTTATCAAAGAGTTGGTATGGACTAGTGGAAAGAAAGTTTGGTAGCTGGGTTGTCTGGCTTTATGACTCTGTGTTTCAGGGCAAATCTTGTAACTGTTCTTTTTTGTGCAATGATTATTAAAAAAAAATCCTTGCAGGCTACTGTGAGAATTAACCATGAACTTTGGAAAGCTACCAGTGTAGTTTCTTGCTTACAGTAGATGTTTGGTAAATGTATAAATTAGAAAGATTTTGGGAAATCCAAAATCTACATTTATGTAGTAAAGCAGGAGAGCTCGTAGTAATGACTCCGTGACAATACTGGGCTCTCTGCTAAGATGGGTGTCAGGTCTGGGCCCCAGAAAACCCTCTAATAATGCTAAACATCAGCCTATCAGGCTAAAAGTCTCTGACAAGATGGAATGTTCACATTCCTACAGATAGACTCCCAGTCTCCCTACCTGTGTTCTGGAAGGAGGGGATTTCCTACAGCTAGTCTTTCTTCTGGGTTCTTGTCTCCCTACAAAGAAGAATGAAGCAGACAGTAGTGAAATGTGGATCTCAGGGGCAGGAGTCAGTCTGCAGCCTGAGCACAAGCTGCGTCAGGAGGTTCCCATTCTCCCTACCTCTATGTTCTCCTCTACCCAGGCCTTTGTGGTGCAAGAGTGTCAAAATGTATTGGGAATGTCAATCCAATTTCTTCATTTTTGCATACAACTGAAATGACCCAGGGTACAACATATAAATAGAATAACTTTTGGGTACATAAATAGGTGTATATTTACTATTTCTCATATGACTGGTTTCTGTTTTAAGTAATACAGTCTATTTATCATATAAAACAGCCCTGAAAAAGCATGTGAAAGTCAACTATGTGAACTATCAAATATGCAAATGTCAAAGAGAAAACTGATAAGCTCAATGAATGAGGAGTATTAGTTCTCAGAGAATTCAAAAATCTTGATATTATGATTTTTCTCTCAAATCATTTTTTACATATCCTCTAATTTTGTTTTTTTCCATATGACTTGAATGCAGTTGTTGGTGCCTACACCAGTGGTAGACTTTCAGAGTTTTTGGCATCTAGTAATAATTTTCATTTTTGACCCAGTTGTGATGAGTTATAAATCAGTGTTCTCACATTTTAAAAACTACAATTGAGCCGGGGGTGGTGGCACACACCTTTAATCCCAGCACTCAAAAGGCAGAGGTAGAAGGATTGCCATGAGTTCAAGGCTACCTTGAGACTACACAGTGAATTCCAGGTCAGCCTGAGCTAGAGCGAGACCCTATTTCAAAAAACCAAAAATAAATAAATAAATAAATAAATAAATAAATAAATAAATACAATTGGCAGTTCCACTTTCTCCATTTTTACTCATCTAAAAAAAAAAACAATGAGGGAGGAGTTGGCAGTCATGTGATTTACAATCATGGCATTAGAAAGATGGTAATGAAGGGCTAGAGAGATTGTTCAGTGGTTAAGGGACTTGCTTGCAAAGCCTAAGGACCCAGGTTCGATTCCCCAGGATCCACATAAACCAGAAGCACAAGGTGGCGCGTGCTTCTGGAGTTCCATTGCAGTGGCTAGAGGCCCTGGTGCGCCCATTCTCTCTCTGTATCTACCTCTCTCTATCTGCCTCTCTCTCTCAAATAATTAAATAAATATTTTTTTTTAAAAAGAGAGATGGTGATGACATAGAAAGTGTGTGTTGGTCAGCAGGTGAACCACCATGTTACAGCTAGAGATAAGTTCAAGGTTGGGAATATTAAAGGCAATGTTTGAAAGCATTAGTAAATCAAAATCAAAGGCAGATTATTTGGAAGTGCTTAAAGTAAGAGTTAAATTAACACTGTGCATACGTATATACATTTTGGTCCCACAGTATCGTGTCATGCGTTTTGTCACGTGCTCTAAACATGTGTGTGCCCTTGTGTGCTTTGGACCAAGGGGGAGTGGAGTGTTGGGTCATTTCTGGGTCCAGTGTCATTTGGAATTAAGAACCAGGGATGGAGTGCTGGAAGTGAAGTCTTAACATCTTCCACTATTTCCAGGGGCGTTTGCAGGGTGACTAGTTTACTGGTTTAAGTGTTTAGTCATTGAATGTTTTACTTTAACCCTCCTGATGGCCATTTTAATCAAAACCAAATGCTAATAATCCCAACAATCGTAACCACAGGTTGTAAATACTTTAGTCATCAGTTACCTTTTCATTACTGCTGGAATTTTACAGGGACAGTCCCTGTTAGTATTTATTGCAGCAAGCCAGTGAGGCCTTTGTGGTTTTATGTTTTCCCCTCCCAACTGAAAGCACCTTGAGGGAGGAGCCTTGCCTGTTCCTAAGTGTTAGTGTCATAGTGCTGAGGAACTGGCACTGAAGGGAGGACGGAAGGAGCAGAGACTTCTTGCACTTCAGTTGTCTTCATTTTATATGCATGGGAAGATCACGGGGGTTTCTCTTCGGTAAGCCACATATGATAAATGATGACCGCAGGACCCTTGAAAATGTAGGTGCCACCTTTAGTCCGGTGCATTGGCCAGCTCCCTGTGAAAGGTGCTGTTCTTCCTGGCCAAGTTCAGTGTGAAGACGACTGTCCCTGGACGGGGTGCTCTCAGTAGTCGATTGGTATCTCCCTTCCTTCTCTCTGGGCTGCATGAGCAGCGCCCAGGTGGGGAACGCATGTGTGGGGTCAAGAGGCAGGGGTACATGTGATCTGAGGGAGACTGGGCACCAAGCACTCGGCATGTGGCACACACATCACACAATGTAGACATACACACACACACACACACATGTAGACACACATACACATACAGACGCTCCTCTCTCTTAAAGGACCAGAGCTTGTTCCTCTTCCTTTGGAACCCATAATGGGAAGATGCCCGCAGGAGGAGGAGCAGGCGGGCTGCAGGATGCCACATCAGTTTTCCTGGAGCTGGTGGGAAATAGCTGAGGGTCTCTGCACATATTGACTTTGTCTTTGGAGGTTGACACAGTGGGTCCTGAGGCGACTACTGTCACCTCCCCTGACTCAGTCATTCTAGCCAGGTGATTTAGATTTTGAATGGAAGCCTTATGGCAATGAGGGTCCCGACTATATGGTTGCCCAGTTACTAACAGTCTCTTCTTGGAGCAAGGGGAGGAGTGGATGAAGCAGTGATTTGAATAGTGAAATATTTATTGGAACTCCTGCATTCTCTTAGTCTATCATTATGTGTTCTTAGTGAGTCTTTTTTCTGGTTAACTAATAATGAAGATGGGTCTTACTCTGTGTCAGGCATGGTTCTGAATTCTCTCTTTATTGTCTTCTCCTTAAACTCACTCTAGGTGTTATCACTATTAGCTTCAACTCAGTGGTGGCACAGCTCTCACAACAGGATAAAGAACCAGTTTTCACCCCGTGGTTACTGCAGTGAATAGTGTGGTGAGCCGTGCGAGCCGCTCTGTCTGGTCCACCTGTGGGCCTCCATCGTCAGCTCCTGTGCCCTGAGCCCCTGCCTGGACAGGATCAGGGAGATCATGGAGCCTCCTCTCCTGTTCCTCCCCCTTAGTCTTCTTCTCCCATCCAAGTACTAACCGGGCTCAACCCTGTTTAAATTCCAAGATCAGAAAAGATAGGGTACATTCAGGGTAGTGTGGCCATAGACTTAAAAAGTCTTTTGTCTGAAGGAAGTAAGCCAGGATTGGAGGCTTGGTACAGTCCTGTCTATCCTCTCCTGGTTTCTGAGTGTCCGAAGCAAACAGCATATGGTGGCTGAGCTTGTGACTCTGAACTGTGCCTACATGCTCTGATTGTGCTCTGTAGGCTAGGAGGACCCTTGCTGTCTCCGCAACAATGAGTGATAAGCTTTTGCTTTAAATACACAAGAAGTTGCCAAAATTGAGACTCACAAGTTTTTGTGTTTCTTATAACACATACCTGAAACTACAGACACTTTTGTCTCCCTCCAAAGTAGTAATAATTGCCACTTACAGATATTTGACATTATAAATACTTTCTCTATATCTACATATATATGTATATGTATATATATATATATATATATATATATATATATATATATATATATATATATATATATATATATATATATGTAGATATAGAGAGAGTATTTACTATTGATTTTTTTTTGGTATAGGGTCTCACTCTGTAGCCAAGGCTGACATGGAAGTCATTATATAACCCAGACTGGCCTCAAACTCTTGGTAATCTTCCTGCCTCAGCCTCCAGAGTGCTGAGATTTCAGGCATGAGCCACCACACATAGCCTATATGTGTATATGTTATATAAATAGGTGCATATTTGTAGTTAAGTCTTAGTATAGCACTTGTAGATGAAGGTAAATTATAGCCACCTTCAAATGGAATACATCGTTGGCTATCTTTTGGATTACAGAAATCATCTAAAATGTGAAGTGAAAGGGGTAATGAAAAATGTCTGTATACACATTAAAGATTAAAATGGTGGCTGAGGCCAGTGAAAGGACATGAGCGTATGAATTGGTCATGAAGGTGCTCTTACAGGTTATTGTCTTACTATGGCTTGAATGTCACCAGCTGCTGGTAGTTTAAACTAATAGAAGCTGATTAGCCCATAATAATCTAAGTATTCATTCTGTGCATGGATTATTTCTCCATAGAAACCCGGAATGCTGTTGCCTGTCTTAAGCTACATCAAAGTGTTATACAAATGAAACAAGTTACGTAGACATGTAAACCTGAAAGGAGCTTGTTCCCTCATCCCCTCTGTATATGTGTGCTATAAAATTATGAAATATTTTCAGCTTATTTAGTAGTTTTAAGAGTTTAAAACTTCATTTAGGTCTTAAGAATATAATTTGTGAAGATGTCTGGGTATGTTGGACTGAAAATGTTAAATTTGTGTTGTGAATAATATTGTAAGAGTATTTGAACAGAAAAAGAAGCTAATGACTTTAGACAGGTATTATAGAAACAATGAATGAATTAATAGTGTTATTTTTAGGTATTAATTAGCACAAGTTCCTTTGCTAGTTACATGATAGTAAAACTCTGGCCATGTACTTAATGAACTTTATGAAGCAAATTGTAGTTTTTCAAAACTGTTCTAACATTAAACATTTAAATTCTAAAGGTAACTATTTCCCAGTTCTCTGATAATTTCTTCAGTTAGTTGATAGGGGGATGTTTCCTATAACCCCCATGGATGGTGCTGGCTTTAGAACTAGTCCAGCTAAAAGACACAAAGGACGATAACCTTTGTTTGGTCCAGAGCAAAGCACACAGAGTTTACATAGCTGTTTAAAGTATGTCTGAAGTGCCACAAAGTATGTAGCTATAGCCAGGCGTGGTAGTGCTTGCCTGTAATCCCAGCACTCAAGAGGCAGAGATGTGAGGGTCACCACAAGTAGTTCGAGGCTAGCTAGGATTACATAGTGAAACCTTGCCTCAACAAACAAACAAACAAAACCCCAATAAAAATGTGGGCTGGAGAGATGGCTTAGTGGTTAAGGCATTTGCCTTCAAAGCCTAAGGATCCAGGTTCAATTCCCCAGGTCCCACATAAGGCCAGATGCACAAAGTGGCGCATGTGTCTGGAGTTCGTTTGCAGTGGCTGGAGGCCCTGGAGTGCCCATTCTCTCTCTATCTGCCTCTTCCCCCCTCTATCTCTCTCCCACTCTCTCTCAAATGAATAAATAAAATAAAATAAAATCCAAAATATGTGCAACCAAGTTTTTTTGAGGGAGGAGGGGTGGTAGTGGTGGTAAGAGTCTGGCTGTAGCCCAGGCTCACTTGGAATTGACTATGTAATCTCAAGCTGGCCTCTCACTCACAGCAATCCTCCTACCTCAGCCCCCATGAGTGCTGGGATTAAAGGCGTGCATACCACACCTGGCAGAAAGAGAATGGGTGCACGAGAACCTCCAGCCACTGCAAACAACCTCCAGATGCACGTGCTACCCTGTGCATTTGGCTTTATGTGGGTACTTAAGAATCAAACTCTGGTCCTTAGGCTTTGCATGGAAGAGGCTTAACCGCTAAGCCATCTCTCCAGCCCCCAAGTTGGTTTTTAAAGTCTTAACTGAAAGAGGGAAAATACAACATAAGTCGAATTTCTCTCTCATTGTGTGCCGTACCAAATACTTTGATGAGACATTGAAAAATCTTCAAATCCCTGTCCATAAGAAGTTTATAAAATTCCAAGGTGGATAGACAGGGTCTCATGTATTCCAGGCAGGGTTTGAACTCACCACGTAGCTGAGGATGACCTTACACTTCTGATCCTCTTGCCTCCACCTCCCAAGTATGCCACCATGCCTGGTTTATGTGATGCTGAGGATTGAACCCAGGGCTTTGTGCATGCTAGGCAAGCACTCTTCCAGCCTGAGAAATGTCTTTTTTTAAAAATAATATTAAAACAATGAAAACAATATGGCAATAAATGTCCGAGAATATGACAAAGTCAACGTGTTTGAGAATGAAAAGAAGTAAAGTTTCAGATACAAGTTATATTTTATGATGTTAGAAGATGTGAGTTCCTTTCCTTACCAACCCTTCTTTCTGTTTTTGAGCTAATGATACCCCAGTATTAGCTCTGCTGACTGGCCATTCTGCTGAAGAATCCCGATCTGCCTTTCTGGACTGCAGCGTGCTAAGTAAAAAGTGTTTGTTTTCCCTTTGTTTCCAGGCATACTTCCGACAGGGTGTTGCCCTCCAGTACCTCGGACGTCATGCCGACGCCCTGGCAGCCTTTGCATCTGGACTGGCACAAGACCCCAAGAGTCTACAGCTTCTTGTGGGGATGGTAGAAGCTGCCATGAAGTCGCCCATGAGAGGTAGGTAGGATGGGGTGCTTCTGATGCTAATGGACAGTGAAACTTCTCTGGCCTTGTGGGACTCCAGGCTCAGGCACAGAGGTGCCAGGCCATTACCTTTTCTGAGAGCTAGTGTTTTAGACAAAGGCCATCAAGAATCACTGTCAATATTGGTGCTGATGGGGCGCAATGGTAACATGGAATGGCCACTGCTTGGAAGTACACCTAGCTTATAGTCTTCATTTTCTCGTGAACATTCACATCTCTGGATTCTACGCTTAGTTAAATAATCTACATTTAAAAATATTTTGAAGGTTCTGTAATTCTATACCACACCTCTAGCAATAAATTTATTGTCTTGTTGGGCAAATAGACCTTTTAGAAGTAATCCAATAAGAATAGGCATTTTTTAATTTTTTTCCTTCCTTCCTTTCTTCCTTCCCTCCCTTCTTTTTTTCCTTTTCCCCTTCTTTCCTTTTTGTTGTTGTTGTTGGTTTTAAGGCAGGGTCTCACTCTGTAGCTCAGGCTGGGCTGAGCCTCACTATGTAATCCAGGCTGGTCTTGAACTTGCAGCAACCCTCCTCCCTCAGCTTCCTGAGTGCTGGGATTACAGGTGTATACCTCAACACCAGGTTTAGTCTGATATTTCTTCAAAGGACATATGTGTATGACTATAGGCGGCAACTACCAGTTTTCAGAGAGGATCATTGAGAGATTGTGTTGAAAGAAAAGGAGAGAGAAACAAGGCAGGAGGAAACTACAGTTCTTTTCTTTATCACTTATTCTAATTTGTATTCAAGGAATAAGGGGATGGATCAAAAATTATTTTGTGCAAGTCAAAGATACTCTAATGCCCAAAGCAAATTGGCTTCATTTTGAGGAGCAGTGGTATTTTTTCCTCCTGTGGTGCTAGGGTGTCAAACCCAGGACCTCAAGAGTACTAGACAAGTGTTCTACTGCACCCCAAGCCAAGGAACATTTATATTTTATTTTTGTTTCAAAAATACTTTATTTGAGAGAGAGGGAGAGAATGAATATGGGTGTGCTAGGGCCTCTAGCCACTGCACATGAACTCCAGATGCATTTATCTGTGAAGAAGGGCTTGTGGGAAGTCGTCATCTGTAGGTGGTGGCGTGGGTACTGAGGTCAGTTCACGGTGTAGCAGACACAAGTACTGTCTCATGCTGATTAGACTGTGTCGGCAGAACTCTGGTTTTGCCTCAGAAATGGTACGTTTTTTAATTATCCACATGAGGGAACGAGCCTGAAACTTCTGATGGCAGGATCGTTGGACATTTTCTCTAGTTTTGTAAGCGTCTGAAGCATTAAGTAGCTTTAGTTCACCAGCCAACACTGCACTGGTTCGGGGTATGTCCTCAATGAGAGTTGGATGAACCACGTGGCCTCTAAGCAGCCATAGCAATAAAAGTTAGAGATTCCGTGTTTTCAGAAAAAAAGAGAGGAAAAACACACCTCTCTTTGTGTGATTTTAAAAGCCACACAAAGGGCTGGAGAGATGGCTTAGCAGTTAAGGCGTTTGCCTGCAAAGCCTAAGGACGCAGGTTCATCTCGCCAGATGCACAAGGTGGTGCATGTGTCTGGAGTTCATTTGTAGTGGTTAGAGGCCCTGGTGTGCCCATTCTTTCTCTTTCCCTCTCTTGCTCCTGCCTATTTCTGTCTCAAATAATTAGATTAATAAAATTTTTTTTTAGGAAGCCACACAAAACTGAGTCTTTGCTGCAGGAACCTAATGGCTTCTCCCACCATGGGACCTCACTGTTAATAAACTCTGACTCAGAGCAGATGCGCTTTGGAGCTCCAGGGCTTGAAAAGGAAAAAAAGAAAGAAAAAGAAAAAGAAAACACTACCACCACCAGAAAAAAAAATCAACCTGTCTCTCTTTTCCATTTTCTCATTTTCTCCCTCTGCCCTCCACAAAGAACACACACGGAGCATTTTTATTTGGTTCACAGAGCTGTTGCGTGTTTATTCTGCTGCGTCTCTGCTGCTGGTGGAGATTGTCGTGCGAATGTCGTGATACCAGCACAATCATATTTATTGTTCGGTCTTTGCAGCAGTTTGCTTAGATAAATGAAAGGAAGTCTCTGCACATGAAAAGTAGCTCAGAGCTGCTGCCATCCTGTGTGTATGGGGGTGTTTCTGGGCCACGTTCCTTTGTGCAACCTTAGGCCGACCCTGGAGAAAGCTGCTTCCTTCAGGTGCCCGGGGCACTTCAATATTGCCTTCTCTTCCCTCAAGGCAATTTAATTTACCTGGTTTATTTTCAGCTGGTCTTTCCCCCTGTGCATTCCTTGCAGGCGGGCCTCTCCTGGGTGGGTTTCATAAAGACTTGCTTTGCCCAGTGCTCTGTGCACACTGCACCCCCCCCCATGTCCTTTCCTCTTCTCCAGCGTGGTAACTCACTAGCCTGACAGTATTTGCTGCTCATTTTTTTAAACCTATTGCCCATTTTTAGCCTCCTGCATCTTTCTAAGCTTCTGACATTGAGGCACAGCTGTGCAGACTGGGCACTTTACAGGGCGGTCTGATCTGTTGTGCCAGTTGTTTTGGTTTTGTAGAGAGAGAAAGAGAGGGAGAGAGAATGTCTATGTGGGGGGGTGTGTGTGCGCGTGCGTGCTTGCGTGCGTATGTGATGCACATGTGTATGCCCTTGCAGCACCCCATATACTTACCTGAGGCTGGAGTGCCTGAGTTCAACCCCAGGCTCCATGTAAAAAGCTAGAAGCTGTAGACAGATGCTGTAGTCTTAGCACATTGACACTGATGGTGAGATGTGAGGCAGAGACAGGAGAATTTCCCAGAAGCCCTAGGCAAGGCCAGCAAAGAACAGTAGAATGAGATCCCAGATCAAGAAACTCCGCCTCAAATGAGATGGACAGGTGAGGACTCGCCCAGAAGCTGGTCTCTGACACTGACATACCTGTGCATGTGCACACACATGCATCCATTCACACACATAAAGAATATAAACTAATAGGCTTTAAAAAAAATTTGTTCCCTAGACTTAAAAATGAATCAAATCTCTTCTGATTTTATTATTATAATTTCACTTATGCTCACCAACCAGATATCAATTAAGCCACTTCTCCTACAGATATATTACTCTATACAATGGGAAACCCTGGATAAATATATCAAGACTGTAGCACTGGATCTGTTGTCGTCTGTGCTGTTTTCCCTGTCTCCCTTTGAGCCAGTCTTTCAGCCATTTTTGTGCATTGTGTCTTATAACTGTTGAAGCAAATGTGAATGCAGTTCCCACTGCTGTGACGAAGCAACTGAGCTCACCTGTGTTTGTTCTTTCAGGGCACAGGGCTGCTCTTCTCGAGGGTTCTCTTGTGTATCTTTCCTCTTGTCCTGTTAATTCCATAAGGACTTTTGGGTTCTGGGCAGTCACCTGCTGTGGCTCTGCTGGCTCTGGAGGAAGCTGATTATATCAAGTGCACATAGGACATGGCTGCTGAACGCTTAAGCTTTGCTCTTCGTCACCTTTGTTTTCTGCACGTCTGCCCTCCGTGAACACCTTTTCCTCTCTGACCTCTCAGTGAGGTGAGGCTCACCTGCATTTCCTAGGTGTCTGCCCCCTGTGAACACCTTCTCTCTAGTTCTCTTTGAAGTGAGTCACTTTTCACAGGAGGTCCATCTTGGAAATTTGCTCCCCCGCAAGAATGGATTCTGATTCTGGCACTACCATTTCCTCATCTGCCAACTGAGGAAAGTGGCTTCTCTCTTTTACACCAGCCTCTCTCGGAAGGGGCAGTAAGTGGTGATGCCCAACCCCTTGTGTTGTTCTGAGAGCTGGGCACTGGGGGGAAGGAGACCGCTTCCTCTGCAGATGGGGTCTCCCTCTTGTGGAGTCCCCTCTCGTGTTTCTGGCAGGCTAGATGCTGAGAATGAGAGCGTCAGGGTACCTCAGGCTTCCTTCCTGGGTGCTCACCAACAAGTCTCTCTCAGGCTGAGTACCAGAGACCCACTCCTTCTCCACTCTGTCTCCACAAGTTCCTACTGACCACTCCCTGCCCTTCCAGAGCAGCACTGTGGTTCAGTACTTCAGTTTGTATTTGATGTCATTTCCTTTGCAAAGCCTCCTTCCCTCCAATGTTCCACAGCAAAGCTACCCATTCTGAGAACTGTGACTGTCTGTTTATATATCACTAAGAAATAACAAGACACTGGTGATGGGTATTCCCACCACCCTTCCTCACCATGTAATCTTTGGGCTCCTTTAGGCCTGTTTAAATGTAGAAATGACCACTATTGTGAGGTACCACTCAGCTCAAGATATGACACCCCCAATACAGAAAAGTTCATATACAAAAGGTGCGTGTCTCAGAACTGGTGAGATGTAGCATCCTTCTTAGCTGGGAGTGGGCAGAAATGGTTTATTTTAGCTTCTACTACATTCCAACAAGCTTGCCTTCCTTCCTTCCTTCCTTCCTTCCTTCCTTCCTTCCTTCCTTCCTTCCTTCCTTCTCTCTCTCTCTCTCTCTTTCTTTCTTATTTATTTATTTATTTTTGAGATAGGGTCTCGCTCTAGCCAAGGCTGACCTGGAATTCACTATGTAGTCTCAGGGTGGCCTCGAACTCACAGTGATCCTCATACCTCTGCCTCCCAAGTGCTGGGGTTAAAGGTGTGTACCACCATGCCTGGTCATTCCCACAAGCTGTTAAGTGTCAGGAAATGGGATTGTTCGTTTTTCTGTTTCCTTCCCTTTCAGAACCATAACAATGGATCACCAGTACTGTGCAGAGCCTTCAGGTTCTGACAGAACCAGAGCAGCAGGTCACCAGTGTTGCACAGAGCCTTTGTGTTCTGACAGAACAAGCTTGGCATTGGCTACATCATGCATAGATTCCAAAGAAAAACATCTAACAGTGACAGGCTTCCAAAATTCTGTTCTGTCTAAACCACTGAACATCACAAAATTAGTCCTTTGCTGATAGAACAAGTGTCCTGTAGACAAACAGCGCTGGAAAGAAGCTCGGAGACTGCCTGTGGACTTGAAACCGCCCACGCTGCACTCGCCTAAAACACTTTGTTGGCTATGGAGCAGGGACATGTGCCAGTACTTACTTGGGAGCCTAAGGTGGGAGGGTGGTTTAAACTTGGGAGTTTGGGACTAGCCTGGACAACATAGCTAAAATTCCAACTGAAAACAAGAGAAGGAAACCCACAAAATCCAGCATGTACAAGTACTAATGAGAGCTTCTGATTAATAATTGAGCCCAAAGCAGAGAAATTTTACATGAAACTTAAAATTACATGTAGTGAAATGGACGTTCTATGTATTTAGCTATGCACAGGCATAGGTGGACATATATGCACACATGCCCATGTATAGATGCACACATATGTACACAGCCACATGCATGTGCACACATGTAGATTAATGCAGCTACTACCACAGTTACAACCTAAGCATTTGACCGAGTGGGATGAGGAGATGCAGCCCATGTGCTTCTGAGACACACACAGCCGCCGTCTCCATCCTTAGCTCAGTGTTCTCCCCACTAGTCCACATCCGCTTCCCGCCGGCATCTGGTCTCTGGTCGGCTCAGACTGGTCTGTTCCCACTCCCTGTTATTCCCTGTTCCTGTTTTTCCCTGGATCCTCTGTTTGGGATGATCAGTCTTTCCAATCAGAAGACAGGAGCGCTCGGGAGGCAGAGGTAGGAGGATCGCCGAGAGTTCGAGGCCACCCTGAGACTATATAGTAAATTCCAGGTCAACCTGGTCTAGAGTGAGAACCTACCTCAAAACAAACAAACAAACAAAAAACAACAACCCCCCCCCCAAAAAAAACAGGAGACATATTTAAGTCCCATTCTTTGTGTAAGAAAGCTCTCTAACTGCCCTTGGTAAACTGGCTTTTATATCAGTTTTATATTTACCTTGCATTGCCATTTAATCTTTAATGTATTTGAATTCTCTTTCCTATACACTGTACATGGGAATTTGTTTTTTTACTTCTAATTTCTTCAATTCCATTCTCATCTAGCAAAAACTTGTGTGGTTGAGGGATGCCTTTCAATGTGAGGAATCATCTAGACATCTCCTTAGTTCTCTGACTGTTGCAAGGTCCTCTTTTCTGTCTGCTGTCATCACTCAGCCACAGAGAGTCCATGGGTGCTCTGGGAAAGAGCCACTCTACCGGAAGTATAGTACCTTTGCCTGCCAGCTGCCATTTTGGGACAAGCAATCAAACACTTTCGTATTTCAGGAATTCTCCATCTTGCACATCTGTTTCCAGCCTTCGACAATCCTAATTTTCCTACCCTCCTTTGCAGTAGGGCCCCAGCTCTGTATCAGAAGCTACAGCTTCAGGAGAGAGGGTAGCACGGAGTGCTCTGGTGGTGACCGGGCAGGTTCCTTCGGGCAGCATTTTGAGCGTGGACGTCTGCGTTGAGCTGCAGTGCTCATGTTGCCTTCCCCGGGAGCTTTTGTGGCATGACGTTGGCTGTCATTTTGGAGGTCTGGTTTCCACCCTTCCCAGCGGCCACTCAGCACATGTCTTTTCTACTGACCAGCAGTCAGTGCGTCTGTAGTTCACAATCGAGAACTTCTGGCTTCTGGCTATGGTGGAGAAGTGGGCCTACAGCCCTGCCATGAGTTCTTTTTACAAAATTTAATATTTTTGTCTATGAGAGAGTATGGATGCCAGGGTCTCCTGCCACTGCAAATGAACTCCAGACTCATATGCTACTTTGTGCAACTGGCTTCACGTTGGTACTAGGGAATGGAACCCCAGGACATTAGGCTTTGCAAGCAAGTGCCTTTAACTGCTGGGCATCTCTGCAGCCCCTGCTGTGGGTTTTTAGCTAGCCTGCTATGGTGGCTTTGTGGGCCTAGAACCGTGGGCTCTGTTCGTGGCTCAGTTACAGACTGTGATCTTAGCTGAATCTGCTAAATACTCAAGTTCTTCATTTCTAAAATGATGGTATTTTACAAATCTATTTCTAAAGTCTATTATTTTGGTTTCTACCAATCAGGCAGTGGGATGCTGATGTCGCCCATCATTGGCTGCCAAACCCAGCAGCAGGCGTCTCCTGGCATTCTAGCATGGCATTGTCCCTTTCTCCTCTTACAGTTCCTGGGTTCCTGCGCCTGCATTTAACCCATTTAAACGCTTATCTGGTGTTTGCGGGCACTCTGCACAGCCTGCACTTGACAGGTGTAAAAATGTTCTTTGTTCTCTCTATTTAGCAATCTGATTGAATGAAAAAAATGCTCTAGGCTCCAGTAAGTTTCCAGGTTTCCGTGGTAATGTTGCTTCAGATGACAGCTCCTGAGTGGAGAGTTGAGAAATCATAAATTGTAAAAATTACATTTTAATGTAGTACTGTTGGCTAGGAGATTCAAGACTTAAAGAGACCAACTGTTTTATAGTATGTTACATGTGAATAGCAGAATCGCTATCATGAAGGAGGTTTTCATTGCCACTGACAGCAAGCGGGTCCTCCGTGCCATCTCCGTGTAGGAGGATAGTTAACAGCTCTGCAGTTGTCTTTAATGAGAATTTCCAAGGAGATGCAGGAGCTTGGTGCTTCCCCACATTCAAATCATGGAGCAGATCCCATGTGCTTTACTCACTTCTAATCTGTGTTCTCAACATATACCATGTGACAACAAAACGAGGTCAACGTTGGTGCATCATCTCCCATCTCACATACTGACAGATGATTTCCTCGTGGTTTTGCCTGGTGGAGTTTTGGTTCAGATGTCCTAGGTAGTCCATCATGGCCTGGTTCAGACACAAGTTCTTCAATCTGGTTGTTGTTATCTTCTTGTCGCTGGGACAAACACCTGACCAGAAGCAGCTTATGGGAGGAAAGGGTTGATTTCAGGCTTACAGATTCCAGAGGAAATGCCATTAATGGCAGAGGAAGCTGGCTCATGTTAACATCCACAAAGGAGAGAAAAAAGCCAACACCAGCACCAACAAGCCGAGTTCAGAACTGGCTATGAACACACCTAATAGGGCTGGGTCCCCCAGTGACACAGCTTTTCCCCAGCAGGCTTAAGGAGGCTTAAATTGCAAGCTTAATCTTAATAAAAAATTCCTGAGGCTATGGGGACATACATTCCCATTCAATCCACCACAGAGCTTTACTCTAACCACCCACATACCCCACAAGTAGTGCCAAGTGCCTCAGTCCAGCAGTCTCTCTCCTCGCTATTACTATTGCATGTACCACCACCCTCACCCTTTCTTCTGGCTTTCACTGATGCTGAAGTACTTCCTCGAAGCTTGGAAGGAGTCATGGCATTGGAGTTCCCAGCGAGAATGGTTGGACTGAGTTGGTAGGATTTCCTTTCTTTCATACAGGAAAGAAAAACACATGAGCAGGTTTTATTAATCATCCATATTCAGTTTTAACAAATATTTATTGACTGTCAGACATGTTAGGGACTCTTACCTCTGGCAGTGAAGAGTTATTTATCATGTGCCAACATTGTGCCACCTGCTAGAGAATTATAATAAGGTATTAACTGATTTAGCTGGGAAAATGGTTTTTAATTGGCACATGAGAATTTTCAGATTATTAGCAGCTAAGTTGTGTAGTATTAACTATAAAAATGAAGACAAGTTTAGATATAAGAACAGATGAAGTTTTGATACAAAAATTGGTGTAGTACCCACTAGAGATGGGATTGCAGGATGTGCTTGGAGTATTTGGAAAAGGAGACAGGCCACTCAGGCAGAGAAGAACCACTAAGGGAGAGAAGAGCCACTCAGGGGGAGAAGAACCATTCAGGGGGAGAAGAACGCTTCAGGGGGAGAAGAACCACTCAGGGAGAGAAGAACCATTCAGGGGGAGAAGAACCATTCAGGGGGGAGAAGAACCATTCAGGGGGAGAAGAACCACTCAGGGGGAGAAGAACCACTCAGGGGGAGAAGAACCACTCAGGGGGAGAAGAACCATTCAGGGAGAGAAGAACCACTCAGGGGGGAGAAGAACCATTCAGGGGGAGAAGAACCACTCAGGGGGAGAAGAACCACTCAGGGAGAAGAACCATTCAGGGAGAGAGAAGAACGTTTCGGGGGAGAAGAACCATTCAGGGGGAGAAGAACCACTCGTGGAGAAGAACCATTCAGGGAGAGAAGAACCATTCAGGGAGAGAGAAGAACGCTTCGGGGGAGAAGAACCATTCAGGGAGAGTGAAGAACATTCAGGGGGAGAAGAACCATTCAGGGAGAGAAGAACCATTCAGGGAGAGTGAAGAATGCTTCAGGGAGAGAGAAGAACCATTCAGGGGGAGAGAAGAACCATTCAGGGGGAGTGAAGAACATTCAGGGGGAGAAGAACCATTCAGGGAGAGAGAAGAACCATTCAGGGGGAGAAGAACCATTCAGGGAGACTGAAGAACGCTTCAGGGGGAGAAGAACCATTCAGGGAGAGAGAAGAACCATTCAGGGGGAGAAGAACCATTCAGGGGGAGAAGAACCATTCAGGGAGACTGAAGAACGCTTCAGGGGGAGAAGAACCATTCAGGGAGAGTGAAGAAAGCTTCAGGGGGAGAAGAACCATTCAGGGGGAGAGTTCTGCATCATCAGTGAGAACCAGAGCTTGTGCTTGAACCAGCCATGACCAGTAGGACAATCATTTGTTTGTAGAGCATGTGAGAAATGATTGCACTGTGTTTCAACCCGTGTTCTTCTGTTTTTCCTCAGACTCCCTGGAGCCCACTTATCAGCAACTTCAGAAAATGAAACTGGACAAGAGTCCCTTTGTGGTCGTGTCTGTGGTTGGGCAGGAACTCCTGACAGCCGGCCACCATGGTGCCTCTGTGGTTGTCCTAGAAGCCGCTCTGAAGATTGGCACCTGCAGCCTCAAACTGAGGGGCTCTGTCTTCTCAGCCCTGAGCAGTGCACACTGGTCTCTTGGAAACACAGAGAAGAGCACTGGGTATATGCAGCAGGACCTGGATGTAGCCAAGACCTTAGGTACAGTCCTGCCCCCTTCACTTCCGGGTACATGCAGCAGGACCTGGGTGTAGTCAAGACCTTAAGTACAGTCCTGCCCCCTTCACTTCCGGGTACATGCAGCAGGACCTGGGTGTAGCCAAGACCTTAGGTACAGTCCTGTCCCCTTCACTTCAGAGTACATGCAGCAGGACCTGGGTGTAGTCAAGACCTGAGGTACAGTCCTGCCCCCTTCACTTCAGGATACATGCAGCAGGACCTGGGTGTAGCCAAGACCTGAGGTACAGTCCTGCCCCCTTCACTTCCGGGTACATGCAGCAGGACCTGGGTGTAGCCAAGACCTGAGGTACAGTCCTGCCCCCTTCACTTCCGGGTACATGCAGCAGGACCTGGGTGTAGTCAAGACCTGAGGTACAGTCCTGCCCCCTTCACTTCCGGGTACATGCAGCAGGACCTGGATGTAGCCAAGACCTGAGGTACAGTCCTGCCCCCTTCACTTCTGGGTACATGCAGCAGGACCTGGGTGTAGCCAAGACCTGAGGTACAGTCCTGCCCCCTTCACTTCCGGGTACATGCAGCAGGACCTGGGTGTAGTCAAGACCTGAGGTACTGTCCTGCCCCCTTCACTTCCGGGTACATGCAGCAGGACCTGGATGTAGTCAAGACCTTAAGTACAGTCCTGCCCCCTTCACTTCCGGGTACATGCAGCAGGACCTGGGTGTAGTCAAGACCTGAGGTACAGTCCTGCCCCCTTCACTTCCGGGTACATGCAGCAGGACCTGGATGTAGCCAAGACCTGAGGTACAGTCCTGCCCCCTTCACTTCTGGGTACATGCAGCAGGACCTGGGTGTAGTCAAGACCTGAGGTACAGTCCTGCCCCCTTCACTTCAGGATACATGCAGCAGGACCTGGATGTAGTCAAGACCTGAGGTACAGTCCTGCCCCTTCACTTCACTTCAGCAGGACATGCAGCAGGACCTGGATGTAGCAGCAGGACCTGGATGGTACAGTCCTGCCCCCCCCTTCACTTCCGGGTACATGCAGCAGGACCTGGGTGTAGTCAAGACCTGAGGTACAGTCCTGCCCCCTTCACTTCAGGGTACATGCAGCAGGACCTGGATGTAGCCAAGACCTGAGGTACAGTCCTGCCCCCTTCACTTCTGGGTACATGCAGCAGGACCTGGGTGTAGTCAAGACCTGAGGTACAGTCCTGCCCCCTTCACTTCAGGATACATGCAGCAGGACCTGGGTGTAGTCAAGACCTGAGGTACAGTCCTGCCCCCTTCACTTCAGAGTACATGCAGCAGGACCTGGATGTAGCCAAGACCTGAGGTACAGTCCTGCCCCCTTCACTTCCGGGTACATGCAGCAGGACCTGGGTGTAGTCAAGACCTGAGGTACAGTCCTGCCCCCTTCACTTCCGGGTACATGCAGCAGGACCTGGATGTAGCCAAGACCTGAGGTACAGTCCTGCCCCCTTCACTTCCCTGGTACATGCAGCAGGGACCTGGAGGAAGACCTGAGGTACAGTCCTGCCCCCTTCACTTCCGGGTACATGCAGCAGGACCTGGATGTAGCCAAGACCTGAGGTACAGTCCTGCCCCCTTCACTTCCGGGTACATGCAGCAGGACCTGGATGTAGCCAAGACCTGAGGTACAGTCCTGCCCCCTTTCACTACCGGGTACATGCAGCAGGACCTGGGTGTAGTCAAGACCTGAGGTACAGTCCTGCCCCCTTCACTTCAGAGTACATGCAGCAGGACCTGGATGTAGCCAAGACCTGAGGTACAGTCCTGCCCCCTTCACTTCCGGGTACATGCAGCAGGACCTGGGTGTAGTCAAGACCTGAGGTACAGTCCTGCCCCCTTCACTTCAGAGTACATGCAGCAGGACCTGGGTGTAGTCAAGACCTTAAGTACAGTCCTGCCCCCTTTCACTTCCGGGTACATGCAACAGGACCTGGGTGTAGTCAAGACCTGAGGTACAGTCCTGCCCCCTTCACTTCAGGATACATGCAGCAGGACCTGGGTGTAGTCAAGACCTTAAGTACAGTCCTGCCCCCTTCACTTCCAGGTACATGCAGCAGGACCTGGGTGTAGTCAAGACCTGAGGTACAGTCAAGACCTGAGGTACAGTCCTGCCCCCTTTACTTCAGGGTACATGCAGCAGGTCCTGGGTGTAGTCAAGACCTGAGGTACAGTCCTGCCCCCTTCACTTCCGGGTACATGCAGCAGGACCTGGGTGTAGTCAAGACCTGAGGTACAGTCCTGCCCCCTTCACTTCCGGGTACATGCAGCAGGACCTGGGTGTAGTCAAGACCTGAGGTACAGTCCTGCCCCCTTCACTTCCGGGTACATGCAGCAGGACCTGGGTGTAGTCAAGACCTGAGGTACAGTCCTGCCCCCTTCACTTCAGGACTGAACAAACCCAGCTGGTTAGCCTGGCATGAATAGGAATAGCAAATGCAATGAGATATATGTCTCCAGAATGTTCTCTGTTCAGAGCTCTCAGACCTTCAATGTTTTCATACAGCATGGCACCAGGGCTTCCAGGCAGGCCAGGGATGTGGGTTAGTACACTCACTCATGGCCTCAGAGTTCCCAAGTGACAGTACCAGTGAGTGAATTTTAATCTTTCATTTAATTTTTGCCTCGGTGAGAATGCATCATGAGTTTGTTCAAGGAGACAGTGTGGAGCAGAGTTAAGACGTGTGCTGTAGAGCCAGATTGTTGGGTTTTGTGGCTCTGCTACTTATCAGCTATGAGACTTGGGTGGTTTGTTTGTCGGTTGCATGGTTGGAGTCTCACCATGTTGCCTCATCTGTGTCAGTTTAGAAGGGATGGGGATTAAGGACCTGCACCACAGCACCCAGGTTAGCTGGGTGACTTTGGATAGGCATCCTAACTGCTGTGTCCCAGTTTTCTCACTTAGAGAATAAACATGGCTTGTGACAAGCAGGGAGTGATTAGTCAAGGACTTTCAGGGTTGCAGGGGGAAGGGGCTGTGCCGAGTCTTGTATACTTGTAAGAAGTAATATATTATAGTAGGCTTGGTGTCAAATGACTGAACCAACAAGCTGATAATTACTGCAAGTCAAAGGTCATTCACAGAGCAATGAGGACACCCCAGCAGCAGCTGGTGTGCGTCCAGGTCTTTATGCTCTCCTAGGATCCTACGGCCCTGACTAGTTTTGTGTCACAACGATGCTAACACTTGTCTGGAGATTTACGTTCGAGGACCTTAACTTCCCCAAATACTGCCCTGGGGTATAAGCAAATGCTTTGCTAAAGGCAGATAAATGAAACCCTAGCTCATAATTCCGTGGCTCTTAAATTAAGATTGCCATTATATATTATTAATAATTCCATAACTTAGAGATTTTTTTTTCTTAAATCCCATTCAGGTGACCAGACTGGAGAATGCCGAGCTCATGGGAATCTGGGCTCCGCATTCTTCTCCAAAGGGAATTACCGAGAGGCTCTCACGAACCACAGGCATCAGCTGGTGCTGGCCATGAAGCTCAAGGACCGGGAGGTAGGAAGCTTACTCTAAGCCATTAGCTGCTTCCTGAGACGAGGCAAACACTGCTTTGCAGAAGCCGATAACCACTGGGTCTTTCCTTGACAATCAGGCGTTGTAGAAGACCTTGTCCCAGACTTCATGAGTGAGCAGCCTCGTCAGGGACATAGTCCTTGTGCTGTTCAGCGCGCGGGCAGGTTAGCAGAGAGCTGTGCCTGGAGATGTGCTCATTGCGCAGTCATCCTTTGGACCCAGTGGGAATTCTGCAGCTCTCTCGTGCTGTTTCTTTTTTAAAAGCCCTTTTTATTGGCAACTTCCATAATTGTAGACAATCAACCATGATGATTCCCTCCCTTCCCCACTTTCCCCTTCACAATCCACTCTTCCTCATATCCCCTCCCTCTCTTGATTAGTCTTTTATTTTGATGTCATCATCTTTTCCTCCTGTTATGGGGGTCTTGTAAAGTGATGTTTCTTTAGTGGGTATTTTGAACCTGTGGAGAGAAGTGTGCTGAGTTCACCGAGGGACCTGAATTGTCAGATAATGAAAGGTCATTCTGGTCTTTATTTGCAAAATAGAATGTAACTGTCTGAAGAAGTTGATACCCAGTAGATGTGGCATGCTGAGAAAGTGGCCGCAGGCCTCTGTGCACAGAGGGAGGGGTGTGTGCCCAAGCAGAACCCGCTCTGAATTCCAGCTGGACCACTTCCTGGCTGCGGGACGATAAAGGACATCACTTAGCTCCTCCTCCTCTCTTGATTTTCCTCCCCAGGAAGCGATGGCTACTCCAGTTAGGGCAAGCACAGTTGGTGAGTGGCCATATATAACATATGTGAGGTGCCTAGCAAGGTGCCTGGAGTCCTGGGATGGCTTTCCATAAGGAAGTTTCAGACACTATAGTTTTTATTATAATATTACTAGAGAAGAAAATGTCAATAGAGGTAACAGTGTTTATGAATGACTTCATATGTTTAGTTACTTTGACATCTCCAAATTTTACCACAGAGCATTGTGAAGATTAATTACAGGGTGTAAGTGAGCTGACCACTTTAGCTCTCTGCAACACGGTCAGGCACCAGTATCAGGAGGAATTGAGGGATTTTAAAACAGCCTTTAAAAACCCAAGAACTGGACATGGTATGAACCTATAGCCTTAGTTTGTTGGTAGGGTGAGGCAGGAGGATTGCCTGCACCAGGAGTTTGAGAGTAGCTTGGGTAACACAGTAAGACCCAGGCTCAAAAAGAAGAGAATGGCTGGGTGGTGATGGAGCCTATAACCCCAGCATGGGGGGGTGGAAGCAAAGGGAGTGCCACAAATTCTAGTGCACATGAGGCTGTATTTCAAATAAAGGAAGGACGAGAAGGAGAGATGGAGGGAGAGATCAAAAGAGACCACTTAAGACTATAGACATTTGGCTATTTCAGAGTTACCTGAATAAGTTTTTCATTGTTTATTATCCTCCATCAATAATTCCTAAAGTCCAATGTCTTTCTTTCCATCTCTCTTCCTCTCCTCTTCCTCTTCTTCCCCCCCTCATTTAATATGATTATCTCCAGTTGCATCCCTGCAAATGACATGACTGAAAAAAAATCCACCATGTATCTACACCACATTTTCTTTATTCAGTCATCTGTTATTGGACTCCTGAGCTAGTTGCATAAGTTAGCTGTCATCATCATATACCTTTTAATGTGACCTTACATTGTACCTTGTGTGTTTGGTTATATTACTGTTATATTAAACTGAAATACAGACACGTGCCCTTTGAAGCAAAAATTCTCCACTATATGGTGAATATCACACACTACATTTTTTCTGCCTCTTGCATCTTGGGTTCTGATAAGTTTTTGGATTTTTACCCATATCTGCCTACTTTTAAAAGCAATAAGGTTTTTATTTTATGCAATTACTCTCAGATACTTAATAGGGGAGGTGATACCTTCTCCACAGGATCTTTCATTCAGACTAACCTTCTGTCTCCTTTAATGGCTTCAAAATTAATTCCAGGTGCCCACAGAGACCTTCCTGTGAGCGAATATTAATTGTCGGGAGAGTGCATAAATTACACTGTATTAAAGATGCTCTCTGTTCGGGAAACCAGATATGCAAATATGCTGATGACTCCAAAGGTTTCATCAGTCCTGTCTCTCTCCTCAGCTTCATATTTCTCTGTTCATCTGCCTCCAGGACCCCCTCACGCACCTCCAGTTCACAGCACCTGCCCCAGCCCTCGGTCCATCCTGCAGCTGCACCACTGTGGTCCTCTTGCCTATGTTGTCTCCTTCTTCTTGCCCAGGTCTGGCTGCTGCCCAGCTGCTCTTCTTTCTGAATAGACATCTGTGCTGTCTTCTTCCTTCTGTGCTTCCAGACTGTTGTGGCAGCCTCTTTTCAGCACTTTTCATACTTTTTTTGTTTTTTGTTTTTTTGGAGAGAGTCAGAGAGACAGAGAGAGAGAATGGTGCGAATGAACTCCAGACGCATGTGCCCCCTTGTGGGCAAGTGCAGCATTGCACCCTTGCATCACTGCGTCTGGCTAAACGTGGGACCTAGAGAATCAAACGGGCATTCTTAGGCTTAGTAGGCAGGCACCTTAACCGCTCAGCCATCTCTCCAGCCCTACTTTTCATACTTTTAATAGAACTACTTTGAGTCAAGGAGAGGAGTGGGCATGTGCTCCTGGGTCTGGGTGCATGGCTGCTGTCTGAGTTCATGTTTCCTTCCAGGAGGGTGAAGTGTGTGAGTGTGAACATAAGTGCTCCACAGGCCTGGGCTCAAGTTGTGGCTGTCTGTTACCTTCTGTGGCCTTGAAATGATGTGGACACACAAGTTGTTTCTAATGCTTGGCAGTTCCACACGTTTTATTTTGTGTGTGTGTTTAGAGGTAGGGTCTCACTGTAGCCCAGGCTGACCTGGAATTCACTATGTAGTCTCAGTCTGGCCTCAAATTCATGGTGATCCTCCTGCCTCAGCCTCCTGAGTGCTAAGATTAAAGATGTGTACTACCATGCCCAGCAGGTTGTACCTGTCTTTAGGTAAGCATCAGCATTTATTTATTTCTGTTGGATGTTTGGTTGTAAGTAAGCATCAGCATTTACTTATTTCTGTTGGATGTTTGGTTGTAGGTAAACATCAGCATTTATTTATTTCTGTTGGATGTTTGGTTGTAGGTAAGCATCAGCATTTACTTATTTCTGTTGGATGTTTGGTTGTAGATAAACATCAGCATTTATTTATTTCTGTTGGATGTTTGGTTGTAGGTAAGCATCAGCATTTACTTATTTCTGTTGGATGTTTGGTTGTTTGTATGTTTGAATTCAGTAAGTTTTTGCCAGTCTAAAGTGTTTGCACCAAGCAGTTATCAGCATCATAAGGGATTCTTTTTAAAAATATATATTTTTATTTATTTGACAGAGAAAGAGACAGAGAGAGAGAGAATGGGTGTGCTAGGGCCTCCAGCCACTGCAAATGAACTCCAGACGCATGCACCCCCCCCTTGTGCATCTGGCTTACGTGGGTCCTGGGGAATCGAACCTGGGTCCTTTGGCTTTGCAAGCAAACACCTTAACCGCTAAGCCATCCCTCCTGCCCATCATAAGGGATTCTTAACTCTTCCAAAAATATAATGAAAAAATACAAAGACAAAGGAATGTGGAACACAACTACCTGAAAAACACATCTCTGTGTGCTATAGTTAACGTTCTTATCATTGTGAGGATTAAATGAGCTGTGCCGTAGAAAGTGCTTTCAGAGCACGGGGCCTAGGGCACAAGGGTTCAGAAATGATGCTGTTCATGGGATTATCATTTCACCCTCACTTCATAATTCATATGTGTGGTACATACTACATAACATCAGTACTTATTTTAGTGTTAAATTTTCCCTGAAAATATTCAAGTTAACTGGGCACTGATAGAAAAAATACTAACTCTTAAAAATTAGATGATTTTTCATATTTGTCATTTACCCTGATTCTAAGTTACTTCACTATCCAACCATCTTATATAAAGCTCTTTGAGTTGCCTCTCTGAAGTTTAGTTCTCATCATGTAACTGCCAGCTTAAAATGCTTTTGACAGTTTTCAGTGGCCTCCAGGATAAGTCTAAACCTCTGCATGGCCTTTCCCAGCACTTCTCTTCAGTGTGTGTGTGTGATCTGTGTAAGTCGGCTTGCCACAAGCTTTCCCCTCTGCACAGAAGCCCCCACCTTTGACCCCACGGCAGCATTTCTTTTACAGGTTTAGTTGAGCGTTCCGTCCCTACTCAAGCACTGTTACCCAGTTCCCATCACATACGTAAACATCAAGCAGTGCTTGATGAGGTCTAATTTCTGAGTCCTTTTGTTGGTGCCTTTTGTGTCTGGCTGGGAAATGTCTGTGCATCCCAGGATCACAGAGGCATTGTCCACAAGCCTTTGTGGTTTCACCTTCCACATTAGATCTCCTGCCACTTAGCAAAGACTCTCCTGTTTGGTTGGGGTAGAGAACAAGGTTCAAGGCTTCCTCCATACAATACCTGGTTGACCCACGAGGCCCTCCTGCTTGCTGCTGTTTCCATGTGCGAGAGTCAAGTACTGAAGGACGCTGCGTCCCATGCTGAGTCTTTTGTCTTTACATAAAGACTATACCGCGTAACCGCTTCTCATCTGATAACATCATTCTTGGAGCGTTCTTCTAATTCAGGATTTCTCTGGCTCTTCCAGGTTGTGTGTGTGTGTGTGTGTGTGTGTGTGTGTACATGCATGTATGTGTGTATCTGCAGCATATATTTCTTTGAAAACCAGTTTCTCAGTTCCCTCTTTCTCCACTGAAACATCCTGCTGGAGATTTGATTGGAATAGCATTGAATTTATAAATATATTTGGATCTTATATTTCACAAACATGGAATATTTCTCCATTTCAGTTAAGCTTTATAAATCTCTTCCAACAGTTTAATATTTTCCAGTGCAGTCTATTACTCATCTTTCTTTGACTATATTCTTAGCTTTGTGTGTATTTGCTACTTTAAATGATATTTTTTTCTTGGTCTCTCCTTGACCGAGATAGTCAAAAAGCTGAGGAACAGGGTTATTTGATAGGCCACCTGTATTCCCATCAACTTTGTTTTTATTTTATTTTATTTTATTTTATTTTATTTTATTTTATTTTATTTTATTTTATTTTATTTTATTTTATTGTTTTATGATAGAGAGAGAGAAAAAAAAAGAGAGAGAATGAACTGGTGCACTGGAGCCTTCAGTCACTGCAGTCAAACTCCAGACGTGTGCTCTACCTTGTGTACATGCATGTGCCACCTTGTATGTCTGGTTTACATGGGATCTGGGGAGTTAAACATGGGTCCTTAGGCTTTGCAGGCAGGTGCCTTAACTGCTAAGCCATTTCTCCAGCCCCACTTTGCTTTTTATTGTTACAGTTTTGTTACAAAACTAATGTTATGTCAGTTACTGATGTAAAAGATTAAACACTGTCTTTTCCAGAAGTAACCACTATTACCAGTGTGAAGTGTGTCCTTCTAGATTATACCATCCACTGTGGTGGCCATTACCCACATGTGACTATTAAGCCTTTAAAACCTGACTAGTTTGGATTGAGGCAAGCGTAAATATAAAATGCATGCTGGACTTTGAGACTTATAATGTACAGAAAGAAGGCAAAAGTATCTCATCACTAATTTTTCTATGTTCATTATAGTCTAGTGGCAATATTTTATATACTTTAGACTAAATAGTATAGTTATTAAAATCAAATTCAATTTTTACAAACTTGTTATTTTGCTTTGATTGTAGCCTGGGATGACCTAAAACTCACTCTGTAGTCCCAAACTGGCCTCGACTTCATAGTGATCCTCCTACCTCTGCCTCCTGAGTGCCAAAGACATGCACTGGCCTAGTTTTACAAACATTTTACATGGTTACTTGAAACTTTAAGTTATATTTGTGGCTTATTTTTTATTAGATAGTGGTGTTCTAGGCTATTTTCTATGTCTTTAAGTATACCACATATGTTCATGCGTGTGAGGGTGAGGGTGGGCATGTCACAACATGTGTGTAGGTCAGAGGGGAGCTCTCAGGTTGTCCTCACCTTTCTCCCTCACTTGAGGAAGGCTTTCTGTCTCTGGATCTCACTCTGTTCTTCTTTGCCACACTTGCAATGAACTTCCAGAAAATTCTCCAGTCTCCACCTTCCACCTCACTATCAGCGTGCTGGTATTGTCAGAAGCACGGCCTGACTTGTGACTTTTTTGTAGGGTCAGTAGATTGAACTCTAGTGGTGAGGCTTGAATGGAAAGCACTATATCCACTGAACCATCGCAGTGGCCCCTGTTTTCCTAAATTCTTTTTCTTTTTTTATTTCTATTTTTATTTTTTGGTTTTTCGAGGTAGGGTCTCACTCTGGTCCAGGCTGACCTGGAATTCACTATGTAGTCTCAGGGTGGCCTTGAACTCTCGGCGATCCTCCTACCTCTGTCTCCTGAGTGCTGGGATTAAAGGTGTACGCCACCATGCCCAGCTAACCTCTTTTTCTTTTTTTAAATTTCATTTTTTTATTAGAAACAGAGACAATAAGAGGCAGATAGAGAGAGAGAGATGGGCACACGAGGGCCTCTAGCCACTACAAATGAACTCCAGACACATGTACCACCTCAGAATCTGGCTTTACATTGATATTGGGGAATTGAACCTGGGTCCTTTGGCTTTGCTGGCAAGCACCTTAACCACTAAGCTATCTCTCCAGCCCCCCCCCCATTTTTTTGAGGTAGAGTCTCGCTCTATCCTAGGCTGTATAGAGTGGATAGGCTAGATCTGGAACTCGCTCTGTAGTTCCAGGCTGGCCTTGAACTCACAGCCATCCTTCTACCTCTTCCTCCTGAATACTGGGATTAAAGGCATGTGCCAACATGTCTGGCTTCCTCATTTCTTAATGCTAAGAAAATGAATATATTTTTGCATCTATTTGTTCAACTTCTATTTTGTGTTTTGATTAGCATATTGTGTTTGTACGTATTTTTGGGGTGTGGCATAATAATTTGATTTACTTACATAAAGTATAATGATGAAATTTGAGTAATCACTAGGTACAAAGGCTCACGCCTGAGGTAAGAGGATCATTATGAGTTGGAGGCCAGCCTGGCCTATAGAGTGAGCTTTAGGTCATCTTGGACTAGAGTGAGATCCTGCTTCAGAAAACCAAAACAACAAAAGCAACAATAATAATTAGAGTAATCAATATTTTATCTCCTCAGACATTATCATTTCTATGTGCTGAACCTTCAAATTCTTTTCCTCTTGTTATTTTCTATGGATTCTTTAAATATTTAATTAATTAATTAATTAATTAATTTGAGAGAGAGGGAGGGAGAGAGAAGAAGAGGCAGATAAAGACTGGGCGCAGCCACTGCAAACAAACTCCAGATGCATATGCCACTTTGTGCATCTGGCTTACTTGGGTACTGGAGGATTGAACTTGGGTCCTTTGGCTTTTCCACTAAGTTATTTATCAAGCCCCTCTTGTTATTTTGAGTGCCTTATAGGCTGCTGTGCACTACTGTTGCTCTGCTGTGCTGTGCGGCATGAGGACGAATTCCTCCAGTCTGTTCTGGAGTGCTCATCTGTCTCCTCACCCTCTCCTTAGCCTAGAGATCACCAATCTGCTTTGCACACCCATGTGATCAGCTCTTTAGTTTCCACAATTTACTGAGAATATGTGATAGTTGTCCTTTTTGCCTTCCTATTTCATTTAACATAATGTCTTTCAGTGCTATTCATGTTGTTGCAAATGGCAGGATTCCTTTTTTAAATATTTATTTAAGATAGAGATAGAGGGAGAGAAAGAGTGTGTGTGTGTGTGTGTGTGTGTGTGTGTGTGTGTGTTATGGGCACACCAGGGCCCCTTGCCCCTGCAAACAAACTTCAGACACATGCTAGTTTGTGCATGTAGCTTTACATGGATACTGGGGAATTGAACCCAGGCCATCAGGCTTTGTATGTAAGTGTCTTTAACCACTGAACCATCTCTCTGGCCCAGGATTTCCTGTATAAATAAACATACATATATGTATGTGTGTATCACATTTATAAAACTCAATGGCATACCATATATGGTTATCTCAGTTGTTTCAAGATCCTGACAGTTGTGAATAGATCTGGTGTAGACATGGATGTGCTGGTATCTCTTTGACACAAGGATTTTATTGCTCTTAGGTATAAACCTAGCAATGGAATTTTACTTTTTTGAGGATGCTCATACTGTTTTTCATAGTTGCTCTATCCATTTTTATTCTCACCAACGCTACACAAAGGCGTCCTTTTCTCTACAGCCTCACCAGCATTTGTCACTGCTGGCTTGTTTGATACTAACCATCCTAGCAGGTGTGTGGTGACATCCCATAGCCATTTTGTTTTGTGGGCTTGTTATGCTCAGCACCCTTTCGTGTGCATCCAGAGGTCTTCTCTTAAATATATACCTTCAGGCTCTCAGCACCCTTTCCTACACATCCAGAGGTCTTCTCTTAAATACATACCTTCAGGCTCTCAGCACCCTTTCCTGTGCCTCCAGAGGTCTTCTTTTAAATATATACATTCAGGATCTTTGCCCATTTTTCAATATTTTTTCTTGTTTTGCTCTTTGGTTATATGAATTCCTTAAACGTTTTGGGTATTAGTCCTAGCCCCTTATCTAATACACGGTTTGAAAATCTCTCCCGTTCCACAAACTGCCTTTTCACTTGGTCAGCCATTTCCTATGCCATGGAGAACCTTCTCCATCAGAAACCATTTGTTTTTGTTCCCTGTGTTTTGGTGTCATATCCAATACACATTCAAAATTAAAATATTTCCCCATTTTTTCTAGAAAGACTTATAAATGTATCTACACTTAATATTGATCTTTTAGATTTATTTGTTTCTGAACCGATGGGCACACTAGTCCTCAGCAGTGCCTTGGCCCTGCCCTTGCTGTTTCTTTCTTGCGGTGGTGGATGCTTCCTGTATCAACAGCTTCCTTCCGGGAGGAAAGGGCCATAGCAGGCTTATTGCCTGGCAGTGTCTAGCATGTCACTCTGTGCAAGTGCTATAACAATGAATACACCATTTCTCTTGCTCTCTGGAGCACAAGCCCCCGATAGCAGCCCTCTTGTTGCATGCTAGTGCTGACAAATGCTTCTGGCCTGGAGGAGACCTGTGATCCGGCAGGGAAAGATGTCCTCTCTCCTCAGGTCTTACAGGGATACTCTGCTTTGCTCATAGCTAGAGAGAAGCCCCAAGACACCCGCTAGTAAATAGCACTAAGCTGAGTCGTTGTCTCTCTGTTGTAATTGCCTTTGCTGTTACTAACTAAAGTTGAAAATTCACATCCAATCAGGATTCCTTAAACAGTCTCGTAAAAGATATCTTATGGTGAAATTTGAATGAGCATCATTATCAAGTTATGACACCTGTGGGTTTGCATGAGCAGTTACTGACCAAGAAAAAAAGACAGAGAATAGAGCCTTCTGGATTTCCTTGAGGATATGACCACAGGAAATTAACTAGATGATTTTTGATGACATCATCTTCACCACAGCACTTTCTCCAAAAACAATGCTATTTTTCTTGGAGCTTTTTGCAGACGTCTTCTACGCCATGTACATTATTATATAATTGCTCTAGTGGTAATATAAAATCCATACAAAGGTTTGTGGTGTGTGCATGTGCATGTAGGACAGAGACAAAGACTGTAGTTAAGGTAATTATTTTACTTCTGGTAGCCCAAGAGAGTGGGTCAAAAGGTGAAAAACATTCCATTTTAGCAGAGACCCATATCCTCACAGGGAGCGTGGAGTTCGCGAGCGGAGGCTTGGCAACCCCTTCTGGTGTATGTATATTACCAGCGTTTGAGAATCAAATAATTCTGGACCTGTAACTCGGCTCAGTGCAGACTGCAGGGACGCTTGCAGAGGATGGAAGCAGACATCAGTTTCCTGGTTGTTTTCTTTGTACAATAAGTCAGCCGAGCCAGGCCTTGCAGACCTGAGATGAGCTCTTTTTCACTTGCTGATGGAATAGTTATGAGCTCAGCACAAGCCCCATGGCTATGTGCCAGCAACCATTGTGCCTGTTGCTTGCAGATCACTCTGCCCACAGCTCTCCCATTTGCCCACTTGTGTTTTTTCAGGTTCTACCTAGTATAGGGTTAGTTGTCCTCATCCAGCCATAACGTTTTGTATTCTCTTCTTGTGTAGAGTAGAAGGATTCAGGAGTTCTAAGCTCAACTTCTAGGTTTCCACTAGAGCCATATGTTCAAGGCAGGCTCTTCTGGAAGCTCTCTGGGCTTTGCTTTATCATCTGTAACACAGGAGACCAAGTCAGAATGTGTTTAGAGACAAATCACTATCTCTAGTGCCACAGGCAGTTAATTAAATTAAATTAAAATTAAGTGCAGTAAACTGGATCTGTTGCTATAGGCCTGTAATTGCAGCAGCTGCTAAGAAGGCTGAGGCAAGAGGATCACAACAAGTTCAAGGCTTTCCTAGGCTACACAGTGAGCTCAAGCCCAGTTTGAGTAAGTTAGAGTGACTGGGTCTCAAATAAACAAGGGGAGGCTTGGTGCTGTAGCTCAAGGACGCTGAATTGCAAAAAGAAAAAAAAAGCAAAATAATTCATTCTCCAATCATAAGCACTACATCTTACGTGTTCAGTAACTCTGTGCGACCAGCGGTTACCATGTTCTTCAGCATAGGAAAACAATTAGTGTTGGAAAGTTTGATGGGCTAAGCTTACTAAAGCCCCCTGTAGGTCAGTTCTTTGATCAGAAGACAAGATGTGCATGCACAGGAACCTTAGCCCACCCTCATTGTTACATAGTGACTTCTGTTTGCATTCAGATCATAGCAAAGTAGTTCAAGCCAGTCACGAACTCTAGGCAACCATGTGAAGGCACGAGGCTCAGAGGAGACTGGGTATGTGGATATGGAAGCAACCCTGGGTACATTTCCTGGTTGGTTTGTTTGCTTGATTGATTGGCCAGAGTTCCAACCCCAGTACCATAATGCTACTAAATTTGCATAGAAAGCTGTCATCTTACTGGTTGGGGATCAGGACAGAGTATGGGCCACAGTACATACCAGAGAGTGAGGAAGAAGAACTCCTAGTAAGGACAGAGCCAGAAGGGGCAGCTCCCCACTCTGTATAAATTCTGACCACATCTCCAAGTGGCCCCCAAGATAAGCATGTGATTCCAAAAAGACTGATCTGCTCAGAAGGAGCTGAGCACAGGTGGCAGCTAGCCCACTTAAGAGAAGCAGTGTAGTGTGTGAGTTCACCAGGGTTAACTGCCTGCTAGAGCAAAAAGCCGATGCTCGGTAAGGTAATAAATCCAAATCCCAAGTGCCTACAAATGTATCATTTAACATCCTGGACTATTAGACCTGAGAAGAAACAGGAAAGTATGACTCAGACTCTTCAGAAAAGGTGCTGAATATGACCAACCCCAACATAACCAAGCGCTTGAAATGAATAGAAAACAGTTGTAAACTGGTGTGTGCCAGTAGTCCTAGATACCTGTGGGTCGAGATAGGAGGAGACTTGCTGTAGCCCTGAGCAGCATAGCAAGGTTCTGTTTCAAAGAAAAAAAGTTATTAAAATGTATAAAATAGGATGTGCTCATAGTGAATGAAAACCAGGAACTCTCAGCAAGTAAAATGGAAATTCCTCAACTGAAGAATACAGGGTCTGAGCTAAGCAGCTCACTGGGTGGATTCAGAACAGTCAAGATGACCGAGAAAGAAGCATGAACTTGAAGACAGATCCATGGGAAATGTCCAGTGTGGAGGTCAGTGAGAAAAAAGATTAAAACAAGCATCAGAGCTTGGTGCTCAGCGGGGCAAGGCTCTGGTGTGTGTCGGTTGTATATATGGTGTAGAAAGATGAATCAAAAATTATGTACAAAGAATATTTATTCAAGCAGTGGCTAATATTCTCCTCAAATTTAGTTAGAAGCGAATAAATGTACAGGTTTGAAAAGCTTAGCTAATGCCAAGCAGGCTCCATACAGATAAAAGCCACACCTCTATTCTCTGTGACCAAATTGCCATAAGCCAATAAAAATAAAGTTCTTGAAAACTTCTAGAAAAAGAGGCACACATTACACAGAGGGACAATATACAGATGATGGTTGACTTCTTATCAAAGCTAATGGAGGCCAGAAAAAAAATTAATGTACTAAAAATAAGACAAAATAAAACAAAACAGGGCTGGAGAGATGGCTCAGGTGTTAAGGCACTTGTCTATAAAGCCAAAAGACCCAGGTTTAATTTCCCAGTACCCATGTAAATCAGATGCACAAGGTGGCACATGCATCTGGAGTTCATTTGCAGTGGCTAGAGGCCCTAGTGTGCCCCTTCTCTTCCTCCCTCCCCTTCCTCATAAATAAACAAATAAATAAATAAAATATTTAAAAATGCACTAGTCAACAAGAATTCAATAACTAACAAGAATAAGTTTCAATAATGAAAGCAAACTGAGGACATTTTTAACAGAAGTGGAAGCCAAGAAGTTATCAAGAGATCTGTACTGGAAGAAATGCTGAAGAAAGGTTTTCACGATGAAGGGCAATAATATTGACTGGAAACAACAGATCTTCAGGGAAAAAGGAAGAGTGCCAGAGCTCATAAGTATAGTGAGTAATAAATATGAAAGACATTTACTCTCTTTCTTCTGAGTTTTTAAAAAAAAATTCTCATGATTATTTAAGAAAAAATTTTAGGGGCTAGAGAGATAGCTTAGCAGGTTAAGCACTTGCTTGCAAAGCCTTAAAAGCCTAGGTTTGATTCCCCAGTACCCACATAAAGCCAGATACATAGAGTGGTGTGTGTGCCTCTGGAGTTCCTTTGCAGTGGCAAGAGGTCCTTGTGTGTCCCTCTCTCTTTTTCTCTCTGTCTTTCTCTTCCTTCTCTCTCTGTCTCTTTCTTGCTTGCAAATAAATAAATAAAATATATTAATTTTTTAGCATTGAATAGTGGGGTTTATTGCCTACATAGATGAAATATATCTTATTCTCATGTGTTGCTGTTGGGAGCATAAGATGATATAGCCACTTCAGAAAAAGATCTCATAGCTTCATTATATCTAAACCCATACTAAGCTTATGGCCCAGCCAAATCACTCTTAGTTATCTACCTCAGAGAACTGAGAACACATGTCCACAAAATGACACACAGAAGAATGTTTACAACAGTTTTCCTCATAACAACCAAATCTGGAAATAGCCAAGTGACCCTCAGTGGAAGGATGATGCACTAACTGCTGCGCACTTATAACATATATGCATCAGGGCTGGAGAGGTGGTTCGGCAGTTAAGGCACTTGCCTGCAAAGCCTATTTACTTGGGGTTTTATTCACCAGTACCCATGTAAAGCCAGATGCACAAAGTGGCACATGCATCTGGAGTTCTTTGCAGTGGCTCAAGGCCCTGGCATGTTTCTCTCTTTCTCCTTGAAAATAAATAAACAAATAAACAGAATAAAATATATGGAACAACAGAAAAAAATCTCAAAGAAGTTGGGCACAAAAGTTACCATATTTTATGACTGCAGCCATGAGTCTTAGCACAAGCAATGGTGATCTGCGGTGGATACAGTCACGTCAACACTGTCATTGGGAGCAGAGAGGGGACAGGGAGTGACCAAGGTCCATTGAAACTCGTCAGATGGTATAATGAAAATGTGTGTATTTCATTACGTGTACAATGTCCGTAGAAAGTATACTGAACTCAGGTTAGTACTGGAGTGTTTAGGAGTGAAGTTTGCTTTAAGTTGTTCCAAAAGCAGGTGGGTTGTTTAAAAGATGGTTAGATAAAGCATGCTTGGCAAAAAAACAAAACAAAAAAACACATTTAGCAAAATATGAGGAACCACAGACTCTATTTACCATTCTGTTCTCTTGACTTTTTTCTCTTTGCCATTGAGCCATAAAAGCTCAAAGAAACATGAAAACACATGAAGAGCTCAGTGGTGCCACGTGGGCCGCGGTTATTCTAGAGATTGTTCCTGTTGTGGAGAGCTGCCAAGGTGGAGTAAGGTTCACTGGGTGACCCTGTCCTTACATGCCACTCCAGGAAAACAGCAAAACCACATCTCCTTCTTCCTGGCTGTCCATACACAGATTATCCTGGAGGGATACAGAAAAATGTTCCCATGTGACCGAATATCTGCTCACTGCCCAGAATCGATGAGGTGCACATTAGCTGCTGAGGGTAGTTTGGGTGGAGGTGGCTTGCAGTTCTCTGCTTTGGGGCTGGTAGGACTCCTCACTCTGCTCAGTAGCCTTTTCCTATAGAATTCAGTGTGGGAAACCACCTCTTCCTTGAATGGGCAAGTTAGAAGACACGTCCCGGACCTGTGGAAAAAGTACCTTATGCAATTTAATAGGAACCATTTGGCTGAACCTCTTATTTTATCATGTGAAATAGGATATGTATATATAGAAATGATGAGACTTTCCCAAGAGCAAATCAATTGCTTAAATTTGTCATGAATAAGAACAGTATTCATGTACACAGTGCATCCTCACATACATGTGACGATGTACATATACACACATGCAAAATAAAAAAAAGAATACGGCTGCAGAGATGGCTCAGCAGTTAAAGGCATTTGCAAAGCCTGCTGGCCCAGGTTCGAATCCCAAGAGCCCATGTTATCCAGGGGTTCAGAGGACCTTCAATGGAGGTGTTGCCAATGGTACCAATCTGAAAACGTACAAAGTGCTGCACATGCTTGGAGTTTGCTTGCAGTGGCAGGAAGCCCTAGTGTGCCCATATCCTCTCTCTCTGATACTCCCTCTCTCTTTCTCTCTACTTGAAAAATAAAGAAATAAAAAAATTTAAAAACAAGAATAGCTAAAGCCAGGCATGGTTGGCACATGCCCAAAAAGAATTCCTTTGTTATAAATGTGGAATTTCTAAAGATCTTAAAGTAGTCATTTTTGAAACCTATGATGTTGCAATCTATAGAATATTTCTATGTTCTAGTCATTTAAAATAACTGTCATTGATAATAAATTATTTGCATATAATGTTTAATGTTTGCCATTTACAAGTAGATTTCTTGCTTTCTTTTCCATTATTTCATGTTGTTCTCATGAGCACTCTGAGCACCTAGCTCGCACGGTGGCACACACAGCAGCAGGAATAGAAGTTCCAGGTCATCTGCAGCCACATAGAAAGCTTGAGGCCAGCCTGAGCTACATGAGACCTTGTCTCAGAAAACCAACAGCAAAACAAAAGCCTCAGAGCAGCCATCTGGATTTCAGGAATGGGTTTTATTGTTTGACACTGTTCAGTAACCACCCCCTCGCTGGGGAGCTCCACAGGCCCTCTGCTGGATCGTGTGTGGGCCATTGTATTGAGGATGGGACTGAGCCAGAGCAGAATCTGCCAGACTGGAGCCCACGTCCTCATCCAGGGACTCAAGGGCTCCAGTGGAGGTGTTGCTAAAGGTACCAATAATGATCTGAAAAGCTAGAATGTGGGTCTGTGTCCAAGTCGCCATCCTCCCGCGTGTCCTGACAGGTCAGCTGTAGGACAAACTCGCACTTCCTTGATTCCCACTTTGGACTTATATTCTGAGGGCTGTATTTGAGAAACTGAAATAAATTGGTGACATTCTTATTAACAGAAGGTGGGTGCTTTTTCAAAGGACTGTGCTGTTACATCTACAGTCTAACACTTGCAAACTGAAGGGTTGGAGAACTTCTAAAATTACTTAGTTTAGAATTTTTTTTTCGAGGTAGGGTCTCGCTCTAGCCCAGGCTGACCTGGAATTCACTCTGTATTCTCAGGGTGGCCTTGAACTCAAGGTGATCCTCCTACCTTTGCCTCCCAAGTGCTGGGATTAAAGGCGTGCACCACCACACCGGCTCTTGGTTTAGAATTTCTAACACAAGTAGTAATCCTTTCTGTGTCCAGTTCCTATTTCTTTACTTATTTATGAGAGAGAGAAAGAAAGAGAGGCAGAGGAAGAGAATGGGCATGCCAGGACCTCTAGCCACTGCAAACAAACTCCAGACACATGCACCACCTTGTGCATTTGGCTTATGTGAGTAATAGGGAATCAAATCTGGGTCCTTGGGCTTCGCAGGCAAGTGCCTTAACCGCTAAGCCATCTCTTCAGCCCTGTGTCCGGTTTTAAAAAAGATAGTTTCTGGCCGGATGTGGTGGCGCACGCCTTTAATCCCAACACTCGGGAGGCAGAGGTAGGAGGATCACCATGAATTCGAGGCCACCCTGAAACTACATAGTTAATTCCAGGTCAACCTGGGCTAGAGTGAGACCCTACCTCGGAAAAAAAAAAAAAAGATAGTTTCCAAAATAAAAATAACAACAGAAACAATCATTTCCTACAGTTATGTTAATTTTGTAAGGGCATTAGTGAGGTTTGTTTAATTTTATGTCATTGTAGGTTAGGACAATTAAAATCTGATTATCATAGACTGTAAGAATAATGCCCTTCCCATCCATTACCACAGATGACGGGAATGAGGAATCCTTTCTTATTTTCAATTTCAGTTCACCAAACAGTCTGTTTTTGAAGCAGTAATCAGAATCTTTTATTCTCCCCGAATAAAAAATACTTTTGTCTAATTACCATAACACACATGTGAATCCCAAAGTTCTCCTTTACGCATGGGAATCACATCCCAAAGAAATCACTGTCCAATTACTTGTTGCTGTATATCCTTTTCCAGGATTTTCTGCAGACTTGACTCGTGACAGGTGTCCCTTGGTGTTTGGAGGAGGTAAAGCACGCCTTCCCGTCTTTCTTGGAAGGTGGCGGTTGAGTCAAAAATCTTCTGTGCTGTTTACCATTACCGTCACTGGTAACACTCCACCTAGTAGTCCACTCATTCATTATCTTGATCTTATTCAACTTTGAGATAATTGTTGAACCTACATTTTGCCTTGTAACCATTGGTTAGGAAAGTTTCCTAGTCAAATGGACAGGGCCAAAAGTGATTGGAAGATTCATAAAGCACTTAATAAAGTTTCTGGAAATACTAGCATAAAGGGAATTACTTATGTTGATCAGAACTTATAAGTGGAATGTGGTTAAGTCCTCACTCTGTCACTGAGGTAGCATGTGACCTTGAATGTGTTGACTCAAAGGTCTCTCAGCCTCCCAATCCATAAAATGAGGGTGGGAGGAAGCACCCTGCCTGTACCATGGGACTCGCTGGGCTTCTCCCTACTGGCATGTTCGGCAGCACTGTACTCTGCCTGTCTGTGTACACTTATCTCATTGTCAGTGCAGATATCTTTCTCCTGAAGGCGAATCAGCGAGGTGTTCATCCTTCCTTCACTGTTACTCCATTACTTTTGCTCTAAGTCCATGATGTAGGCTGGCCAAGAATTGACTTTTGATGTAATAGAAGTGTATCCATAATAAAAACAGAATGGTGGGACCCCTTCTGTTGTTCTCTTTGTCATATGTAGCAATTACATTCTCGTTGCTGGGACCAAACACCCAACCAGAAGCAAGTTGTGAAAGGAAGATGTTTATTCCTGGCTTGTCATTTCAAGGGGAGGTTCCATGATGGCGGGAAGCATGGTAGGAGCAGACAGACAGGTGTCACATCTCCACACCAGCTGGAAAGAAGGAGAGAGCAAGCTAAGTGTTGCAGGTGGGGCTGGCTGGGCTCTAACCCTTTCTCGAAAGGGTCCACCTCCCAAAGACTCCACCAGCTGGGGCTTAAACATCAGGCTTAATCACAAACACATGTCTGTGGGGGGACATTTTATATTCAAACCACCATGACATCTAGAAACCTCCCTCTAAAATCTATAAATTACTTCTTTGCTTGCTTTAGTCCTGTGCTGGTCTAGCTTAAAAATCAGAGAGCCTCTGGATGTTTCTAAACAACACCTCCAGGCTCCCTCCTCACACCCTACTGACTGATCCCATCTTGCCACTGCAGCCTCAGTGCGGTGGAAGGTTAGGCAGCATGGAGTTTACATCTTCCTCCTGTTTCCTCCTCTCACACTATGGGTTTAAGACAGTTGCTTTTCTTTACTGCAGAATGCCTTCACTCTGTCCAGCAAAGCAGCTGGAGTCCCTTGCTTCCCAAAGGAGAGAAAGGAGGAGAAGGAAGTTTCATGTGAGTGCATAAGGGCTCCACCTGTGGATCTCTCATTGTGTGTTTGTTTCCAAGGTAGGGTCTCGCTCTAGTCCAGGTTGACCTGGAACTCACTCTGTAGTCCCAGGCTGGCCTCCAACTCATGGTGATCCTCCTACCTCTGCCTCCCCAGTGCTGGGATTAGAGGCCCAGCTAGGTGTGTATCTTTCTACCAAGCACTAAGCTAAGGCTCACATTACTGGAATGGTAAAATGCTCATAGCCTGTAAAAGCCTGGGCTAGTTTTCTGGTTCCTGTCATTGTTTGGTATGTGGAAACCTGTAACAAAGTGATTAGGGAAGAACAATGGCCAGATCAATGAGATTGTTTTATTAACAGTCGCACCACACACTGCACACTGGTTTTATTGTTTGAGGCAAACTCATATTGGTGGTGGAATTTAATTTAAGGACCTCGCTCCTTGTTCCAAGTGAAGTATGCAAGAGGTTGGAAAGGCCTTGCCAAAGCTTTTACACCAGGCTGATGGAGTTTTTGAAAGTTGCTTTAGAAAGGTAGTGTTTTAAAGAACTTAGTGTAACATAACCTAAATTGCTGTCCTATTGTAAAGTCCTTTTGTTATTGCTAAATACTTACTCTGTCACAAATGGACTTCATGAACCACAAGTGAGATTCAAGATACTGTCTTTTTTGGGGGGCATGAGGGGAGTGTAAGCACAAGCATACATGAGCAAACCAGAGAGAGATGTGTGGTGTCCTCCTCTGTCACTCTTCTCCTTATTCCCCTGAGAGCCTCTCACTGGACACTGAGACCCAGGGATCCTCTTATCTCCTTTCAGCTTAGTGCTGCGGTTACAGGCATGTGTGGCATTGTCCGGCTTTTTAACATGGGTGCTGGAGATAGACCTAGGGTCTTTGTGCCTGTACTGCAGCCATTCTTAACCACTGAACCATTTCCCCAGCATGAAACTGTCTTTTTAAAAAAATATTTTTCAGGGGCTAGAGGGATTTCTCAGTGGTTAAGACACTCACCTGCAAAGCCTAATGACTCAAGTTTGAGTCCCCAGTACTCATGTAAAGCCAGATGCACAAAGTGGCACATGCATCTGGAGTCCATTTGCAGTAATTGGAGGTTGGTCCTGGTGGGCCTATTCTCTCTGTCTCTCATCAATATTTCTCTGCTTGCAAATAAATAAGTAAAAAAAAATCATTTTCATATTATTTTATCTATTTGTGTGTGTGTGTGTGTGTGTGTGTGTGTGTGTGTTGTGTGTGTTTGTACACACCACTGCAAACCAATACCAGATGCTTTATTGTGTTTTTGCAGCTGACTTACATGGGTGGTTTATCTCCTCAGTTCTTTCTGCTTTCTGAAAAAGAAAAGTAGATTTTCCAGTGGAGCATGATATCAGCATAGGTTAACTGGGATAAACATTATTAATTAAGAGATATTTTGATGGATGTAGCCTCTTTTTTGGCCAAAGCCTAGTGGGAGCTTGTCATTGGAGTCCATGATCCTGGTCTCCATAGGATTCTGACCTGGTTCCCAGTTCCAGCTATGGGTTTCTTTCCATTGAATGGATCTCTTAGCCAATTAAAGAGTCATTGGTTACCCACCTAGGCTGGGTACCACTATTGCACAGGTATGTACATCTTGTCAGGCCGGTTGCTTTCATATAGCAGGGCCCCCTGCAAACACACAACATTATTGGCCATTTTCCCCCAACAGCATTTAGCACTTTCCAGCACTGTATGGGCAGACCATCTGGGGACTGCCTTCCTTCCAGATTCCAGCTGGATCTCTTGATGTTCTGTGTGGGCAGCATGAGGTGTCTCCAGCAATAAGGTCTTATGTTTTACCTCAGGCAGTGTAGCAGACAGCCTCAGGTCCTTGGGATGAACTTCCAATCCAGGCACAAGTTATGGGAGGAAGGGATTTATTTGATGCTTACAGATTCAGGGAAAATTCCATATTGGCAGAAGAAATTGTCCCCCTTTCACAGATCCAGATAGAGAGAGAAAAAAGTAAACACCACATAAGCAAGCAAGCACACTGCAGGAAATCCAGGCAAGGATGAGCACTCTGCATATCTCTGGCTGGAATTCAGATCCAGCCCCAGTGCCACCTCCTCCAGCCAGGTGGCTGGAGATCTAAATTACAAGCTTTAATAAAACTCCTGAATCGATTGGGGGACATCCATTTAAACTACCGCAAGCAAGCAGGTAATCAGGTGCTTTTCCAGAAGCCTGTCTTGTTTGGGGGACCTCGTAGGTCTCTCTGATCAACAGCTCATTGTGGGTGGTGACCGATTTCTGGAACTGGGGGTTAACAGCTAGAGCCAAATGTTTTAGGGTGAGACTTCATCCCAGCTTTCCAGGGTCCTTCTTACCAGACAATCCTTGAAGACTCCTGTCGAAAGTTATATCTTTCAGTCTGCTGTCCAGGAGAAAGGTTTCAGTGGTACCAATTCATTTTGGATTTAGTTTTGTGTATATCTCCCTTCCCTCCCATTCCCTTTCTCCCAAACACCTCCATCCCTATTATCTGTCCCTCGAGTTTCCTGTCAGGTCTGCCTGCAACTGAAGCTGTTCCAGGTTAAGAAGCACAGGTGAGGAAGACCATGCCGGGTTTGTCTTTCTGTGCTTGTGTGAGTTCACTTAGTATGCTCTGATCCAAGTCTGTCCATTTTCCTACATATATTATTGTATCATTTCTCCTTGCTGCTAAGTAGCATTGCAATGGGCATTGGTTGGTTCCAATTCTTAGCTATTGTGAATTGTGTAGTTATAAACTTGGTTGAGCAGATATCTCTGCAGTGAAGTAGGTGCCCAATAAAGGAATAGCTGGGTCAGTTGGTAGCTCTGTTTATCTATTCAGGAGTCTCCATATTGATTTCCATAATGATTGTACAAGTTTGCACTCCTACCAGCAATGAATGAGGGTTCCTCTTTTCCCACATCCTCGCCAACATTTATCGTTGTGTGAGTTTTTTAATGATTGCCATCCTTTCTGGAGTAAGATGGAATCTCATAGTTGTTTTAATTTGCATTTCCCTGATGGTTAAGGATGTTGAACATTTTCTTAAAGGAGTACTAGCCATTGTATTTTTTCCATTGAGGATTCCCTATTCAGTTTTCTGCTCCAATTTTTGAGTGGATTGTTTGACTTTTTTTTTTTATTGCTTAGTTTTTTGAGTTCTTTGTAGAGTCTAGATATTGGGCTTCTGACAGTGGTATAGTTGGTGCAGATTTTCTCCCATTCTGAGGGTAGTCTGTTGGCTCTGTTAATGGTATGTTTGTCTGTACAAAAGCTTTTTAGCTTCATGAGATCCCACTGATTGAGTGTTTGATTTCCTGGGCTACTGTGGTATTGTTCGGGAAGTCTATCCCCACTATATCATGGAGAATTCCCCCTATTTTTTCTTCCTGATAATTAAGAGTTTCAGGTCTTATGTTGAGGTCTTTGGTCCATTTGGAGTTGACTTTTGTGCCTGGTGAGAGGAGTGGGTCTAGTGCCATTTATCTACGTGTGGTCATCCAGTTCGATCAGCACCATTTGTTGAAGATGCTGGATTTTCTCCAGTCTGCATTGTTGGCTCCTTTGTTAAAGATTAAATAGCTGTAGTTACTTAAACTAGGGCTGGGATTTCAATTCTTTGTTCCCCAGCTCTTTTTTTTTTTTTTTTTTTTTTTTTTCGAGGTAGGGTCTCACTCTAGCCCAGGCTGACCTGGAATTCACTAGGCAGTCTCAGGGTGGCCTCAAACTCACGGCAATCCTCCTACCTCTGCCTTCCAAGTGCTGGGATTGAAGGAGTGCACTACCACACCTGGCCATTTTTATTGATTTCTGTTACAGTAGTTCCTGTGTGTCTATTTCTAAATTGTCTTTTGTTATATGAATCTTTCCACTGTTTTTTGTTCGTTTGGGTGGTTTCTGTTTTTCTACTGAAGATGATGTTTCAGAATTATTGTTGTTGAATATAATTCATTTCTCCTTTAATGGCTTTATCTCTTGTCTTTGAGAACTTTCACACAGATTGCCAGGGTGTGGCTTCCTTTGTATTTATTCTGTGTGAGCCTTGCTGTGTGGCTTGATGCTTTTTATCTATACCAAAACATTCTCCGCAACCTTCTCTTCAAATGTTCTTTCCAGTGTTGGAGAACTGGCTTAGTGGTTAAGGTACATGCCTGCAAAGCTTAAGGACCCTGGTTCGATTCTCCAGGTACCATGTAAGCCAGATGCACATGATGGCACATGCATCTGGAGTTCGTTTGCAGTGGCTAGAGACCCTGGCACACCCATTCTCACAACTCTCTCCCTCTCTCTGTCTTTAATAAATAAATACATTTTAAAAAATGTTCTTTCTACTTTCTCATCCTACATCTCTGTCACATGTAAGTCATACCTGTGACCCACATTTCATGTACCTTTCTGATTCAGACTGTGCTTTCCAGATTTTTCATCTGTGGCCTAAATATTTTTACTAGCCTATCTTCTACACCACACATTTGCTCTCGTTAGCAGTGTCTAACTTATCATTACACCAACATGTCATTCTGGATTTTAGTTATTATATGTTTACACTTTTGGTTTGGGTATTTAAAATAGATTATAGATCTCTGTTTTACCAATTTTAGTTTTTTAATACTTTTTTTTATTGGAGAGAGAGAGAGAGGCAGATAGAGAGAATGGGCACTCCAGGGTCTCTAACCACTGCAAATGAACTGCAGATGCATGGACTACCTTGTACATCTGGCTTACGTGAGTACAGGGGAATCAAACCTGGGTCCTTAGGCTTTGTAGGCAAGCACCTTAACTTCTCAGCCATCTCTCCATCCCATTATCAGCTTTTAGTTAAGCATATTAATATCAATTATTTCAAAATCCCTCTCCAATGATTCATATGTTTGTTGCTGTTTTTTCTCTTTTTTTTTCTTTCTTTTCTTGCTTGAGCCTGGTTCACTTTTCATGGGCTTGCTGGCTATTGCACGCATAAAATTACCAAGAGACTCTTACTGTCATCATTTTCCTCCAGGTAGCATCTTCTTTATTCTCTGCTAGGCGTTTGGAGTAAGAGTGGATCATTGTAATCTAGTAGCAGATGCAATGCTTCCAGGCTGGGCTCAGGCTGACCAGCCTTTGGTCTTGGCTTTATTCCGTCTACAGTTCCAGTCCTACGCCTAAAGGCTCATTTGGCATTATCACCTGTGGGGACCAGGGCTTTCGTTTTCATCTGTCTGTTGCCAGAATGCTGATCATGTGCTTGATTTGAATTACTGCCTAATGCTTCTCCTCCAGGTGTGCTGCGCCTCCAGCAACACAGTGGGGTGAGACCGTGTAGTCAGCACAGGTGTGCAGTGCAGCATAACAGAGGTGCTCAGCGGGGTGGGGGCGTGCAGTCAGTACAGGTGTGCAGTGCAGTATAACAGAGGTGCTCAGCGGGGTGGGGGCGTGCAGTCAGTACAGGTGTGCAGTGCAGTATAACAGAGGTGCTCAGCGGGGTGGGGGCGTGTAGTCAGTACAGGTGTGCACTGCAGCATAACAGAGGTGCTCAGCGGGGTGGGGGTGTGTAGTCAGTACAGGTGTGCACTGCAGCATAACAGAGGTGCTCAGCAGGGTGGGGGTGTGTAGTCAGTACAGGTGTGCAGTGCAGCATAACAGAGGTGCTCAGCGGGGTGGGGTGTGTAGTCAGTACAGGTGTGCAGTGCAGCATAACAGAGGTGCTCAGCGGGGTGGGGTGTGTAGTCAGTACAGGTGTGCACTGCAGCATAACAGAGGTGCTCAGCAGGGTGGGGGTGTGTAGTCAGTGGTGTGCAGTGCAGCATAACAGGGTGCTCAGCGGGGTGGGGGTGTGTAGTCAGTACAGGTGTGCAGTGCAGTATAACAGAGGTGCTCAGCAGGGTGGGGGTGTAGTCAGTACAGGTGTGCAGTGCAGCATAACAGAGGTGCTCAGCGGGGTGGGGGTGTGCAGCAGATGCACAGTGCAGTATAACAGAGGTGCTCAGCGGGGTGTGGGCGTGTAGTCAGTACAGGTGTGCAGTGCAGCATAACAGAGGTGCTCAGCGGGGTGTGGGCGTGTAGTACAGGTGTGCAGTGCAGTATAACAGAGGTGCTCAGCGGGGTGGGGTGTGTAGTCAGTACAGGTGTGCAGTGCAGTATAACAGAGGTGCTCAGCGGGGTGGGGGTGTGTAGTCAGTACAGGTGTGCAGTGCAGTATAACAGAGGTGCTCAGCGGGGTGTGGGCGTGTAGTCAGTACAGGTGTGCAGTGCAGCATAACAGAGGTGCTCAGCGGGGTGGGGGTGTGTAGTCAGTACAGGTGTGCAGTGCAGTATAACAGAGGTGCTCAGCGGGGTGTGGGCGTGTAGTCAGTACAGGTGTGCAGTGCAGCATAACAGAGGTGCTCAGCGGGGTGTGGGCGTGTAGTCAGTACAGGTGTGCAGTGCAGTATAACAGAGGTGCTCAGCGGGGTGGGGGTGTGTAGTCAGTACAGGTGTGCAGTGCAGTATAACAGAGGTGCTCAGCGGGGTGTGGGTGTGTAGTCAGTACAGGTGTGCAGTGCAGTATAACAGAGGTGCTCAGCGGGGTGTGGGCGTGTAGTCAGTACAGGTGTGCAGTGCAGTATAACAGAGGTGCTCAGCGGGGTGGGGGTGTGTAGTCAGTACAGGTGTGCAGTGCAGCATAACAGAGGTGCTCAGCGGGGTGTGGGTGTGTAGTCAGTACAGGTCCTTTAGAGGTTGCTAGAAGTTCTGCTATGGTGACCACTTCAGGGTCAAACTTTTAACCTTTTCCTTATTTTCCTTTTACACTAGAAAATTCCTTCACAGGATGCTATCTTGGTGTGTTTCTCTCTGTCCAGGGTCTCCATCCATTCTGTAATGCTTGGACACCATAACTCTAGTGCTTTTTAAATGGATTTGGTGAATTATATAATTTTGTTCTAGTTGTTCTTGGTAAATGAAGTCCTCTGCTATAAGTTAGTCTGTCCTGGCTGGAATTTTATTATGTGCTTTTCATTATTTTTTTTTAAGATTTATTTTCATTTATTTATTTGAGGCAGGGAGAGGGAGAGAGAGAAAGAGAAAGAGAGAGAGAATGGGCGCACCAGGGCCTCTAGCCACTGCAAATGAACTCTAGACACATGCACCACCATGTGAATCTGGCTTATGTGGGACCTGAAGAATCAAACCTGGGTCCTTAGGCTTTGCAGTCATGCACCTTAACCACTAAGCCATCTCTCCAGCCCTCATTAATGTTTTGATTTCTGACACTTATTTATTTAGAATCACAACATTGGGATTAGATTAATATCTCAGTGAATACTCAGCCCTCATTTTGTTGCTGAGATAGCCAAGGCTGTGACAGAGAGACCTACCCAAGGACATCCTGCCCGTTAATGGCTGTTCCCACATCAGGGCCTTCCAACCTCCAGCCCACTGGCCACCACATTGCATCACTGATAACATAGTATGTGTGTCTTCTTCTTGCTTACTGAAATCATAAACCAAGTCAAACCAGCATTCTACCAACCTCCTCCACCTTGACCTGCATAAGTGATAGCAATGCGTCATTGAGAAGAGAGCTTACAATTTCAGGCTGATAATGTCAGATTTCAGGGATAGCTATGAAGCCCTATCTTTGTAACATAATGCATGCACACTTAATACTCAAGTCATTTTTTATCCCTTTTCTCAGGAGAGAATAAGTCATAAAGAATGCCACCAGCTTATGGCCATCTGTGAGACTCTGTTGAAATGGTTATCACCTGCCATATCTCAGTCCACTGAGTAACCAGAGAACAGGCTTGTAAGGCTGTCGTCGCATGTGCTCAGAGGGCCCAGCCAGAGATGGTTGTCTTGCACATCACTTGCGTGCTTGCTCTGAGAACAGTTAGGTGATCTTATTTCTCTAAGTCATATGAGGTCAGAGCAGCATGCTTGTGGACATGGATGCCGGTCTTACTTTGTGTCAGTGAAATCTCTAGCCTGTCTTCCAAAGGATAAAGCCATCTTCATGTTCAGAGGCCGTGATGTTTAATGAGTGGAGCTAACCTGGCCAGAGTTTGATTTGGTGTTTGGATCTTGAAGAGAAGCCACCAACCATGGCTTCTTGGTAGTGTAGCTTGACCCTCAGTTTCTCCTGTGCTACAGGAAGTGTGGAGTAGCACCTGGGTTGGGTGTCTGTTTATTTCTTAGCTTTTTTTTTCTTTTTAATGAGCAAGAAAGAGAAAGAAAGTTTTCCTGCCAGGGCCTCCAGCTGTTGGGGTGCCTCCTAGGACCAGCTCAGGAGGGGATGCAGGGTCTCAGCCGGGCAGGGGGTGAGAGACGCAGAGTCATGACACAGACACCAGGAGTTGGGTAGAAGCAGGCAGAGCTGCTGCAAACTCATTTATTCAAGGAAGTGTAGGGGTTTTTAAGGGTTTGGCTGGCCAATCATTGTATGGGGTGGTTTCCTTCTCGTGATCAATGACAGCCTGTCTCCGGGCAGGGTGGTTCCCTTCTTATGACCAATGACAGCCTGTCTCCGGGCAGATCATCTCGCAGCAGGTTGCTTGCGGGCCTGGGGCTGTAGCTGTTGTCACACCAGGCCTGTGCAAAATGCCATGTCCACAGAAGCCACTTCCTGGTTTCTCCTAGCAAGCGGCCTGGCTAGGGCCCGACCTGCCATACATCCAGCCTCTGCAATTGAACTCCAGATGTGTGTGCCAACTTGTGTTGCATCTGGTGTGTCTGACTTACATGGATGGGATTGAATACTCAAATGTGGGTCCTTGGGCTTTGTAGACAAGAGTCTTAACCACTAATCCATTTCTGCAATCATCCCTTAGTGTTTTGGTTTTTTTTTTTGATAATTTTAAAATTTATTTATTTTGAGAGAGAGAATGGGCATGCCAGGGTCTTCAGCTGCTGTGAATGAACTCCAGATGCATGCACCCCCTTCACAGGTGAAGAAACAAGGATCATGGGCATCTGTATTTCAGAGGAGAGGTAGGAAGGACACAGGACTGTGGTCCGCTAGCATGCCTTTCATTCACAGGTGACGACACAAGGGTCATGGGTATGTGGGTGATCAGTTAGGGCTGGATTTGGAGCCACACTGCAGAGTCCACCTTCACTCCAGGGTCCCCACCATCATCTTCACACTTCTGCATATGCTCTTCCCACCTGCACGCAGCTCTTTCCTGCGGAGCCCCTTGTGCTGAGTGCTGGGCTTCTGCCCTTTCTGCTCAGGGAGCTTGGTGCGGGTGTCTGATGGGATCCAGGGTATTTGCTTGTGATGTTCCCAGGCCAGTGCTCTGCTGATCCTGGATGTTGGAAGTGAGCCTGATTTAAGAATAGCATGTGGCTTTCCAAATCTCCATCCTTTTCATAAATGTCCTTCATCCCAGTAAATTATCTCTGTAAAAAATTACTTCTCCAAACCTTTCCTGATTAACCAGTCCTAGAAATGCACATCCAACACTTATATATGGAATGACTTCAAGCAAATGTGGCATTTTTAAATGCAAGGCCTTACTCACATCCTAAAGTATTTTACTGTGTTTTAGAAATCAGAAATGGGACATTATGCTAGAAGTCAAATTCACTCCCCAGACAATGTTATTAAATGTAGCCTAAATAGGTCTGGCAAGGATGGCCAGTGTATAAAAATAACTTTAAAGAACAAAACTGGGGAGAGTGTTGAGCGACCACAAGGACTTGAAAGCAGAAATTAAAAGTAGAATAAAGACTAAAGAGAGCAAAGCAATGTGTTTCTGGTTGGGCCGAGTTCCCCTGAGGGGACTCTGAATTCAAATTCTCTTTGACATTGCATTTGAATCTTTAGCTTCCAAAGGCCACCGATGCCACGGGAGCCCAATAGCATGTAACAGTCCCTCCATCTCCGGGGCCCCCAGACGCCTCCTGTTATATAGCCTCACATTTAAAAATAGCAAGGAAATAAGGGAAAATCATAAAGCAACCATAATAAAATTAGTGCTTGCATGAAAGACTATTACCAGAGAGGAACTTGTAGAAGGCCCAGTGCTGCCAGAAGGCCGCTGGGTGTTGGCAGGATTCAAGCCTTCACTAGCCAGCACATCAAGAGCCGAACCCAGCATTTTATTAAAGATATAGCGGCCTTTCCTCATGATCATGAAGGTTGTTTTTTATTAAGTAATAAAAATGGGTTAAAAAAGTAGATTGCCGTAATAAATATATATGTTACTTTTCTCACCAAAATAGAGGTCAAAATGAAACAGCTCTGACTGAAAAGAACAGTTAGTATTGCTCCTCTCAGACAGACCCGGATGAAGCAAAGGAGCCTCGGAGGAGCCTCTCCGAAGCGGGGTGTCTGTGGGGAGCGACACCGCAAAGCCTCTCCCTGCAGAGGGGAAAGGTAGGAATTCCACATGAAGGTCTGGCGAGGATCACCGCACTTCCCGTTCAGCACATTCTGGAGGAGGTCTGGAATCCTCATTACCACTGAAAGGGAAACCCACCCTCTTTCAGAACCAGATATTTTCAAACGAACATGTCACCGAGCCCGCTCTGGTTCAGTGGTCTCGCGACTAAGTCTGCATTAGCATGACGCTTGGCTCTCGTTCCCACATCTATCATTAGCACAGATGAGTCTTGAAGTTGGCGGCCTTCAAGGATGTGTTTCGGTGACCTGGATGAAAAGAGCTCCACCTAGCCCCATGAATCAGCCTTGAAAAGGACGTTTGTTGGCACACCCATGCCGTCCCTGGTGAACCCATGGGACCCTGTCCTATGCCCACTGCAGACAGCTGTTCAGATCACATTTCCCCGCAGTGCTCTCATCTCTAGAAGTCTAAGAAAGAATGAGCCGGAGGAGTTCAGTACTGATGCTGTTGTGAGAACCGCGGTAACAGCTGGAAGTTGGATCGGCCTCCCGTGCTTTTATTTCATGTGGGCTTCATGGCTATTGGCATGATTGGCAGCCTGGGCCATGTCCTCCGTGGTTTCCGCGCTGCTATGTGTCAAGCATGCATCTACATTGCGCGTGGACAATAAAGAGCCCGTTCTTGATGGCACACTGGGCTGCAACATGCTCTTTAGGTTTAAATAAGATAATATACCTGATATTAAACTTTGAAAATGTCACTTGAAGGATTTCACTGCAGCTGACCAGCCCCAGTCCCTGAGGACTTGAGCTCTGTCCCTTACCATTACAGTGGAGTGTGGGAGATAAATCATTTTAGAGAGATTGCAAAACAATTACTGAAGCCTTGAGCAAGGCATTTGAGTTTAGAATGCTCTAATTGGTATCATTGGCTCTAATCTGTCTAGGGAATGCCCACTTCTGATTAGATGCCTCGGGTTTTACTTTTGTGTTGCAATTGGGCCGTCGGATTAATAGTCTGGGTTTCATTCATGTGTCAGTCTTCCTCTGTAGAGCCAACTTATGTAATATACTTGCATATTCAGTATTATGCTTCCCCAACATCCCTATTGATGTTCTGTTCTGTTTGTCTCTCTCATTGAAAAGACCAATGAGACACAGGAAAGCATCCCATGAAGGCAGTGACTTGAGCCCTCCTCCCACATTTCAGAACCAGAGAGTTTGTCTTGCCTTCCTTCCTCCCATTTGCTGGCACCCCTGTGCCTTAGTGTCTTGAGTGACTGAAATGGACAGGGCTCCACACTTGATAAAGTTTCTTCCACACGGTCAGTCCACTGTTAGACTCTAGAGAAGCCTGTTTGGAAGCCTTGCCAGAAAGAGGGACAGGGATCACTGCTTTTCCTTCTTGCTGGAGACCATTGTTTCTGCTTTGTCAGGTAACTAGCTTCTTTCAAGACACAGAATGAGAAATGGAAGCACTTGTTAACATGAAATCTGCTAGAGGTACATGATCCAGTGTTTACTACAGCGCCCTGCTAAACCCCACATGTACCGTCAGCTATTGCGGTTCTCTCGAATGGGTGTCATCTTAGCAATTCAGTACCCTTGGTGTCTTCAAATTTTGAGTTTTAAAGTGGAACAGGTTCCATATCTGATGTGGCTACATTCAAAACCAGTTGTTTAGAAACATCCAGAGACCAATCTTCTCAAACCCTTGTTCATACACATGAAGTTCATGTCCTCAATCCTGTGCATGTGGTCCTTCAGGGAATGTCTGGGCTCTTATAGTAGTGAGCAAACAATTTTCTAATGATTATTAGTCATATAGATCTTTTTTCTGGTGCCACAATAATACCGAATGGCAAAGTGACTACAGAACCTTGGGCACATGAAACACTACACATCCATTTAACAGCTTTGACCTGAGTGGGCTCAGTGAGTTGTGTGTCCACAACCAGCCAACATCAGTGGGTCAGTGGCTGGGTGGCTTCCCTGGTCTTGCCTCCTGGGACATCAGTGCCCATCAGACCCCAAATCAGTTTACCTTGGGTACTTTTTGATGAGGGAAGCATGTGGGTAAGCAATCCCAACCTTCTGCTTACACACCACTAACTTTACTTCCTGACACCAGGAAGTGTGACTGTGCCCACACTAACCACCACATGCCCCGTGGGGGAGTGAAGCATTGGTGTCACACTGCCCCACAATGTGGTAGCTTTTTTATTTAATAAGTAACACGTGAGTGAGATAGAAAAGGATGTAGTGGGTTGCTGGCACCTTCCAGAGTGTTGTTCTTAATGATCCTAAGGAAGAAAGGGAAGGAGGGAGGGAGGGAGGGAGGGAGGAAAGGGGATAACAAAGATGGGCAGAATCAGTATACTGACAGTGTCCTTTTCTCCGTTGAATCCCCACACAGACCAACAAGAACTCTTTTAACAATTCTTATAATTATTCTAATACCCACGATATTTAGGCTTCCTTAACTCTGGCTGCTGTTAAAGGAACATTGGGAACTTCAAAGGCCATTTTCTATTCTAAGATCTTGATAGCTTAATGATCATTGCACCATTTTTCCTAGAATGTGTCTCATTTACTAGGCATGACTTGACTTTTTATTTCAACATTACTCTTTCTAATATTTGTTTTGTTCTAAGACTGTTAAATATACACACACGTTTGTATAGCCATCATTGTAAACTGGCCTAAACTGATTTCTTTGAGTAGTAGTGGTTGGTCATTTTGCAGTATGATGTAATAACAAGAGGTACCATTCACAAGCCTCTTGTGTGTCCCATGGGGCACATGCAGTGTCTCCTGTGATCCCCAAGTTGGCCACAGAGAGAAATCGTTGCCTTGCAGAAAGATGGGATCGAGGTGCCTCTTGGAGGACAAGTTTCAGCAGGCTGAGCAGGTACTCACTTCTCATCTCTCCCTCCACAAACTGACTGCAGGAAGTTCATTGATGAACATGAAGAAGCCGTCTGAGACGCTACAGTTAGTTCCTCACACAGTCAGCACAAGACAGGATGGTTACCTGGCATGCATGACCTACCAAAAGACATGAGTCTCACATTTCCATTAATTGTATGTTTTATTTGAGCTCTAATAATTATTTCATAAACCCACCCTTTGTAAAAATGAGCACATGATTCATAAATGTCTGTGAATTACTTTATTCTGCTTGTTGTCTAGAGATAGCTGGTAAAGATCCTGTTTATGAAATACTTATATATTCACACATTGTATTATTTTCAAGGTCCCCATGCATAAACTCAGGTCATTATGTTGAAATAATGATTTTTGGAGGTAAGAAATGGAATATTGATTATTTAATATGATCCAATCTCATAGTCAACCACTCAAAAATGACCAGGTATAGACACTCACCCTGGATCTCACTCTTGACCTCTCAGCCGTACTTCCAGGTATAGACACTCACCCTGGATCTCACTCTTGACCTCTCAGCCGTACTTCCAGGTATAGACACTCACCCTGGATCTCACTCTTGACCTCTCAGCCGTACTTCCAGGTATAGACACTCACCCTGGATCTCACTCTTGACCTCTCAGCCATACTTCAAACTCATTTCAGTACAACTCAGCATATGTTGCAGGCACCTTTAGGTCAGCAGAAATGACTGGGGTTTATACTCACCCTGGACCTTACTCTTAAACTCTCAGCCATACCTCAGACTCATCTTCAGTGCAACTCAATGTATGCTGCAAGTCAGCAGGTCTAAGCCCCTACCATGCTGTCTCTCAACTTCTTTGGCTTCCCATTTGCCCCATGCAGAAGCCCAGTCCATCATGTACCCTTTCCATTCTCCACAGCTGAAGGCCATGTGTAGGCACTGTCGGAATCTTTCTCTGTCTAGCACACACGTATTTGTTATATGTCATATGTATTAAATCTATGTATATACCTATTTATTTTAACTATCCCTCCTTCTCCCTCCCAGAAGTTGTATGGACACCATGTCCTCTTTACAGAGCCTCTTTCAAAGTTTTAGTTCATGTTTTGGGTTAGTATACAAATGATGGAAGAGTCAGCACTGTCACAGTGACCTCCCAACTGGTTCTCTGTTCCTCTTCACTCTCTGCTTTTGATCCACTCTCCCTAAGTCCAGGGAGTGAATTTCAAAGTGAACATTTAAACACACTGTCCCCTCTGTCAAACCCACCTGTGACTCCATGCAGCCACAAGTCACTGTAAACTCGTCAACCACCCAGTCTCTAATTGCCTTTCTACTATCACGTTCTCCAAGTCTGTTTGTGGATCCTGTTTGCTACCTCAAGGACCCTCCTCCTCCTCCTGTCCTTTGATCAGATGAGGTCAGACTCCATCCCTGGGCTCATCTTGCAGGAATGCTGGTCAACATGACCCTATCTAAGCTTGAAGCAGACTCGGAGGACTCATCTATCAGCAGGCCCCACGAGGGCACAAAGCACTGTACCCTTTTATCTTTTTTGCTCCACATTCTATAAATTGACATAAGAGCCCTGTGAGTAGCATAGCAACAGGAAAATCAGACAGTTATGTGAAATGAAAGTCAGACTTCCACCTGTATATATCAAAGTACTTCACACTTGAATGTTTATTATTAAAAGAAAAAGTAATGTAGCAGGGTGTGGTGGCACATGCATTTAATCCCAGCACTCGGAAGGCAGAGGTAGGAGGATCACCATAAGTTCAAGGCTACCCTGAGACTACAAAGTGAATTCCAGGTCAGCCTGGACCAGAGTGAGGCTCTACCTCAAAAAAGTGGGTGGGGGGGGGGAGAAAAAGTAACGTGCATATAGCTTGATAATCACTTTTGTGTCATTTGGTCTATTTGGGGCTCTTGAATATAATGTATTAATTATCATGTGTGAGTCACGAATAGAAGGCAGCTATGCTCACCACTGTACCACCGATGCCATGTGTGAATCACAAAAGGAATTGGGTTTCATTGCTTTATTTTTTTTTTTGAGTTGAGTTAGCTGTTCAGTTTCTCTAAATCTTTGTTTATTTATCTACAAAATTAAAATAAGAACAAAACATACTTCAGAAGATTATTAAAGTAAATGTCACAGGCACCTTCAATTCAGTACATTGCCACCATGCACCATGCTTTGTAGACAAGCACCTTAACCACTAAGCCATCTCTCCAGCCCATGCTCAGCGTTTTATATGTGGGTTCTGGAGATTAAACTCGGGTTTTCATGCTTGCTAAGCAAGCACTCTTGCCTATTAAGACATCTACCCATCCCTGACATTAGCCATTTTATTAGTGATCTCTTGACTCCAGAAACTACCTCAGAATCTCTTGTTTGTCTCAGTCAGCACACAACATAAACGTTCACCATGAACATTTGTCTTGAGTCTTTTTTCTTCTCTTCCATTGCTTCATATTGAACCCAGCCTTGCGCATGCTAGGCAAGTGCTCTACCAGTAAGCCACACCCCAGCCCACTGATGATTCTTTGACAATGATTTTGGATCTCTCATCCCTGATTCTGGAATTCTTCAAACCTCCTCCTCTCTTCCTCCTCCTTTCCCAGTCCTGAGCTAAGGTCCAGGCAATGCCTTCCTCTCTGTAGGTGATGTAACTTGACCCCTACTCTGCCTCTAGTGTGCTTCCTCCTCTGCCACACTGGATCTCTCCTCACTTCACAAGTGTCCGACTTCTGGGAGTCCTCAGGTTTCATGTTCCTTTCAGGACGGAAACCCTGGGTGCCCACTGACACTGGGAACTTGGGGCTGACACATTTGACATTGGTACATATGTGGTAGATGGGAGAGGCAGTTGTTGCTGCTCTGTGCTCAGCAAATAGCAGTCTTATTCCTGGACCTGTCCGTGTCAGTCCCTTTATTAGCACAGATTGCATTTCATACATAGTTTAGTTTTTTAAATTTTTTATTATTTATTGTTATTTTTTATTTATTTGCAAGGAGAGAGAGAATATGAGCATGCCAGGGCCTCTAGCTGCTGTAAACAAGCTTCAGATGCATGCACCACTTAACTGCATGTGGCTATACTTGGGTACTAGGGAATCAAACCCAGGTTGTTAGGCTTGGCAGGTAAGGACCTGAAGTGCTGAACCTCATACGTAGTTTCAGCTTTAAGGAGGAAATCTCGTATTTGATGGTATCAGAGATGAAGCTATAGAAATAAGCTGTTAGTTTATATTAAGCTTCAGAGACTAAGAGGCACTACAGACACGCAAAGCTTATTTGAGATACTTTGACGTAAATAAGAGGAGATGGGAGAAACAAATTGGATAATGAATATATTGCTTTGAAAGATGTAACTTTAATTTAGCCTTCTTGTAATGTGGAAGACTCTATTTGTCTAGTTTAGTGGGTTGGAACTATTGTTTGCATAAAGTCTAATGTACAGACAGTAGCTGAAGTAGATAAACGTGTGTGTCAGATACAAATGGCTCAGGAGCTGCTTTACTTGCTCCAGCTGTACACCGGCTCTCATGTCACAAAGAGCCTCTGGGATCTCCGGTAACTTAATCTTGATTTCACCTAGGTCACAGTATGGTGAGGGATATTTTAGCCCCAACTTTGTTTCCAAGTATTCCTGGATTCCCTCTCCTTATTATTTCAGAGATGTTGGGGGTGGTGGTGGAGGGAAAGAGTAGGAAGGGAAACGTCATTCCATCTGTCTTTCATAGTGGTCTGTGTCGACCCTGTGTAATGTCATTTTAGATAGGAGTCTGCTGTCACAATGTTTCTAATACTGAACCTTAGAACATTAGATCTTAAAGGCCCTTAAGGATTCTAGCCCAGTATTTCTTGGCACAGGTTCGGAACCATGTTTTGTGGGATATTATTATAAGGCATTCCAGTGATAAAAGGTTTCTGATAAGCTTCTCTCCTCTCCACCCTTTGTTCTTTCCTTCCCCTCCCCTCTTCTTGTGGGAGGTGTTCACTGGAGTGGAACCAGGGCATGTGCACGGTAGGAAACAACCACTGAGCTGTACTGCTGGCCCTTAACTATGATAGCACCCCGTGGGCCTAGTGAGTGTTGTATCTAAGGTGAAAAAGCAAGCTTAGTAGGCTTCTTTCTGCATGAGTTCTCGTCTGTTTACCAAACATAGATGGAGACATGAACTGGGGATAAATACTTGAACTATTTTCATGTAGAAATGTGCTAACACCAACCAGAAGAATCCACTTACAATAGCAAGTCAGAAAACGTATATACTTTTGAACTAGCCAGTCCTGGTGGCGCACACATGTAATCCTGGCACTCCAGAGCCTGAGATGGCGGATCATGAGTTTGAGATGAGCAAGGGTGACATAGAGAACATCTGGGCTACAGAGCAGGACCGTCAGCATATTTTCCCACTTCCTAAAGAGTCAAAGTCATGCCTCTGAGAGCAGCCTCCTGAGGCTGCAGGACCTGAGCGTATACTCTTCACACCTACCTTCCCTCCTGTGTGGGGCATCCAGCCTGGTGGTCACCATCTTCACTATCGCCGTCCCACCCACAGCACTTTGTTTCCTTCCACAACAATGTTGTTCTCTTCATCTCTATGGTGACGGTGGTAGACACCAAGGAAACTCAAAATTCATCAAAGTAGAAACTAAGAGGCTATTGCGAGCTCAACACGAAAGGAGATTTCTGCCATGCTCTTCAAGGACATGGCACATTGCTGAAGAGTGTGGGTGGGAAGAACGTAAGAGCCACAGGGTGCAGAGGTGCACTGTGGACCTACTGGTGCGTTCATGACCCTGCAATAGCTCTGGATTCCCACATAAGACCACCACGGTTCTGAGCCCATCAACATTGTCACATGGAGGATGGAGGAGAACAAAAAGAATGAGATACCATGACAGTGGAGAGCATACCTCGAAAGAGATGGGGGTTAGGGAAGAGGGGGCCACAAAGGATAAAAGGACAGAAATATGATCAAATTACTAAATGTTCATATATTAAAGTTCTCAAGAAAAAGAGAAAAATAAAAAATTTTAAAAGAATGTTGTTCTCATGACAGAATTGCCTGTGTCTATAGTCTGTCACACCTCTAGCTTCTAGCACGCTGCTTTGCTCATAGTGGGCTCGAGATGGCTAGGCGCTGCGTGAGTCATTTACCCTTGGGAAATGAAGAGTCTAATTCAGGACTGCACACCCGGGCTAGGAAGGCTGGAATGGTTTCACGACACCCTGAGGGGCCAGTGGGGTTCAGATGCCCCAGAGGAAAAGAGGACCCTCTGAAGTCCTGAGAGAAGTAAGGTTCTTAGTATGATCTTGCACAAGGGAAAAAATAAGGCAGTTTCTTTTTAGAGCCCAGAGTGCAAACAGAGACTAACATAGGATGAGGCAGGAGTAGGTCATGGAGCTTACTGACTGTGCTAACATCCTGGAATCACAGCCAGAGTGACGTGAGTGGCCAGAGGTGGCCTCTGGCTTGGTCTGAAGGTGACCCTTCACCTAGAGCTGACTTGGTTGTGAGCCCAGGAAACACTGACCTGTCGTTTTTGAAGCAGATTTACTGGGGGCCCATCACAATGAGCAAGTTATACAAGGGACATATTCATGACTGGAAAACTGTTATAATCAAAGATTTGGTAGTTTTAAAATTTTGTCTGGTTTATCAATTTTGTAATTTCATCTTTTATTTTCCAAGTCAGGATACACGAGTTCCTGTTTTTGCCTTTCTGAAACAATAAGAGGCCAGGTTGAATATACACACATGATAATTCTAGTTCTTGCCACAAAGAAATAGAATTTTTTTCTCCCAACTGACAGTCTGGCTTGCTGGGGTTTCTTTCTGCCACCATAAACTTAACAAGAAAAATGAGAGTTTGAACTCCATTCTCTTCTGGGTAGGTAAACTCCACTCCTGTTCCACTAGCTAAGTAGAACAGATACAGCAATGTCCTAGAGAGTTTGATGCCCAGAATCACACATGCTGGCTTCTCCCACTTCTACTGCTGCTGCACAGGAAGCGAATTGTGTAGAGGCGTGTCCGTGTCCCGTGGGGGTTCCTTCTAGGATGAAATGCAAGCTCCACTGGTTCCTAATAAATTATCAAGTCCTCCACATCTGTTCCTGCCTGTTCTCTACAGCATTCATCCAGGAGAACACAGCCTCCATGGAAAAGACCAGAACTGTGGGAAGACATTTTCTTGATAAATGAGTGGACAGTTGATTTGTTGTGAATAGTGGATCACCAGAAGTAGAAGGTTGGGGCTGGAAACTGACTTTCTGCCTCTGCCGCCAGACAGCACCTCTTTCTGCCCTTTCCCCTCTCAGAGCAATTTCCTCTGAGAAAAGTCATGTGACCATGTCACCGCAGTTTTTAATGCCAAATATCTAAGTGTCTTTAAAATGCAGCACAACACTCTTAAAGGCAAATAGTGAAGCTGTTTCATCTGACATTTCCATTATAGCCGCTCTTAGTGGATTCTAGACGTCACACATAAATGTGGCCAGCCAGTTCTCTTTTACAAAGATCACGATGCAAACCCGTGGAGCTGTCTTTTCACATTTGATGTTCTATCCATTGGGCATGCAGTACATTTCTTCTTAGAAATGTGATTTGATTTGAAGATCTCCGCAATAGTCTCTACTAGATTTTTCTAGCATTTGCATTAAATTCTAGAGACACGTCCATTTCTCGCAGTTTTGTGACATGCCTGTTTCCTCTCTGGCGGAGGACTTTTCTGCAGTGCTGTTTGGTTGATTTCGACTTCATCAATTCCCAATGATCCTTTTCAGCTTGCCCAACTATACTTTTTCTGCACAACTATGTATTTCTGCATAAACACTCCTTTTGAAATGCTTTTCTTCCTTCACTTTTATATTCTGACTCTGTTAGTATTTGTTTGCTTGTTTGTTTTAGAAACAGGGCTTCACTGTACTTCCCGGACTGGCCTCCAGCTCCTGGACTCAGCCACCTCCCCTCTCAGCCCCTGAGGAGCTGGTCATAGGCGCACGCCGCCCTGTCTGGCTCTACTGACCTCATACATTTTTAAAAATATTTATTTATGGGCTGGAGAGATGGCTTAGCGGTTAAGGCATTTGTCTGAAAAGCCAAAGGACTCCAGTTCAATTCTCCAGGATCCACGTAAGCCAGATGCACAAGGGGCTCATGCATATGGAGTTCGTTTGCAGTGGCTGGAGGCCCTGATGTGCTCATTCTCTCTCTCTTTGCCTCTTTCTATCTCTCAAAGAAATAAAAAATAAGAATATTTTTAAAATGTATTTATCTATTTATTTAAGAGGGAGAGAGAGACAGATAGAGATAGAGAGATAGAATGAGTGTGTCAAGGCCTCCAGCCACTGCAAATGAACTCTAGACGCATGCTCCACTTTGTGCATCTGGCTTACGAGAGTACTGGGAAATGAACCTGGGTCCTTAGGCGTCACAGGCAAGTGCCTTAACTGCTGAGCCATCTCTCCAGCCCTCTTTCGACTTCTTCAAGCACTTGGTAATAACGCCTCCACTTTCATCATGAGGGTCTCTCTAATATGTTTGCTTACCAAATGTTGATGGTCTTCAAGTTTATATTCTCTTTTAAATATTTTATTTATTTATTTATTTACTTATTTATAAGCTGAGAGAGAGACAGAGAGAAGAGGGGAATGCATGCCAGGATCTCTTGCCACTGCAAACGAGCTCCAGATGTATGTGCCATTTTGGTGCATCTGGCTTTACACGAGTACTGAGGAATCAAACCCAGGCTATCAGGCTTTGCAAGCAGGTGCTTTTAACCACTGAGCAATCTCCCCATCCCCCAAGATGATATTCCTTCCCACTACATTCATTGTCTAATCATTTACAGTTATAGAAGAATAGCCATTACCAAAAATCGAGTTCTAGACTCACCCTTTCCTTTCCTCACATATCCAGTGTCCTGTTGGACATAGCATTTAGCTGCCCCAAACTAAGCTTATCTAGCTTGGACTCATTGCTTTCTGTTCAAAGCTCATTTGTCTGGATGAACTCCTGACATCACTAGTAATGCCAATACTGGCCTGCTTATGCATCCCAGATACCTCCTCCCTATAGTCCTTCACCTAGTCAGATGGCTGTTTCATGTCAGTATTTATCACCCTCTTATTCATATCACAGCAAGAAACTAACCCCTCAGTGCTCATCCATTTGCTCATTGTACACGTGTGTCTCGGTCATCATGCACTAGCTGTGAGGAGCAGAGGATACAGTTGTGATTAAAATAGCAAAGTCCCTTCCCCCACAGAGCTTTTGTTCACATATAAAAGAAAGTGAACAAATAAACACATAACGTGTATTAGACATGTAATACCATGTAACAGTAAGCCACAGTGTTGCAGTGACCTAGTGGTGATCTTGGTGGTTTTTGCTGGCTTAATGTTTGAGAGTGTGAATAAAGGGTCTCTTGAAGACTCCGTCCTTGGAGTTCAGTGTGAGAACATGCACAACTATGATCACTTCTCAAGTTTTAGATATGCAATGCACAAATTTAAAATCCAATGCTTCTATTATGTTATTGAAATACAGTTCTTAAAATATTTGATTATATAGATATTTTATGTGATTAATCTTTATAAAAGACTTCCTAGAAGTGGAAGTATATACTCTGTTCCATGAGTACTTAAAAAATGTTTATGTAAAGGGGCTGGAGAGATGGCTTAGGGGTTAAGGCGCCTCCCTCCTAAGCCTAAGAACATTGATTCCAATCTCCAGTGGTTCCAATCTCCAGGTCCCACATTTAGCCAGATGCAAAGTGATGCAAGGGCGCAATGCCGCACTTAACCACAAGAGGGTGCACGCGTCTGGATTTCATTCACAGCAGCTGAGAGACTGCTGGCGCGCCATCTCTATCTGTCTCCCTCTCCCTCTCTGTCTCTCTCTCTGTGTCTCTCTCCAAAAAAAAAAAAAAAAAGTTTATGTAAGGCTGGATGGAGAGATGGCTTAGCAGTTAAAGCATTTGCCTGTGAAACCTAAGGACCCACGTTCAACTCTCTGGATCCCACGTAAGCCATATGCCCAAGGTGATACAAGCGCACAAGGTCGCACATGCTCACAAGAAGACACATGTGTCTGGAGTTCAAATGCAGTGGCTGGAAGCCCTGGTGCGCCACTTCTCCCCCCGCACCATCTATTTCTCTCTCTCTCTCTCTATCTCATAAAAAAAAATTACGTAGAGCTGTGCACAGTGGTCTTGTATTACTCAGGAGGCTGAGGCAAGAGGATTACAAGTTCAAGACCAGACTGGACAACTTAACAAGACTCCATCTCAAAAAAGCAAGCAAACAATGAAAGCACTAATAAGATGTTCGTGTGACATTTTGCTTTTTAGTCTGTTCTCTGAAAGATTTATGCTGATTTTTTGAGGCAGGGTCTCGCTCTAGCCCAGGCTGACCTAGAATTCACTATAGTAGTCTCAGGCTGGCCTCGAAGTCATGGTAATCCTCCTACCTTAGCCTCCTAAGTGCTGTAATTAAAGGCATGCACCACTATGCCTGGCCAGATTTTTTATAGTCATCTTCAAAGTGATTTGAGATTTTTCAGAATAAAACCATGCTGTAACCACCAAGTTGAGTGAGCTCAGCAGTATTCAAGTCCCATCTCTGTATTTAGGAGAAAGGGTGTGTGTTTGAGTACCATTATAACCACATTTCACTGTTCTTTTTGGCTAATGAAACTTGGTGGTGAATCTGTCAGTCTGCATAGCCCAACTATGTAGTTAATAACTCCCTTGGGGGAGACACAGGCATGGAACTGGGGCTTGCCCAGTAGTGGAGTGGGTCACACCTGACCCCATAGTTGGGTTCTGCCAGGGGATGGCACCAGTCTTTTGTGGGCTTGGAACACAAACCTGAGTCTTTGTTCTTTACAAGATTCCAGCGATGCTGGAATGAACCTGGCCCTCCACAAAGAGGAGAAGGTGATCACGGCCTCTAACTTAGTGCAAGTGGACAGCGACTTTCTGGTCAGTGTTTCCTCACAGCAAACGCTCCTGGGAAGCTGAGGCACCACCACGGCATTTGTGGTTTGATCACAGTGGTGACAGCTTAACTACTGGGCTCCAGATCTGCTGTCAAGATTTACTTTTCCCTCCCTTCATGATCTCACAAGCCATTCTTCACTCAGTACATGTCAGTGGCTGGGACAGAGACCAGCAGGTGTGGCAGACTGAGATGGTGACTGGAGCCTTGCCACCACCTTCCTTTCCAAAGAGATGCATGGAAGCTCTGTCTTTGTTAGGGACTTAGAGCTGATGTTTCCCAGTAGCTGTAGCTACTCCTGGATAATGGGGAAAGAGCTGTTGAAAACCTGCTGGAATTGCTCTGTCAAATGAGTTGGAGCATAAGATAGAAACGAAATTACTCCATACTGGCCTGGGGCCATCCTGGAAAGACAGTTGCAGCACGTTACCACGTAGCCACCTCATGCTCAAGTGATGATGCCAAATGACTATGACTGTTTGCGAGCCCTGTGCCGGCTCTGTGTGAGACAGCTTAACTTCCTCCTCTGAAAAATAGTCAACTGATAGAGAATGTCTTGTCCATGTGGCTAACTCCCAGTTGCCCTAGGGATTGAGGATAAATGTTCGAAGACCTGGTGTATGCTCTGCTTAGGGACACAGAATCTGGAAGTGTAGACAGGGAGAAAGAGAGAGACTGACATTGAGATTCTGGGGTGTGTGTGTGTGTGTGTGTGTGTGTGTGTGTGTGTGCGCGCGCGCGCGTCCATGTACATGTGGAGGCCAGAGGTCAATGCTGAATGGTTTCCTCAGTCTCTCTCCACCCTATTTTTGTTTAATATTTTTATTGACAACTTCTATACTTATATACAAAAAAACGCATTCCCCCATTCCCCTTTAGAACTCTAAGCTCCATCATATCCCCTCCCTCTCTCCATTAGTCTCTCTTTAAATTTGATGTCATCATTTTTTTCTTCTAGACAGGGTCTCTCAGTGAATCTGGAGCTCACCCATATAGCTAGCCGAGCTGACCAGCAGGCTCCAGGGGTCCTCTGGTCTCTGCCTCCCTCGTGCTGGGATCACAGCGGGTGCTGCTGCATGCATCTTTACCAGGGGTGCTGGGGATGCAGACTTGAGTCTCCCGCCTGTGCCACAGCACTTACTGACAGAGACTACTCCAGCCACCGAGGTGTCTTTGGTGCGCAGAGAACTTAAACTCCTCAACGCGTAGCACTTCTCATGTGAAACCTGCTGGGTTGGGGGTGTGACTCAGTTGTCAGAGTACTTGTCTCGAATGCATGAAGCTCTGGGTTTAATCCCCAGCACCACAAAAAACTAGGAGTAGTGACACATGCCTGTAATTCCAGCACTTAGAAAGTGAAGGTCAGGAGGATCAAAAGTTCAAGGTCATCTTTGGCTACATAGCATATTCAAGACCAGCCTAAGATACACACGATCCTTCCTCTAAGACAAAATAAAACCACCACCACCAATAGCAACAAAAATCCCTAAATGCAGTTTCTCATGTTTTCAAAAACATTACTGAGGATAAATATTCTGTACCATGAAATGTGACTCAAAACTTTAAATCAGTTGCATAGGATCACAAATTAATTATATTAATCTGTGAATATCTGTATATTTTAGGTAGTAATTCATGCATATGCTATTTTTATTTCTCCTAGCACGGTCAGAGTCAGCTTTATAGATGCCAGCACTCTTGTTCCCAGTTCTGTGTCTGTTCCTCTAAACCTAGTATTGGCATACATCCTCCGCAAGGGGCCAGATGGCAAGCACTTTCGGTTTTTGGGGCTCTACCATCATAACTCATCCGCTCTGTCTTTGTAGCAGGAGAGCAGTCATAGATAATAATAAAAAAATGAGTGTAGCTGTGTTCCAATAAAACTTTATTTACAACAGTAGTAGGTTGTGAGAAGGGTTTGGCAAACATGTGCTTTGAACTAGCAGCTTCCAAACTTCTTGCCTTTGAACTCCAATCTGATTCCTTGTTTCTCTGTTGTGAAAGCTGAACTTCCAGATCAACTGAAAATTGAATAATAGTGAGGTAATTCTTTGTTTTTAATGAGAAGCATAGAGAGACACAAAACCTGTGTCCTAAATCTTATGACCATCAAGTCCTAAGTAGCTCTGTGCTGTGCTGGGCCAAATTTCTTACCCATGGCACAACCACCTAACATCCAGACGCTCAGAGAATGGCATGACCGAAGCCCTGGGCCCAGCTTGGGCTACCTTTTTAGCTTTTCCAGTGTGTTACCTGCCCACTGCAGGAGGAGCCTCCCAGCCAGCAGGTGGCTCTCTAACGCCCTGACCTCTACACCTCCAAGCTACACCCCAGCCACTTCCTGCCACTGTGTAGCATCACTAAGCCAAGACAGTCACCTCCCAAATGCTTGCACAAGTAGCTCTCCATCTCTTTAGAATTATGAATTGGCATATGTAAGCGACATTGTTGCTATCTCTGTGTTAGAGAATGTGTGACTTCAATGTTTGCGAGATTTGTTTCCCCATTCCATTTAATGGGTCAATGTTGTGATTCTTAACATATGCAATTGACTGATTAAACTTGAATTAAAACTCTTAGTTAATAATCTTTCAGTATTTTAAAGAACCAAAGAATTATCATATTAGAATAAGAATTACCTCCACTCTTTGAAAGATTTTGTTTGACAGTTTGCTTAAGTAATTGAAGCAAAAGTGGAATTTTAAAATGTGTAAATGTGGAGTGTTTATTATAACAGGGTCTTTTTTAAAAGTGATATAAAGAGAAGTCTGAACTACACGTACAATCCTGAGGTTAAAAGCAGAGTTGAGTGTTGAGATATGACAAGTGGGAAATCAAGCAGAGGAGAATTGGTCTTTTCTGTTTTTCCCCTGGGCTGTCTGAAGGAGACCCTCACTGATGTGAGCCGTGTGGCGAATCAGTGAGACTGTGCACACTGGTGGAGTTGAGGCCCAGCAGAGGAATGTGACGTTTTAGTTAGGCTGTGGTTTGCAGTTTCCACAGAAACTGTTTCCTTCTGAAACACTGGAAGTGTTTCCGAACCTCCATGACTGTGTAGGCCAAACCTTGCCCCTCTCTTCCAGCACACACCTCTCTTTTGTGCACAGAATCAATTCCTTATTTGACTGTTAATTAAAATTTGATATTTTATTAGCTAAGAGTTCTCAGTTTAATCACAACAAGAGAAGCAAACCCCTGGAAGATGCTGCTCTGAGAATGAGTGCACTGGTCTCCACATGAGGCTGAGCAAACGGCGGGTCTTTGGGCCTGACCTCTGAGGTAATGTCTCAGATCTGAGTCTTCAGTAAAATAGATAAAGTGTTTTTATTAAGTCTCTTGAGCTGGAAACACATCCATCCTCTTGTTCTGCTGGAAAGTGTGCTTGCCATCAAGGGCTTCCGTCTCTCTGTGCACACACACACAACCTGCCTCAAGGGAAGGGCAGCTTGCACTTCTCAGTCCCAGGTCCTGCCAGAGGTGCTGTCCTCTGCCCCCGTCCTTGGGAAATCCATCAGCTCCGAGAGCTACTGGAGATTGCAAGACATTATCTCACTCAGCCCTCTGACTCCAAGTAGGAATTCACTTAAATTATCTCTGGCAAAGGAGGATGTCTTCATGTACGACTTGTATAATTAAAAATTAGTTGTAAAGATTTTTAAACCTCACCCAGGGGAGATTTTTATGCTACCTGTTCCTAAGATCTTCAGGGCTGGTGAGTCTCTTCGCTACCCTGTGAGAAGTAGTGATGATGTAGATAATTAGAGCTCACATACATTGAACATCCTCTGTGTGCCAGGTGCTGAAATAAGAGCTTCTTATACATTCACTTATTTAATCCTCAGAACAACCCAGTGGGGCAGATACTGTTCTTGGCCTCATTTTGCAAATGAGAAAACTCAGGGTCAGGGCCCCCAAATAGCAGAGTTGGGATTTGCAACCCAGGCGTGTCTCGTTCTCAAAGTGTGGCTCTCGGCCTCTGCCTTCCCAGTTCAGGTGCTTCACTCATCTTCCTACTGTGCATGTCTTTGGGAGACACGTTATTAGGATGTACAAAGAACTGGAGGGGGATTTGGAGGATTTGGAGTTAAGGCAGTTCCTCCGAGGCTTACATAGCCTGAATCCACACGTGCAGTCTTCGTGGTTGGGAGGAGGCACTCGCGTGGCAAAGCGGCTGGAGTAAAGGGCCAGTCTGCAGCGCTCTGCAGCCCCCACCCTCCTTGCTAAATACCCACTAGCTTGTTCTTATTACTATGGAGAAAAGCAGAGAAGCATGGAAAGTCTAGGAACTCTGGTTGGAAGTAAGGATGTGGTCTTTTCTTCTGGGCTCCATAGACTAGAAGCCTGCAGGGTTAGGGAGTATGTCGGGCAAAGCCATTTCTCTCTCCCTCAGCATCAGTGTGGAGCCGCGTGGTGTGGCTGCGGGGGACGTTGTTATGAAAGCAGAGCTGTAAGGGACACTGAGATTGCATTGCAAGTCTTTCTTCCTGCTACAAACTACTGAAGTGAAATGTGACTCTGCTTCCTCAGCTGGTCAGGATGGTGGTGCTCGTTGGTCATCGTCACACTATTTTTGGAGTAGTGTTGAAAATCGCACTCCATTTTGAATTCTAACATCTCCCTTAATTGAAGAGCACCCTTTGGAATCAACTCTCATTTTTCCATGTTGATAACAGCCTGAGAAAGTTGTGGAGATTAAAGTAAATTTAGCCCCTAGCCTGGCCCCTGGTCTCCAGGCTGGCTACAGAAAGAACTGTCAGGGAGATAGATGGGGGCTCTAAGGTTTCCTGGAGTTTCCAGCCATGTGTGGGCACCACATGTGGTGTGTTCAGTGAATACAAATACAAGAACACATGCAGTTTCCATTAGGGACACTTCAGACCCCTCTCTGTCCCCAGCCTTACTGTGGAGCTGAATGGGTCATTTATCATAGGCCACTTACTAATACTGACTGGGCTTCAGGCCCTGGTACAAGACAGCAGCGAAGAGCCTTGGTTCTTTTAGAAGGCCATCGTACGATGATAGTGTTTCCTAACATGCCACAAATGTGTTTACACAGAAGCTGTGTTTACTAGCAGCATCTAGAGGGGACTGTAAACCTGACCATATCTGTCTTCCTGAAGCCTTCTGATGATGTTCGCTGTGCAAAGCACTGCAGACGGCTTGCTCCCTTCTCTGCAGCCTCTCCCCTTCCATTGCTTCTAGAAGAATGAGCTCCCTGTATGTCCATACATGTGCAGTTCCTGGCTTTCTCTTGTTCTCTTTGCTTCCTTCACTCACGAGGCCTTTTTCTCTTCCTTATCAAGGTAAAGCATTCTCCTTTTGTAAGACTTAGAGTGGACATCACCCCCCTCTCACCTCAGGCCCCGGCAATCCTTCTCCATTTCTCCACCCTGTCTGGGTTTGGTGACCTCCAGGCGTGCTCAGAGAATGTGTCCAAGGAAGGTCTTATCCCACCATCCCAAGCAGTGTTGCCTCCTCTGCCTTTTGTGCATGTGGGCTGCGCTGCACATGCCCTCTTTGCTGGTCTCCCATGCCCAGCCCAAGATAACCCCCGTGCCTCCTGAACTAAGCCGAACTGGCTGGGAAGCAGCTCTGAGTGCCACTAGGGCCAACCCAGATGACTCTCAGTGCTCTTGTCCAGTGACACGAAAAAGCTCATACAGAATAGTTAGCCGGCTGTGTGACCTCCTCAGTTTTCCATGGTTACAGAGCCGGATAGACAAACTGTGCAGTCTGTCTTCCTTTGTGGGGGTTGTCACTGGAGACTCCCCTTGCTGAATGCTGTCTCTGGTGGTCCTAGCAGGCACCCAGGAGCCATGTGCTATCTACACTGTAGAATGAGTGCCTGGTATCTCGAGCCTCATCACCAATTTGCGATAGTTGGTCTTCTTGTTTCTTGTCACTTTATTAAGAGGCCAGATAACACAGTGAGAATGGTAGCTGCTTTGACGTCGTGGCTGGGTAAAAGCTGGCCCCACCACTTCCAAGATGTTCCTTGTCGCCCGTTCTGTAACCCACCTCCTCAGTCTTCTTGGGTGAAGATGGGCAGCATTCAGAGATTGCAGGTTGGTGAAAGGAATCAGTGTGACAATGTATACATGTGAGGTACCAAGTACTTAGTCTCTTTATTATTGCCACATGTGGCAACAATGGAATTGGTATGGAACATAAAGTCCTAACACATGGCGCAGGAGGTAGGAGTATAAGGAATTACAAGAGAAGCGGTGTGACGAGCCCTGGCAGAAATCTCCACACTACACAGGTCAGAAAAGAGCTGTGAGAGTCCATTTAGGCTAGCCTCCTCCACAAAGGGTTCAGTACCAATTACTGAGTGTCTATTTTGTGCCAGACCTTAGTCTGCAGTAGCAGCATTTTATAACTCACTTCAATCTTCAAAACACCACTAAGATAGCAGTTTTATCCCCAGCTTTGTAAGTGAGGGCAAATGGTCTGACTGCTCAGTAAGTGACAAGCAGGATTCAAACCCAAGTTTCTTGTGTCCTGGTGCCCACAGCAGCAGGGACAGAGGCATAGCCACCGTCCACAGCAGCCTGGGGTCTTCCTGGATTTTTTAAGGACCTCCACTCAGGCAAAGCCAGATCCTTGGCCATGTCTTGGCAGACTTCCGGGATGAGCCAGCACGAAGCAGAGTTGGAGTTTATCCAACATAGAGAGGAGGCACTTGGGGAGAGAGCTTGGCACACTGGAGAGCCCAGTGTGGCTCCTTAGAGAGGCTGCCTGTCTCTGTGTCAGAGGTGCTGGTGCAGGGTTCCGGAAGCTTTTTCAAGTTCATTGCTCAGTGATTTCCAAGGGAACCTCTCCTCCCCGTCCTTGTTCCCCCTTTTTGATGATTGAGATTGTGGGGTGGCTCTCAAAGTATGTGGGGTGGATTACACTCTGATAAGGTAGAACCAGGAGTCACCAGGGCTGCACAAGGCGTTACGACCTGCCCTTGTACTGTAAAGCAGGCTCCTGGTTAGGGTCTAGAGAGATGCAGGTTAATGGCTTGGAAGGAGGCAGGCTGTAAGCAGGTGTTGTTAATGATATCAGAATTCTTGCTTCTCAGCTCTCTGAAGCTTCCCATGTCCCTTCCCATGTCCTCGGAACTTTCCCTGGCTCTCCATCCTGTCTCCAGGTCTGTCGGTGTTCTGTTACAGTATGCCTCCCTACTGAGCAGACACAGAAGGGTGTAGCACTGTCGGGCACGATGTTGGGCTCTGGAAGGTGAAGATTTTCTGCTGTCAAAGCCAACAGTAAGAACAGCTCAGAGGGCCAGGTATGGTGACACACCTCCTTAATTCCAGCACTTAGGAGACAGAGACAGAGACAGAAACAGAAGGATTGATGTGAGTTCAAGGCCAGCCTGGAAGTAGAGAGAGTTCCAGGAAGCTTTTTTTTTTTTTTTGCCTTGTGACATATGGGTGAGCATTTTTTTGGTAAGAGAAAAGAATAAAAGAAGTTTTCAGGGCCTGGAGAGATGGCTTAGTGGTTAGCGCTTTTGGACACTGGTTGAGGCTTGATTCCCAGGACCCACTTGTGCATCTGGATTTGTTTGGTGGCTGGAGGCATTTTTTCTATCTGCCTCTTTCTCTCTCTGTCACTTTCAAATAAATAAATAATAAAATAAAATAAAAAATAAAAAAGAAGCATTTCAGATGGAGAATAAAAGGAAGACTCAAAGCTTATGGTGAGTGGTCACTATTATGCAAATTAGAGTGAGTGGTAAATATAAGAACCTGAGATGGGAAAGGAGCCTGCTTGTGCAAGGTCTTGCTGGCCAGAATCGAGATCTTCCTTTGATTCCAAGGTGCAGAGAACTTGTCTAGCAGGGTGCGATCCCCAGAGCACTGTCACTGTCGTCACCCCACACGCAACAGTGCACAGTGGCCTGCCTTCCTTCTCGTGCATCACATGAAAGCGTTCAGCATGTGCAGAGCACTATGGCATAGCAAATCCCAACTTTGACTAATAATTTGCATTATCATGAGCTATTCATTTCATTTTTAAAAAATATTTTTATTTATTTATTTAAGAAAGAGAGGGAAAGAGGTAGAGAGAGGAAGAGAGACAGAATGGGCATGCCAGGGTATCCAGCCACTGCAAACGAACTCCAGACACATGTGCCACCTTGTACTTCTGGTTTATGTTGGTCCTGGGGAATTGAACCTGGGTCCTTTGGGTTTGCAGGCAAGCACCTTAACTGCTAAGCCATCTTTCCAGTCTTTCTTTCTTTCTTTCTTTCTTTCTTTCTTTTTTTTGTTTTTTGAGGTAGGGGTAGGGTTTCACTCTACCAGGCTGACTTGGAATTCACTGTGTATTCTTAGGGTGGCCTCAAACTCATGGTGATCCTACTACCTCTGCCTACCGAGCGCTGGGATTAAAGGTGTACAGCACTGTGCCCAGCTCCCACATTTCTTTTTTTTTAACTTTTAAAATTTATTTTGAAAAAAAGAGAGAGAGAGAGGCAGATAGAGGAGAGAGAGGATGGGCGTGCCAGGGTCTCTAGCTGCTACAAACAAACTCCAGACGCATGTGCCATCTTGTGCATCTGGCTTTTGTGGGTCCTGAGGAACCGAGCCTTGGTCCTTTGGTTTTGCAGGCAAGTGCCTTAAATACTAAGCCATCTCTCCAGTCCTCATTTCTTTAGTAATGCTTTGGAAACCCTTGCAAAAAGAAAACAAATTTAAGTTCGGGCTATACAGTTTATTATAGACATTGCTCCAGACTCAGCATCTTCTATAAAACTGGGGAAATTACAGAGCTGTTCACAGTAGCCAGGATATGGGTTCAACTTAGGATATCATCAACAGATGAATAAATTTTAAAAATGTGGCATATGTACACAACAGAATATTGCCCAGACATAAAAGTGAGTGAAATTCTGTCACTGACAGCATCAGTGGAACTGGAGGATATTATGTTAAGCAAAATTAGAGTCAGAGAAACAATGTTGCATGTTCTTGCTAGTGTGTGGGAACTAAAGAGTTGATCTTGAGGAAGGTGAGCGCAGAAGAGTGGTTACCAGAACGTGGGAGGGTGGGGGCAGGGTGGATGGAGGACCATAGTTATTGGGTTTGGGGTGCAGGTGGATAGGAGGAATAACCTCTCGTATTCCATGGCACAGTGACAGCTGTGGTTGGCAATAATAGTTACCTCTAAATTGCAAAGGAGTCAGAAGACAGGCCTTTGAATGTTCCCAATACAAAGAAATGGTGCACACCGTGGGTGATAGACATTCAAGTCACCCTGATTCCTGTGCTCAATGTCACTCTGTACCCCATAAATAGGCACAATTGTTATGTATGAATGAAAACACAATAAAAGCACATATCATTAATATGTACCCTTTTATAGAACTGGCTGAAGGAGGAAATGAAATTATTACTCTGTGTTAGTAAATAATGTTATTGCTGTAGTTGTTGAAAATAGGACCTGTATAAGCTTTTTACTATATTTGGCTTTATTTAAATACAATTGAAAGTCTGTGATTTGTGTTTTGCTTTACTTTCATTTTTGAGCTTGTTGATCTAATGTAGCTCAGGCTGGTCTTGAACTCACTATGGCTGAGGATGACTTTGAACTGCTGATCTTCCACCTCCATAGTGTTAGGAACATTCGTTGTGTGCCACCATGCCTGGCAAGTCTGATCCCCCCCCCCCGCCCCCATAATTCACGGAAACCTCTTTAAATAGTTGTTCAGTTTTCATGAACCTGCTAAAGAAAATCTGTGCTTCTAAACATTATCAAAGCCCTCAAGGGAAGCTACTGTTTCCTGCTATTTTGAATACAAGCATGATTTCTGAAAAACAGCTTTCTACTGCACAAAAAGGAAGCCTGGTTCTGCTTTTTCCATGTTCTGTTCCAGCTAGCTCTAAGGGCATTTGAATGATAACTGCCTTCTTTCTTCAAACACAATGTCTCCACTTGAGCTTACCTTGCTTGTAGGCATGACAGCCCCATCAGGGCTGGGCACCCGCAGTAGAACTCCTTCTAGGTGTGTTGGATGGCCAGCTAGATCACTTTCACTTCACTGAGCTGTGAAATTGACACCAAATTGTGCCATTAGCTTATTTCTGAAGGGTATGTTGTGCTGGGTGTTCCCTTCTTGGTTTCACGGTACATGAAAAAAGATGACAAAATAAAAATGTCCCATAAACGAATATGAGCAAAAAAATTTAGATGTAATTTGTCATGAATTAAAAACATTGAATAATGTATCAAGAGCCCTGGAAGTAGAGAGGTGCTGAGAATTCAGAGCAGGCGGCTTCATGCTTGTGAAAGGGAAAACAGAGAGTTGGTGGAGGCCATTCAAGATCTCATTTCCTTTCTTTTTAAAAAATAAATAATTTTATTTATTTGAGAGACAGAAAGCAGCACAGAGAGAGAGAGAGAGAGAGAGAGAGAGAGAGAGAGGGAGAGAATGGGCTTGCCAGGGCTTCTAGCCACTGCAAACACATTCCAGACACATTAACTACCTTGTGCATCTGGCTTACGTGGGTACTGGGGATTTGAACCTGGGTCCTTGGGCTTTGCAGGCAGCACCTTAACCACTAAGCCATCTCTCCAGCCCCCCATTTGTTTTCTTCTTCTTCTTCTTCTTTTTTTTTTTTTTTTTTTTTTTTTTTTGGTTTTGCGAGGTAGGGTCTCACTCTGGTCCAGGCTGACCTGGAATTAACTATGTAGTCTCAGGGTGGCCTCGAACTCTCTGCGATCCTCCTACCTCTGCCTCCCGAGTGCTGGGATTAAAGGAGTGCGCCACCACGCCCGGCCCATTTGCTTTCTTTATACCCTGCTGGGAAGAAGACAAGTTTCAGGCTGGGGAGATAGTTCCATGGTAAAGTACTTGCTGTGCAAGCTTGACAACCCAAGTTTGGATCCCCAGAATCCACGAAAGCCAGACACACAGCACAAGCATCCATAACCCCAGCACACCTACAGCGACAAGGAAGGTGGAGTCAAGAGCATCCCAGAGCTTGTGGGCCAGCGAGCCCGGCAAACCTAGTATCAGACAAGGGAGACTTTGCCTCAAACACAAAGTGGAAGGGCAAGGACCAACACCTGCGGTTGTCCTCTGACCATCAAAGGTGTCCTGTGATATGCATACAAATGCACATTCTCTCTCTCAAAAAGAGGTCTTCAGTCTTGAAGTTAGTTGAAGTCATTCAAGTGAACAACCTGTGTTGTCTATTGAGTGGTTTTTGTCTCTGCAATTAAATCACACTTTATTTCTTTCAGATTAGAAAATGTGCATAAATTATTCCTCGGTCAATTCTTAACCCATATTTGAGAAGAGATGGCTGAAAGAGACGTCTGTGATTAGAGTGAACATGAGCCTTGCCTCCTGTAAGAGTCCCACATGTGAAGCCCATGCTGGCTCCAGCCCCTCTCCTTTGTCCCACTTGGCTCCATCTGTCCCTTTCCCCAGGTTCTGCTCACATCCCCCTAGCCCCTCCCACCTGACCTTCCTGCTGAATTCCCCTGGGCTTATCACTGCTTTTTGCTGTTTTCTTGATTCTCAGCACGGGTAGTATTCTCATTTCTGAACTCCAAGTGTATCTAACCATCAGTAGACCTTAGCTTCTGTGAAATAAGTATGTATAACGGTTAGCTGCGTCTTTTCCTCACCTTTAAAATGTAAGCCCCTTAAGGGTGTAGCCTTCTCTTTCTGTTCCAAGTCTTGTGTCTCTAGTGACTACCACATGATAGATGCTTGGTGAGGGTTTGTGAATGGATGGAATGAACTCTCCAGGAGTTGCGGGGAGAACTCTCCTGCATCCACTCCTCTGTCCTCGAAACTCCCTCAAACCCAGCTCCTGTTACCTTCATCCATTCTGCTGTCTTTTCTGTGCTCCAGAGTGCTTCTAGCATCCCTGGCCCTGCCCTGCCCTGCATAGGTGTGAATTCACAAAAGCAGTGAGCAGAGTTTACAGGATACTCCACATTTCTTCCAACTCAAACCTTCAGTTTCCTGGTCTCCCTCCTTACTCAGATGGGGGTCTTGTGGATTTTCCACTGTGAAGGAACTAGTTTTTCCTTTGTAGTGTATAGATAATTCACGGGTAGGTAGTTGGAGACTAGACAGGAACACTTCCTGTTCATTCCTTGTGTGCATGCTAGTTGGTATTTTCCCAGAAGTCAACATTTTCTGCTTCACGCCATTGAGTCCTTTTTCCCAGTGTGGTTCCTGTGGACCCTTCCTTCCCTTATCCTCTGATTTTGCTAAGTGGGTTAAAAGATGACTTCCACTGCTATTTCATTTGTTGGCACTCAACATTTCCCAGACTCAGAGCCTTTCCTTCTCAGCGGGCTCCTGTGCCCTGGCATGCCTGCATCATTCTCTGAACACCTCCTTACCCCCGGCACAACTAAAGGCTCCAGGTTCATAGTCTGCTCTCCCTGCTCAGGCTTCTGAATTAGCCTTCTCTGGGGAGCCCCCGCTCCTCTTGGGGGGCTATGAACTATAGGTATGTTCACTGCTAGTGAGGTACCAGTGTTTTGGGTCCTCTCTAGAAAGGTAAGGTAGAGTGTATGTGCACATATGATGTGTGTGTACAGATATGTACAAACATGTTTGTGTGCACACGTTCACAAATTCAAATGCAGAGTAGTACATGGACATCTGTACTTGGCTGGGATGTGACTATGTTTAAAATCCGCGCCTGAAAACTCTGATCTCTACTCCTCCCATCGGACGCCACACCAGAGTTTGGGCCAGCCTTCCTCTTTGCCATATTTGCCAGTCTTCTCCAACAGTGAGACCGCTGTCTTTCTGTTGTTCTCTCAGTCCTTTAATACACATGGAGTGGTTGGAGAGGATCTAATATAGACCAGTGTAAAAGCAAACTTCCCGGCCCAGAGTCCAGAACTGGTCAGGGTTATTGTTTTGTTGTTCTAAGAGCATGTCATCAAAATACTGGCTTGGGATTTTCATGGCTGGACATGCAGCAGCCTCACTTGTTTCCACCTCCCAGCTGCCAGAGGTTGGGTGCTGCCATGAGGCCACAGTGCATCGAGGGCCGCCATGACAAGCAGTTGCATGTCTCTCTAGGTCAGGAGAGCCCAGGCTGAGAAGCAGTGAGAGGTGAAGAAGGCATGGGGGAGGGGAGTCCAAGGATGAGAAGGGGCTCCCTTACACGGCTACCTTGAGAGTCTCCTGGCTCTCGGGCAAGGGGAGGCCAAGATGCCGGGCAGCCTTGGTGTGCTCATGTCTACACCTGTGCTCAGGTTCCTCGGTCATTCCTGTGAACCCACTGGAGGTCCTGGAGGAGAAACCTGCATGCACAGGATAGCCCCTCGGGGCCAGAGCCCGGGGCGCCATGCTCTCGTGCTAGGCCACCCGAAGCATCAGAAGGTGTGGGCAGCTTGGAGGGTCAGTTCCTCCTGGCTGTCACAGGGCTCCACAGCGTCTGCCTTGGGGAAGGAGCTGCTCGGGGTCTTTTCCCGCTCCAGCTGCAGTAGGCTGCCGCCTCAGTGCCGTCGTCCCTCCTCACTGTGACGGCATTCCCGACAGGAGTGACTTAAGGGGGAAGGATTTACTTTGACTCACATTGTCTTTTATTTAACTTTTTATTGACAGTGTCCATAAATATAGACAATATTCCATGATCATAATTCCTTCCCTTTTGCCCTTCCTGACTGCCATCTCCACTTCTTTCCAGCTAGTCTTTCTTCTATTTAGATGTCATCTTTTTCTCCCTCCTATTATATAGGTCTCATGTAGGTAGTGTTGGCCACTGTGAGGTCGTGAATATCAAGACCACTTTGCATCTGGAAGACAGTATTGTAAGCACTCTTCCCGTTCCTTTGGCTATTTCATTCTTTCTACCACCTCTTCTGCAACTTGGAAGGTATGCCTGATATGTCCCACTTAGTGCTGAACTGTCCTTTCTTCTCAGCACTTTGGTAAGATTTGAGTCACCCCAGTGGTCACCACCATCAGAAAAGAGAAACTTCTCTAACCAAAAATGAGAGTAGCATTAATATATGGGCATAAACATAAGTATTTAGAGGGCAGTTTGGTGGGCATCACATACCAATTTACTGGCTCTCAGCTGAACAGGATTTCACGGTAGGGATCACTCCTGTGGGTCAGTTCACGACAGAGGAGCTGGTGGTGTGGCTTTTCAAGTGGCACCCACCGAGAAGCAGAGAGCCAGGCCAGAAGTGGGGCTTGGTCTAACCCTAGTCAGTTACCCCAGCCAGCTACGGTCTACATCCCAAAGGTTTCACAACCCCTCAAAATAGTGCCACTAACTAAGAACCAGGTGTTCAAACACATGGGCTGTGGTAGTTTGGATGGATGTCCCCCAAAAGAGTCAGTAGTTTATTAAAGCTTGTAACTTATTAGGTTTCCAGCTGCCTGGCTGGAGGAGGTGTCACTGCGGGCAGATCCTAGGTTCCAACCCTAAGGTGTGTTTGGAGACAGATCTGAATTGCAGCCTAAAGTATGCAGAGTGCCTGAGCTCTGCCTGGGGTTCCTGGAGTTGCTTACTTACAGTGCTGCTGGTGGTATTTCTCTCTGTGTGGACCTGTGAAAGGGGGCCGGCTTCTTCTGCCATTATGGAACTTCCCCTGGATCTGTACGCTTCAGTAATTCCATTCTTCCCATAACTGTATCTGCTCTGGAGGTTTACCCCAGCAACATAAAGCTGACTACAACATAGGCCTATGGGGACATTTCATGTTCAAGCCCCAACATGCCTTTCCTAGATTCTAGGTTATGTGTACCCTGGATCCATATGTCTGGTCAGTTCAAGGAAAATCACAGATCCATACTTTGTCTGTCTTTCTTTCTTGTACAATGGAGTGATCTTTCCATTATTTTCCAAGCTCACAGACCTTCTATGAACCTCTCTAGTTCTTAGTAGCCACACGTAGCTACTGGCTACTGGCTGCCATATTGATTGCAGAAAGCTCTGATGAGCAGCTGTGCAAAGCAGAGAGCAAACTGTAGAGGGAAGGAGAAGAAGCTTGCCTCAGTCATGCTGGGGTGCCTCCACCTCCGTAAGCAGCTGCCACACTGGCCAGCCTCCAGGAAGACATCTTCAGACAGTGGGCACACAGAGCAGGGCTGTGAGCCCCGAGGGGGAGCAGGCTGCTGGCTCTCCCCAGAGGTATTGTGCCTTACACTGTTGGCCTAGGGACTCTGGTAGAGTGCAGTGGCATCTTTGGATTAAGGAAGCATTAGGAAGACTTTGTGGGCCACAGACCAGAAGGGACAACAAAGAAAGACCCCAGAAATGTGCGTATGGATCCCTTGAGGCATGGAGCGAATGCTAAGTTGAAATCATATTAGGTGGGCCCTCAAGAATCCCAGCAAAGAATACTTCTGGGGTTGATGGAGAGATGGTTTAGAGGTTAAGGTGCTTGACTATGAAGCTTGAGGACTTATGTTCGACTCTCCAGGTCCCACAAAAGCCAGATGCACAAGGTGTTGCAAGTGTGCAAGGTTGCACATGCTCACAGGGTAGTGCACACGTCTGGAGTTTGATTACAGTGGCTGGAGACCCTGGCCTCCCGATGCTCTCTCTCTCTCATAAAAAAAGTTAAAAAGAAAATATTAAGCCAGGCGTGGTGGCACACCTTTATTCCCAGTACTCAGGAGGCAGATATAAGAGGATCACTGTGAGTTCGAGGCCATCCTAAGACTACATAGTGAGTTACAGGTCAGCCTGACCTAGAGGAAGACCCTAACTCAAAAACAAAAGCTATTATAAACATGATCAAGGCTTTAAAATATGTATGTATGTATGTATGTATGCATGCATGTATGGATGCATGTATGCATGCATGCATGTATGGATCTGACAGAGAAAATGGGCACACCAGAGCCTCTTGCTGCTGCAAACAAACTCCAGATACATGCACTACATTGTGCATCTGAATTAACATGGGCACTGAGGAATTGAACTGAAGCTGTCAGACTTTACAAACAAATGCTTTTAACCACTGTGCCATCTCCCCAACGCTGTTCAAGGATTTTAAAGAAAAACCATAACATAAGGAAGCAAACAATGGAAACCATAGGCAAGAACCAAATGACATTTCTAGATTTGAAAAATTGCAATTTCAGGAATGGGAAATTAATATATAGGCTTCATAATGGATTTGACAGAAAAGATAAAGGCCCGTCAAGAGGCAGCAGTGCGAACCATGCAATCGGAGCAGAGGGAGAAGAACAAGGGGAGAGACTAGAGTCCCAGCAGTCCGCTGGCCACTGCCAGGGGTTCTGACAGCTACTGAACTGGGTTCTCAGAACAGGGACAGACACACATTTGAAGAAATAATAATTAAGGGATGTCCTAATTATATATGAAAACAATAGGTCCAGAAATGTTAGTGAACTTCCCCTGTTAGTGGGTAAAGGTTTCCCCCTCAGTTCTAGTCTTCTCAAAGGAAAGAATTCATGAAATGCACAGTTGAGCAAAAGTTTATTTAGCAAAGCCCACACTGCAAAGAGAGAGAGAGAGAGATCACAGTGGGTTGACCTGAAAAGAGAGTAGCAGCCTGTGGCTTTTGTGTTGTGGATTTCCAACTCATTTCCTCCAGTCCCTCCCCTGCTTGTGGTATCATTGTTAAGTTCCCCGGTTGGGTACCACCTTTGTTTCATCCCACATTACTGTGCATGTTCCAGGTCAAGATGTCTCTTTTTTCTTTTTGTCTATACTTGTCAGGATACTTGCTGATGGGCATGTGTACTCACTGGCAAAGAGCCCTGGCACCTTAATTTCTGAAATGGGGGAGAATTTAACAGCAGCTTCCAGGATGTCATGTTACAAAGAAGCATTTTTGAAATTTAATTATTTTTGAGGCCAGTCCAACAAACTGGCCTTTTTTAATTTTGTGAGAGAATGAAAGTGAAAGTGGGAGAGAGAAAGAGAAATAAAGAATTGGCATGCCGGGACCTACAGCCACTGTAATCGAAGGCTTGAGCCACGTTGTGTATATGTGTGACCTTGCATGCTTGCATTACCTTGTGCATCTGGCTTATGTGGGGCCTGGAGAGTTGAATGTGGGTCCTTAGTCTTCACAAGCAAATAAACGCCTTAACCATTAAGCCATCTCTCCAGCCCACAAAGGGGCTTTAAGAAATATATTTATTTACTTTTTAGAGACAGAGACAGACAGTATAGGTGTACCAGAGCCTCTTGCCACTCCGAACAAACTCTAGATGTGTGCACCACTTTGTGCATCTGGCTTTATATGGGTGCTGGGGAATGAAACCCAGGCATCAGGCTTTGCAAGCAAACACCTTTAACTGCTGAGCCATCTCTCCAGCCCCACAAAGGGGCGTCATTTTAATCTTCAGGAAACATGACTTCCAGGATACAGCTATCGTTCCCTTGCTTACTGCACCTCTGACCCTACCCACCCAGTCACAGTCTACCTAAATGGGGAAGGATGGTGTACCCAACACTGCCCTCCCTTCTGCTCCGATCTGCTCCGCGTTCTCCTCTAACAGAGTAACTGTGCCCATGTGCACCATCATCAAACGATCTTCATCACTCGAGAAAGAGAATATCTGATGAGCCACCCGAGAGAAAAGACACCACCGACGAAGGAACAAAGGTAAGAAGGATGGCTGACGTCTCACAAGAAAACAGGATGGCAGCTTTGAAGTGTTAGAAACATCATCCTCGTGGATTCAATGTCTAGCAAGAATACACTTCAAAAATAAGATGAAATAAAGACATTTTCAAACAAACAAAGGCTAAGAAAAAGTGTCGCTTGCAGACTTGCACTCAAGAGGTGTTAAAGGAAGTTTCTCAGGTGGGAGGAAGAGGACACCAGAGAGAAACTTGTCTCTACACAAAGGAGCACAGGAGCCCCAAGTATCAATATGGGGTGAAGACACAGGACTTTGCCCTCGTTTTTTCCATTAAGATTTTACTTAAAAGATGTTTCACTGTGTAAAGCAGACATAATATATCACGGAACTCATAGGCTGACAAACATTGTGTTACAATAAATCTCAGAAGACAGAGGGGGAATTGAATGGACACCGTCGTGAGGGTCTGTGAGTGTACATGCGGCAGTGTAAGGTTTCTGCAGGGCAGACTGTAGTGGTTGTAGGTTAAAGAGCTATTCCGTCAGCCCATGCAGCCTTTCTTAGCTGGAGCCCGTGTCTCAAACAGAGCACAGAAGGTGATGTGTGGGGTTGTGTCAGCACTCCTAATGCCGCCATGTCCTCAGACAAGGCACAGCGCACAGAACAGGCACATAGGAGAGGGTTAGAGCAGTGTGCAGCAGGTGCCCTTGGGAATAAGGGTTTAATTCTCATTGAAGATGGCAACAAGAGAGAGTGACAGAGAGAAATTGAGAAACTGACTGACTAACAAGCCAATAGAAGAGATACAGCAAAGCCCCCACAAATGTTCACTCAATGCAGGAGAGGGCACAGTCAAGAGCAAGGACAGGCACCAAGAAGAGGGGGAGATGCAGATTTTTGCCAGCCATTACTGTAGGCAGACACTCGTTGAGGAAGAACTGCTTATAGCTTCTCATAAGGAAAGTGTGGTCAGGGGAGGGCCCAAGGTCCGCAGCTTCCTCAGCATGCCATGTGTGTCTGTCTGTCAGGGTTCCTTCATATTGAATGTACTGCCACCTAAGTGGTCTTCCGAGATCTTTAACCAGTGGCTTCTCTGAGGACAAGCAGAGAAGCTTTCTGGTCCCTAACCCTGACCTTGGGTGAGAATTGAAAGTACAAGGTTGTGATTTTTTTCCCTTCAAGTTTTCCAGTGTGCTTAGAATCAGCCAGCCATGCCCACTGTCCTGACACAATTTCCACTCACGTGTGTCACTGCAGTAGACTACAGGTAACGCCTTTATACCTATCACCATGTGCCACTGCTGCCAAAATCCCATTCACTGCTAAAGCCTTTCAGTCAATTCCAGGTTCCCACCTACTTCATTTGGTACCCAAGGACTCCACTCCTAACCAGTGGTTATATCAAACCCATGATGAACAGTGGAGCAGAGAGCTAATGCAAGAATCAGACCACATGCAACTGTGAGAGTAGCTTGCTGGGGGCACGAGCTTCTGGAAGGGGGCCAGCCGGAGTCACCACTCCTCCCTCAGAGGGAAAGCCAAACATGGTCAGCCTGGGACTCAGGATGGGAATTTGTGGAGTGGATTATGGGGAAGATGTTGTCTCCTTTGAACTACTACCAGGCATCTGGTGACAGACCTGGGCTGCCATGGTCTCCTAGACCAGCAGCCAGCAGAACGTGGAGTAGGGAGAAATGCGCCCTTAGTGGGCGCCTCTGTGTCTCAACGTCACATCAGACCATGAACATGAGCTTTACTCCTGCCTCCTAGAGAGTAGCTCATCTTTGCACAAGTTCATCTTTTGGCCTGTTCTAACTTGAACCCCTATCTGCCCCCCAGAAAAGAAGTATAGCTCCAGCTTAACCAAGTTAGCAGTCGAACAATCATATGGTATCAATACATTTTAAAATATATATATATTATTTATTTATTTGAGAGAAAGAGGCAGAGAGAGGGAGAGAATGGGGGCTCCAGGGCCTCCAGCCACTGCAAATGAACTCCAGATGCATGTGCCACCAGATGCATGTGCCACCTTGTGTATCTGGCTTATGTGGATCCTGGAGAATCAAACCGGGATCCTTTGGCTTTGCAGGCAAACACCTTATCTGCTAAGCCATCTCTCCAGCTCTCAGTTTTACATTTTTATCTGTGCCCCATCTGAGTTCATCCCCATGGAGAGTACAAAGTATGGACCTAATTTCATCTCTTCTGAAAGGCTCTCTCATTTTCCACCATTAACATTAATAGAACACCCACCCCTGCCGCAGTGCTGTGAGACGCCATCATTATCACTTGCAAAGTTCCTTAGGAACTTGTGTCTCTTCTGAACCTTGTGTTCATGTGATTATAATGTCTGCTCAGGTGCTTGTGCCATATGCTCAGCTTCTTCTTTGTAGAACGTCTCATCATGACAGAGCCAGTCTTGAAAGTCAGCCTCTCTTCCCTGCCCTCTCTTTCTTGCCTCCCTTCCCTGCCCTTTTCTTCCCTCCTTCCCTCCCTCCCTCTCTCTTCCTTTCTTCCATCTTTCTATTTTGGGATAGTGTCTCACTGTGTAATCCAGGCTGGCCTCAAACTCATGGTTTCCTTGCCTCACACTCCTCAGTGCTAGGATTATAGAATGCTACCACACCAGGCTAAGAAGCCTGTAATGAGATTCCACCTTTGTCTAATGTGAGCTAGGACCTCCTTACAGCAGCGTTTCACCTTGAACACACGAATTAACAGCGGCAAGAAGACGTTTAAGATTGAGAAGCCAATTAGCTCTGCCCTTGACTCCTGTGGAGCTGCCGTGGGGGTGAAGGTGACTGTTCCCTTCCTATGTGCAGCCGAGCCAGGGCACCAGACCAGGAGTCAGTGCAGTGCAAATGTGATTTCCTTCCCTGACCTCTTGATCTTGTCTATTTTAGAGTGAAAAGAAAGAATTTTATGAGAATAACAAGAAAAGCTGTCAAGTCCAGCCTAAGAAGAAGTGATGCAAAGGCGGGTGGTGACTTCTTACCCCTGGAGCCATCTGTGCTCTGGAGAGTGGGTTTGCCCGTGGGCATTGACTCCCAGGTGCCCTCGTCTGCTATGGCATGACGAACCCTCACCATTCTATATACCAGAAAAGTCCAAGATGGGAAGCGCCTGTGGTCCAGAAGCATCTTCCCTGGAGATAATGTGAGGTCACAGCTCAGGTCGGAGGTACTCATTGGCTCACCCTGTCAGTGAGTATATTTCAGGAGCTTATTATGTGTAAGTTCATGGTCCCACTGGGAAAATTCAGCATTGAAGCTCCAGTTTAGATGTAAATTCTATTTTTCCAGGTGCTTCCTTAGTGTTTCTTGGGGAGTCCTGGGATTTTGTTCATTATTTTGGATAAAACACATCCTTAGAGCTCAGCTTCTCCCTAACTGCACTGTGTATAAATCCATGATGAGGCCAGAACTGTGGAAGGTGGAGCTGGATCCTGGCATGTTCCTTCCCCAGCCACCTTAGTGACTTCTCCCTTGTGGTTTAGCCAGTGGCACACTGGGCTGCCCAGTGCACGTGAGTCATAGTCCTTTGCTCTCCTCTTGTAGCCAGTGCAGCACGGGGCTTTGCATAGTGCTTGGTGGTCCCGGTGAATGGTCAAGTGCGATTGATGCTCGGGGTATATGTGTTCAGCCCCCGGGATTTTAAACTCATCTGTTGATCTTACTCTTCACTCTCTCCCTAGTTGTGTGATGAGCAGACATTCACATGTTAAACAGTGTAATAGTATTGTAGAAGAGTGCATAAATACTGAACTTATGAAAATGTATACATTTTGAGAGGTGTGAAAGGTAATGAAAATAATTAAAACATAAGCAAAATTGAGTGTTAATATATGGATCCATTTAAAAGCAGTAACGTGGGAGAAAAATCATTTAAATTTCTGATGTAAGTCAATTAGAAGGATTTATTCATTCTACTGGTGTATTTGATTTTATTCAAAATTACTTAAAAAAGAATTCCAATGCTCAAATTATATGTGAAATTAATAATTATAAAGCAAAACAGGGAATACAGAATTCAAAGTTGAATTTTAAAAAATTTAAAAAGCGTAACTAGTACTCATCAAAAGAAGTTCAAATAAAAACACACAGAGATCTGCAGGAAACAGTAACCAGGTTATTTCTTTTATTTCCCTACTTTTCTGTGTTGAACCCTGGCCCTGTCCCCCAGCTTACTGTTCAGATACTTTGAGTGTTGGTTTCTTCATATGTAAATCAAAATTATTCTTGGGGGCTGGAGAGATAGCTTAGCAGTCAAGGCACTCACCAGCAAAGCCTGACCACCTCAGTTCAGTCCCTAGGACCCATGTAAAACTGGATGCACATGCATCTGGAGTGCATTTACAGTAGCTAAAGGCCCTGGCGTGCCCATTCTCTTTCTCTCTCTCTCTCTCTTTCTCCTTGCAAATAAATAAAAATATTTTAAATTATGCTTGGATTTTTTTGGTTTCAAGAAACATAAATGTTTAGAAAACCTACCACTTTTGCCACACCCACGGGCCACTTCCTTGTCTCTCTTTCTACATATCCTTTCAGCTTTAGATTCCCTCCAAACTGCTGCCCCTCCTTGCCTCCTTCCCTCCCTCCCTTCCTCTCTCCTTCCATTCCTTCTTTCCTCCCTCCCTTCCTTTCTTCTTTCCTTCCTTCCTCCCTTCCTTCCCTCCCTTACTATCTTCTTCCCTCCCTCCCTCTTCCACCCTACCCATCCCTTCCTATTTATTAGTTTAAATTCCTGAAAATGGATTAATCTAATTGGTTGAAACCTTTTCTTCCTTCCAGGCCCAAAGTAGGAAATCATTTAGTAGATGATCTGTCAAACATCCAGCCTGGTTCAGCTATGCGACTCACATGGTTAGCTGGGTGGGATGAGGAAGCTGCTTGAGCGTGGTGGCGCATGCCTTTGGTCGCAGCACTCAGGAGGCTGAGGTAGGAGGGTCGCTGTGAGTTCCAGGTCAGCCTGGGCTAGAGTGGAGACCCTACCGCAAAATAAGATATATATTTTAAATTTTATAAAAGAAGCAGTGTCCCTTAAAAAGGGTGGTGGGCAGGTACTTTCAGTCACCGCCCTGTCTGACAGCTGTAAGAAAACAGAGCCTGGTTGGTTGGGGGTCAATACTTCAAGAAAATGGTCCCTGGTTCCGGTTCTCCTCTGGGTACTTTTCTTCCTCAGACATTCTAATGTATTATTGCTCCCGCATACTTAAGTCTCGAGTAAGGATTTAACCTTTCCGTCAAGTCATAAAGAAAGCTTCACCCTAGCTTTCCATTCCTGAGCCTTGTTCCTCATCAATAAATCAAACCAATTTCACATTCTTTCTTTGCTATGGCTGAAGCTGGAGTAAACGTATGCTAGCAGCACAAGTGACCTGATGTTTAACTTCAGTTCTTCTGAACAAATAAATGTCTTCCTTGCAGACATGTATTTCCGTGAATGTTCCTAATAGTCATGCTTGGTGTAGTAGGGCTGAGATCCTGATGGCTCTTGAACACCATGTGTAAGCTGCTAACATTCCACAGCTCCCTTAAGACTTGTAAACCCAGCCCAGCCCAGCTCCTGCGCAGCTGTGGTCTGCAGCCGCCAGCCCAGCCGCTCCTGCACAGGGTTTATCTCGTGATTCTTCTAGGAGGAGTTACAAGAGTTATAGATGCGAGCTGTGCGTCTTGACCTCGGCAGGGATTTGGACTTAAATCGTAGAAATAGGACTCCAGACTCATTTCCTGCCTTGTGTTTCAAAACAAACAAGAACACCACAGAACAGGCTAAGATGTCCTGACATTCTCTTTGAGTTCCCCTACTTTACATTTTTGGGGTGCAGGGCAGGGTCTTGCTCTAGCCCAGGCTGGCCTGGAGCTCGCTCTGTAGCGCAGGCTGCCTTCAAACTCACAGCGATGCTCCTCCTGCAGCCTCCCTCCTGAGGGTTGGGCATTTAACATTTTATATTACCATTTGCCTAAATAATCCATCTCTCCCAGGGGTATAGTTATTATCTATGGTGTGAAGAGATTGTTGAAAGAAGAGGCAAAGTTGTTGACATAGAGCATATTTAGACATGTACACATAGAATGCTTGCTGCCAGGCATATCAGCAAGATTCTCAGTGCATTTTCACCAGTGTAAGGTTCCCATGTAGGTACAGACACCTCTCTTAATTAAACTGGTTTTTTGGGGGGGGTGGTCAAAAACTCACACACAGAATTGAGTGATAGCTTAGACATCATGTGAGGTCATTTCTCTTAGCTGAGGAGTCAATGAGAGTGCCAGAGTTTAGGGTTTCAGGAAGCTTTTCCTACCGTACAGAACTGTGCCAAAGTTCCCTGTGGCTTAACCTGCAGACTCTTCCCATCCGGCACAACAGAGGTGTGTCCTACTTCTACTTACTCCTCCAGGCTCTCTCTGTATTCCACATTAGTGTAATATGGGAATGGCCCCTGAATGGGTCCGCCCTGTCATGTCAAGGTGAGGCCGTGAAGACTCTCCCGTGCTGTACAGGTGTCACTCAAGAAGAAAGTGGCCACGTAAGCCAGATGCACATGATGGTACAGGTGTCTGGAGTTCATATGCAGGGGCTGGAGACCGCGGTGTGCCCATTCTCTCTCTTTCTCTCTCTCTCTTTCTCTGTGCCTCTTTCTCTCAAATAAATAAATAAAAATAAAACACCAATTTTTTTAAAAAAAGAATAAAGGGATTTTTCAGGCTGGTAGGGTTGGTAGTTTAGTAGTGCAGTACTTATTTAGGATGTGCATGGTCCTGGGTTTGATCTTTAGCACAGCCACAAAAAATAATATAATATTATTAATAATAAAAGAGTAAGATAAATGAAAGGGGTACTTTCATGGTGGGAAGTGGGGAGCCTCAGCCCTTTCCTGCTTGTTTGTAGGTGTGGCCTATGCTGCAATGGCCTGTGAAGGGTTTGTCAGAAGTCTTGTCTGGACCTCTTGAGTTGGGTAGAAAGTTCCTGCAGGATCAGTAGGCCTCTGGCAGAGCTCTAGGCCTGTCCTCCCCTCTGCTGGAAGGCGCCTTCCTGTGCCAGCGTATGTGCTCACAGTCTTGTCTCTCTTGGGCATCACACCGCTAGCTGAGCTGGCGTGACTGTGACTACTGCTGGTGGAAAGGATCTGGATCTTTGTCGGGTACCTTCACAGCAGTGGTGATCCAGTGGGAATCTGCTGTGGCAGATGCTGAAAATAGCCACTGGGGGCACAGGGGAGGTCTTCCTCCCTCCCTCCTTCCCTTCTTCCCTTCTTCCCTCCCTCCCTCCCTCCCTCCCTCCCTCCCTCCCTCCTCCTTCCTTCCTTCCCACAGCCTGTCAGCTGGTGACCAGCCTGGAGAACATGTGCAACTGTTAACATATTCTGGAGTCCAGACGATGTGGGTGGGTAACCTGTTTATTACTACATCATGAGGCAGTCATTAGAAATAAAAAAAAAATGCCCCTGTTTAGATTTTTTTTTAACTTTTAAGTTTTCCAACATGTTTTAAAGAAGCATATTTCTCAAAAGTCATTTCATTAAAAAGTGTCCTCATTTTTCTAGTAGGAGATATTTCTGTGAAGTTATGTTGTGTCTAACTCAGAGGGCTGAGAGGAGGCCCGGGGTTGCCCTCAAGCCTGGGTGACCATTCCCAACTCCTGATTGATATGCGTGTGGGTTGAAGGGCTGGCCAGCAAGCAGGCTGTCAAGAACACAGGCCTGTAACATTGAGGACCCCCTCCCTTGGTTTCAGCTGTACAATCTCACATGTATGGTTAGGAGACTAAGAAAATGGGAAGAAAATGGGAACTGGACCTACAGTTTTCAAACAAGCCTGTAGGTCATCTGTTCACATGCGCTGGAAGAAGGCTGTAGGGTTGAATTGGATAGCTTGGTGTCAGTCTTTTCTGGGAACATCTGGCAGTAGTTTATGTTGATAACTGTTAGGGTCAGTTGTCATCTTGGCCCACATGTTGTCCTTTCTTTAGCTGGTGTCAGTTTTGGGTTGGCATTGTAAAAGCCAAGTGACCAGGGAGTGGTGGCACATACATTTAATCCCAGCTCTTGGGAGGCAGAGGGAGGAGGATCGCTGTGAGTTCAAGGCCAGCCTGGCACTACCGAGTGAGTTCCAGTGAGACCCTGTCTTGAACAAAACTTTTCTAGAAAGTCAAGTGATGGACTTACCATTTATGTTAAAGGCAGCCAGTAGACTCCCCAGAGCTACAAGGTTGGCTTATCTTTTCCCTTAAAACTGACTTTATTGTCTTATCAGAGGGTATAGTTTTTTATTTTAAACAATCTGGAAAGTATCTATATTCCATTTACTAATTTAAAGAAAAAAATTAAAAATAATTCCTACCAATACAAGAAGTCCTCCCTGTCTTAGAGTGACCTCCTTAGATGTTTATCTTTCAAATTTTATTTTTTCATATGTGGTAAACCATATAGGACAAAATTTCACATTTTAACTCCTGTTGTCATGCACTTGAGTGCCACTAGGTTTATACATTGATATGTGACTGCCCCCCCCCATGCATTCCAGAGCTGCTTCATCGTCTCAGTTTAACCTGTGCCCATGGAACAGGCACTCCTCATCCATCCCAGATTCCTGGAAATGACCATTCTGCTTCCTGTTCCTATGACTTTAAGTTTGCTAGATTTCATGTGTGAGGAATATCCCACATTTGTGCTCTTATGTCTCTTTCTTCATGTGACATACTGTCTGTGATGTTTCTGTGCAGTAGCGTGGGCCATCGTGTCCACTGCGTGTGCACTAGTGTGAGCCATCGTATCCACTGCATGTGCACTAGCATGGGCCGTTGTTCCTCTGCATGTGCTCAAGCATGGGCCCTCATGTCCACTGTGTGTACAGTAGCATGGGCCTGGGCCATCGTGTCCACTGTGTGTACACTAGCATGGGCTGTCATGTCCACTGCGTGTGCACTAGCGTGGGCTGTCGTGTCCACTGCGTGTGCAGTTCATCCTGGATGAATTCTTGGGTTGCTTCTACCTTGAGGTCACTGGCTCATCTGGTTATGGACATGGGTGGGCAAGTCCTTACTTCTTTTTCAGATCCTGATTTCAGTTCTTTGGGGCACGTATAGTGAGTGGGACTGATGGTCACATGGTCATTCTGTGCTTACTTCTTTGGGGAGTTATTATATTGGTTCCCGTTGTCACTGTCATGCTACATTCCCATTAGCAGTGAACAGGGGTTCCAAGTTTCTCCATAGTGTTGTTAACAACACTTAGTGGGGTTTTTTTTCTGTCTTACATTTTTTTTATACAATGGTTATACTCTTACACTCCCTCCCCTGCCACAATTCTGCTGGGAGTCTTCTTTGGCATTCATTGTGGGAACCAAGAGGTCCCAGTCAGGCTCTGCCAGGGTGGGGAAACCCAGTGCCTCAGGCTATTCCCACCCACCCTGATGCTCTTACAATCTTCCTGCCTCCTCTTTCGTGATGCCCCTGAGCCTTGGTGGGCAAGATAGAGATCTGATTTAGTGTTGCTTTCTCTGTACACTCTGGATCTCTGTTGGGTGAGGTTGGAATGACCACAGTGTCTGTTGCAGTTTCCCTGGGCCTAGTTTTCAGGCTAGCCATGAGGGCAGTATTTGTGATTTGTGTCAAGATGAGGTGGAGGTGACCTGTCTCATTCTAGACAACTGGATCTCTCTTCAAACAAACAAACAAACAAACAAAAAACACTTTTTTTTATTTAACTGCAAGCAGAGAGGGACAGAGAAAAGAGAGACAGACAGAGAGAATGGGCACACTAGGGCCTCCAGACTTTGGAAATGAATTCCAGACTCATGTACCACCTTGTGCATCTGGCTTTACATGGGTACTGGAGAACCGAACCCAGGTTGTTAGGCTTCACAGGCAAGTACCTTAACCACTGAGCCATCTCTCTAGCCCAACTCTCTCTTTTTGATGTATTCACAGATCCTGGTTCTCCCCAGCATTCTCATCCATCCCACACACATTCTGGGGCTTGCCCCACACACACATGCCACTGGGGAACCATTTTCCTTTTAAATATATAACATCATCCCAATTGGTATAAAGTAGGACCTCATTATGGTTTTAATTTGCAGTTCTCTAGTATCATTTCATGTGCGTGTCAGTCATTTGTGAATTTTTTTGGGGAATGTCTTCAAGTTAATGCACATTGTTAAATTGTTTGTTAGTGTTGAGACAGGTGTTACTTCTCCCATCCTGTGACAAGAGTAACTTAAGGAAGGGAGGGTTCATTTTGGCTCCCAGTCCATCATGGTAGGAGGTCGTGGAGGTAGGAGCATGAGGTGAGCAACTGGTGACGTTGCATTCTCAGAGAGAGAAGACTGCTGGGGCTCAGCTCACTTTCTGATCGCTTGGCCCATGGGATTGTGCCACTCACACTCAAAACAGGTCTGTCTTCCCTCTTTAGTTAAACCTTTCTGGAAATGCTCTCACAGACTTGCAAACCCAGAAGTGTGTTTCTAGTCAAGTTGACAATAAAGAGTCATTATCACATATTCTAAGGCTGGAGAGGTGGTTTAGCGGTTAAGGTGCTTGCCTGTGATGCCTAAGGACCCAGGTTTGATTCCAAGTACCCACATATGCCAGATGCACAAAGTGTTGCATGCATCTGGAGTTTGTTTGCAGTGGCTAGAGGCCCTTGCATGCCCATTCTCTCTCTCTAATATCTATCTATCTATCATCTATATCTATCATTTATATTTATCTATCCATCTATCTTAGATGTGGGCTGGGTGGGGAAGTTCATTCCTATAATCCCAACACTCAGGAGGCAGAGCCAGGAGACCCACCCAAGTTTGAGGCCAGTCTGTACTACAGTATGAGAGAGACTCTGTCTCAAAAAAATTGTGTGTGTGTGTGTGTGTGTGTGTGTGTGTGTGTCAATAAATAAATGTCAGTCCGTAAATTGGGTATATAGTGTAAATGCCTTGTCTCATTCTGAATTGAGACAGAATTGTCTTTTCACACTCTTGAAAATAACCTTTAATTCATAAAAATATTTTAATTTTCATAAAGTTCAGTTTATTCCTAGTTTTATTGCTGTGATTTTGATGTCATTTAAGAAACCACTGCCCAAATCCAAGATCATGAAGTTCTTTCCTTATGTTTTATTCAAGGAATTTTATAGTTTTAACTTTCATGTTTAGGCCTTTGATACATACATTCTTTGTGTGGGATAGGTAGAGATCCAGTTTCATTCTATCACATGTGGTTGTTGAGTTTTTCAGCACCACTTATTGAAAAGACTTTCCTTTTTCCATGGCATGGTCCCAGCGCTCCGACTTGCCCGTGTGGGGGAGGGTTGTTTCTGTCCCATGATCCCTGTCTTTCTAGTGAGTCTTGGACCTAGAATGTGCCCCTTCTTGAGCTTCAGCCTTCTCTTGACAGGTAGTTCTTGGGTCTGGAGGGTCCTTTTGGATTGGATATGAATTGTATGGTGGGTTTTTCTGTTTCTGCCAAAATCACTGTTGAGATTCTGATAAAGATTTTACTGGATCTGTGGATTGCCATGGGCAGCATTGTGATCAACACGCCTGTCTCTCCATGTGTGTCTTTAATGCTCTCAGCAGAATTTCCTAGTACTCAGTCCATGAGTTTTTTGTGTCTTTAGTTATACAATTTTAGTTTATACAATTTTATTACTTTAGAAATTATTTTCATTTATTCTTACAATGCAATTAATTTAAAATTTATTCTGCTTTTACATTTTGTTATTAATATATGGGACAATGACTGGCTTGTGAGCATATGTATATTGGAAAAACTGTTCAATAAATCCTAAAGCTGATACATTGAGAAAAATCAGTAAAATTTATATGCTGCCCAGACTAATCAGGGGAAAACAAAATTAGACAAGACACAAATTATCAACTTCAGGAATGAAACACTGAATTTCACTATAAGTATTAAAAAGATAATAAAGGTCTAGGTGTGGTGGCGCATGCCTTTAATCCCAGCACTTGGGAGGCAGAGGTAGGAGGATCACTGTGAGTTCAAGGCCACTCTGAGACTACAGTTAATTTCAGGTCAGCCTGGACCAGAGTGAGACCCTACCTCAGAAAAAACAACAACAACAAAAAGATAATAAATGAATGCCAGCCCATCAATTGTCAATAAATCTGACAATTTAGATGAAAAAGATTCTGTAAAAAAAAACTACCAATGCTCACTCAAGAATAAACAGATGAGGGGTTAGAGAGATGGCTTAGCAGTTAAGGTGATTGCCTGTGAGGCCTAAGAACTCAGGTTCAAATCTTCAGGTCCCACGTAAGCTAGATGCACAGTGACGCCAGTGCACAAGGTTGTACATGTACACAAGGGGGTGCATCTGGAGTTCAATTATGGTGGCTGGAGGTCCTGGTGAGCCAATTCTCTCTCATGCACACGTGCATAACAAAATAAACAAATAAAGAGATGACAAGAATAGTTTTGTATTAATAAAAAATAGAATTTATAAATTGGACATCACCAATGTAAGAACTGCTGATCCTTGACAGTACTGTTGAGACCACAAAAAGAAAATATTGTGATTTAAAAGTCAGCAGAAGAGCTAACAAGTGAGATGAATGACCAAGCAGCCTGAAAAGGCGACCAACATCATAGCTTTTAGTTTTTTAGTTTGAAGTCACAACTGTACCTGTTGGAGTGACTCATTTAGCAAGAGTAACCGCACTAGGCTGTGCTAAGTAAGGTTGTGGAGGAACCCAGACTGCCAGGCTCTGCTGCTGAGAGTGAAACTGTACCACCGCCATGGGCAACAGTATGGCAGCTTCCTGAAAAGTCTAACATACTTCCTGTAGGACCAACTGTTTCACTCCTACATATATGTCCACACAAAAACTTCCATGAACTCATAGCTGCTTTATCTTGAACCAGTGGGAATGTCCATCTACTCTGAGTGTGTAGACAAAGTGTGGCTTATCCAAACACTGGAACGCTTCTCACCCATAAAAAGGAACAGGCCCTCCACGCATGTGACGGCATGGACGAGTCTAAGAATCATGTCGCATTACATGGTCCTGCTAATGTTAGAGCTGGATAAGCTCACGCTACCCCTTAGGCACAGAAAGCCAGTTGGTATTTGCTTGAGGGAAGGCCAGAGGGAGGGAGTACAGTGGGCCATGAGGAAACCTGGTGTGGTGGGAGACATATGGTTGAGAACAATTATTTTGAGCCTATTTTGGTCAGAAATTGGAGGTTTTCTTGGGATTGGGGGGTTATCCTCCAGGGATGGAACCAGGGTTTCATGCGTACTAGGCAAGCACTGATCCACTGAGACACTCCCCAGCACAGGAACCAGTAGTTTTGAGTGAAGAAAACTCTTTAAAGTAGTTTAAGCAAAAAAAGAGAATAGAGCTCGGTGTGGTGATGCATGCCTTTAATCCCAGCATTTGGGAGGCAGAGGTAGGAGAACCGCCATGAGTTCAAGGCCACCCTGAGACTACATAGTGAATTACAGGTTAGCCTGGACTAGAGCAAGACTCTGCCTCGAAAAACCAAAAAAAAAAAAAAAAAAAAAAAAACAGAGAGAGAATATAGGGCTGGAGAGAGGGCTTAGAGGTTAAGGTGTTTTCCTGCAAAGCCAAAGGACCCAGGTTCAATTCCCTAGGGCCCACGTTAGCCAGATGCACAACAGGGTGCACACGTCTGGACTTCATTTGCAGTGGCTGGAGGCCCTGGTGTGCCCATTCTCTCTCTCTCACACACACACTCTCTCTCTCTTTCCCTCTTTCTCTGCCAAATAAATAAATACATATTTAAAAAAAAAAAAGAGAGAGAGCGTGTAATTACAGGACATAGAGGTTGGTACCATGCGTTCTTGGGGCAAGGGATTTCATCTGATGGCTTAGGAGGGACCTGGGGACAAGGTGAGGTCATTTTCTCATGTTTGCCTCCCTTCAGGCATTTGTCATCCTCCCTAGTTTACATAGCTCTAGAACTTCTGTGTCTCTGTGTGTGGGCCAGTCATGCTGGTCCCAGCCCTGAACCAGCTTATTTTAAAATGTGCATTTGAAAACACTGTGAACTTTTTGTTGTAAGAGAAACTGAAGCCCTGGCATCCTGATGACAAATTCTCAAGGGTCTATCCCAGCTGGGTTTTGGGCTCACCCGAGGCATAATGAGGAATGGCTGGAAGAGTGGAGGAGTCCCACAGCCCACACGCTTGGGAACAGACTCCCAAGAGGACTGCGTCAGACAGGCACAGTGATTACTCCGTGTGCAGTGGGACCTTGGTGCTCCACAGACCAGTGAGCTTGGCTTCCCTATGGAGCCCATGAGTGCCATGGTACCACAGGCTTACCACGGCCATGTGCACATGCTCACAAGACACTTCAAGAAGCAACACCATGGCGCCAGGCTCTCTGCCTGTGCCCACAGGGCACAGGGTCCTTCTTCGCTGTGGGCTTTTCTGTCCACTGTGCAACTGTTAGCATCACTGACTTCTCCCCACTGACTACGGGTGGCAGCCCCCTGCAAGTGAGACAACAAACATGACTCTTCTAGGCATTGCCACATGTTTATGGGGAGAGATCACCCCAGGTGAAAACCACTGGTATAGCATATTAGAAGAAATCATATCTAGACTGTTCTACAAGCTATCAATACCTGTAGAAATATTAGGCAATGATAGAATTGGCAAAGGCCAATACCCTGTGAAGTGGCCAGTTTACTACCAGACTTCTGGTGCACTTTTTTATTTCATCATGTCGGGGTTTGTAACAGAAACTGTATTAATTTAGAAAGTCATTTCTTTTCGTGTTCCATCTTGGGATTTGGAGGAAGATTTTTATTCATGTAGGTATCCCATGCACATTAAATCACAGACTTAGCCAGGTGTGTAACTGTGTTTGTGTCATTGAACACGAAGGCCTTTTCAAGGGACTCTCCGGAATCCCAGTGCCTTGGCCAACTGCGGGGTATGAAGACAGATCAACCCAGAGCTCACGCTGAGTGCTGGTGTGCAGGTTCTTGAAGCGCGTGGGGGAGATTCTAATCGCTGTGCTATTGTAGCGGCTTTCTGTGAACTTAACAGTGAACGGTGGAAGTAAATATCCTCTCGATTTCAGTTTCTTTTTTCTTTTGAAAAGAAGGCCAAGTGTATGGTACAAGAGGCTTTTGTCGGCTTCACCTAATGCAGCTTAAGAGTTCCTTTGCTTTTTCATATCCATCATTTCTCACTCAGGCGGCTGTGCGAAATCCCTTCTTGGAGAAAGGAACCTAGTGTAGCCACAGCACTGGGCAGGCTCATGGAAATATGTATCCAACGGGAAGACAAGCAGAAGATAGGCAGACAAGCCAGGAAGCTCTGCACGGGGCTCTCCCTGTGGGGTGCACCTGCTGTGTTCAGTGTCGTGTTGAGAGCATCTTGACAGAAGGGCCTTCCGGGCCTGGACATGTTTTCTCCACAAGTCTGACTGGAAGGACATATTAAGCAAATGAATTCTTTTTTCTTTTTGTCAGCATATCTAATGCTTGTCCCTCATTACAAATGGAGTTCTTGCATCATCTCGGGCCAAAGGGCCATTTTAAAACATGGATGTATGCATATTTTAAAATACAATGAAATATGTATGCATAAATTGTTCCCATTCCAACGTTTAATATCCATATAAAGGGGCTGAGCAGTGCTCATGCAGATCAGCTGAGACCTTGTTTCTCACTTGTCCTTCTCGGCGTCATCGTGGGCACTAACAGATTTGAGGGAGTCCTTTGAACTTGAAGTCTTTCACCATAGACGAGAGTTGGCACATACTGTCGTGCACGTCTGAGGATGAAGATGATGAATAGCCCTTCCTTCTCGAGCCTGGTAGAAGTGGACAGCTCCTGACCATTTCCTAGTGCTGAACGCAGGAGCCAACCTCAGAAGTAGTAACTGCTGGGTCTGCAGCCGGGCTGTGTGCCTGTGCATTAGGTTTGGTCATTAAAGTCTCGCATGCAAAAGGCAGAAGGAAGCCATTCTCCTGTGCAGGACACATTGTGAGGAGGAAATACTTTTGCTGTGGCTTTAAGCTAAAGAGTCCGTGCCAAGACATGTTCTCCTTGTCAGCCAGGGGAGAGGCACTGAGTCACCCCCAGGTCATGTAGATTTTCTGGGTTACTCACAGTGGCAGCCGTGAGCTGCACTTGGGATTTGCTCTTGTCCGGGAACATGTGGGCGCTGTGCTGTGCTCTACCTCTACCATCTGTGGGTCAGAGCTTGGGGTCAACAGGGGAAGCGGCTGGCTGGGCATGCAGATTTGCAGTTTGTCTATAAAAGATTTAGTGCTGTTTTTTCAGCCCTCTACGTCAAGCTTCAGCTGCATTAATGCTCATTAAAGAGCAGCAGCTATGTGAGCCGGGGTATACAGATTTCCCCTCCATGCCTCAAGAATTTGGGTGTACAGTTGGGGGGACAAGGGGTGGGGGTGAGGCGGGACTAACAAAATTAGCCTGTTAGATCAGGAGCAACAAAGCACTACTGATCTGCTTCCTGGTTTGCTGTTTCAACCCTTTGTACCCAGCAGATGCTAAACGGAAGCTACTCTTCCAGGTGTGAAGGGTTCAAAGCCACATGGGTAGATGAAGCTCTTTCTGTCGCACACCTGGGGTCTATTAGGTGACAACACACACAGACTAGACATAACAGGATGACAAGTGTGGCAGTAGAGCCCGGGCCGTGGACACCTTTCACAGAAAAGGTAGCATTTGAACCCGGTCCTCAGAAGTCAGCAGGGATTCCTCACCCACAGAGGAGCAGGGGAGTCCAGGGAGCACGGATGGAGAACCAGTGGCAGAGGCACGCACACCCATGCGGTGCCGGGACTTACAATGGTTGGCCTGGTGGGAGACAGGATGAGAGGGGCAGGCTGCGGCTGCGTTCTGGGGAACTCAGGCTGCGCTATGGATGGAGGTTTCCTCAGTGCTCATAACTGCTCCAGCCACGTCTAGTCTTTCCTTGCTCAGTAGCTCCCCATGCCACAATCTTCACATCCAGCTTCATCTTGCCAGTGTCTGACTAAGCCAAGAGTTAGACCAAAGGTGGCCCTGGGCTATTGGCTATAGAATCTGGAATTGGACTTGCTGCCCCAAACTGTGCTATGCCCAGACACCTCTGTCACCTGGTCTCAGTTCCCCGGGCCCTCATTCTGTCCTTACTCATGCAGTCTTAGTGACTGGGCTTTCTCTCAGTTTTCCAGTGACTCCTGCGGTCCACACTAGCGTTAAAGCCCATATCTCAGTGTCCCTTGCAAGTCTGCCTACTCTTGCCCTGCCTTCCTCCCAGATTCTTGCTGCTGCCTGGAGTTCCACTGCAGCCGATAGCTCTCCCATAAATAACCACATCATTGTCATTTGCTCATGGCCCGTGCCTGCTAGTGCTTACATCACAGCGAACCCAGCAGATCAATTTTCCTGCCTGGCAGTACATCAGAGGTAGGTTCAGATCGACAGAAGACAAATTCTCCTTGTACAGGGGTGCCATTAAACCTCGGCTTTTCTCAGTTTCCCCAGCTTCCCACTCACCATGGGGTCTGTGGCAGGCATGCTCCTAAGGAGAGCTCATGGCACGTGTCTCCTGGTGTTTCCACCTGTGTTAGACCACGGCACACTACTCAAGGCAGGCAGGACTCCTGGGAGGGCATGTCAGTGCAGACAGAACAGCTCATATCTGGTAGCCCACAAGCAGAGAGAACACATGCACCAACAGGCTTTCTGTTTTCCTAACACTGCTCCATGCAGAGACCCCAGTCTATGACATGAGCTCACACTCAGCTGATCTCCCCACTAGTCCATGCAGAGACCCCAGTCTATGACATGAGCTCACACTCACTGATCTCAGCCATGAGAGACCCCAGTCTATGACTCCTCACACTCAGTCCATGCAGCAGAGACTCCAGTCTATGACATGAGCTCACACTCAGCTGATCTCCCCACTAGTCCATGCAGAGACTCCAGTCTGTGAGATGAGCTCACACTCAGCTGATCTCCCCACTAGTCCATGCAGAGACCCCAGTCTATGACATGAGCTCACACTCAGCTGATCTCCCCACTAGTCCATGCAGAGACCCCAGTCTATGACATGAGCTCACACTCAGCTGATCTCCCCACTAGTCCATGCAGAGACTCCAGTCTATGACATGAGCTCACACTCAGCTGATCTCCCCACTAGTCCATGCAGAGACCCCAGTCTATGAGATGAGCTCACACTCAGCTGATCTCCCCACTAGTCCATGCAGAGACCCCAGTCTATGACATGAGCTCACACTCAGTTGGTCTCCCCATTAATCCATTCTCTCTGGAAATGACCTCAGAGACACCCCTACGCATGCCTTAGTCAGCCTCTTTGGTTCCTCTCAGTAAAATCGGTTGACAGTCAAGGTTAACCATCACAATCCCTTGAGATGTGGGTGCACTCTCTCTTTCTGGCATCTTTTTCTCTCTCCTTTTCTGGATATAAGGGAGCAAGTGGGTCCATGTGTGGCAAAGAATGGCTTTCCATTGCTGAGGACAGTCTCTGCTAATGGTCACCAAAGACTGAAGCTTTCAGTTGTACCATCACAAGACACTGAACAGTGCCCTAAACCACACCTTCAAATGAGAGCCCAGGCCCGGCTGACAGCTTTACAGCAAGCAGAGGGCCCGCTGGCTGGGCCAGCATCCGTGACTCAACCAACTGCGAGATTCTAAATGTGTGTTATCTTAAACCACTATGCCTGGAAATGTTGTTACGCAGCAGTAGAGAACTAATACAGAGTCTCAGTGGAGCAAAACAAGAGACCGCAGTTAGACTGTCTGTTCTGCCTAAATGCTTGCATCTGGTAATTAGATGTGCAATTGTGCTTTATTAAACATTTTTCTTTCTCCTAACATTCCTAAGGAAATGTGATTTTTTTTCTTTTATTTTCTGCATGGAACTGGTTCATCACCTTAATTGTCTAATTCCTGAAACAGGTGTTCTGGATAAAGGACACCAGATGGGATCCGGCAGCTGGGCCAGGGACATCTGAAATCACAAAGATTATGTCAGTGCAGCCTCATGTGCAATAGAGAACAAAGGGAAAAAATAAAAAGTTCTCTTGAAGGTTTTCTGGAGAGTACAAAGAAGGCAACAGTGTCTTCAGTGCAGTGATAAATGGTTCAGGAGGAACTTCAAACTTACCTTTAGAAACTGAGACAAATTTGCCAGAAGCTGGATGGAGCACATCTAAAATTCACGTCCCTCATTTCCATAACTGCATGAAATGAATCTGTTATTTTCACAGCATTCTCACAATGGTTTCCCATTTGTTAAAGTTTTCTTGTTTAATATTTTATTCATTTATTTACTTATGAGAGAGAGAGAGAGAGATAATGGGCATACCAGGACCTCTAGCCACTGCAAACACCAAATGTATTTGCCACCATGTGCATCTGGCTTAAGTGGGTTCTGGAGAATCGAATCTGGGTCTTTAGACTTTGCAGGCAAGTGCCTTAACCACTAAGCCATCTCTCCAGACCTCTAATTATGGGCTTCCCTTGGTCTTTGCATGTGTAAGATGGGATAACCATGGCATGGAGTGTGAAAGGACTAAACATGACACTGTGCACACACCTACGGAGGACAGCCCTCTGGTGGCACTCACCCGAAGTCTTCTCCCGAGGAGGGCTGACTGGACAGGTTGTTTTGTTAACAGAGCAGTCTGCGGTCAGAAGTGCTACAGGAGCACCCAGCACGTCCACAGGACAGAGCTCAGGTTCTCCTGATTTCAAAACTGCTCAGCATCACTCCCACTCAAGAGAGCTTTGTGGACCCCGCCAGACCCCTGAGAGCCTTCAGAGAATCTCTGAGGTCAAATCTATTTGCAGAAGAATAAAAAGAGGCCATCCTCCTGTTTTATTTATTTATTTATTTTATTTTGCAGTGTTGGCATTTGCACAAAAGCATTGATGGAAAAACTTCTAGTCCTCTAGTCAGGCTGAATCCACGTAATGGCTCCACTCACTAGAAGTCATCATTCTTCAATTAAGGGTGGGGTGAGGGGGACTATTTTCACCTAAGTGTGTCTCCCGTAATGCAATTTAAAAAAAAAAAAACATTGATTTTATTGAATCTCAGCCCTTGAGCATGTCTGGTTTTGGTTTTTTGAGGCAGGGTCTCTCTCTAGCCCAGGCTGACCTGGAATTCACTATGTAGTCTCAGGTTGACCTTGAACTCACAGTGATCCTTCTACCTCAGCCTCCCCAGTGCTAGGATTAAAAGTGTGTACCACCACCATACCCGTTCAAGTTTTTTTTTTGTTGTTGTTGTTGTTGTTTTAGATTTTTGAGGTAGGGTCTCACTCTGGCCCAGGCTGACCTGGAATTAACTATGTACTCTCAGAGTGCCCTCAAACTCATGGCCATCCTCCTACCTCTGTCTCCCAAGTGCTGCCACCACTCCTGGCTTCAAGTTGGGTTTTTTAGGGCAAACATGAAAGACTTTTTTAAAATGTAAAGCAAGGCCATTCTTTTCATGATTTTTTCTGTCGTTTTAGCAGTTACAAGTTCCTTCTCATATGAATGTGTTATTTACATTAAACTGTAATGGGTTTGTAATCTCAATGGATTAACAAATAATATCATTAAAATTTTTCATAAATTAAATATTAAGCATAACTCGTGAATAAAAGTTCTTTTGGTTTGTACTTGTTAGGCCTATGAAGAGGTCCTTTAAACAAAAAGTGTCTCCATTTCTATTTACTGTGGCACTGGGGATGGAACCCGGGACCTGTATGCACGCTCTGCGAGTCACACCACTGTGCTGTCCTCCAGCCTGTCAAGTTGTTTGAGAACCGATACTTGATGCTGTCTTATTTCTTATCCCCACATGCTTATTTTGAACCTAAAATGAACTTTGATGAACAGATTAACTTGCTAAGGCCATCTAAAGACACATATTATTTTCATTAATGAGTTTATTTCAACTTTATTCTGTTATTTTATTTTATTCACTACTTAATTTGTTCTTGAGTTCTGGGTTTTAAAATTTTTTTCTTGAACTTTATTGTATGAACATCTTGCATATTGGTCATATTCCCATAAGGTTTTACTCTGCTCCCTCTCCCAAGCCCATTCCACTGAGAGCCCTCCTCAGTGCAGTTTTTTTTTTTGTTTGTTTTGTTTTTAAGACAAAGTGTCAGGTTGTCCTGTTGTGGACTACAGCTTACTATATTGTCAAGGATAGCCTTGAATTCTTCATCCTCCTGATGATATTAGGAGATTATATTTAATTATTATTTTCTCAGTCATCATAATTCTACTCAGAAACAGAATCCATAAAATTAAACATGACTAAGCTTAGCTCTTGTGATAATGGTGACACATTTTATATTCCTGTCTGAACTGATTTTTATAAGAGTATTTGTAGATTTTTCTAACAAGTTAATTCTCAATTTTAATGGTTTGAAACCATAAACTTATTTTACTGATCAGTGTTTGTGATCAAATTTGTCACCAAAGTCACTTTTAACCTCACAGTTTTGGAGGCAATGTAAATCGTTTTTGATTGTTAAGAACATCTTTTTATATAGGGGAGTAGCATTTGGGGACCACAGCTTTAGAAAGATGTACTCTCTGAACTAATAGCTAATGACTGTGTTACAGCTGACCATGGCACACTCTGGCCTGTCTTTGCTATTTTCTCTGTTTAAGCTGAATCTTTCCATCACCTGAAGTTTGTTACTGGAAATATTTACTGCTGTCAGCGTCCATGGGCCTCAGGATCCATAACGACTGTGATTCTGCCAGACCTTTTGGAAGCTGCTTTTATTCTTTCTTCCTCACTGACTGCTCATGTTTTGTTTTTCCAGACAGAAAAGAAAACCATTGTATCAGTCAGCCTGGTGGGGGGGGGGTGGCTTTAATGAAATACCTGAGACAGTGAACTTATGTTTGGAGGTTCAAGTCCAAGATCAGGTGATCCCATTGTTTGGGTCTCTTGAGAAAGCAGCACACCATGGTGGCAGTGTGTTTTGGAACCTCAGTGGCCAGTGACCTCCCACAAGGCTCCACCTCCTCACAAGTCCATTACCACTGACTTGTGCCACCCAGAGGACCAAGCCTTTCCATGCAGACTTTTGGAAAGCACTCATCTGAACTGTAGCAGCCATACAAGCTCAGTTCCATAGGATTTCATATAGCAAAGGTGACATAAACAGAGTCTGTTCCTTACTGCTGCTACACTACACAGCACGCACCTTGTATGGCATTATGTATCTCGCTCCAGGTGCCTTAGCACTAAAGGCACTTTAGACCTCATGAATTTATGTACCAAAGGGCCAGGGCAAGCTCACTTCACTTCCTCTTTGAAGACTTTTCTCACTGTCTTTCACCCTCACTCACTGCATCCAGGTCATGTATAACCTGTCACTCCCTCCTTCATGCCCTGACTAAACAGGCCTCTTTCAGATGCGGTGGTCAGGTCACCACACTGCACTTAACTTTTCAGAGACCAGGACCACATCTCATTTATTCGTTGTTTTGGGTGCTGAGAAGGCACTGGTGACTCAAAGTGCTGCCCCTTGAGAACAAGTGTCCCCATTGCCTCGCCCCATTAGGTCTGCTGCACAGTAAGGACTTAACAACAAAAAATAAATAAAATAAAATAAAATAAAATAAAATAAAATAAAATAGGACTGGAGAGATGGCTCAGCAGTTAAGGCACTTGCCTACAAAGCCTAAGGACCAGAGTTCAATTCCCCAGTACCCATCTAAAGCCAGATGCACAAGGTGGCACATAAGTCTGGAGGTTTGCAGTGGCTGGAAGCCTTGGTGTGTCCATTCTCTGTGTCTGCTCTCTCTCAAATAAAAATTAAAAAATGTAGCCGGGCATGGTGGCGCATGCCTTTAATCCCAGCACTCGGGAGGCAGAGGTAGGAGGATCACCGAGAGTTCGAGGCCACCCTGAGACTACATAGTTAATTCCAGGTCAGCTTGGACCAGAGTGAGACCCTACCTCGCAAAACCAAAAAAAAAAAAAATTAAAAAATGCATGCTCAATGGTAAGTTGTTTCTTCTCTCTTCTTTTTTTTTTTTTTAACCTTTTTAAAGGCAATTTTTTCCTTTTTTTAAACAAAATCTTTGTGCGTATATGTGTGTGTTTGCGGATGTCAGAGGACAACCTCAGGTGTTGGTGCTTGGCTGCCATCTTGTTGGATCCAGGGTTTCTTGTCACTCGGTGCAGTGCACAGTGAGCCTCGGGGGTTCTCCTGTCTCCTCCTCTCATCTGGCTGGGGCTCGGGATTGCAGACGCCTGCTGCTGCACGCCGCCTTGCGTGGATCTTGAGGATCTGAACTCAGGTCATCACCCTTGCACAGCAAGTGCTTTTATCCAGCACACTACCTCCCCAGCCTAGATGCCTCTTCTCATTCCTAGCTCCTTCTAGAATTTAATTTTCAAATGTGTTACAGTGGAAGAAACACTGATGTACAAAGAAGTGGACTCACTTAAAGGTTCTCAGTTAGTTCAATCACAGGCAAACTATAGAATCTGATATGAGGAGGACACTGGGCTCTTGGTGTGCACTGTCTGTTTACGAGGCATATGTGTGAGAAGTGTTAACCTTCAGCAGGCCTGTTGTGAGTCAGCGGCTCTAGAGTAATTGTTCTTGGCAGATTCCACATGGTTCCAATGAGCAGCTACTCTTCTGAGTGACTGGAGCCTGGCCCTCAGATATATGGAGGACTGACACCTCAGGTCTAGAATCTGAGGGCACACCTCCCTGGCAGACCTCTCCCAGAGGCTAAGGCTGGCTTCTGGTCTGTCAAGGCTTGAAGCCAAGAGATTCTTGGAAAGTTTGAAAAACAAAACACGCACGCACGCACACACGCACCCATATGATAAACTAGAGATCAAAACAAGACCATGGAGAGTGATAGCTTGAATGCATAGGATGTTACCTTGCAGAGAAAAGGGCCAGTTACCATTGTGTGAGGGCTCCAGCTATGCGCATAAACTAGGGGAACCAAGTGTGAGTGCGTGGCTGTCTTCACTCCTACATTCTGAAGTCTTTGAACTTGTCTTCTGCTTCGTGACCCAGGAGGGGAGCAACTGTTCACTCAGGCAGCGCTAGAGCAGGGAGCTGCCTCTCCTGAGTGCACCAGGCCTCCCTGCTCTCATTGTCTTAGGCACGTTTGATATGGACGAGGATCCTCCGGTAGTGCAGAGTGCAAGGGAGGACAGTGAACACCACTATTAGGCTTGAGTCATGCCAAGATGCTTCCGCACGGTCTTAGGACAGGAGGGTCTGTTGACGCCTGGTGCTTCCTGAAAAGTCCTTTTTTCATTCGGCAAGAACTGAAGCACTTGGCTGCAGCTCAGGCTGGTGGCTCCACAGAGCAGTCACAGGGGCAACAGAGCATTCTTCTTGTCTCATGGCTGTCAGGTACATGATGGCTTCTGGAGGCCACCTCTGCAAGTCTCAGTGTGCCACACAGGGCTCTTCCTGTGGCATACCCTTTCCTTGAGGGGCTCACCAGGGTGCCAGAAGGGCTTACATGTGCAGTCTGCGTGCATCCCTCAAATACTTGTTCACAGAAACAGACTTTTCTGAGTCCTCCACCAGCTTATAGTGAGTTCTGATACAGAGCTTTAGAAATATATTTTTCCCATGTACACCTAGGACTTCTAGGCCAGGGCTTCTTAAATTTTTCTCACTTCTAACCCCCTTTTCATGAGAAATTTTTCCATGTCCCCAGCTTTAAAACTATATAAAATAGATGAGTAGGTCATTTGCTGATAATAAAGATAGTTAAAACAATTCTTTGGTAACATAATTTTACTATTTATTAAAGATGAAAAATGTGCCTACTAATGAGATGAATATGCTTGTTTATTTTTACCAAAACTTAAATCTTGCTGGTCATGATGGCACACGCCTTTAATCCCAGCACTCGGGAGGCAGAGGTAGGAGGATCACTGTGAGTTTGAGACCAGTCTGAGACTACATAGTGAGTTCCAGGTCAGCCTGAGCTAGAGCGAGACCCTACCTCAAAAAACCAAAAAACAAAACAAAAAAAAAATTAAAATTAAGTCTTGGCTGGATAACTGATCTTATAGTACAAAAGCATCTTCAGTGTTGTTCAGAATTGATCACTATTTTGATTATATAATCATCAATGCCACAAATGTCACTTCACTTAAATACATAGTACAAAACAACAGAAGTTATGTTTAGAAGTTTCAGAAATTGTTGTAAACTCTGTACTCATCTCAAGCAAAAGTTCATTAAATAAATTTCTGTGAAACTGAAGTCAGCAACTCAAAGAGCAATTTTTTAAATCAAACATTCTAACACAATATAAGATCTACTCATGACAATCACATGCTGAGGAATGATAAGATCGGATTAAAGGTCTCTGTTTTCCATGATTAAACCAGGATATTTCTGTAAGAGCAGAAAACCTTGTGCATATAGTAAAGCCACTCTGTTCTAACACACAGTAGTCTTGGCTCTGAGTTGAGGTGTGTTTCAGGCAGCATTTGTTGACACTGTGTGGTTCGAACAAATGCAGTTCAAAGTGTGCGTGCTGTGTTCAGAACCAAGGATATGGTGAAGTCATAATGTGACATGGGCGAGCACTTCCAGAAACACTTCAGATTCATTACATGCTTGATTCTGAATTAACTTTGAGCCACTATGAATTCAGAAACCTTTTGCTGTTGCCAACTTTTCCTCTAACCCCACATTGAGGACATGACCCCAGATAGAGTTCTGACCACTGTTTAAGAAGCTGTGTTTAGGGCTAGGGAGATGGCTTAGCAGTTAAAGGTGCTTGCTTGCAAAGCCTACCAGCCCAAGTTCAATTCCCAAGCTACCACATAAGCTGGACGCAAAAAAAAAAAAAAAAAAAAAAAAAAAAAAAAAAAAAAAAAAAAAAAAGGGCATTGCAGCAAGAGGCCCTGGTACATGCCTGTGTGCAAATAAAGTAATTAAAATGTAGAAGTTGTGTTTGAGGCCCTCCACCGTGGTTTTACGTCGTTGCTAGTACCTGCCAGGGTCAAGTATTGCCTGAATGACCAAGGCCCAGAGGACTGGGCAACTTGACCACATCTTATGCAGAAAGGGGAAGAGCCAGGATTCCTCTCCGTGTCTCTGGGATGTGAAGGTGGCCCCCTCCTTGCCCTTTTCCATGTGCAGTGCTATCAAAGTCAGCAGTTTGGGGCCAGTGTTTTCTTTGCATTCCTGCAGTGGATGCTCAGGAGTTCTAGGATAAATTAACCCACAGTAATGTTACAGCAGCAAAGAATTATTTATTGGAGGCTTCCCTCCCCTCATGTTTACAGTCACTCAGCCCCCGTGAAGTTAAGTGGCATCCTTTTCACAGGACTTGCGACCTGTTAGTTGTGTGCGCTCAGATTCTCCCTTTGTGGCACTACATTAAGTTGATATCGGAGCTTGGTAATAGGGAATCCCCCAAGTGGGACAATCTAAATGTCATTTATATTTGGGGGGGGGTGTCCAAATTTGCCTTCCTGACAACAGTCCGTTAGCCAGTGTTAAATGTCGGGATGAGTTACTTGCTCTGAAGAGACCTTCCTTCCCTTGCCCTCAGCTCCCTACGCTCCTCTCCCTTCTGTCCCAAGCAGACTTTTCCTCGTTCTCTGTCACAGCTCCAGTGAGGAGCAGTGAGATGACTTTTGAGTGGCTGTGTTCTCGGAGTACTGCTGAGTAGAGTACTCATGAGCTTGCCAGCTAGGATGGAGCGTGGCTCCCGGGTGGAGATGAGTCAGTTTCCTATCCCTGGGTTCCCAGAGCCAAAATTCAGTGACTTTTCAAATCTCTCACGAGAGGACCCATTCTGTTTTTATGAAACTCTAGTACTATTTAAGGCAAGACATAGCTCCCAGGTCTTAAATGATTTAACAGAGAAAGCACTAATCCAAGCCCGTCTACTACCAGGGACATATTAACCAGATTTGAACATCAGCAGAGTAGGCTAAATTTTCCTTTATGACCTAGTGTCTGAGCGGCATGATGAACTGGGTTCTCACATACTGGCTCTGGACACTTAGCTGCTGCTAAGCTAGCACAAATTCTGTAATTAGCATCGAAGGTCATTAACGTTGAAAGACGATTAGAAAGTGGATATATATTGCCTCTTTTCCGAAGCACTAAACAACGTAAGATCTGGAGGTGCTGGGTGACTCACAGTGAATGAATATCGTGTCAGAGAAATCCAAGGGGTCAGAGCTTTTGTAACCCAAACCTGAGGTTCTCATTCTGTCTTTGACATGTGTGTTTATCGTCACTCACCAGCCTGTGATCAGGGGTGTTGTGTTTTGTTTTTTAATTAATTAATTTGCAAAGAGAGAGAATGGGAACTCCAGGGTCTCTTGCCACTGCAAAAGCACTCCAGATGCATGCACCACTTTGTGCATCTGGATTTACATGGGTACTGGAGAATTGCACCTGGGCTGTCAGGCTTTGCAAGTGAGTGCCGTTAACTGATGAGCCATCTCTCTAGCCCAGGGCTGTAATATTTTAAATAGTAGTTTCTGAAGAGTATCTCAGCTGACCCCGTATGTAGAGTCTTCATGGGCATGGACTTTGCAAGCTGAGAACTTTGCAAGTTCTGGAGGCTTGGGTGAGTGCTAAAGCCATGTTTCCCTGTAGAGCCTAGGACTCTGAGCTCTCCCTCTCACACCCCGTGACTACTTAGGGGTCTGTGCAAGTGAGACCTGCTTTTTCTATCTTCTGCTCATCAGATAAACCATTGTTTGAGGCAGTGGTAGGAAAATCAGTGCTATATCATGAAAATCAATGTGCTACTTCTTCCAAGGGATTATTTCCACTTAAGCTGGCTGCATACTGGTGAAATAAATGACTCTGTGGTTTGAGGAGGAATCTATGCATGGGGACAGGTGAAGGACGGGGTTGGTGTGGGTGCCTTCCCCAACCTAGGAAATCATCCCTTCGTTTCAGAGTTGGCCCTGCTTCACAAGTTTGATTTGTATGTATTTATCCCGTCAACTCTTTTCTTCTGTTGTTGCTTTAACATTCTTCCTGAAAATTCTCACTTAACTCATATCAGACAAAGGTTAGTCACTCCCCAGTGTGACATGTCTCTGTGTTAATCTCTTGCTCTCAGTCCTTTGTAATCCACTAGATGGATGTACCGTCTTATTACAGTTTAACAGCAACTTGACCCTGGAGTTGGGCCGCTGGGCTGAATTCTCATCAGGTATAAATCTGGGCTTCAGGTGCAAAGAAGTTTTGTTGTTGTGCAGTACCACCTTGAGCAGAGGCTCTGAGAAAGATGGCCTTAGAAATTTGAGGTATTTATAAGGAAAAAAATGTCCAGATGGACATTAAAATAAAAGAACATCTTGCCTTCTTCACTACATTCATCTAGAGGTTTACGTCCTTTGTGTTCTCTGCAAAGCAACACGCCAGCTCCGTCATCAGTGTGTGCTGAGCACTCGTGATGGAGCCAAGGCCGGCAGTGAGCTGATGTGTGCTGAGCACTCGTGATGGAGCCAAGGCCGGCACTGAGCTGTTGTGTGCTGAGCACTCGTGATGGAGCCGAGGCCGGCACTGAGCTGTTGTGTGCTGAGCACTCGTGATGGAGCCGAGGCCGGCAGTGAGCAGTGTGTGCTGAGCACTGCCAGCACTGAGCTGATGTGTGCTGAGCACTCGTGATGGAGCCGAGGCCAGCAGTGAGCAGTGTGTGCTGAGCACTCGTGATGGAGCCGAGGCCGGCAGTGAGCTGTTGTGTGCTGAGCACTCGTGATGGAGCCGAGGCCGGCAGTGAGCTGTGTGTGCTGAGCACTCGTGATGGAGCCGAGGCCGGCAGTGAGCTGATGTGTGCTGAGCACTCGTGATGGAGCCGAGGCCGGCAGTGAGCTGTTGTGTGCTGAGCACTCGTGATGGAGCCGAGGCCGGCAGTGAGCTGATGTGCGCTCCTCTGCTGAGGTCATATTTTACCTGGAACACATATTCGTTTCTGGCATTTGGAGTGAAATTCAAGAGACTAAATAAATAATAAACAGTTTTAAGAGAAGGATAGGGGAAATGCAAGTCATAAAGCAGTATTACTGCTACCAGGAGTCCTCATCAGTTAGACACTTAATTTTCTTTGGATGAGAGCATGGATACACAGCTGTGTTTTTTGAGTGCTCCCTATAGTGCCGAGCATTTATGAGTACTTAATAAATTTTTATCATAATTAATATCCCAAATGGGTTGGGATTTTCCCTGGGGGATGGTAGAACTAGAGGCTCGGAATCTGTGGGAATGATAAAGTGTGTGCTTTATGGATTTCTGTGTCCCTGGGCCTGAGGCACCCTGGTTTACTGATTCTTGTGTTCCATGTCTTGAGCCCAGCTCTGCTGGGCAGGGTACTCTTTCCTGGTGTGCTGAGCTAGGCTGGTGTTTACTGTGTGGGACACACAGAGTAGGAAAAGCATGGACTGCTGGAGGTGGATGCAAACAGGGTTCTGTGGACATCTGGAAAATGGGGACATTTGACTTTTCCTGCAGGATTGATGTCAGGGTAGAGGTACCAAGTGGCAAGGACCAGGCATGCCTAGAGCTGCTGATAACAGGTGCTCTTCGACAGAGATACTGACTCCCATAGAACAGGCAGCCTGCCCTATGCCCAATGCATAGTGGCTGGTACCAGCCACAGTACACGGAGCACAGAGTCCCATGCTGCACGTACTCACTGAGGGTGCATCATGTCTTTCCTGCTGCACAGGGCACCTTGCTGGCACTGTGAAATGGCTCATGCTCTGGCATTCAGCAGAGACAGCATGCACCCGATGGAAGAAGTCAGCTGCACATATTTTAAGAAAGAACTGGCAGTGGAGAGGAGTCCTGAAGAATGGAGGAAATTTTGATGAGCAGGACTAGGTCTGCAGAGTGGTAATGAGTTATTGAAAAGAGAGCAATGAGTATACATCATTTCTTTTGCCTTTTAAGAGACGTAGAAATGATACACTCAGAAGTGCTCTGCAAGGCACAGCATCCGTCTCTTTGTGAGAAGTGAGGCAGGAGGACCGGCATGTTTACTGAAGACACAGGAATGCTTCTTGTATTCTGAGTGGTTTTGAGACAGGGTCTTGCTGCATAGTGGAGGCTGGCTAGGGCCTCACAGTTTTTCAGGTTCAGCATCCTGAGTGCTACGTTGCTAGATACGCAGAATGGAAGAGGATGGCGTTAATCCACAGAGGTGAAAGGACTAGCAGAGGCTGGGCTGCTTCCAAAGACCTCTACAAGCCACACTCCTGATCGCAGGCACACGTGGGATGGCATTCAGTAGAGAACAAAGAATTAGTACTTTAATTCAGCCATAAAAATAAACAAGCCCAACCCAGCTGGATAGGAGAATTTATAAAAATGCATAAAGACTTGACCTGGAAATAATCACACTTCCTTTTATGTGAGCACAGTCAGGCACTGGGGACCTCACGGCCATCCTAAAGCTTGGGTTTCCCAAACAAATGTGAGGAACATTTATAGGTTACCATAAAAATAGCTACCATTTATTGAGTGTGCGCTGTTTTACTGTGACAAATAATAGTTAACGTTTATTGAATATTTGCTTTGTGCCTGGCTGAAGATGGGGATTATCTTATACCTCCCAATAGCATTGCAACAGAGGTCTTTATCCTCATTTAGCAAGTCAAAAGGCCAGTCTGGATGCTCCACTCCCTTGTTTAGAGGCTTAGGAGAAAAGCACAGGTCCTGGCTGGCTCTGAAGTCCACGGTTGCCTCTTCTCATGGCACGTCTTCCACCCAGAAATTCAAACATGCGCACGGATGCATGTGCAGGATGGTGCGTGCCATTTTTCACCATATGCATACAATTTGAAAATATATAGAGACATTACCCATTCACAGCTCCACCATATACAGTAATAGTGTCAGGTGTGATGGGAATGGGGGACATCAAATTTCACATCATAATTACTCTGGAAGGAAAGAGGGAATAAATGGTTTATGTAGTGTTTGTTTTCAGAGAGAGTAGGGATTTGAGGCAAATATGGGAGAATACTGAAGTTTGCTAAACCTAGGTCAAAGGTAACCATATTATTTTTCTGCATTTGAAACCTCTCAAGGGGGCTGGGAAGGCAGTTCATCTGGTAAAGATGCTTGCTTGCAAAGCCTGCTGATGTGGGTTCAATTCCCCAGCCATCCATATAAGCCTGATGCAAAAAGTGGGGCAAGCCTCTGGCATTCATTTGTAGCAGCAAGAGGCCCTGTGCAAATAAATAAATAAATGATTTTTTAAAAAGAAAAGCTTCAAAGATAAAAAACAAAGGCAATGAAGCGTACACGACAGGTAGAGTGCATTGGTGTCACTGGCATTGCGAGGGAACAGCTAGACAGCACATGTGTCTCTGAAGTCCCTCTGGGCCCGCAGTGAGGCTGTGGCTCTCTGGTGACCAATGCCTCTGCTAGCTGGACACCTTTATAGGTTTATAAATCTAAGGTACGGAATGATGATGCGGGAATTATTCTACCTTCCCTGTCTCTCCTCTTCTAAAGTACAACTTAAAGGTAGGATTTCACAGCTACCGAGTCCATGCAATGTGATATATTGGAAAGAGGTATGAAATTAACCCGGCTGAAGTGGAGCCGAGCCCTGCTGCCTGAGGTCACTGAGATGTAGGAGGACACTGCACCCCCTCTTTGAGCTTGACTTATGCACCATGAAGCCTGGTCTCTGCAGGATTGCTGTGGGCGCTGACACCCAGAGCTCTAACACGGCAGGGCTGAGTGCATACTAGGTGCTCCCAATGGGTTACTTCATCTGTACAAATATAAGTGTCATTCAGTTCTGTGTCCTGGATGTTTCTGGTACCTGCTCACCTCATGTACTCCAAGCCTAGTACATTTTATCCTCGGATCAGGCCACACTCCTCTCTCCCCTGGACTTGCTAAACACCCTGTAGGTGGCTCCCGTGTCACCATCGTCGACCTCTCCCAGTGATTTTGGCTTCCCTGAGGTCTGGTCTCTGAGAACCCTTGGTGACACCTCGCCCTTCTGTCTTGCTTCTTACCGCCCTCTGTGGGTTCTGCTGGCTGCTCCTTCAGCTGTCCCTATCTTATCTTATACTGCCACATCCATGCCTCCCTTGCACTGAGCTCTCTCAGTTCCTTGAAAGCTTCAAATCTTTCTCAGTTCTTGCCACTTATTCTCCTCCTCTTACCCTCCTTACTCGTTGCTTCCTGTCACCTTCCTAATTCTTTCTCAGACTTCATTTTTTAAAAATATTTTATTCTTATTTATTTGAAAGAGAAAGAGAGGGACAGAGAGAGAGAAAGAGGAGGAGGAGGAGAGAGAGAGAATGGGCATACCAGGTTCTCTCGCCACTTCAAATGAACTCCAGATGCATGCATCACCTTGTGCATCTGGCTTATGTGGGTCCTAGGGTGTCAAACTTGGGTCCTTTGGTTTTGCAGGCAATTACCTTAGCTGCTAAACCATCTGACCAGCCCCCAGGCTTCATTTTAAAGTGCAGGTTCCCTGAGAGTGTTCTAAACTGCATTACATTTCTGGAAGGCTAAAACAAGAAGATTCTGAGTTTAATACCAGCCTGGGCCAGGGTATAGGTCAGTGGTAGAGTACTTTACTAGCATACACAAGGCCCTGGGGTTGGTCCCCAGCATTTGCTGCCAATAGATGAACATCCTGTCCACTTCTTACTCTAAGTTCTCAAGAGTGCCTCCTGGCCCTTCAGTTATTTTGTTGTTGGTTTTCAGGGTTTTATTAGGTTCCACTGCAGGGCCAGTGTGGTGGTCTGAATCAGATGTCCCCCATGGGCTCATGTGTTTTGAATGCTTGGTCCCCAGCTGGTGGCAGTTTGGGAGGTGGAACCTTGCTGGGGGAGGTGTGTTGCTGGGGTCGGGCTTAGTTAGGGGTGTTATAACCCAGGAGCCCAGCCCACTGTCTTGCTGCTTTCTGCCAGCTGCAAGAGGTGATGTCCAGCCTGTGCACTCTGCTGTCTTTGCCCTGCCATATTGACACTTTCCCTCAAGTCTGTAAGCCAAAATCAACTGTGTCCTCCCACCATCTGCTTTTGGTCAGGTATTTTGTCCTAGCAATGTGAAGGTAACTATAAGGGCTAGAGGGTCAAGGACATGCTAGTCCACACCCAGCCAATTGCACACCTCTGAGTCCAGGGTGGAGTCAGAGCAGGAACATACAGGTCAGAGGGAGACCCCCAAAGGGACCATGGCACCCCTGGCTTCACTCGGGCAGTTGTGCACTCAGATACCCCTCTCTGGGCAACCGTACCTGATGGCAAGAAGGATGAGAGGCGGTCTGGAGCCTTCTCCATGTGGAAAGAGGTGGCTGAGCTGCTCAGGCCTAGAACCAGCCCTCCAATGCCAACTCCCACTCGAAGTCTCTTTTTTTAAGAGACAGAGTAAGAGAGCAAGAGAGAGAGAGAACTGGCGCACTAAGGCCTCAGCCACTGCAACCAAACTCCAAACACTTGTGCCACCTAGTGACTTGCCTCACCTTTGTGCATCTGGCTTATGTGGGATCTGGAGAAAGATTGAACATGGGTCATTAGGCTTCTCAGGCAAGCGCCTTAACCACTAAGCTGTCTCTCCAGCCCTTGAAGTCCCTTTTAAAACAGCTCTTTTCAACAGTAGAGGCTGACCTGTAACTAAGGCTTTAGGCTTCTTACTGCAGGGAGCCAGGCACTCACACTCTATGTCACAGTACTTGCTTTATTCTTCTGAAACTGTTCATTTTTATGCAGATGTCATATGAGTAGGGTTTGTAAAAAGCAAATCATTTTTGTAAATTACAAGTGAATGTGTGCAGCTATAGAAGATTTGCAAAGCAGAGGTCAAAGGGCAGAGACATGACTGTGCTTCCCTCTGCCTCACTGTTCACACTTCTGCTTGTCAGTCTTTGTTCTCTTCAAAAGAAGAAGTCCAGGGCTGGAGAGATGGCTTAGTGGTTAAGATGTTTGCCTGTGAAGCCTAAGGACCCAAGTTTGATCTCTCTCAAAATCCTACATAAGCCAGATGCACAAGGGGATGCAAGCGCAGGGTTGCACATGTGCACTAGGAAGCTCAAGCATCTGGAGTTTGATTGCACTGGCTAAGGCCTTGTGCACCAATTCTCTCTCTTAAAAAAAAAAAGAAGCCCATTTGCCCATTTCATTTTACTCTTCAACAACAACACAGGGCTGGCAAGATGGCTCCGCAGCTAAAGGACACTTGCTGCACAAGCATGAGGGCCTGAGTCTGATCCCAGCACCCATGTAAAAAGCCAGGCATGGCTGTGCATCCTTGTGACTTAAGCACAGGAGGGAGGCAGAGACAGGAGGATCAGCCAGGGAGCTCCAGGTCCAGTGAGAGACTCTGTCTCAGGGGGATAAGGCAGAAGAATGACCGAGGAGCACACGGACCTTGTCCTCTGACCTCCGCACATGCGCACAGAGCATGTGCAGCTACGTGCACACCACAAATAAAAAACAAAATAAAATTTAAAAATAGAACTTATCTATAGAAAATAGGTAGAGAAACAACAAATGTTACCCACAGTTGCATGATCATTACAATCAATATTTTAATGTTTTAATTTTATAGTTTTAAACAAATTTTATTCATTTATTTATTTGAGGGAGAAAGGGTGTGCCAGGACCTCCTGCCACTGCAAACAAACTCCAGATACATGTGCCACTTTGTGCATCTGGCTTTATGTAGGTACTGGGGAACTGAACCCCAAGCCATCAGGCTTTGTAAGCAAGTGCCTTTAACGGCTGAGCCATCTCTCCAGCCCCATCATTTTGTCATTTAAAAAAAAGTAGAAGTTATATATAAATAGTAAATGGATACAGTCTCATGTTACGCTTTCTAAAGATTACAGATAAAATGCATGTACCCTTTGCACCATGCCCTCCCTATCTCCCTTTTCCCTGTCTCTGTTTCCCCTTCCCTTCCTCCCTCCCTTTCTTCTTTCCTTCGTTCCTTCCTTTCTTTGTCCATTTCAGCGTGTGTCCTTCCAGAGAGGATGGGGGCCATCAGTGGGACCTGGCATGCAGAGGCTGCTATACACCCACAAAGTAAGGCACCCTCTTCCTGCAGCCAAGAGCTCTCTGTCCCAGAGTATTAAAGTGCTGCTGCTGACCCCCTCCTCCAGATCTCGCTATGTGAACACACACATCATTCGGTATCATTTTCTTAAGTGTAATTGGCATCATGCTTCAGGAATCGTCCTGCCTCTGCTTTTACCCTTAGCAACCTGCCCGAGACCCTTGCTGCTCCATTTGTAGCGTCCTCCCATACTCCCTTTGGCCATAGTAGTCCATCCTCGAGACATGGACTTGCCATGTTTTATTTAGTTAGTCTCCCATGTGGTCCTAGGCTGATACTTTTTATTATCTGTGCACATGTGTCTTTCTCTGTATTTCTCTAGAAGGTGTAGTTAGAAGTAGAATTGCTGGCTTACAGACTATTAACTTTTGGAAATATGTTTCTAACAAACTATAGAAATGACTCTTGGGATTTTGTTTTTTTTAAGGACCGGGAATGCATGGTATATCTGTATTACACTACTCTTTTTTTTCTTTCCCTTTCTCTAGCACAAGGTGATTCAGGGTGGCCTCAAACTCATGGCGATCCTCCTACCTCTGCCTTCAGAGAACAGTGATTAAAGGTGTGTGCCACCATACCTGGTCAACACCACTCTTTTATTTTTTTAATTGTATATAGGTAAAGCATTCAATTTTGTTTTTTGTTTTTAAGGTAGGGTCTTACTCTAGCCCAAGCTGACCTGGAACTCACTCTGTAGTCCCAGGCTGGCCTCAAATTCACAGCAATCCTCCTACCTCTGCCTCCCAGGTACTGGGATTATAGGTGTGCATCACCATGCTCTACCCACTCTTTTTTTGTTTTTAATTTTTTTGTTTACTTTTTATTTATTTATTTGAGAGTGACAGAGAAAGAGGCAGACAGAGAGAGAGAGGGCCAAAGCTGAAAATTCCTGGATTCAAGTCTAGCAAGAAAATAATTTTATCAAGGACATTTTTAAGACTTCTGGTTTGCTCTGGCTTTGGGCAGCAGGCTTCAAGGGTTTATATTCCCACTGGCAATGTGTGCAAACAGCCACTCACCCTGTTGTGTTCCACTGTGGCCAGAGTTTCTCAAAATTATTTTGTTTACATTTTGCTATTTGGAAGGAAGTGGAACTTCACTTTCTTTCATGTCCTCTCAATTACCAATACAGGTGAATGTAGGTTTCCATCTTTTTTCCCATTTTTTGTATTTTGTTAATGAATTATATGTTCTTGTTCCATTCTCTTATTTATAGCAGCTTTTTTCCAGGAAAATGTTTTGTCACCTAATTGTCTTTGTGATATTTTCCATGTTTTTGCCATGAGAAAATTAAAAATTTCTCCCCGATTTTATTTTCCTTGTGGTTTCTGCTTTTCAGGCTTGGGAAGTCCTTCCCAATTCAGAAACTCAACAGTCATTCATATGTGCTTCTAACTTATGTTTGATGTTCTGTCAAACTTTTTGTCATCTAAAATTTATTTGGAAGAGCTATGTGATTTTTTAAAAATTATTTTTATTTATTTTATTTATTTGAGAGAGAGAATGGGCATGCCACGGCCACTGCAAATAAACTCCAGATACATGTATGTGCCATCTTGTGCCTCTGGCTTTATGTGGGTACTGGGGAATTGAATCTGGGTTATTTGGTTTGCTGGCAAGCACCTTAACCCCTAAGCCATCTCTTTAGCCCCGAGCTGTGTGATTTTTTTTTTTAACCCATTGTCCATCTTGGTTTAGTAAGTGAGTGAGCCTTTCTGTTTCATGGATCTTACAACCAGGACTGTCAAAAGTACCTTTAGCCCAGCCAAAACCAAGAAGCCTGGCTTAAATGTGTTTCTTTTCTTTTCTTTTCTTTTCTTTTCTTTTCTTTTCTTTTCTTTTCTTTTCTTTTCTTTTTTAAAGGTAGAGTCTCCCTCTAGCCCAGGCTGATCTGTAATTCACTATGCAGTCTTAGGGTGTCCTTGAACTCACGGTGATCCTCCTACCTCTGCCTCCCAAGTGCTGGGATTAAAAGCATGCGCCACTGTGCCTGGCTGAACATGTTTCTTATAAATGAAACTTTCACCCAAACGTGAACCATGGCAGAGGAGGAAATGAAGTGCACGTTTAGAGGACTGTGAACATGCCAGCAGTTTTGCCTCGTGAGGGGCGGTAACCCTGAATGAGCCCGTGGGCGCCACTCTGTGCCAAGTCCTTACCTCCCAGGTCTTGGGCCGGTCGGCTGCATGGGGAAGTCATCAGAACTGTGCATCAAGGCAGCTGTAGGACAACAGAGTGGAGAGGGTAGAGGCCAGGCCAGCAGCTAAGAGGCTGTTGTTCCAATCGTGAAAGCAAGAGATAAAAATGCTCAGAGTGGGCTCAGTCTGAAGTCAGGACTTGGGTCTCAAAAAGCAAACTTTCCAAGGAACCAGCCAGGCAGCATGTGAGCCCAGTGGGTCTAGATGGGAGTGAGGTCTGCGGGAACTTGAGCCTGGACACAAAAAAGGGCCACGAAGTGGCTGTCAGATCTGGTTCGGTTTGTTGCTCCTAAGGAGTTTGAAACCTGGATTTGAACAGGAGCTCCTAATGAAACCCAACATGGTGTGAACCAAATGCAGCATTTGCTGGCCATAAGGAAGCTTGGAGGAATCAAACCAGCTTCAGAAGCAATGTGAGCTGGTGGCACCACAGCCCCAGCCCCTGCCCCTCGCCTGACTCATGAGATGGCCTTGGGCAGGACTCTTGTCTACCCATCTGGGACCAGGCTGCATCCTGGAGGATTGCTGTGAGGGTTAACAGTGTTGCATCCACCTCCCTTCCAATGCCAAGGCTAGGGCTCCCTCAGCAGGTGGTAACTATTACCTTAAGGCACTTGCTACAGTGAGAATGACTGTTAGTCAGGAGTGTGGGCCGCGGGCCCAGCCAGCTTGGGTTGGCATCTGTTTCAGCCCTGTAAGCATGGCAAGTGACCTCACCTGTCTGTGCCTCATCTGGTAAATGGAGAACAGGGATACTTCCCACCTAAATGGCCTATGAAGAGCCCCGCTCAGGGCTCCAGCAATACTAGATCCTTGAAGTTACTTCAGCTTCTGAGCAAGGAGAACCAAGCTGGGTGCTTCAGTGGGCTGTTGGACTGTGTGTATGACACCGTCCCCTTTTTTCTTCTTCCCTGCATACTCTCTCCCCTTCCCAACTTCCAGACAGGAAGAAATGCCCTCCCAGCTCTCAGCTCCAACCTGCAGTGAAGCGGGTCCTTATCTGCCCCTGTGCTTCAGACTTCGTCCCTCTGGCCAGGCTTGGCCATTCAACCTGACCTGCCTCGCTTGTCTTCAGTCTCCAGCCTTCCCATTGCTCCAGTAACCCTTCTCTGTTGCAAAGCTGGATTTGTCCCTTTAGTTTTCATCATTGCTGTGGCTTTATCGCCAGTCACTACTGTTAGAGCTTACAACTGGACTGTAAAATTCCCTTCTAGAGCAGGACTCCTGTGTCTATTACTTCCTTCAAAGAAACCCATCATGTCATTGATCTTGTGTCCTGCTCCAAGCCTACTGTCTCTAGAACCTTGCCCAGCTCCAATCCAAGACTCCTCTCTCTTACATATATATATATATATATATATATATATATATATATATATATATATGTGTGTGTGTGTGTGTGTGTGTGTGTGTGTGTGTGTGTGTATGTATGTATGTATATATACACACACACACACACATATGGGGAGAGAGAGAGAGAGGGAGAGAGGGAGAAAGAGAGAGATATTATGGGTGTGCCAGGGTCTCTTGCAAACAAACTTCAGATGCATGTGCCACTTTGTGTGTCTGGCTACTGGGGAATTGAACCTGGGCAGCAGGCTCTGTAAGCACATGTCTTTAAAAACTGAGCCATCTCCTCAGCCCTCCCCTCTCTTTTGATTCCCAAGAATTTTGTCTGCCTCTTTCCTTTGTTATGGCCTGCCTCTTGCACTCCATCTTCTTTTGGGTTTATGCACATACATGGCAAAAAATCACCCTTGCTAGTTTCCCAAGCAGAGGTGCGAGGCACTTGCCACTGCAGAGACAGTAGACATCTCAGAGGTCTGTAATTCTGCCTGGCTTGATAGTCGTCTAGGGACACACTTGTGTTTGGGATGCTGTCCTCGAGGGCCCTGATAAGATTCCACTCATTGTCAGTTTCCTTCCAATACTGTTGAGACGTCTAGTGCTATTCTGCTTCCCAATTATTTGTATGTTTACCAGATTTTTCTCTTTAGGATATTTTGAGATCTTTTCTTTATTCCATGTCCTGAAATTTCATAATTTTCTTTCTTCTTTTCTTCTCCTCTCCTTTCTTTCTTTTTCCCTCCCTCCCTCCCTCCCTCCCTCCCTCCCTCCCTCTTTTCCTCCCTCTGTCGCTTCCTTCCTTTCTTCCTCTCTGTATCTTTCAACTCCATTTAATTTCTGGGAATTTATTTTCCAGTAGTTCCTCTCCAGGGCTGGGCAGTGGACTGGCTGGCCTCTCACTGGCACCCCTCCGCAGCCAGTTTTGTCTCCTGCTTTCCCGTCGTACTAAATCAGCGCCTTCATCCATCTGCCTTCTGTCTTCCCACATTTTGTGGCCATCCTTCATCCGCTGTCATCTTTCGCAGTCTTCATTTTTTATGGGCTCATAGCCTTGAAAGAAATTCCTTCCCCGCTGCTTTCATGGGGTTCAAGCAGGAGTTGAGAGGCTTGGAGCTCCCCATCTGCTCCACTCACCTAGAAGAATGCGTGGGGCACTTACCTTTTTCCTGCCTGACTTCTGAGCTGAGAATGGCTGGAGCAGATGCTTAGTCACATTCCAGGACCCGACACATGGCAGTCACGCGAGTGTGAGCTGAGGAAATGAGTAAATAAATGAAAGCGTTCTCTGTTTCACCAGATGCCCAGGGTCTCAGTGTTTAACACCAAGTGCCCACCAGTGCCAGCCTGGAGTCTGCCATTTCAGGAAAGCCGATCTCTGCTGAACACAGCTGCTGTTCACAGTGGGTGTGAGTGACTTAGGTTTCCCAGTGGGCATTGTTATGTGGAGGATTTTATTAAGTATCCAATGATGAATACATGGCCCAGACTCCTATTACCAAACCCCTGAAGCACATCCTTGATGCCCCAGCTGACTTAATGACGGCATTGCTCAGTAGTACCCAGCACATGTTTAACGCTCCTCTCTGGTTTACCTGGGATGACCCACAACAGACGTGTGTGGACCACCGGGTGACTTGAGAAAGGGAGGCAGTATAAGAAGCATCCCAGGGGAATTGTGTAGCCTGCCTTCACGCATCTGAAAAAGCTGCTAAATAGGGAGCCTGGCGGCCAGGCCCAGGGAGTGAGATTTTGCCTTTTTTTTTTTAACCAGTCCAGCAAGTTTAATTTTGTTACACAATAAATGGGTTTAAAAGTCAAAGTCTTAATCTGGTGTAGTGGTGCATGCCTTTAATCCTAGCACTGGGGAGGCAGAGGTGGGAGGATCACTGTAAACTCAAGGCCACCCTGAGACTACATAGTGAGTTCCAGGTCAGCCTGGACTAGAGTGAGACCCTAACTCGAGAAACCAAAAAAAAAAAAAAAAAAAGTCAAAGTCGTGCTGGAGACATGGCCCAGTGGTTAAGGTACTTGCCTGCAGAGCCTAACAACCCGAGTTTGATTCCCCAGTACCCATGTAAAGCAAGATGTATCTGGAGTCCGTTTGCAGCAGCTGGAGGCCCTGGCATGCCCATTTTCTCTGTCTGTCTCTATTTTATCTCTCTCAGCTGCAAGTAAATAAATAAATATTTAAAATCAAAGTCTTGTCTTTTTACAACCTTATTAAATGCAAATCAAGATTCTGTGCATCTTTTACATGAAATTCAAATTTTCACATTTATGAAAAATTATTTCAGATAGGCTAGTGTTCTAGTACAGGTATTTTTCATTGCTTCATAGCCCTTGTTTTGAATTTCTGCCCCCACACTTTTTTTTGAGGTAGGGTTTTGCGCTAGCCCAGGCTGACCTAGAATTCACTGGGTAGTCTCAGGCTGCCTCAAATTCATGGCGATCCTCCTACCTCTGCCTCCTGAGTGAGGGGATTAAAGGTGAGTGCCACCACGTCCCGCTGAATTCCCTTTTATACTGAAGAGGTTCACTTGGATCCTGTACTGTCTCTTAGTGACTGCCCCTGTTTCAGCATTTCTACTTACTTCTCTAGAAGCAAGATTCCAGCCACATAAGTCCACAGAGAATGAAGTCATGTAAACCAGCAAAATTCTCTTCAAGCTTGGGAAATAAAATGTATTTATTGCCCTCCCATTTTCCCCTTCATTTCCTCCCTGTCTCCCCTTTCTGAACTATAAACTTAGGTAAAATACACCGTGCCTGTGCTTGAGAACTGTGTTCCTGCTCTCCTGGGGGGAAGCTGGGGCAGAACAGAAGCCCCTTGCTCCCCCTTCACCTTGTCCCCTGCTCTCTCCTATCCCTCACCCTGTCATCACCTCCTTTTCCACCCCGACTGAGTCACCACACCCTTCCTAATCCTAATTTTTTTTTTCTTTTTGGTTTTTCGAGGTAGGGTCTCACTCTAGCCCAGGCTGACCTGGAATTCACTATGTAGTCTCAGGGTGACCTTGAACTCACAGTGATCCTTCTACCTCTGCCTCCCAGTGCTGGGCTTAAAGGCATGCACCACTATACCCAGCTAGACTTTTTTCAAAAAAGGCTTATGAAGGTTCCATAAAACTAAGATTTCTAGGAGGATCTATTTAATACCATAATACTTTGAGAGCTTGTTCAGAGGTCTGGCAGGGAGCACAGCTCCTCATGTAACTGAGGCCAGTCCTTCTCTGTTTGGGGAAGTCGTCCTCTTCCACTGAGCACTCAGCTTCTGGAGGGACACACATGGAGCGGTGAGGGAGGAAGGGGACACCTGCCTAGGAAGCCAGATCAGCTGAATCAACCCTGGTGATCGATGGGGTGACAGATGTCACAGTCAGATGGCTCTCACATCCAAATACCGTAATCCTTTGAATGGAACCTTCTAGTCATGGGCCCTGCTTTTCTAAGAGTTAGCTTACTTCTTCCTTCACCTGGCTCTCCAACACACATGCTTACCAAGGTGCATTTAAAGAGTTCGCCCAAACTTAGCCTAGTGTCCCTGTTCAAAGCCTTCTGAGAGGCTGTAGTCACAGCATGCCAGGTCCATTAGACTCGTGAGCAGATTGACAAACCCGACTCCCAGTGGTAATTAAATTTTTTTAAGTATATAATTTATTTTTTTATTTATTTGAGTGAGAGAGAAAGAGTGAGAGAGAATGGGTGTGCCAGGGCCTCCAACCACTGCCAATGAACTCCAGGTGTATTCACTACCTTGTGCATCTGGCTTTACATGGGATCTGGGGGAATCAAACCTGGGTCCTTTGACTTTGCAGGCAAACGCCTTAACTGCTAAGCCATTTCTCCAGCCCTCCAGTGGTAACTTTTTTACATAGATGAGAGGAACAAAAAGTTGTAAATTGCTCAAAAAATTTCAAGATTATTATGGCTCCCCCCCATCTTAATGAATTCTGCGTATCTGTCCAGTTTATGATAGCTTGACAGTAGCCATTGTTGTAACGTATAGCAAACCAGAACCATCTGTGTGCCAGGCCTTCCTGAGCGCTTTGTGGCGAGCAGCGCTGAGATCATCCCTTTGAGAGTCCACACTGCTGTCTTTCCTCTCCCCTCATGTAGTGTGTGATATTTTTCCCTGTCAAGTAGGCCTTGACTTAAACCCCAGCCTTGTCTTTTATTGGTTATTTGACTCTGGGCCTGCCGCTTAATGTTTGATTTCTCTTTTGCAAAGCGGGAGTAAAAATTCCTCCCATGTGGGGCCCTGAGGAGATTGGAGACAGCATCAGTAAGACGCCCAGTCTGACGTGTTGTCACTCATTGGCTCTAAGATGCACATTTTACACTGAATACCTCCACAATCAGGATGGCCTTACAATCAGTATGTACACCCACTCTCCTTGTTTAACTGTGATGGTTTTTCCTTTACTTGTGGTACAATATCAAAAAATTCTTATAATTGATGACTACTTTCATTTTATGAAATATAGTCTTCGTAGCTCTCCATGAAGAGTAGGTATTTTAGAAAAAAAACAGATTTTAATCCTACCCAAAAATAATCTGAATTCTAATTTACTCTGATTCTGCTTTTGGGTACCATTATAATTATTAGGAAAAAGAATATTGCATATTAATATGTAACATTAGTAATAGTAGAGTCATAACTAGCAGCTCCCATTTAATAATTTCATGCCTCGTGTGAACAAAACAAAAAGAGACCAGATTTCAAAGACTTAACAAGAGTGTGATGGTTGGTTGAGCAACAACAGGACCAAGAACAAGAGAAGCTTTGAAGGACCACAAGGCATGTGCAGACAGGACTAGCTGATGACAGAAACACTGGTGTTTGTGGATTCCATCTTACAGCTGTAGGAGAAGGTAAATAGGAGTGCATGTCAGTGTGCTTGATTTTTTTTTTTCTTTTTTGGCTTGAGAATGGATGGTTCATTCTGGCAGTCCCACAGTGAGGAAGGCATCCCCTTCTGCTGTCCTTATGCAGACCTAGGGTCCCGTGAACTACCGGCTTGTTCTTCAAACATTTGCTGAGTACCTGCCATGTACCGTTCATTCATCACACTAGACTTTGAGGTAATAGAAATGGTTAAGATGGCCCTAGCTTTCAAGATGTCTCATTCTGTCCTATCTCATAATAGACTCCTTCACCTACATCTTATTTCTTTTCTTTTTATGCTAAATAAAAATACAAATTCTAAACTAAGTGTGGTGGTGCATGCCTTTAATCCCAGCACTCATGAGGCAGAGGTAGAATTCCATAAGTTTGAGGCCACCCTGAGACTACATAGTGAATTCCAGGTCAGCCTGCACTAGACCCTGCGTTGAAAAACAAAACAAAACAAAACAAAACAAAAGAGTCCTTTCTTTTTGTTATAGAACATATTTCCTCAGAAATATAGCATATTTTTATTCATTTTTATCTAAAACAAGCATAATATTGAAAAATTTAACAATTAGCATTATGGGGTGGAGAGATGGCATAGCAGTTAAGGCTCTTGCCTAAGAAGCTTATGGACTCATGTTCAACTCTCCAGGTCCCAGAAGCACAGTGACACAAGTGCACAGTGTAGCACATGCACACAAGGGGGTGCATGCATCTGGGGTTCATTTGCAGTGGCTGGAGGCCCTGGCACAATTCTCTCTCTCTCTCTCTCTCTCTCTCTCTCTCACTCTCTTGCATTTAAAAAAGTCCAGTCTGTTGGGCTGGCCTCAAAAAAATTAGCATGATGACTAACTTGCTTATACTTGTAATTAGAAAAATTATCTAACAGTATAACCTACTTTAATGTATATTTTTATGATAATCTAATTTTTTTTTTAAGGTTTTTCAAGGTAGGGTTTCACTCTAGCTCAGGCTGACCTGGAATTCACTATGTAGTCTCAGGGTGGCCTTGAACTCATGGTGATCCTCCTACCTCTGCCTCCCAAGTGCTGGGATTAAAGGCATGTGCCAGCATGCCCAGCGATAATCTGATTTTTTAAAAAAATAGTATAGGATCAAAATTAAATATTTTCTTTGGTGAACGTATTTATTTTCCACTTTTAGACCTTTGATATTTCTTTGGGGGTTTCCAAAAAAGAGTATTTGGGCTGGAGAGATGGCTTAGCAGTTAAGGCATTTGCCTGCGAAGCCAAAGGATCCTGGTTCGATTCTCCAAGACCCACGTAAGCCAGATGCATAAGGGGCACATGCATCTGGAGTTTGTTTGCCATATCTAGAGGCCCTGGCGTGCCCATTCTCTCTCTGTCTGCCTCTCTCCTATCTCTCTCTCTGCTTGAAAATAAATAAAATAAAATAAATTTTTTTAAAAAGAATATTTATGAGCTTGCATGCCCAAATAATTCACTGTGCCAAAGAATTGGTGACAAATGCCACATACGGGAAATTACATTTTCAGATTTTTTAAAATGATATAATGAGGGAGGGGAAGAAGTGCACTAATTTGGTACATTTACATTTTAAATAAATGTACAAATCAGATTAAATTAATATAAACACATGACTTTAAAATGCACCAATTGGGGCTGGAGAGATGGCTTAGTGGTTAAGGTGCTTGCCTGCAAAGCCAAAGGACCCAGGTTCGACTCCCAGGTCCCACGTAAGCCAGATGCACAAGGGGGCGCATGCATCTGGAGTTTGTTTGCAGTGGCTGGAGGCCCTGGCACGTCCATTCTCTCTTTCTCTCTCTCTCTACCTGCCTATTTGTGTATCTCTCTCTCACACACACACAAATAAATAAATCAAAATAAAATATTTTTTAAAATGCATCAATTTACTTGGTTTTATTGGTGTTTAGCATCTGTAATGAGAGCTAGCAGTAAGTGAGCACTGCTGTGTGCCAGCACAATGCTGAGCGCTTCTGGTGTGAGATCATCATAGTCCCATGAGGTCAACAACATGTCCCCAGTTTATATGAAAGGAACCAAAGACAGAGTGGGTTCCTTAGAATCTCCAGCAGAGATGAGAGCCAAACCTGGGAAGCGCTGATCACTGTGTGCCCTACATTTGCTGAGTGGATTATTATTCAGGGAGAGCATTAGTAGCTGTTTAGGAAGTCACTGAAGGTTGATTAAAATTCTCAAAGTTTGCATTTATCACTAAAGAGCTGCTGGGATTTTAGGGAGCAAAACAGTATGCATTTAAAAATATATGACAAACCTCATTTGTTAATACTGTCACTGTTAAACAATTATTCATGTATTTGAGAGAGAGAGAGAGAATATGAATGGGTGCACCAGGGCCTCCTCCTGCTACAAACAAATTCCAGACTCAGACGCCACTTTGTGCATCTGATTTACATGGGTTACATTACATTACAAGGGACCGAACCCTGGCCGACAGCCTTTACAAACAAGCACCTTTAACTGCTGAGCCATCTCTCCTGCCCAGTATTGTCAAACCAGTGGGTTTGCTAACGTTGAAAGCCTCTTCCTGTTCTGAATGTCTCTAGTCTCTTGTGCTGAAATCTGGGTCTGGACTCCTCCAGCAGGAGTAGAGGTTGAATCTGTTGGAGTAAGCGAGCACGCAGGGGGCTGGGGCTGTGGGTCACTTGTTCCTGAACATCGGGAAGCCATGCGTATCCACAGTCTTCAACCACCATCACGACCTAGCCTTTATAGCAGGAGGGTGTGAGGACATTCCTTCATGGGTGGAAGCCGAAGTTCTCAGTTGTTTAATTCCCTGATGTGTCTCCAGGATCCTTTTCCATTCAGTGTCAAGGTTTCTTGTTTAAACTGTTATCTGCCAGCATCTGCAAATAAGCTGTCCTTTCCTGGGCTTTCTTCCTTCCAGAAGTGTCTACCCCCCTCTTGTTTGTGCACGTGTGTTTCCCATGTCTTTGCCTCTGCATTTCTCCATTGTATCCTGCCCTGCCCTGCCGAGGCCAAGTTTTATGACTCAGTGTAAATACTGTCTTTGGAGGGTGATTGGCTACCTTCCAACCCTTACAGAACTAGGTTTTATAGTCACTGAAATGCAGGATGGCTGGCAAGGGTGGAACTAAACAGCGTCATGTAGTGTTTCCCAACCCCAGTGAGCTTGTTACATGAGAGCTCGAGTGAACCGTGTCGTAGGAAAGTCATGTGAGACTAAGTTATCTGCTTCAGTGAAACGAAAGAGGTTTAGTGAAATTGAGAGTAGGAAACAAATTCCCCCAAACAATCGGGACTGATCATTTCAAGTTAGCGGGGCACTTTCTTCCTGTCCAACGTGGCTCCCTAACAGAACCGCCACAGCCCAGGCTTTCACGGTGACTGACATTGTGGCCAAAGAGCTGCCGGACAGGGAAGTGTTGCGCAAGTCCTCCAAGGTGAGTAGCGCAGCCAGACTGGAGATGTTAAGATGCAAGAGCGAGGAGAACCCCTGGGAAACTGAGGTTCCATTCCTCTCCTCTGCCGTTCTCCTTGCGGGCCCAGCTCTTCCAGCCCTTGGGCAGAAGTCACCGCTCTCTCCCACCGTGCAGCATGGCATTTACAGCACATAGCTCAGATGCCTGTGGTCCTGCATCAAGTTTACACGGGGCATCAAGTTTTCTAAAAAATGAAATGATTATAAATTCTGGCAGTTTTTATAGTATAATTAAAACGTCTAACAGGATACCTCTGGGAAACCAAATGCAGTTTTACTATTTATAGAGCCAGCAGAGGTAGTGTTTCTTGCCAACTTTCATATCTTATGACCTATAAATTGCTCTTAATAGCTAATCTGTCATCCCAGCTTCTCACACCAGAAAGCTTGTTTCCTTATTAATCTGTTAATTTGCATCTGCAGAGGACAGTTACAAATCCTTGGCTTGAAAACATTGCGGTATTAATGCTGGGCATTATAAATAATTTATCACCTGTGGTAGCAACTCTTAGGTCTAGGTAATAGATCTTTCTGACATTATATTATTCTTCCAACCCTAATATAATTTTGATAAAAAATAATTTTTATGAAAGCTCCTTTGGCCTCACAGCATTGGAAAAGGCTGACAGGTTACCATGGAGAAGCTGTAACTATTACTAATGGCTCTGTAAGCTCAGAGTAACAGATTCAAATCAACAGTTCTAACTATTATGGTAGGAAAGGATTCAGATACACACACTGTTTTCTGGACTACTTGTGTAAGCCGAGGTTCGGATATTAGGACAAGCTGGTAGGATTGATTCTGATAGACCTGATGGCCGTTACTGAGCAGGCATGGTATAGGAGTGATTTACGACTACTGAAGACCGTGTAATTAAACATCTCCTGTTTGTGCTATAGCTGAACCTCTTTCTCTGTGGCAGTTCACTCACAATTCCAAGACCCCATTTAGGAAGCTTCTCCCAGCTGAGATTCTTAGAATTTCACTGCTTCCTTTAAAAAAATTTTAAATTTGTTTATATTTGCAAGGAAAAAGGGGGAGGGAGAGAATGATAATGGGTGCACCAGGGCCTTCTGACCCTACAAACAAACTCCAGATATATTCACCACTTTGTGCATCTGGTTTCATGTGGGGTATTGGGGAACTTGGGCTGTCAGGTTTTCCAAGAAAGCACCTTAACCACTGAGCCACCTCCCCAGCCCTTGACTGTTTTTGTCTGTGTTTCATTGCTGTGTCTACTTCAATCCAAGAAGCATTTGCAGAAGCAGGAGACACAATAAGAGGAATGAAGGGACAGGGTAAGTTCACAGGCTGGAGTCAGAGCAGTATGCACATAGTTTTTGGATTCTATCTGGCTGTTAAATGGGCAGGGTTGATTTCCCCATAAGCTTCACATTGGCCTAAACAAAGGGGTGTGACTTGATTTGCATTTCCCTTAAGAAAACCGTAGTACTGGAATCCAAGAGAGACAACATTGGGTGATCATATGGACAATGTCCTTAATGTCGGAGATCATGAAAATTCTTATGGTTTTTGTCTTATGTGACTATTGAATAAACAGTCCCAGTGGTGCGTGACCATCATTTGCCTTTGAAAGAATTACTTTCTTGGCTCAGTTGCTGATACAGGGTAGATTTTCAGGCTAGAATCTGTGCTCATTCAATAGGATGTGCATGTCATTTAAGATCGGGCCCCACAGAGCATGATTCAGTCTGTGCTTCCACAGGCTCATGTTTGTGCATGTATTGATTCCCTGATAGATCTGTGATGTGGGCTAGTGACTACCAGCTAGAACTTTGTACCTAGATTAACACGCGCTTTTAAAGATTGGCTAAGACTGAGTTTTAACACCTAGCTCTCCTCAAATGTGGCTTTTCTATAAATGTGGCTTTTCTAAAAATGCCCCAAGTTTCGTGTAACTGGCACGTGATTGGACCACTAGGAAGTTAACTGTCATAGTTTGCTAACTTTGATGTTCCTAGAGAATAAAGTTATTAATTCATGCTCAGTATGATACTGTTCAGGATTGGCCAGGTTATGCTAAAATAACAATCAATCCCAAAGTCCCCAGGGCTTAAGACAAAGGGTGACTTCTCATGCCCAGTGTATTCATTATAGATCAGCTGGGGATTGAGTGCACACTGACACGTTTCTCACTTGCGAATCAATTTGGATGGAACTATCCGCAGCAAGAGAAGAAAGAATGTGATGATGACACGTGCCCTAGCTCTCGCTAGCACATGCTGTATTCTAGAAAACGATCACATTAATTAATAGATGTAAGGCACACAGCCACCCTTGCTGGCTTCACACTGGCAGGGATGCACAGCCTGCCCCACCTGGAGAGAAGACCTACGACTACCCTTCATGTCGCTGTGCTTAAGACACCAAGTGTCTTCTAAATGCTCCTCTTGTCAGTTCAGCATTGCCTGGTTCTTTCTGAGGACCTCTTTGGTTTTGTCTGCTTCACAGACGAATGTGACAGGACAAGTGAACATCACTCCCTGTTTAAGTCTTCCGTGCAGAGGGTGAAGTTGTCAATAGAGTCTGAAATCTGTTGTCAAGTGTGCGGGAGAGCTGGAGCCTACTGTGTGTGGCCCTGCCCATGGCACTGTTGTTCATTATAATTTCGGCTACTTGATTACATTGAATCTTCAGCCTCTTTGAGCTCACTGTTGCTCACAAGTGGACATAATAGCAGTGACCTGTGAGTTTTGAAACAATGGCTACATGATACAGTATGTGGGTGGCAGGAAGCCTCAGATTTGCCTAATTAAGGGCAAGACTGCACAAAACCTACTTTCATCTGCATAGCCTCGTAACTCAGTCATGCACGCTGTCATACTTCACGTCTCTCCCTCAGTCATGCACACTTCACACTTCATGTCTGTCCCTCAGCCATGCACACTGTCAAACTTCACGTATCTCCCTCAGTCATGCACACTGTCATGTTCATGTCTCTCCCTCAGTCATGCACACTGTCACACTCCACATCTCTCCCTCAGTCATGCACACTTCACATCTTTCCCTCAGTCATGCACACTTCACACTTCACATCTTTCCCTCAGTCATGCACACTTCACACTTCACGTATCTCCCTCAGTCATGAACACTTCACACTTCACATCTCTCCCTCAGTCATGAACACTTCACACTTCACGTCTCTCCCTCAGTCATGCACACTGTCACACTTCACGTATCTCCCTCAGTCATGCACACTTCACACTTCACGTCTCTCCGTCAGTCATGCACACGTCACACTTCACGTCTCTCCCTCAGTCATGCACACTGTCACACTTCACAATTCTCCCTCAGTCATGCACACTGCCACACTTCACATCTTTCCCTCAGTCATGCACACTGTCACACTCCACATCTCTCCCTCAGTCATGCACACTTCACACTTCACATCTCTCCCTCAGTCATGCACACTTCACACTCCACATCTCTCCCTCAGCCATCACACTGTCACACTTCACGTCTCTCCCTCAGTTATGCACACTGTCACACTTCACATCTCTCCCTCAGTCATGCACACTTCACATTTCACATCTCTCCCTCAGTTATGCACACTTCACACTTCACGTCTCTCCCTCAGTCATGCACACTGTCACACTTCACATCTTTCCCTCAGTCATGCACACTTCACACTCCACATCTCTCCCTCAGCCATGCACACTTCACACTTCACGTCTCTCCCTCAGTTATGCACACTGTCACACTTCACAATTCTCCCTCAGCCATGCACACTGTCATAGTTCACGTCTCTCCCTCAGTTATGCACAGTGTCATACTTCATGTCTTTGCTTGAGTTTCTGTCTTTCCTGGATTCACCTGTTCCCCAAAGGAGGAAAACTCCTTATTCATTTATTCATCTCTCCATCTCTCTCTCTCTCTCTCAAATAAATGAATAACTAAAATATTTTTAAAGGGGATGGAGAGATGGTTTAGCAGTTAACATGCCTTCCTGCAAAGAGTAAGGACCCAGGTTCTCTTTCCCAGGACCCATGTAAGCCAGATGCACAAGGTGACACACGTGTCTGGCATTTGTTTGCAGTGGTTGGGGGCCATAGTGCATCTACTTTCTTGCCCATCTCTCTCTCAAATAAATAAATAAATAAAAAAAATATATTTTAAAACCATTTAAAATAGAATGTTAGGAAACCTATTGTCTTATTCTGGCCAGATAGTTTGTCAGTGTAACTGTTTATATGCATTTTAGAATTCAAATACAGATGTTCCCCAATGCCTCCTCTGTGGAAAGCAGCTGCTGTGACCCAGCACACACACACAAAAAAAATCTCAGCAAGGGTAACATACAAAGGCAAATGCTTAGGGTGGGCCCATGAGTCTATTGACTGCTGGTCTTCAGATTCCCCTTAATAACCCCAAACCTTGCTTTGGGTCTTCGCTCTTCTACAAACAGGAGCAGCAACACACACAGTGGTGAACTTGGAGGCTTAGCTGATGAACACCTTCAAGTGTTCTTTGCCCAGGAGCTGTAAAACACTACACTTCATTTCCCATGGCAACTGGTAGGAACATCGATGTCTGGTCATGATGACTGATGTGCTCCACTGCCACTACCAGCGTCTTCCTGGAAACAGCCCAGCCCAAGCAGCCATCAACACATGCACTTGAGGCGCCCACATACAGAGCACAGTGCAGTTTATGAAGGTGCTGCTAGGCACTGCCTCATCTGATCCATCCCAGCCCTGTGAAGTGTGCAGTACTGTTATCAGCAACATTTTGTAAATAAAGAAGACAGGGTGGGCTGGAGAGATGGCTTAGTGGTTAAGGTGCTTGCCTGCGAAGCCTAAGGACCCAGGTTCAACTCTCAGATCCCACGTAAATCAGATGCACAAAGGTGAGGCAAGCACAAGGCCACACATGCCCACCAGGTGGTATAAGCATCTGGAGTGTGATTGTACTGGCTGAGGCCCTGACGCACCAATTCTCTCTGTCTGTCTCTTGCTTTCTCTAAAATAAAAAAATTTAAAAAAAAAAAAAAAGGAAGACAGGGTGAGGGCAGGGGCATGGCTCCGTCTGGAAAGTATTTGTCACACAAGCATGAAGACCTGAGTTCAGATCCCAGAACCCATGTAAAAGCCAGGTGTGGTGCCAGGTGCCTGTTGTCTCCATGCTGGGAGGTGGAGACAGGAGAATCCCTGGGACTCACTGGCTAGCTGCTCTAGCTGAATTGGAGAGTTCTAGGGTTAGTGAGAGACCCTACCTCAAAGAATAAAGAGAGTCATTGAGGAAGATACTGAATTTCAAACTCTGGACTCTATACACACACAGAGATACATGTATACACCACATATGTGCCCACACATATATGAACATGTATGCATACACACCACATGCACACACAGAAAAAGTCAGGGTGAAGAAGTCAAATGACTCACTAGGGTTCTACAGCCAGTGCCTGTGGTGCTAGCTCCTGTTCTCCTGTTCCACTCTCGGACCCATGCCGAGCTTCCTCTCGGGTTTCAGAAGCTATGATGTGTGCTTTGTACGTCACACAGTTCCTCCCAGAGCTGTGGGTGGCAAGACCCCACCATGAATTCAGAGCCCTGCTGTCTGCTAGCTGAAAGGTGCCAGGGAAGAGCTGATGTGCCTGTCTCCCACCCCTACCCCTGGAGGGAGTACCCTCCATTCCCTCCCCTTATGTTCAGAAAGCTCAGTAAAGCAGTGCCTATGTCTCCCTGGTGTTTAGAGAAAAAGACGAGCCAGAAGCAGAAGTTCCCAGAGCCATCATTTGGAGTTGCCATAAACCAGAAGTTCCCAAGCACAGTGACGCCCAGGGTGCTGTGTCTGCCCCAAGCCTTATAAATCCATCCCCTGCAGTGTTCAAAGGCTCATTATGTCCAACCAAATCTACTCTGTGGAGCTCACTAGTGAATTATTTATGGTTTACACATTTGACAGGGATTCAGGGCTGAGTTTGAAAACACTAACTTGCTGTTGGGGCCAGAAGTGTCTGCCTGGAAACCAAGGCTCAGACACAAAAGGTCCTAGAGCCAGCCATGTGTGCCATGCTGAGTTGCCTGGCTTCCCAGAGAAGAGCAGCTGTCTCTCCATGCAAGTAGCGCCAGGGCAGTGAGTGGAGCATGTGAGGGCTTCGCCTCCATAGCCAGGCCTGGGTAGAAAAGGGAGGGCTGCCTGCAGAGGAAGGAGGTGGAGGCCATAGGCTTACAGCAGGGAGAGAAAGACTGTCAGGGTAGGGTGCATGTGGGGCATGAGTAGGAGAAAGGCTAGCAGGACATCTTCAGATCTCCAGACACCCCGACTGGGAACCCCAGGCCAGCACACAAGTGGCACACTGCTTGGTGATACCATGGCCACCTCTGCCAGAATCACACTTCTGCAGCATTGTGACCGCATTGCAGACAAAACAAACAAGTAAATTCTAAGTGTTTATTTCCTCTCTGCTTTCTAAATGTCTGTCAGAAGCTCTGTGTGGTGGTAGGAGCAGCTCGAAGCAATACGGAGCCCTTTGCAAAAATGGCCTCAGCCATTTGATCAAAAACTGCTATTTCACAAGCAAAGAAAATAGGATGGCAAATTACTCATTCTATAAAATATTAATAAAACAGTGTTCTGAAGGGCACAGCCATAGAACACATCTCACAAAACAATACCTCTGCTCCAGTAGGAACAGCATCACCTCATTGTTATTCCCCAGCCAGTGGCCCCTAGAAGATTCTTTGCCCACCATGACCCAAGTGTACCCTTTGTTCTGCCAGGGTCAAGTGTTCATGCTACAAAGTGGGCATTGCTGCAGGCATATAAGGAAGGAGGGGAGAGGAGGAAAGCTTCCAAGTTTCAGAAGAAAAGAAGGGTGGATGGGCTGGAGAGATGGCTTAGTGGTTAAACACTTGCCTATGAAGCCTAAGGACCCCGGTTCGAGGCTTGATTCTCCAGGGCCCATGTAAGCCAGATGCACAAGGGGGTGCATGCATCTGGAGTTCATTTGCAGTGGCTGGAGGCCCTGGCGCACCCATTCTCTCTCTCTCTCTCTCTCTCTCTCTCTCTCTCTCTCTCTCTCTCTACCTGCCTATTTCTGTATCTCTCTCTCTCAAATAAATAAATAAAAATAAAATATTTAAAAAAGAAAGAAAGAAAGAAAAGAAGGGTGGAGAAAAGCTGTACTAGCTCTGCACACAAGACTTAGAAACTAAAGACTAGAGGACAAGACTTCAGGCATGCATTAGGATTCTAGAAGCATCCATGTACTGCATAGAGCCATATTCCTTAAGAGCTCTAACAGTTAATCTTTGTGTGTGCTGGTGGTTGGTTTGGGGAGGTAGGTAGGGTTAATCCAGAGTTTTGTGTATTCTGGGCAAACACTCTACAACTAAGCTACAGCCTCCAGCGCCATTAAGATTTTTTTCATGTGTGTACATGTGTGTATGCGTGCAGCTTGTGTAGTGTGCTGTGTGTGAGGTGCATGGATGTGTGTGCTGAGATGCATGTGCCATGTTTACGTATGCAGAGGCCAGAGGAGAGCATCAGGTGTCCTCCCCATCGCTCATCCACATGTTTCCTTGTGATGGACTCTTTTATGGATTGCGGAGTTTGCCATTGTCGTGAGCCCCAGCTAATATCCAGACCGCCACCCCTGAGCCCCTCCCCACAGGACTAGGGTTCTAGATGTGCGCGGTCTCATCCAGCTATCTATGTGGGTGCTGGAGAATTGAGCTCAGGTAGCCTCAGGCCCCCTAGGGCCCTCATGCATGAGTGAGGGCACTCTATCCCTCTAACCCACCGAGCCATCTCTCCACCTGAACCCCATTAAGACCTTTAAGAGAAGATAGGATTTGGGTGCCAAACATAGATGAATAATGAACAGCAATGTGAGGGGTCTGGCAAGATAACTATCTCCCTGCACTGAGAGGCTGCAGCTCACAGCAGGAAAAGCTAAGGCAAGCCTTGGCGCCTGAAGAGTGGGCAGGCCATTCACAGGCATTAGCTGTGACCCCCCATTGTTCTCCTCTGACCTTCATCCAAGTCTCAGGCCAGCACGCTCACCAGCACTGATACCAGGCTAAGAGAGCAGGGGCAGCCGGCGGGTCTCAGCTCCTGAGGCTCTCCGTCGTGGAGGTTTCTTCCTCCATGCCAGCATCCATTTGCTTTAGGAGACCGTACAGATGAATGCCAGCAGTGAGGAGAGGGAGCGTGGACTTCCTGCCATGCCAGTGCCCCACCAGAGAGAGCCACGAGCTTTGGCTTTCTCAGAATTCTCTTGTACCACAGAGGTTGCTAGGTATTGACAGAGCTGTAATATCAGTGACTATTAGAAATGTCCACAAGCCTTTAAGATGAAGGTCCCATAAGCCACCACCTGTTTCTGTGAGATTAGCCATGGAGAAAGCTACTGATTAAGTTGCCGTTGTCTCCTGGGACCTTGCTGTGGGACATGCTTTATCAGTTCTGTGTGGGTCTGCTGGCCACTGATAGAGGCACCTAGGGAAGCAGATTGATTGTTCCAGATGGACTCTGAGAAGAAGACAGCAAAGTCACGTCCCGATGAGTCCTCATTGCCTATGTTTTCTTTGCAGGCAGCATCGTCAGCACTGAGCAGCCTGGGCCACGTGTACACAGCCATTGGCGACTACCCCAATGCACTGGCCAGTCACAAGCAGTGTGTTCTTCTCGCCAAACAGTCTAAAGATGAGCTTTCAGAAGCCCGGGAACTTGGCAACATGGGAGCCGTGTATATCGCCATGGGCGACTTCGAGAATGCCGTGCAGTGTCACGAACAGCACCTGAAGATAGCCAAGGACCTGGGGAACAAGCGAGAGGAGGCCCGGGCCTACAGCAACCTGGGCAGTGCCTACCACTACCGGAGGAACTTTGACAAGGCCATGTCCTACCACAACTACGTGCTGGAGCTGGCTCAAGAGCTGGCCGAGAAGGCCATCGAGATGCGGGCCTATGCCGGCCTCGGCCACGCCGCCAGGTGCATGCAGGACCTGGAGAGGGCCAAGCAGTACCACGAGCAGCAGCTGGGCATTGCCGAGGACCTCAAGGACAGGGCTGCCGAGGGTCGCGCATCCTCCAACCTGGGTAAGGATGGGGCTGCTGGCCAGACCCTGGGTTAGTGTCGTGGGCTAGAAAGAGCTGGAGGCACCACCATCTTTTTTTATAGGAGTTTGCGCGTTTTTATCCAAAAGAATGTCCTCAGTGCCTTTCCTCCTAGTACATCCTCTTGAGCTGCCGGCTGTAGATCACAGATCCCTTCTGTCATCCAGTGCCGAGGACGAGAACGCTGCAGGGCTGGGAAAATGAGACAGCCAGCCTTTGAATCTGCCCAGAGAGAAGAGCAGCCACACGGATCTAATTAGAGAGAAGGGGGTGAAGGTGGCGTCACGCTGCGCGTGTGTCAGTGCCAGGAAGTCACCAGCATGAGTCTGAGAGAGCCTTTGCTTACGGTGATTTTTTTTTCCTGGTGAATTAACCCCAGAGGATGTTTTCCTCAAAATCATGTATATTCACGCAATACTGATAGCTTTAGTATAAATACACAATTATTGTGTGAAAGACCTATTTAAAGAAGATAGATTTGCAGTTAGCTTTGATAGCACTTGGTTTCAGTGAAGACATTTTGGTTCTGAGGGAGCTTATAGGAGTGCTAAGACAGCACGAATGACGGGGCAGTGAGCACTTTTTAGAAGATACTCATTCCATCTGTATCCACACAGGTGTGGGACAGAGTGAATGGCACATACCAATATGTTTGGAAGCACAGTTGAAGTCATTGCTGTGCCCAGAGTCCCCCAGCTGGTTGTGTGTCCACAAGGATTCAATAGATTCAGTGTGGAAAGGCAAGAAGGTGATCTCACATGCCTCCAGAGACTACTGGCTGTAGAACAAGAGTCTCATCTTTCTTTTCTTTCTTCTTTTTTTCTTGTGAAATATTTTTATTCATGATATTTTTACTCATGAGCAGAGACAGAGAGAGACAGAGATATAGAGTGAGTATGGGTGCTGCAGGGCCGCCCGCCACTGCAGACAGCCTCGAGATGCATGCACCACCCCCTGTGCATCTGACTCCACGTGGGCACTAGGGAACCGAACCTGGGCCAGCAGGCTTTGCAAGCAAGTGCCCCCAACTACTGAGCCATCTCCACAGCCCATGCCTTTTGCTTTTTAGAAAAAAAAATTATGTGTTTATTTGCATGCTTGTACATGTGTGGGTGCCACAGCACATGCGTGGAGGTCAGAGGACAACCTCGAGGTGCCTGTGCTCTTCCAGCACCTTCTGGGAGATGGTATCTCGTGCCAAGGCAAACCTGCGACATCTGAATTCTCCTGGCTCTGCCTTCCCTTGTCATGGACAAGTTGGCGTCACAGATGCAAGTGCCGCTTTGTGTTCAGCTTTCCATGGGTGCTGGGAAGATCAAACTCAGGGCAGCAGGCTTTGCAAGCAAGCGCCTTTAACTGCTGAACCATCTCCCTGGCCCCTGACACCGAGACAGCTCTGTCTCTAGTGATAGCATCTCACCACCTCTCCTCTGCTGAGTTTAACCTTATGCTTCCAAAATAGTTGCAGAGAAAGACTCATAAATTCCCAGTGGTGGAGGTGAGACAGAATGAGTTCAAGGCCACCGTGAGACAGCACAGTGAATTCCAGGTCAGCCTGGGCTAGAGCAAGGTTAGAGAGTCTGACAGGAGCCATAGTGATAAGCTCTTGTCTTTACATCGTTGTTCAACAAGTTACAGGAATTCATTGAATCTTTATTAAGTGCTTAATCTTGAATAATTGCTTTAAGGGGTACAGACCCTAAAAAAGTCCTTGCCTTCAGAGAGTTTGTAACTTTGCTGAGGAAAAGACTCATATGTAGGACACCAGGATTTTATTGATTTGCCTTTTCAAGCTCTACCTCTGAAGATCGCATCTTTTTTAGTGTGTGTAGCATGTGTGGTGTGGTGTGTGTGATACCTGCACATGTGTGTATGTGTGTATACTCCATGTGCAGAGGCCAAAGGTATAGGGGTGCCCTCCTCCATTGCCTGGCTGCACATATCCTTGAGACAGAGTCTCTCACTGACTCTGGAGCTTGCTGCTTTTGTGAGCCCCAGCGAGTCTCCAGTCTCCTTTTCCCACAGGACTGGAGTTATGGACATGTGTGGCCATACCCAGTTATTTACGTAGGTATTGGGGAATTGAACCCCTTCAGGCCCTCGTGTTTGTGTGGGACATGCTCTTGCCTGGTTAGCACTCTCTCGAGCCCAGCATTAACTTTGTATAATCCCTAAAAGACCTCATAAATTATGTGTTGCCATGAAATTCCTAGAAGGGAGAGTTTGCGGGATGGAGATGGCCTTCTCTAGGGAGCTTCCCACAGAGATTAGCCCCAAAGGGACCTGCAGCACAGGTAAGGCTTGTGCAAGTGGAGTGGCATTGATGGTAGGAGGGGGTGAAAGAAGCGAGGGGGATAATAGGTTGGCAGGTCTGAAGGATGGCGGCATGACTAGTCCCCAAGACAGGCTACAGGGTGGTGGTGAGGGGCTTATGAAGACTGAGTCGCGGGTGATGGAACATGGGAACAAACACAGAAGAGGCCTTCGAGGAAGAGGAGTCCCCATGGCATACAGGGCAGATTAGAGGGCGTGAGCCTACACTCTCACACTGGAAGAGGAGTTCCCCATGGCATACAGGGCAGATTAGAGGGCATGAGCCTACAATCTCACACTGGAAGAGGAGTCCCCATGGTATACAGGGCAGATTAGAGGGTGTGAGCCTACACTATCACACTGGAAGAGGAGTCCCCATGGCATACAGGGCAGATTAGAGGGTGTGAGCCTACACTCTCACACTGGAAGAGGAGTCCCCATGGCATACAGGGCAGATTAGAGGGCGTGAGCCTCACTCTCACACTGGAAGAGGAGTCCCCATGGCATACAGGGCAGATTAGAGGGCATGAGCCTACAATCTCACACTGGAAGAGGAGTCCCCATGGCATACAGGGCAGATTAGAGGGTGTGAGCCTACACTCTCACACTGGAAGAGGAGTCCCCATGGCATACAGGGCAGATTAGAGGGCGTGAGCCTACACTCTCACACTGGAAGAGGAGTCCCCATGGCATACAGGGCAGATTAGAGGGCATGAGCCTACAATCTCACACTGGAAGAGGAGTCCCCATGGTATACAGGGCAGATTAGAGGGTGTGAGCCTACACTCTCACACTGGAAGAGGAGTCCCCATGGCATACAGGGCAGATTAGAGGGTGTGAGCCTACACTCTCACACTGGAAGAGGAGTCCCCATGGCATACAGGGCAGATTAGAGGGCGTGAGCCTACACTCTCACACTGGAAGAGGAGTTCCCATGGCATACAGGGCAGATTAGAGGGTGTGAGCCTACACTCTCACACTGGAAGAGGAGTCCCCATGGCATACAGGGCAGATTAGAGGGTGTGAGCCTACACCTCACACCCCATGGCATCACACTGGAAGACAGTCTCACACTGGAAGGGATACCCCATGGGCAGGGCAGATTAGAGGGTGTGAGCCTACACTCTCACACTGGAAGAGGAGTCCCCATGGTATACAGGGCAGATTAGAGGGTGTGAGCCTACACTCTCACACTGGAAGAGGAGTTCCCATGGCATACAGGGCAGATTAGAGGTGTGAGCCTACACTCTCACACTGGAAGAGGAGTCCCCATGGCATACAGGGCAGATTAGAGGGTGTGAGCCTACACTCTCACACTGGAAGAGGAGTCCCCATGGCATACAGGGCAGATTAGAGGGTGTGAGCCTACACTCTCACACTGGAAGAGGAGTCCCCATGGCATACAGGGCAGATTAGAGGGTGTGAGCCTACACTCTCACACTGGAAGAGGAGTTCCCATGGCATACAGGGCAGATTAGAGGGTGTGAGCCTACACTCTCACACTGGAAGAGGAGTTCCCCATGGCATACAGGGCAGATTAGAGGGTGTGAGCCTACACTCTCACACTGGAAGAGGAGTTCCCATGGCATACAGGGCAGATTAGAGGGTGTGAGCCTACACTCTCACACTGGAAGAGGAGTCCCCATGGCATACAGGGCAGATTAGAGGTGTGAGCCTACAATCTCACACTGGAAGAGGAGTTCCCCATGGTATACAGGGCAGATTAGAGGGTGTGAGCCTACACTCTCACACTGGAAGAGGAGTTCCCCATGGCATACAGGGCAGATTAGAGGGCGTGAGCCTACACTCTCACACTGGAAGACTGGAAGATTAGAGGGTGTGAGCCTTCCCACTGGAAGACGAGTATGGCATACAGGGCAGATTAGAGGGCGTGAGCCTACACTCTCACACTGGAAGAGGAGTCCCCATGGCATACAGGGCAGATTAGAGGGTGTGAGCCTACACATACTCACACTGGAAGAGGAGTCCCCATGGCATACAGGGCAGATTAGAGGGTGTGAGCCTACACTCTCACACTGGAAGAGGAGTTCCCCATGGCATACAGGGCAGATTAGAGGGTGTGAGCCTACACTCACACTGGAAGAGGAGTCCCCATGGCATACAGGGGCAGATTAGAGGGCATGAGCCTACAATCTCACACTGGAAGAGGAGTCCCCATGGCATACAGGGCAGATTAGAGGGTGTGAGCCTACACTCTCACACTGGAAGACGAGTTCCCCATGGCATACAGGGCAGATTAGAGGGCATGAGCCTACACTCTCACACTGGAAGACGAGTTCCCCATGGTATACAGGGCAGATTAGAGGGCATGAGCCTACACTCTCACACTGGAAGAGGAGTCCCCATGGCATACAGGGCAGATTAGAGGGTGTGAGCCTACACTCTCACACTGGAAGAGGAGTCCCCATGGCATACAGGGCAGATTAGAGGGTGTGAGCCTACACTCTCACACTGGAAGAGGAGTTCCCCATGGCATACAGGGCAGATTAGAGGGTGTGAGCCTACACTCTCACACTGGAAGAGGAGTTCCCCATGGCATACAGGGCAGATTAGAGGGCGTGAGCCTACAATCTCACACTGGAAGAGGAGTTCCCCATGGCATACAGGGCAGATTAGAGGGCGTGAGCCTACAATCTCACACTGGAAGAGGAGTTCCCCATGGCATACAGGGCAGATTAGAGGGTGTGAGCCTACACTCTCACACTGGAAGAGGAGTCCCCATGGCATACAGGGCAGATTAGAGGGCGTGAGCCTACACTCTCACACTGGAAGACGAGTTCCCCATGGTATACAGGGCAGATTAGAGGGTGTGAGCCTACACTCTCACACTGGAAGAGGAGTCCCCATGGCATACAGGGCAGATTAGAGGGTGTGAGCCTACAATCTCACACTGGAAGACGAGTTCCCCATGGTATACAGGGCAGATTAGAGGGTGTGAGCCTACACTCTCACACTGGAAGAGGAGTTCCCCATGGCATACAGGGCAGATTAGAGGGTGTGAGCCTACACTCTCACACTGGAAGAGGAGTCCCCATGGCATACAGGGCAGATTAGAGGGTGTGAGCCTACACTCTCACACTGGAAGACGAGTTCCCCATGGCATACAGGGCAGATTAGAGGGTGTGAGCCTACACTCTCACACTGGAAGAGGAGTCCCCATGGCATACAGGGCAGATTAGAGGGTGTGAGCCTACACTCTCACACTGGAAGAGGAGTCCCCATGGCATACAGGGCAGATTAGAGGGTGTGAGCCTACACTCTCACACTGGAAGAGGAGTCCCCATGGCATACAGGGCAGATTAGAGGGCGTGAGCCTACACTCTCACACTGGAAGACGAAGGCATACAGGGCAGATTAGAGGGTGTGAGCCTACATGGCATGGCATACAGGGCAGATTAGAGGGCGTGAGCCTACACTCTCACACTGGAAGACGAGTTCCCCATGGCATACAGGGCAGATTAGAGGGTGTGAGCCTACACTCTCACACTGGAAGAGGAGTCCCCATGGCATACAGGGCAGATTAGAGGGTGTGAGCCTACACTCTCACACTGGAAGAGGAGTCCCCATGGCATACAGGGCAGATTAGAGGGTGTGAGCCTACACTCTCACACTGGAAGAGGAGTCCCCATGGCATACAGGGCAGATTAGAGGGTGTGAGCCTACACTCTCACACTGGAAGAGGAGTCCCCATGGCATACAGGGCAGATTAGAGGGTGTGAGCCTACACTCTCACACTGGAAGAGGAGTCCCCATGGCATACAGGGCAGATTAGAGGGTGTGAGCCTACACTCTCACACTGGAAGAGGAGTCCCCATGGGTACAGGGCAGATTAGAGGGTGTGAGCCTACACTCTCACACTGGAAGAGGAGTCCCCATGGCATACAGGGCAGATTAGAGGGTGTGAGCCTACACTCTCACACTGGAAGAGGAGTCCCCATGGCATACAGGGCAGATTAGAGGGTGTGAGCCTACACTCTCACACTGGAAGAGGAGTCCCCCATGGCATACAGGGCAGATTAGAGGGTGTGAGCCTACACTCTCACACTGGAAGAGGAGTCCCCATGGCATACAGGGCAGATTAGAGGGTGTGAGCCTACACTCTCACACTGGAAGAGGAGTCCCCATGGCATACAGGGCAGATTAGAGGGTGTGAGCCTACACTCTCACACTGGAAGAGGAGTCCCCATGGCATACAGGGCAGATTAGAGGGTGTGAGCCTACACTCTCACACTGGAAGAGGAGTCCCCATGGCATACAGGGCAGATTAGAGGGTGTGAGCCTACAATCTCACACTGGAAGAGGAGTCCCCAGTTTAGAGGGCCCTACACTCTCACACTGGCATTCCCCATGGCATATTAGGCAGATTAGAGGGTGTGAGCCTACACTCTCACACTGGAAGAGGAGTCCCCATGGCATACAGGGCAGATTAGAGGGTGTGAGCCTACACTCTCACACTGGAAGAGGAGTTCCCCATGGCATACAGGGCAGATTAGAGGGTGTGAGCCTACACTCTCACACTGGAAGAGGAGTCCCCATGGCATACAGGGCAGATTAGAGGGTGTGAGCCTACACTCTCACACTGGAAGAGGAGTCCCCATGGCATACAGGGCAGATTAGAGGGTGTGAGCCTACACTCTCACACTGGAAGAGGAGTCCCCATGGCATACAGGGCAGATTAGAGGGTGTGAGCCTACACTCTCACACTGGAAGAGGAGTCCCCATGGCATACAGGGCAGATTAGAGGTGTGAGCCTACACTCTCACACTGGAAGAGGAGTTCCCCATGGCATACAGGGCAGATTAGAGGGGTGTGAGCCTACACTCTCACACTGGAAGAGGAGTCCCCATGGCATACAGGGCAGATTAGAGGGTGTGAGCCTACACTCTCACACTGGAAGAGGAGTCCCCATGGCATACAGGGAAGACGAAGTTCCCATGGCATACAGGGCAGATTAGAGGGTGTGAGCCTACACTCTCACACTGGAAGAGGAGTTCCCATGGCATACAGGGCAGATTAGAGGGTGTGAGCCTACAATCTCACACTGGAAGAGGAGTCCCCATGGCATACAGGGCAGATTAGAGGGTGTGAGCCTACACTCTCACACTGGAAGAGGAGTCCCCATGGCATACAGGGCAGATTAGAGGTGTGAGCCTACACTCTCACACTGGAAGAGGAGTCCCCATGGCATACAGGGCAGATTAGAGGGTGTGAGCCTACAATCTCACACTGGAAGAGGAGTCCCCATGGCATGGGCAGATTAGAGGGTGTGAGCCTACACTCTCACACTGGAAGAGGAGTCCCCATGGCATACAGGGCAGATTAGAGGGTGTGAGCCTACACTCTCACACTGGAAGAGGAGTCCCCATGGCATACAGGGCAGATTAGAGGGTGTGAGCCTACACTCTCACACTGGAAGAGGAGTCCCCATGGCATACAGGGCAGATTAGAGGGCGTGAGCCTACACACTCACACTGGAAGAGGAGTCCCCATGGCATACAGGGCAGATTAGAGGGTGTGAGCCTACACTCTCACACTGGAAGAGGAGTCCCCATGGCATACAGGGCAGATTAGAGGGTGTGAGCCTACACTCTCACACTGGAAGAGGAGTCCCCATGGCATACAGGGCAGATTAGAGGGTGTGAGCCTACACTCTCACACTGGAAGAGGAGTCCCCATGGTATACAGGGCAGATTAGAGGGTGTGAGCCTACACTCTCACACTGGAAGAGGAGTTCCCCATGGCATACAGGGCAGATTAGAGGGTGTGAGCCTACACTCTCACACTGGAAGAGGAGTCCCCATGGCATACAGGGCAGATTAGAGGGTGTGAGCCTACACTCTCACACTGGAAGAGGAGTCCCCATGGCATACAGGGCAGATTAGAGGGTGTGAGCCTACACTCTCACACTGGAAGAGGAGTCCCCATGGCATACAGGGCAGATTAGAGGGTGTGAGCCTACACTCACACTGGAAGAGGAGTCCCCATGGCATACAGGGCAGATTAGAGGGTGTGAGCCTACACTCTCACACTGGAAGACGAGTTCCCCATGGCATACAGGGCAGATTAGAGGGTGTGAGCCTACACTCTCACACTGGAAGAGGAGTTCCCCATGGCATACAGGGCAGATTAGAGGGTGTGAGCCTACACTCTCACACTGGAAGAGGAGTCCCCATGGCATACAGGGCAGATTAGAGGGTGTGAGCCTACACTCTCACACTGGAAGAGGAGTTCCCCATGGTATACAGGGCAGATTAGAGGGTGTGAGCCTACAATCTCACACTGGAAGAGGAGTCCCCATGGTATACAGGGCAGATTAGAGGGCGTGAGCCTACACTCTCACACTGGAAGAGGAGTTCCCCATGGCATACAGGGCAGATTAGAGGGTGTGAGCCTACACTCTCACACTGGAAGAGGAGTCCCCATGGTATACAGGGCAGATTAGAGGGTGTGAGCCTACACTCTCACACTGGAAGAGGAGTCCCCATGGTATACAGGGCAGATTAGAGGGTGTGAGCCTCACTCTCACACTGGAAGAGGAGTTCCCCATGGCATACAGGGCAGATTAGAGGGTGTGAGCCTACACTCTCACACTGGAAGAGGAGTCCCCATGGCATACAGGGCAGATTAGAGGGTGTGAGCCTACACTCTCACACTGGAAGAGGAGTTCCCCATGGCATACAGGGCAGATTAGAGGGTGTGAGCCTACACTCTCACACTGGAAGAGGAGTCCCCATGGCATACAGGGCAGATTAGAGGGTGTGAGCCTACACTCTCACACTGGAAGAGGAGTTCCCCATGGCATACAGGGCAGATTAGAGGGTGTGAGCCTACACTCTCACACTGGAAGAGGAGTCCCCATGGCATACAGGGCAGATTAGAGGGTGTGAGCCTACACTCTCACACTGGAAGAGGAGTTCCCCATGGCATACAGGGCAGATTAGAGGGCGTGAGCCTACACTCTCACACTGGAAGAGGAGTTCCCATGGCATACAGGGCAGATTAGAGGGTGTGAGCCTACACTCTCACACTGGAAGAGGAGTTCCCATGGCATACAGGGCAGATTAGAGGGTGTGAGCCTACACTCTCACACTGGAAGAGGAGTCCCCATGGCATACAGGGCAGATTAGAGGGTGTGAGCCTACACTCTCACACTGGAAGAGGAGTCCCCATGGCATACAGGGCAGATTAGAGGGTGTGAGCCTACACTCTCACACTGGAAGAGGAGTTCCCCATGGCATACAGGGCAGATTAGAGGGTGTGAGCCTACACTCTCACACTGGAAGAGGAGTCCCCATGGCATACAGGGCAGATTAGAGGGTGTGAGCCTACACTCTCACACTGGAAGAGGAGTCCCCATGGCATACAGGGCAGATTAGAGGGTGTGAGCCTACACTCTCACACTGGAAGAGGAGTTCCCCATGGCATACAGGGCAGATTAGAGGGCGTGAGCCTACACTCTCACACTGGAAGAGGAGTCCCCATGGCATACAGGGCAGATTAGAGGGTGTGAGCCTACACTCTCACACTGGAAGAGGAGTTCCCATGGCATACAGGGCAGATTAGAGGGCGTGAGCCTACACTCTCACACTGGAAGAGGAGTCCCCATGGCATACAGGGCAGATTAGAGGGTGTGAGCCTACACTCTCACACTGGAAGAGGAGTCCCCATGGCATACAGGGCAGATTAGAGGGTGTGAGCCTACACTCTCACACTGGAAGAGGAGTCCCCATGGCATACAGGGCAGATTAGAGGGCGTGAGCCTACACTCTCACACTGGAAGAGGAGTCCCCATGGCATACAGGGCAGATTAGAGGGCATGAGCCTACACTCTCACACTGGAAGAGGAGTCCCCATGGCATACAGGGCAGATTAGAGGGTGTGAGCCTACACTCTCACACTGGAAGAGGAGTTCCCATGGCATACAGGGCAGATTAGAGGGTGTGAGCCTACACTCTCACACTGGAAGAGGAGTTCCCCATGGCATACAGGGCAGATTAGAGGGTGTGAGCCTACACTCTCACACTGGAAGAGGAGTTCCCCATGGCATACAGGGCAGATTAGAGGGTGTGAGCCTACACTCTCACACTGGAAGAGGAGTTCCCCATGGCATACAGGGCAGATTAGAGGGTGTGAGCCTACACTCTCACACTGGAAGAGGAGTTCCCCATGGCATACAGGGCAGATTAGAGGGTGTGAGCCTACACTCTCACACTGGAAGAGGAGTTCCCCATGGCATACAGGGCAGATTAGAGGGCGTGAGCCTACACTCTCACACTGGAAGAGGAGTTCCCCATGGCATACAGGGCAGATTAGAGGGCGTGAGCCTACACTCTCACACTGGAAGAGGAGTTCCCATGGCATACAGGGCAGATTAGAGGGGCGTGAGCCTACACTCTCACACTGGAAGAGGAGTTCCCCATGGCATACAGGGCAGATTAGAGGGTGTGAGCCTACACACTCACACTGGAAGAGGATGGCATACAGGGCAGATTAGAGGGTGTGAGCCTACACTGGCACACTGGAAGACGAGTTCCCCAGGGCAGATTAGGCAGATTAGAGGGTGAGCCTACACTCTCACACTGGAAGAGGAGTTCCCCATGGCATACAGGGCAGATTAGAGGGCGTGAGCCTACACTCTCACACTGGAAGAGGAGTTCCCCATGGCATACAGGGCAGATTAGAGGGTGTGAGCCTACACTCTCACACTGGAAGACGAGTTCCCCATGGCATACAGGGCAGATTAGAGGGTGTGAGCCTACACTCTCACACTGGAAGAGGAGTTCCCCATGGCATACAGGGCAGATTAGAGGGCGTGAGCCTACACTCTCACACTGGAAGAGGAGTTCCCCATGGCATACAGGGCAGATTAGAGGGTGTGAGCCTACACTCTCACACTGGAAGAGGAGTTCCCCATGGCATACAGGGCAGATTAGAGGGCATGAGCCTACACTCTCACACTGGAAGAGGAGTTCCCCATGGCATACAGGGCAGATTAGAGGGCGTGAGCCTACACTCTCACACTGGAAGAGGAGTCCCCATGGCATACAGGGCAGATTAGAGGGTGTGAGCCTACACTCTCACACTGGAAGAGGAGTTCCCCATGGCATACAGGGCAGATTAGAGGGCGTGAGCCTACACTCTCACACTGGAAGAGGAGTTCCCCATGGCATACAGGGCAGATTAGAGGGCGAGCCTACACTCTCACACTGGAAGAGGAGTTCCCCATGGCATACAGGGCAGATTAGAGGGCGTGAGCCTACACTCTCACACTGGAAGAGGAGTTCCCCATGGCATACAGGGCAGATTAGAGGGCGTGAGCCTACACTCTCACACTGGAAGAGGAGTCCCCATGGCATACAGGGCAGATTAGAGGGCGTGAGCCTACAATCTCACACTGGAAGAGGAGTTCCCATGGCATACAGGGCAGATTAGAGGGTGTGAGCCTACACTCTCACACTGGAAGAGGAGTCCCCATGGCATACAGGGCAGATTAGAGGGCGTGAGCCTACACTCTCACACTGGAAGAGGAGTCCCCATGGCATACAGGGCAGATTAGAGGGTGTGAGCCTACACTCTCACACTGGAAGAGGAGTCCCCATGGCATACAGGGCAGATTAGAGGGCGTGAGCCTACACTCTCACACTGGAAGACGAGTTCCCCATGGCATACAGGGCAGATTAGAGGGTGTGAGCCTACACTCTCATACTTTCTTTTCATCTTGTGTCAGCTTTGATAAGTTGTGTCCCTTTCAAAACCTGTTCATTTCTTGTTGATTTTGGGAGCCTAAAGCTGTGTGCAATGTGTCCTTATTATTCTCGTAGTGTTTCCAGATGCTGTGAGGATGTGTTCTTCATGGCTGAGACTGGGACTTGGGACTGGAGAGATGGCTTAGTGATTAAGGTGCTTGCCTATGAAGCCTAAGGACCCATGTTCAATTTCCCAGGACCCATGGAAGCCAGATGCACAAGGTGGCTCATGTATCTGAAGTTTGTTTGCAGTGACTGGAGCTCCTAGCATGCTCATTTTCTCCCTCTCCCCCCCCCCCGCCAAATAAACAAATTAAATTTAAAAAAAGACTTGGGCTTGGTGTTAAACTTGTCCCTCCACCACACACATTTTCCTAGATTATTCTGACTAGAAATTTATCAACTACTTTTTTTTTATAGAACCAATCTTTGTTTTTGTTAATGTCTTAATTGCTTGTCTGTTTCCTATTTCATTTACTTCCACTTGTATATTTGAGTCTTCACTCAAAGCTCAACCTCAGATGACTAATAATGCTTCCTTCTTCACATACAACCATTTAAGTAGATGAAGGTTCCTCTCCCTGCTACTTTGTACATCCCATAATTTCTCTATGATGTCTTCACTTCCATTGAGCTTTAAAAATTTTTATAAACTCGGGCTGGAGAGATGGTTTAGGGGTTAAGGTGCCTGCCTCCTAAGCCTAAGAACACTGGTTCCAATCTCCAGGTCCCACGTTTAGCCAGATGCAAAGTGACGCAAGGGCACAATGCTGCACTTGACCACAAGGGGGCACACACATCTGGATTTTGTTCGCAGCAGCTGAGACACTGCTGGCGCTCCCAACTCTGTCTTCCTCTCCCTCTCTCTCTCTCTGTCTCTCTCTGTGTCTCTCTCAAAAAAAAAAATTTTTTTATAAACTCATTTAGGATTTTCCTGTGACCCATAAAATGTTTTATCTTATGATATTTGCAGTCTGGGTGTTGGCACTTAGTGGTAGAGCACTTGTCAAGTCTATGGGAGACCCATGGTTCGATCCCCAGTACTATGCAAAAAAAGTTAAAATAAGTGGGGGAGTGTTGTTGTCACACTGTGTTGTCGTCAAATGTCGGTTGGATCTCATAGTGACTAGAGAGTATGGGTCTCCTAAATGTGACCTGAGCCAAGGTAATTTACAACCATTCAGATCATCCTTGTCTTTTGAGTTTTTTATCTGTTTGTTTTATTAATTACTAAGAAGGGGGTTATTAAAAATAATCTCTACCTGGGCTGGAGAGATTACTCAGTGGTTAAGGTGCTTGCCTTCAAAACCAAACAACCTTGGTTTGAGTCCCTAGTACCCACATAAAGCCAGATGCATAAAGTGGCATATGCATCAGGAGTTGATTTGCAGTGGCTAGAGGCCCTGGTGTGCCTACTCTCATCCCTCTCTCTGTCTTGCTTCCCGTGGCTTAAACTACTTGGGTGCTATTTCATCTAGAAACTCCAGGTGCGTGCACCACTTTGGGCATCTGGCTTTACGTGGGTCCTGGGGAATAGAACCTGGGTCCTTTGACTTTGCAGGCAAGCACCTGAACCCACTGAGCCATCTCTCCAGCCCCCTTTGCACTCTTTAACAGTTGCTGTAAAAATTGCACAATGTGTTCTTCACTGCCTTCTGTCTGCTTCTAGCTAATGCCCTGGTGCTTCCGGTCTAGTGCGAGAATCTGACAGGCTGGATGCATACTTGCTCCCCACTGCGTACTTGATGCCTCAGGTGTCACCACCCTACATGGTCATTAAGTCCCACAGCACAGGTGTCACCACCCTACATGGTCTTCAAGACCCACAGCACAGGTGTCACCACCCTACATGGTCGTTAAGTCCCACAGCACAGGTGTCACCACCCTACATGGTCATTAAGTCCCACAGCACAGGTGTCATCACCCTACATGGTCTTCAAGACCCACAGCACAGGTGTCACCACCCTACATGGTCTTCAAGACCCACAGCACAGGTGTCACTACCCTACATGGTCTTCAAGGCCCACAGCACAGGTGTCATCACCCTACATGGTCTTCAAGACCCACAGCACAGGTGTCACCACCCTACATGGTCTTCAAGACCCACAGCACAGGTGTCACTACCCTACATGGTCTTCAAGGCCCACAGCACAGGTGTCACTACCCTACATGGTCTTCAAGGCCCACAGCACAGGTGTCATCACCCTACATGGTCTTCAAGACCCACAGCACAGGTGTCACTACCCTACATGGTCTTCAAGGCCCACAGCACAGGTGTCACCACCCTACATGGTCTTCAAGACCCACAGCACAGGTGTCACCACCTTACATGGTCTTCAAGGCCCACAGCACAGGTGTCACCACCCTACATGGTCTTCAAGACCCACAGCACAGGTGTCACTACCCTACATGGTCTTCAAGACCCACAGCACAGGTGTCACCACCCTACATGGTCTTCAAGACCCACAGCACAGGTGTCACCACCCTACATGGTCTTCAAGACCCACAGCACAGGTGTCATCACCCTACATGGTCTTCAAGACCCACAGCACAGGTGTCATCACCCTACATGGTCTTCAAGACCCACAGCACAGGTGTCATCACCCTACATGGTCTTCAAGACCCACAGCACAGGTGTCACCACCCTACATGGTCTTCAAGGTCCATGGGGTGTCACCACCCTACATGGTCTTCAAGGCCCACAGCACAGGTGTCACCACCCTACATGGTCTTCAAGACCCACAGCACAGGTGTCACCACCCTACATGGTCTTCAAGGCCCACAGCACAGGTGTCACCACCCTACATGGTCTTCAAGGCCCACAGCACAGGTGTCACTACCCTACATGGTCTTCAAGGCCCACAGCACAGGTGTCACCACCCTACATGGTCTTCAAGGTCCACAGCACAGGTGTCATCACCCTACATGGTCTTCAAGACCCACAGCACAGGTGTCACCACCCTACATGGTCTTCAAGGCCCACAGCACAGGTGTCACCACCCTACATGGTCTTCAAGGCCCACAGCACAGGTGTCATCACCCTACATGGTCTTCAAGGCCCACAGCACAGGTGTCACTACCCTACATGGTCTTCAAGGCCCACAACACACTTCTTGTGCTTTTGCTCTAAGAGTAATTTTAAGTAAGAGTGAAAATGCTGTTTGTGCTTATGCACTCATTTACCATTTCTGCTGTGTACCTTTGTCCCTAAATGTCCCAGCTTCCTTCCGAAGTCATTTCCCTTCTGCCCCAGAACTCCTCTTAGCACTCCCCGTGGTGCTTATCTGACAGTGATGAATACTTAGTTCTTCCTGTGGTGCTTATCTGATGGTGGTGAGTACTTGGCACTTCCTGTGGTGCTTATCTGATGGTGTTGAGTACTTAGCACTTCCTGTGGTGCTTATCTGATGGTGTTGAGTACACTATTTTCATCCACCTAAAATATCTTTGCTTTACCTTCATTCTTGCTATGTATGTTTGGGTTTCTGTTTCAGGTTTTTTTTTTTTTTTTTTTGAAACAATGTCTCACTCTGTAGCCTTCAATGGCCTTTGAACTTGTATTGATTCTGTTGCCCCAGCCTCCAAGTTTAGTGACTAAAGGCATGTGCTACCACACATAGTTCTCGCCTTGATTCCTTTTAAAGTTTTATTTGTTTATTTCAGAGAAAGAGATAGAGACAGAGAGAAAAAGAGAGAGAATATAGGCATGCCAGGGCCTCCTGCCACTGCATATGAACTCCAAATGCATGAGCCACGTTGTGAGTCTGGATTTATGTGGGTACTGGGGAATCCAACCCAGGCCATCAGGCTTTGTAAGCAAGTGCCTTAACCACTGAGCCATCTCTCCAGCCCCATATTATTTTTTGAAATATTTTCCAGTGATTGGATCTGTCCTGAACTTATGATCTGTGTTGCTGTGAGTCTCTTCCTGGTTCTGATCTTTCTCTCATCTTTGGTCCGAACAGCTCTGTTAGCCTGTGTTTAACCTCACAAAATCTTCTCTCATCTCTGCTCTGTTGTTAACCTCACGCAGTGATGCAGAGCCAGGGCTTCCCCAAGATCAATAGCAAATTCAGGGGTCACCTAGACCCCGTCCTGATCAGAGCTCATTGGAGGCAGCTGCACCCAGGGTGGCCGTGTGCAGCCATGAAGGGATGCAGATTTCTCCCAGCTGGCAGAGGTGCATGGGCTGAGCCAGGTGAGCTCCTAGTTTCCATGCCCTCTCCAGCGGAGTTGGGGACAGCGCCATCTCCCTTATGCCGTGGCAGGCAACGATGCAAATGGAGTAGTCAGCCAGAGGCTCAGCCTGCCCTTGCATCCAGAGGTTGTTAGACCTTGTTCCTGGAGACATAGCAGTCCCCTGCATGGGGCACCTCAGTTTCTAGCCTCTTTGGAGGTTGAGCCAATACCATGCAACCCAAAGTGCCTAGGACTTTGACACCTCCAAGGCTGGCAATAAAAAAGAACACTTCCTAGGCAGAGCATTCTGGGGGCTTTGCTGAGGACAGCCTTGACCTCTCTTAGGACAAGGTTAATTATTTCTTGCATAAGTGAATTCTTTTTTTTAAAAGATGCTGTTTTTTTTTAGTTTTCAATTTTCTATTTGATTCCTTTCATTAACATTTCAGTTTTAGTGCTAAGATTTTATGTGCTTATTCATTATGTATTTTTCCCTTTATCCCTCTGAATCTAGAAATGATAGCCACTTTTAAAACCTTGTCTGCTAAATGCATGTAGGTCATCTTATTGATTGCTTTTTTTTTTTTTTTTTTTGGTAACAGCTTGACTGAGCTATCATTCTCATATGTGCAGCTTAAAGGGCACCACTCAGTGGTTTCAGTGTAGTCAGTTACACGTTAGATGCCTTTTGATTTGTGTAGAAGTCACACTTCGTGTTTCTGTGTGTCCACTGGTGTGAACAGGCAGTGAAGTTGGCGGAGTGCAACCTCCAAAATCAATCTTCCTGTGATGGTGCCAGTGAAACCTTTCTTTGGAACTTTTAACTAAATCAGCTGTGCTTTGCACATACATATTTTAGGAGTTAAAGATACGAGTGATATAAGGAGAATTTCTACTCAGAATGCAAAGTTCTTCACTGTGGCTTGTGGCCTTCTCAACAAGTTCCTTCCCGCACCGCCCTCGTGTTTTAAGTCTGGAGGATTGTGAGTTCCTCAGGCAGCCTGGGCTACATAGTGTTAAAAAATCCTAACAATAACTTTTTTAAAGCCCTCTTGTAAAACTTACCCAATGCCATTTCCCCCTCCCGGTGTCCCCTTCAACCTCTCCGCTTCCTTCCCTCTCTGGGTGCTTGCCAGGTCCCCCAGGGCAGTGACCTACAGCAGGCTTGGCTCGAAGAAGCAGCTGCTCTCCAGGGTTACTGGAAGCACCTCCCCACCTTCACTTTTACCCAGGGCATTTCAGTATCTGCCCTTTTCTTCCCCAGAAGCCTGCAGTGGTCTCCTCAGGTGCAGCTGAGAGGCCTTCGGAGATTTTAAACTTCCCTGGTGAGGTGGCGAGCAGGCCTTCGCAGGCCTGCCTCCTCCCCGAAGGTCCCCGTTCTCGGGGTTTCTGTGCCGAGCCGCTGTTTTGATTTTCTCCCTGTATGTTCTTTCTGCAACCTCCTTATTGAGTTTTCTTGCCCCCTTCAAAAATGAACAATTTTTAATAGCTATAGTGATACATACTTTTGTGAGAAAAAAGTTCTCATGGGACAAAAATGTGTGAAATAAGAAGAGGAAATCTGTCCCCTCACATTACTTCTTGCCTGCCCCCATGCCACAGCCAAGTACTGCTAAGAGTTTGGTCAGAGTCCTTTCAGGCCCTTGGCCATGTCTATAAACACATGTCCATCTTGTCACGCCCATAAATACAGATGTGGGTGCAGCCTGTTCCCTTTCTGAAACGGGATCAGAGCATCTTTCCTGTCTCTGGCTTCTTTCTCTGCACCTTCTCTTGTCAGCTTCTCTCTGCCCTTTGACATCCTATGTTACTTGATGGCCCCCATCCGCGGCATGGCCACTTGTCAAGTGTGGGAGTCACTGTGATTTGTCCCTTGTAAGTGGTGCATGCATCTAGAGTTTGTAGTGGCAAGAGGTCCTGGAATGCCCATTTATTCTCTCTCTCTCTCTCTCTCTCTCTCTCTCTCTCTCATTCTCTCTCTCTCTCTCTTTCTCTCTCTCTTCTTGCAAATAAGTAAATGAAAATATTAAAGAAAAACAATGCAAATATATTCTCTTACAGCTCTGAGGTCTGGAGACTAAGTCAGTTTCAGTAGGCTAAATTCAAGTTTTCCAGGGCTGGTTCATACACAGTGGCCTAGGAAACCTGCTTCTCTGTCCTTCTGTCCCTCTGGCAGCCCGGTTCTCCTTTGAATGTGCCAGCCTCCCCAGTATCTGCTCCACCATCGTGTGGCCTCTCTCCTCCAGGTGTCACGTACCCTCTACATGCAGTAGGAACAGCTGTGCATGTGCCAGGAAGGGGTCCAGAGTAATCCCCTGATCCCGAGATTCAATGACACCTGCAGAGCCTCTTCTGACGCGTCAGGTGACATTAACATGCGAAGGTTCTGGGGACTAGGGTTATTGTTTCGGGAACTTTGCTCATCTTCATTCACGCCACCATTGATGTTTCCCGTGTTTACTTCCAGCCTAAGCTGCCAAATAACTGTTCTCATAAGGGTTCTTGTTCACTGCCCAGCCTAGCTGCCCAGTGCATTGCATGGACTTACCAGTTGGATTTTCACCCTCCCAGTCCGCTCCTCCCATCACAGTTAGACTGGACTTCTTAAAACTCTGCTCAAGCTATATAAACATACATGCATATGTGTTATATGTCACATAGTCAGAGTCCTTACCTGTACATGAAGGTTGTCATGACTACAGACACACCCAGTTTCTAAGCTCTCACCCCACTCCTTCTGGACCTGGACCTGAGGTGGGTGCGTCAGCCTCCACTTGTCTCCCACACTGCCCATGCTTTGTTCCTGCATTGTCATATTCCCTCCAACTGCCTCTTCCTCCTGGAACTCCTGGGTCTCTCTCTTTCTGTCTTCAGCTTACCCATCATTTCAGGGTCACTCCAAATACCCCTCATTATTTGAAGCCTCTCTTTATAGCAAGATAAGCTCTTTCTCTCCCCTGAGGCCTGATGACATTTAAAAACTGATCTCTTGAGCTGGGTAGATAGCTGAGGGAAGTGCTTGCTTGCTAGTATGAGGACCCGAGTTTGATGCCGAGTGCTCACGTAGAAGTGGCAGGGGTGTGATGCTGGCACCAGAGTGGCAGAGACAGGAGGGTCCCTGGGGCTCGTTGACCAGCCAATCTAGCCTAATTAGCAAGCTCCAGGCCCGTGAGAGACGCTGGTTCAAAATGAGATGGACAGTGTTCCCAAGGGTGACACCAGAGATTGTCCTCTGTGTTGTACCTGCACAGCCATGTGTACACACACATGCACACTCACACACATGCATGTATTAAAAACGTCTCTCTTTTTCTGGTTCATTCCAGTCAGTTGTTATTTGTGTGTTTGCATAGTCACCCGAGGGCCTGCAGGAAGAATACAGCATTGTGCTCTGGACTCTGCCACAGTGGACCTCATGCAGAGCAGCCTGTCAGTACCTGCCTGTGTGGCTGGATAAAGTGAATCAAAGTTTAACACCAAGCTGAGTGCCTGGCTGACCGGGAAAATGGTGGTGCCCTTGGAAAGCAACTGGACGTCCACAGTGGGGTGCAAGGGGAAGTAGTGAGGGAAGACACATGGTTAAAGGTAAAGGTGGGTTGGGGGGATGGTCCAGCAGTTAAGGCGCTTGCCTGTAAAGCCTAAGGACCCAGGTTCAATTCTCCAGGACCCACATAAAGCCAGATGCACATGGTGGCACATGCGTCTGGACTTTATTTGCAGTTGCCAGAGTCCCTGGTATACTCATTCTTTTTCTCTCTCTCAAATAAAAAAAAAAATTCAAAAAAATTTTAAGAGTATCACCATGGTGGACTTTCAAACTGAGTGCCAGAAGACTCACCAAAAATGACTGAGACCCTCGTTAAGCTTATGATTCGCATATCCTGAGCTGCACCCCACACCTATCAGTGCCTAATAAATATTAATAATATTTATTTGCTCCTTTGGGTCAAGCTTGGTCAGCCTGCCTGTCTAGACAGTGCTATTTGAAAGGAGTGACAACTCACTCAAATACAGAGCGTCTATGAGCATGTGAGCCAAGATGGGCGGGCAGACGGCAGTAAACCTCACTCCGAACTGCACCTTGGACTGTTGGACGAGAACACCGTGTCACCCTAACTGTTGTCGGGGTAATGGAGTGGATGCCTGCTGCCAGGGCCTGGAGTGTTGTCTCCAGCAGGCAGAGTCTAGCAGTAAATTAGCTTATGTTTCAGCCTGGCAGTTGGCACTTGGTTCATTTGTAGATGCTAATTGTAATCTGATGTTATCAGCAGCAGGTAATTGAAATAGGCTTGATGAATTACTTAATTTCTTTTAATAGCTGAGTCTTCAAGAACTGAATAAAGAAGATAAGGTGATCAGGAGAAAAACACAACAGCTCTATCTTTCTAATTAGTACTTGGAGGGGTTTTTTTTCTTCTTCTTTACACAAATGATTATGAACATGTGAAGCTGAGTAGGTTTATGAGTCAAATGCCCCCGTGGGGCTTTCTCCACTAGCCACCGATGACACTTCTGTTGGGACTTAGAAAGGAGCACTGGGGGATCACTTGGGGATGTTGATTTCTGAGCGCGTTTGTTTTCTCAGACTTGCATGGGTAACACTTGTCCTATTGGCACTCGCCCTTCCTTCAGCACCTCTTCTGTGGCCCCTTTTAGGGCACAGTGCTTCCTGGCATCACTCAGCAAGCATCCTATCCTTGCCACCGTGCCAGTCGCTGGCTTCTGCCATTCACACCTGGCACCTGCACCTCCTGCACCTGCCTAACTCTGAGTGTCTCCATCTGCAACAGCTCCTGGGTTGCCCTTCACTTGGCCAGCAAATGTGGTCCTGGAACTGCCACCTACGCTGGGCACTGCCCACTGGACCTGTGCCACGTGCCCGTACGGTGCTCTGGGGCCTGCTTCCAGCCCCGTGAAGCTCGGCTCTTGAGTCCCATGCTCATTCCTTAAGGGATCCGTCTGCTTGGGGTAACTTTAGAAGAACTTGTTTTCAACTTTCATTTAAGAAGATTGAAATAACCACAGAAAATGAACATTAAAAAGGTTGTGGGCTGGAAAGATGGCTCAGCAGTTAAGGCACTTGCCTGCAAAGCCTAATGACCTGGGTTTGATTCCCTAGTACCCACATAAAGCCAGATGCACAAAGCAGTTCATGCATCTGGAATTTGTTTGCAGTGGCTGGAGGTCCTGGCATGCCCATTCTCTCTCTCTCTCTTCTCTCTTTCTCTCACTGTCCATCTCTCTGCTTGCAAATAAATGATAAATAAAATGCTGGGGGTTTTTTAAAGATTTTATTTTTATTTATTTTTTAGAGACAGAGAGAGAGAGAAAATGGGTGCGCTGGGGCCTCTAGCCACTGCAAACAAACTCCAGATGCATGCACCATCATGTGCATCTGGCTTATGTGGGACCTGGAGAATCGAACTGGGGTCCTTAGGCTTCACAGGCATGCACCTTAATCACTAAGCTATCTCTCCAGCCCAATGCTGTTTTTTTTTAAAAGCAGATGTGTGTGTGTGTGTGTGTGTGTGTGTGTGTGTGTGTGTGTGCGTGTGCGTGCCCCACCTGTCTCTGGCTTTTTTTTTTTTTTTTTTTTTTTTTTTTCAAGGTAGGGTTTCACTCTGGTCCAGACTGACCTGGAATTCACTATGTAGTCTCAGGGTGGCCTTGAACTCACGGCGATCCTCCTACCTCTGCCTCCTGAGTGCTGGGATGAAAGGCGTGCGCCACCACGCCCGGCTCACTCCTGGCATTTTTTTTTTAAATTTTTATTTGTTTATTTGCAAGCAGAGAGATAGATGAGAGGCAGACAGAGAGAGAGAGAATGAATGGGCATGCCAGGGCCTTTAGCCACTGCAAATGAACTCCAGATGCATGTGCCCCTTGTGCATCTGGCTTACATGGGTCCTGGAGAATCGAACCGGGATCCTTTGGCTTCGCAGGCAAACACCTTAACCGCTAAGCCATTTCTCCAGCCCCCTCCTGGCATTTTTAAGAGGATTCCAGGGGGTCATCAGGTCCTTGTGCTTGTGAGTGAGTACTTTCTTCACTGAACAATGTCCCTGCTGGACATTGTGTTTCTTGAGCTGAGTGGCAGTTACATAAGCTATCCTGACGTGAAAATTGGCTGGGCTGTATGTGTATGGTTTTATAGCTTTCTGACTATATTTAATTAAAGGTTAACAGTACTCTGGGCAGGGTAGAGTTGGAATAGTGTGTTTTTCTTTTTCCATTTCGTTTGCTTAAAACTTTTTATTTACAAATAGTAATTGTATTTGTTATGGGATGCAGCTTGAGCTATGTAAACATTATAGAAAGATTATTAAACATATCTATCCCCTCACCTACTTTTGCAGTAAGAACAATTAAAACCTCATCTTCTGCAATTCTGGAACATGCAGTGCGTAATTACACATGCTCACTGTGGAATGCAACATTAAAATCACTTCTACCTAACTGGAACCTTGCGGCCTTTGACCAACATGGCCAGCCTCTGACAACCACTTTTCTACTTCAGCTTCTAAGGTCATCATCGTTCCTGTCCACACACGAGTGAGCTCACGTAGTATTTGTCTTTCTGTGCTTGGTGAATTTCACTAGTATAATGTCCACCAGCTTCATCTGTGTTGTCGCAAATGACAGGAAATCCTTCTGCGTTTAAGGCTATGTAGTATTTCTAGATCACATTTTCTTTTATTTCTTTTAATATTTTATTTATATTTTTGAGAGAGAGAGAAAAAGAGGCAGATAAAGAAAGAGAGAGAATGGGAGCACCAGGGACTCTAGTCATTGCAAATGTATTCCAGATGCACACTTACAAGCTTACAAGGGTACTGGGGAATTGAACCTGGGTCCTTAGGCTATGCAGGCAAGTGTCTTAACCACTAAGCCATCTCTCCAACCCTTATTTTATTTTTTAAATATTTTCATTTATTTATTTATTTACAAGCAGAGAGAGAGAGAAAGAGAGAATTATTGTACCAGGGCCTCTAGCCATTGCAAACAAACTCCAGATGCATGTGCCACTCTGTGCATCTGGCTTTATGTGGGTTCTTGGGAAATTGAATCTGAGTCATTGGACTTTGCAGGCAAGCACCTGAACCAACTGCTGAGCCATCTCTCCAGTCTATCAATCCGTCTGTCCATTGATGGGCACTGAGTTTGTTTCCATATGTTGGCTGCTATGCATAAAGCTAAAATGAACAAGGGAGTGCAAGAGTCTCTTTGACACACTGATCTCATTTGTGTTTACGGTTTTCATTACCATGCACTAACTCCCAAACCCAGATCAGACTTCTAGAAGGATCACCTCCATGTGTCCTAGAAAGGTCTCTGTCCCAGGCCCAAGAATGGTAACAAACTCCTCAGGGGGCAATCAAGAAATCTCAAAAGTTCTGGGATCCTCACCTCCTGTTTTCATAGCTCAAGTAATGGGTCAAGAGTCCTGAGGACTCACCTCCCAAAGCCAGTTCTGTGTCACACAGATGTTTGCTCAGTTCCCAGCCCTGTCATTTCTTGCCTTCATCTTACAGCAGCTTCTTCCACACTGGTCTTTCAGCTTCTCTGTCAGTTCATGCTCCACATGGTTTCCATGGAAACCCTCTTGAAACTGCAACTGTTCAATCATACTGTGTTAGAACCCTGGAGCGCTTCCCCACTGCCCTCAGGAGGAAGACCAAATCCTCTGGCCTGCTGCATACATTCTTTTCAACTGCTCTCAGCGTCTACACAGCATCTATCGAGCATCTTTCCTGTGTGGTGGGGAAGAAACACGCATTTTGAAGTGCTTGAAGGAAGAGTACTTGGTGATTGCAGTACTTGGGAAAGTATTGCCATGGAGTGTCATGTAAATTTGGGGGAAGTGGGCAGAGAATTTCTCTGAGGCAATCTTCTCAGTTGCCTTACAATGCATTTGTCTTTTTCTTCCACTCAGCCACCCACACTCACTGCTCTCCATTCCTCTGGTCTCCGTTGCTTCTCTGTGGGCTTTCCTCATGCCATTTCTTCCTTCCCAGATCATTCTCCTCTGTCAAGTTATAAAACCTAACTTAGTCGTCTGTATTTTGGTCAAATATCAAGTGACTCTGAAGCCAGAGAGACGCACCCAGAAGATTGAGTGTTCATCTGCTCCCGTAGCACTTTTGTGCTTGGTACTTATTATGCATCCTAATTCTTTACCAGCTCCACCATGATCCCAAGACTGGCAGTATGTGTGCTAAGTGCTTTGACTCATGCTTGGTCCAGGAGGGTATGTGTGGTAGTTCATCTGCTGCTGAGACTACAGAATCCTACAGACTAGGTAAATTATAGACCACGGAAGTTTATGTGGGCTGTAGTTGTGGAGAATGGGAAGTCCAAAGTCAAGGGGCAGGCTGGAAAGATGGCTCAGAGATTAAAGGCATTTGCTGGCAAAGCCCGATGGCCTGGGTTCAGTCCCCTAGTACCCACATAGAGCCAGATGCACAAAGTGGCTCATGCACCTGGAGTTCATTTACAATGGCAGAAGGCCCTGGTATACCTGTTCTCTCTGTGTGTCTGTCTGCCTCTTTCGTTCTGTCTCTCTCTTAAGTAAATTTTAAAAACTGAAGGGACCAAGGCTGGAGAGATGGCTTAGCAGTTAAGGCGCTTGCCTGTGAAGCCTAAGGACCCATGTTCAACTCTCCAGGTCCCACACAAGCCAAATGCACAAGGTGATGCAAGCTCGCAAGGTTGCACATGCACACAAGGTGGTAGCCATGTCTAGAGTTCGATGGCAGAGGCTGGAAGCCTTGGTGTACCAATTCTCTCTTGCTCGCTCGCTTGCGCTCTCTCTCTCTCTCTCTCTCATAAAAAATTACAAAAAGAGAAAGAAAATCAAGGGACCACATCTGGTGAAGGCCTTTTCACTGTGTCATAACTGGCAGAAAGGCAGGAAAGCATGGACAAGAGGGCATGGGCAGAGAAGGGAGGGAGCGTGTGCCCGAGAACTTGCTTTATTCGGAGCCACACCAGCCCTGAGGTCATGCGTCCTGGCAGCAGGGCCACGCCCTTGTAAGCTAATCAACGTCCACAGCGCATATTCATCTCACCATGTATTCTGCAGGGGCTCTTGAAACCATAGCAGTATCAGTGCATGTGTCTTAAAGGAGTGAAGCTTGGTGAAAGCAGAGCACTCTGGGAAACACTAGGCACTGATCAATGGAGTTCATACTTACTGTGTTCATGGGTTTGTGCCTGACCACTCTGGAGTCCAGGCCTTGTCCCTGCTGCTTCAGACCCCAGAGCCCTGAGAGGCTAGTTTTGAGGAGCAGTGGCAATTTCTGTGCACTTTATACTATACCTTGGCATTGCCATTGGTCTAAACTCAAATTCTTTCCTACTATAAAAAGCTGTAAAAAAAATTCTATGATTTTTCCCATGGAAAGAAAATGTATATTAAGCTGGAATCTCATTCCTAAAACTTTTTAAATAACCAAAAATATAATGAGCTTGAGAAATAGTTAAACCAGCAGGCAGTGATTCGATTTTATGATACCGTTTTAATTTTATTCCTTTCAGTTAGTAAGAATACTGGATTAAGCAGATTTTTCTCCTTCCTTTACACAATCCTTTGCCCTATAGCTAAATGAGGCAGTCTGATTAGTAGGCCAAGTAAGTAACATATTAACCTTTCGGATCATCATCCCAGAAGTTTACAAAGCATGGCTACAATGGGGCCTTTTGTGCAGGTTTGAAGAGCCCTAATATTTATGACTTAGACAAGAAAATCGCTAGGATGTCATACTGTTTCTTCTTTTTAAGTACATGAACTTAATAGTCTATTTTCCTCTGTGTTTAACACCTAGCCTTAGGAAACTGATCCTAGCTTCACTTTCGAGGTGTTCAAATAATGGGTTCTGTAGAAACCATGTGAAAAGGCCTTTGTGATCACTGTGCACACCTTTGAAGTGCTCGGCATACAGGAACGACACTTCTTGAATTGCCTAGTATGCCAAGGCTACCTTGGTGAAGCTTCTTATGCAGTGTTCATTATCTCATTGAAAAACTCCAAGGATGGGGCCTATTATTACCATTAGAAAAGAAAATCCCAAGGAACAGAGAGGTGAAGGTGTCTAGTAATGGGTGGTGGGAGGGCTGAGTGGGGCCCGGAGCCTCTGTACAGCTGCAGCACCTCTCTAGAGAATACGGCTAAGTGCTCAAGAAAGGAGCTAACACTCTCGCATTTCCAGGGACGAGGATGGTGTAGCTGAGACATCTGGAGAGGGCACACTTGTCTCTTTCCCTATAGCTCCTTTTTGTCCTCACCCATCCTCGCCTTCACAGGTGTGCCCAAGCACACACCCAGACCACATGTTCCCACAGCAGATCTCTGCCTCCCCTCTTCCAGTGTGAAATCCACAAGAGCCTCAAGTGTTTGAGACTCTCTTCAGCATAATTAGTAATTTCATGGTGACTTCAGAAAAGTTGCTCTTCAATGAGAACCATTTTCTGCATATTGTTCCAGAAATTTCGCTCCAGGCTCTGACAGCACAGAACATGCATGTGCTAAACTGGAGTCCAGCCAGAATGCAGCTTTTAGTTTTGCCACTGACTCCGCCTGTCCCCAAGTGACTTTCGGGCAGTTTGGAAGCTTCTGGGTACCAGTTCAGGCCTCCTAGTGAGGAGTGAAGTTTCTCTGGACAGTGAACACTGGTTTCTAGTGGAAATCGCATCAGGGCCATTTAGAACGTTTCCAAGAGCAGTCACAGAAGGAAGCAAATACTCTGTCGGTGTGAGTGCAGCCTGCCCTACTGCAAGCCCCAAGACAGAACCCCCACCCGGTTGTCTTCTCCAGCCAGGCCATCAGAGTCGCCACTTCCTGGAAACAGTAGCATTCTGCAATGCTGTTTCCTAATTCAAATGGAAGGTTCCACCAAATCCATTATCTAATCCTGAATAAGACAAAGACAGCTTCGAACACGGCGCAGCTGTTGGCATCCTCAGGAGGAAGATAAAGCGTGCTCTGTGACTCCGTGAGCAGAAGGTAATGGACTGCAGTGATCAAGCCCGCACAGTGAGGAGACCTGGAGTTTAACCAGGAATTTCAGACTGTCAACCTTAACAAAACAGATGGCACCCCTCCCCAGTCTGTGGCACCACCAGGCGAGCTGGCATGTCTGTCTTGACAGCTCCTGGTATGTCTTAAACGTCTGCTGGAGAAAGACATTGATATCGTCTCTGTCATCGGTGGAGAGCCTGCACAGCTCTGGCTGTGACAAAGGGACAAAGACACCAAGCTCTGTGCTGAGCATGGTTCTGACCTTCTTCCCAGCGACTCCGGAGTTGTGCACACGCACCTGTTGGGCTGGGCATCCCTCTACTTTTAGCAGAAGAAAGTACCGGAATCATTTGATTTATCTTTTTATCTTTCTTTCCATCACGAAGACATCCCCATCCACAGATGCCTCAGCGGGTGGGGCTTGTAGAGCAGTGTGGCTGAGGTCACCATATACCACTAGACGGTCACTAGATGGCCGCACCAATATGGAACCTTCCATTATAGTGGACACATAAAGACCTTGATGGCCTGGCTCTGGAGACTGTGCCATTTAGCTGACTTTATGACCTGGGATAAGGCGTTTGACCACTCTCTGCTCCAGTGTTTCCACTTGTAAAATGGGAACAATGAAATCACCCATTGGCACAGCATGGCCAGGAAAACTGAATGAATTACTCTACATTGAGCCCTCTGAACGATACGTGGTGCACGGTGACCCCCAAGCATCTCCACCGTAGTTTATGTGGTGTGGGAGGAGCGCGTCCTTTGTTATCACAACACTGAGATGCTGAAAGCAAGGTGAAGGTGCTGAAACATAGCATCTTCTCTCTTCCCTGGCACTCGGATCTGCTGAAAGGCCAAAGGTGATCTCAGGGCCCAAAGTGCAGGTTGGCATATGGTGTCTCCTCTTGCTGGCACACTCTCCATGAACATTGACTGGCATCCTTCTGACAAGCAACACTGCAAATGAAGGAGACACAGAAACATCCAAATCCTAACATGTAGGATGCGAAGCTCTGACCATGAGCCGTCGTTACCACACATGGCAGGCTGCGGCAGGTGTGATGCTGTTCATTGTCCTGCAGCAGAGACGGGTGCATGGGGGTTAGATGCCCAGGGCCCAGCTGTGCTCTGGACCTTACCTTTGGTTGGACCAGGGTCAAGTCACCTCACCTCGTGGGCCTCAGTTTTCTTCTGTGAAAGGGGATAATAATATATTTGTTCTTCTTCATAAGCTGGATTTCTACACATGAGAAAGTAAATGTGAAAATGCCGGGAATGGGGCTGGAGAGGTGGCTTAGCAGTTAAGGTACTTGCTTATAAAGCTTAAGGACTCAGGTTCAATTCCCCAGTACCCATGTAAGCCAGATGCACAAGGTGGCCCATGGAGTCCGGAGTTCCTTTGCAGTGGCTAGAGGTCTATAATGCCCATTCTCTCTCTCTCTCTCTCTCTCTCTCTTTTCTCTCTCAGAAATAGATATATAAATAAATACATATTTTAAAAAGAAATAAAGAAAATTAAATTTAAATGCCAGGGTGACTGGAGCATCACATGAAGATGACGTGCCTGAGCCCCATTGATTGAGTGGGCTTCTTTCCTTCTGCATTGAGTGGGGCATTGGGCAGCAGAAGCTGAAGGAAGGTGTTGTCTTGTGAGGCCACAGCAAGAAGCAGCCAGCGTGGGTCTGAAATGCGGCACACTCACACTCCACGGCGCGGATCTGAAATGCGGCACACTCACACTCCACGGTGTGGGTCTGAAATGCGGCGCACTCACACTCCACCAGCTTCTTAGCTTCTAACCCGGCCCAGCTGTTGGAGCACTCGGGGGGATACAGTATGCCCAGTTTCATGGGCTTCTCTGAGGAGATACCACAGCCTCTAAGAAGCTTCTCAGAGCCAAATCAGTGCTCTTTCTCCTGCATCCACACACTGCTCTGTGCCAGACTACCCCCTTGCAGTGGCCTGCTTGCTAGTCCGTCCCCCCTGCAGTCTGTGAACACTGAAGATGCCTTTACTTAGCTCTTATGTTTTAATCCTCGACGCTGTGAATTGATGAGGCATGCCTAGCACAATAGCCAGCACTCAGTAACCGGCGCTGCGCCTTTGTACACGCCCAGAGATTTGTCTCTTTTAAAATAAGCTTACAGATGTCTCCACTCATCTCCATTAGCCAGATGCTAGAATGCAGACTTGAGTAAGGAATGACCATGGCACAGCAACTTTGGCTTTCGAGAAGGTTTGGGGGGTTTGTTGTTGAAGTTTTCAGCCAAAGAAAGACAACAACTGCCAGCTGTTTGCAGTGGCAACCCCTGATTGTGAAACTTCAACCAGTGACCTCGGGGCGTCACCTTGAGAGAACTCAAAGGTGACCTTCCAGACTGTCTTCCACTGTGAAACCTGGGCAAGCCATGGCTTCCTGAGGGTGCTTCAGAGGGTGAGGGGGACTGTGGCAACCAGGGACAGAAAAACCTCGACTTGAGTTTCAGACCTGCCCCGGTTTGAATCGTAACTCTACTGTTTATGAGCTGTGTGGTCTGGGGAAAGTTATGTCAGATGTGAAATGAGGTTCAGAATAGAACCTCCCGGGTGGGCATGAAGGGTGTGGTATGTGTAAAGCCCTTTGCCCAGGGTTTGGCCCAAAACACAAGTTCGGGAACAGTGGCTGGTGCCACACCAAGACCTCCCAACCTGGGAGACTGCTGGAGCCGCTAGACGCTTCCCCTCCCCTGCTCTCCCTTTCTTCCTTCTTGGGGTATGCCAAGGCTCTGGGGAAACTTAAAGTCATTTTGCTTTGTATGTAAAAAACCTTGAATATTCTTGACCTAGACAGATGATTGGAGCTAGTTCCTTTTGCGCTATGGGATTTGCTAGAAGTTGCTTTCTAGGCTGGTGAAAAAATAACTTTTTTCCCTTATATGGTTTTAACTTTGAGCCCCCTTTTATTCCCCTCCCTGTTTTAACATTTTAGACCTTCTACGTGATTGTGAAGAAACATTTTGTTTTCTTCTGAACATGTTTGTAATGCTTGTAGAAGCAGTGGTGTATGCGCACAAAGAATCTGCCTGGCTCTGCCTGCCTCTCAGTCTCTGGCGCCTCCCCCTCCCCCTCCCTGCAGTGCACCTGGAGAAGGGAAGATTGTAAGTGATAGCTGAAGAGCAGTCCTGTCTAAGGACAAGCTCCCCCACGTCCGTTCTTTTGGGGACAGATGGATGGACCAGTTCTTTCCAGCACAGTGCTGCAATTGCAGAGGGAGAACTGCTGCTCACCAACAGCTTTTGGAATGGGCACTTACCACTGTCCCCTGATTGTCCACTTCTTTTACTCTACGTATTTCACTGGCATTCTCTTTGATCTGTCCCACAACCACAGAGGAGGTCCTGCTGTCCGTCCACATCTTTTGTTCACTTATCCATCTATTCTCTATCTGTCTGCCATCCATCCATCCATCCATCCATCCATCCTTCAACTCATTTTCAGGTACCTGATATACCAGAGACACCCTGCTGTGAGTAGGGTGGCAACACCCAGTGACTGAGAAACCTGAGACTCCCTTTGCCATTGCCTCAATTTTCATGAACTGAAGTGACTCTCATAGGCCACTGTACCACAGAGTTCCCTCTCCCTCTACAGTCACCATACCTCCCAACAGAACCACGTGCCCATGTGCCATGGTGGCGAGCATCCGAATGTACACAGGATAGCTCAGCGCTGTGCTCATCAACGCAGGCTAATCTACGTCAACGTCCAGGCACACTTCAAAAGCCTCACTTTGTTCTGGGCGCTCTTGGGGTGATGGTGTTTTTGGATGGTCCTGTGCCAAACGCAATCCCTTTGGGCCTGTCTGATGGGTTCCTGTAGGTTACGTCTTCCCCTGTAAAACCATTAACCTGGGTGGACAAGGCTTGTCAGGGAAGTCCAAGCAGGGCTTTCCTGCTTTGCCATTCCTTTGTTCTGTTTTTATGGCTCCAGTAACAGGAGTTTTATTACAGCCGTTTGTGCCCTCAGCTCTTTTGCTGAGGTTCTGCATAATTTATGATCTAGATTCCAAAATGTTAGTGAATTGCTCCACCAGAAATAATGGAATGTGACAGCAATGGATTCCACATTCTTGGCCCAAATATTTGTGTCTGTGGTTTACAAGTCATTTCAGAGCATGATTGCCGCATTGCTCAAGCTGTTCCCGAGAATGAAATCTGACAGGAGAGGAGAATTTGGGTAATTATAAAGGCACAGAATGGGTCTGTGCCCCCAGCACTCTGCCTGTGTGCAGCAGGAAGAAACGGGTGTCTCCTTCCCGCCTGCCCCTCCCAGAGGCAGGCGCTACCCTTCTCCTGGAGCTGGGCACAACTGCTGTGTCAGATCTGTGGCTCAAATTCAAAGTGCTGTGCTTATTACGTGGTCAGTACACACAACCCAGCAGGCTGGCCAGCTCTGGGCACGCGCTGTCCCTGAGGAAGGCAGGTATCTTCCTCACATCACTTTGTCTGAATGCTTACCCCCCAGGGGAGGATGATGGGACAGTATGAGCATTAAACCTCACAAAATCCACATGCACTGAACAAAACACATATGTTTAGTTGTTGTCCCTTAGGTCCAGTTCCCAAGTGTGTCAAGAAAGATCTGGAAGCAGAATCCACTTTAATTGTAAAAATCACTTAAACGACAAAAAACAGTGAAAGGGTTTGAAGAGGCTGTTTGAGTGTAGTGAAGGAACCTTGTCCCTGTTTTGGTGAGTCACAAGAGGATCAGTGGTTGTGGGATTGCTATATGGAGAAGCTGGGGTATTCGTTTTGGTATTAAATGAGGCCAGCATCTGGCCTCTCGTGGAAAGTGCTGTGTTCTGACACATACAGCCGAGGCAGCCAATGGAAGGAGTGGTCACTGGCGTGGAGGCGGTCACACTGCTATACCAGAAAGTGGCCTTGCATTTCCATGAGCCAGCTGCTCCTTCTTTGGACAAAACTATCGATGACCCGCCCCACAGCCAGCTTGAACCTGTGCTCTGACCAATCACCAGGGACATCAAGGAGAGGGTCACAAAGCAAAATGCATGTGTCCTGCCAGACACCTTCAGTAAGACCTAACAAAACATGCCTGCACTTCTGGCCACTCGTGTCATCCCTTTAGGACCAACTATGTTGGTGTGAAAAGAAAGTAGGGTGAGGAAAAGAAAATCCCTGTCGTGTTTCTAAGCCCACAAAGAAGAGCCACCAAGGAGAACCAGGGGGCAGTGCGCTGAGGGCAGACACGGAAGGCCCCTGCAAGGAAGTTCTGTTTATACAGAGCCTGTGTAGGTCCCAGAGTGCACAGGACTTGGGTTCAAGTTCTGGCATTCCTCTTTGCTCCGACTCTATCCCAATCTAGTCTGCTGCGGTACAATCTGGAAGCCTGCCTGCCAGGGACACTTTTGGTAGGTAGTGATGGAACCCCTCCTCTTCCTCTTTCACATTTAAATGCAGGGCTGAAGAGATGGCTTAGTGGTTAAGACGCCTGTCTGCGAAACCTAAGAATGCCCGTTCGAATCTCCAGGTCCCACGTTTAGCCAGACGCAAAAGTGATGCAAGTGTGCAATGTCGCATGCGCACAAGGGGCGCATGCGTCTGGAGTTCATTCACAGTGCCTGAAAAGGCCCTGGCACACCCATTCTCTCTCTGTGTCTTCCTCTCTCTCTGTCTCTGTCTATCTCTCTGTCTCTCTCAAAAAAAAATTAAATGCAGTTTTAATTTCTTAGACCATGCTGACTAACCCAGAGTTTAAAATATTTACAGTTATCATATTTTCCAAGTTAAAAAGTCCCAAGAATCTGATCTGGAAAAAAAAATTCTTGTTTCTGATTTATGGAGTTGTGGATATGAGTAATATTCAAGAGAGCTATAAAATCACACATATTCAGTTGTGTATTTAATTGTAAGTGGAGGGTTCAAGCCTGTGGGCAGTGTGACAGTGACGTGTTACACACCTACAACTCCATGAAGCTCTTTCTGGAACCCAGAGAGCAGTTTTAACAGAGATCTCAATTCCGTAACTCTTCATGAGACAGTGGGTGGCATGAGTGTTGACTTAAGTGGGAAGTGACAGGAAAATTTTGTCAGTCGAGCCTGGGAGGCGGGTGTTCCATGGGCTGTGATCCGAGTGGATTGATGTGGACAGCGTGACTGTCAGTTCACGAGAACATTAAAAGCTTCTTTAGACAGAGAGTCCACTGGGGCCTTATTAGTTCTAGAAAGATTCAGAGGCACATCAGCCTCAAGGCTGTGTCTGTTTTACATCAGATTTTCCTCTCAGGGACAATACAGCATACAGTTCTGTCCTGGAGGACTTCCTGCTGCTGAGCAGCCGTCACCAGTGCAGCACTACGCACCCGCACAATGCTTCAAGAGTCACATCATACCCTTCCCTCAGCCACCTGCTGAGAGTAGGACAGGTGGGCCAGAGGTTACACACTGCTCAGGAGCTCCAAGCAGCCAGGGCCATGCCCAGTCCTCCTGAGCAAAGCTCCATCCACGGCCACCTTCCTGGGAAAGGGCACCTCTTCTCCTGGGAGCCACTGCTATGCATTATTACTTCTCCACAGATCATCTGGCTGTCACAGTCGGCTGTGCAATCCTAGACACTGTGTGAGTGCATCCAGAAAGAAGAGAAAGATGGGTGGGCTCAGGGCCAGAAGCAAAGGGCTGGGCAGGAAGGAAAGGTGTCCAAGAGGTGAGAGGAACTTTTCCTTGGAACACGTGAAGGTCATGTCCTTTAGAGCTGGAGGGTCAACCCCAGACCTCAGCTCAGAGCTGTCAGGGATTTAGACCAAAACGCTGGCTGCTGGAGAGACCCTGAGCAAGCAGCTTTCTGTAGGGTCCCTTCCTGTCCTTCTCCCTCCTGCAATGGAAAGCCATCGAACTTTCAGACTATTCAACCTAGTGCTCATGACGCCTAAAAGCAGTCCTGCCTACACTGCCCTTTCTGAAGAGGACACTGACCTGAGCCACCCGATGTTTCTTCCCACAGGCCTGTAGTCCCATCATCTATCTGAGCTGTGAGCAGACACAGAACAGGAGCCCTGCAGGCATCCAGAGCGCTTCTGACAGCCGGGTTTTGTTTCCTGTACTCCACTTCCCACATGGACATGACATGTTCTTCTTCCTTCCGTGTTCTCCTCCTGTCTGGGATATGAGCTTCTTAAAGGCCCACTTCCCCCGGAAGTCTAACTGCACGTCTCTTTACCTGGTAGCAGCTCTCTGAATCTGTGGGCTGTATCCCTTAGCACAACATGTGACTCACAGAAGTTCTGCATGTGTCAAACAGACTTGTTTTGGTAGCATCTTTACACTCCCTTGATCTCTTAAAATTCTACCTCATTTCTCCCTTAACTCAGGATGAAACAGTTTCTCTATAATCCTAACAGTTAATGATACAGGAACAAGTCAAGTGTGATTCATGCTCACACCTGCCTTGGTGAGTTCTGTGTCTTGAGAGCTGGGAGTTGGGGATGGAGAGATGGCTTAGTGGTTAAGGAGCTTGCCTGAGAAGCCTAAGGACTCAGGTTCAATTTCCCAGGACCTACGTAAGCCAGATGCGCAAGGGGGCGTATATGTCTAGAGTTCATTTGCAGTGGCTGGAGGCCCTGGCATGCCCATTCTCTCCCTCCCCTCCCCTCTATTATCTCTCTCCCTCTTTCCCAGTCCACTACAATACTTGCTTAGTAAGCAAACTCAACACCTAGGATTACTTCTGCGGTTGGATTGGGGTACAAGAGCTACACTTGGCACCTCAAACTCATATCCTGAAAGTATATAAAGGTGGATTGCCACATCTAAGAACACTGCAGATAAGTCGAAAACCCAAGCATCAAATCAATTCAGGATGCAAAAGTCGCTACATTATAATACAAGAAACACAAATAATCAAGACAATACAATCCCACCAAAATTATAAATCCATCAGAAATGATCAAATGAGACTGTTTTAGATGAAATGCCTGACAAAGATTTCAAAAAAAATTTATCTACACTCAAAAAAATCAAAGAAGGAAACAAAGGAATTAAAAAAGAAAACAAACTCCTGAAAGAGAACACAGGAAACCAGCTTATTGAAATAAGGAGGTTATTACAAGACATGGGTAAGGAAATAGAAATACTGAAGAAAAATCAGGCTGAATTCTAGCTTCTCAAACTTTTCCATAAAATAGAAAAGGAAGGAATTCTACCAAACTCCTTCTATGAAGCCTGCATCACCCTGATACCAAAACCAAAGACAGAACAAAAAAGAAAATTACAGACCAATCTCCCTCATGAACATAGATGCAAAAATTTTGAACAAAATATTGGCAAACAGAATACAAGAATCTATCAGAAAGATTATTTGCCCTGACCAAGTAGGCTTTTTCCCAGAGATGCAGGGATGGTTCAACATACGCAAACCGATAAATACAGTACATCATATAAATGGTCTGAGGGACAAAAATCACATGATCATCTCAATAGATGCAGAAAAGACAGTTGACAAAATCCAACATCCCTTCATGGTAAAAGTATTACAGAAACTGGGAATAGAAGGAACATATCTCAACATAATAAAGGCTATTTATGACAAACCCACAGCCAACACAATACTACATGGGGAAAAACTTGAAGCTTTTCCACTAAACTCAGGAACAAGACAAGGGTGTCCACTGTCCCCACTTTTATTTAATATAGTACTAGAAGTCTTAGCTATAGCAATAAGGCAAGAGACTCTCATAAAAGGGATACAAATTGGAAAGGAAGAGATCAAATTATCATTATTTGCAGATGATATGATTCTATACAAAAGGTCCCTAAATACTCTACCAGCAAACTGTTAGAACTGGTAAACACTTTTAGCAATGTAGCAGGATACAAAATAAACACACAGAAATCGGTAGCTTTCCTATATACTAACAACAAACATGCAGAGGATGAAATCCCATTCACAATTGTCTCAAAAAAAATGTACCTTGGAATAAACTTAACCAAAGAAGTGAAGGATCTCTACAATGAAAACTTGAAAACACTCAAGTGAGAAATTGTAGAAGACACAAGGAAATGAAAAGACATCCCATGTACTTGGATTGGAAGAATCAATATTGTGAAAACGTCAATTTTACCAAAAGCAATCTACACATTTAATGCAATCCCCGTTAAAATTCCAATGGCATTCTTCACAGAAATAGAAAAAACAAACCTAAAATTCATTTGGAAGCACAAAAAACCTCGAATGGCCAAAACAATTTTGAGCAACAAAAATCAGGCTGGTGGTATCACCATACCCAATGTTAAGCTATATTACAAAGCCATAGTAACAAAAACAGCATGGTACTGGCACAAAGACAGACATGTAGATCAATGGAACAGATTAGAGAACCCAGATGTTAATCCAGGCAGCTATAGCCATCTGGTTTTTGACAAAAATGCCAAAAATACTCATTAGAGAAAATATAGCCTCTTCAACAAGTGCTGGGAAAATTGGATATCTATATGTAGAAGGATGAAAATAGATCCTTATCTTTCTCTATGCACAAGAATCAAGTCCAAATGGATCAGGGACCTTAATATCAGACCTGAAACTCTGAACCTGCTAGAGGAAAAGGTAGGGGAAGCCCTTTGACCTATTGGCATAGGCAATGACTTTCTGAATATAATCCCAATTGCTCAGGAAATTAAACCACAAATCAACCACTAGGATCTCATGAAATTATAAAGCTTTTGTACAGTAAAGGTCACTGTGAATAGAGCAAAGAGACAACCTACAGAATGGGAGAAAATCTTTGCCAGCTATACATCTGACAGAGAATTAATATCCAGAATATACAAAGAACTCAAAAAAACAGAACAATAAGAAATCAAACAACCCAGTTAAAAAATGGGCTTTGGAACTAAATAGAGAGTTCTCATCAGAAGAAATACAGATGGCATATAAAAATCTAAAAGAGTGTTCTACATCCATAGCCATCAGGGAAATGCAAATTAAAACTACTTTGAGATTCCATCTCACTCCTGTCAGAATGGCTACCATCAAGAAAACAAATGACAATAAGTGTTGGCGTGGATGCGGAAACAGGCGAACCCTTCTGCACTGTTGGTGGGAATGTAATCTGGTCCAACCATTGTGGAAATCAGTGTGGAGGTTCCTGAGACAGCTAAAAATAGATTTACCATATGATCCAGCTATACCACTCCTGGGCATATATCCTAATGACTCTTCTCACTACCTTAGAGATACTTGCACAACCATGTTTATTGCCACTCTATTCATAATAGCTAGGAAATCGAACCAGCCTAGATGTTCCTCAACTGATGAGTGGATAATAAAGATGTGGTACATTTACACAATGGAGTTCTACTCAGTGGTAAAGAAAAATGAAATTATGAAATTTGCAGGGAAATTGATGGATCTGGAAAGGTTTATACTAAGTGAGGTAACCCAGGCCCAGAAAGCCAAATATCGCGTGTTCTTTCTCATATTTGGATCCTAGCTACAAATGTATAGACTTGTGTGTGAGCTGGAACTGAAAATCGGTAGCAGAGGCCAGTAAGCTAGAAAAAGGCTATAAGGGAGGGAGGAGAGGGAAGGACTTAAGGGGATGGTATTATATATATGTAAGCAGAAGAAGAGATTACAGGGAGGGGAAAGGCCTAAGTGAGGCCAGGGGAAGAGAATGTGGAAAAGAAGGGCAGGAAGGAGGGTCAATCAAAATTCAAGATATTCTGAAAAAGACATATGAAAACCCACTTTTTTGAATAATGGTACATCCAGAAGCCATAGATTGTTACTAGAAAATTTTCAATGCCTGGGATGGGATACCTTCTAGTGAGTTGTTGGCCAGGGGCGTCCCTGTTGCCTCCAAAACATTACAGGCTATTGCCAAGGCACTTGGTTTTCCTTGATAAACAGATGATAAGATCCTATCACTGATGACTTCACATGCCTGGGTGGCAAGGTCACTGAGAAATCAAGCTGGTGCTGAGCAGAAAACCTCTCCCTATAGACCAGCCAACGGAAAGCTGAAAAAGCTGCACTGCATGCAGCCCTATGGGAGACAGAAGTCATCAGCGATGACAACAGTGGATAGTGGAAGCTTCAAGTTTGGCCAGACAGGCCAAATGACCAAACGAGTTCAATAGTGACATGTCTGCTCTGGGGGAAACCAACTGTTCTCTAATTGGACTGAAGACCTGCTCTACGGGAGGGAATACATGCCTGGTACTGAAAAGCTAATCAAAAGCCTATGACGGGGAGTTCATGAGCCTTAGAGGTATAAAGCCTGCTCTTGTCTGGCTAAATGTATATATTATAATCACCAAACTGGCCTGAAAGCGCTACACTTAATGTTCATATTCACATATTAATGATACTCTCACTTCTGGTTAAAGAAGCTTCTCTTTAGATGGTGGTGACCACTGGGATGACCCAAAAGACAATACAGTGCTGAACAAAAGGGTTGGAGGAGTGTCCAGTATTGAAACATCTCTATTGCACCCGCCAAGGCTCAGGGCCCATTGCGGAAGAGGTGGCAGAAAGAATATAAGAGCCAGGGGCAGTGTAGGACTCCTTACAATGGAACTGTCCAGACAGAAATTGGCTTCAATATCCATGACTTTGCAGTGCCAAGCAATACCTTCACAAGACCCTCATAATAGGAGGAAAAGATGATGACATCAAATTAAAAGAGAGATTAATGGAGAGAGGGAGGGATATGATGGAGAGTGGAGTTGTGAAGGGGAAAGTGGGGAAGGGGAGGGAGATACCATGGTTTATTGTCTGTAAGTATAGAAGCTGTCAATAAAAAAATAAAATTTTTTAAAAGAAAAAAATTAAAACATTTATTTTAAAAAAGAAAGACCTGGGGGTCTTTGTTGTCTTCTGTCATCTGAACCTTCCTCCATTCTCCGTACATACCTTGAATTCAGTTCAACATCATGGGTCCTATTACTAGGATAGAAGCCACCTCAGGTGCCTCCTGCGTGTGAAGTGATGTGTTGAATGGAGTTTTGTGCAGTTCGGGTAATGGCAACAGCAAGCGTGGGGTCACTCGTGCTCTGCCTGGAGATTATCTGCTGGCAAGTTGTTTGGCCTTGGGGAGGCTCAGGGTTTATCCCTAACTGCCGAAGCCAGAGCCACACCGAGCACGTCGGTATCAGGGCAGCCTAAACAGTAGCTGCTGCCTGGGCTGCCTTCAGCTGCTACCGGCCGTGCGGGTGGAGGTGTCTGGACGGTGGTTCTGCGTCCCGGGAGGTGTGGACACTCGTGCTGTTCATGTTCTGTTTTCACTAGTTACCAAAGCGTCCCCTGCACACACACACTTGTAAACGTGTGCTCAGTGTTTCTCTTTACTAGTTACTAAAGCTCCCACCCCACACACACACTTGTAGACATGTGCTCAGCGTTCTCTTTTTTTATTTCAATTTGTGGCAGAAAGAAATGTGTTAGAAGATTTGAAGACTATTGGATCTCTTTTCTCAAGAACCTCGTAACACATCCCTTCATCCTCGATTAGACAGTCATCGAAACAGACTTCTAACAGCTTTGGCACCGTCTTGAGATGACAGTGACTTCTGTCACACATACTTGTCTGCCTCAGACTGGCTAGTTCCATAGGATTAATTAAACTAATCAGAAAGTTTAAAGGAGAATAATAGTTTAGAAATATGCCCACGATCCTTTGACGTTTTCCCCCTCAAAGAAGAGAGCCTACTTCCCATTCCCTTGAAGGTGAGCCCCCCTTAGTGAGTGCCTTTCAATGGACAGAACGTGGCTGAGGACACAATGGCTCTGAGGCAAGGTCCAACCAGCTGCAGCTTCTGCTTGGCCTTCTCACTCCCAGACCACTCACCATGGAGAAGGTCAGCCACCACGCACTGAAGATGCTCAAGCCTCTCCATGGAGAATGGTGGTGCTCCCCTCTAAACCATGGACAGTAGAGTGGTGCTCTCTCCACCAGATCACCTCAGGACATCTGCTGCCCGCAGAAACCCAGTTCTTCACACGGAAGTGATGGCACAGTGAACTGCCTGGTCTGCTGCCAGGGTTTTCCAGGGGGAGAGTGGAGAGAGGGTCGGGAACAGGGAAAACGTGGATTTCCTGGGAGGCGGCTGAGGGTGGCTTGAGACAATTCTGCACAGGCTTTCGGAGCCGACCACCTCTGAGCGAGACAACCCCCTCCCCCAGCACAAGGCCGTGAGTGTGACTGTAGATGGCACCCAGGAAAGGGTTCCGGCAGGGAACTGTGCTGTGGCCCCACAATGGCACCAGTGTCTGGTGCCTGCTGTAAAGACATCATCAGTAGGCAGTTCGTGAAAGGGGAGCAAGAGCCAAGGGATGTGGTTGGGGGTCTTGTGTCTGTCCTCCCGTACCGGACAAGCCAGTGGACGGAGCGGCTCCTCCAGCTGCCTTTCTGTGTGCTCATAACCATGACCGAGCCGCAGGTCGGCTTCCCGCCTCCTTGCCCAGGACTTGCCCAGACAAACATGAGGCCAGGGGAAGTACCTGTGCAGAATGCTGGACTCTGAGGCTGGGACAGTCACTAAGGGGATGGGTGTGTGGAGCAGAGCATGCAGGAGATGGGCACATTGCCAGACTCAGCTCCTGCCTAGCAACAGGGCATGGCGTGGCATTGTGTTGTCTTGTAGAACAGGTAGACTTGTAAAAAGAGAGGTCCCTGACTCTCGCCTTTCCACAGAGAAGCCCCAGAGGCATGCTTTGTACATGTTCAAATTAGTCTTGGCCAGATGTAACTAAATTTCAGAATTATTTTTATATTCCATATGCTTGTTCTATTTCTATGGCTTTGTGACCTTTCTTTTGAAATGATCCTGAATTAATAATTCCCATAGTAAGAGTGGAGACCTTTAGAAATAAGTTTCTGCGTCTCTTCCCCTTCACTTCCAGCTGGGCTTCATCTCTTCATCCACGCTCTCCATTCTCGACCCTCCAAAGTCCCCCTTCCACAGCTTCCACTTCCTTCTCAACCAGCTGAAATCCAGTGTCTGCCCCCAGCACGCCTTTAAATTTCTTTCATGGAAGTTACCAGTGACAGCCTGAATGTCACATCAGTGGGCCAATCACCTGACAGCACATACGTGAGTTCCTGTCCTGTCTGCCACATCCCCTCCCTAGAATTCCTGGTCCAGGTGGCTTCACAGCTGCTTTGAGACCTGGGTGTACTCCTCAGTAACTCAGCTGGGCAAAAGCTGTCTGTATCACTTGGAGATGGATGGTTTTGAAATTTAACCCCTTAATAGATGTACAGACTCTTGTGTTCATTTATTTATTTATTTTTTAAATCCTTTTGAGGACTGGAGAGATGGCTCCATGGTTAAGGTGCTTGCCTACAGAGCCTAACCACTGAGTTCAATTCTCTAGTAGCCACGTAAAGCCAGGTGCACAAAGCGGTGCATGAGTCTGGAGTTTGTTTGCAGAGGCTGGAGGCTCTGGCGTGTCTATTTTCTCTCTCTCTCTCTCTCTCTCTGCTTGCAAATAAATAAATAAAAATATTTACAAAATCTTTTTTGTAATGTGAAGAAGCTTGTTTTAGTGTAAAAGAGAAACATTTTATTATTGTTATGTGAAGGGAAGTAATGCTAGCCATCAGACTGTCTCCTAGAAGGACAGGAACTGAATCAGTCCTGATGTCTCCTCACCCCACAGCACCTGGAAACCGTCTTCATTCATTCACCTCCTTCTGGTCTGGCCATTGCCATCACCACTTGCTGAGTTGTTCCTGAAGCACCGACACAATCAGTCTCCACTAGACAACTAGACGACTTGCTCAAATTGACACCACGCTTCTTCGTCTAGGAAAATGAAAGAGGTGCTTTCTCAGCTTCTCTTCCTAAATACAATAATCTCTGGAGGTTACATATAAAACAAACAAACACAGGACTGGGGAGATGGCTTAGTGGTTAAGGTACTTGCCTGTGAAGTCTAAGAACCCAGGTTCAATTCTCCAGGTCCCACATAAGCCAGATGCACATGGTGGTGTATGCTTCTGGAGTTTGTTTGCAGAGGCTAGAGGCCTTGGTGCACTCATTCTCTCTGTCTGTCTGTCTGTCTCTCTCTCCCCCACTCTCTCAAATAAATAAGTAAAAATAAAATATTTAAAAAACAAACATAGGAAAGACAGGCAGGGGACAGGCCAGCCAAGAGCTCGGGACATGCTGGTAGGTCTCTTGGATTTTCTCCGTTTTTACCTCATCTATCCCAGATTGGAGGCTGGAGGAGCCCGTGTCAGTAGAAGCACCTGGAAACAAGGAGTGCCTTCCCCATCCTCCCAAGTGGAACAGAGACCTTAGGCTTGGCATATAAAGCAAGCACAAGACGATGCAGAGAGGGAGGCAGAAGGTAGGCCAGTGTAGACCTTGGGCCAAAGAACATCCTCTGGCAGCTGCCTGGGGATGACTTCTCTCTCTCACAGAGGCCAAGCGGAGAGCCTGGCTTTCCCCTAGTAACAAGGTGGCAGCTCCCACCCACCCCGCTTCACCGACCAGACTGGGGTCAGAGGAGGTCTGGTAGAATAAAATGCTTAAAGAGCCAGTGTTAAAATATCAAAAACATCTGTGTTTCAACTGAAAAATGACATATCCTACAAAAACTGGGATAATTTCAAACTTAATGAGAAAAGACAGTTATCAGATGTTTACACTGAGGTGACGGCCCTGAGAGAATTAAGGGGTGAGATCTTAGTGTCACAAACATGCTTCAGTGGACAATTACGAACATGCTGGGGACAAAGCCTTGGATTTCTCCAAGAAAAATGTCTCAGAGAATGCAAAGTGAAGGGGTAGCCGGGAGAAGGAAAAGGGAGGTGGGGGATTCTGATCATGATATATTGTCTATATGGATGAAGCTGTCACTAAAAAGTTTTTTTCTTTGGAGGAAAGCCCAACAAACTGGACTTCTTTTTATGAGAGAGAGGGAGAGAGATAGAGAGAAAGAGTTGGTGTGCCAGGGCCTCCAGCCACCGTAATTGAACTCCAAATCACGCACCACCTTGTGCTCATGTGCGACCTCACGTGTCACCTTGTGCATTTGGCTTATGTGGGATCTGGGGAGTCGAACATGGGTAGGACTAAAACAGTATTTTGAGAAATAAATGGCTTAAAAACCTCCCACACTAGCCTTAATGAATTTTTAAAAACCAAATAAATAGAACCAAGAAGCTCATAGAACCCTGCTAGAATATCCCAAATTAATTTATAGTAAGACAACTTACAGTCAAACTAAAGAATAATGCTAATGACAGAATTCATGTCAGAAGAGGTCAGAAATGTAGAACTGTCAACCCAGAATTCTCCATCCAGCCAACACAGAAAGCAAGGCATTCTCAGTTGAAGGGAACAAAGAGAGCTCGTCCCCTGCAGACACTCAACATGACAGCTTAGGAAGGATCTTCTTTTATTTTGCTTTTTATGAGACAGAGAGAGCAAGAGAAAGAGAGAGAGTTGGCACACCATGGCCTCCAGCCACTGCAATTGGACTCCGAATGCATCTGCTACCTTGTGCGCATGCAATCACCTTGTGCACATGCATCACCTTGTGTGCATGCATCACCTTGTGCACATGTCTGGCTCATGTAGGTTCTGGTGAGTGGATCCTGGGTCCTTAGGCTTTGTGGGCAAGCACCTTAACTGCTAAGCCATCTCTCCAGCCCAAGATTTTCTTTTAGAAAAATATATTTTTTAAGGCAAGCCCAACAAACTGTCCTCTTTTTTATGTGAGAGTGAGAGAGATGGAGAAAGAGAGAGAGAGAATTGGTGTGCTAGGGCCTCCAGCCACTGCAATTGAACTCCAGATGCATGCACTCCCTTGTGCACATGTGTGACCTTGCATGTTTGTGTCACTGTGCATCTGGCTTATGTGGGACCTGGACAGTCAAACATGAGTCCCTAGCCTTCACAGGCAAACGCCTTAACCGCTAAGCCATCTCTCCAGCCCTTAAAAAATATTTTTATTTACAAGGGGAGAGAGAGGAAGAGAAAGAATGGGAGCTCCAGGACCTCTTGCACTGCACACAAACTCCAGACACAAGTGCCACTTGTGCACCAGGCTTTATATGGGTCCTGGGGAATCAAATCTGGGGTCATTTGGCTTTACGGGAAAATGCCTTACCTCTGCGCCATCTCTCCAGCCCCTAGGAAGGATCTCCTAACAGAAAGGGAATGATGGGGGGGGGGGTTAGAGCATCAAGATAGAGGGCGTGGATGGTGAGAGCAGAAACGGTGTGTAGGGCAGGCCTGCAGGGACAAAGGGAGGTACTGCCACACCTCTAACTGGCCTTTCCAGGATGGTCTGTGAGAACACAAGCAGCCACAGCACGTTTATCAAGGTGGAGGACACACTCCAACAAATTGAAGAGAATGTTCTCTGGACGCAATGGAAGCAAACTAGAATCTGTAACAGAAAGGGAGCTGGAAATCCTCCAAACAGTTAGACACTGAAGAACATACTCTTGAATAATCCTCAGGTCAGATAGAAAGTCTCACAGGAGATGGGAAATATGCACTGAGAAGATGTCAGAACTTGTGGGGCTTGATGGCAGCAGTTCTGAAGGGGAAGTTCATAGCGCTTCATGTGCACATCATAGGAGGGAAAAAGTCTCCAGTGCATCATCACGCAAGGTTCTCCCTAAAGAAGCTGGGAGAAAGCAAGACAAAGCATGAAACAGAGACCAGGAGGGGGTGACACAAAGTAGACACAAGCTGACCAGGAGGGGGTGACACAAAGTAGACACAAGCTGACCAGGAGGGGGTGACACAAAGTAGACACAAGCTGACCAGGAGGGGGTGACACAAAGTAGACACAAGCTGACCAGGAGGGGGTGACACAAAGTAGACACAAGCTGACCAGGAGGGGGTGACACAAAGTAGACACAAGCTGACCAGGAGGGGGTGACACAAAGTAGACACAAGCTGACCAGGAGGGGGTGACACAAAGTAGACAATAGCTGACCAGGAGGGGGTGACACAAAGCAGACACAAGCTGACCAGGAGGGGGTGACACAAAGCAGACACAAGCTGACCAGGAGGGGGTGACACAAAGTAGACACAAGCTGACCAGGAGGGGGTGACACAAAGTAGACAATAGCTGACCAGGAGGGGGTGACACAAAGTAGATACAAGCTGACCAGGAGGGGTGACACAAAGTAGACACAAGCTGACCAGGAGGGGGGGTGACACAAAGTAGACAATAGCTGACCAGGAGGGGGTGACACAAAGTAGACACAAGCTGACCAGGAGGGGGTGACACAAAGCAGACACAAGCTGACCAGGAGGGGGTGACACAAAGTAGACAATAGCTGACCAGGAGGGGGTGACACAAAGCAGACACAAGCTGACCAGGAGGGGGTGACACAAAGCAGACACAAGCTGACCAGGAGGGGGTGACACAAAGCAGACACAAGCTGACCAGGAGGGGGTGACACAAAGTAGACAAAAGCTGACCAGGAGGGGGTGACACAAAGTAGACACAAGCTGACCAGGAGGGGGTGACACAAAGCAGACACAAGCTGACCAGGAGGGGGTGACACAAAGTAGACAATAGCTGACCAGGAGGGGGTGACACAAAGCAGACACAAGCTGACCAGGAGGGGGTGACACAAAGTAGACAATAGCTGACCAGGAGGGGGTGACACAAAGTAGACAATAGCTGACCAGGAGGGGGTGACACAAAGTAGACACAAGCTGACCAGGAGGGGGTGACACAAAGCAGACACAAGCTGACCAGGAGGGGGTGACACAAAGCAGACACAAGCTGACCAGGAGGGGGTGACACAAAGTAGACACAAGCTGACCAGGAGGGGGTGACACAAAGGTGAGAGATTAATATAAAGAATAAAAAACAAGAAGCAGGCAAACAAAGCAATGACGTTAATAAAAATAATGGCTGGTTCTTTGAAAGAATCAACAGTCACATTTGTAGCAAAACTAACAAAACAAAATAAATGACCCAGATGACCAATATTAGCACTGCAACAACGGAGATCACTGTTGACCCTCCTGTGGACATTGCAAAGGACAATAAGGAACAAAGCACAGGCATGTCTGCACACAAAAATTTGACAACTGAAATAACATGGACCAATTCTTTGAAGAGTAATAATCATCATAGTGCTGAAACCACGAAGAAAATTAAATCCATAGTTAACTCTCCCCCCACAAAGCACAAAACCCTCGGGGCTCAGTGGTTTCACTGGAGAATTGAATCTCCAATTTAATGAAGAATTAGCACAAATTCTTCATTCTCTTTTAGAAAATTGAAGAGGCAGGAAAACTTCCTAGTACACTACAAAGCCAATCCTACCCTGATACCCAAAAGGCAAAGGCATTACAAATGTTTATGTGTTTATTATATAGTATTTGTATGTACATCTTTAGCCAAGAATATAGGTGTAAAATTCTTAACAAAATATTAGTATGTAGAGTTCAACAACATATAAAAAGGACAGATAAAAAGAACATATACCATGATCAAGGGTGGTTGTAATACCAAGAAAAAGACTGATTCAGTATTTGAAAATAAAACAATATTAACTGCTTTAGTAACACACCATGGAAGAAAAAAATCATGTGATTATATTGGTTGGTACAAAACACCGAAACCAAGGACAAACCTGATAGTACCACATGCTGATGAGGACGTACAGCAACCAGAGACCCCAACCATCACTGATGGGACACCACATGGCACAGCCATACAGGAAAACAGACCCTGCAAACAACCCAGCAGTCCCCTCATAGGTATTTATGAGAATCAAAAGTTTCCATACTGGGCTGTAGAGATGGCTCAGCTGTCAAGGCACTTGCCCGCAAAGCCTAACAACCCCAGTTTGATTCCTCAGTACCCACATAAAGCCAGATGCACAAAGAGGTGCATGCATCTGGAGTTCATTTGCAGTGGCTAGAAGCCCTGGTGCACCCATTCCTTTTCTCTCTCTCTCTCTCTCTCTCTCTCTCTCTCTCTCTGTAAATAAATAAATAAAAAGTCCCCATACTGTCTTTGCAGCTTCCTATGAAACTGTAATTATTTCAAAGTAAATAAAGGGAGGAAAATTCTTGTGGATCTTAAGAAAAGATTAATCACCATATTGACATCTCAAGAAACTTCTTGCAGGGTTGGGGAGATGGCTCGGTGGTTCCAGGTGTTTTCTCTGCAAACCTGCTAACCTGAATTATATATATAATCTCCAGATGTAAAGCTAGTTGCAAAGTGGTGCACATATCTGTAATGCCAGTACACCTGCAGCAGTGGGAGATGGAGCCAGGAGAATCCTGGAGCTCATGAGCCAGCTGTAATAGCCTTTCTAGTGGCAAAAAGACAAGAATAACTAAAACTCCAAGGTTTGTCCTCCACACATTCACCATCACACACACACACACACACACACACACACACACACACACACAACTTCTTGAAACCTCAAAACATCAATTCTAGATGCCAAAGCTGGTGAACTCTCCTCATTCTTCATCCAACTTGAATTCAGAAATCCCAGAGCCATGATCAAGAGCCACTGGTAGGTTCTGGACTTCACTACACTTATATTTGCTGAAGGGCTGGATGCGGGCTCTGCCCTTGAATGCAATTAGCTTATGAACCAGTAAGGTTGGGCTACTTCCCAACATTGTCATCGTCATGGTAAAATCCTCAAAGATTCTGCTGCTGTCTCCAGAGAGATCCTCACTTGTACATATGAGCCTGCTGGGTGGCAGGTTAGGAACACCTCTTCTGTTCAGATTTTCATATCACAAGAGTTGTCTTAATAAAATGTGTAATTTCATGGAAGCACAAATCTAATAGTGCCTAGCTGCTTTCACCAGGCCAACCCCAGGGATGCATTTCTGCGGTCATTAACACAGTGGACTCTGAGATCACAGCTTTTCATTCGGGACTTCTTGGGTTCGTTATCTTCTCACTCTGGTTCTTTCTCTCATTGTATCCCTGGCCCATTTGCTTCTCACCTAGAGTGTGAATCTTGGGTTTTGTGGTCACCAAGATGTCACACCAGCAGTCTACCTCGTAACATACATGGCATAAAGGCCACACATATAAGAAATGAAACTTTGTGAATCTTTTGAATCATGCATGTGTCTTATTCCAAGACTGTTTTAGGGACCAGTTAGGGACAGAAGAAAATAATAAGAAAAGGGCTGGGGAGCTGGCTCAGTGCTTGGTTAAAGGTGCTTCCTCGTGAAGCGAGAATGGGTGTCTTAGCGCTTGTGCAGGAATCTTCTCCGCCGAGGTGAGTGCTGATGACGACAGCCTGCTCGGCCTGACGTCCCCACCAAGCACCAGGCTCTGTGCCAAAAGCACCTGACCCCGGAGCTACTGATCTTTCCAAGGGCTAGAGAACATGCTAGAATGAGAAAGGGGTCACCACCATGGATTTCAGCCCTCTAGCCACAAATGCCCTCCCACAGAAATTCTGATTTAATGACGCTGAGGTCAGTTGGGACCTGGCATTGGGATTTTCAGTCTCCCTCTGGGACTCAAATTTGCATCCTCAGGTTAAGAAGGTCTAGTGTCCAGACTAGGTACTTGTCCTGCCCTGTGGACAGGACAGCTCACTGCTTCCGTTCACTTGGAAGTGGTTCCCACTGGGAAGCTAGAGCTGAGGTCTGCATTCCTGAACCATTTGATGCGACGATCCTGTGTTCGGGGAGAGAGACATGGGTTGTGACCATCCAGATCTGGCTGTCTGAAGGCAGATGGGTGTTATTTCTAATCTTCATGAATGCATTTCTTAGACTTCTTTCTTTCTCTCTCTTTCTTTTCTCTCTTTTTATTTTTAGTCAAGCCCAACAGACTGGCCTTTTTTTATGTGAGAGAGTAAGAGTGAGAGTAAGAGAGAGAATGAGAGAGACAGAATTGGTGCGCCTGGCCCTCCAGGCACTGGAATCAAACTCCAGATACTTGCACCATCTTGTGCAAATGTGTGACCTTATGTGCTTGTATCACCTTGTGTACCTGGCTTACATGGGACCTGGAGAGTTAAACATGGGTCCTCAGGCTTTGCAGGCAAGCGCCTTAACCACTAAGCCATCTCTCCAGCCCCTTAGATGTCTTCCTTGGCACACTGCCTGGCCCTTGTCTTCAGGCACTTACAGTCTTGCATGGGTCTGCACTCTACTTGAAAATAGCAAGGTGCTAATCCAGTTCTATTACTTGGCAACAGGGCTTGGCTGTGTTCTTTTTCATATATATTAAACTTAATCCTCAGGCTAGAGAGATGGTTCAGTGGTTAAGGCACTTGCCTGCAAAGCCAAAAGAGCCAGGTTTAATTCCCCAGGACCCATAAAGCCAGAATCACAAGGAGGCGCATGTGTCTGGAGTTCACTGGCAATGGCTAGAGGCCCTGGCTGCCCATTCATTCTCTCTCTTGCAAATAAATAAATAAATAAATAAATAAATAAATAAATTTAAAAAAACTTAGTCCTCCCCATATCCAGTTTCTCAGGTGCGCAAATTGAGGTTTGTAGAAATTAAGCAATTTACTAAAGCTGTAATTCAACTGACAATAATTCCAAGTAGCCCACTTCACTGGTGTGCTCTCTAGAAGGCAGGAGGATGTAGTTTGTAGAGCTTCACTGGTGTGCTCTCTAGAAGGCAGGAGGTCGTAGTCTGTAGAACTGAGCCCTGGGAATTCTGCAAAAGCAACTGGGGCTCCGCTGTGGGTCCTCCTTGAGCTCACAGCATTGGAGGGACAGAGAGTGTGGTGCCGTCTGATGGGAAGGAACGTGGGCCATGTCGGTCACTGATATTTTGCAAGTCACTGCATTTTAAAAGGGTTAAAGTAATGGTATTTTATTGACTCAATATATCAAAAATATTATTCTAACATGTAATCAATATGAAAATTCATGACATTTTACATGCTTTTTCTCCTACTGGGTCTTTGAAGTCTTGTGTGTGTTTTATGTTGCAGTAAATCTCGGTTCAGACTGGCCCATTTCAAGTGCTCTGGGGCTGTATGTGCTGTGGCTGCACCATGTAGCCTAGAGGGTGCACACCTCTGGGTGAGGGAGCAGGGGTTAGGGAGGCTAATTGCTACTGTCTGTCATTTTCATTTCCTATAAAGGGTATGTGAAGCCCCACATTGGCTTTGGCATAAGTGTAATGCTGTATTCTCCATGCGCTACCTGAAACTCGGTGGATGCCTGCTCCTTAGGACTCTCAGCCGGGCACTGTCTCATATGCCGAAGTTTCAGCACAACTAGAGTCAGTTCTTGACTAAGCTGTTCCCTAACCCAGCCTAGAGAAATGCTTCCATGGTGCCTGGGCCCAGTGACCCTGGTTGATTTCCTCGTCTACAGCAGACACACACTTTTAACCAAATTAGAATTACACCAAGCCATTTTTAAAATATTTATTTATTTATTTATTTATTTATTTATTTATTTATTTATTTATTTGACAGAGAGAAAGAGGGGGGAAGAGAGAATGGGCATGCCAGGGTCTCCAGCTGCTGCAAACTAACTCCAGATGCATGCGCCACCTTGTGCATCTGGCTTATGTGAATCCTGGGGCATTGAACTTGGGTCCTTTGGCTTTGTAGGCAAGTGCCCTAACCACTAAGCAATCCCTCCAACCCATACACCAAATCTTTTCAGACTCCATCAAAACAGCAGGTATTTCACTTCAGCTTATTAGGATGTTTTAAATAGGCAACAATACAACTTCTCTACAGACCCCCTCTTCTAAGAGACGTGAGTAAGGCCATGTTCCTGTGGTCAGGTTGTCAGTAGCAGTGGGGCAAGAGTGGGGGGGGGTGTCTGATCTGAATGTTGTTCTGCACCTCAGGGGTGCAGTATCTTTCAGGAACATTGCAACTTTGCTGTCTTTTCATTTCCATGTCCCCAGACCCTCGAAGGATCTTCCACGAGCATGTGCAAGCACTGAGCTCTGAGGGTGTGTTGTTTTTTTTTCCACCTAATTTATGCAGATGTCTCCAAAGAGAAAACTCATCCCTTTGTCTCTCGTCCCTCTTATAATGAGCTGTGCAACATTGTTTTTGTTTAATGGATGAAGCATTTCTGAATTAGTTATGAACATATTTTTATGCTGAATAAATTTCATTGATGATTTTTTTACATCACTGTTAAGCCCAGTTGGTGTGTCTTATTAATGACTGGTGATGATCCTTTGTGAAAACAGTTCTGTAAAGACTATTGCAGATGAGAGGCGCCTCCTGAGGGAAATACAAAGCCTCTGGCTGCCCGCTGCTCGGTACTGATTTGTACCGTCTCATGTCACCATTGCTCAAGGTGAAGTAGCTTTCTTCGTTCTTTTTTTCCACCTAGAAGCTCTTTTGGCAGTTTTGTTACAGAGAGCGAGCACCCAGCAGCTAGAAGCTTGGATGCTGTCATCAGGGTCCCATCCCACACTTGTTGCCCTCCGTGGTCATTGTACCTCCCTCTCCAGGTTGGGGGCAGCAACCTGTGTTCACCATCTTTCCCCCTGCCTGACCCACCCCCCCCCAACGTCCACTAAAGTAACACAGTAAATGTTGGCTACAAAACATCCAAGGAATTTTAACCAATTCTGTCTAAGCTAACCTAGATACTTTGCTCTGCAGGGCTGGCAGAACCCAAAGCAGGTTTGTGCTCACAGTAGCCAGCTGTGCGACACCAGCTAGGCGGCTCCCCTTCTTCACACTTAGTTCTACATCTGCCGTGAATCAGGGACAACTAACTGTGTGCTGTGGAGATACAGGGAAGCAAGCTGAGCTCTGCTGAGTTCTCCAGGGGAAAGATCTGGGGGAACACTCATTCCCTTAATGGCCGCGCTGCCTCTGGAGGTGTAAATGTGTTTGGCTTCCTCCCTGGCTGGAGTAGAGGGCTCACACCGGGAGACATGGAAGACAGGGTTGGTTCTGCAGGGTGAGCTGGGCATATAATTCATTCTTGCGACATTCACCTTTGAAGGCTTCTTCCTGAAGACTCATCTCTCGCATCTGTCTACTCCTGCCCCAGGCTCACACTCAGGGGAGGATGAAGGAATTATTTGGAGGTCACTCCCCTTTTCTCTGCCCGCGCCCTGCTGGGTTTATCGGATGTCACTAAAGCTATTGAATGTCCCGGTTAAGAACTCCAACTGAAACTCAGGTTTCCTAAGTTGAACCCCAGCTCACCTCTTTCTAGATATGTGACGTCCGGTAAATTCTTTTTGTTTGTTTGTTTTTGGTTTTTGAAGTAAAGGCTTGCTGTAGCCCAGGCTGGACTGGCGTTCAAGGCGATCCCCCTACCTCTGCCTCCCAAGTACTGGGGATTAAAGGCGTGCGCCACCACACCCGGCTCGGATAAATTCTTGAACTGTGAGTGCTCTGGAACAGAAAGTGTTCATAACACTCAACCCCAGCCCCTCTTGTGAGAATTTTTAAAAGTGCTTTGACAGTGCCCAGGCACATGTCAGGCCTCGGTTACTGTAGCTGTTGAAGTGGATGTTATTACACTCTAGGGACTGAGCTAGGCGCCGTCTATACAGCCTCTGTGTGTACCCACCACTCAGACTGGAATTGGCTGTTGCCTAAACACGTGAACAATGGGGCCAAACCCCAGTGGGACCCAAGCCATGTGCTTCCTTCACAGGACAATTAGGCCTTGATGGACTTGTAGTTGAAGGTCAAATGAGGGAAAAAGAAACACTGCAACATAGTAAGGGGGAAGCATGAGCAGAGGGCTGGAGAGATGGCTCAGGGGTTAAGGCTCTGCTTGCAAAGCCTTACAGCCTGGGTTTGATTCCCCAGTACCTATGTGAATCCAGATGCATAAAGTAGCTGCATCTGGAGTTTGTTTGCACTGGCAAGAGGCCCTGGTGCACCCATTCTCTTTCTTTCTCTCTCTCTTCCTCTCCTTCTGCCTCTCCCTCTCTGCTTGTAAATAAATATATTTTACTTGTTGTTTAAATTTTTTTTTTTTTTTTTTTTTTTTCGAGGTAGGGTCTCACTCCAGTTCAGGCTGACCTGGAGTTCACTCTGTATTCCCAGGGTGGCCTCAAACTCATATATATATACTGGTTTTTCGAGGTAGGGTCTCAAGATTGATTTGAAAGTTACTATGTAGTTTCAGAGTGTGGCCTCAAACTCATAGATCCTCCTACCTCTGCCTCCCGCATGCTGGGATTAAAGGCGTGCGCCACCACGGCCAGCTGTTTAAATATTTTTTAAAATATATTTTATTTATTTATTTATTTGAGAGAGAAAAAGAGGCAGCGCGAGAGAGAGAATGGGCATGCCAGGGCCTCCAGTCACTGCAAATGAACTCCAGATGCATATGCCCCCTTGTGTATCTGGCTTATGTGGGTCCTGGAGAATCAAACCAGGATCCTTTGGCTTTGCAGGTGCACACCTTTAATCCCAGCACTCAGGAGGCAGAGGTAGGAGGATCTCTATGAGTTTGAGGCCACTCTGAAACTACATAATAAATTTCAAATCAGCCTTGAGACCCTACCTCGAAAAACCAAATATATATATGTATGGAGAAAAGAATAGGAAGGGAAAAGGATTGGATGTTGGGGTGAGGCCCAAGAGCAGCCTCCTTTTCCCTCCTTACTCCTGTGCTTACGGGCTGGTTTCAAGGGCTTTGCTGCCATGGTGAGTTTGGTCCTTCTAGACCCATCAACTTCCCTTCTTCAGCCCATGTGCTTCTCTCCTCACCCTTCACGCCCCATCTTAAATGGACTTTCCTATCCTCTGTGTTGGAACCACAGTCGTATTTCCTGTGGCTCTCTCTGTCCCAGCATTTCCCAGGAAGGGGCGTGATGATTTTTACATGGTGAAAACCTATCAGAATCACTAAACTCAGACAACTTCCATTCCACAAAACAGAGCTGTAGAGAGCAATCTTGTGCTGCCATTTTCATGACTAAGAGGCTTGAGACGCAGTTGTCTGCATTCTCTAAGCCCATGTTGAATGACCTCAGTGTCAGCGAAGCTCTGGTGGCAAATGGCTGTCCTCGAAATCCTGTGGACCTTCTTGCAGAACCTGGCCTCACTCTGAGTTCACACATATAGTACGATCTCAGTGAGTAAATGAAACAGCCCATGTCAAAATAAAATTCATCACAACCCAGACTCCCAGGGTCTTTACTAAAATATTAGCCATGATTATCTTGGACAATCACTCCTATGGATAGATGATAGATGATAGATAGATAGATAGATAGATAGATAGATAGATAGATAGATAGATAGAATCTTGTATTTATTTGTGGGAGGAGCATGCCAGGGTCTCTTGCCACTGCAAATGAATGCCAGATACTTGCACTACTTTGTGCATCTGCTTCATGTAGGGCTAGGGATTTGAACCCAGGCCAGCAAGCTTTGCAAGCAAGCACCTTTAGCCACTGAGCCATCTCCCCAGCCCTCTTTCTATGTTTCACTTTCAAGTCCCATCAGCCAAGGCCCACAGGAAAGAAGGAGGAAGCTGGCAATGAGTGCAGGGTGGGGCTTCAGGCAGTGCAGTGTTTGCTTCACCTGCATAAGACCTCGGCCTGGGTCCCCAGCACGACAGTGACAACAGGAGTGGAGGAGTGGGCGTAGGATCAGCGACCTTTCTGCCACAAAGCTGTCTGCCGTAGGAATTTTTTATGTATTACTTTTATAACTGAACAGACTATTACATTCACTCTTGAGTCTGCTACGTAATCTCAATAAGTACAAAAAAAGCAGAAAAAAAGATTCCATAGCAGCAGGAGAGTAGCCTGTGTTGGTCTCAAGATGACTGGGCTCGGTGTTCTCCATTTCTGCTGTCTACAAGCAGACATAGAACGATTGGGTAGTTCCTTGATTGACGTGTACATGGATGAAGTGGTTGGCTGGAGGCAGGAATGTAGATGGCCAAATCGGGAAGGACAGACAGGCAGACAAAGGAAACTGCCCCCTGTTCACCCCCCACCCCTGTGTATTTCAGCAGGCAGAGGCATGTCATGAACCAGCAAATGTCTGGGGCAGCCCAAGTTCATGTGGGCTGAGTCTGCAACTCCAGGCAAAGGAGATGCCTGTGCCTTCAGATTAAAAATGATCACAAGAGCTTGCTGAGAGAACAAATTTCAGTAGCAACCCTGTGATGTGCATGAGTTTGCCAACCTTAGGAGCCTCCCAGTGCCCCTGTGAGCCCCTCGCATTAAACAGACAGAGGGAGACTAGAAGCAGGAAGTGGGTTCACAGTTCCGATTCCATTCTGCTCCCTGCCATGGTTTTGAAATCGCCCCAGCCAAAAGGCCCATGTAGTAATAGGAAAATGAGCAGAATACATGAATTGTCTGTTTTGCTAACATTATACTTAATCTAGCTATAACACTTCACACAATCATAGAGTTTGAATTCTCAATCCAGTGCGAATTTTTAACATGAAGCTTTTCAGACTCCATTGCTTTGGGAAGGGCAATTTCATAATTTGCTCTCTAGCCCTGCTAGAAAATCCATTTGTCTTTGCAATTGAAGTTGCCAAGTGTAGTCGTTTTGAAGGGCTGTCCTCTTGGCCAGCTCGTCTATTTCCTCCTCCCCTTTCCTGTCCATTTCCAGGGCTCCCGCTGGTCTGGGCACACTCTGCCATCCTCCGAAGGAATGATGTTGCTTGGGGTGGGCTTGGTCCAAACCCAGATTGTATGGCTGAGTTCCACAGCAGCTGCTGCCCCAGACTCTTATGGAAGAGTAGCCCAGTGAAAAGAGGTGGGCCAGGAGGTGCTGGGCAGTGGTTCACGTCAAAATTTGTCACTTAGTGACCTGTCACTTCTGTGAGTGACTTCAGAAGCAGCCCCAGCCATGCTGCCTTTGTCCTAGAATGCAATGCAATGCCGCAGCCCAAGGGCAGCATCTTTAGTTCAGGTCAACAACACAGCAGATATTTCTGGGGCATCGTATCTGAGGTGTATCCAGGAACACATATCCAGCAGCAGGTGCATCCTGAGACTAATGCTTAGGAAGAGGCTCTGAGGTGGAACTGAATGTTTGGGAGCCACACAGCTGTCCCCAGTGTCATGGTACCAGACAAAACCATGAAAGAGAAATGTTTGTGTGTTATTATTATTTCCACTGCAATTTTGAATATGTGAGAAATGTTCATCTCTCCTTTATTCATAATCATAAGGACATTAAAGGAGCCCATATATATAGATGTCTTTTCACGTGTTTGTGTGTGTGTGTGTGTGTGTGTGTGTGTGTTATGAATGCACAAGGGATGGATCTCAGGGCCTTGAGCCTGCTGGGCAAGCTGACACTGAGCCACATTCCTAGCCCTTAACATACCTTCTTAATGAAGTCCGCCTCACACACACAGGAAGCTGGTGATGAGGATTAGTCAGAAAGCCAGAGTGTAAAATCCACGTTTCTGGTTTCTCAGACCTTTGCTTGAAATTATTGGATACCATCCAAAAGACTTCCCAATTAATCCACTCTGAACAGCTCTGATTTCAGCAGCTTCAGCTAGTGACGGAACAGAAATGAAGACGTTTCTCAGGCTACTCGTGAGCAGTTCCAGAGGACAGCCCAGGAAGCCGGCAGCACTTCCGGCTGTGGGGCTCCTGCACTCGGGCTGTGACCACTCACCATACAGCTGAGTTGGTCAGTTTTCTGCAGCTAACTGCGCCTAGTCCAGACTGGCTAAGTGATCCAGAGAGAAGGATCATTTAGATCTAAGCTCTGGAGGCGAGGATCACGTGTGGTGGCCTTCTTGCGGGCAAAGTCCTGGGGCAGCGCACTTGTGTCCTGAGGCGAGTCATGGAGTGTGTCTGTGTCTGTCCAGGATCTCTCTCCCTTTTATGAAGCCATCGGGCTTCCGTCGTGGGCCCACCCTCACGGCCTCCCCTTCTCCTCCAGACTCCCATGCTGGATTGTCCCCACCAGCTTCAGACCTCACGGTGACACTTCAGGCTCAACCCAAGGAGCCTGGGGGGGCCTTCAAACATCCAAACTGCTGCTATGGCTGGTTAGTGTACCCAGTCCCTCCGCCTGCCACTGGGGTCATCTAGGCATTGGTCACTGAAGATGTCCCACAGGGCCACCTCCTCCTCCACAAGCACACACTGATGGAGCCGCTTAAGGAAATGGGCTCATTCGGGCCCTCTCTCTCTCTCTCTCTCTCTCTCACACACACACACACACACACACACACACACCATTTGGCTGTTATACCCTCCAGAGCCTACAATTTTGTACTCCTTGGTTAAGATGATCGGCTGCTGAGTTCCTCTTAGTGAAAATATAATGGCAGATTTTTTCCTTTTTACCTGTAATATTGAGCACTGTGTTGAAATAATACCAGTTTCTTGGAAGAGGGGGTATCACACTGTGGGGTTTGCTTGTTTCATCTCCTTTGAGATGGAGAAGCCCAGGACCCAGAGACGTGGTAGCTTGCCTTACTACGTGTTGCAGTGGACAGCAGAGCCAGAAACCGAGATCTCCCGACACTGGTGCCAGGGACTTTCCCCCATAAAGTACTGTCTCCGCACAGCTGGCACTTCTGGGCTGTTCAGCTGGTCGGATGTGGCCCATGGAACAATCGCATTGCCAGGCAGCAAAGTCAGGAAGTAGCAGGCCAAGGGAAGGCCCATGTCCAAGGCCAAGTCTGCTGAATATGTACCGCCTGCAATGGGTGTGATTGCTTGCTTTTCATAATTTGTCTGATTCCATAAAGGGTTTTACTTAGCTTATAATATCAAATGATGATGAGATAGAGACAGAAAGTCAGGATTTAGGGAAATGGAAATAAAAGCTGAAAAGTAGAACCAGGGCAGGAACTCACGCTTGCAGCATGGAGGGACTAAAGCACTAGTGTACCGTTTCACTTAGATTTCCGGATAGCTGAGGCCAAAGCATAAATTCACAGTCCTCACACCCACAGAATGGGGGAAGAGCATTCCCCTGGGAAAGAAGGTTTTGTAGAAAGGGCCCTGGGGACAAGACAGATTAACAAAACTTAATGTCAATGACAACAGATTTCATTGTGTTTCTCTTTTTTAGGTTTTTGGAGGAGGGTTAAAGGTAGGGTCTCACTGTTGTCCAGGCTGGCCAGGGACTCACTGTGTAGTCCTAGGCTGGCCTCAGACTCACGACGATCCTCACACCTCTGCTGGGATTAAAGGGGGGGTACGGTACCACCATGCCAGGCTTCATCGTCCTTTTCTAATAGTAGTTGTTATTTTGCACGTCAAAACGTTATTTGTCCACACCAGGATTAAATGTGACGGAAACACAAAAGGTGGCCGCAGAGGCAGCATTAATCCTGCCATTGCATCATGGCCTTCATCAGCCTCTACCTCAACTATCTCTTACACGTAGCAGACCCTCGGCTTGGCAGCACCAGCACTTAGTTAGAGCTGGCTCCTCATAACACCCCTGTGAGGTAGGCAGGGCAACTGTCAGTTCAGATGGGGAACCAGAGTTGCAGAAGGGTGAAAGGCTTGTTGAAGGGGCTTGGGTGATGGGTGGGTCTACAGCTCAGCAAGGACTCCCACCCTGTCCTCGTGCACATGGTCCCCACAGCATCTTTTCTCCTTGGGGGTTTTTGCATGTTTGCCACTTTAATCCTCCAGGAGGATCTTTCCCTTGAGTTTTATTTCTACTTTATGCTTATTTTCACAAAATCACCTCCAAACTTTAGCTCCATTTCTGTTTCTTTAAAAAAAATTTTTTTTATTGGTTTGTTTACAAGCAGAGAGAGACAGACAGAGAGACAGAGAAAATGGGCAGGCCAGGGCCTACAGTCACTGCAGATGATCTCCAGACACACACATCACTTTTGTGCATCTGGCTTTTTGTGGGTCCTGGGGAATCAAGCTGAGGCTGTCAGGCTTCACAAAAAGCACCTTAACCACTGAGCCAAGCCCCCCCATTTCTATTTCTTATAATTTCTTGTATTTCAGATAAATCCCTGGCAATGTATTTTGCTAGTATTTGATATGTATGGTACAGGTCTAACTTTCCTTAAAATATTTCCCTGTTTTCCAGAAAAATGTACGCATCAGTATCAGCCTTGTTCAGTTATAACCAACATATTCTTCCACACCCTATCCTAAATGACAATGTACATCTCAACAAACACACATGCTTCAATGCCTTTCTGAAAGAAATGTTCTAAAAGAAATTTTAATCAAAACTCTTTCATTGAGCTGGAGAGATGGCTTGTGATTAAGGCACTTGCCTGCAGAGCCTAATGATCTGGGTTTGATTCCCCAATACTCACATAAAACTAGATGCACAAAATGATGCATGCATCTGGAGTTCATTTGCAGCTGCTGGAGGTGCTGGCATGCACATGCTCTCTGTCTGTCTTTCTTCTATCTCTCTCTGCTTGCAAATGAAATATATATATGTATATATTTTTAAAAAGTTAAAAGAATATTTATTGATGCTGAGGGCATAAGACAACGCTCACTTCACTGCAGTCTGTCCTGCTTGGTTCACATTGAGACTATGGCAGTGTGCCTAGATCCAGGATGCGAGATGAGCGCCCAGAGGTGCAGCAGGCACCCAGAAGCTCCCTAAGAACCTGTGTCAGGAGATGTCTCTCCTCTCACACAGACTTTGATAGGACAGGGGAACTTCGAAGGCTGGGGTAAGACTTGGAAGGTCGATCAGGGATGTACCATTCACTGAAGGTGCCAGGTACTGGTGTAATAACAGCCTGCAAACCCACCTCTAGAAACAACAAAGGTGATGTAGTCTAGGCCAGCAGAGGCCCCACCTTCTACAGCAGCACTGCTAGGAACAGAACTGTAGTCTCGAGCCCAGCCCAGCCAGCCAGCAGGGAATGGGAGATTCTCCCATCCAGGCCAGAAGGAGCTCTGCACTTCCCACACAAAAGCAATCCCTTGGCCACGTCTAACTTCGCCCAAGTAGGGAAAACATAGCTGGGTGTAGGAAAGGATCAGATAGTGGGGAACACTTGGTAAAGTCCATCACATGCTACTAAAGCAGGGAAGAAAGGCCAAGCAAACGCAATGTGGAAAAGACAGGACAGGGTGGTAGAGTGAGTGGGACTGGCTGGTGGTCAGCAGAACACCCCCCCCAACACACATACTCACCCACACCCAGCACCAGGCAGAGACGGATAGACTGGAACTGGTAAGTGCTGCTCTATGTAGCCCACACTGTGCAGGCGGGACTAGTCCAGTCCTTAGGGGCTCAGCCCAGGGAGGAGCAGAAGCAGCTATCTCAGCACTGCAGCCTTCCGCCCCAGGCCCTAAACAAAAGAAATGCTTGAGTCCTATTGAAACCAGCTCCCTGTACTATTCTCTGCAGTGTTCGCGGAGCAGGGTGCCGCCTGCCTCTTATTGTGATCCAGAAGAAAAACCAGGCACGCTTTGCCTTTTCCAACATTGACTGATGGTGGGCCGTGGCCATGTGGGTCCCGCATATTCATCACTCTGCGCTGGGCTTCCCACCAAGTGCTCTCTCAGTGGCCTGGCCAGACCCGTTAGGGATGACGGTGCCTAGTTCTTCCTACCTCATCATCCATCTATGAGCACCCCGTTCCAGCCACCTCCTTTTAATAGGCTTAATTATTACTTCTCCTACGTTATGGTACAATTAATCTTTCCAAGGGCCTGAGATTTACGGCCACACAGGCCTAGGGAATTTCTGAGTAATTCACCTGCAGCAGCCTGGCTCGAACTACCCATGGGAAGTAGGAAGTGGGGCCATACACAAAGCCCATGGAATATTTGTGGGCTTCAGGGTGGCTTCTTGTCACTGCTCACACAGTCCCAGCCTTGGGGACAGCGGCAAGAAGGGACCACAGAGGAAATGATCTGCTGCCATCAGGTGACCACAGCTCCTGTGTTTCAAGTTTGTGTAATAAAGATAGGCAGTGCCTGACACTCCCTACACAAGACCTTCGTACCAGAAGGAAAAGATGATGACATCAAAACAGAAGCGAGACTGATTGGAAGGAGAAGATTCGATGGAGGGTGGATCTGAGAGTGGGGAATGGCAGTAGAGAGAGGGAATTATCATGGTTCTATTGTCTATTCTTATGGAAGCCGCCAAATCAAAGGTAGAAAGAAGATATGTATTTCCAACGGAGTGAGCCTGTGAGGGTGTGTGGAATTGCAAGGTTTTCTCCACCTAACTCCGTCAGGCCCCTCCCAGTGAGAACAGAGGGAAAGGCAGTTAGAGGTCTGGGACAGAAGTGACTCTGACTTTCAAACACTGAAGACATCCTAAACTTCCAGAAGAAAAGGAGATCACGGGCTGCAGCCTCCCTCGCCCTGGAGAGGAATAGGTAGGGCCTGGTGGGTTTGGTAAAAAGGTTAGACAGGTGGTGATAGTCCGAGCATTTCACGGAGGTGTCACCCTGCAAGCACTGGCACCTGCTCCTCCTCCCACACTCCCAAGTCTCCCAGGATTCCCTGGGCTCTAATGCACTCTTCGCTCTCTACAGACTTCACCAGAGCCCACTGTTCACACATCACGTGGGCTTGGTAGAGAAGAAATGGGCATGGAATTGTGTTCACCTGTCACCACAAGGTATTCTAGCTGAAGCAGGGGAGCAGATAAAGCCCGGGTTCCAGGAGAATGTGCCTTTAGAGCTCTATGGGCCCGAGTAAGTTCTGGAAACTTCCATGTCTCTGAGACCCCCCTCCCAAGATGGATTTAGTCAGTCACCTTATTTTTTATTTGGGGGGGGCGGCATCATGGTGACAAAATACTGGAGAAGCCAACCTAAAGAGCATATTCTGGCTCACAGTTTCAGGGCCCTCATCCCTAGTCAGCTGACCCTGTTGCTGAGTGAGGAAGAGCAGGGTGGCAGTGAGAGAGAAGCACAGCTCACCTTACGGTGTTGGAGACAAGGAGACAGGGAGGGTCCGGGGACAAGTTACAGACTTCAAGGACCGTCCCCTGTGACCCACCTGAGCTGTGAACTTGACACTGGCTTAATGCATTGATGAGGCTAACATTCTCATGATCCAGTTTCCTCTGAACGTAGCCACCCAGCTGGAAATGAAGCCTTTGATACATGGAGCTCTGGGCCATTTTATACCAAAACAACGAAGCCCGTCTTTAAGACTGTCTTGGTGCATGAATGAATCATGGGAGTCAGGTGCAGGAAAGCTTGCCTCCCAGGAAGATGCTTATAGCTGAAGTCATCTAACAAACAATTTGAGGATCATCTTCCATGTCAAAATATCCTACTTCTGCTGTCCTCCCTAAGCAAAAGTAATGGGGACTTGTCTCCAAGGACATAAATAGTGACAGCACTTTTGCCCTTATGCCTTTGATTTTAGCCATCTGTTTCCTAACCGTGTCTGCCCCCGACTCCCCACCCCCAAGCTCTGAGGTATCTTAAGAATGGTGTGCACAAGTTAAGAAGGAGAGGACCCCAGAACCCAGAGTTGAGCGGGCCAGGTCTCTGGTGCATGGGGTGATTGGAAAGAGCAGGTGTGATGTGCAGGACTCCTTTTGTGGAGTCTGCACATCCTCTCCCATGCTAGACAGAGCCCTGGCCTGCTCTTTAAGATCATTCAGAAGGGAAGGGGAATCCACATCATGACCGTGGAGGGACCAGCGCAGGGGACAGAGTGCTGCGCTGCTCCAGTGTGCGCACAACCTCCTCACGCCCTCCATGTGGGTTGGAAGGCCCGCGTAGCTGCCTGGGCTGGGGACCAGCTGATTGCTTTCTCTACTGAGGTCTCCCAGATGGAAAATGGGCTTAGACATCCACACATCAGGTCTTAGTTACACGAGTTTTCTGATCCAAAAGGGGCTACATGAGAACATGCAGAGCCAACGTCTCCGCCCAGCCTTGTTATTTAACTCTTTATTATAGAAATGTTCACAGGTAGAGAGACTGGCATAATGAACCCCCACATGCCCACAACCCATCTGTCACCATCTTGCTAATTAAGCTCGTTTCATCTATTTTCATAACATAAGCGCACACACACACACAGCCTCGTTCTCCCCCACTACAAGGATTTTTTAAAGCACATCTTGGACACCATGCTGCTGTTTCCCTTATAAATACTTCCATATGTATGTCCAACTGATGAGAACTTTACGGAGCCTGGCTACTGTCCCGCACCACACCTAGCAGGTCTGATGCAGCTCCTTGTCTCCTGCTTGTGTGGAAGCAGATGGGGGGGGGCACAGCTGAGGGTGCAGGGGTCCAAAATTCTCCTCTCAGCCCTGCCGCTAAGCCCCCTCTTCTCACCAGGCCTTGCTCTCAGCAGTCACAACGTGAACCTGTTTCCCCAGGAGTGGGGATCCCCTCCACAATGGGTGAGGACGGAGCAGAGCTCAGTCTGCCTGAATGTGTCCTGAGCACTATTAATAGTTGCGAGAGTGATATTCACAGTTAGTGAGAAGCACAGTTACTGAGACCCCACTTCCACACTTCACAAGAGGAAAAGCAACCAGAATTCACCGCTAAATGCTAAAAAGCAGTGCAGTTTCAGGGGGTGTTTTCTGTTCGGTTTATCCTGGTCTCCCCTGCTTGGTCTTTGCTGGCAGTGGTGTCCGGAGCAGTCACCATGTCCCGGGCACCGTGCCAGCCTCTCCTGAGCATGACGTCATGGTCCTCCCCACAGCCTTTGAAGTAGGTGCTTTTGTTCCCATGTCTGTGACCCATAGGTGGAGGCCCGCTGTGGCCTTGTATGAATCCGTAACCACGTGTCTTTTCTCCACAGGCCCCTGTTGAGAACTCGGCTTTGTGAGGCTCTTCTGCCCCACTAATCTTCATTTAATTCCCCTCCCTGCAGCCCGTTGTCACCTAGTGCGCCCCTGCTGACAGGCCCTGTGTAAGACTTCATCTGAGTGACGGCCCTGGAAGATCAAGCTGTGGGCTCGAAAGGGAAGGAGGACCCACAGATTATCTCCTCAGCGTGCGCAGTCATTCTGCTGGCAGCTCTCACGTCACCTCCACAAAGAGAAAGGCTGCCAGGAGCACACGCTATTTCCTCCAGAATGCGCCAGGCTGGCAGCGCCTGGGACAGCTGAGTCTCGGGAGGCAGGGAAGGCCGGCTCCTCCGGGCCATCTCCTCTCAGCCTTGCCTGTGTGCACAAGTCTTTGTTTTGAGAGCCCTCCTTGGGTTCTTCATGGGCCCTTGGAAACATAAGATGAGAAGGGAGGCAGCCCAAGCTGGCTGGAGACCAGATCGGTTTGCCATCTCCCCTCACAAATCATTGAACCCTGGCCAGCCACTCTCATCCCCACAGCTCCATAGTAACTTCCCAGACCTGTAGACCAGAGAGTACAAGAAATAGACTCCCTCTCCACCCCTGTCCCCTCACTCACTGGTCACTGCCATACCATGTCCTTTGTCATTTACTCCCCTGTGTCTATAAAGATTTTTTAATGTTAATTTATTTATTTGCTAGCACACACAGAGAGAGATAGAAGAGAGGCAGACACAGAGAGAATGGGCACACCAGGGCCTCCAGCCATTGCAAATGAACTCCAGATGTATGTTCCCCTCATGCATCTGGCTTACGTGGGTCCTGGAGAATCAAACCAGGATCCTTTGGCATCAAAGGCAAATACCTTAACCACTAAGCCATTTCTCCAGGCCCTCCCCCTTGTCTTTTGTTTTGTGTGGGAGAGGGGGACAGGCTATCACTTCTTATGTGGTGGAGGGGACAGGCTATCACTTCCTATGTTGGGGAGAGGGATTTAGTGAAGCATAGGACCCAGGTTTGATTCCCCAGTACCCAAGGTGGTGCATATGTCTGGAGTTTGTTTGCAGTGGCTGCAGGCTCTGGCACACCCATTTTCTGTATCCGCCTCTTTCTCTCTCTCAAATAAATAATAAAATATTTTTAAAAATCAAGAAAGCAAAGGCAGGACTGGAGAAATGACTTAGCGGTTAAGGTGCTTGCCTGGAAAGCCAAAGGACCCAAGTTTGATTCCCCAGGACCCACGTGGCGCATGCATCTAGAGTTCATTTGCAGTGGCTGGAGGCCCTGGCACGCCCATTCTCTTTCTGTCTATCTGCCTCTCTCACTCTCTCTTCCTCAAATAAATAAATAAAAATGTCTTTTAAAAAAAAATTAAAAAGAAAGCAAAGGCTAAGATAATTAAGTGATGGTCTCCAGGGCACTCAACTGAATGGAGTGGGAGGCAGGTCTATAAATAGAACCTCTGGCCTTCCTTAAACCCTGCGCTTTTTCCCTCACAGTGTGTCTGCCTGATGTTTGGCCAGGTTCCTGGAAGATGGGGTACACCCAACCTTGTAGCAGGGCAGGGCCTAGTAATGAGGCCCTATCGCTGCTAGGTGGGGAGGGATAGGTGTACAGGGAAGAAAGGCCAGCTGACCCTGATGGGCTTTCTGAAGCCTCATCGCTTATTTCTTCTTATCATGTAGTAACTAGCAGGTGATCATATTCACTTAAAAAATAATCACCATTGCCGGGCGTGGTGGCGCACGCCTTTAATCCCAGCACTCGGGAGGCAGAGGTAGGAAGATTGCCATGAGTTCGAGGCCACCCTGAGACTGCATAGTTACTTCCAGGTCAGCCTGGGCTAGAGTGAGACCCTACCTCGAAAAACCAAAATAATAATAATAATAATCACTGTGATAGAATGGGAAGCTATGGTGGGGAAATGCTTGCAAAGGCATTGCTGGGAGGAAAGGCCCAGAGAGGGGCCGGGTGGCTCTCCCTGGCTCAGTCTCTGTCTGCAAGCAGCAACTCTTAGCCAGACTAATATTTTGACCCATTTTAGAAAGGCAGAGGTCGAGGAGAGACAAATAATTCATTTCTCCAAAGATACTTGAAAATTCAAAACCTAAGTTTTCCCTTTAGATCGAAGTTTAAAAAGACATGTTAAAATCAGGTCTTTAACTGAAATGTTTCTGTCACTGATAATTTTTCATCATTAAAAGGGTACCAAGGAATGCTGAGGTGTGATTTCTTCCTGGGAAGGTTAGAGTTTCTAACCTTGAGACCGATTATGAAAAAATGATCCTTCCAGTGAGAAGCCAATGGTATCTACAACCTACCAGGTTGTAGACCCAGTCCCCAGAAATGTTTGCCACTTCTCTTACTGAGTCAGAGCTTATTGTTCTCACTGTATAGATGGAGTAAGTAAAGTCAGGGGGGCTGAAGGACTCACCCAGTTCCAGAAGTCCAGTTAATGTCAAAGAGCTGGCCATCCTGGAACTGGACAGGACACATCTCCACAGCAAGGGAGGTAGTTGGGAGCAACAGCATGAACGGCCCTTGCCCAGCTCCACCCAGCCTCACAGCCAGCTTCCCAGCAAGCTGCTCTCCCTGAGGCCAGAGACGCTTGCAGCTTCCGCTCTCTTCATAGCCCTCGCGCCCTCCACAAGGCCCAGAACCCCCTTAGTCCCAGGTAACGTCGCCTGGGTGAGCGACTGAGCTGTCATGGACATGGGCATTGCAGAGAATGGGTTTGGGAAGCTAGCGCATTCTCAGTGCCTCTGTTTGCAATTCAGACATTTTATCAAGGAATCATTGTTTGGGCTGGGAAGATGAATCAGTGGCTTAAGACACTTGCTTGCAAAGCGTGATGGCCTGTGTTTGAGTCCCCAGTGCCCACACAGAGTGGCTCATGTGGCTGGAGTTCATTTGCAACAGTAGGAGACCCTGACACATCCTCATACTCTCAATAAATAAATAAATAAAATATTTAAAATAAAAATAAATATTTTAAAAACTCATTGTAGCAGTTTTGAGTTTGGGGCTTCTATATGTTTTGATATTACTATAAATCTCATACATGGAAAAAGTGTGCTTTTTAAATTCTTTTTATTTATTTGACAAAAACACAGAGAGAAAGACAGAGACAAGGAAAGTATGGGTGCACCAGGGCTTTCTAGCGCTACAAATGAATTCCAGATGCATGCGCCACTTTGTGCATCTGGCTTTATGTAGGCACTGGGGAATCAGGCCATCAGGCTTTGCAAACAAGCGCCTTTAACCACCGAGCTATCTCTCCAGCCCCAGGAAAAAGCATGTCGAAACCAGCAGCAGGAAAGGGTCTGTTTAGATACTAGGATCTCCCTACCTTTCCCAGTGCCCTGCTTCACCTGCATCTGGAGTGAACACTCAGGAGATCCCACTGTGACGCCCCACATTTGGAACTGTTTTATGTCCCTAACAGATGTCACTTCACAACAACAGCTTAGCTTAGCAGCTACAGCATAGTTTATGAGGGTGTTGGAGGCTCTCTTAATGTTGACTATCAGAGAAGTATAGCGGGATTAAGTGAAATTTGGAGGCAAAAATCGTTCAAATCCTAACCCTTAATAGGCAGCTGTTTTCATTTTGCTTAATCCCCTCAAGGTCCTGTCCACTGCACACATTTATTCTCCCAGCTATCTCTGGGACAAGCAGCGTAGCTGCCGGCTTCTTCTAATGTGACAGTAAGAACGACCCTCCCCACAACTTTTCTGGGTAGACTTCATAATTACCTTTCTAATAATTGCATAACCCACTCGAGTTGATCCCCCACTGTTTGGCGTGCGCAAGGATTCCGGCTTTCCCTGTCTGCACAGAACCCGCATCTGTCCACTGACTCCCTCGAGATTCTCCCTTGAGATTGCCCCCGTGCTCGGGATGGAGGGGTCGGAGTAGAACTGTGCACAGAGTTTGCGCCGTGCTATCTTACCCAAGGTTGTTCCCATTTATGTCCTCAGCAGTTGGTATGTTTACCAATTTCAGGGCAGCCTCATCAGTATAGGGGGTGTTTTAAATTTTTTATTTGCTAATTTAGTAGGAGTAAAATGGTACTTCAGGGTTGCTTGATTTTGCATTTCTTTGATTATTAAAGGAAATTAGCATTTCCCCCTGTGGTTACTCTTTGTGTTTTCCTGAATGTGAGTTGTCTGCTAACATTTATAGTTCTTTGCCTATTTTAGTAAATTGGGGTATTGGTTTTGTTCTTTTAAAATCAAACCAAGTGAATTTTTCCTCATAGTAGCATATATATATATATATATATGTATATATATATATATATATATATATAATATTTTCCAGTGTTGTGTTTCTCTTTTAATCCTGGGTGTTTATTTGTACTAAAAAATTCTTATTTTTGTCATCAAATCTGTTGGATTTTCCCCCAATGCTTTGAGGCTTAGGGAGCTGTCCTCCCTCTGCCATGTTGATGCATATTTAATTCCACCTTCTGTTATTCTAAATTCTTTAATTCTGGGTTGCATTTTTTCTACAAAACCAAGTTGCAAATCATATTTTTTCTAAGCTTCTCATCAGCACTTCTACCTTCTGCTCTGTTCCTGTCGCAGGAATCATCCACCAGATGAAAGGTGATTATGACACAGCCCTGAAACTCCACAAGACCCACCTGTGCATCGCCCAGGAGCTGAGTGACTATGCGGCCCAAGGCCGTGCCTATGGGAACATGGGCAACGCCTACAATGCCCTGGGCATGTATGACCAGGCTGTCAAATACCACCGGCAGGAGCTCCAGATCTCCATGGAGGTGAATGACCGCGCCTCGCAGGCTTCTACGCACGGGAACCTTGCCGTGGCCTACCAGGCCCTGGGTGCCCATGACCGGGCCCTACAGCACTACCAGAACCACTTGAACATAGCACGAGAGCTGCGAGACATCCAGAGTGAGGCCCGGGCCCTGGGCAACCTGGGAAACTTCCACTGCTCTCGGGGAGAGTATGTCCAGGCTGCGCCCTACTACGAACAGTACCTGCGCCTAGCTCCCGACCTCCAGGACATGGAAGGAGAAGGGAAGGTCTGTCATAACCTCGGCTATGCCCACTATTGCCTTGGAAACTACCAGGAGGCTGTGAAGTACTACGAGCAGGATCTGGCCCTGGCCAAAGACCTTCATGACAAGCTGAGCCAGGCGAAAGCCTACTGTAACCTGGGCCTGGCATTCAAGGCGCTGCTGAACTTCAGCAAGGCTGAGGAGTGCCAGAAGTACCTTCTGTCCCTAGCTCAGTCCCTGAAGAACTCCCAGGCTAAATTCCGAGCCCTAGGGAACCTGGGTGACATCTTCGTCTGTAAGAAAGGATGTCAACGGTGCCATCAAGTTCTATGAGCAGCAGTTGGGCTTAGCTCACCATGTCAAGGACAGGAGGCTGGAGGCCAGCGCATATGCTGCCCTGGGCACAGCCTACCGAATGGTCCAGAAGTACGACAAGGCCTTGGGCTATCACACGCAGGAACTGGAGGTCTACCAGGAGCTGAGTGACTTGCCAGGGGAGTGCCGAGCTCACGGGCACCTGGCTGCTGTCTACATGGCCCTGGGCAAGTACACGATGGCGTTCAAGTGCTACGAGGAGCAGCTGGATCTGGGGCAGAAGCTGAAGGAGCCAAGCCTGGAAGCCCAGGTGTACGGCAACATGGGCATCACGAAGATGAACATGAGCGTGATGGAGGATGCCATTGGCTACTTCGAGCAGCAGCTGGCCATGCTGCAGCAACTCAGTGGGAACGAGGCTGTGCTGGACAGGGGCCGGGCCTACGGCAACCTGGGGGATTGCTACGAGGCCCTGGGAGACTATGAAGAAGCCGTCAAGTACTACGAGCAGTATCTGTCTGTCGCCCAGAGTCTGAATCGCATGCAAGACCAAGCCAAGGCCTACCGGGGTCTAGGAAACGGACACAGGTAACAGGCGATAGACAGATCTGCAGAGGGTGGTTGGACGGACGGACGGGGATAGCAGCTGCAGAGTGGCTCAGACCCGCAGAGCACATGCCCCATTCCTTGTATGAAGCCTTGGGTTAAGCAGGTAATAACGTTACTCATGTTACAAGAAAAGCACCAACGTCCAGGGGCGGGCTAGTACCTGAGACTGCACGGCGTCAAGGGGATGCCCAAGAGTCAGGCCTGGGGCTCCTCACCCCACATACAATGCTTTTCCTTTCTGTTTTCTTTCTTTTCTTTTCTTTTCTTTTTTTTTTTTTTTTTTTTTTTTTTTTTGAGAGAGAGACAGAGAGAGAGGGAGAGGGAGACAGATAGAGATAGGCGCACCAGCAGCCTCTTAGCTGCTGTGAATGAACTCCAGATGCGTGTGACCCCTTGTGGGCAAGTTCAACATTGCGCCTTTGCATCACTTTGTATCTGGCTAAGCTTGGGACCTGGAGATTGGAACCGACATTCTTAGGCTTAGCAGGCAGGCGCCTTAACTGCTAAGCCATCTCTCCAGCCTCTGTTTTCTTTTTTTTATTATTATTATTTTATTTGAGAGAAGGAATGGGCATGCCAGTGCCTCCAGCCACTGCAAATGAACTCCAGACTCCAGACGCGTGTGCCCACTTGTGCATCTGGCTTATGTGGATACTGGGAATTGAACCTGTGTCCTTAGGCTTCACAGGCAAGCGCCTTAACTGCTAAGCCATCATTTCAATCCACAATGCTTTTCTTGACTGCATCAAATGAGCAAAATAAACAAGTTAACAGGTGTGGGAAGGTGAATGAATCAGTTTAGCCTCTGTGAGTACCTCCCGTGTTTGATGAATTTTATTAGTGCATTTGATATTCACCAATTACTCCAACCTTGATGTGTGGCTTTTGGGAAAATCTGAAGCCGGGCGTGGTGGCGCACACCTTTAATCCAGCACTCGGGAGGCAGAGGTAGGAGGATCGCCAAGAGTTCCAGGCCACCCTGGTCAGCCTGGACTAGAGTGAAACCCTACCGTGAAAAACCAAAAAAAAAAAAAAAAGAAAGAAAAAGAAAATCTGATAATAGAGGGAGAATCAGCTTTTCCTATGCCCAGCACACCTTGCATGGGGATGTTAGGAGTGGGAACAATCCTGTGTTCAGTACACGTGCACGTCTGCTGTGGGGTGGGGGTATTTATGATCGCCAGAAACTGAGGATCAGAGAATGGAATCCTCAAGCCCTGTGCAATTGGATAAGTCCACTACCCCAACCCACACTCATGTCGTCTCTGAGTAACAAAAGGGCACTGTCGGCCAAGGGATGCTTCCCTCCCAAATGTGGGGAACTCGAGAAGGTGTCTGTGCATATAGATATATGGCCTCCCTGGAGAGGCAGGAGATTGGGGCTCCTGGAGTGGAGGAAGGGCAGGGGTCAAACTAAATCATCACCCACACACTGCTCCGAGAAGCTCAGGGTGAGAGATTTACAGCCTCTGGAAAGTGATTTCAAAAACATGGTCTAAGCGGTAGTGGAAATTGGGAGGCCCAAAGAACCAAACAGTTCGCTTGCTATCATTGTGCCTATTAATATATTTTATGTTTCCTCGGGAGTATATATCCCACTGAATCACAAGCTCTCGGGAAGGTCACTGAGGTATGACTTTTGAATCGCTTTCCAGATTATGAAATTCCTCTGCATCTCACTCTAAGGGCACGTGATAGCTTTTAGCTAGAAGAGGAGTTAAGAGCTTCTATAGTAAGTGACAGTGACAAATGCTTTTCATTTTCTCAGGGGCTTCAGCATGTCTGCACCTGCACGAAATGATATCATTGCTTTTCTGTCTGCATTTCTGCAGGGCGACCGGGAGCTTGCAACAAGCCCTCGTGTGCTTTGAGAAGAGGCTCGTGGTGGCCCACGAGCTCGGGGAGGCCTCCAATAAAGCCCAGGCCTACGGAGAACTGGGGAGCCTGCACAGCCAGCTAGGGAATTACGAACAAGCCATTTCCTGCCTCGAGCGCCAGCTCAACATTGCCAGAGACATGAAGGACCGAGCCCTGGAGAGTGACGCGGCCTGTGGCCTGGGGGGCGTCTACCAGCAAATGGGGGAGTATGACACAGCCCTGCAGTACCACCAGCTCGATCTGCAGATAGCAGAGGAGACCAACAACCCCACTTGCCAGGGCCGGGCCTACGGGAATCTGGGCCTGACCTATGAGTCCTTGGGCACTTTGGAGCGGGCTGTGGTCTATCAGGAGCAGCACCTGAGCATTGCCGCTCAGATGAACGACTTGGTGGCCAAGACGGTGTCCTACAGCAGCCTTGGAAGGACACACCATGCCTTGCAGAACTATTCTCAGGCAGTCATGTACTTGCAGGAAGGTGAGTGCGAAGGCTGTACTGGTGGCTCAGAGGAGCACAGCCGGAGTGGGCCCCTCTGGGCAGAGTGACAGTCTCACTGTCCACTTCGGTCAGCTCAACCGCAGAATGAATCACAACATCCCTCACCAAGTGTCTCTTTATCATCCTAAGGTGTTTCCAAGTTCTACCCCAGCTCTCTGGATCCAACTGCCCCCCCTCCCTCTCTCAGTGCTGTCACACCATCACTGCCTGAAGAGCCAATGCCCCCATGCTTGTCATATCAGGGCAGCTACTGAACAAATGACACATCCTCACTGAGCAGATGCAGTAAGACCTGGTCATGTGACATGGTGATGGTCTCCCTCCGAAACACACCTGTCTGCCCCAAGCCCTGGTGACCCTCCAGAAGTGACCTAACCTGTATTAGAGACTATAGTTCTCGGGCCCGGCGTCGGCTAGCCCACAGAGTCCATCCGGGGCTCCCTGGAGTGGCCAGCCTGGTGTCTTTTGGTGCATGTGACCAACAGTGTGGGGCCACAGCAGAGCCTTGCTCCAGACAAGCCTTTCCGTCTGTCGGTACCAGAATCCATCAGTTACCTGAGCCCAAGAGAGCTTTAGCTATGTCCTTCGTACATGAGAGCCAAAGTCTCACCGCAGTGTGTTTGCCCTCCTTACCCTGGGATGGCTCAAAGCCCCCAAAGGTGCACTAGCTCTCCCGGGTGGGGGGTGGGGGTGATACACGGCTGCTGACCTCAGGCAAAGCTCTCCTTTCCAGAGGGCTTCTCACACCAGGCTTATTCAGCCAGATTTAATTCTCACAGTAAATTCAGATGTGTCTCCTTTCTTTGTTGCTTTTTTTTTTTTCTTTCTTCATTCTTTTCCTTTCTGGCAGTGGTGGGGATCAAACACATGCACACACTAGGCAAGTGCCCCTCCAGTCCTCCCATCATGTCAGCAGTTGAAGTACAATGATTTGACCCTGACTGTGCAGTCGGTTCATTCATGAAGTGAGGTCAGCCTGGGCTTTCTGACCCTGGGAGCCGCACAAGCCCGTGTCTGGAGTGTTTTCGAAGAACAGCCCATGGTTGGGGCAGTTGTATCCTATTGGTCCTGTGCCCCAGCTGGGAAGCAGGAGGCCAGGTGGAGAGCAGCGAAGGCCTGTTGGTTGTCCTTCATACAGGCCATGTACAGTGTCCTGCGGGTGGAGAGGCCCTGAGAGGGTGGAGCCACAGCCCAGCTCTGACTTGGCCCCCTCTCTATGCAGGAAGGGCTGTACCTCTGTGCATTATATAGGAATAGGGGCTTTTGGTTTTCTAAAACTGGACTATGGTAATATTCCAACCGCCTAAGGGTGGTTTTCATTTGAATTTGTGGAAACGATTAAATTCAGACCCATAACTTTCCAGAATATGTTTAATTCCCTTCTGCAATACTGTGTCCACACAACAGCTGGTTTGCCTGGGACATTGTCAAATAATTCTATGTTTATGGAAAAATTCTCCAGTTTCTCTTTTACTGTTTCCTGTAAGTCTTACAGAGATGTAAAAATTCTCATTTGTAGCATCTCCACAGCATTTAAGGAGAAAGCCCACGGCAGCCAGTCCCTCATAGGTCAAACCAGGTACCTCTTCTTGTGAGTTCTGAGCTGGGATGGGTATGGGGCACCTGAGTGCTTAGGATTAAATCTGAGCCCTGGAGGGAACATTCAGCTGGAAGTCACCCCAGTTTTCAGGGGGGCAGGGCTGCAGACCAGCATCCCCTGATGATGCACTGGAACCTCATGTAGCTGGTCTTTGGAACGGCTCTCTCTTGGGTGATGTGGATGGACACCCCTGGCTAAAGCCACTGGTTTATGGAGCTTCTTTTTTTTTTCATTTGCCAAAGTAAGGGTGGGAGGCTGAAGCAGCTAGTGACTTCCCTGGGGGTTTGCAGCTAGTCCAGGGCACACTGGGCTCCTACCGTGCCCTGTTCCTGAGAGGCGGGTGCAGATCCCAGCTGGGCAGCTCAGACACCACATCTCTTCAGCAGGTTTTGAACTCTTCATTGCTGAACCCCTGACCAGTGGAGGTCCTAATTCCTAGGGACGCAGAGGGAGCCAAGCAAAGTCCCTTCTCTCATAAAGTGTGTCTTCCAAAGTGGGGTGGGAGGACCCCCCCCCAGACACTGGCCTGGCAGGGCACCTACGTTGAAGAGTGCCGTGGGGAGACCCACCTGCTTTCCTCACAACACTGTCTCTCACCTCTTCTTATGTGGATTATTTGCAAACATGGTTGTTACCCAGCAACACAGTTTAAACACCGTTGCTGGGTTTTCTGAGCCACGTGTGTTTTGAAATGCATCGTGTTTGAGGAGGTTCTTTGTAGAAGTCAGGAGCCCGGCGAGCTCCGATCAGAAAGAAGCCTGCCCTCGTGTCTGCAGCCATGCCAGGGGAGCCGGGCACCGCCTCCCACACAGGCCAGCAGCTGCACAGAGAGCATTGCAAGGTAATGCAGGTAGAGCTGCACCGAGAGTGGCTGACTGGCCAGTGCAATAAATGGGCACCATCAAAGTTGGCTCCCACAAAGCCCTAGAGGTGGCTGGTGTCCTGAAACTCAGAAGCTTGCTGTGAGAAAGTGACCCAAACTGCAGGAGCCTATCGGCAGGCCATTAAAATGAAGACAGTCTCAGTTAAGGCTTTGGGCTCATAAGAGCACTTGTTTCGCAACCCCGCTGAGGCACATCAAAGTCTCCGGTTTAAAGGAAAAGCAGATTGCACAGAGTGTGTCGGTGACATCAGTAACAGGAGCAGGGGCAGGCTGCGTGCTGCTCTGCTTATGGGGGGACTCCGTGGCTCCCATCAGCACTGATTGGATGCTGTGCAGCCAGATAGGAGGAAGTGTTATCTCAGCCTCTGTACTGGACTTGTCAAGAAAAGCTTTTGCCAGCCAAAGAATGGAGGGAGATAAATTTATCAGCTTGTAGTTTTCATTTGCAAAGCCAAGGGTTTTGCCTCTGAGGGCAGCCAGATTAGGATCCTCTGGTTTCTGTGTTTCCTGTGTGCCCTCAAGCCCACCTCCTGCTGAGGCAGCCTGTAACATTTGAAGAGACTCCGTTCTGCCTCCACTGATCCGGTGTTAGTCCCGCACTCCCTCTAGCCATGTTGAGTTCTTGTATGTACACCTGAAGCACGTGAGCTTCCAAGATGCACTGGCAGGGAACTGTCTATCTTCTCTCTCTCTCTCTCTTTGTTAATTGCCCTCTCTGGTTTCAGGTTTAAGGTTAGCTGAGCAACTAGGCCGAAGAGAAGACGAGGCAAAAATTCGCCATGGTCTCGGCCTCTCCCTTTGGGCAAGCGGAAACCTGGAGGAGGCCCAGCACCAGGTGAGCAGAGCCCTGGCCCCAGTGTAGTTTGTTCCCAAGAGTCCAGAAGACCCACCCAGATGCCTGCCTCAGTGGTGAAGGTATTCAACACAATGCCCACCTCTAGTCTAGGGCTAACGCACGGGATTTCCAGCCTGTGTGAGCCCGGAAATACTGAGCCTTCTTGTCAACAGACTCTTACCCGCTTGTGTGACAGATTGCGCAATAATTTCTTTGGAGTTCTGGTACTATGTGTACTCTTTTTGTTGTTTTTTGTTTTTCGAAGTAGGGTTTCACGCTAACTCGGGCTGACCTGGAATTCACTATGTAGTCCCAGGGTGGTCTCGACCTCGTGGTGATTCTCCTACCTCTGCTTCCCAAGTGCTGGGATTAAAGGCCTGCATCACTATGCCTGGCTTAAATTTTAATACAAAAATTACATTCTTCCTAACAGAAGTAAAATAGGAATTCGTAGTTTTGGACAGTAATTTCTCTGTAAGTTTGTAGCTACAGCAGTGGCTGTAACGTCTCTCCCTCTCTCATGGGAAGTCCATGTTGTGCATGTGTAGAATAGCAGAAGAGCAGTCTGTGGTCGCGCTGGCTCTGGAGATGAAAGATTGCCAGAGTTCTGTGTCTCCTCTGTGTGGCTAGAGAAGCAGGGAGAACATCTGCTTCTAAGACCAGCTCATCCCTTGACAAGCATGAGTGAGTCCTGGAGATGTCAGGCAGAGGGGACCCAGCTGAACACAGCAAGACCCCTGTCCAGAGCCACACGAGACCTGAGGATGTGATGGGACTGCGTTGTGCCACAGTGTCCTCGGATAGTAGGGTGCTTTGCTGTGCTCTTTAGGGATTGAAGGCCATTTCAAGGATTAATTCTATCATTTCTTAGGTATCTAAACTAAAACACATTCATGTAGTGACTGGCAATTTTCAAAGTACTTTCATGCCCAGAATTTATAGCTCAGGCAGGCAAATGATCGCCACCCCTTTATCGATAGAGAAGGAGAAACGGAGGCTCCATGTCGTCTCCAAAGCCGCACAGCAGTGTGTGGGCGGGGCGGTCAGGAGCTTGTTCTGTTCTCATCTGTGGACAGGCGGAACAGATCTCTGGAAGGAGTGTCAGCTGTTTGCTCCCCAGGGTGTCGATGTGACTAGCACAGCTCTTTAGGGAGCCTGTCTGGCTCTGGAGCACTGGACCACCCAAGATGCAAGAGTGCGGACACCTTGTTTCATTGCCCAGCCTTGTCCAGCCATTGTGTATCTCTCTATACTGCTCCCCACTCCCATCCCTCTGCACCCCGGGGTGGTGGGTTATGCTTGTCTCATGACTAAAGTAGAGGCTTTTTGTTTGTTTTATTTAATCAAAACCAGCTCTTGATTGGATTAATAACTGGCTTTTTATGTCCTTCAGACTGTAAGCCTGTAACACTTGTCTTTTATATCCTTCATCTGTCAAAAGTTCTTTATAGCCGGGCGTGGTGGCACACGCCTTTAATCCCAGCCCTCGGGAGGCAGAGGTAGGAGGATCATCGCCGTGAGTTCAAGGCCACCCTGAGACTACATAGTGAATTCCAGGTTAGCCTGAGCTAGAGTGAGACCCAACCTCGAAAAACCAAAAAAAAACCAAAAAAGTTCTTTATATCACTAAGTGGCCGTGGTGTTCATGAGCTCACAGGGGCTGACGCTACCTACACAAGACCTGCACAATGGGAAGGAAGAAATGGTGACATCAAATAGAAGAGAGAGTAGCTGGAAAGACGAAGGGATTCATTGGAGGGGACTAGAAAGGGGAAAGGGAGGGGAGTGGAAGGGGATTATGATGATGGTATATTGTCCATATGTACGGAGGTTGCCAGTAAAAAAAAGTTTTAAAAAATGATTATATAGGGGCTGGAGAGATGGCTTATTGTCCATTCATGATTCTCCAGGACCCACGTAAGCCAGATGCAGGTTGCCAGTAAAAAGGCCTGTTTTAAAAACCTGCCTATTTCTGTATGATTATATAGCTAGACATGGTGGCTCATGCCTCTATAATCCCAGCACTCGGGAGGCTGAGGTAGGATAATCACTATGAGTTTAAGGCCAGCTTGGTCTATAGAGTGAGTTCCAAGTCAGGCTGGGCTAGAATGAGTCTCTGCCTGAACAGACAAAAAACAAAATTGATGATATAAACTATGGTTTACTGGATCTGATGATGTGACAGTTCTTCAGGGCCACAAAGACCAATCTTTTAAAAAAAAAAAAAAAGTCTTTTCAAACCTTTTCTAAAAGACTTAGGTTCTGCACCAAGGTATAAGCAAAAGTTATCTCTAGTGTGTGAGCAGCTGGGCACCGGCACTGAAACATGAGTGACCTTCTCTGTCCCTTGCAGCTTTATCGGGCCTCGGCCTTGTTTGAAGCAATTCGGCACGAGGCCCAGCTGAGCGCAGACTGCAAGCTCTCCCTCTTCGACCTGCAGACATCGTCCTACCAGGCCTTACAGCGGGTGCTTGTCAGCCTAGGTGAGAACAGATAGGATCTGAAAGTGCTTGAGTGGGTGTGTGCGTGTGCACGCGTGCGTGTCTTGTGCACATGTGCACACATGTATCCGCGCTGTCGGGTGATGGCTTGATGAAGTATGACTTGTCTCAGCACAGAGTGAAGCCACAAACACAAACACACCCAGCTAGTGAACATTTATTCATTCATTCAGCTAAGATTGGCAGAGCACCTACACCATGCCCAGCCAGTGCCAGCCCTGGGGGTTAGAGTCAAGACACTTAGCTTAGGCTACATCACAGTGTGACCAGAGTGTCTTCCCTACAAGAGAGAAACTCAGATGATGGGGAAGCAAAGCAGGGGACTGGGCCAGAAGGTTTCAGAAGCAGAGCAGGAGACTCTGAGCTGAAGATGCTTGAGCCTGGTGTCTCTCTCCACAGACAGCTGCTAAAAGCCTCACTTAGAGCAAGAGGCTGCGAAGACACTGGCCTCTTGTTTCCCTGCCTCGCACCCTTGCTACCTAATCAATGCTTGTGCCCTGTGGTCCTGTACCCTGGGCTCTGACACCCAGTTAAGAGCCATCCTCTCAGGCCTGAGCACTACATGCCGCAGGGCACTTGTGGCTACCACCCCCCTGGCCCTGGCCTTCCGTGGTCGCAGCCATCCCCTGCCGAGTCTGCCATTGCCTTCTACTTCCCAAGAGATATTTTTGAAAGTTACTTTTGCCGAGACAAAATACCCAACAGAAACATCCTCAGGAAGGGTTCATTTTGACCCATGGTTTGGGGGTGTCATCCTTCGTGATGTGGACGGCACGGTGGTGAGCGTGGCTCTGTCGGTGGCAGCAGAAGCATCCGCTGCTCATGCTGCACCTGAGGTCAGGAAGCAGAGAGATGCCGGCATTCAGCTGGCTTTCTCCTTCTCATTCTGTCTGGGACTGCCCCAGCCGTGGGATGACGCCACCTACCTTCAGTGTGGGTCTTCATGCCTCAGTTGGACCTCTCGGGAAGCACCCTCACAGAGAGCCACAGAGGTGCATTTCCCAAGTGTTTCCAATGCAGCCAAGTTGCTGAGGAAGACAAGCCATCATCACGACGTGCACCAGCACTAATGACGATTTGAGGCCTTTCCACTCACCTGTCCTTTGCTAACACATAAGAGTGCTCAAGTTTTCCCCTGGAAAATTGAATATGCTCACTGCCTGGATTAAAATCTATTAACCATTATAATCACAGTGTTAAGTCTGTCTAGCACTTTGGGGCTGATTTTCCAATGTGCACAGAAATTGTCCCTGCTGTTCCAGTTAATAACTTAATAGAGTAAAAGAAGATATTTGCATACACTCTCATAAATCCCTCTTTCCATGGCTGCCTGAGCAGCAGGGGGCGAGGCCTACTCAGGGCCATGGAGCTGTGGCTTCGGGCTCCTTGCCCTGGCTTGCTGTCTGTCTCTTCAGCTCTGACTCTGGCAGCCGCTCCATGCTGACATTTTTCCTGCTGCTCTGTCCTCTGCAGTCCGTTCCCTACACGTACAAGCAGTCCTCCCTTGGAAGTTTGTGGCTTTGCATTTTTCCGCCTTTGCATCAGTTTCTAAGCTAGATTATAGACTAGCTTCTCAGAGGAAGTGGGATTTGCACTTGGACTGGAAGATGAAGCAAAGGCTTGAAGGAGAGACACAGCTCTGAACTGTACAGATCCCAGAGGTTCAACCCTTCCCCCATGGGGTGTTGAGAGCATCCCCATGGGACGATAAGTGTGTGGGGCACAGGAGGGACCTGGGTCTGAGCTCTCCCTGCCATACTGGCACTTGTCATCACACGGGTGTGCTCAAAGAACTCTCCCAGGCAGCTTCACACAGAGTCCTCACTGAAGACGAGGGACAACTATAAGGTCCTTCCCAGCTGAGGGCCAGGTGCAGAGGTGTGATGGGGGCAAGTGGAGATGGGCAGCAAATAGAGGGGAGAGCAGTGCCACGGGCGGTTGTCCTCAAGATCTCGCCTGCCAGCTCTGCAGAGTGCACGGTGAGCCAAAAAGCAAAGGGTGCCAGCATCGGACCCAATGGACCATGTGAATGGGGCAGGGGAGGGCTGCAGCCAGCCGGTGGGAGGGACAGACAGCTGGCAGGGCTGAGTGCAGAGCCCATGAGGTCAGCTCTGTTGTGGAGCCCCATGACTTAGGGTGGCATGGGGTCCGTTTCACAGCTTTAAAAATGTGGGGTGCTGTGAGAGTGGCCATCACACGGATGCTTGCAGGAGGGAGTGGAATGGAAGCTGAGTAACCCCATCATGCCACGGCGCGGACAGAGGCTGTGTGGTGCCTCACACAGATCCCATGGCCATGCTCAGTGTTCCTTCCTGGTGAGCATGCTGTGTGTAGTGGACCCCTCAGCCTGTCCCTTTGTCTCCTAGGCCACCACGATGAAGCCCTGGCTGTAGCGGAAAGAGGTCGGACAAGGGCGTTTGCTGATCTGCTGGTGGAACGACAGACAGGACAACAGGACTCCGACCCCTACTCACCAGTCACCACCGAGCAGATCTTGGAGACAGTTAACGGGCAGCGGGGACTCGTGCTGTACTACTCACTGGCCGCGGGCTACCTGTACAGCTGGCTGCTGGCTCCTGGGGCAGGTAAGGTCACTCTGCAGGGAATGAATGGGCAGCGAGGACACCAGCCTGGAGAGGGGCTGAGGAGGGTGGGCCAGAGGTCACCCAGGTCAGGTCAGACACAGGAGCGATGTTAGGCGTCGGGAACCCTGACCACGGTGAATATTTACAGTGGGCTATCTCACTAGTAAGGGCCCTAGAGACCTTGATCCTTGACAGTGGACACATCTGTCCAGGAGACTGGGAGACTGGGAGGGGGCTAGTGCCATAGCAGCCCTGTCTGCAGGCAGCTGTTTATAAGCTATAAGAAAACCATGTTCTGATGAGCTCTTTCTAGATGTGACTTAGAGAATCTGGTCTCTTACCATGGTAACGTTAGAGACCAAAATGATAACAGCTCTCACCATTTATAAATAAGTCTAAAGCTTGAATTTTTGAGGTCAACAAAAATCTGTTTTTTTTTTTTTAACCAGTTCTGTTAAAAATATGCTTCAGGAGTAAAAATCTCCTTTGATTAAATCGGCACTAAACATTTAGGATGTAACAGTCTCCCTGAATACAGACCCGCTAATTGGCTGTTAGGGCCATATTTTTTGCATAATAAAATTCTGATGGCTTTCCCATGTTGGAGACATACCAGATCCAATTAGAGTTTATTGACTGGGGAAGTGGATCTTATAATTGGGAATCTTGAAGAATGGGCTTCATGAATATCTGTAAAAAGTTCAACTGCCAGGGAGAACTGACAAGACTTTCTCCATTGTGTTTCTTTCTCTCTGATGTTTACAAAGCAGTGATGTTGAGGTGACAGCTCCCGGATGGTTCTTGGGTTCACAGCATTTATCATCTGTCCCTCAGTGCCATGTCACACCATGTGGGCTTTCCACAAAGAACACTCTTTTTTTTCAATATTTTTATTTATTTATTTATTTATTACAAGGAGATAAAGAGAAAGAGAGAGAGAGAAAAAATGGACGTGCCAGGGTCCCTCGCCTCTGCCAACAGTGGTGACTGGCGAGTAGGGGTCGGAGTCCTGTTGTCCTGTCTGTCGTTCCACCAGCAGATCAGCTGACGCCCTTGTCTGACCTCTTTCTGCTACAGCCAGGGCTTCATCGCGGTGGCTAGGAGTCTCTCACCTCTGACCTTCGTGGGTTGAGTTTTAGGTTGATTTTCACGGCGAGCTGGTGCTCATTCTTAAACAAACAGGGTTGACCAACTGGCTGGTGTCACGCCCTATTTCTCTCTGGTGGTGATATAATGGGGACATGACCTGATAGGTATATACCCAGGTCCCTGACCTAATGAGCATGTGTCAGAAGGCACCATTGTCTCCCTTTCCTGGCTCCTCTTCACTGTCATTGGGACTCTGAAGCTTTGGCGGGAGCTCTGATCCAGTCAAGAGGACACGCTGTTCCAGGTCTGGCACACCTCATTACCATCTGAGAACACGGCCGCCCATGTGTATTGCCAGGAAGCCACTGCTGACGTCTTTTTTTTTCCTCTCCCTCCTTAACCCATTAGAGGCCATTAACCAGCTAGTTTTATTTTAAACTTTATTTATTTAAGAAAGAGAGAGAAAGCCGGGCCTGGTGGTGCATGCCTTTAATCCCAGCACTAGGGAGGCAGAGGTAGGAGGATCACCGTGAGTTCAAGGCCATCCTGAGACTACATAGGGAATTCCAGGTCAGCCTAGGCTAGAGTGGGACCCTACCTTAAAAAAAAAAAAAAAGCTGGGCGTGGTGGCGCATGCCTTTAATCCCAGCACTCGGGAGGCAGAGGTAGGAGGATCGCCCAGAGTTCAAGGCCACCCTGAGACTACATAGTTAATTCCAGGTCAGCCTGGACCAGAGTGAGACCCTACCTTGCAAAACCAAATAATAATAATAATAATAATAATAATAATAATAAAATAAAGAAAGAGAGAGAATGGGCATGCCAGGGCTTCTAGCTACTGCAAAAGAACTCCAGACACATACACCACCTTGTGCATCTGGTTTACGTGGGTACTGTGGAATCAAACTTGGGTCCTTTGGTTTTGCAGGCAAGTACCTTAACTGTTAAGCCATCTCTCCAGCCCTAGTTTTATTTTAAAACGGTCTAAAATATTTTCATTTGGATTTTTGCTGAATGCACACTTTGATTTGTGTTTGTGAAAGGAAAGTTCTTTTGTGGCACAGTTTCCACTTGGTGAATCTAATTTTGTTCAAGAACTCCATCTCAGAGGTTCGGCCTGGGCACACCAGAGCACTGATCCTGCCTGGTGTTCCAGAGAGCATGTTTGGAAATGTACAGGAAGCAGTCCTCCCTACATGGGCTTCTACAATATCATAAGAGGCAAAAATGGTGCCAGGCTTCAGGCAACAGATCTGAGGGTGATGGCTGGAGAAAGGGTGCTGGACCCCTGAGACTACATAGTAAATTCCAGGTCAGCCTGGGCTAGAGTAAGACCCCACCTAAAAAAAAAAAAAGGAAGGAAGGAAGGAAGGAGGGAGGGAGGGAGGGAAGGAAAGGAAGGGTGCTAGCCCAAATGCGGAGAGCTGGAGACCGTGGTTTCCAAGCACATTTGGCAGAGACATCGCGTGGTATTCCTGTCCCCTGCCTTCGGTCCATCTCTCCTGCTGCCCAACTGTGCATGACGTTGGCTGTGCTTGCTTTGTTTCAGGAATTCTGAAGTTTCATGAGCATTACCTGGGTGATGGCGCAGTGGAGAACCCCGAGGACTTCCAGGCGGGCAGTGGAGCAACACTGCCCTCAGCCACCAGTTCCGCCCTGGAGCAGCACATCGCCAATGTCCGCGAAGCCCTGGGCGTGGAGTCCTACTACTCCAGGTAGGGAGAAAAACATGCCAGGCTCATCTTCGGCTTGTTTGGGTAGGTTTTGCATGCGTGTGTGTGTGTGTGTGTGTGTGTGTGTGCGTGCGCGCGCACGTGGGCGCGCTTTGCTTTTGTTTGGGCCAGAACAGCTCAAATAAATCTCATGGTAATCACTTGTGTGCTCAGCTATGTGTATGCTGTGCAGGTGCAGGCCCCCCCTGGAGGGTTGTCTCTGCTCTATTACTAAAATGCCTTCATCTGGGAAGGGCCTCAGAGATGTCCCTCCCCTAAGCAGAGTGTGGACATGAAATGTAAAGCTGACTGCAGATGCCACGTGCCAGCCACCTGAAGCTGAAGCTGCCGTGGCTCTAAGCGGTGGCAGGAGTTTGCACTGCAGCTGGCTGTCTGCTCCAGAGCAGTTGGCACCAGCAACAGGTCGTGTGTGCGAATCTACATGCTGGGACTGAGGGAGCCGACCCCCATGTGTCAGAGGAAGGAGTGAAGGCATGAGGGAGTCTAGGAGTGTCGTACTGTGGTGACTGGATGGAGTGAAGGCATGAGAGAGTCTAGGAGTGTCATATTGTGGTGACTGGCTGTTCTGCCTACGGAAAATAGTGTCTCGAAAAGCAGGTACATAGCTGTGACTGGCTTTTGCAGGATCTCAGTCCCCTCTGGGTGATGGCCAAGTCTTGTGTTTCTTTTCCTGGGGAAACGTGAACAGACATCTATTCATTCCAGAGAGTTGCTGAGACTAGCTCCCTGACAAGAAGCAACTCAAGGGTAGAAGGTTCTATTTTGGCTTACAGTTCAAGGGTGCAGTCCGTCATGGCAGAACAAGCATGGCGGTAGGAGACCCTTCACCTGGCTTCCACATGTGGAGTGGTTGTTGTTTCCAGCATCTGGGCTGGTCTTTGGGGTGCCTATGCAGTTGAGCGAAAAATAAAATAATCCTAGACAACATGCCATCCAAGCCCTGTGTTCAACTGAATCCAGCAGTGACATGGACTCGCTGACAGCCAAGCTGCGTGAGAGCCAGGATCAAAGCAGCGGAGGTCTCACCAACACTTCCAGGCAAGGCTCGGGCTGTTCTTAATTCTCAAAATTAATATCATGTTTTGAGCAAATAGCCAAAGCATGTAAGAATGCCATTTTCTGGCTTCTGTTGTCATGAAGTACCAACAAGCGCTGGCCACATGCACACACAGTTGTCTAATTCTTCTGTGGCTGTTGTGCACTCTGGGGTGTCCCTATCCTTGGCCCTAGGCAGTGTGGAGAGCTCCAAGAACTACGGCTGCCCTCTGAGAGTCAAACTGTAAATGATTCTGAGCTGGGTCACAGCCTGACCAGAGCTGTTCTTGTTTAGAGTGAGAGTTTGAGGGAATGCTTGGCCAGCAGTGGAAACCCAGAAGGGAGAGTAAGCAGGGCAGATGCAGGTCGTACCCACATCTCCCACTCTCAGAGGCCAAGAGGACATTGGCTTAGGGACAAGGGTCCCGTAGCAAGGCTGTTCCTGTGTGGTTGTCATGCTCCGTACCCTTCTCCATGGAGGACTGGAGGCCTGCTCTATGCTGCGCTGCTGATGGGAATGACCTGGGCAGACATAGCCCTGCCTTCTGATCTGCATGATGATAAACAATTGGCATATTATAGTAAGTGCTTAAAATGCAGGGTGTAGGGTTGAAGAAATGGCTTAGTGGTTATGGTGCTTGCTTTTGAAGCCCAACGACCCAGGTTTGATTCCCCAGGACCCACATAAGCCAAATGCACAAGGTGGTGCATTTGTCTGGAGTTTGTAGTGGCTCGAGACCCTGGCACACCCATTTTCTTCTCTCTATCTCTCTCTCTCTCTATCTATCTCTTTCTGTCTCCCTCTCTCTCTCAAATAAATAAATAAAATGTTTTTTTAAATGCAGGGTGTAGTGAGAAGTGCAGCAGGGTGGGGGAGGGACACCTATGGTGGGAGCTCTTCCGGAAGGGCTCTGAGACATCCCTTCTGAGGCCACCACAGGCCCTGTGCACAGAGGCCTTTGGTCCCATGGTGGAGAGAAGACCTCTCGGGCTGTCCTTCTGCTCTCCTTCCGGTCCCAGCCTTTCTGGTGACCACTCAGCTTGTCGCATAAACACCACAAGTAGCAGCAGCATTCTGGCTGGTGACTCTTGAGCTGAGTTAATCAAAGTTCACTCCCAGAGGCAAACCTCTGTGAGCGTGTTAGCAGGGTCAGCCAGGCTTTCAGATCTAGGCCACAATCCAGAGTTTCAAGTAAATATGCACTACAGCTCTGGATGGGTAGCACCTGTCACTTGGCACACTGTGTCCTCTCCCTGATAGTGACAAAGTGGCCACACCCAGGTCATCCCATTGCAAACCATCATTGGCGGGGGGGAGGGGGCTCAGCCCACGTGAAAGTATGAGCTCATCACCTCAGCTGCCAGGTGTGTAGATTAAGTCCCATTTGCAAGTGAAGAAGGACGACTCTGACCTTCCTCAGGTCTTCCTCACCAGCCTGCCTTGCCCAGGCAGTTCTGTGTGAGACTGAAGGCTGAGTCATTCATTCTGCCTGGAGGCATATTTCCAGCTGAGGAATGTCTCTGGAGTTCGAGATCAACTTGTCAGGGAAGAGCTGGCATATTTTGTGTTACCTGTACCCGTGTCTCCCTACTCAGTATGCTAGGGAGTCGGGTAGCTTTGTCAGGCACTTAGGGTGACTGGGACCATGAAAGTAAAAAGCAGTCATGTCCTTGGGCTTTGCTAGAGATCAGAGAAGCTGGCTTCTCCTTAGCTCTTGTCTAAAAGAATTCCCTAGATGTGTTTTTCCAACCTGAGCCTCTTCTGGGAAGGAGGTCCCCTTTCCTAGAATTTAAATCTAACCCTGACATTGTGTTTGGTCAAATTCAACCCCCAGAACTTGGCATCACAGCTGGCCTCTTCCTGAGCCAGCCCCTAGCCCAAACCGATCAGCTGTCTCTCTGCCTCACCTGAGCCAAAAGGTAAAACCCACTACAGTAAGGTCATAAACACACTTGAGAGGGGAAGGCGAGTTCCCTTGGCAGCCCTTTCATCCCTCCTGAACCTCCAGGTTCTAGTAAGTCTCTTGGCCCAGCTGGGCCAGAGAGGAGGGGAGAACCTACCCCTCTCTAACCTTCTTCCCTCCGCATGGCAGGAGCTCTCTGCATTTTCTCTTTTTTCTCTGTCCATCTCTTTTCAGGTTTCTTCTAGGCCCACATGGGCTCTCAGACCATGCAGGTGTATTCATTTTCCTTCCCTTAGTTTTATACTTTCTCAAATAAATATAATAATTTAATAGTTATCCCTCTCAGTTTGGTTTGCCCAATTCTTTGGTTAAATACAAACACAAGCCTGGGGTTTGGGTTCAGGGACTTTCCTGGACTCCCCACAGACTCCGTGTCCAGTTATAGAGGACAGCAAGAGGAGCCCTCGAGCTTGTGACGTGCGTTTGATACACTTTGTGAGCTGTCTCGGTAGCTTAGAACCTCACGTCAGACTGCCAGCATGAGGTCACTCCTGCAGCCTTGGAGAAGTCCAGTGAGAAGCATAGCCATATGGTGTGATTGTAAACCCTCCTCGTGACCATCATGTTACAGGAACTTTACCGGCCTTCTTTGAATTTACTAGAATGGGGTATTGTAAGACCATTTTCTGTGTTTTATGAAGACAAAACAATCTCAGTGACATGTCATTTTTTTCGCTATAGAATTAATAATTTTTGAGGCAGGCTCTCACTCTAATCGAGGATGACTTTGGAACTCACTTTGTAGTCCAGACTGGCCCGGAACTCACAGGGATCCTCCTGCCTCAGCCTGGGTGAGTGCTGGCATACTGGTGTGATTCACCACACCCAGTAGAATCAGCAACTAGTTTTAAACTATATTGTAAAGATGCAGGAGTGACAAAGTAATTTATATATTTATATTGTAAATATGCAGGGAATGACAAAGTAATTTATATATTTATATTGTAAAGATGCAGGGAATGACAAAGTAATTTATATATTTATATTGTAAAGATGCAGGAATGACAAAGTAAGTGATCCTGCTGCTGATTGCCTCTGCTCTGATTTCAAAAGGGGAGGAGTCACACCATGTCCCCAGAGGACAGGGTTCCACAATGGGGTGCCTTCCAGATACCCCTAGACTAGCTCCACTCCAGTCTTGATGGTAATTGCAGCACTGTCCACAAGGCCATGACCAAGTAGCCTAAACGTCCACTTTAGGATGAGCGTATAAAGCAAGCGCGGTGTCCATACAATGAAACGCTACTCAGCTCTAAAAGAGAGAAACCCCATCACATGCCACAACACGAGTGAACGAGTGGAGGACATTGTGCCACATGGAATATGTCAGACACAGAGACAGCCACATGCTGCCTGGTCCATTTAGGTGACACATCTACAGTGGCCAGGCTGTTGGAAGAGAAAGTAGAAGGTGTGGCCACCGTGCCATCTTTCCCTCCCCTCTGCAGTGCCTAACAGTGGTGTCCTGGCTTTCCATGGTCCATCACCACCATCGTGGTGACAATGCCCAGAGAGCTGGGCTCTGTCCCTTTCCTCCCAGGTTTCTGCCTTCCAAGGGACCCAACACATAGCGTGACAGCAGTAATTTGAAACTGAGTCACCTGGCACATGGCTGTGAGCATGTGTGAGCAGACCTGTCCACGCTGAGCTGGGCTCGTTTCTTTCTCACTTTGCCCCTGGAAAGTGCATCTGTGTGCATCTGTGTGCCTGGGGACACCTCCTCCAGCCCCCGCCGCCGGCTCCACAGCTCGTTTCGGTACGGTCCCTGCATATTCTCCATAATGGCATCTTGCCACCGAAAGGAAGTCAAATGCTACAAAGGAGTTTCTTAAGATGGCTTTAAAAAAAAAAAAAAGAATTGCTTTTATTAAGTGTTTAATAAGAACTTCCAGTCCCTTCCTCCCAGATCAAAGGAGGTGGAGATTGAAACCATGGGCCTGAATCACCCACAAGGGAGATGCCAGGAATTTTAGACTACATCTCAGTTTTTAACTCTCATGGTTAGCCAGTTTTGCCATTGCTCCCTGGGCACCTGGGACAGGACAGTGGCACACTGGGATCTCCAGGTTTGGTGGTAGGATAGGTCTGCAAAGAGGGCTCCCAAGGGGAGTTAACTGTATTGCCATTGCAGACTGCCCTGCTAATGAAGTACATGTTCCTGCACCGTGAGGGAATATTAAACCTTGGTAAGCTACTGCTGCTAGCCCGCCCCCCTCTGTGCTCACCCGTGCTTCTCAGTTTTCATAGCAAAAGTTATTTTGTAATCAGATACATCTTCGTATTTCACACTGATGAAATTCTGCTACTTCATACATGCCAGTGACTACAGTTGGCTCAGTACTGGCAGTATGCGGCAGAGAGCTATTAACAAGTGTGCTGACACCCACGACTGGGGATGATGCTGCCCACCGCTGCCTCATATGGAGCTATGGGAGACAGGGTGTCGCAACCACACCAGAAGTTTAGAGCCAGCCGTGGTGGTGCACCCTTTAGTCCCAGCACTCGGCAGGCAGCGGTAGGAGGATCACTGTGAGTTTAAGGCCAGCCTGAGACTACATAGTGAATTCCAGGTCAGTCTGGACTAGACTGAGACCCTACCTTGAAAAAAAGAAAAAGTTTAGAAGGTGTTGTGTAGATGTGATGCCCAAAGGGAGGCTTTTGTGCATGAGCAGGAAAGACCACCATGCTGCTCCATAAACCACAGCAAAGTGCTTGAAGCACAGCACTCACCCTCAGTGAGAGAGCTGAGCGAATGGTGGTGTCATCCCAAAGTGGAATAACAGGCAGCTTTCAAAACAGGCGTGGCTAAATCTTAGAAACATGGCATCAAGTGAAAAGTGAGGTCCCCATGAATCTCCTACCGCGGGACAACCTGTTAGTGGAGGTGGAAGAGGTAACTAGAGTCGCGTGCTTTTCCCAAGAGCCTGGCGGTGAGTCCTTACTATGTTCTTCAAAGTGACTCAAGCAGGCCCTCCATGAGGAAAGAGTGTCATGAACCAAAGATTATGACCAACGTGATCCCCCAAAGAGCCCCCCTCCCAAAACGAGGACGACACAGCAAGGTAAAGCAAATCAACTGCAGAACAAGACTGCAAGTGGGGCCTGGTTAACATGTCCATGGAAACGAAGCCATGATTTGCGTCTGTTCCCTAGCAGGTCCCAACGCCCTGGCTACTATGTCCTTGCTGGATCTTCTACCCATCCAAGTTATAATGGGTCTCAGTGGGTCCTTGGAGGTTGCAGCCATCTTAAGAGACGTTTGACTAATCTGGGCTTTTCCTAATTCAGAATGACCTCCCTGGTATGGTTTGAATGTGAACTGTTACCCTTGAGCTGCTCATATGGTGAGCACTTGGCTAATGAGTGGTGTGAGGCTGGAACTTTAGGGGTGGGGCTAGCTGGCGAAGCGGGTTCATGGGGCGGGGCCTCTGAGGGTTACCTGACCTCTGGCCCTTCCTCACTCTGTATCCTGCTTCTCTTTAAGTTTGATTTTGTAAGACCAGTGCTTCCTAGCCCAAATCCTTTCCAGAACTCTGGAGAACAGTGGCTATAATATCTTCTAGCATTTATATTGTCTACTGAAAAAAGTTTCCAATTTTATTCTGTATTATAGTAGGACCATTTCAAAAACATTTTATGAGCCTATGGTCTCTGCCAGGGCCAAGCTGAGATCCCTGCCTTGGTACAGCTCAGCGTGGTGCCTGCAGCAGATGTGTGTGTTACACTGCTGTGACAGTGGCCCAGCAAAGACAGCCATGCTCTCTCTGTCTTACGGGGCAAAGTGGAATTAGACTCAGGCTGGCGCACTCACAACTATCCCCCTGCCTCTGCTGTGCGCCACTATGCCCAGCTTCTTACGTTCTTTTTAAAGGCAGCTTTTTAAAAAATTATTTTTAAAATACCACATTTTATTGAAACTTTACAAAGTTTCTGGGTCTCCGTACCCTCCCTGACCAGGAAGAGGTTGACTCACCAGAAGGCCAGGGTAAGACACGTTAGAAGTGTCCCATCATCTCCAGTGGCCTTGTGACCTGGGAGCTGGGCCAAAATGTCGGTCCTTTTGCCTCCAAGATTCTAATTGGCTTTGGCTTCTACATAGGTTATTAATACACTTAGAAAAAGAAGTTACAAAAGGGAAAAAAAGAAAAAGAAGTTACACCAGTGACAAGGATAGGAACTTATCTTAAGTAAGCATATCTGGAGTCTGTAGAGATATTTACCCATTTTCCTGTGCTAACATTCAGAGCTCTGGTCAGAGCTATTAGCTCTGCTAATTGGGCACTGGTATTAGTGGGAAGTGGGCCAGATTCAAGAATTTCATGTTCTGGGCTAGAGAGATGGCTTAGCAGTTAAGACATTTGCCTACAAAGCCAAAGGACCCAGGTTCAATTCCCCAGGACCTATGAAAGCCAGATGCACAAGGAGGCACATACATGTGTCTGGAGTTCATTTGCAGTGGCTGGATGCCCTGGCATGCCCATTCTCTCTCTCTCTCTCTCTCTCTCTCTCTCTCTCTCTCTCTCTCTCTGCCTCTTTCTCTCTCCTAAAAAAATAAATAAAAATAAAACATTAAAAAAATCTCACGTTCTATTACCACTGCACATCCTGCCCTTCTAGTTCCATTCTGAACAAAAGAACTCCCAACTGCAAACTCTGGAAATCGGGGTTTTCTAAGGGCTGGTCCTTAAGGTCTGGTCTGGCAGCACATGTTTCTAATAAGACCTCGTCACAAAGTGCTCAAGCTCTTTGTCCTCTGCCAGGTAAGTGGCAGGTTGAGAGCAGAGCAAACCTTAGGGTTATTTCGGGTCCCTCCATCATGAGGGCTTGATATTTTACCATTCAACTGTCTGACAACCTCATGTGTCCCTTTGAGTTAAGAGTGCTCCTATGTCTTGGGGAGTGTGTACAGTGAGAGGCCTTCCCAAGGCTAGTTAATGTTTCCCGTTGTTCTGGGAGGGGTGAATAGCAGGAAAGCCATCCGAAGCTTACCACTGAGTAGGCTTGGGGTGTGACCCTGCTCCACTGGGCCTGGGGCTCACCTCAGCCCTGGGCCACAGAGCGGGAACCAATGTGGTAGACGTACTGTTGGCCACTAGACATTTCCATGTTTATCTCTTGACTCAGCTCTTTGGTTCATCATCTCAAAGCTTGGAATGGTATTTCTGCTAGCATAAGAGCCAGGGCAGAGGGCACAACGGTTTCCAAAGATGCAGATCTGTCCAGACATCCAGGCCAGCTCTCTTGGTTCCATGGCAACTGTCGGCTGGCTGTTGCCACAACCAATTGTGTAAAAATGATCTGAACTCATCAAATCTCAATATCCTTGACTGTATACCCTGCCCTTTGCCCCAGTGAAATTCCCCTCTCTTTTCTTTCTCATTGATTATGTTTGGCTTTATTTAACAATCAATGTTTAAGACATGTAATGTATAACTCCTGGCTTATCTTGCTTCAAGAAAATAACCCCAGCATATCATCCCCGCGTTTCTCTGAACAGGCTGAGATGGGCGTCATTTTTCATCCTGTTTGTATGTTTATGAGCTGAGCACTGCGCTCGGAGGGGGCCGGCCTCGTAGGAGCAACTTTGCCTGCGTCAGGTGGCCTCTGCTCATGCTGCAGAGCACTGGAGCCGCAGCACGTATCTGTTGCTCTGGGTGTGGGTCTGCAAGCCACTTGAAGAGACTGTGGAGCTAAGACAGCTCTTCCCGTGGCAGAGTTTCGGGTTGACAAGCAAAGCATGAAGACCCACCCAAACTCTCATGTACGCCTGCCCTGCTGGCCAACGCAGTCATGCGTCATGAGCAAAAGCAGTGGGGCAGAGGAGACGTTTCCCTATGGGAATGGGCGTGTGCCCAGCAATGCTGCCGCCTCCTAACACTTGTCACCATGGAACTTCCGTGATCCCAGTTCCCTTCCATAGGCCATGGACATGGATGGCCATCTCTCTGCTCACCCCATATACCCCCACCTGCAGCAAGGACCTCCCACGGCTTCTCTTCCTGCTCCAGAGCCATAGACACACATGGTCACTAGAATTCCCCTTGGAATATAGTCTACCTCAAGAATATAGACCCATATGTCCCTGGCTAGCGTCACCCTTAGCTTCTAGGACAACTTTCCCCCAACACAAGTTCCTTCCTCCAGGAACTCACCTCAAGTTCAACATGTCCAAACCCAGATATTATCCCAGGCGGCTCCTTAGCTCGGTATACTCTGATTTGCAGTCTCTGTAAAGGCTCCATCTCGCCTCTCTCCGGTTTCTTGTAAGCTTTTGACTCATTTGTCCTTAAACCCCTCTTCCCTGCATTACTCGCTATTAACCAGCTACTGGCCTCTGTGTGACCTTACCCATCTGCTCCGAGAATCTACCTTTCTTCTCGCCTCACTGAAACCGTCTGTAACCCAGCGATGCCCACAAGCTCAGCCTGGCCTCTTGTCTCATGTCTCTTTCTCCCGTTACTTCTTTTGTGGTGGTGGGGTTGTTTGGTTTTGTCTTCCAGGCACGGTCTCATGTGCCCCAGGCTGGCCTCCTTCCTCCACCTCCCTGGTGCAAGGTGACAGGCATACACCACCGTGCCAGCGTCCTGTCTCCTTGGGTGCTCCTGGCACTCTACTGCTGCTGTATTTTCTAAGAGTCCCTGACTTCTATGTGCTGCATGTCCGCCCCAAAGAATGGTGGTGGCCCACAAGTGCTGGGGGAAAGGATGACCCTCGGGGCCATTGACATCTTTCAATGCATCTGTCTGCTCCAGTGGAGGCCAGCCTCCCCTGCCTGCTGTACACAAGCTATTCTGGTGAGCTTGCCTGCTGCAGGCTTTCCTCTCCCGCCAGCATGGCGCCCTGTAGTACATTCCCCTAGAGCAAGACCTCTTCCAGACGCCTTCTGCGCATAGTGAACTGCTCGCCCAGGCAGCCTAGAAGCCAGCGTGGGGGCTGGAGCAGCTAGAGCAGAAGATGTTTATGGAGCCGCTGCTCTCTGTCCTCCTCCTCCCTCCCTCCCAGCCAGGGGTAGAGGAGCTGACCCAGGCCTGCACTGTGTCATTCCCCCTCCCCCATCCCTCCCCATCCCTCCCAGCCAGGTGTAGAAAAGTCTGAGTGCATACACATGGAACTCTGATTTCAGTAATACGGATGAGCAGATGTGTTCAGTTCCCAGGGATGGCCGTCCTCAAGGCCAGAGTGAGGACCTGACTGTGATCACGTCTCATCCCTGCATGCCGGCTCCTGACAGCACCCAGGACAGGGAGGCCCTGGGGGACGCTGACCCAATGAGTGGACAAGTGAGGGGGAAATAGCCTTGCTGGGGGCTGGAGCAAGAACCACACCCTCTCCTGCACTCACAAGCAACATAGCATCAGAAATGTGTGGTTAGCATGTCATCATCAGTGCAACAAAGCATGACATGGTGGTGACATGTCACTAATGGTTCTTTCTTACATTTCCCTCTTTTTGAAAATATTGTATTTATTTATTTATGAGAGAGAAAGAGGCAGATAGAGAGGGAGAGAGAATGGGTGTATCAGGGCCTCCAGCCACTGCAACTGAACTCCAGACGCATGTGTCATTTTGCACGTCTGGCTTTACATGGGTACTGGGGAGTCAAACCCAGGTCCTTGGGCTTTGCAGGCAAGTGCATCAACCACTGAACCATCTCTCCAGTCCTCCTACACACTCGCACCCCAGTGCAAGCCATGAAAGCGCTGTGTTCTCCCGGACACTCACCCTCTCACCCTGGTGGAGGTACCGTTACTGACGGAGCTTGACTGGGCGTCCATGACAGGCTTCACCCCAGGGCTGCACGTGAGCCCTGGACTCCTCTAACACGCGAAGGCACAGCAATGACGCGCTCGCTCCTCCCTGGCTGTGGACCACAGATGTGTGCTAATGCACGAGGAGGTGCTGCTAATAAGCAGCAGGAGGCAGGATTGAATTCAGGAGCTGTCACTTCTTAAAACCCGCTGGCCAAGGGGACAAAGTTACCACTGCAGACTCTTTTTTCCTTAATCCCTGTGTATGCTCCCCTCCTGCTAATTAGAGCCCTGGTGAGGCAACACTTCATTTTCAGACAGCTCTAACAAAAGATCCCTGCTTTTGAAATGGAACAAGGGCTCGCCCACCTCTGGCTGGCCTCCTGAGTCCTCTTTGAGTATGTGCTGACTGGGTTCTGCCATCGTCTGCACCCTCAACTCCTGTCCCACCTGGACCAAACCACAGTGATGCTCCAGCCCAAACCAGAAGCCCACACAAACGCCTTGCGGATGTCACAGTGGCTGATGTCCGTGCATGCCGATCTAGACTGATGGGGAGGGCGCTGTAGCTGGCACATCTTCACTCTCACCTCAAGGCTAGCATCTTCCTGATGGGGACGAAGTGGAGAGACTGGGTGAGGCGCAGCACTGGGTCTTTTCTTTCAGCTGTCCACTCCAAGCACCTCTCCTGTCTCTCATGCCTTTCTTTTTTTTTAATTTTATTTATTTATTTATGCGAGAGAAAAAGGGAGAGAGAGAGAAAAAGAACAGGTGCACCAGGGCCTCTAGCCATTGCAAATGAACTCCAGACGCATCGCTACCTTGTGCGTCTGGCTTACGTGGGGATTGGGGAACCAAACCTGGGTCCTTAGGCTTTGCGGGCAAGTGCCTTAACCACTAAGCCATCTCTCCAGCCCTCATGCCTCTCTTCATGGTGCTCTAATGCCACTCACCCATAAGGAACTTGTGACTCGAAGGGGTTGTGGCAGGAAAAGCTATTGTGTAGGAGCAGTTCTGTTGTGTGGGTTTCTGCTGTTTTCTGCTCACTGAGCACCTGGCATTCTCTTTGGACCATCCCTCTGCACAGCACCTTACTGGCGACAGCCTGATGGGAGACAGCTGTGCAATGTGTCGGCCTCTCTCTCTCTCTCGTTGGACAAATAGTCCAACCACTGCAGGTGAAGTTTGGTCTGTCCGATTACCTACAGCTCAGTGCCTGCAACATGTTGATGTGCGCTGGACTGCGTCGTGCCCCCACCATGGAAACAGTATGTTAATCACCTTGAAGCTGACGCCAGAAAGCTTCTGATCCCTGCTTGAGCGGGGTCGTGGCTCATGGCTACCTGGATAGTGGGACTGGAACACAAATGTGTCCTTCAGAATCAGGTGCCAGCAGACCTTCTGAGGCTCCAGGCATACATGTTTTATGGATAATAATTTTATCTGAGGATAAGAAAGAGACCAAAGGAGGGCTGGAGAAATGGTTCAGCAGTTAAAGGATCTTGCTTGGAAAGCCTGAAAACCCAGGGTCCAATTCCCCAGTGCCCCATAAAGCCAGATGCACAAAATGGCACATGCATATGCTGTTTGTTTGTGGTGGCCAGAGGCCCTGGTGTTCTCTCTCTTGCTCTCATAAATAAATAAAAATAGTTTAAAATAAAAATATAAAAGAAAGAAGTCCATGGAAAATGATTTCTTCACTACCTTTCCAGGCTTTTGCTGTCCTTGTGGAAATTTTAGCAGACTTTTATTTTCCTCTTCTGGAAACTTCTTTTTAGTCTATTGGTGTTTGGTATTCTCTGGTCATACTAACTCGGGAGTACAACAAAAGAAAGAAAACCGTAGAAAAGCAGGCAAGGTGAGAAATAGAGAAATAGTCTATCAGTGGGAGTCTGACACATCAGCCTGTAAAAGAAAAAAAGATCATGAGGCGCTGGAGAGATGGCCTGGGGGAAAGAGTGCTTGCTGCCCAAGCAGAAGGACCCGAGTTCAATCCCCAGCACTCATGTGAAAAATTAATTAATTAAGCCAAGCATGGCCATGCATGCCCTCAATCCCAGCACTGAAGGGAGAGACAAGAGGCTCGCCGGCACTCCCTGGTCAGCCAGTCGTCTAACCAAAACGTGGGGAGCAGTGAGGGCTGTTGCACAGCTTCCAGGACCTCTATTTGCTGAGAAGCTTCCGAGGTCACCAGATCCCTTCCTCCTGAGACCTGTCTTTTCCCAGACAAGAAGAAAAGAGATCTGATGTTGGCTCCTCTGCCCTTATTAGTCAAGCCTCAGGAATCAGTGACTTTTTGTTTTTTGAGGCAAACCTAACAGACTGCCTTTTTATGCGAGAATGAGGGGGGGGAGAGAATTGGCACACCAGGGCCTCCAGCTACTGCAATCAAACTCCAGACATGTGTGCCACCTAGTGCATGTGTATAACCTTGTATGCTTGCATCACTGTGCATCTGGCTTACATGGGACCTGGAGAGTTGAGCATAAATCCCTAGGCTTCACAGGCAAGCGCCTGAACCACTAAGCCATCTCTCCATCCCAGCAATATGACTTTTGAGGGGATGGCCACATGCCTCACTAAGAAGGAATGGTCCCTCCTGACACCTGCTCAAAGGACCCTATACATGGAAATGACGCTGGAGACCTCTGTGCACGTGGCATTCCTGGTGTAAATATTGAAACTAGGAAGGTATATTCAACTGGCTGAGAAAAGAGTGCCAGCAAGGCCAGAACGCTCCTGTGAGCCCTCAGCTCCAGGAAACAAGCTCAGTGCTTGACCTTTACATACCAGTGTGCCAGGGAAGCTGATTTAAGAGCCATGTCAAATCATGTCAAATGCAGATTATTTTTCCTGTAGAGATGCGGATTTCCATAGATTTAGTGTTTTTCAGGCCACTGAGGTTGGTTGTGCTTCATTAAACACACACACACACACAAAACACACGCTCCAGGTTCAGTGAGAAACCCTGATTCAGGGAAGTAGGCAGAAGAGCAGTAGAGGACGAGGACAGCTGACATCTTCCTCTGGCCTCTGTACATATGTACACGGGTGCCCATGCCTGCGCACGCACGCACACACACAGAAACAAAATCTTATGATAGTGTATTTGAGAACAAGGAGAATGGTTTCTTATTGAGAAATAAAAGTTCCTTAGTTGGAAAATTTTATTTCAAAAATAAGTGCAGGCTGAAGAGATGACTCAGTGGTTAAGGCACTTGCCTGCAAAGCTAAATCACCTGGGTTCAGTTCCCCAGTACCCACATAAAGCTACATGCACAAAGTGCTGCATGTGTCTGGAGTTCATTTGCAGGACTAGAGGCCCTGGTGTGCTCATTCATATCTCTCTCTCTCTCTCTCTCTCTCTCTTTCTTTGCTAATAAATAAAGACACTAAAAAGTTTTATTAAGACTGGAGAAGATTGTTTAGTGGTTAAGGCATTTGCCTACAAAGCCAAAAGACCCCAGTTTGATTCCCCAGGACCCACGTAAGCCAGATACACAAGGAGGTGCATGCATCTGGAGTTCATTTGCAGTGGCTGGAGGCCCTGGAGCACCCATTCTCCCTCTCTCTCTCTCTCTCTCTCTCCTCTCTACCTCTTTCTCTCTCTCAAGTAAATAAAATATATTTTTTAAAAAATTAATACATTTACCCTAGATATTTCTTAGAATAAACATCGTCCATATCAAGTCACATCATGAAAGAGGCAATTCACCAGCTCTTCAGAATGTCCTGTTTTTCCATCCAAACGTTAAAGTGTTCCCAATCATAATACAGTTCCCTGAACTCCCCTCATAATTGCCTCAGTGATTTTTGCTCAACCTTGAGACAGTCTTGGCCCTGTGGCATATTTTACTTCATTTATAAGACAGAAGCAATTTTAAAGCAATGGAGACCTCAGAGATTGAAACCCTTGCCCTTGGGGAGAAGAAGAGAGGAGAGTGATGTGAGAAGGCGCACACAGCCAGGTGGGATATTGGCTGTAATGGCAGCAGTGGCCCTGTCGGCCATACAGGTGGTCTAAAGTAACACCTGCCAGACACCCTCACACAGAGTGGCTCATTTAATCCTTGCAAATGCTCGTTGAGGCAGCAATTATGAGTCTTCTTCTGAGACTTGGAAATTGAGCCTCGGAGGCTGACTGGTTCATCCAAGGCCACAGAGTCACACCTTGAACCCAGATCTCCGGGCTCCAGTCTTTCCACTCGCCATTTGTGTCTCTCACAGGGCAGCAGTGAGTGTGGATATCTTCTTGTGTGAACTGCCAAGAGTCATACAAGGCTCTGATTTTGATGGAGTTTTTTTCCTGCATTTGAGACCTGTGGGTGTTGCCTGGGGCTGACATGTATTTACAGAAATAGAATCTGAGCTGTAATAACGATGTTCTGAATAATGTGCTGCTGAAACGCTAAGGCTCACAGATGAGCTAAGCTTTAGTCAGCGGCATGGGAATGGCAGGTCTACTCACCTTTCGCACAGCGTCAGCAGATGGCCTCTAGGACAAGTCGGAGGCTCCTTGGGGTCTGAATGTGAAAGGTCCCCCATAGGATCCTGTGTGTGGACGCTTGGTCCCCAGCTGCTGGCGGTGTTTTGAAAGGACCATTTAGGAGGTGAAACCTAGCTGGAGGTGTGCCTTGAGGTTCGGTAGTCTGGCCCTACTTTCTACCTGCTCTGCTTCTGAACTACAGGTGCAGTGTGGGCCCCAAGGATTCAGAAGAGAAAGCAGAGTGGCTGCCCCCAGTGTGCACACAGAACAGAGGTGTGTAGAGTCATGGGTGGAAACACTTCCCAGGGGTCTGGCATTCATGGAATCATGGACATGCAGCTGACTGCCCCACCCTTTCTTTTATTCTCAGCATTTTATATTAAAAGAAATATAACGGTTAGTGGAATTTGTGAGAAACCTGGTGATTGAAGCAGTCATTCATTATTCACCAAACATTTTCCAAATGCATTCTCTACGCATGTTCCACTTTTAGGGATTGGGGCTACTGTTAGGAGTGCTGAACTTCATACAAGAGAAAAAAAAAGAGCAAGTATGCCCATTCCTGACTCTGCCCCTTAGTAAGTGCATGAAGCTTAGCAAGAGATGTATTCTCCTGGAGTTTTTGTAGCAATAATCTGTACAGAAAATGTAAATATAAACAGCCCTAAAAAGCAAGCCAGAGGCCGGGCGTGGGGGTGCACGCCTTTAATCCCAGCACTTGGGAAGCAGAGGTAGGAGGATAGCTGTGAGTTTGAGGCCACCCTGAGACTACATAGTTAATTCCAGGCCAGCCTGGGTCAGAGTGAGACTCTACCTCGAAAAACCAAAAAATAAATAAATAAATAAAAGCAAGCCGGGCATGGTGGGACACGCCTTTAATCCCAGTACTCAGGAGGCAGAGTTCCTCCACTAAAGAAATTAGCCCATTACTTTAAAACCAGCCTCATTTAAGTTCTCAGGCCACAGGCAGAATGCAGCCAGATTCTTTGACAGAATATAACACAAACTGGCCCTGTCCCAGGTCCCACTAGTCTGTACTCCTCTCGGGATCCTCGGGAGCCGAGCACTGTCCATATTTCTCTCAGCACCGTGGTCTTCCACGCTCCCACCAGAATGGCTGCTTACAGCATCCTCGGACTTTTCTAGCCCAAAATTTCAAACCTTTCCACATTCTTCCCATAAACAAGTGCCACGTGGTCAGGTATATCACAACACCCCACTAATTGGTACCAAAAAAATTTTTTTATTGTTGTTGTTTTGAGGTAGTGTCTCGGTCTAACCCAGGTTGACCTGGAACTCACTCTGTAGTGTCAGGGTGGCCTCAACTCACAGAGATCCTCCTACCTTCACCTCTGGAATGCTGGGATTAAAGGCATGCACCACCATACCAGCCTAGTGCCAAAATTTTATATGAACTACTTTTCTTGTCACTGAGACAAAATACCTAACCAGAAGCAGATGAAGGGAGAACGGAGTCATTTCAACTTATAGTTTGTGGGCATGCAGTCCCCCATGGTGTGGAAGGCAGGACCGTGACGTCTCTGGTCACATTGCATCCACAGTCCAGCAGCAGGGAGCAGCACTCTCTCCTTTTTATCCAGTCTGAGACCACAGATCATGAGATGGTCCTGCCCATGGTGAATCTTCCCACCTCAACTAATCCACTCTAGAAACTCCCTTTAAAATATGCTCAGAGGCCAGGTGTGGTGGTGCACACCTTTAATCCCAGTGCTAGGGAGGCAGAGGGAATCATTATGACTTTGAGGTCACCCTGAGAATACTTAATGAATTCCAGGTCAGCCTGGGCTAGAACAAGAAGACCCTACCTTGAAAAAATAAACAAGATAGATAGATAGATAGATAGACAGACAGACAGACAGATAGATAGAGGATAGATAGATAGGTAGAAATTTATCTCCTAAATGATTCTAGGTCCAATCAAGTTAGCAGTGAAAACTAACCATCTCACAGCCCAAGTTGCTGCAGAGGCTGCACATGGCCACACAATTGAGACACAGGAGGAGGACAGCAGCCAGATGGGATAGAAAGTGCAGGGCTAAGCATCATGGGAAACAGGCCCAGGAGTATGAAGGGACCAGGGTGGGGCAGCCACTGTGGCTCATGTACCCTGTGGCCTGTTGCCAGCGGGTGCAGTGCAATTCTGCATTCATGAAGGATCTGTGGTCCCACTCACTCAGAGAGCTTGAGACCACCGTGCCCTCTTCTTGTTGGGCCTCTGGGCTTAAATATTCCACATGGTCCATCATCTTAAGGGAGAAAAAAGAAGAACTTTTTTTTTTTTTTTTTTTTTTTTTTTTTTTTTGGTGGTTTGAAGTAGGTTCTCTCTCTAGCCCAGGCTGACCTGGAATTCACTATGTTGTTTCAGGGTGGCCTCAAACTCATGGAGATCCTCCTACCTCCGCCTCCCGAGTGCTGGGATTAAATAAAGACATGCACTACCACACCAGGCTAAAATATTTTATTTATGTATTTATTTATTTACTTATTTGCAAGCAGGGAGAGAGAGAGAGAAAGAAAAAAATGGGCGTGCCAGGGCCTCCAACCATTGCAGACAAACTCCAGACACAAGCGCCACCTTGTGCATCTGGAATCAAACCTAGGTCCTTAGGCTTCACAGGCAAGCGCCTTAACCACTAAGCCATTTCTCCACCTCAAAAGGAACTATTTCTTAAACCTGCTGCATCAGCTCACTTACTTGTGGAATCTGAAGAAGCTGGACTCACAGACAAGGGGAATGGTGGCTGCAGGGAGGGGGTGGGGATGCCGTCGATCACCGGGCACACACCTTCAGTTCTGCGTGATAAGTCATCCTAGAGACCCAGTGTGCAGCACAGTGACATCATGGGTGACGCGGTGCTTCATCTTGGACAATTGCCAAGACAATGAATCCCAAGTGTCCCATGCATCCACACGCCCACACAGTGGTGGTGTGTAACCACCCAGTGGTGACCATCATTCCATGATGGATGGATGTATCAAACTATCCCCATAGCCAGGTGTAGTGGCGCATGCCTTTAATCCCAGCACTCGAGAGGCAAAGGTAGGAATATGGCTGTGAGTTCAAGGCCAGCCTGAGACTCTACAGTGAGTTCCAGGCCATTCTGGACTAGAGCGAAACCCTACCTTGAAAAAATAAAAATTATCCCCATATACCTTGGACATATGCAACTTTCATTTATCATTTCCACCATAATCAATCTAGAGCAAATACACATATTTACATTATTTATAATATAAATTAATTATATCTGCCTTTAAGCAATAAAAAATGTGTATACATGTGGGGAAGGCTTACTTCCTGGCTATAGAAAAAACTCAGAAGATTTATATTTTAATTTGACCCAGCAAATGTAAGAATAAATCAAGTACAAAATACGTCCATTTTCTAATAATGCCTTCAGTTGTATTGGCAGAAAGCTGTCTGTGTGGGACGGCCTCAGCAACCCAGTGAGGTTGGAGCTGTGTACCGTCCCAAACCAAATCCTCCCTCCCCTCCCTGAAGCCTGACGGGGAGCCTGTTGTCAGGAATGAACCCAGTTCTTCTTCTCTCCAGTTTTCTTTTAGAATGAAAGTTAAATAATTGTGTCATGGGGTCACTAAAAATAAGTGATAAAGCAAGAAAATGGTCTCCTTTTCCTGAAGGGCAGACAGGGCTGTGACACATGGGCCATCTTTGAGAGCTGTCCAAGGAGCTCACGGGCTCAGTCTAATGGTAGAAAACATGTTTTCCTAAATGGTTTGACCTTATAGGGTATTTTTTTTTAAGTAAAAATGATCACAGTTAGCATGCCTGACACTTGTTGGTCCAAGTATTTTATGAAGAATAATGTTACGGCAGAATGGCTCCCCTCAGGTTAAAGCCGCCCAGTGACCTCGGCGCCTACACTCCACTGCTGGAGAGGGAAGTGAAGGCTGAGCTGTGACACAGAACACACAGGACTCACATCGGTGCCCACAGGTCCACTTCCTTCTGTGGCAGGCTGTCATCTTGATGGGGAGTGTCACATGCCACTTTGGGAGAACGTGTGTGGGTGCTGACTTGCCAGGAGGACACAGTCCAGTGTGATCAGTCTGTCCTTCTGACCAGAGGAGCTCAGCAGCTGGGGCTGAGGCCTGCATACAAGTGGCCTTGCTGACTTCTGGGGTGCCTCAGAGAAGATCACGCATTCCTCCGTGTAATGTATCGAAATGACACATCTGTGCTCGAGAGATGGCTTAGCAGTTAAGGTGCTTGCCTGCGAAGCCTAAGGACCCAAGTTCTATTCCCCAGTACCCACATAAGCCAGATGCACAAGGTAGTGCATGTGACTGAGTTTGTTTGTAGTGGCTAGAAGCCCTGGCACACCCATTCCTCCTTGTCTCTCTCTTTCTCTCTCTCAAAATTAAAATAATCATAGCCAGGCGTGGTGGCGCACGCCTTTAATCCCAGCACTCGGGAGGCAGAGGTAGGAGGATCGCCATGAGTTTAAGGCCACCCTGAGACTACAAAGTGAATTCCAGGTCAGCCTGAGCTAGAGGGAGACCCTACCTCAAAAAACTAAAAATAAAATTTAAATTTAATTTAAAAGTTGAAAAAGAAAAAGAAAAAAAAACAGGTATGAAGTAAACAGACAAGAGTGGCAGGGCCAAGCCCTTCCCTGGGACCCCACCCCTTTCCAGTGCAGCCATCCTGAGTGCAGGGGATACTTTAAAAAAATTTTTTTAATTTATTTGCAAGCAGAGTCAGACAGACAGACAGACAGACAGACAGATACAAACAGACAGAATAAAAGGGGCCTGGCAAGCCTCCAGCCACTGCAAATGAACTCCAAATGCATGTACCACTTTGTGCACCTGGCTCTATGTGGGAACTGGGGAATCAAACCCTGGTTGTTAAGCTTTGCAAACAAATGCCTTAACCACTGAGCCATCTTCCCAGCCCCCAAATTTTTTAATTTATTTATTTATTTATTCATTTATTTATGTTTAAGCAAAGAATGGGCACATCAGGGCCTCTAGCTGCTGCATATGAACTCTGGATGCATGTTGCACTTTGTGCATCTGGCTTTACCTGGATACTGGGGAATTGACCCCAAGACACATGCACCCCTTTGTGCATCTGGCTTTACCTAGGTACTTGGGAATCGAACCAGGTCAAGGGATTCTTCACTGCGACATATCTTCAGTTGTAAATGGAATCTGTTCTCCTCTTAGAGATGCTTTGAGCACTCATCTTTAAGAAACCACCCAAAAGAGAAGTGCTGTGAAGGCTGTTACAGAACACTGGCCAACATGGCATCACAACTGACCTCTGAGGCCCTCTGTGCACCAGGCATGCGCAGTGTTTTCATTCACTGGTGAAGCCACATCAGCCTTGTAAAGCAGATGGCATGGATCCAATAAACAGTGTGAGCCATGGTACAAAGAGAGGAAGTGAGCCCCCTCAGACGTACAGCTGGAAGGTGGTGGGATGGCACTCACATGCAGATGTGTGCCCCTTCTGCCAGGCAGTGCTGCCTTCCCAGGCCCGGCAACCAGAGCAGAAGCGGTTGTTTGCATCCCCATAGGTATCTTGTCTGTTTAAAGATCCAGCAAATACATATGAATCTTTAAAAATAACTAATGTGGGGCTGGAGAAATGTCGCAGTGGTTAAAGCACTTTCCTGCAAAGTCTAACAACCCAGGTTCAAGTCCCCAGGACCCACATCAAGCCAGTTGCACAAAGTGGTGCACGCGTTGAAGTTCGTTTGCAGCGGCTCAAGACCCTGGCATGGAAAAAAAATTTTAAACAAAAAGAAATAATAATTATTATTGTGATTGCGCACGTTATGTATGCACATGTGTCCTCCTCTATTGATTTCCTCTTTATTTCCCTGAGACAGTCTCTCCTGACTGCAGCTGTTACCTTTAAATATTTTTATTTATTTGCAAGCAGAGAGAGAGAGAGAGAGAGAGAAGGGGGCACACCAGGACCTCCTGCTGCTGCCAAAGAACTCCAGATGCATGCGCCTCTCTGTGCATCTGGCGTTACCTGGATACTGGGGAATTTGAACCCAGGCCTTTAGGCTTTGCAAGCAAGCTCCTTAACCACTGAGCAATCTCTCCAGCCTGTCCCTGTTTTGGAATTAGACTGGCTGACCAAGGAGCCTCCTGTCTGTCTCAGATCCACTCAGCTCTGTGGTTATGGGTTTGGTAGCCATGCCCAGCTTTTTATGTGGTTTCTGGATATCAAATTCAGATCTTAGCCAGGTGTGATGGCACACACCTTTAATCCCAGCACTTTGGAGGCAGAGATAGGAGGACTGCTGTGAGTTCAAGGCCAGCCTGAAACTACATAGTAAATTCCAGGTCAGCATGGGCTAGAGCGAGACCCTACCTGGAAAAACAAATAAACAAACAAAACACCTCAGATCTTCATGCTTGTGTAGCAAGCCGTCTCTCCCCAGCATTGTTTTTAGACAAGCTCTCACTGTGTGGCCCCATGCTGGCTGCCCAAGAAAGCCTCCCGAGTGCTGGGTCTCAGGCATGCCCTGCCAGGCCTGGCTCATGTGACTTTTCATCTTAGCACTTACTAAAATGATGACACAAACTCCGTGTGGGACTCTGTTAAATACCGTGGAAGGTGACTTAAACTCCCAACCTTAGCTCCTGTTTCAGGCTCTGGCATTGAGTTGAAAGCACAGCAGTAACACAGATCCTCATCAGAACAGAACCATGTGATCATGAAATCACTCTCCAAAGCAGAACTGGAGGTTTGAAGCTGGAGGCCCGAAGGTCACTGGAAACTTCATCCAAGCCTGAAGTCATTCTTCCCCTTTGGACCTGTGTGTCAGCAATACCATCAGCCTCCCCAAGCAGCAAACCCACAGACACGGAGTCCTGGACACGAGGAGCAGCCTTACAGCGCAGATGTAAAAGGACCCCCAGTCTTGTGCTGCCCTCTTTCCACAGAGAAGTTGAGCACATGGCAGCTCTTCCACATTCGTCCCAACCATGCTTATCCGGGCTCCTTGGGCCGTTAAAGCTGTAGTGGCATCAGATCTGAATCAAATAGGACACTAAAGCAGGTTCCCCAATCCTAGTCTCTTCACAGTCCAAACCCAGCGTGGGCACAAGAATCCACCACCACCACCATCAAGCACTTCTCTCCTGTTTGTCCTGAGCACACCTGTGTGCACTCGTTCCTGCCCAGCCCTCCTCAGCACTCACCCTGTCTCCCCGACTGTGCCCTTCTGCCAACTGCTCACACACCAGGGCCACCAGCCAGCCTCTTGGCTTTTGCTAGACATTGACTCCTTCTGTGTCTCAGAACTATGGAGAACACACCACGCTCTGGGCCATGTCAGTTATGTGGCTGTGAGCTGAGCTGCAGTGCAATTAGGCCATCCGGGGTGCATGCCACAGAGCATTGTGCAGCCAGTGGACCACTTCACTGTGCTGACAGGGTCTTTCCAGCACAGTTTCCAGAAGGAAAAAATATATCACAGCTAAGAACTCTGGGGACAGAATGTCAGCTTCCCAGATATGCTCAAGAGTCAGTGTAGGCCATCAGACAGGGAAGAGGGGAGTGAAGAGGGGGCGGGCCACTTTCATGGCTTCTAGCTCAAGGTCAAAACATACCATGGCCACACTTGTCACTTGAGATTCCTGTAGAAAACTGCAGCCTTTCTAGTCTAAAGAAACAGGTGGCATGGGCTAGAGAGATGGCTTAGCGGTCAAGGCTGCAAAGCCTAAGGATCCAGGTTCGATTCTCTAGGTCCCACATAAGCCAGATGCACAAGGTAGCACGTGTATCTGGAGATTTGCTTGCAGTAGCTGGAGGCCCTGGTCCATATTCTCTCTCTCTCTTTCTCTTTCTTTTAAATAAATAAAATATTTTTTAAAAGAAGAAAAAGAAACAGGTGGCAGTGTTTAAGGGAAACCACAGCTCTGGAAAATGAGGGTCATGAATGGTGGGGGTGGAAGATCCCAGACAAGTGGGAAGCCAGACTCTGAGCATTCTCAGTCTGAATCTCCAGCTGACCACTGAGTAACAAACACACAGCACATCTTAGCTAAAGATATGAAAACAAAATTGAAATTTGAGTTCCTACTCAGGAAAGCACATCTCCTACTTAAGTCCAATCAAGTTAACTGCTTGCTCTGAGAAAGAAAAAAAGTGCTGGAGAGATGGCTTAATGGTTAAGGCGCTTGCCTGCAAAGCCTAAGGACACAGGTTCGATTCCCCAGTACCCACGTAAGCCGGTGGCACATGTGTCTGCACTTTGTTTGCAGTGGCTGGAGGCCCTGGCATGCCTCTATCTATCTGTATCTCTGTCACTCTGCCTGCCTGCCTCTTTCTCTCTCCCTGTCTCTCTCAAATAAATAAAATATTTTTTAAGCAAAAGAAAACCAGTACTTTTTGGAGGAATATAACAGAATCCATGATAACTTTCATAGTGTATATAACACACTGCAAAATTATTTGAATTACAGAGTCAGGAAATCATAGTCAGTTATGACTCAGAGGTTGTACATTGCAGAGAAAGGTCTCCATGCTTAGTGAGCTGTGTTTACAATGAATACAAACTATAAAAACACTTCATCAGCCGGATGTAATAGCACACACCTTTAATCCCAGCACTCAGGAGGCAGAAGTAGGAGGATTGCCGTGAGTTCAAGGCCAGCCTGGGACTACAGAGTAAATTCCAGGTCAGCCTGGGCTAGAGCAAGAACCTACCTCGAAAAAACAAACAACAAAACAAACAAACAAAAAACCCACTTCATTGGAGAACTAGAAACCTCTAAAAACAACACAATGAAGAGTTCTAAAACTATAAAACATACCTTGAAAATTCTCAGGCCAGGCTTAACAGCAAAGGAACAAGCCAACAAGAGGCCAATGGAATATATTTCCTAAGAGCAAAGAGAGAAAAAAAAAAAAAAAAAGAGCCTCGTAGCTTTGCAGGAGAGAGTCAGAAAATCTAGCATGGGTGGGAAGCTATCTCATTATGTAAGTTGCTTCCATTCAAGCACAAGAATGCATTCATATCCCTATGACCCAGGATCCCTAGGTTCTTACTGGCTAACCAAAGCTCCAGGTTCAGTGAGACATCTTGTCTCAAAGAATAAGATTTGGGCTGGAGAGATGGCTTAGTGGTTAAGTACTTGCCTATGAAGCCCAAGGACTGTGGTTCGAGGCTCGATTCTCCAGGACCCACCTAAGCCAGATGCACAAGGTGGCACATGCATCTGGAGTTTGTTTGCAGTGGCTGGAGGCCCTGGTGTGCCCATTCTCTCTCTATCTGCCTCTGCCTCTTTGTCTGTCTGTTGCTCTCAAATAAATAAAATAAATAAATTTTAAAAAAATTTTAAAAGGCTAGGTGCCATCCTACCTTTCTCTTAAAAAAAAAAAAGAAGAAGATTTGACAGTAATGAAGGAAGGAAGACTTACCCAACACTGACCTCTGTGCATGCACACACAAGTGCATGTGCACCTGCATACTGCACCACCCACCCACACACACGCATGCCATGCACATGCAACAAGGACACAAAAAGATCTAATATGCATGTAATTCGAGTCTAATAAAAAAGGAGAGTGTGATCAAGGCAGAGTAAACAGTAGAAGAAATAATAGCCTAACTATTCCCCAAAATGGTGAAAGACAGAATGTTTAAAAATTCAAGAAGCTCAAAGAACCCCAAGAATAAATACAAAAAACTACTCTGTGCTTTGGCACATCATAGCCAAATGTGTATAAACAAGGTTTAAAAAATCTTGAAAGCAGCTCGAGGCATCAGCACTTGACACAGAGGGGACGGGCTGAGGCGGCTGCTGGTCTGTCATCAGGCAGGGCGCAGTAGGGACGTCTTTAAAGTGATGAAGGGAAAAACTGTTGACTGCAAATTCTGCAAACAGCTAAAGAATCTTTGAGGAATGAAAGCAAAGTCAAGATGTTTTTAGATAAAAGGGAGCTGAGGTTACTTCTTGTCAGAAGATCCACTCTGAGGGAAGCGCCACTTCTTCAGGCCGAGGGGAAGTATCCAGACAGGAAGGTTAGTCTTCAGGGAGGAATAAAGAAATCAGGATAGAGAACAAAAGGGGAAGAGAAAGGCTCGTTTAATCTTTTTTTTTTTTTTAAGTATATGAAGGCTGGAGACATGTTTTAGCTTGTCTGCAAAGCCTGTGGACCCAGGTTGGATTCCTCAGGACCCACTTAAGCCAGATGCACAAGGTGGTGCATGCCTTTGGGGTTCATTTGCAAAGGTCCTGGCATACCCATTCTCTCTCTCTCCCTCTCTCTTTCTCTATCTGCCTCTCTCTCTCAAATAAATACAAATAAAATATTGTTTAAAGTATATGACATGCTGGAGAGATTGCTTAGTGGTTAAGTCCCTTGCCCACATAAGTCAGATGCACAAGGTGACAAAAGCGAGCAAGATCACATATACGCACTAGGTGGCACAGGCATCTAGAGTTCGAATGCAGTGGCAGGAGGCCCTGGCATGCCAATTCTCTTTCTCTCTCTCCCTCGCTTGCGTTCTCACATAAAAAGTATATAAAATGTTACACAAACAAAAAGATTTTATATGGCATTTACAAAGAGAGCTTAGTGAGATGAGCAGCACAAAGGGGGAGATGGGATATGACCGTAGGGGCTGATGGGAGCATTCACGCCCAGACTGTATAGCATCACAAGGGTAATAGAATGTTATGAACTTTCACAATACATTGTCCACCTAAGATGAAATGGAAATTCCTTGAAATTTTTATTTGACCAAAACCAAGACCAGATTGAATGAAGTAGGGATGGTCCTATGACTGTTATAAAAATTAAATTCCTAAGCTGTGGGGATGGCTCAGTGGTTAAAGGTGCTCACCTGCTTATGCCACAGCAGCAGCTCTGAGCAATTATGACAGAATCCATATGCCCACCACACCCCAAATGCTTGGTGCCTGTCCCTTCAAATAAAAGACTGCTGGCCTTTGACCCAGAATCCTCAAAGCAGTATTGAGAAAGGAAATTACAGTTGAGGAGTGCACACTACCTGGATAATCAAGGCAGTGTCGCTCGGAAGCCCAGCCCTCAAGAGGCAGACACAGGGTTGGGAGTCCAGGCCTGCCTGTGCTCCACAGTGAGGCTTTGTCTCAAAACAAAGAAACAAGCAAGGGGTGACAGAATAGTACATTGTAACTGACACGAGCAGAAGAGGAGCCCAGAGGTAGACCCACACTTACATGGTCATCTGACTTTTGACAAAGACACGGAAACAACACAACGGAAAAACAAAAACAAAAGCCTTTTCAACAACTGCGGGGTGGGGTGGGGTGGGGAGTGACCCTCAACCCTCACTCATGTCACACACAAGGAACAAATCAGAGGGATCACAGGTTCACAAGTGACAACAGCAGAGGCTGGCGTAGGGGGAACAGGTCATAGGAAACAATTGCCAGACAAGAAAAATATTGAAAGTCAGACATCATAGTTACCACTGAGTCTCGTCAGAAAGCATTATGACAGGGGCTGGGGAGGTGGCTCAGCGGTTAAAGGTGCCTGCTTGTAAAGCCTGATGACCCAGGTTCAGTTCTCCAATACTCATGTAAAGCCAAGATGTACAAAGTGGATCATGCATCTGGAGTTCATTTGCAGTGGCAGGAGGCCCTGGCACACCCACACACTCTCTCTCTCCCTCTCTCTCCCTGACTCTCACTCTGTCTTTCAAATAAATAAATAAAAATATTTTTTAAAAAAATTTTTTAAAGGCATGGGGGGCTGGAGAGATGGCTTAGTGGTTAAGGCACTTGCCTGCAAAAGCCAAAGTATCCTGGTTCGACTCTCCAGGACCCTCATAAGCTAGATGCACAAGGGGGCGCTTGCATCTGGAGTTTGTTTCCAGTGGCTGGAGGCCCTGGCATGCCCATTCTCTCTCTCTCTCTCTCTCTCTCTCTCTCTCTCTCTCTCTCCCTCTTTCTTTCTCTCAAATAAATAAATAAAATATTTTATTTAAAAAAGAAGGCATGAGGACTGGAGAGATGGCTTAACGGTTAAGGCGCCTGCCTCCTAAGCCTAGGAACGCTGGTTCCAATCTCCAGGTCCCACGTTTATCCAGATGCAAAGTGATGCAAGGGCGCAGTGCCACACTTGACCACAAGGGGGCGCACACATCTGGATTTCATTTGCAGCAGCTGAGAGACTGCTGGTGCACCCATCTCTATCTGTCTTCCTCTCCCTCTCTCTCTGTATCTCTCTGTGTCTCTCTCCAAAAAAAAAAAAAAAAGGCATGATGCAGTGGACAAAGACCTGGTGCTCAGCTATACAAAGAAGTCCTACAGCTCAATCACATAGTAAGCAGTCCACTTTTAGAATGTGGGAAGGGCCAGAGAAATGTCTTGGCAGTTAAGGCGCTTGCTTGCAAAGCCTAATGATCCAGGTTCAATTCCCCAGTTTACCCACATAAAGCCAAATGTACAAAGTGGTACATGTATCTTGAGTTTGTTTGCAATGACATTCATCCCCCCACCCCGCCTTCTCTCCTTGAAAGTAAATAAAAAACTTTTTTAAGCTGGGTGTGGTGGCACATGCCTTTAATCCCAGCACTCAGGAGGCAGAGGTAGGAGGATCACTGTGAGTTCAAGGCCAGCCTGAGACTACATAGTGAATTCCAGGTCAACCTGGGGCTAGAGTGTGACTCTACCTTGAAAAGCCAAAATAAATAAATAAAATTTAAAAATACAATAAAAATAAAATTGTAAAAGCTGACAGCACAAGTGCTGATGGGAAGGAGAGGAAGCAGAAGGTCCCTGAGCAGTTGGCAGACTGTAGACTGAAACCACTAGCAGGTGTGAAGAATCTAGCTAGCACCCCCACCCCGTGGACACAGAGCTTCACGGGAGGCATTTACCCAAGAGAAGGAAAGTGCAGTTCATAGGAGGAATTCTACACAAACCTCAGCAGCTGCTTTACTCCAAACTAGAGGCCAGCTCCAGTGTGCCTCAGCAGCAAGAGTAGAGGCTGCCGGGACAGCAGTGCTTCTCGGTGGAGAGTGGTGACCTAAATGCCAACAGCATGGAGGGAGCTCAGAAATACGGTGGTGAGCAAGAGCATGTCCACATGAGTCCATTCAGAGAAAATTCTAGAACAGAACCAGGCATGGTGGTGCACACCTTTAATCCAAGCACTCAGGAGGCAGAGGTAGAAGGATCGTCAAGAGTTCGAGGCCACCCTGAGACTACATAGTGAATTCCAGGACAGCCTGAGCTATAGTGAGACACTACCTTGAAAAACCAAAAAGAGAAAAGAAAAAAAAAAAGTTCTAGAACAGGCTTCATTAATCTTTGGTTAAAAAAAAAAAAGTAGAACAAAGGATGACTCTGGGCTGGGGACAGAACTGGCTGGAGAGGTCACGAAGGACTGTCTGGAATGCACTGTCTTTCTTGAGCGACTGTGGGCACAAGCCAATGTGTGCTAAGGTGTGTGCAACTCATTTTATGCGAATTTTATTGTGTATAAATTTTATATTAAAGCCTATAAACAAATATTGTCCTCCAGCTAGTAGCATGCCTTCTGAAGTGTTAGGAGGAACTTTAGCTTGTAATTTACATTGCGTGCATAATTTACTTTGAATTGCATCCAAATACAAAATGAATGGAAAGCGGGGGTGGGGGTAGGAGCGGGGGGGGGCAGGCTGCTGCATAGATGTGCAGTGACACTGCTGTACTGAATCTCAGTGGTAGATTCAAGGCAGGAGGCATTTGGGTGGTCATTATAAAATTCTTTAAACTTTGCTTTGTCTTTAATTTTGTGATAATAAAATTTGGGGGAAATGTACAAAGCATTATGGAAAGTTGAGTGAACACTCCTGGGCACATTGTATTTTCTTTTTTTTTTTTTTTTTAAATATTTTATTAGTTTATTTATTTACTTATTTGAGAGAGAGAGAGAGAGAGAGAGAGAGGGGTGCCACTGCTAATGAACTCCAGATGCATGCTCCACCTTGTGCATCTGGCTTACGTGGGTACTGGGGAATCGAACCTGGGTCCTTTGGCTTTGCAGGCAAATGCCTTAACTGCTAAGCCATCTCTCCAGCCCCCACCCCCGGCACATTCTTGAAGGAATCTAAGCATAGCACAGAGGCATCTATCTGTACCTCCATGTTTAGTGTATCCCCATTGACAATAGCCAAAATGGACCCAGCCTAGCTGTCTGTCAGCAGGTGTGGATACATAACAGATATGTGCTACATAACACAATGCAGTTTAACTGAGTCATAAAAAAGAATGAAAGTCCATCACATATAGGAAAAAAACGGGTGGAAAGGGAGATCATTATGTTCAATCAAATGAGACAGGCTGAAAAAGACCAGTGATTTTTGCCATATGCAGAACCTGGATTTAAAAAATACATATATGGGCTGGAGAAATGGCTCAGCAGTTAAGGTGCTTGCCTGCAAAGCCTGAGGACCTGAGTTTGATTCCCCAGTGCCCATGTAAAGTCTGATGCACAAGGAGGTGCATGCATCTGGAGCTTGTTTGCAGCGGCTAGAGGCCCTAGCATGCCCATTCTTCTCCCTCTCCCTTTCTCTCTCAAATAAATAAATAAATAAAATATTTTTTAAATAGATATCTATGTATGTGTACAACATACATATATATGGCATGAAAGCGGGGAGGGGCTATTTGGGAAGTGAAAAGAGGCCAGCCTAAGGGACTGGAGAGGACAAGAGAGGGTAATGGGAGAGTGAGAGTGAGCACGGTACAGGATACAAAGCCGGGGGAGGTGGTGCACAGCTATAATCCCAGAACTTGGGGGGCTGAAGTGGACGGATTGTGAGTTGAGGCCAGCCTAGGCTATATAGTAAGACTGTCTAAAAAAAAAAAAATAGCCAGACATGGTGGCACACGCCTTTAATCCCAGCACTTGGGAGGCAGAGGTAGGAGGATCACTGGAGTTCAGGGCCACCCTGAGACTACATAGTGAATTCCAGGTCAGCCTGGGATGGAGTGAGACCTTACCTCAAAAAACCAACAACAACAACAAAAAAAAAACCCTTGGTGTACAAATGTCATGCTGAATCCCATCCTGTTGCACAATGAATGTATACTGATTGTATGCATGTATGTATGCATGCATGTATATATGTATGTATGTATGAACATATGCATAGTAGAAAAATAAGAAAGAATGAACCAGGGCTGGAGAGATGGCTCAGCACTTACAGCACTTGCCTGAAAAGCCTAACGACCCAAGTTTAATTCCCCAGTACCCACGTAAAGCCCGATGCACAAAGTGGTGCATGCATTTCAAGTTCAGTTGCAGTGGCTAGAGGCCCTGGCACACCCATTCTCTCAGTCTCTTTTCTCCCTATATCTCTCTGCTTGCAAATAAATAAATAAATAAAATATTTAAATATTTTTCAAAGGCTCTTTAGAGAGCCTGGCATGGTGGCACATTCCTTTAATCCCAGCACTCGGGAAGCAGCGGTAAGAGGATCACCTTGAGTTCGAGGCTACCCTGAGACTACATAGTGAATTCCAGGTCAGCCTGGACTAGAGTGAAACGTTACCTTGAAAAACAAACAAACAAAAAGACTCTTTAGAAAGAATAAACTATATAAGATAGCACCATATGTACATGACTAAAATACCTATGTACACATCTCAGGGGAGAACTTCAGGCAAAGCAGGACACTGCGTGTACACGAGGGCAGTTGCCAGGGGAAGGAGAGAGGAAGTATGAACAGGTTCTGGGGAACACAGGGGTGAGTGCCAGCTGGGTGCTTGGACACATGAGCCTTGCATGGACTGTTGATAACAATAGGGAGAGAGGGTGGTAGCCCATAGAAAACCATTAAACTCAGAGTCACAGCTTAGGGCCACTAGTTCCAAGTTGTGTGGCTTGGAACAAGCTGTCCGTCCTCCTCTGATGCTCTTTCTTTCTCCACCAATAAGGACTTCATCTCAGCCTCATAGCATGGCTGTAAGTCTTAAATGTGGGGTTGTTCCCAGACCCCTCCCAGCACAGTCCTTCCCCACAGCCAGTGTTCAGGCTTGCCTTCTTCATTGCTTCTGCTCATCTGGTCCTCAGAGTCCTGGTGAAGGGGCTTCCAGAGCGCACGCCTCGACTTTGTCCTTCCAGGGCTTCTTAGCACTGGTGTGTTGACCACCGTATCCTCGTGTCTCAGACCTGTCCCTCCTTTAGCCGTGGTCCGTTGGGTATGTCCATCTTGTCCCTTCTGCTAACAACTCCACTGATCCCAAGGGCCCAGAGCAGAGCTTTGGTATTCCTCTGGCTGCTTGGGGTCCAGCATCATTGCAAACAGTCGCCAGGAGGGCAGAGACAGTATGGCATCCGCATATTCGATGGGTGAGCGAGTGGGAGAGTAGACAGTGCTTCGTCCTCCTGACTTCCCTCTCAGCCCTGCCTGCTAAGGCACGTGACGTGTCCTCGCTTCACACCCTGCTCCAGAGCTCCCAAAACTGAGCTTCTAGCAAGCACATGTGATAGATGGCGGGAGCCCAGCCCAGCCCCGCACAGGATATGGCCCCAGAAATACACTGGACTCAGAGATGGGAACCCTCTGTACGGCAGGCCCTTTTTCAGCTCTTCTTCTGTTAAAACTCTGGGTGACATTTGAACACTGAGATTTTATGCAATCAAGTCCTGGAATGCTGCAATTCCAGTGGAAAACTCTGGATGCTCCAAGCTGATTGGGACTACTGAGGGAGGTGCCTCTGTGGATGAGGTGCCCAGTAAGCAGAGTTGAGATGTGGGTTGTGTAAAGAGGGCAGAACATTCCAGGGGTATCGAGTGGCAGGCGCTGGGAGCGGATCAGTGCTGGAGGGGAGCCCACAAGAGATGCTGGCTGCACGACTGGATTATCACGTTACGTAAAGGGGCGAGACGGCCCGTTGGAAGCCTTCACCATGTTCCCTTTCTGCCCCTTCCTTTGCCACACCCCTGACTCACTCGTGATTTGTCCCTCACTCCCTTTTTCTTTTATCCGGGCCTTGGGCATGGCTCAGAAGCTGCTGACTTTAAAATGAAATCCAAATGGCATGTTTGGAACCCTACATTTCAGCCCAGAAATGTTGGTTTCACGTTGTGCATGTGGCGCACACAGCAGCCAGCTGAGATGGCCCCAAACCCAGGAGGGACCTTTGGCATGGGCTCAGCCTGATATCTGCATGTCAAGCTAACCCAAGACACTCATTAGGAGGCTTCATCTCAGCAAGCGGTCTGCTGCCTGCGGGACCATCCTGGGGTGGCCACAGCTCTCCCTTTAGTCATTCCTGCCATCACATTTTTGGATTCTGAAAGGCAGCAGTGGGAAGCTACCCCACTGGAGGGCTGCAAACCCAACACATGTGTCCTTTCTTCCTCTAATGTTATTCTCTATGTCCCTATGCTATTCTCCTAGCCCAGATCATCCCTCTGGCTCGCTGAGCTGAGTAGTGGGGCCAGGTTCAACCTGGCCTTTGGCTAGCAAGCATCGAGTTGTGGTAGTGTCTTCCTCACAGCATATCCCCCAGCAGGTGTGGCCCCCTTGCTCTGAAGAATGCCAGTGGAGGGCTGGAGAGATGGCTTAGCGGTTAAGGCGCTTGCCTGCAAAGCCTAAGGACCCCGGTTCAATTCTTAAGGTCCCACGTAAGCCAGATGCACATGGTGGTACATGCATCTGGAGTTTGTTTGCAGTGGCTAGAGGCCCTGGTGCACCCATTCTCACTCTCTTTCTCTCTAATAAATAAATAAATAAAAATAAAATCTTTAAACAAACAAAACAAAAAAGAACACCAGTGTACACCTTCTCCATCACAGTTTGCTTCTTTCCTAGGCAGGGATGGTCTGTCTTTCCTTTTTTCTAATCATTAAAAAGGAAAACGGGCCAGGTGTGGTGGTGCACACCTTTAGTCCCAGAGCTTGGGAGTCAGAGGGAGGAGGATCCCCATGAGTTCAAGGCTACCCTGAGACTACATAGTGAATTCCAGGTCAGCCTGGGCTAGAGCAAGACCCTACCTTGAAAAAACAAAATAATAATGATAATAATAATAAAGGAAAACAGGATGCAGGGCCTGGTGGTGCACACCTGGAATTCCAGCACTCAGAAAGCTGAGGTAGCCTGGGTTACATAGTAAGATTCCATGTGGGTGAGGGGGAGTAAACAGGCAACAGACAGAGAAGAGATTGGAGCCACGGCTCTGGTGTCCTGTGACCACTCTCCTGTGTCCAGGGCCCCTGGGATAATGCAGACATGAAGCACTTGAGGGAAAGCAGGGAGAGGTGCAGCCCGACCCTTAGGGTTCTCATCTCACTGGCAGCAGCACCTCTGCAGTTAACATTGCTTTGCAACTTATGCAGTAGAAACTAGAAACAGGAGCCCTCATTCGCCTGGCCTTCAGAACTAGAATTGTCTGGCATTCCATCCTGAGCTCTAACGATGTGCACTCCTCTGATCCTTTACTTCTCTGGATGCAAAGAGCACATCCTAAGTGCGAGCTCTCCAACCGCGTCCCGACTGTTTTTGTTTGGTGTCTCGGACTACTCTACAGAGTTATGCTCATCTAAAGATGCAAACGGCCAGGTGTGGTGGTGCACACCTTTTATCCCAGCACTTGGGAGGCAAAAGTAGGAGAACCGCTGTGAGTTCAAGGCCAGCCTGAGACTACATAGTGAATTCCAGGTTAGCCTGGGCTAGAACGAGACCCTACCTCAAAAAAAAAAAAAAAAAAAAAAAGAAACTATGGACTGGAGAGATAGTTTAGTGGTTAAGACGCTTGCCTGCAAAGCCAAAAGACCCAGGGTTCAATTCCCCAGGACTCACATAAACCAGATGCACAAGGTGGCACATGAGTCTGGAGTTCATTTGCAGTGGCTGAAGGCCCTGGCAACCCATTCTTTCTATCTGTCTCTTTCTCTCCCTCTCTCTACCCCCATCTCAAATAAATAAATAAATAAATAAATAAATTTTAAAAAGAATCTAGGGGCTGGAGATATGGCTCAGGGGTTAAGGCACTTACCTGAAGAACCTAACAACCAGGTTCAATTCCCCAGTACTCACATAAAACCAGATGTACAAAGTAGTACATGCATCTGGAGTTTGCATTTAGGAGCAGGAGGCCCTTGCATGCCCATTCTCTCTGTCTGTCTGTCTCTCTCTCTCTCTCTATCTATCTATCTATCTCTTTCTCTTTCTCTCTCTTTGCTTGCAAATAAATAAAAATATATATTTTAAAAATTAAAATAGGGCTAGGTGTGATGATGCACGTCTTTAATCCCATCACTCAGGAGGCAGAGATAGGAGGATCGCCAAGAGTTCGAGGCCACCCTGAGACTACAGAGTGAATTCCAGGTCAGCCTGAGCTAGAGTGAGACCCTACCTTGAAAAGCAAATTTAAAAAATTAAAATAGGGACTGGAGAGATGGCTTAGCAGTTAAGGCGCTTGCCTGCGGAGCCTAAGGACCCATGTTCTACTCTCCAGATCCCATGTAAGCCAGATGCACAAAGCTGAGGCAAGTGCAAGGTTGCACATGCCCACTAGGTGGTGCAAGCATCTAGAGTTTGATTCAATTGCAGTGGCAAGGCCCTGGCACGCCAATTCTCTCTCCCTCTCACTATCTTAAAAAAATTAAAATAAAAATTTTAAAAAAGATTCTAAAGGTTCAAACAAGGGCTGGAGAGATGGCTTACTGGTTAAGGCGCTTATCTGCAAAGCCTAAGGACACAGCTTTGATTCCTCAGCACCCACAGAAGCCAGATGCACATGGTGGAGTATGTGTCTGGAGTTTGTTTGCAGTGGCTGGAGGCCTTGGCATACCCATTCATTCTCCACCCCCCCAACAACTAAATAAATTATGCATCATTTTAAAAGATGCAAACAGTGCAGGAAGCTGGCAGAATAGTTTGGATTCCCAAGGATTCCATGCAGATAGGTACCCAGCGGGAAGAACTAGGCTGCCCTGCATCCAGGAGTGGAGGATGGACATGGCATCTTCCCCTCAGAGGTCACCAAGGGCCGCTTTTCAAGCCCGACAAAGCAAAATCCATTCCATCCCTCGGCATGTCTGAGTGGCTGTCACGCCGATGCAGCCACTGAGCTCTGCAGACAGCCTTTCACTCCTGCTCCTACTCTGTGGTAAGCCCAGAAACAAACACTGAGCTGGCTGTGGAGAGCCGTCCACACGAGGGCTGCCCCTCTGGGGGTCTGCTGCACGCGGCGCCTGGCTGGTCCTTTCACGTTGCACAGGACATATAATATATTTATGTTCTCGTGTAACCATAGAAACCTGTTGTGTCAGGGAAGACTTTATGATCTTGCTCCTCTCCAGAACAAGATGAATAAAGCCACAGGGCCACCTGCCACCTCTTGTTTAGTTATTTTGTAATCGTTCAGCAATTAAGGCCGCAGAATATACCTGCCAGACTCGTCCCATCTATAGACATGTTGGAGTCTTGACTACACATACATAAGGAAATGAAAGCACACAAGACATTGTTCTAGAAGCTCCATAGCCAAATCGATTTTTGTTTTGTGTTACCTACACAATTTGTACTTCATTAATTATCTTGAGTTCGGTTGGTCATGTTTCTGTGACAGCTCTTCCTTCAGGGAATCCCTCTAACATAAGAACACATAACATTTGGCTGAGCTGGTCATACAATAGGGCTGAGGAAGACACCAGCTGGGGAGATGGAAAGGTCAGGTGTGACGCCCAGTTTAAATTCCACTCCCTGGAGGGGCTGCCTGTGGCAGTGACTGGATTTCATGTGGTTTGGAGGGGCGAGGGGTTTTAAGCAAAAATCTATGAGATGGGAATAACAGTAATATCTCTCGTCGTGGACCGTCATGAGGGAAGCAGTAATTGAGGGGAAAGACCCGGCCCGTGGCAACGGTTGCTAGATGGCTCTGTTATCATTGCCCTCATTCTTCATTTTCATGTCTTTTAATCTCCTGCGGGACATGCTGTGAGTGTAGCTTGGTGCCTGCACAGGCTGGTTTTGTTTAGCACATATATGGTACTTCATGCTTATCAGAGGGTTCACAAATATTTATTAATTACAGAACCCCCAAGGGAGCTGAGGAATACAAATTCCATCTCTTTTTCCAATTAATTCTGCACCTTTCCACTTGGCAAATACGTGTGTTTCAGGGCTTTTAATAGAGCAAGGAACCCCCTTGGCTCTTTTGTCTGTGCCTTGGATTGTTTAAAGGAATTATCCACAAAGTCTCAGAAGCTCCCATTTAGCTGCTAGATGGCTTGGGCGACCCCTGCTGGCCGATTTCACGATCAGGCCTGCGCCCACCAAGCCAAAAGCCATGCCCTCACCCCAGGCGCCCACCTCAATCCACCAAGACCATGTGGACTGTGGGTGGTAGGGTGTAATCGTGGCTGTGAAGGCATGGAGTTTACTCTTATTGTTACTGTTTTCTTTATTATTGTTATTTAAATGGAGGTATTAGAATGCAGGGGATGTTTCCAGCCAGCTAATAACCATTTAAGTTGCATTTGGGGGCTTTCATGGCTTGACAACAGCTTTTCAAAATCTCAGGCTGTTAAACCCCCTACTGGGTTAATGTGGCAGAAAAAGACAAGAACGACACCAGCCAGCAGCTTTTTGTACAGCACTGTATCCCAGGCATCTGGGAGAGAGAGGGGGCAAGGGATCCTTTCAGAAAATCCAATTTCAGTGAGCAGGAAATGGGCTTTGCTGCAAAGAACTTCCATACCAACAAAGGGAAGTCCTGTGCTTGCTGCCTCGACTCGCTTCAGAAACCAGTGTCTCTGTGAAGCGCCTCACCCAGAGATCTTCAAGACGGGTGTGATGGCTCTCCTGGGGGAACAGGGGTCACGTTCTCCCCTAGGCTCTCTTTCCCAGCTGTGTCTCATAGAAGATCTGCTGGACAGATTCTAGAACTCACTCACCTCTAGCTTCTTTAGGAAGTACATCCTCTATCCCCCCACCCACCCACCCACTAAGGAGTGAGATAGGGTTTCACTCTAGCCCAAGCCAACCTGGAACTCACTCTTCAGCACCAGGCTGGCCTCAAATGCATGTGATCCTCCAGCTTCTCCCAAGTGCTGGGATGAAAGGCGTAAACACCAGGATCGACATCCTCCTTTATATATATATATATATTTTATTTATTTATTTGCAAGGAGAGAGAGAATGCGTGCACCAGGGACTCAAACTACTGCAAATGAACTCCAGAATGTGTGCCACTTTGTGAATGGGGCTTGATGTGGGTACTGGAGAATCAAACCCCAGTCATTAGGCTTTGCAGGCAAATGCCTTAACCACTGAGCCATCCCTCCAGCCCTGCATCCTCTATTTTAAAAAAGCCCCTTGCTAGTTGGAAAGAAGACATTCAGTGGAAGGGCTGGGGGAAGGGAGGAAAAAGAAGGTATTGGGAGGGCAGAAAGTGCTCCTTCCCCTAAGTCTTTGCCAAGAATTTGGGGACTTCTTGACTCTGCTAAGTGGTCTCATTTTCCAGACCAAACTGGTGGCCAGTGGTGACATTTTTTGTACAGAAATTTTAAATGTGGGTAGTTCTTCTAGATTTAGAGGATTATTAAAAAGCCACCCCCCTTGTTTCTCCTTTAAGGGGACCTTGTATGTCAGCATATGCATTTGCATCATGACATATGGGGTTTTGTAGTAGAACTGCTCTGAGGGGGCATTCTCGCTGTGTGCTGTGGAGTCAAGCTGTAGGACTCCATTATAAACCTCCACAGCAGGAGCTTTGCTATCATATTCTCATTAGCGAAGCCCACGTCTCTTGTTCATTTGTTAAAGGGGTCATTCTGCTTTTCTTTGCAACTCGCATCAGTACAATTGTTGGAGACAAACGTGATTGGACACCAACTGCTGCCAGTCTCTGCTGAGGGGCCTATGAGAGGACGCCCCACCCTGCCCCTCCAAGTACCAAGTACGAGGAACAGCTCAGCAATGCTGCCCCCAGCACCCTGGCTGCACCTGCTCCTCCCCACGGCTTCTTGGCTCTCAGTGGACAGGGAAATGGACCTCATGATGCTGCAGACCTTGTCAGCTTCAATAGCCTATGCTTGGCACAAGAGCATCGGGTCGCAGCTGAAACACTTGTGCATAGCACAGGAGCTGGTGCTGCTAAGAGCTGAGGTAATTAATGCAGATGCCTTGGAAAACTTGAGCTTCCCAGCCTGGCTGCCATAGAAAGTCTGATCCTACGCCCAGCATGGTGGCACACGCCTTTAATCCCAGCACTCAGGAGGCAGAGGTAGGAGGATCACTGTGAGTTCGAGGCCACCCTGAGAATACATAGTGAATTCCAGGTCAGCCTGAGCTAGAGTGAGACCCTACCTCGAAAAGCCAGAAAGAGAGAGAGAGAGAGAAAGGAGGGAGCAAGGAAGGAAGGGGAAGTCATCCCAAATCAACACCTGTGTCCTCAGAGGGTGAGGGTCGCACAAGAAGTTGAGATAACGAGGCAAGCTCATCGCTCCCTGGCCCTATTTGGTTGTTCACTTCCTGTGGGACCTTGGACAGAGGTCTGAGCAATTCCCCATGTCCCTTTTAGGCGAGTTTAACAAAGATAAAAGACCTCTCTGCTGTCTTCTGCTACAAAGATGAAAGATAATATGGGAGCAGGACCCTAATGCTCAGTAATTGAGCTCAGCTGTTATTATAGTAACGCCTCACAACTCCTCTGAAGTGGGACCTCAGACCAGACGTTCACTAAAAGGGGCGAGAGCTGCTACCCTGGTGGGACACCTATGTGCTCACTGCAACAGCTGCAGACCCCCCACCCGCCCACACAAGAGCCACACTCACAGCCCCACTGGAAGTGAGGTGGGGGCCACCACAAGCCTGAACAGTCCCCAAACAGTGAGAAAGGGCAAAGCGAGTGCTGTGGATTTGGGGCCAGCCTGAGAGGATGCAGAGACCCCTAGAGCTCCAGAAGCCTGACCCCCAAGCCCACCCTACTAAAGAATAAATACATGTCCTTTCTACAGCAACCTGCCCTTTCTCAGAGGCTCATCTCACAGGAAGAAAGTTTGAGGTTCTAGGGAGGAAATTTTGACAGTTGCTATGAAACCAGTAGTTTTGGTTTTCCAGTGGCTGACTTAGGTCTCCTGGCAGGAGTCAGAGACTAACTTGGTACTAGTGTTTTCGCAGTTGTGTTGATCTTACAGTGCTGGGCTGTGCGTGTGTCCCATGCATGTGTGGTGATGTATCGTAGGGCAGGGGTGTGCCTCAGGAGTCCCATGCACTGACCCAGCCTGTGCTGAGCTTAGGCAAAGTCCAGACCTGTGAGGACAGAGCCATGTGATCCAGCCAGCCAGGGCAAAAGTGAGCAGGCTATAAGCCTCCGAGGCCCCCGTCGAGTGATCACCTGCTAGGTGTTGGAAGTGCGCAGACATTGGACATAGGTGTTCAGATCAAGAGAGGCTTTCCTGGGCTGGAGATATGGCTCATCCATAAGGCCCTTGCCTGCAAAACCTAATGACCCAGGGTTTGATTCTCCAGTACCCATGTAAAGCCAGATGTACAAACTGGTGCTTGTATCTGGAGTTAGTTTACAGCAGCTAGAGCCCTTGTATGCCCATTCTGTGTGTGTGTGTGTGTGTGTGTGTGTGTGTGTGTGTGTGTGTGTAAATAAAATATTTTTTAAAAGAGAGGCTCTCCTAAAGGACAGGCATCTGAGCTGGTCATGGAGGAAGAGGCCTGATTTGTCCAGTGTGGACAGACCAGGGTGGAAGGCGGGGCCACAGCGAAGCAGGGAGGGTGGAGTGGCAAGGATGTGGGCTGGGCAGAGCAGCCTCCTCCCAGGCAGTGTTGGAGATGACTTGGGAAAGCCAGACTGGCTCTAGATCTAGCTTCTTACATGGTCGGAGGGGTTGCATAACTGAATAGGAGGGTTGTAGAAAAGTTGACAATAGTAAAAGGTTTCTGAATGTGAGACACCACACACTGATTCTACAACAAATGGGTAATGAATGTGAAATTTTGGGGGAAGCCCTCACCTATGTTGCATCACTTGTCTTCACAGGAGCCTCAATTCTAAACACACACATGTGCTCTTTGTACCACACATACCATCGCCTTGGCTCAGATTCAAGGCTATCGTATGTTATTAACAGCAGTATTTTTACTATTCATATTGTTTTCTGCCCTTATAGAAACACAATGGCTAAAAACAGGGACTTTTAATGTCTTTCTGTTCCTTCTTTAGCATATAAGTATCAAATTGGTATATCTTTGTATTATATTGTGTTGGAATATTTGATTTTAAAATTTGCTGTTTAAGCCTGGCGTGGTGGCGCACGCCTTTAATCCCAGCACTCAGGAGGCAGAGGTAGGAGGATTGCCATGAATTCGAGGCCACCCTGAGACTACATAGTGAATTCCAGGTCAGCCTGGGCTAGAGTGAAACCCTGCCTCAAAAAACTAAAATAGTGCTGGAGAGATGGCTTAGCGGTTAAGGCGCCTGCCTCCTAAGCCTAAGAATGCCGGTTCCAATCTCCAGTGGTTCCAATCTCCAGGTCCCACGTTTAGCCAGATGCAAAGTGATGCAAGGGCGCAATACTTCACTTGAACACAAGGGGGTGCATGCATCTGGATTTCGTTCGCAGCAGCTGAGAGGCTGCTGGCGTGCCCATCTCTGTCTTCCTCTCTCTCTCTCTCTCTCTCGCCAAAAAATACTAAAATAAATAAATAAATAAATGTTAAAAAATAAAAATAAAGACAAACAAACTGCTGGGCATGGTGGTGCCCACTTTAATCTCAGCACTCAGGAGGCAAAGAATTTCAGGTCAGCCTGCACTAGAGCAAGAACTTACCTCAAAAAAAAAAAAAAAACTGTTCACGACTACAGATGGCTCAGCAGAGCAGTTAAGGTGTTTGCCTGTAAAGCCTGATGATCTGGCTTTGACTCCCCTGTACCCACATGCCAGATGCACAGGGTGGCCACCCCGTGCATTTGAAGTTTGTGTGCAGCAGCTGCAGGCCCTGGTGTGCCCATTTTCTCTCTCTCTTTCTCCTTGCAAATAAATAAATAAAATTATTATTTTCTTTTTGGAGAGAGACACAGAAAGAGACAGAGAGTGAGGGAGAGGAAGACAGATAGAGATGGGCATACCAGCAGCCTCTCAGCTGCTATGAACGAAATTCAGATGCATGCGCCCCCTTGTGGTCAAGTGCAGCATTGTGCCCTGTGTCACTTTGCATCTGGCTAAACGTGGGACCTGAAGATTGGAACCACTGGAGATTGGAACTGGCATTCTTAGGCTTAGGAGGCAGGCGCCTTAACCTCTAAGCCATCTCTCCAGCCCAATAAAATTATTTTTAAGAAAACTGTCCAATGAGCTTTGGCTTGTGATTGGGGTAGACTTTCCAATGATTTCTGAAATGGCCCTAAATACACTTTTGCCATTTGCTACTATCTATTTGCGTGAAGCAGCATTCTTAGCACTGACAATTATAAAGTGAAAATATCAGAAAAGTGTTTTTAAAAAAGATGTTCTACATCCTCCAGTACTAAACACTCAGCCCAGATTTAATTTTTTTTTTTACTTATTTATTTATTTTTGGTTTTTCAAGGTAGGGTCTCACTCTAGACCAAGCCGGCCTGGAATTTACTATGTCACCTCAGGCTGGTCTGGAGCTCACAGTGATCCTCCTACATCAACCTCTGGAGTGGAGAGATAGAGAGAATGGGTGTACCAGGACCTCCAGCCACTGCAAAGAAACCCCAGATGCATGTGCCACTTAGTGCATCTAACTTTACATGGGTACTGAGGAATCGAACCCTGGTTATTAGGCTTTTCAGGCAAGCGCCTTAACTGCTGAGTCATCTCTTCAGCCCCAAGACTTATTTCTTTTTGTGTGTGTGTGGTTTCTCAAGGTATGGTCTCACTCTAGCCCAGCCAAGATTTAATTCTTTATGCGAAAATAACCAGACATATGCCATATCATAGGTATATCAAAATTATATGGATTAGCCAGGTGAGGTGGCACACACCTTTAATCCCAGCACTCGGGAGGCACAGGTAGGAGGATCACCGTGAGTTGCAGGCCACTCTGAGACGACATAGTGAATTCCAGGTCAGCCTGGGCTAAAGTGAGACCCTATCAGAGAAAAAAAAAATTACATGGATAGTTACTTTTGTCATCACTATGACCAAACACTATGTGACAAAAGGATAATTTATAGAGCCTGGCGTGGTGGCGCACGCCTTTAATCCCAGCACTCAGGGAGGCAGAGGTAGGAGGATCACCACGAGTTCGAGGCCACTCTGAGACTACATAGTGAATTCCAGGTCAGCCTGAGCTAGAGACCCTACCTCGGAAAACCAAAAAAAAAAAAAAAAAAAAAAACAACTTATAATAAGGAAGGGTTCATTTTGGCTCATGATTTATGAGGGTGGTGTCAATCATGGTGTAGTTCACATCAGCTGGTCAAGCTTAACTACAGTTAAGAAATGGACATGATGGGGTGGAGAGATGAAAAACTTGCCTACAAAGCCAAAGGACCCAGGTCAATTCCCCAGGATCCACATAAGCCAGATGCATAGGTGGCACATGCATCTGGAGTTCATTTGCAATGGCTAGAGGCCCTACCATGCCAATTCTCTTTCTCTCTCTCTCTCTCTCTAAATAAAAATTTAAAAATAAAAGAAAGAAACAGACATAGCACTCTCTAAAATAAATTAAATAAATAAATAAAAATTTAAAAAAGAAAAAGAAAAACAACAAAGAAAGAAAGAAAGAAAGAAAGAAAGAAAGAAAGAAAGAAAGAAAGAAAGAAAGAAAGAAGTGCGAGGCTACCCTGAGAGAGAGACATCGAGAGAGGGGAAGGAAGATCCTAAGGAAGAAGGAAGAAGGAAGAAAGAAAGAAAGAAAGAAAGAAAGAAAGAAAGAAAGAAAGAAAGGAAGGAAGAGAGAAGGAAGGAAGAAAGAAAGGAAGGAAGGAAGGAAGGAAAGAAAGAAGAAAGAAAGAAAGAAGAAAGAAAGAAAGAAAGAAAGAAAGAAAGAAGAAGAGAGAGGGAAAGAAAGAGGGAGGGAAGGGAAGAAAGGAAGGAAGGAAGGAAAGGAAAGAAAGAAGGAGGGAGGGAGGGGAGGGAAAGAAGGAAGGGAAAGGAAGGAAAAGAAGGAAGGAAGGAAGGGAGGGGAAGGAAGGAAGGAGGGAAGAGAAGAGAAAAGAAAAGAAAGGAGAAAAAAGGAAGGAAGGGAGGGGGGTGGGTGCCCAGATGGCTATCTCCTTTTTATCAGCCTGGGACCCCAGCCCATGGGATGATGCTATCCACAGTCAAAGTGGGTCTTTCCTCTGTACACACCCTCAAATACAAGCCCCGTTAAAGTTGTGTCTCTTAGGTAATTCCAAATCTAGTCAAGTTGACAGTGAAGATTAACTGTCACAGTATACCAAAGAACTGTTTGAAACTAAATTTCCTTGTGATCTATTATAAACAAATGTTAAATTTGTGTACCTGTGTATCCAGGATCATGAAAAAATTCATTGTGCAAAAAAGGTTCTAAAGAAAAAGGTTGGTTGGGGGAGGGTTTTTTTTTTTTTTTTTTTGGTTTTTCAAGGTAGAGTTTCACTCTATCCCAGGCTGACCTGAAATTCACTATGTAGTCTCAGGGTGGCCTTGAACCCACGGTGATCCTCCTACCTCTGCCTCTGCTGGGATTAAAGGCGTGTGCCGCCATGCTGGGCTTAGAGAAAAAGTTTTTAAGAACCCTGTACTAGAAAAATTGTGGCCCGCATACTAGGGTTCACGCTGGCTTCCAATGGTGGGCAGCAGCTGTGGGCTCCTGCAGGGAAAGCTTAACAGGGGTGGTTTCCATAAGAATAATCTTGACCATGTTTAAACGTGTGGTGTGGTGTGTGTGCTGTATGTGTGGCAGGTGGTGTGATGTATGCACATGTGTGTTCATATGCGCACACCCCTGAGGAGAATACCCAGGTCCTCCTGATCACTCATCCTCCCATTGCCTTGCGACGGAGAAGAGGCCTTGCACTGTCCCCATCCTACCTGATAGCCACCGTGCTTGTCACCTCTGTGCAGAGGTCCCAAGTTGACACTCTGTGTCCTGTGCACAAATGTATATGTACACGCATACTCACACCTCACAGGCCCAGGCCCTTGCCCAGAGACAGCAGAGCTCGCTGGCTTTGCAGGAGCCGGGGAGTTTCCACTTCCTCACGGCCTCGCCTTTGGCATCAACTTTAAGTCTTTACCACGGACATCCGGTGGAGAAAGCACAGCCCATCACGGGATGGGACTATTTGTGCTAGCCTTTGGCGTTTTCATCAAGGGAAGCGCTAAGTACTAGAATAAGAAAAGCCCCCACCAGGCGCTCCTCCAACATTGCAGCGGCAGCTTTCATCTGCCTTCTGCCAGGGCTGTCCAGCATGCTCCTGTGGGGTGGGGCAGCTTCCTCCATTAAGCAATCAGTGCACAGCAGAGGGCACATGTGCCCCTGATTCCTGTGTGGCCCTCACAGGAACTCGGAGAGGAAAATGTCCCTGAGTCCATGCCTGCTTGCCGGGTACCTGCGCCCATGTGAGATGCCACCTGCACACTGGTCATCCATCTATAATTAGCCCAGGGGGCGTACTCTACTTGCTTCACATCCCGTGGAAGCTTCTGGAAGGATGAGATTTCATCCTATCTCCCAGGCTTGGGAGTTTTGACTCTTTTGCACCGTTGCAGCATTTATACCAGTTGAATTGTCTCTGGCCATGTGACTGAACCAAATCAATGGTGCTGAGGGCTATGTTGGCAGGGAGAACACCATTGCCAATGGCTCCCCAGCAGAGATTTCAAAATAAGAGCCCAGGACTCAATTACAGCCTTGGTGTGTCCTGCAGACTGACTGTGGAGCCAGCGGAAGGGAGACCTTCTCATTTGTTTGATCACTGTGTTTACCGAGAGCAGAGAAACTAGGAAAAAGCCCCAAGTTCCTCCTGATAACACTTAAGTACAGACTAGATAATTCCAGGCCATGAGATGAGCTGGGTACTCACAAAACACTCGAGTTAAAATGACACAATTATGCTGGAGCTCAAAGGCTGGAAGCCCTTTTTTGTTTATTTGTTTGTTTAATCTGATGATTTTCTTAAGAAAGCATTTTGGAAAAAGATTTTTATTCTTTTATCAGTTTAACAATCAAAGCATAAGTCAGAATGTATTGATCATTCCCATGTGTGAGTGCGGACAGGTCCCTGTGTGTGCATGTGTAGGTGCATAGGTTCATGTGTGTGCACAGGTCCCTCTATGTGCATGTGTGTGTGCATAGGTTCCTAGCAGTTAAGTATATCACTTACCTTCAGACAACAGGCTTGTTCTGAAATAACAACTGTGAGATAACAGTGTAAATAGAATGCAACGAAAAGCAATTTCTAGAGTGACCGGGAGTGAGGAGCCTCCTCCAAAGCTAAGCCTTTCCCAAGAGACAGTGGGTGTGTGGCAGTGCCTGAGACTTTCTGATAAGCCATCACTACTACCCCAGGGGAGGGTCGGCAGCTAATGCTGGAGGACCAGGCTGCTAGCAGGGCGTGAAGAGGTGGATTCAGCCTCAGTCTGGCCAGGAAGTCTAGAATTCAGTGTGAGCAGACTCACAGGAGGGCTTCTGTGAGGAGAGCAGCCTGCACGTTGGCCCCTCCTCCACGGGAGAGTCTCATACATCTTCTCTGTGCGCATTCACATGCACACCCACGAGCTCTCCTGTCTCTAAGGTCTCACTGATGCCAGAGCCATGGTACAGCAAGGTCACACGGATCTGAGGACCCTTCGCCGCACCACACCAGTACTCTCCAAAGCTTGAAGGAGGGGTGTAGTATGTTAGGGGTGGGAATCCATGAACTAAGGCTCAACCTTTGAATGGAGGGAGAGAGCTGTGGGCCGCTGGGTGGCGGCAGGTGGCCTGTCCCAGCACTGCTTAGCTGTGTCCTTTGCTTTCTGCAGTTTGTGGGTGCAAGATGCTCCCTGCCCCTGGACTGCAGCCGGGCTGCCACCTTCCATAGCTGCTTCATGCTCAGCCACAGCCTGCAGAGCCAGCCTCAGCCACGTTCAGCTCACCCTAAATGCTAGTTCAGCTCACATTTTGGGGATGAAGTCTGCTAGGGTTGAGGGCCGGGTCCATACCTAGTCCAATCAGCAAAGAGGGAGAAGAGAGGATAAAACTTGACACTTGGGGGCCTGTGGGTCAGAGAGGTATTTTCTAGAAGTAGAATCTTTATGATCTGGAAAAACAGAGCTTTTCACATGGGGGAGTGCCAAAGGCCTCAAAAACCTGAACCCCACTTTTGTTTCTGACACTTGTGTAAAGTGACTCCTGGGGAACTGGGTTCCCTCCACTGTCAGCAGGTCCTTGCATGACCCAGGAAATTCCCATCACTGGCAGCTTCTCTCACCTCTGGGACACCCTCATTTTCCAGCATGGAACCCACAGCCCATGGTGCAGACAACTAGTCCAGCCTCTGCAGCCAGGGGTCACTGAAGGCCATGCACAGTGACTTCAAAGGAGCTTAGCCCTGAGTAAAGCAGTCTTTACTCGGAAGGAAGGGCCATTTGACCAGCTTGGCTCTTTCCACGGGCTGGCGTGGTGCTTGACAGCTAGAAGCCTGCTTCCCTGCTGTGCGCACCAGAAGCTGAACACGAGCTTTTTGCCATCATTTCCATCTTCAGACTTGCAAGTGGCTGATCTTCAGCAAGTAACTGCTCATCAGCTGCAGGAAAAGCTTCAAAATGAGAGCGAAAGAATCAGAAAGAATGAGTTAGCAAAGGCCACTGGGACATAAATAACAGTGCGCCTGTGCTGGGCTCCAGCCCAGTCAGAGCATGATGGAGCGCGTGTGCTTGAAGCGGTCAGGGTGCCACACTGGCAAACAGAAATCCTTTCTGGACCCTCACACCAAGCCTGTCTCTGAGAACGGGGCGAGCCCTGGCACAGCTCTGCAGCACTGATTCATGGCCCATTTTCTCTCAGTGGAGAGCCATGGTGAACGGCAGCTTGGAGCCTGCCCCCAGCCAGTGTGGTTTCTCTTCCCCAGAGCTGGCCAGTTGGGCTCTTTCAGGGCCTGGAGCAGACACAGGCAGGACAGGTGGGCAACTCGGAAAGCTGCCCCACCTCTGCACTGCTCTTCTCTCCAGATGTCCTCCCGGCCGTCACATGCTGCCTGCCTTCCATCCTCCCAGCGTGGGCTCGCTGAGATAACCTGCTCCCTCCCTTCTCTGTGCTCTGATCATTTAAACACCAGCCTCCTTCCACCCAGGTGGAGGGGCAGTTCTGGCTGGTGGGCAGGTCCCACCAGGGACCTGGAGCTGGAACCGAGCTCTCTGCCTACCTCAGGGGTCCGGTCCAGGAGTAAAAGTGGTCCAAGCTGGAATCCTTAGGCCCAGAGAGCCATGAGTAAGGGGAGATGGCGTGTGGTGGTCAAGTCCAAGGGCAGGACAGGTCAGCAGGACCACAGGCCAGACCCGAATACTAGCAGAGCAAGGGTGAAGAGAGACGCATCCAGTGCACGTCTGTCGTGCCGGCACTGAGCAGCCAGGTTTCCAAGATTCCCCCCAAGGCCTCCTGCTCAACACCCCCCAAGGCCTCCAAGGCCTCCTGACATTGCCCTTACTGAGCCGTGACTGCTGGCTTTGCCTGCAGAACCAAAGCTTCTTGGTGGTATCCCCCACCCCCACTTCACATCATGGCCATCAGAAGAGATACCAAAACCAGGCACAGGTCTGAAAGCCCAGGGGTTCATTCTACATGGTCATCCTTCCCCTCCCCCACCTTTCTCAGCCATTCATTCCGTACGGCGCGCACCCACCACTGTGTTATAATCAGTTTTTCATGCTTTGGAGAGTAACACAAACATCTATTACCTTTTCTGAGCTTCTAGAGGCCAGAGGCTGTTTGTATCTGAAGCTGAGCCATTCCTAAGAACCTATACTACACATGAATTGCACAACAAAAAAAAAATTTTGAGACAAGATTTTGCTGTGTAGTGTTGGCAGGCCTCGAACCTATGATCCTTCGGCCCTAGCCTCCCAAGTGCTGATGTTTCTCTCAGGTGCCACAGGCCTGTTCACAACGGATAGATCTTTAAAAAACATTGTTACTTATTTACAAGCAGAGAGAGACAGAGAGAAGTGAGACAGAAAGAGAGAGAGAATGGGTGTGCCAGGGCCTCCAGCTGCTGCAAATGAGCTCCAGATGCGTGTGCTACTTTGGGCACCTGGCTTTACAGGGTTCTGGGGAATTGAACCCAGGTCCTTAGGCTTTGCAGAAAAACGCCTTAACCACTAAGCCATCTCTCCAACCCCACAATGGATATTTTTGAGGACTGACCAACCTGATGGTTGATGAATGAGAGATGTCACCAAAGAATAACTTAACTTTTTAAATCTCTGGCAGGATTCTGGTAATAGCAAGATTTATCCTCTTTTGCAAGTTGGCAGGTAGAATGTGTCTGTCAGTATTCAAAGCAGGAATAGAAGAGCATTCGGTGACATGAACAGGATCATTTTAAATTTAAGGAATTTTTATTTATGTATTTATTTATTTATTTTATTTTTAAAATATATTTTATTTATTTATTTACTTATTTGAGAGAAAAAAAGAGGCAGAGAGAGAGAGAGAATGGGCACAACAGGACCTCCAGCCACTGCAAATGAACTCCAGATGAACGCGCCCCCTTGTGCATCTGGCTTACATGGGTCCTAGAGAATCGAACTAGGATCCTATGGCTTCTTAGGCAAGGTAGGGTCTCACTCTGGTCCAGGCTGACCTGGAATTAACTATGTAGTCTCAGGGTGGCCTCGAGCTCTTGGATATCCTCCTACCTCTGCCTCCTGAGTGCTGGGATTAAAGGTGTGCGCCACCACGCCCAGCCCAAGGAATTTATTTTTATTGATTTAATTATTTGAAAGAGAGAAAGATGCAGTTATAAAGAGAGAATGGGCGCGCCAGGGCCTCCAGCCACTGCAAACAAACTCCAGATGCATGCGCCCCCTTGTGCATCTGGCTTTTGTGGGTCCCAAGAAATCAAACTGGGGTCCTTAGGCTTCGCAGGCAAACACCTTAACCACTAAGCCATTTCCCCAGCCCAGGGATCATTTTAAGATGGGAAATTATTAACCATAACAGGGATTGGAGACCTGGAATCAGTTGAGAAGTAAGGGGGTTCTGAAGAATACAGGCTGCACTGGATAGATAGCCTTACAGGTGGCGTAATGGACTCTTGTCCAGTGAGCCCCTGGAGCCCACTCAGCCATCAGTGCTGCATCAGGGCAACTTGAACTAGAGCCTGTGGTGACTCCTCCAGGTGACGTGCCAACTGTAGGAAGTCACTGGTGCAGTGAGGACTGGGATGTGGGGCTGGGCCAGCACCCTGGAGACTAGGTAACACAGCCTGAGACCTGTTTCGTAAATGGAAGGTTTTCTTATTGGTAACATCACGTGTTTGTTTTCCCCTTCAGCACTCCTCCTCAGAGGGTCAGGAAGCAGCAAATGCACCCATTAAGTGTGAGGTTCTGAGGGCGCAGTCTGTGGCTGACAGCTCAAGAGAACCAGAGATGGCCGCGATACCAATAGAGCCCATCCAGCCCTCCCCTTCGCAAAGCTCGGAGTGACAAGTTGATTTTTCAGCTCCAAGCAGGCCACCACATTCAGATGATAAATGTGTCCCCGGACAGAGGAGCTCATTGAGCGATGTTTACCAGGGTCTCTGTGAAGGGCCCTCACTCTCAAGGGAGTGCTCCAGGCCTGAGCCTGCCTGACTGCTCAGGGCCAACAGGAGACCCTGGCCACCTCCCTGTATCCCTCCCTCTGTCTCTGTCCAGGTGTGATAGAGTCTTGGTGATTTCAGATGCCAAGAGTTTCCTATTCTAAGTCTTCCCACGATCCCACCACAGATCACACCACAGATCACACCTCCCACAGCCCAGCAAGAGGAAGCATGAAGTATGGGGAGCTCAGAGCCAGGGGTAGAGAGAGGTCATTGTGCCTACCTGTGCCCAGGCTGTCCCCCATCACCTGATGTTGCTCGGCTTCTCTGAGCCACCATCATGCCAGATCTCAGAAGGTACTAGGAGCCTTCCGGAGGCTGTCACACAGAGACGTGTGTGTGTGTGTGTGTGTGTGTGTGTGTGTGTGTGTGTGTGTGTAGGTGCCTCGTGTCATTCATTCATTCATTCATTCATTCACGCATTCAGGGATTCCTCACCTCATGCTGCTGACGCCAACAACGACACTGTCTTAGAGTAACCACGTCCACAAGGCGGGCTGGGCAGGAAAGGAGGCCAAGGCCAGGTCACCAGCGTCCGCATACTTCTGAGTTATTGCCGGGTATTTTCTGTTTGCTAGTTTTTTGTTTTGCTTTACTTTGCTTTTGTTTCCATTTAGACAGGATCTCACTTGTAGCCCAGGCTGTCCTTGAACACACAGTCCTGTGTGCTCCTCCAGAGAGCTGGAGTTACAGGCCTGTGCCACCACCAATGCTTACCAAGGATTTACCTTTACCTGAGAAAGGGAACTAAGGGAAGACAAGCATAGATGTGCTTGTGTGTAAAGATGTGTATAAATGGTTATAGATACACATATACAGTGATGTAAAATAATATACACTAAAATATGCAAAAGGATGCTGAGGTAGGAGGCGCACTGTGAGTTCAAGGCCACCCTAAGATTACATAATGAATTCCAGGTCAGTCTAGGCGAGAGTGAGACCCTACCTCGAAAAAACAAATGAATATTTTATATATATATATATATGTTGTATAAATAGATAAATTAAATTTTAAAAAAATATTTATTTATTTATTTGCAAGCAGAGAGATATAGATAGAAAGAGACAGAAAGAGAGAGAGAGAAAGAATGGATGCTCCAGCCACTACAAACGAACTCCAAATGCATTCGCCGCCTTGTGCATCTGGCTTATGTGGGTCCTGGGAATCGAACCCAGGTTGTTAGGCTTTGCAGGCAAGTGCCTTAACCACTGAGCCATCTCTCCGGCCTGAAATAAAAAGAGATTTCTTATAAGGAAATTGCTTACATGGTTTTGGAGGCCAAGAGGTCCTGGGCTCTGTAGCCAGTAAGCTGGGGACTCAGGAGTGCAGTAGTGTGTGCTCCAGGCCTGGCTCGAGTGTGAGCGCAGTAGTGTGTGCTCCAGGCCTGGCTCGAGTGTGAGCGCAGTAGTGTGTGCTCCAGGCCTGGCTCGAGTGTGAGCGCAGTAGTGTGTGCTCCAGGCCTGGCTCGAGTGTGAGCGCAGTAGTGTGTGCTCCAGGCCTGGCTCGAGTGTGAGCGCGTAGTGTGTGCTCAGGCCTGGCTCGAGTGAGGACAGAGGACACGGAGAGACGCTTGCACTCCTTGCTCTGCGCAGGCCTTCAGGGGCCTGGTGAGGTCTGTTCACACACACTAGGGAGAACAATAGCTTTACCCCGGGTTCATTCCACCCCCAAACCCCTGCAGACACTCCAGAATAACCCCTGCCTGATGCCTGGGCCCTGAGGTGGGCTTGGGGTGGTGCTGTCCATCCAGTTGACACAGAATGAGCCTTCCCCAGACCTGGCATTCTCACACAGCATTCGAGTTTGTCCCGCAGAGCACCATGATTGTATGTTCTCGGGATGCATAATGAGCCAGTGAGGGGCTCAGATATCACTGGCCTGACCACTTGCAGGGTCAAGTAAACTCACATATTCCCGGGCACAAGAGTCCAGCCTTTCCAGGGCTCCACGTGCCTATCATGTGAGAGGCTGCGAGACTGTCGTCTGCCTCTAGCATCCTGACACTCTCCACTCACCCATATGGGTCCTAGCTGGCAGGATACTTCCAGAGAAGTAGTCCCATGAGCTGAGCTATCTATGGACTGGTGTCAGTGGGCATTTCAACAGAAGTGAATGTGACCCTGGGCCCAGCATGGGCATCAGCCTGAGTTGAAACCCTATCTGGAGGTCAGGCTTGGCATATATGCCCTATTGCAGACATCTCTGTCCCCTCAGACAAGAGAAGCAGATAGAGACAGAGAGAGAATGGGCATGCCAGGGCCTCTAGCCACTGCAAACAAACTCCAGATGCATGCTCCACATTGTGCATCTGGCTTACATGGGTACTGGGGAACTGAACTTGGGTCCTTAGGTTCACAGGCAAGCTCCTTAACCACTAAGCCATCTCTCCAGCCCAGCCTTGGATCATTTTAATCATGCAGGTGAATCCAGGCATTGCTTCTCTGTTTATTTAGAAGTCATGGAGAGCTGCCAAGGAATGTGCATTCATTCATAAATGGTCACATCCTCGTGTGGAGCTTGGGGAAAGGACCAAAGGAGCAGCCTTTCTCAACAGTGTGCACCACCCACCAGCCAGGCCACGCGTGAGCACATCTGTCTCATCCAGAAATGCCTTTCTAGGCTGTTTCCCCGGGCCTGGCATGGTGCCTGGCACAGCAAGCATAGGTGCTGGTCCTGTTTCTGAAGGACTGGCAAGGGCCTGTGCTGGGAGTTGTCCATGACCACACTTGCCTCTGCCCCTCCAGGCCTGTGCTAGATGCTGGGGCACAGCCCTTGTTCACAGCCAGCTCCATCTGTACAGCACACAGCTCAGTGGGGACCACAGGCCACGAACAAGCAAGCCATGTCGTGGGAGGCTGTCAGGAGACCCTGGCGCCAGGAAGCACCGTGTGGTGTTCACTGGGTGGCCATGTCACAGGACCTTGGCACTGACTCGGTAGACCAGTGTATCCTTTCTTTGACCCGCTTTTCCCGCATTGTCACGCAGGGCCTGTGCCAACAGTGAGACGGAGAGCGAGGCTGGAGACATGATGGACCAGCAGTTTGAAGAGATGAACAACAAGCTCAACTCAGTGACAGACCCCACGGGCTTCCTGCGGATGGTGCGCCACCACAACCTCCTCAACAGGTGCGTGGGCCCCTGCCCAGGAGGGGCGAGGCAGCCTGCTTCCCCCTGCTGCTTCCCACGGCTGGCTGTGGTCCCGGGCAGGTGACGGCAGAAGTGCCCCTACAACCACACTGCTCAGGGTCTGCTTCCCAGCAGAGGATGCAGCAGGCTTGAGGCCACCGTCCCCCGCTTGATGGAGGTCCAGGGGACATTCTGCTGCCACACCAGCCCTAAACTGACTAAAACCTTAGGAGGAAGCTGAGTGGCCCCATCCTTCTCTGGCTTCTGCGGGTGCTGGCAGGCCTGCAATTCGGGGAGGCTGAGCACAGCCAAGGAGCCAGTAGCATTGGAGAGCCCAGCTGGGCCCAGCAATGAGCTCTTCCAGACCCAAGCACACCCACTCTACCCCAGTTCCCTGGCACATGACGGATGGGGGGAAGGGTGGGCATAGTGAAGCTACCAGGCCAGCACACTGGCGCCTGTTTTCTCAGGATTGGTATCTGAGGTGGGTCCTGATCAGTGGGGCAGGCAGGCTTGAACAGGCAACTCCTGCTGGTTTCATCTCAGCAGACTTTCTGGTCCCTGCCTGAGGACTTCCCTCTGAAGAGTAGCTGGCTGCTACTGGACAAGGGACTGGGCTGGGTGGGCAGGCCCTGTTGACAGCCTGCTGTGCGAGGAATTGTGTGCCCATGTGCCAGTATGCACCAGCCTGGTTTCCTCACATTGTGCTTGCTGTCAGGGTGACAAACATGCATTGACTTTCCCAGGGTTCAGCAGGGTGGGAAGAGAGTAGAGGCTGGGGATTGAGCGCTGGCAGCTTGGCCCAAAGGAAGCGAGAGGGTCAACTGGTCTCACCCCGCTTCCTGCACTCTCAGGCGTCCCTTCCAGCCTTCGTGTCATGAAGGGACACAGCCAGGTGCAGGAAGGTGTGGGATTGAGCTGGGCTCATGGCTGGCTCTGCCAGCTTCCTGCCTGGGAGGCAGGTGCTGGGTGTGTGCGTGCGCTATGCCCTCCCTGGGACTCATTTCCACCTGCTGAAGTGTCCTCAGCTCTGAGATGAGGACAGACTGTGTGCCCAGGTCCCTTCAATGTGATCACTGAAGAGCCAGTGTGCAAATGACGTGCAGAGGGCATTGTGCAGATGGCAGCTTTCTGAAGTGGCAAGAACAAGGCAAGGTGTAAAGTAATGTCAGGACAGACGTGGGAAAGGACTGAAGCTGCCTGGGCACCTTGTGTGGTGTCGGTCACCATGCGGGGCAGCCTCCTACTCTTCCCACCTCACCTCGTCTGTCCCGTGAGAGCCACCAAGGGAGGCTACTGGGCTCCTGGCCTTCCTACAGTCATAAGCTAGTGCTTCCAGGGAGCAGGCAACACAGAAAGCAAGGTCACCCCAGTGTGTCTGGGTCCCCCATCCATGTATCCTGGGTCTGAGGTGGTAGGGACTTTGGCAAAATGGTTGGTTGCCTTTGAACAGCTCTGAGGTAGGTCCTGTGCACCCACTACTACGCATTGGTTTGCTGGTTCATTTATTTATTTATTTATTTATTGTTTTAAAAGTATATCTTTATTTATTTTTTTATTTTTTGGAGAGAGACAGAGAGAGAGGGAGAGGAAGACAAATAGAGATGGGCATGCCAGCAGCCTCTTAGCTGCTGCAAACGAAATCCAGATGCGTGCATCCCCTTGTGGTCAAGTGTGGCATTGTGCCCTTGCGTCACTTTGCATCTGGCTAAACGTGGGACCTGAAGATTGGAACCGCTGGAGTTTGGAACCAGAATTCTTAGGCTTAGGAGGCAGGCGCCTTAACTGCTAAGCCATCTCTCCAGGTTTGCTGGTTCATTTAAACAGTACCATGCACCCCAGAAGGCAGAGCCCTGGCACAGCCCTAGGGACCAGATGGGGAAGAGCAGGCACTTCAGCCCAAGCCTGCTGTCCTGCCCCTCTGCGCCAGCTCCTGCGGCAAGTCCCAGCCAGGCTCATGCCTAAGTCCCCACCTCCAAAGAGCCCAAGGTCCACAGACCTCCCAGTCCTGACACACCAGTGGCTACTAAGGGTGGTACAGAGGAAGCAGCCTGTGTCTTTCAGCCTCACTGCAGTGTGCCCAATACCCAGGACAGTCTGTGCGGCACTGCACCCCTCTGCTGTCTTCCCTATAGCCAGCAGCAGAGGGGCCTAGCCTTCCGCCACAAGGAGCACAACTCTTGCTGTTCCTGGTTCCTTCCCAGGCGCAGGCGCAGCTGAGATGCAGGTGGGAAATTAAGAAATAGCTGTCAGAAGCCACGTGGAAAGTAGTGACAAGTTTGTTCAAAACGCAGCCGGAGCTACGGGGGAGATGGCTCAGTCAGTGAGGGGCTTGCTGCAAAGCGTAAGGTTTGCCTTGCGTTCAGATTCCAGTGCCATGTAAAATGTCAGGTGTGGCTACGTGCAGTGGGGGGGGGGGGACGGAACCCCTGGGGCTAGCTGACTAGCTGGTTCAGCCCAATTTGTGGACTCTGGGTTCAGTGAAAGACCCTGTCTCAAAAAGTAAGGTGAGAAGTAATCACACAAAATACTCAATACTGGTCTGGAGATCTGGCTTAGCGGTTAAGGCACTTACCAATCAAGCCAAAGGACCCAGGTTTGATTCCCCAATACCCACTTAAAGCCAGATGCTCATGTAGTGCATGCACCTGCAGTTTGTTTGCAGTGGCTAGAAGCCCTAATGAGCCCATTCTCTCTATTTGCCTGCTTGCCTCCCACCCCTCTTTCTCGTAAATAAATAAGTATTTTTAAAAAGATACTCAATTCCTCACCTCTGGTCTCCACATGCACATGCCTATAGTCAGAGGGACAGGCCAGCTTCATGCCTGATGGCTCAGCCAGCACCATGTGACCTTCCAGGCCTGAGTCGGGTGACAGTGGCCCAGGACTGCACAAGACAGTCAAGACTGGAAAGGGACTACCATGGCCTGGCCCAGTGCAGCCAAGGGACCCAAGCCCTGAACTCCCCAAGCCTGCAATTCTTTGCACCCCATGTCCAGCAACCAACAGCGCCAGATGGATCTGCTACTGGCTCTGTGCTGTGTCCCACTCTCTTCTGATCCCCCATCCCTTCTGTCTGTCCCCACACCTGCTCCCTCAGCACCCACTGCTCACAGGAAACTGGTGTGTTGTATTCCTGGGAGAAGCTTCCATTGCAAGGTGTCTGGTGCTCAGCCAGATGCCATCCCAGGCCTCCCAATAGATGGGTGGCAGGCATGGGGTGTGCCCCACACTAGGAATGACTCTACCCCTACCTCATGGCAGGGTGATGGTCATGTGACCTCAGCTCGAGCACCTTACCCTCCCCCAGTGGAGCCAGGTAGTCACGTGACCTCAGCTTGAGCACCTTACCCTCTCCCAGTGGAGCCAGGTGGTCAGTATCCTCCTTGCCATCTTTCCTGCTGTGTTTGTCCCCTCTGCCCTGACCCACAGGAGTCCTGGACCTATCTTTCTTGCCTCAGGGCCTCTGCTTGGCACTGGACGTGGCCCAAGAGGGCTTTCCTAAGGGTCTCCCACTCTCTCTCATTCACACAAGCATGCATGCACGCACGCACATCCTAGCTGGGAACGACCTGCCTTTGATCTGAAATCCCCTGGCACTTTCTGTGGTGCAAGGACACTGCCTACTTCCTTGCTTGTTCTGGGGGACCTCAGGCTCTCGTCTCCCAGGCTGCACCCCATCCAAGGCCGGAGCAGGTCTAGTTTCTCTCTGTACCCCAAGGTGCTGGGCACGATGCTGCTGTGAAGTGGGGTCCAGGTACTACTTCACTGATGAATGAAGAGTGGAGGGAAGGGAGGGAGGGAGAGAAGCCAGGAAGTGTGGGAGAAGGAGAAGGGGAAGTAGGGAATAAGGGACGGGACCATCGTCAGGACTAACACAGACGTCAGATCATCCACAGTCCCACTGGCAAGGAGAAGTATCAGCCATGCACATGGGCTGATACTGTACCAAGCACACGGCACCATGTGGTATCAAGCACACAGCACCATGCAGTACCAAGCACACAGTACCATGCAGTACCAAGGACGCGGCACCATGCAGTACCAAGCACACAGCACCATGCAGTACCAAGCATGCAGTACCAAGCACACAGCACCATGCAGTGCTTAGCTCCCTGGGTTCTCAGTCATTCCCTCTGGCACCTGTGAGGGCTCAGTTCTAACAAGGAGACACAGAGAAGGTAAGTTAGCTGCCCAGGGCCTCACAGCTAGAAAGTGACAAAAGTCAGCTTAGGGTCTAGCCCCGTTGGACTCAAGTCAATGGCCTAGCCTTTCAGACCCCATCCATCCGACTCCCCCACAAGTCTCACCGGCCTTGCGAAGCTCACACCTGCGCTGCTCTCCAGTGGAGGTCCAGGAGCCTTCTATGTCTTCACACAGCCCCCTCCGCATGTGGGCAGCTCTGTCCAGCACAGCTCTGGGGGTTCCTCGTGAGCACCCACAAGGAGCAAGACCCCCACAGGTTTGCTGGGAGTGCAGAGCCCTTGCTGCTGGACCACACCGCAGAGCAGGCCGCTCACCAAGTCCTGTCTTCTCTTCCCCTTCCCTGTCCCTGGGCATATGAGATGAGCCACCCACTGATTGCCTGGCGGGCTCAGTCCAGTCTCCTGAATGGAACCAGCAGGGAGATCGGGGAGCAGATGGGAGGGGCAGTGTCCTGTGGCTCTGCTCTCGCCTGCTCCCTGCTCCTCCCTCGGCCACACCCACACCGCGATGCGTATTGCTCCAGGAGTAGAGTAATAAACATCACCGGAGGAATGCGCTATTGAAGACGTGCAGCACAGCCAAGCCTCTGCCTGGGGCTGAGCTGTCAGCGCACGTGGAGCCGGCAGGAAATGGCCTCCTGGACGGTGAGCCAGCGCCACCTGCTGGACGGTCGGCTCCGTGAGAAGCCCCATCCCTGAGGTGTGAGGGACCTGCAGAGATGAGTGACAGGACCCCCGAAGGGCTACACGAGGGGTCTCTGCTGCTTCTGGGCCACAGAAACGCCAGGCTTTTTTGGCAGTGCTAGAGGGAGGGCAGCAGGACACAGGTGGGCCCTGACACTATGCCATACTCCACAAGCGGATGCCACTGTTGCATTACCTACACCCCAGACACCCCCTTGCCCTCCAGGCAGTCCCTGCCCCCTGCCGCCTGCAACCCTAACCCCCGCCCAGGCTCTCTGTCTCTTGAGCTGGCCCTGGCCTTCCTTAGTGCGCGAGCTGTCCTCCACAAGCTGTCGGGGGAAGACGGACCTAGGCCGCACAGTGCTGGGCACGTGACTCCCGTGAAGGTCCCCAGCACTGTGGCTGTCAAGGGTGTGAAGTGGGAGGTGCCCTTCCCTGAGGACCACGATCCCTGTGTGAGAGCAAGCGCACACACAGGCACGCGCATGTGTCAGGACGCGGTGGCAGCTCTGGAGAACAGTGCGGCCATCTCTTCTTCAGGGGGAACTGCTCTTTGTAACATATGTCCGGGATGTGGTGAGTGTCACTCCAGAGTCACCGGCACTTCACTGGCTCCATCTGCACCCCATCGCAAAAGAGAGTGGCTCCCCAGAGCTGTGTGCCCCAGAGAGCAGCAAGGGGCTGAGGGACTCCGGGCTCAGAATCTAGGTCACTACAGAGATAGGAGGAGCGTGGAGACACACGGGCCTCGGGTGGCCTCTGTGAGTGTCGCACTTCAGCTCTGCCCTCAGGCAGCAGTCATATGGCTGTCACGACCAGTAAACAGAGTTGTCACTACAGCCAGTTCATGTGTCTGCCCGTGGGCCCCTTTAACACACACCTCCAAAGCCCTGACTAGACCAAGGTTCAGAGGTCACTGACTCCCAGCAGGCCCACAGAGAATGAATGCCACCAGATGGCTGTGCTAAAGCCACACAAGCCTGGCTGACAGGCAGGTACCTGCCTCCTCAACCAGCGGGTGACCTGTCTCTTGTGCCCTGTAGATCCTCAGAGATGGTGACCATACCTAAAAAGACAGCTGCTACTCGGGAACATTCTGGGTGCATCAGTGAATGTCAGTGTACCTTGGGGGCGTGACTTCTGGAGTCCTGTACTGATAAAGCCACCCCCACAGCCCCAGCCCCATGAGCCCACCTACCTGCAGGCACTGTCGAGTCTGCAGCTCCCAGTGTCCCGCCAGGAGGCTGAGGGAGCTCTGATGGGGCTCAGGCAGGTACCCAGTGGCTGGGCCAGCACACTCTCGTCTTGTCTTCATCTCTTTGGTCGGGTGTTCATTGACACTGGATGTTGTCCTTGCCAGCCTGGTGGCTGCACTGACCCAGCCTGGTCCTTGGTTTGGCCTGTGCACAATTGCTCTCTGCAGGGTGGACTTAAATCCTTTGTCCAGCCCTCTGGGACACTGGTGGTGGAGCGAACACCATAGAAATGTATGTTTCTGTGCAGCTGGCTGACCATGCTCGGAGTTGTGTGCAAATTACCTGCAAGGGATGAGTAGGAGCTAGAGCTGGGAGGGAGGCTGGCCGTGCAAGCAATGGAGGGGACCTCATTCCTGCCTCTGCCCTGTCTCTCCAGAAGCTGCCAGAGCATGACGAGCCTCTTCAGCAGCACCGTGTCACCCATCAAGGACGGGACCTCCTCTCTCCCCAGGAGGCAGAGCCCGTTGGCCAAGCCCCCGCTCCGCGCCCTCTATGATCTGCTCATTGCACCCATGGAAGGGGTAAGTGCCTCCTGAGGGCAAATGGCTCCTTGGCATTAGGACATATTTACTGCTCAGTGGCCATGTGTGTCCTCCTGAGACATGAAGATGGGCTGCACAGACAGCCAGAGCTTGCCCATAACCAGTGTTCCTGCCCAGGGCCTCACTCCACTCTTGAGCGCTCAAGTGGACGGGTCCTCGGTGGCTGCTTACACTCAAAGTCCTGCACGTCACCTTGGCAGATCCAGGGTCAAGTCCTAGTTGCGCTCCACACAGGCTGGGTACATCTGGCCTCAGTGTCTCTGCATGCTCCCTGCAGACTGCAAGGCTCAGGGTGATGACGCAAGGACCAGCAGGATGTCCGCTATGCACACCTGGAGCCATGCCTCCTGCCTCATTCTGTTTCCCTCCCAGGACCCCCGCTGGGGCTCTGTGCTCTCTGGGGACAATGACCTTGCTCTTCCCCTGGCCTTGGACACTGTCGGGTGCTGAAGACACCTGCCACGGTCCTGGAGGAAGTGCAGCTTATTCTCAGAAAACCACCACTTGATCACGACCCTTCTGTCCCCAGAAAGGGCCCATCCCTGTCCCTACCTCGCCTTCCAGACCCGTCTCAGCAAGCCAGTCACTGTGAGGAGCCGCTCATGCTGCTGCTGCCCCATGGCTCTGCCTCTAGTCTTTCTGCAGCATTGAACTCTGCCAGGCACTGCCCTTTCCTAATGGGTGACCTTGGCCATGGCACGTTCCCTCCTGACACGAATTCTCAGTAGGAAGTGAGGACCATCCCACTAGGTGTGGAAGGACGGCTGGGGGGGGGGGGCGGTTGCTACACAGTGACTGGCACCTGGTGAGGACTGGCTACTGTGTTGAGCCACTCCTGAAGGGCCCCCAAGCTTTCCTACTGTGGCCTCCCCATGTGATCACCTGTCCAACAAAGGCCCAGACCTTGTCCTCCTCCCCTGGGAGGCCAGCATCCCGGGCCTTGACTCTTCTTGACATGCTCGGCCTCCTCAGGCCCTCTTGTTATCAGGTGATCATGACTGCCAACTGCGCTCCAGCTGACAGAGCCTTACCCCGTCAGAACACAGAGGAAGAGCGGCAGGCCCAGGCCCTTGGCCTGCTTATTCGTGTTTCTCTGCTGCCGCCCATTTCTGTTTCCACACACACCACCTCAGGGCCTTACCGCCGGGTCTCCTCAGCACACTGTTTTGTGTCCCTCGCTCCCCTGGCTTCTCCAGTGGGTGTTGGGACCCTCCATTCCTCACTCATTTGGGCCTCTGAGACTTTGCATCCAGCTTCCTACATCGATGCTGCATTAATGTAGAATCGATGGGTGGGGAGCAGAAGGCAGCCAAAAGCAATGTCAGGGGCTGGCTGTGACTGTCACCACTGCCCAGCAGTCTCCTCAGTGTCTCTATCCCAGCTCAAGAGAAGCCTTCATTGTCCCAAATCCCCCTTGCCACCCTGGCACCCACACACCTAGAGGTCTTCTCCCAGGAGGCACTTGGGACTCCGAGCCTGCCTGCCTGCTAGTCATCATCTTCTTTGCAGCTTTGCCCCGCTCCCCAAGGCAGGACCATGTCCCCAGCAGCTGGCATGGGGGCTAGGGCAGGCACTTTAGAGCTACATTGTCAAAGCTACATTGGCACTTGGTCTGGTTCCACACAGAAAGCAGGAGGCCCCGGGAGGAAGTCAGCTGATGGACTTCGTGACCACCTGTGGTCAACCAGCAGCTTCTTAAGAGCCTGAAGCTGGAAGAAGGGCTGCTGCTCCACAAATCTAGCGGGCATGCCTGCAGACCCACAGCCGCACGGTGGCAGGTGGTGGCAGGAGTGAGCATAAGTCACTGAGCCACGGGGCAGGGGGGAGGTCCCCAGTTTCCATGCAGGAGGGAAGCCACCCCACGCCACAGCCGCCTGGAGGAGATTCTAAGCGTCTGACGTCGGCACGATGTCAGACAGTCTTTCTCCCGTAGGCTTTTCCCCATGACTTGAGGAATGACAATATGCTAACTGGTTTGGGCCATCCTGTCTCACCCACACATCCTCAAGTTCCTCCAAGGGGTCGAGGAAGGGAGAAGGGGATGGACTCGCGCTTTTAACGAGGTCCACAGTGATCAGAGCAGTGCCTTCAAAGAGCTGGTTTGGGACGCAGTCACCAGATACGTGCCACCCCCACAGCTGCCAGGGCACTGTGTCCACCACAGGGGACTCATTTCAAGGTCAGAAGTACTTCCTGGCTCCCGGTATCTACAAAAGATCCTTTGTGAGATGGCCATTTGAGCACAGTGGAGGAGCTTGATTGCTTCACATGACACTTGGAGAGAAACCTCCTTAAAGCCACTAAAGTAAATGGTGAGCGTGCCAGAGTTATTGCTGGCTGGCCACAGCCAGGGACTGTATCCATGCCCAGAGGCCCAGCACTCGGAACCTGAGTCAGAACCACTTGAATCCAGGGGTTTCAAGCCACACTGGGCAACATGAAGAACCTGTCTCAAAATTAACTTAAAAAATAGAGCCAGCCGGGCATGGTGGCAAACACCTTTGATCCCAGCACTTGGGAGGCAGAGGTAGGAGGATCGTGGAGAGTTCCAGGCCACCCTGAGACTATAGAGTGAATCCCAGGTCAGCCCAGGCTAGAGTGAGACTCTACCTTGAAAAACAAAACAAAACAAAAAGCACTCTTTTAATCCCAGCACTTGGGAAGTAGAGGTAGGAGAATCACTGTGAGTTCAAGGCCAGCCTGGGCTACAGTGAGACCCTACCTTGAAAAACCCAAAAAAGAAAAGGACCATTGTGTTTCAACAAAGCACTTCCCCAAGAGTTTCATTCAGCAAATGTTTATGGACATGGCACAGGCACAACTACCAAACCTGGAGACGGACACAAAGCTGGGCTGAGGGTGGACAGGTCAGCCATGGTGAGCTTTCATGTCCAGGAGGGTCCCCTCTCCTCTCTCTGGCTGTCCTGGAGCAGGAGGCCTGGCTTCTACTGCCATCTCCTCTTGCAAACACACTGAGCCACCTCAGAGACCACCAGAGGGCAGCACAACACTGCCAACGGCTGGGGAATCACGCTGTCAGCTGTCAGACAAGTGGGGACCTTTTCTGCATTCTCAGGGGCTGCAAATCAAACCCGCGCTCTGACTGCTGTGATTAGCCTCGGCACGTAGGGCATGTCACGATTTGAGCAACTGCCTTTGTCTGGCCGTGATCCTGTTGCCAGGGGACTGGGACAGACCGTATGGAAAGTGGGGCAGAATAGTTCACCCTGGGCACACACCAGCATTTGATTTAATCTAGCTTAAGGGAAACTGTCGTGGTTTTCATGGAAGTGTGCTGTCCTTTGCTGTCATGACGGGTGAGCGTGTCCCCTGTTTGAGAAGCCTGTTACATGTGCACACGAGCCATCAGCAAGTGTTAAGTCAAGTCCTGTCTGATACCCAGGGGAAAATGTCACCCAGGAACTGTTTCAAGTGTTCAGAGTAAATGAGACTGGTGCACATTTGTATCAAAGTAGAGTGGAGAACAGAAACCAGTCCCTCGGACCTGGGCTCTGCTGGCACTGAGGGACCAGGCCTGTCCCACAGCCCAAATGCTCCAACCATACCAACAGTGGTGTCTTGAGGGATGCTTAGAATTTCACCCCGTGGCCAGCACTGTGTGTGTGATGTACCCTCAGGTGTTGTGGTGAAAAGCGCTGGTCCGCCCATAGCCTGAATCTCCACCACTGTGCCACTGCAGGGGGGGCTTCATCCACTGCCGGGCACTGCAGCCACCAAGGCAGATGCGTAGCAAACCAACAGCTTCACGGGCCTTGTGGACCTCGGACTGTGACCTTGCTGGAGTCTCTCACCCTCATCCTGGCTTCCGTTTATCTGGCCTCTCTTTCTTCCTTGTGACGTCTTATAATCCGAAGCCATCGTGCAGAGAACAAGAGCAGTAAGGCCAGTCAGGAACAGAGGTACAGCTCGCTTGCCTCCACTGCTGGGCAGAGGCCAGGAACTGACTGGCAGAGGAGAGGATACCTGCGTGCTGCCTAAGCACTGGCACACACTCAAGATGGCCCAAGGCCTGCCAGGGGAGCAGAGCCAGGGGCTAGCTCAGCGGGGCTCCCTTGAGGGTGCTGGCCTCTCAAGGCTCTTGACTGGAATGGCTCCAGGGCTTCCTTGGTGCCTTGTAAAATTTCCTTACACATCCAAGCAGAATGAGGAGTGGGTCCCCCCAGGACAGGCGCCACAGGTGCAAGACTGGTGGCTCTGAGGCAGCCAAGGATGGTGTCCGTGGAAACAATGAAACCCAGATTCTCCAGAGAGCCTGGACTGGAGGACAAGGCCCTAGAGACCTTAGCCCCACTGCCAGCTGTCCAACTGGTTTCTGACTGAGACATCTGTGGTGACATTGCAATGAGGAGAGATGCCGCCCAAAGACAGCAGGTGTTTCCAGCTGATAAGGAGGGGAATGAAGGTGGTTCCTTGTGAGCTGCCAACAGGATTGAAACCACCTGTGTGGGCAGCCAGGATACCCAGTGAGCTCTCCAGAGACCTGGGCTGTCTCTCCTAGAGTCACACACAGGGCGCAAGTCTCTCAAGCCAAATCCAGGACCTGTGTGACTTAACATTTGATGTTTCAGAAGAGCTCGGGATTGCCACACGCATGGGACCTGTGGACCCCACCTCCAACTGCCCAAGATCAGAACGTACCACCCCCGATGTTCAGGTCCCCGGGGCTGGCTTGGAGTACTGCTGGCTTAGGTGTACTGGCTTCCTGTTGGTGCAGCAATCACTGTGTGTGGTGGTGATGTGAGGGCATCCATTTCTCCCAGTTCCTGGATTGGAATTTGGAGAGAATGCCCCACAGAGACCATGTGGCTGACTGCACAGGCCAGAGACATGATGGATGCCCAGGATATAAGAGCCTCACTAATGACAGGCTGTGCCAGCCCTGCCAGACAGCCACAAACCTACACTTCAGCCACAAGAGCCACGTGGCGCCCTCTGCCTCCCGTCCTTTGAGGAAGGGATATTAACACTGTCTTGTCCGGTTGGAAGCTGGGGTGCAGGGAAGCAGGTTTACTGCTGATCCGGGTTACAGAGAGTGCCCACCAGCCGACTGGCACGCCCGTGGCAAAGGCCTCTCCTGATCACCAGGTCTCTGCTCCAGAACACGCCCTTCCTTCCTGGTGCACTGCTCACAGCTTGCATCACGCTGGTCTAGTCAGGAGGCAGAAATGGTGCAGGCGCTGGCAGGAGGGGTGGTGAGACGGTGTCAGCTAGCAAAAGGAGCTGTTGGTGCAAGGAAGTACCGGAGAAGCAGGCCCAAGGATGAACACTCACGGATAAGCTCTGGTCAGCACACACCACACAACACAGCCGTGTTCACTGCTAAAGCACATCAAAGTCCAGCTGGACCAGGAGCCACTAGCGTGCAGACTGTCCTTGTGGGACAGGGAATTGATGGCATAGTGGCCAAGGAGTGGCCTTCTGGTCTCTTCTGGCTGGGAAGCTCTGCGGGACGTCCTCACATGCCTGGCCTGGGCTCTCAGCGTGGCTGCCTCTTGACAGAGCTGGGCACTAAACGCCCTTGACCTGAGAAATGCCTGAAGGCCTGGGGTGAGAAGCAGCAAACGGGCAACAGCTGCACAAGGCTGCCTCCAGGGACCCTCCACCCCTTCCGAAAGAGGGCCGCTCCCTCTGCACACTGTCCTTGTGTCAGGCCACTGGAAGCTCGGTGCACGTGGCCTCCTCCTGGTGCTGTCTTCCTGCTCCATCCAGGCCCTGCCCATGGGATGTGCTCAGCGGCTGCCTGGACGCACCTGACTGTCAGGTCACAGTCTGTTGGTGCCAGGGAAGGCTGCACTGTGGGAACAGAGAAATCTTATTCTTGTCTTGTTCTGGAAACCTCGGGGGTCAGGAAATCCATGTCTCCAGTGGGCTTGATTGGACTCTTACATGCCAATGAAGTTCAACACCCAGTACATTTTCTCTGTCAAAGCAAAGACGGCAGAAGGAGCCCGTCCTTCCCCAGTCACAGGCCCGTGAAGATCCTTTATGGTCCACCCTCCATGCAGTATGTGAGACATTGACACCTCGCTTTCTCTTCCCTTCTAATCCACCTTGGATATGGTCGAGCCTGTGGACCAAGCACTGGACACAGGCGAGGGCAGAGCTGCGTGCTCACCCGGTCTTCACTTTAGCTTCCCACACTACCCAAGTGGCATGTGTCAGCTGACCCACCTTCCCATGAGTCACACGGATGAGAGCACAAGTATGGTTGTCCCTGCCTCCCCTCACACACAGCCAGGACAAGGTCGCATATAGCCAGGGCCATGCACACGTGCCAGCCACAGTGCACTGTCCTGGGAGCGAGGCTCAGAGTGGACCCCCAGTCTCTCCAGCTAGAAGTGCAAACTCTGCCCTCCTCTCCTGAGGTTTCTGGTCACCACATCCTCAAGGCAAGTCACCTTGTCCCCACTCCTCTCAGCATGTGTTGCCTGGTCTGAATCACCAAGTGGCAAGTACTCTCAGTGCCACCGTCTTACTAAGGAATGGTGTCCTGTGCACACGTGGTTTTTCTTTTCCTTTTTTTTTTTTTTTTTTTTTTGTTGTTGTTGTTGTTTTCTTGCAAGGTAGAGTCTTGTTGACTATGTAGTCTCAGGCTGGCCTTGAACTCATGGTGATCCTCCTACCTCAGCCTCCCAAATGATGAGATTAAAGGTGTGTGCCACCATGCCTGACCCACACTTGGTTTTTCTAAGCATGTCCCTATAAACTTGAGAGCAGGCCCGTGTCCTAAGTCACCCAGCCTCCCATAGTCTAAGTGGCTCAGTGGTGCTGGAGGGGGCGGCTCCTTCCAACAGCTGGGCCCCAGGGGCAACTCTCCAAGGAGAGCTGGAGAGAACACACAGCCCCTCAGGGAAACCTGGCTGCAGTCATCACTGGACTTGTGGCACAGATCAGACAACACAGATGAACTGAGCAGAGACACCCCCCCAAAAAGGCACCGTCAGTGCGCGTTTGCTCTGAGCAGCTTCTGACCTGTTCGCGCCTCTGCACCCCAAGCCCCACCCCATTTGGCTCACATGCGTAGGTGCTGCCATGGCTGGAGACTGGCCCACAGGAGGCCAGTGTCCCAGAGACACCAGTGGCTTGTGGTGGAGCCTGACTGAGGCTTGGACAGCAGAGGCTCAGGACAACCCCACAGGCCTGGGCAAGCGTCTGATCATGACACCTATGACTCTGCCACCCCAAGCATATGACAGGTGGGTTTAGCCTTCATGGTCGTCACCATCCCAGCTGCTAATCCATCGCCTGTCAGGGCCCTGTCAGCTGTGCACTGAGGCCCATCCTTCATGGCCACCTGCAGGTCCAGCAGGGCTCTGTGCCAACAGCTCTGTTTACCCTGTGGGAACCCACACTGGCCCCGGGCACTCTGGGGTCACTGTGATCCCATCCCTTCCTGGGTGGCACAGTGACTCATTTATTTAGCTCTCCTTAGAGAACAGCTTGGAGAGCCAGGAAGCAAACTGGCCAAATCATTTTAATTTCTACTTCCTTTCAAGTTAGATATGTAGATATTTTCTGTAAAGCCATGTGGATCTGTAGAGCCTGACTATCCCGCCAGGCACATGTCACTTTGGGTTAGCAAGTGTCTGTGCCACCTTCAGCCAGGCACCCCGGGCAGCAGGCAGCTGGGTCAGGGAGAGCACATGTGCTTCCTGAGGGCATAGCCTGTCAGCCCCACCAGGTCAGACAGGAGACGGGAAGCCCACTGGACCCTGGAGCCAGCCCTGCCCTGTGTCAGGCTGTCTGTAAATGACCTTCTGCCCCACAACCCCCCTCATCGCCCCCCAGCAATAGCTTCTACTTCCTCTCCACTCTATCAGACACGCTTGGCAGGCTGGTTCTTTCTCTCCTTGCCTCCCTTCCTTTCCTTTCTTTCTCTCCCTCCTTTCCATGTGTTTATTTATTTATTTATTTATGAGAGAGAGAGAGAGAGAGAGAAAGTGGGTGCTCCAGAGCCTCCAGCCACTGCAAACAAACTCTAGACATATGTGCCACCTTGTGCATCTGGCTTATGTGGGTCCTGGGGAATCAAATCAGGGTTCTTCGGCATTTCAGGCAAGCACCTTAACCACTAAGCCATCCCTCCAGCCCCCTTACCATGGTTTTTTTTTTTTTTTTTTGAGAGAGACACACAGAGAGGGAGAGGAAGACAGAGATGGGCACTCCAGCAGCCTCTCAGCTGCTGTGAACGAAATCCAGATGCGTGCACCCCTTGTGGTCAAGTGTGGCATTGTGCCCTTGCATCACTTTGCATCTGGCTAAACGTGGGACCTGGAGATTGGAACCGCTAGAGACTGGAACCAGAGTTCTTAGGCTTAGGAGGCAGGTGCCTTAACCGCTAAGCCATCTCTCCAGCCCTTGTTTTTTTGTTTTTTTGTTTTGTTTTGTTTTGTTTTATTTTTTTTGAGGTAGGGTCTCACTCCAGCCCAGGCTGACCTGGAATTCACTATGTAGTCTCAGGGTGGCCTTGAACTCGCATTCCTCCTACCTCTGCTGGAATTAAAGGCGTGTACCACTATGCCCGGCTTTGCCATGGTTTTTTAAAGACAGAATCTTACTCAACAGCCGAGGCTGATCTTCAACTCATGACAATTCCCCTGCCTCCAGCTCCCAAATGCGGGGATTATGAGTGTGAGCCACCACACCTGACTGCTTGGTCATTTTCCCAGCTGGCATTTCCTCCTCTTCCTGGGTCACAGCCTCAGTGTCCACCAGGGTCCCTTGGAAGGACCAGCCTCTGAGGAGTGGGATGGGCTGAGCCTGCTGCTATGCGCCTGCCCTTCCTGTCTCTGTCTCTAGCCTTGTCCCCATCAAATGAAGAGCGTGCTGGCTCAGGTGGAGTTCTTGCTGTGATCACACCACGCTCCTGGTCGTAGTGTCAGCACAGCCCTCCTGCCCTACCACCCTGGCCTCTGCTCCTTGCAGAGCTCCTGGGCCAACTGATCTGAGTTCATTCCCAGCCTCTTGGGGAAACATCTGGATCTACTGGCCCGTACCCTTTATAGCCATACCACTTCAGGCTGAGGACTCTAGTCTCCCACCTCAGTCACCTTCAGACCACAGGAGACTGTCCCATAATCCAGGCCGATGGAAGCCCCTACATTGTGAGGTTTGCAGGCCATTTGGTGACACTTCTACTGGGCAACGTCCCCAGTCACTACAGCATCCCAGCCTCACCTTCAAGCAGCTTTCCAGGGTGACGGTCCGCCGCTGTGCTTGCTCTGCAGGGTCTGATGCACTCCAGCGGCCCCGTGGGCCGGCACCGGCAGCTGGTCCTGGTTCTGGAGGGAGAACTCTACCTCGTCCCCTTCGCTCTCCTGAAGGGCAGCTCCTCCAACGAGTACCTTTACGAGCGCTTCACTCTCATCGCCGTGCCTGCCGTCCGCTCCCTCAGCCCGAACTCCAAGGTATCACGCTGCCTGGCTGGGGGTGTCCCGGACACACCTGGACTTCTTAGTGCAGGAGAGCTGGGCTCAGGCCCGGGACACAAGCTGTTCCCACAGGACCTCTTTGTTGCCTGTGGTCACTGGCATGGTTTGCATGGGGTCAATTTCTGCCACAGTGGCCCCTCCCCAGCCCTCTCGGGACTTGCCACAAAGAAGTGCCCCCACCTCCCAGTCCCCAGTGTTCTCCCGAGCTCCTGTGGCAGACATGACTCCTCAGAAGTCAGGCACCTGAGTCACAAAATTGCCGAAAACTTAGGGTGAACGATATGATTTGGGGAAACTGGTGCTCGCGAGATGCCTTGTGTCTTGTGGCCTCACTGCGCTGTTCTCCCACAGTGTCACCTGAGGAAGACCCTGCCCGCATACTCCAGCTCCACCTCCATGGCCGCCGTCGTCGGCAATCCCAAGCTCCCCTCGGCTGTGATGGACAGGTGGCTGTGGGGACCCATGCCGTCAGCCGAGGAGGAGGCCTACATGGTTTCCGAACTGCTGGGATGTCAGCCCCTGGTGGGCAGCGTGGCCACCAAGGAGCGGGTCATGAGTGCCCTGACCCAGGCTGAATGTGTCCACTTTGCCACCCACATCTCTTGGAAACTGTCCGCCTTGGTCCTCACACCCAGCGTGGACGGCAACTCTGCCAGCAGCAAGAGCTCCTTCGGCCACCCGTACACGATCCCCGAGTCTCTGCGGGCGCAGGATGATGCCAGCGACGGGGAGAGCATCTCCGACTGCCCGCCTCTGCGGGAGCTGTTGCTCACGGCCGCCGACCTCTTGGACCTGCGGCTGCCAGTGAAGCTGGTGGTGCTCGGGTCTTCCCAGGAGGCCAACAGCCGGGTGACAGCCGATGGCGTGGTGGCACTGACACGGGCCTTTCTAGCTGCCGGCGCGCAGTGCGTCCTCGTGGCTCTGTGGCCGGTACCCGTAGCTGCTTCCAAGATGTTCATCCACGCCTTCTACTCCTCCCTGTTGAATGGCCTGAAGGCCAGCGCCGCCCTGGGAGAGGCCATGAAGGTGGTGCAGGGCAGCAAGACCTTCTCACACCCCTCCAACTGGGCAGGTAGGGTCCTCCCAGCCGCCCACACCCTGCAAGTGGGGAAGGGGAGTAAGGGCAGCAGAGAGGCAGGGAGCAGGCTCTGGGCACCGAAACCCTCAGCATCATCCCAGGAAGGGTTTCCTATGGAGTCAGGACAACCACTCACCCCAGAGTGAGGGCACTGTCATTGCACCCCAGATTACTCATTATTTTGGGGCACCTGTGTCCGTAGAAAAGAGCCTTGTCTTGTCCATTGGCAGATGGAGAGGGAGCCATTTGCCCCTGTTCAGCGTGGTGTCCCTGAGGCAGGAGCCACAGCTGCCCCCACAGGCCGTGTTGTGCCTCCTCCGGTCAGCCCTCACCTCCAACCTGGGCAGCACAAGGACGGTGGCTTGGCCATGTACAAGTTGTTCCTTGCTGTTCTCATCACATGGCCCCTGTCCTATCCACGTCCTCCAAGGGCAGACGGGACTCCGGCCCTTCATAGTCACACAGAACACCCTGCAGGCTCCATGTGAGGCGTGTCCCTCTGCCTGACCCTCTGTTCTATGCAGGCCTTCCTAGGTGCGACACACACAGCATGTGTGAAAAGGTCTCTGTTTAGTTTTACCCAAAAGTACAACTGTGTTCTGAGGACATGAGTGATCCTCCCTGTTAACTTTAGAAACGCCTCCCTTTCCCTAAAGGACTTGGGGGCAGGTGGACTCTGTGGCTGCCCAGTGGTTCAGGACCTGTCCTCCAGGGCCTGCTCACAGGAGGGTGCTGGGTAAAGAGGGCTGGACGAGCTCCTGCTGCTTGGCCAAGCTGGTCTTTCTTGCCAGCTCTGGCTGCCCCGATCTTCGAAAAGGAGAAACACTTCCTTGCTCTTCTAGGCACTGTCCCTGACCCCAAGTTTTCTTCCACAAGGCCTCTTATGGGGACTTCAGGGGGTCGAGGCCAGTGGCTTCTCTGGAAGCACCACCCAGCTCCTGTCAGACGCCTCCCTTGTGGGTCCCTAAGAGAACAGGGACAGGCCACTGTACCCACCAGTACCCAGCTCTGCTGAGCATGTGGGAGGAGCTGGTCATGGCAGCAAGGGTGGGCAGGGCCCCAGATGTCCACTGAGGTCCCTCTGTGTCCCTCTCAGGTTTCGTGCTCATCGGCAGCGACGTGAAGCTGAACAGCCCCTCATCACTCGTCGGCCAGGCACTGACAGAGATCCTGCAGCACCCGGAGCGGGCACGGGATGCCCTGAGGGTACTGCTGCACCTGGTAAGGGCTGGCAGGGGACCAGTGAGAGCCAGAGGAGTGTGCAAGACAGGGAAGGGGTGCCCAGCACCAGGCATGTGCCAGGGTATCCTGTGCCTGGCAACTGGACCCTTGGGCTTCCCTGTGGCGTTGGGCAAGTCACTGGTGCTCTGAGCTCTATTTCCCACCTGACAGAGAGAGAGGGACTGACGTTTCTTCTTTCCTTAATTTATTTTGAGAGAGAGAGAGAGAGAATGGGTGCCCCAGGGCTGCAGCTGCTGCGAATGAACTCCAGATGTGTGCACCCCCTTGTAGCACATGTGCAGCATTGTGCACTTCTGTCACTGTGCGTCTGGCTACATGGGACCTGGAGATTCAAACATGAGTTCTTGGGCTTTACAGGCAAGCACCTCAATGGCTAAGTCATCTCTCCATCCCGGAACTGACATTTCAAGGCCCCTGTGCAGACTGGGGGGAACGTGAGTCTCGGTACCCAGCAGGACCCCAGCATCTAACAGACCTTACTTCATAACCGGATCCCTCCCCTGGACTCTGGGAGAAGCTTCTTATTATGTCCCTGGCTGGCCCCAGAATCTACAGCCCCGGATGAGAGTCTTGACATCATCTGTGATTTAAAAATCATCAGTTAAGGGCTTGGAGAGATGGCTCAGTGTTGAAGAGCACTTCCTGTGTAAGCACAAGGATCGGAGGAGGCCTGAGTGATTACCCAAGTCTCGTACCAGGACCCACATAAATAGCTGGATGTCACCATGCAAGTCTGTAACCCTGTGCACATAGGGCAGCAGAGATCCAGGGATTGACAGAGCTTGGGGGCAAGCTTCAGGATCAGTGAGAGACTCCAGTGATGGAGTGGGAGCCCCAACATTCTTCTCTAGCCACCAGGCAACCTCATAGGAGCAAAATGGGCACATCCAGGTGCATACTGCACATACGAAAAATAATAGAAATAGATAAAATATTAATTAAGTCAACAAGCAATGACAGGCAGGCACAGTGGCACACACCTGTCTTCCCAGCACTGGAAAGGTAGAGGCGGGTGGCTCAGGAGTTCAAAATCAGCCTTGACTACAGCGTGAATACAGGATGGTTTCTAGTCATTCAGAACTTAGCCAGTTCTGGGCCCAGGGTAGGGTCCATACGGCCTGGGCTGTGCACCTCACAGGACTGGCGCAGACTCTCCCTGCAGGGGCTGGGAGTGGACCGGGGCATAGGCCAAGCAAACCTTGTGTCTCACAGGGAAGGCTCAAGCAGAGCCATTCAGAGAAGCCACGTCCCTTCCTCAGGCTTGGGGTCTGTGTGGAGATTTCCTCAGGGCCTTTGGTGATTAGCATGTAGGACCATGCACGGTGGCCTGAGGCAGCCAGAGCCTGCTGCATGCCGCTGTGGCCGCAGCCTTCAAGGGTGCTAGGAGATAGGCTGGCTGATGGGAGCCTGGATCTGAAAGCTGCCCTGCTGAGTACTGGGTAATGTCTCAGGCCCCCAGCACCCAAAGCACCCCATTCTCGACTGCTCTTCTTAGACAACACACAGATCTGCCCCGCCCCAGGCTCTCTGTCCAGCCAGGCCTCTCAGGGACCCGTGAGTCCCCCATCTCTCCCACCATTGTCCCACCTCTGTGGAAGCTGTGAGGCTCTCAGATCAAACTCCTGCCCATCCCTGGTGCTCCTTCTGCAGGAGGCTGTGTCTCCACGTCCTTCTGCCCAGGGACAGCAGGGCTGGTCACTCCTGCAGGAGGCTGTGTCTCCACGTCCTTCTGCCCAGGGACAGCAGGGCTGGTCACTCCTGCAGGAGGCTGTGTCTCCACGTCCTTCTGCCCAGGGACAGCAGGGCTGGTCACTCCTGCAGGAGGCTGTGTCTCCACGTCCTTCTGCCCAGGGACAGCAGGGCTGGTCACTCCTGCAGGAGGCTGTGTCTCCACGTCCTTCTGCCCAGGGACAGCAGGGCTGGTCACTCCTGCAGGAGGCTGTGTCTCCACATCCTTCTGCCCAGGGACAGCAGGGCTGGTCACTCCTGCAGGAGGCTGTGTCTCCACATCCTTCTGCCCAGGGACAGCAGGGCTGGTCACTCCTGCAGGAGGCTGTGTCTCCTCGTCCTTCTGCCCAGGGACAGCAGGGCTGGTCACTCCTGCAGGAGGCTGTGTCTCCACGTCCTTCTGCCCAGGGACAGCAGGGCTGGTCACTCCTGCAGGAGGCTGTGTCTCCACATCCTTCTGCCCAGGGACAGCAGGGCTGGTCACTCCTGCAGGAGGCTGTGTCTCCACATCCTTCTGCCCAGGGACAGCAGGGCTGGTCACTCCTGCGGGAGGCTGTGTCTCCACGTCCTTCTGCCCAGGGACAGCAGGGCTGGTCACTCCTGGCCACCTGTAGGTGAACACTTGCTCTTCCTTGGAGAGCAGCATGCATATTGTCCTCTAAGAAACACGACAGCTCATGTCTGCAACATCTCAGGATGGACTGAGATTTCTCGGGGGAAGAGATGTGCAGCACTGCCCCCGACATTCATGATGACAGGGTCGCTGGATGGAGCCCTAAGCGCAGGCCATGACTGTGAGAGGGTGGGGTGGTGCTGTGGGTGGAGGGAGCAGAGGGTCAAGGCTCCAGCTAGAGTCTGGTTGGAGCTGCACGCACATGCAAAAGGGCCTTGGCAGGGGTGACACAGGGCTGAAGGCTGACCTGTAGCATGAGGAGCAGGGACAGGGTTGGGACCAGCCCTGACCAGGGACGGCTTTTGGCAGATTGCCGTATTGTTGGGGGTCAGGCAGGACCCTCAGTGACCTAGCTCTCATGGCCACATCCTGCCAGCCTGTACCTTTTCTTGCCCCAGGACTGGCTGGTAGCCTAATGTCACATCCTTGGGCCTGGCCACATATACTACCATGGTGACAGCGGTCAACACCGTGGCAACTTCCCTGAAGTCCCTGAAGGGAGAAACAGGGTTGGCCCAGCCAGGTCTCTGACTGTCCCCACTCCCTGCCAGGTGGAGAAGTCCCTGCAGCGCATCCAGAACGGACAGCGCAACGCCATGTACACATCCCAGCAGAGCGTGGAGAACAAAGTGGGTGGCATCCCAGGCTGGCAGGCCCTCCTCACAGCTGTGGGCTTCCGGCTTGACCCCCCTGCCAGTGGCCTGCCAGCAGCTGTCTTCTTTCCAACCTCGGACCCGGGCGAGCGGCTGCAGCAGTGCAGTAGCACCCTCCAGGCCCTGCTGGGTGAGTGTGCAAAGCTGGGCAGCGGAGGCTGGTGGGTGGCAGGGCCAGCGCTGTCATGAGGATGCTGGCCTCAGAGCTAGTAGGGCACAAGTGTCCCTAGAAGTGGCAAGACAAGTTGTTCTCCCTTCTTCAGAGCCAAGCGTTTACAAATTGCCCCAATGCTGAGCTTCTAGACCCTTTCCCAAGGAGGGTGCAGAGACCCTGGATTAACATCTGTCCCTTTGTCCTGGCTCAGGTCTGCCCAACCCTGCCCTCCAAGCCCTGTGCAAACTCATCACAGCCTCAGAGACGGGCGAGCAGCTCATCAGCCGGGTAAGTGGGGCTGGGCGCAGTGATGTGCTGGCCGGGTGGGGCCGGGCAGAGTGACAGAGCTACACAGACCCGTCATCAAGGAAGGCTCCCGGCTCTCAGCCTTCTGTGCTCAGAAAGGAGTGAGGACACAGCTAGAGCCCGAGGGTAGATCCTCAAAGCATCCTCTAACCCTGAGCCCCAAAGGTGAAGTACTCACGGCCCTGCTCTGTAGTCCAGGCTGTCACAGGAGCCCCCCATTCAGTGCTCTCCCACCCCCTGCTATATCACCTGTCTCCGCTGACTGACCACTGTCATAGCCACTGTCCTGGGGAAACAGGCCAGTCTGCCACCAAGCATAGCACTGAGCACCAAGCTAATGGCCAGGCACCTGAGCCCCCTCCCAGCGGGACCCTGCTGCTTCGCATTCCCTGCTGGCCACTGAGGTGTGGATAGGCTGTGGGCGGCATTGCATGTGGGGGGGCCTCCGCACCATACGCAGCCCTTCAGGAGTACAGAGCAGCTTTCCTGTCATCTCGGAGGGCAGCTGCTGGGAAAAGTGTACACTGTGGGGAGGGACACCTGCCAGCCATCTCACCTCAGCAGAAACACTCCCATGACCCATTCCAGCTGTCCCATCTGGGCCTCACCCCAGGCAGGCACTCTGAGGGGTATCTGGAACCTTCTCCGCCCTGAGATGGGTGACAAACTCCATTTGGAACACAGAACCAGCCCGCAACATGCCCCTTCCTTGAATGCCTGCCCGTTTTATAGTAAGCATGCTATGTCTGCCTGTTGCATAGCATCAGACACACTTCCAGAACACTGTGTGTTCAAACCCCCAGAGCCCAGGAGGCTTCCGTGTCTGTCCTGCAAGATCGGAAAGCTAGGATTACTCCCGCACTGGCAGGGCCGAGAGTCTGAAAACCCGAGCTGTTCAGATCTCCTCTCAATGGGAGCGCAGGGACTTTGGGTCTGCTTGACTGTGGGCGCCAGGGACATCCCAAGGCTGACTTTCTGAGTCACTATGGAAACCCTGCTGTGCCCCCACCTGCTGGAACCCCCCCCCCTCGGAGGCCGGGCTGGCCTGGCTGTCCTGCCCTGACCCCTAACTGACTGTGTTTGACCTGGGCATGGCTGTCTGCTGTGTGTCCCTGCGCCTCTCGCTCCTCTCCCTGGTCAGAGCTTCCTAAGGCAGCGATCAGCCCATGTGCATAACAGCTGTGCTTGAGTCTAAACTCTCTTCTCTCTCTCTCTCTCTCTCTCTCTCTCTCTCTCTCTCTCTCTTTCTTTTTCTTATAATCTGCTGGCCGAAGGCTGTTAAAAATATGGTGGGAATGGTGAGTACAACTTTTAAGTAGCAACTGCTGTCAGGTGAGCCCCTTCACCCATCCCCAGTCCCTTGGCAGCTCTGAGCTCGCTGTGCACGTGCTGTTGCAGAGCCGCTGGCCCAGAGGGCCTGTCCCCTCCTCTGCTCTGGCTCCCTCTCCTGTTCCACACTCTGCATCCTTCATTTGAGTTTCCAAGTCTGAGCTAAACCGCAGGGGCAGAACCAAGGTAAATGAGAAGCAGGAAGACCTTCAGCGTTCCCTGGCCAGGGCTCTGCGGAGCCCGCAGCAGGTCACACAGGCTATGAGATGTAGTGTTCCACCCCCCCCCACCATGCACCCCAAGAGCAGACAATAGATGTGAGAAAAAAGGAAGGCCACCAGCCCTCTAACTCCCTTCCTCCATGCCCAGAGCCTCCTCTGTGCTCCAGAGAAGGCCTAAGGTTGGAAGCAGAGCTGGGGCCAGAAGCCTCCTCTCCCCCCCATCACCCCCACCTTTACTACCCACAGCCCCTTGCCCTGCTACCCACGACTTCCCACAGAGGACCAGGGTTTGCAAGCACTTTACAAGGAATTTCCAAGGCTGTCTACGAGGTGCGAGGGTGGTGAACGCTGACAATCACAGGCAACAGGAGGCTCAGGCAGGTTGGTCCAGCAGCGGGCCGGCTGCTCCTCACATCTGTCCATTCCTCAGCTTCACCAGGTGCTGGTCCAGCTCCAGGCTGGCGAGAAAGAGCAAGACTTTGCCTCGGCTCCCATTCAGGTCTCCATCAGTGTCCAGCTGTGGCGGCTCCCAGGGTGTCACGAATTCCTGGCAGCTCTCGGTAGGACAAAGCATCTTTGACTTTTTTCATTCCACTTTTCTCTTTAACTCCATTTTTCTGCCCTGTCCTGTGAGGCCTGGACACTGAGTCATGGGCTGTCTTTGCTAACTTGCATCTGAAAACATATGTAGCCAGCCCTAAGTGGTTCACTGAGGACTCCTGGCCCAAAGAGCCAGTCTGCTAACCCAGCACAGAGTCCTGAGACTCTTGTGACAGAGGTAAAAGCAGAGATGTCTCATTTATATAAGTATTTGTCTTTTAAAAATATCTGTTATTTATTTAGGAGAGAGAAAATGGGTGTGCCAGGGCCTGTTACCACTGCAAACAAACTACAGATGCATGCATCTGGCTATACGTGGCTATTAGGAAACTGAACCCAGACCTTCAGGCTTTGCCAGCCTTAAATGCTGAGCCATCTCTCCAACCCCAATAGTTGTCCTTATTTATTTATTTTTATTTTTTTAGAGAGACAGTGAGAATGAGAGCAAGAGACAGGGAACAGGGAGACAGAGAGAATTGGCACTCCAGGGTCTCAGCCACTGCACTCAAACTCCAGACGCTGTACCACCTAGTGTGCATGTGCGACCTGTGCTTGCCTCACCTTTGTGCCTCTGGTTTATGTGGAATCTGGTGAGAGATGGAACATGGGTCCTTAGGCTTTGCAGGCAAGTGCCTTAACTGCTAAGCCATCTCTCCAGCCCAGTAGTTGTCTTGTTTTTGTTTTGTTGTTGTTGTTGTTTTTTGGATTTGTCAAGGTAGAGTCTCGCTCTAGCCCAGGCTGACCTGGAACTCACTATGTTGTCTCAGGTCTCAGGGTGGCCTCGAACTCACAGCAATCCTCCTTCCTCTGCCTCTCGAGTGCTGGGATTAAAGCTGTGCACCACCACGCCCAGCTAGTAGTTGTCTTTTGTTTGTTTGTTTGTTTGTTTGTTTGTTTGTTTGTTTGTTTGTTTTTTGAGGTAGGGTCTCACTCTAGTCCAGGCTGACCTGGAATTCACTGTGTATTCTCAGGGTGGCCTCAAACTGTCAGCGATCCTCCTACCTCTGCCTCCCGAGTGCTGGGATTAAAGGCGTGCGCCACCACACCCGGCTTAGTAGTTGTCATTTTTAAAGGCTAAATGCTCTGGGACATTCCTGGTTATTCTCCAGCTCAGATAGAATGTTCCATAGCAACCAAAATGCCAGGGTCAGACTCCTGAGTAAGAGGTACTGGTCAGTCACAAACATGGCAAGCCAGTAACAGTGCCTGGGCACTCCAGGTGTCATTTAATGCTAGGGACACCACCCTCTGGGAGCTCCACACACCGCCCGGGGCTCGGTGGGACCAAGGGCAGCTGAGGGTAGATGGCCAGTGCTGAGGGCTCCTTGGGAGGCTAATCGTCTGGCCTGTGGCCTCCATCATTGGCCAGGTCTGTGTTCGGCTTCTTCTCTGGAAGAGGTGCTTGTTGACCACCTCAATATTTGACTGATGCTGAACTCCGGACCTCAAATGATCCTCCTGCATCAGCTTCCCACATTCTGGGACAGCAGGTGGCACCACTGTGCCTGCTATAATGTCTCTAAAATTGTCACACTGCTATGCCAACAGCTCATTAGCCAGCCTCCCACTCAGGAAGGTCTGTGCCCTCTGTGTGCCACTCTGAGTCTCATCAGAGCCTGGCAGCACCCCTGGGCTTTGGTAGAGGTGCAGTGAGGTCACAGCAGGTGGTTCAGTTGAAATACGTCTCCCGGCCCCAGGCAGCAGACATGGAACATGCCAGCAGACCTCGTCCTTGATCTGAGGAGACCTGGCTCACCCTCTCCCAGACCCCAGTGCCATATGTAGCAGCCATTGGGCCCTGGAGAGCCAGAGCAGCGTGTTCCCTAATCGAGCAGAGATCCAGGCTGGAGGTCCACACAATCAGGACAGGGCTGCCCAGAGTGGCTGTGCTGGGAGAGGCAGCCTGACTCTGTGGTCACAGCAGTTGTCGCACAGTCAACCAGGAAAGCCCTGGAGCTGGGTGTTGGCTGGCAGCCCCGCTGTGTTCCCTGTAGCTTAGCAAACAGCATCTTCCACAAGGAGGCAGACACTTGTATCCCGCGCTCCTCTAGGTTTTGACCTCTGTGAAGTGGGCCAGGAGGAAGTGATCCTGAAAACTGGGAAGCAGGCCAATCGAAGGACCACGCACTTTGCACTGCAGTCCCTGCTGTCGCTCTTCGGTAAGGACACTTCTTGGGTGTGTCACAGACTGCAGACTTCATTGCTCCGGGGACTTTATAGCCCGTGAGGGAGACAGACAGGGATAACACGCCTTGTGCCCAAAGGCCAACCAGGCCTCAGCAGCACTAAAGCAGGTGTGGGACTCGGGGACAGTGGAGGTGATGGAATGTCGTGAGGTAACAGGATACACCTGTCCCTCCACATGGCCACGTAGGTGAGCATGACCTGGGAGCATGCCTGGACTGAGCGATGCCATCCCAGGGGACAGAGTGGTCAAGTGGAGAAGGACCTGAGAGAGTGTTTTACTGGTCAGAAAGACAAGTGGCAGGAGTGGCATCTTGGGCACATCATGTTCTTAAGCGTTGGTTATTCCTGCTCAGCCATCCGCTAGGAGTCAGGGAAGAAGCCAGTGTGGGACATAAGACAGGGCATCTGTGCCCTGTGGCACCCTTCAGGGCAAATGGCACAGCACAGGACACAGAGGAGGTCTGGTCAACAAGGGCAGGAGTGTCCACTGCAGAACTGGCTGTGGGCACCACATTTGGGGTGTGGACCTCACTGGAGACTTTCACAAGAACAAGTGGAAACAAAGCCCTCAGCAAAGGGAATGGGAACTTGGAGGACAGGCGGTGTGCCCGCAGCACGGCTCCTGTGAGGAGGCTGGGGATAGGCCGGGCTGCAGCCAGAGGGACTCCTGGGCTTCCCCGCGCTTCTTCTCCTGGGCCCAGCCCCTGAGCTGGCCCATGCATGGAGAGCGGTGTGGGGGCCACACAGGTTGGGGGGTCTGTACTATGTGGCTGCGAGCTTCCTAGGTATTTTATTTTATTTTATTTTATTTTATTTTATTTTATTTTATTTTATTTTATTTTATTTGGTAACTATTTTTATTTATTTGAGAGAGAGCGTATGAGTGTGCCAGGGCCTCCTGCCACTGCAAAAGAACTCCAGATGCACGCTGCACTTGGTGTATCTGACTTTATGTGGGTCCCGGGAAATTGAACCTGGACCGTCAGAGTGTGCAAGCAAGAGCCCCTAACCACAGAGCGACCTCCTCAGCCCCTCCCTGGGGTTTTCATCCCTACCCTATGTAAGATTCTGGTTCTTTTCAACTGGACTGAGTTTCTAGGGATCACAGGGTGAGTTCAGGTTGTGTGTGTGTGGTATTTGTGTAATTCGTGGCTAGCTTCTATATACATATGGATGCTTTTCTAAGGAAAACTAAAAGTCTGGAAAATTCTCACTGTCCCCCCCACCACCCCCGCCTGTGTGTTTTGTGCCTAGATTCCACGGAACTGCCCAAGCGCCTCAGCCTGGACAGCTCGTCCTCCCTGGAGTCACTGGCGTCTGCGCAGTCTGTGTCCAACCCCCTGCCCTTGGGTTACCAGCACCCTCCCTTCTCCCCCACCGGGGCCGACAGCATCGCCTCTGATGCCATCTCCGTGTACAGCCTCAGCTCCATCGCCTCCTCCATGAGCTTGGTCTCCAAGCCCGAGGGCGGCTCGGAAGGCGGAGGCCCCAGGGGACGGCCAGACTATGACAGATCCAAGAGTGCTCGCCCACAGCGAGCCACCCTGCCACGGCGCCAGCTGTCCCCTCAGGCCCGGCGTGGCATGGGCAAGGAGGAAGGGGAATACGAGGGTTTCTCCATCATAAGCACAGAGCCCCTGACAGCCTACCAAGATGAAAGCCAAGAGCGCTTCTCCCCGGACCCCAAGCCACCCCGACCTGGGGCTGCGGGTGGCGTGAGGCTCTCCATCAGCTCCAAGGGGAGCGTTAGCACCCCCAACTCCCCCGTGAAGATGACGCTGATTCCCAGCCCAAACTCTCCCTTCCAAAAGGTGGGGAAACTGGCTAGCTCAGACACGGGCGAGTCTGACCAGTCCAGCACGGAGACAGACAGCACCGTGAAGTCCCAAGAGGAGAGCACCTCCAAACTTGACCCCCAAGAGCTGGCTCAGAGGATCCTAGAGGAGACACAGAGCCACCTCCTGGCGGTGGAGCGTCTCCAGAGGAGTGGTGGTCCAGCAGGCAAGGGCCCTGACAGGGAGGACAACGTGGCGGCACCCAACAACGCCACGGTCTTCAGGGCATCGGAAACCAGCGCCTTTAGCAGGCCTGTCCTCTCCCACCAGAAGAGTCAGCTGTCACCAGTCACTGTCAAACCAAAGCCCCCAGCCAGAAGCTCCTCCCTCCCCAAGGTGAGCTCCGGGTACAGCAGCCCCACCACTTCCGAGGTGTCAGTCAAGGATGGTCTGAGCCCGCCCAGTGGCCGCCCGTCACCTAGCTCTGACACCCAGGCGTCCCTGTCAGATGCGCCCCTCTTTAGACTAAAGTACCCCAGCTCTCCATACAGTGCTCACATTTCTAAGTCCCCCCGGAACATGTCCCCTGGTTCAGGCCACCAGTCCCCTGCGGGCAGTGTGCCGTCCCCAGCACTCTCCTACTCCTCGGCTGGCTCTGCTCGCTCGAGTCCAGCCGATGCCCCAGATGAGAAGGTGCAGGCCGTGCACAGCCTGAAGATGCTCTGGCAGAGCGCCCCCCAGCCTCCCAGAGGCCCCCGCAAAGTATGCCGCGCAGCGCCGGGAGCCCTGCCGTCCAAGAGGGATGTCCTCAGCCTGCTGAACCTGTCACCGCGGCACAGCAAGGAGGAGGATGGGGCAGACAAGCTGGAACTTCAGGAACTGCCATTGCAGCAGAGGGACGAGGCGCCCCCCAAAGTCCCCGCCAATGGACACTGGCACACCACCGAGACCACCGCACTGACGCTGCCCAGTGGCCCTGGTGCCGCAACTGCCACACGCCCTCTGAGACTGCCCTCAGCCAATGGCTACAAGTTCCTTTCCCCAGGAAGGTTCTTCCCTTCCTCCAAATGCTGAAGCGGTCTTCCAGCCCCGACTCCCGAGGCACAGAGCACAGAAGGGCCTGGCTCCTTCGGCCCTGCTCCCTCAGCTAGTGCAGCCGCCCACACAGCCACCAGGACCATGCCAGGCGGGTGGGCTCCCTGGGCAAGGGCACTGCCACGCCAAATACCACCGTGTCCACTGGTGGCTCCCCTGGGCAAGATTTGCCAACAGCCAGGACTTGGGTGGGGTGGGAAGGAAGCTGCGGCTCTGTCCACCGCTTCTCGTGTTTACCTTGGACTCCTCCTCCTCATCTCGAAGCGACTCTACAGCAGAGTTTTGTACAGCCACAGCCATGGTGGGGGTGGGAGGAAGGAGTACAGATTTTCTTTCTACGAGGTCTCTATGCACACCTTTTATACACAAGTACAAACAGCATTTATAAGGTTTTTCAGGTGCTGGGGGGGGTGAAGTTTCTCTGAGTTACATTCTACATGAGAGTATTACGTTAGCCAAAAGCAGGATGGTTTTTAAAATGCCAACGCTGTGTGATTCAATGGTCGCAGCCACCACGCAATAACTCTTGCTGAATGCGCTTCCATCCCGAGCTGTTCCCAGGGGAGCTCGGCCGGGGCCCTTAGGACCCCTCTGTTAATCAAACTTGAATTTTCTTAAAAAAAAAAAAAATTATGTAACTCTTATCCAGGCATTTTAGAACTATGCAATTGTGATTTAAAACACAACTTTGTGCTTTTAAAACATTACTGACCGTTTTTGTACACGGATAAACACTTGGTTTTATCAATAGTACTTTGCATTTATAGCTATTATTTTTAAAAGCTCAAAAAGTTTTTTAAACTGTCAAATTTTGAATATTCATCCATAAGCAATTATCATGTTGGGGCATGGTTGAAATTATCCAGTTTCTTTATTAAGAAAAAACAAAAAACAAAAACAAAAAGCTAGCCAGATAGCCAGAGCCAGACTTCGCCTTCCAGTGCCCTCCCGTTCACAGCTCTTCACTGTGTCTCCAGCCCAGGCCCCACGGACCACTTCCCTCTCAGTCCATGGTCAGACCCACAGCGCAGACCTGTCCCCACCTCGGAAGACTCACCGTGTCCTGAGAAGCAGGGCGCCTTTTGCTTGTATGTGTCCCTCATTCTCACTAAACGTGAGGTCAGTCTTTAACACAAGTGGACTTGTCCTCCAGCTGTGACAGCATGCTGATGACATCACCAGGGGACCGAGATGAGGGAATAGTGCCTAGTTAGGGCAAACATTAGGAAATGAAATGTTGCAAACCACGTTAGGTCTAAGTTTAGTTGGAGAACTTACAAAAGTATCTTCTACATAATTCTGAAAGGAAAACCCTTCCGGCTCGCTGTGAGGGCAGCCATCTGGCTCAGGACCCAGCAGAACATAAAGGGGACCTGAGGGCCTGGCAGGAGCATCAGGACCCCCCCCCAGGGGGCACTTCTAACCTTGGGTAGGATCTCACTTTGGTTATCATTGGGGTGTTTTGTTTTGCTGAGTCAGAGTCTTCCTGTAGTCCAGGCTAGCTTTGAACTCACAGTAGTCCTCCTGCCTCAACCTCAAGTACTGAGATTACAGGCATGTACCCCCACGCCCAGCTAGGATTTCACTTGGTACGCATCCACATCCACTGACTGTTCCTCAGGCGGATGCCGTTTATCCAAGTGGACTGGTTCTCATGAGCTCCTTCCAGAGGATTCTGGGTCTGACCCAGCCACGATGCTGACACACACAAAGGGCGCCACATGCAAACCCGGCCCCAGGACTGCAGGAGGAGCGCTTCGTGAAGCAGCAGTGGGCCTGGCTTGTCTTTATGTAGGGAAAATAATAAAGCCCCGTGTAGCAAATGAAACCAAATGATAGCACTGTGCATTTAGAGAAGTCAGGTCCTCAACAACCAAGAGTAACCCTCAGAGCAAATGTCTAAACCCAGAGCTGGGCACGCTCCTCAGCCACCTCGTTGGCCTCTCCCCCAAGTGCCCAGGAGCCCTGGGGTGACAGCTGAGTTCTGCGCCCCACCCAGAATGCAGCCCCATTCCCACCTCTCACAGACGCCTTGGCCCTGTGGTTGTCAAGCTGGCCAGCACTAACCTGCGGGCTGCTCTGTGTGTATTCCTGGGCACAGCGTTGTGTTGGGACTCACACTAAAGAGCCAAATGGTACCAGGGATGTTTTTCTTCTTGGTCTTAGTGTAAGTTTCAAGGAAGGGAAAGTGAAGGTGACAAAATACTGGGACGAATCTGTAGACCACCCGAGTTGCCACTGCGTGTGTGTTGTCAGTCGTGGTGAGGAAGTGTACAACATAAAGTCACGTGCAAGCTTGCCAGTTACACTGCAGAAAGCATGCATTTCTGACCCTGGGAGCCTGTAAGCCTCATGGTGCTCCTTGTACCACCGAGGGCTTGGCAGCCACCATCCACAGGCTAAAGTTGGTCAGCTGGTCAGCCTGGAGTGTTCTGTGTTTTGGCCATAAGGCAATAATGAGTTTGACCTTTTTCAATAGGTCCCACTTCAAATGGTACCTAATGTCATACTCTTGACTTTTTCCTCTTGGTCCACTAAGCCCAAGACTGTCCAGTACCTACGCTTTAGAGAAAGATTGCCCAGGGCACCTGATACACAACAGCCTGCCATTCGGTGGCTACAACCCAAGAAGAGAGTGTCGGGAGGTGGGGCAGACTGACTGGCAGGATGGGCTTGAACCCTGGAGGCCACCTGGATAAGAGCCAGCAATGGCTGCAAGGCTGTGGTTCTTCGACCCGGGTGAAAGGGGCCAGCAGCTGGAGGGCAGAGTGGCCCAAGTCCTCCTAGCTTTCCCTTTGTAGGCAGCCCTGAAGATGTCTCTTGGGCTCAGCTCAGAACCCTGAATGCCCTGCCCTCCTCCGGCAGATGCCAACACTGACCACAAGCAATAAAGCCCTCTGCGAGCTCGCCGGGATCCTCGGTCCTCACAGGGAACAGCGCAACTCCTTCGATGATCTTGAAACTACATTAAAATGACCAGAGAAAAATCTGTCTTGACCCACATTGGTGCACAGCCGAATGAATTAGCTCTAACCTACCTCCCCTCTTTAAAATATTCAGTCTTCACAGATAGGAGGTGAGGTGCCGCCCACAGAGTCCTGACCCTGCTCCCGCCTACCCCAGAGACCCTCCAGTGGGCCTGCCCCACTCCATCCCAGCACGCACACTCAGGGTCCCCAGGGACGCTGTGGCCTGAGCACCCACCGCACCACAGCCTGGGTGGCTCTTAGCAAGGAGACAAAAGGTAAAAGGTGTCTAATTCTTTGTTTTACCTAAAACGGCTGTAACAAGTGGCTTGTGAACTGGACCCCTGTTTGTGCCAAACCCTTCAGAGATGTCCCTCGTCAGCACACCCCCCTCCCTCCAGGGCAACTCCCCCTTTGGCATTCACTCTCCTCGTATGCATTGTTAACCACCTTTGGCCTACACAGACTTTTTTTTTTTTTTTTGTAAATTACACAGTTTTCAGACGGCATTGAACTTTTTCTATTACAAAATTTGCCATGTAAAAAGACCTTCATATTTTTATCAAGATTGCTGAGGCACGTGGCCTTCTTCCTGTGTGGTTTCCATGTCGATTAAAGCATGAATTCCTTCAATTTTAAGTGCTGTCTCTGAGTCTTTTTCTACTCGTGTCCCACACTTCCCGGGCATCTTTGTGGCATGTAGAGCAGCCGTGATCAAGAACGGGCACGCCTGATCAGGAAGTATGTCTCATCTGTGAGCGCGGCCCCAGGCACGTCAGAAGCACATGGAAGGGCCCCCCTTGCAGACTTCTACCACGGCTCTTAGACAGTGGACACCTAGGCTGTCCTGCAACCACAGTTGGGGGCCAGAGAATTCTGCAGCCCAATGTTTGTTTAAACAAATGAAAACCGTTTCTAGTTACCTGAGCCACATCTCAGGAGACTTTCAAGGAAGGATTTCAAAAAGAAACAAGCATATGAATAAAAGCCTGTAAGAGGTCTGGAGAAATGGCTTAGTGGTTAAGGCACTTGCCTGTGAAGCCTAAGAACTCATGTTCCAATCTTCAGGTCCCACGTGCCAGACGCAGTGACACAAGCACGCAATATTGCACATGCGCACAAGGGGGCACACGAGTCTGGAGTTTGCAGCAGGCTGAAGGTCCTAGAGCATCCATTCTCTCTCTCTCTCTCTCTCTCTCTCTCTCTCTCTCTCTCTGACTCTTTCTCTCTCAAAAAAAGAGCCTAGCCAGGCATGATGGTGCATATCTTTAATCCCAGCACTCGGGAGGCAGAGGTAGAAGGATCACCATGAGTTCAAGGCCACCCTGAGACTACATAGTGAATTCCAGGACTAGAGTGAGACCCTACCTTGAAAAATAAAAAAAAGCCAGGCATGGTGGCACCTGTCTTTCATTAATCCCAGCACTCAGGAGGCAGAGATAGGAGGATAGCCATGAGTTCCAGGTCACCCTGAGACTACATAGTGAATTCCAGGTCAGCCTGAGCTAGAGTGAGACCCTTAGCTTAGTTAAGGTGCATGCCTGCAAAGCCTAAGGGCCCAAGTTTAATTCTTCAGGTCTCATGTAAACCAGATGCTCATGGTGGCACGTGCGTCTGGAGTTTGCAGTAGCTAGAGGCCCTGGTGCACCCATTCTCACTCTCTCTCTCTAATAAATAAATAAAAATAAAATCAGAAAAATAAATTTTAAAGAAGAGTCTATAACAGCCGGGCATGGTGGCCCAGGTCTTTAATCCCAGCACTCGGGAGGCAGAGATAAGAGAACCGCCATGAATTCAAGGCCAGCCTGAGCCTACATAGTGAATTCCAGGTCATCCTGGGCTAGAGTGAAACCTTACCTTGAAAAACCAGAAGAAAAAGAAAGAGCCTATAAGAAACAAAGGTTAGTGAACACTAGCTAACTGTGAGTGCATCCGAGAGCTGTCTCTGAGGTTTGGGTAACTATGGGGATGGCAGACAATACTGTGTGAAACGGGAGAATTACAGTGCCGTGCGTTTGGGAAGGCAAGAAAGACTGCTTTTAGAATACGTTCACTCTGTCTAATCACGCACACAAAGGTTATATTCCTAAATTGGTTAGAAGAGAAGAAGTAATAATGTAAATAAAATCTTGCTTGATCTAAAGGAACACAAATGTAGGAACGAGATGAAAGCGAGAGTGTTAGGGAGAACAGGTGTGCGGTCGAGGCAAAAGTGACCTGTCATCGTGAGCTGCTCACTGCAAGTGTGTGTTGTGGTAAGTAGGATCGAGCTAGCAGGATAGCAGGAAGCTATGGCGGGGTCAGCGTTCCTGGAGGCTGGGGAGATGCTCAGGATAGTTACACGCAGCTACCTTCCCTCAGTGAGCCCCACATCACTCAATGCACACATCGATGTTTAATGAAAACACATTACATGTCGACCGTGTAATTGTTCCCAATTCCAAGCACATATCAGAAGAATGCAGGCCAATGAAGTGCAGCATCAGCGATGGGAAGATAATTTTTAAAACTTGCTAATCAGAGCCAGGGGTGGTGGCTCACTCCTTTAATCTCAGCACTCGGGAGGCTGAGGTAGGAGGATCACCGTGAGTTCGAGGCCAGCCTGAGACTACATAGTGAATTCCAGGTCAGCCTGGACTAGAGTGAGACCCTACCTCGAAAAACCAACCCAAAAAAAATAATAATAATTAATTAATTTCTGCTGACATGCTTCTTTGGGAAAATTTATAAGTGATAGCCATCTCTTAGTGCCCATAGACTTGGTTCCAGGATGCCCCTCAGGTGCCAAAATCCACAGGTGCTTAAATCCCTTATGTAAACCAGTATTGTGTGTACATCTTCCCTTGCAAATAAATAAATTATTAAAAATATAAGCATTTTTTATTTATTTAGATGTAATCAGGAAGAAAGACAGTGTGGGTGTGCCGGGGCCTCTGCAAACAAACTCCAGACGCATGCGCATTTGACTTTACACGGGTACTGGGGAATCAAACCCTGGCCAACAGGCTTTGCAAACAAGCACCTTTCACCATTGAGTTATCTTCCCAGCCAACTTTTGGGGGGTTTTATTTGTTTGTTTTGTTTTGTTTTGTTTTTTCAGATAGGGTCTCACTCTAGCCTAGGCTGACCTAGAGCCGAATATGTAGTCTCAGGGTGGCCTCGAACTCACAGTGATCCTCCTACCTCTGCCTCCCGAGTGCTGGGATTAAAGGCGTACACTACCACACTTGGCCTCAGCATTTTTAAAACTAAGAAAATTGGCAGGTGCAATCCCAGTGACTCAGGAGATGAAGGCAGGAGAATGAGGAGTTCAAGGCCAGACTACATAGTGATTTTGAAGCCAGCTTGAGTTGTGAGACCCTGTCTCATAAGATAAAACAAAACATGCAACAGAAAGAAAGAGAAAGGGGCTGGAGAGATGGCTTAGCAGTTAAGGTGTTTGCCTGCAAAGCCAAAGGATCCCGGTTCGACTCTCCAGGACCCCTGTAAGCCAGATGCACAAGGGGATGCATGCATCCGGAGTTCGTTTGCAGTGGCTGGAGGCCCTGGCACGCCCATTCCCTCCCTCTCTCTCTCTCTTAAATAAATACATAAATATATTTAGCTGGGCATGGTGGCGCACACCTTTAATCTCAGCACTCGGGAGGGAGAGGTAGGAAGGATCTCTATGAGTTCAAGGCCAGCCTGAGATTACATAGTGAATTCCAGGTCAGCCTGGGCCAGAGTGAGACCCTACCTCGAAAAACAAACAAACAAACAAACAAAAAAGAAGGATGCTCCTACCTCTACCTCCCCGAGTGCTGGGATTAAAGGCGTGAACCACCACACCTGGCTTCCAACTCCTTCCTTGTCCCTCCCTTCCTCCAGTTTTTGTTGTTGTTTTTTTGTTTTGTTTTGTTTTGTTTTGTTTTTCGAGGTGGGGTTTTACTGGTTGACCCGGAAGTCTCTATGTAGTCTCAGAATGGCTCCGAACTCACGGCGATCCTCCTACTTCTGCCTCCCAAGTGCTGAGATTAAAGGCGTGAGCCACCATGTGCATCTCAATCTTTTGATTTGATTTGATTTTTTCATCTTTTTTTAAGACAGGTTCACATGGAGCCTAGGCTATCCTCCTGCCCCCACGTCCTAAGTGGGTTTATTAGTGTGCACTGCCACACGGGACTAACATTGTACCATTGCTTTTATTTTTTATTTTTATTTATTTATTTGCAAGCAGAGAGAGAGAGAAGAGAGGCAGAGAGAGAATGGGCATGTCAGGGCCTCTAGCCACTGCAAACGAACTCCAGATGCATGTGCCCCTTGTGCATCTGGCTTACATGGATCCTGGGGAATCAAACCGGGATCCTTTGGCTTTGCAGGCAAACACCTTAACCACTAAGACATCTCTCCAGCCTCATTCTACCATTTCTTAAAACATGAACTGGCTGTCAATATTGTTACAATAGGGCTTATTTAGCACATGAATGTACACGTAGCCCTAGGTGTGAAAGGTTGGCAAAGCCCAGCACGAGGACTGGTGTCCCTGTCACCCCAGGAAGTATGGTGTGCATTCTGTCAGGGCAAAGGAACCTGCACATCCAGTTGTGAACACCTGCTTTGCCGGAAGCTTCCTTAATGAAGTTCTGATTGCAGCTTCGGGGCTGTGATTGTGGGGGGCTCGTTTCTGGCCCACTGTGGCCACTCTTTATTTTATTTTTATTTATTTGACAGAGAAAGAGGGAGAGAGAGAGAACAGGTGCACCAGGGCCTCCAGCCACTGCAAACGAACTCCAGACGCATGCACCCCCTTGTGCTTCTGGCTTACGTGGGTCCTGGGGAATTGAACCTGGGTCCTTTGGCTTTCCAGACAAATGCCTTAACCACTAAGCCATCCCTCCAGCCCTGTGGCCACTCTTTAATAGCAGCATTCTCATGCTTCCTTCACAGACCCTGGTTGTGTTGTTTTCAACCTTGGTGTCTGGGTGGGAGCCACAGCTTGGTACCTTTCTCAACTTAAAGCCCTTCTTCAAACTTTCCTAAGGGCCATGCATGCTCCCACCACTAAACAACAGCGGCGGCAGGGGGCTGACAGGCTGCTGCGTCCTCTCCAGCAAATGAGACCACCGCCATCTGGATCCACATACATTAAAGGGACGTGGTGGCGTACGACGGCATTCTGCTTCTCAAATGAGCTCCAGCCAGGCTGGAGATATTTGTTAAATCAGTGGTGATTATTTATCTGGGCTTTAGGGAATAATAACGCTGCAGTATATAAATATTCTCCATACATTTCCTTTAAATAAAAAGTTCTAAAGTAACTTTAACTCCCAGCGGCAGAGCTCAAGGATGTCCTTGTAGCTCACTGGGATACGGAAATGATTCTGAATTGTGATCTGTTTGATAGCATTGTGCCTAATGTTGGGGGTTCTTTCTTTCCAAATACACAAAGCTTTTTGAAATATAATCATTTTCCTTTTGAATTAAAAATGCAAACAAAGCCGGGCGTGGTGGCGCACGCCTTCAATCCCAGCACTCCGGAGGCAGAGGTAGGAGGATCACCGTGAGTTCGAGGCCACCTTGAGAATACAGAGTGAATTCCAGGTCAGCCTGGGCTAGAGTGAGACCCTACCTCAAAAAAAAAAAAAAATGCAAATGTCACACCCGAGAGATGGCTCCGCAGTTAAGGGCGCTTGCTTGTAAGGCCTTATGGCCTGGGTTTGATTCCCCAGAACCCACATAAAGCCTAGAATTCATTTGCAGTGGCTAGAGGCTCTGGCACGCACCCCATATTCTCTCTCTCTCTCTTTCTCTTTCTCTCTCTCCTTGCAAATAAATAAGGACTGCAGGGATAGTTTAGTGGTTAAGGCACTTGCTTGCAATGCCAAAGGACCCAGGTTTGATTCCCCAGTACCCATGGAAGCCAGATGCACAAGGTAGCGCATGTGTCTGGAGTTTATTTGCACCAGCTGGAGGCCCTGGCGCACAATCTCAATCTCTCTCTCTCTCTCTCTCTCTCTCTCTCCCTTTTTCTCTCTGTCAAATAAACACAAATTTAAAAATAAAATATATTTAAAATAAATAATGAAAAAATTTCAAGGCTAGTTGGAAAGAAGACGAAGACAGGATTTAGTGAGGGGGACTTGGGAGGGGAAAAGGAAGGGTGGTGGGTTATGATCATGGTGCAGTGTTTATATTTATGGAAGTTATCAGTAAAAATTTTAAAAAAGAAAAATGCAAAAATAAAATAAAATTGGCATGAGGAAAACCTTTCCTATCTACATCGTGAGTTGCTCACTGCAAGGATATGTCCTGCTAAGTATATCCAGTTGACAAAGGCTGGCAGGAAGCTACAGTGGGGTCAAAGTTCACAGAGGGCTGGGGAGATGGCTCAGTGTGTAAAGTACTCCCACAGTTCAGATCCCCAGAACCATGGAAAGCCAGACACATAAGTCAGTGTCTGTATCTAGTATGCCTATGAAAAGGAGGTGGAGACAGCAGAATTGCTGTGCGGTGGTTTGAATCAGGTGTTCCCCATAAACTCTCCTGTTCTGAATGCTTGGTCCCAGCTGGTGGCAATTTGGGAGGTGGAGCCTTGCTGGAGGAAGTGTGTTGTTGGGGGCAGGCTTGGGGATGTTACACCCAGCTCCCCCTTTGCCAGAGCTCAGCTCACTCTCCTGCTGCTGTTTTCCATCTGCTGTGGCAGAGGTGATGCCCAGTGCCCAGGCTTTCCCTGCCATCTTGGAGCTTCACCTCGAGGCCGTGAGCCAAACTAAACTCTTTTCTCCCATCAGCTGCTTTTGGCGGGTGCTTTGTGCCAGCAATGAGGTGACTCCAACCTATCCCTATAACCTAGCAGTTATGTATCTAAGTATTTGTCCAAGGAAAGTGGAAAATGGTGAACACCCACTCCACAAGAGTGTTCACACCGCCTCCAGATGACACGAGCAGGAATGCCTAGGAGAAGGCAAGCTGACTGATAAACAAACTGGCAACACAACGGAATAGCACTCACGATACGAAAGAACAGACCGGGGGCTGGAGAGGTGGCTCAGCAGTTAAGGTGCTTGCCTACAAAGCCAAAGGACGCAGGTTTGATTCCCCAGGATCCACATAAGGCAGCTGCACAAGGGGCTGCATGCTTTAGGAGTTCGTCTGCAGTGGCTAGAGGCCCTGGAGTGCCTGTTCTCTCTTTCTTTCTTTTTTTTCTTTCAAATAAATAAATAATTTTTAAAAAAGAAAAGAAAAAGAATGACTGAGCCAGGCGTGGTGACACACACCTTTAATCCCAGCACTCAGGAGGCAGAGGTAGGAGGATTGCCGTGAGTTTGAGGCCACCCTGAGGCTACATAGTAAGTTCCAGGTCAGCCTGGGGTAGAGCGAGACCCTACCTCAGAAAAAAAAAAGAATGACACACATCAGAGAAGCTATACACAAAAGAGTTCATACTTCATGACTCCACTTATAGCAAGTCCAAGAACAGCCCAAACTGATTCGTGGTGATAGAAATTAAGAGTGGGGGCTGGAGAGATGGCTTAGTGGTTAAGGCGCCTGCCTGACAAGCCTAAGAATGCCCATTCGATGCTCCAGGTCCCAAGTTTAGCCAGATGCAAAAAGTAACGCAATGGTGCAATGCCATGCCTGCTCACAAGGGGGTGCACATGTCTGGACTTCATTCATAGCAGCTGAAATGGCCCTGGAGCGCCCATTCTCTCTCTCTTTTCTTTCTCTCTCTCTTTGTTTGTTTCTCTGTCTCTCTCTCAAAAAGAAAGAAAGAAAGAGAGAGAGAGAAAGAAAGAAAGAAAGAAAGAAAGAAAGAAAGAAAGAAAGAAAGAAAGAAAGAAAGAAAAAGAAATCAAGAATGGTGGCCATGGTGGGAGATGAAGACTGACCAGAACGAGGCTGGAGGGAATGTTCCAGGGTGATGGGACTGTTCTCCATCTTGACTGGCGTGTTGACTGCACAGAACCGACATTTGTCAGATCTCATTAAGTTATACCCTCGAGACTTACATTGTTTACTGTGTGTAAAGTATATAAAAAGTCCCGGAAATGTTTTGTGTTTTCACAAAGTAACAAGCTGAATCTAATTTTATTTATTTATTTGAGAGAGAGAATGGGCACAGCAGGGCCTCTAATCACTGCAAACGAACTCCAGATACATGTGCCTCCTTGTGCATCTGGCTTACATAGGTACTGAAGAATTGAACCTAGGTCCTTAGGCTTCACAGGAAAGTGCCTTAACCACTAAACCATCTCTCCACCCCTCTAACTTTTTATTAATTATTTATTTGAAAGAGAGAGAGAGAATAGATGTGCCAGGGCCTCTAGCCACTGCCAACGAACTCCAGACACATGTGCCACCTTGTGCATCTGGCTTATGTGGGTCCTGGGGAATCAAACCTGAGTCCTTTGGCTTTGTAGGCAAGTGCCTTAACCACTAAGCCATCTTTTCAACCCCAATTCTTTTGTTTTCTTTTGATTTTTCAAGGTAGGGTTTCGCTCTAGCTGAGGCTGGCCTGCAATTCACTATTTAGTCTCAGGGTGTCCTCAAACTCACAGAGATCCTCCTACCTCTGCCTTCTGAGTGCTGGGATTTAACACCCAGTCCTTGATTCTAAATTTTCTTTTTTTATGAGACCACAAATAAAATTACAATACTCAAAGCAGGCTAGAAAAACAAAACTGGAGACATTACACTCCCAGAAATGTGAAGCAATACTAATGAAGACCAAACAGGACTGGTGCAAGGAGAGCGAGTACACAAATGCAGCAGGAGAGAGCACTCAGCCTTGCGCCTTGGTCACCTGCCTTGTGACAGGGAGGCCTCTGGTCAGCGGAGCTGGCCAGCTGGAGAGGCATGCTGAAATAGATTATACTCCCTTTCCCCTTCAGAACTTGCCCTCACTGAAGGCAGTTCTCCATGGACAGGACATCTAAATGAAAAAGGGAAAACACCAGGCAGAATATCTAGCGGTGGGCTGGGGAAATGTCTCAGTGGTTAAAGGCACTTTCTTGCAAAGCCTACAAGGCCCAAGTTCAATTTCCTAGAACCTATGTAAGGCCAAATGCAAAAAGGGACATGTAGCATTTCATTGCAGTGTCAAGCAACCTTGGCATGCCCCACACACATATGCAAATATATATATTTAAAAATCAAGGGCTGGAGAGATGGCTTAGCAGTTAAAGCATTTGCCTGCAAAGCCAAAGGACCTTGGTTTGATTCTCCAGGACCCACGTAAACCAGATGCATAAGGTGGCACATGCATCTGGAGTTCGTTTGCAGTGGCTGGAGGCCCTGGCGTGCCCATTCTCTCTCCCTTTCTCTCTCCCTCTCTGCCTCTTTCTCTCTCACTCTCTCAAATAAATAAATAGGACTGGAGTGATAGTTTAGAGGTTAAGAAGCATGCCTGCGAAGCCTAAGGACACAGGTTCGATTCTCCAGGTCCCATGTAAGCCAGATGCATGTGGTGGCACATGTGTCTGGAGTTCGTTTACAGTGGCTAGAGACCCTGGAGTGCCCATTCACACCTTCTATCTCTGTCTCTCTCTCCCTCTCTCTCTGTCTCTCTTCCTCTCTCTCTGTCTCTAATAAATAAATAAATATAAATCTTAAAATAAATAATAAATAAAAAATCTAACTAGGCATGGTGGCACATGCCTTTAATCCTGGCACTTGGGAGGCTGAGGTAGAAGTTGGAAACCAGGCTGAGACTAATTCCAGGTCAGCCTGGGCTAGAGCAGGACCCTCCCTCAGGAAAATAACAACAACAACAAATCTAGGCAGGATGTTTAGAAGACATGAGGGATTCATTCCACCGCTTCTGGCAGGGAATGTGTCCCAGACAGGACAGGGAACGTGGTCACTGGGATAGATGACGTCATCCACTGCAGAGGGGACGGCAATGGTGTAGTTGTGCAGTGGAACACCCGGGGCACGCGCCTCCAACAGGGCTGGCCCTCTCAAATAAAACGCTGACTGCGAAGAGCCAGTCAGCAAACAGTGGAGATGCTATTTATATGACGCGCCAAAGCCAGCAAAGCAAATTCATGGGGTGGAAACCCGGGAGATTATTTACTCGTGCTAGGAGGCTGAGGGATTTGCTTAGCTGGGTGGGCCTCCTTGGATACAGTATTGCTGCACTTTTCTGAAAGCCTTTTTTTTTTATGCCACTATATATAAAAACCAAACACACCCAGAGCACCCAGCACTCATCTGGCACGCGCAAGGCCCTGGGTTCCATCTGCAGCACTGCAAAGAAACAGAATAAAACACGAATCCACACCTGATTTTCCTCCCCAGCGCTGCTCTCTCCAAAGCCTTTACCCTCCAGTACAGGACACCATGATGACCTCCCCTGCTAGGCTGATGACCCGTCACTGCCCGCTTAGACAACCATAGCAGTCTCCTTGCTGGTCTGTTTCCATCTCCTTCCCTGTCTCAGCCTGTCTCTAGGAGGCTGTAGCAGCCATTTTTTTGTTTGTTTGTTTTTCGAGGTAGGGTCTCACTCTGGCCCAGGCTGACCTGGAATTAACTATGTAGTCTCAGGGTGGCCTTGAACTCACCGCAATTCTCCTACCTTTGCCTCCCGAGTGGTGGGATTAAAGGTGTGCGCCACCACGCCCGGCTTGTAGCAGCCATTTTTAACACACTAGCTTAAGGCCCAACATGGTGGTGCATGCTTTTTTGTTTGTTTGTTTGTTTTGTTTTTCGAGGTAGGGTCTCCCTCAGGTCCAGGCTGACCTGGAATTCACTATGTATTCTCAGGGTGGCCTCGAACTCTCGGCGATCCTCCTACCTCTGCCTCCCGAGCGCTGGGATTAAAGGCGTGTGCCACCACTGGCTTGGTGCACACCTTTAATCCCAGCGCTCGGGAGGCAGAGGTAGGAGGATCACCCTGGGTTTGAGGCCACCCTAAGACTACATAGTGAACTCCAGGTCAGCCTGGGCTAGAGCGAGATCCTACGTCAAACTGCCTCCTCCCCCACAAAAAGATCAAAATCCCAAATCTTCCATAAAATTGAAGGAGGTCACATGTAGGTGCAGAAGGCAATGCAGGGGTCTGAGTTGCTGTGTCAGCTGCAAGCAAGGTCAGAGTGTGGAGGGCAAGATGGCGCTGCCACCTCCTGAGTCTCTGAGCAGGGGTGCATGCCAGCACTCCTGGGGCAGCTCCCCCTTCTTATTCCCCTCCGTCTCAGGCTACCTCCCAGGAGCTGTGCTTTCCCAAGGCCCTGCCAGCAGGTCTCCACTGGATTCTTTTTGTTTTGTTTTGTTTTCCAAGGTCGAGTGTCACCACACTGGACCCTGCCCTTGGATTTTAAACGAGAACCGCTCTTCAAGAATCCAGCTAAAGCTGGGCATGGTGGTACACGCTTTTAATCCCAGCACTCGGGAAGCAGAGGTAGGAGGATCACCATGAGTTCGAGGCCACCCAGAGACTACATAGTGAATTCCAGGTCAGCCTGGGCTAGAGCAAGACCCTACCTCAAAAGACCAAAAAAGTCAAAAAGAGAAAAAGAGAAAAAGAAAGAAAGAAAGAAAGAAAGAAAGAAAGAAAGAAAGAAACAAACAAAGAAAGAAAGAAAGAAAGAAAGAAAGAAAGAAAGAAAGAAAGAAAGAAAGAAAGAAAGAAAGAGAGGAAAGAAAGAAAGAAAATTCAAGGGCAGAGCTGGAGAGATGGCTCAGTGGTTAAAGACATTTGCTTGCATAGCCAGACAGCCCAGATTCAATTCCCCAATACCCATGTAAAGCCAGATACGCAAAGGCACAAAGTGACACGTGTCTGGAGTTTGCTTGCAGTGGCAAGAGGTCCTGGTGTGCCCTCTCTCTCTCTCTCTCTCTCTGCAAATAAATAATAAAAATATTTTTAAAAAACTGTTCCAATCACTAAGATCAAAATCCCAAATCTTCCATAAAATTGAAGGAGGTCACATGTAGGTGCAGAAGGCAATGCAGGGGTCTGAGTTGCTGTGTCAGCTGCAAGCAAGGTCAGAGTGTGGAGGGCAAGATGGCGCTGCCACCTCCTGAGTCTCTGAGCAGGGGTGCATGCCAGCACTCCTGGGGCAGCTCCCCCCTTCTTATTCCCCTCCGTCTCAGGCTACCTCCCAGGAGCTGTGCTTTCCCAAGGCCCTGCCAGCAGGTCTCCACTGGATTCTTTTTGTTTTGTTTTGTTTTCCAAGGTCGAGTGTCACCACACTGGACCCTGCCCTTGGATTTTAAACGAGAACCGCTCTTCAAGAATCCAGCTAAAACTGGGCATGGTGGTACACGCTTTTAATCCCAGCACTCGGGAGGCAGAGGTAGGAGGATCACCATGAGTTCGAGGCCACCCAGAGACTACATAGTGAATTCCAGGTCAGCCTGGGCTAGAGCAAGACCCTACCTCAAAAGACCAAAAAAGTCAAAAAGAGAAAAAGAGAAAGAAAGAAAGAAAGAACAAAAGAAAGAAAGAAAGAAAGAAAGAAAGAAAGAAAGAAAGAAAAGAAAGAAAGAAAGAAAGAAAGAAAGAAAGAAAGAAAGAAAGAAAGAAAGAGAGGAAAGAAAGAAAGAAAATTCAAGGGCAGAGCTGGAGAGATGGCTCAGTGGTTAAAGACATTTGCTTGCATAGCCAGACAGCCCAGATTCAATTCCCCAGTACCCATGTAAAGCCAGATACGCAAAGGCACAAAGTGACACGTGTCTGGAGTTTGCTTGCAGTGGCAAGAGGTCCTGGTGTGCTCTCTCTCTCTCTCTCTCTCTCTCTCTCTGCAAATAAATAATAAAAATATTTTTAAAAAACTGTTCCAATCACTGTGAGTTCGAGGCCACCCTGAGACTACATAGTAAATTCCAGATCAGCCTGGACCAAAGTGAGACCCTACCTCGAAAAAAAAAACGTTCCAGGTGTGGTGGTACACACCTTTAATCCCAGCACTCAGAAGGCTGAGGTTGCAGGATCACCATGAGTTTGGGGCCAGCCTGGAGCTACGGAGTGAGTTTCATATCAGCCTGAGCTAAAGTGAGATTCTGCCTTGAAAATTTAAAACAAAAATTAAAAACCATGCAAGTTACAATTTACAACCTGCTGAATAAACTAGAAAATCCTGAGTCCACTGTGGTACAGAAAGCAAGTAAACTCACTGCTGAGTAGGGAGCAGGACAAACAGTGTCCATGAGGAGAAGGTACACGAGTCTTTTAGTTATTGGTTTAAATATTGATTTATTGGTGGGCAGAGAGAGAGAGAGAGAGAAAGACAGAGAATATAGTTACACCAGGGCCTCTTGCTGTTGCAAATGAACTCTGGATGCATACACCATTTTGTGTATGGTACTGAAGAAGTATACCTGGACCAGCAGGCTTTGGAAGGAAGCCCCTTTAACTCTGAGCCATCTCTCTAGCCCCACAAGGGTCTTTTAAAATGATGTCCCATTTGTCTTGCTCATGGAATCTTCTGGAATGTAGGGAGCATACCAGCTGTTTTAACATCCTACCTCTAACCTTGCACATGAACCATTTCTGTCAACTTAAACAAGTTTTCTCCTCATGTGGCATTGCACTCCTGCCAATTGTCGAGTTGACATGGACTGTAACTTGAACGGCAGGGGGCTGGGTTTTCTGCCGGGCTTTACACTTACCTGCTGCTGGGAACATGGACCACCCCATGCCTGTGAGCTCCTTCCTGCAGGCCTTTGCCTGGCCTCTAGCCAGCTCCTCACCAGCCACCTGTCTGCTCTGCTGCTCCCATTCATGCAGCTTCCCCAGACCCTTGGCCTCACTGCACACAGGGCTGCTCTGAAGCCTGGAAGCGCTCCAGATCTGCTGGAGCCACGGTGGGCTCCCTGCACTTGTTCTCTTCTCTCAGGCATAATGTGGACCCACCTGGAAACCTGTTAGCTATATTTCATCAGAGGTTTTTGTTGTTGTTGTTTGTTTGTTGGTTTGTTGGTTTTGTTTCTTGCAATTTTTATAAGAGAGAGAAAGAGAGAGCGAGGGAGAAAACTGGCACAGTAGGGCCTCCAGACACTGCAATTGAACTCCAGATGCGTGCACCACCTTGTGTGTGCATGTGCAGCCTTGTGTGCTTGTGTCTGGTTTACATGGGACCTGGAGAGTCAAACATGGGTCCTTAGGCTGCTAAGCCATCTCTCCAGCCCTATTTTTATTTTATTTTTTTTTTATTGACAGCTTCCGTACTTACAGACAATAAACCATGATAATTCCCTCCCCTCCCCCACTTTCCCCTTCACAAATCCACACTCCATCATATCCCCTCCCTCTCTCCATTAGTCTGTCTTTTATTTTGATATCATCATCTTTTTCTCCTATTATGAGGGTCTTGCGAAGGTATTGCTAGGCACTGTGAAGTCATGGATATTGAGGCCAATTGCTGTCTGGTAAATTTCATTGTAAGGAGTCGTACCCTTCCTTTGGTTCTTACATTCTTTCCGCCCCTCTTCCGCAATGGTCTCAGAGCCTTGGAGGGTGTGATAGAGATGTTTCAGTGCTGGACACTCCTCCGTCCCTTCTTCTCAGCACTATGTTGCCTTTTGGGTCATCCAGACATGCATTCCTTCCCAAAGAAGAGGTCTCCAATCCAATTAGAGAGCAGTTAGTTTCCCTCATAACAGACATGCTACTATTGTACCTGTTGGCTCATCTGGCCTGGCTGGCCAAACTTGAGGCTTATAGTGTCCACTGTTTTCACCACTGATGTCTTCTGTCTCCCATGCAGTGCAGCTTTTTCCAACTTTCTGTCAGCTGGTCCACATGGAGGAGGTTTTCAGCTCAGCCCCAGCAGGATTTTTCAGTGACCTTGCAGCCCAGGCATGTGGAGTCTTCAGCAACAGGGTCTTACCATCTATTCCTGGTGGGAAACCAAGAGCCTTGGCAGTGGCCTGTAATGTTTTGAGGGCATCAGAAACCTCCCTGGCCAACAACTCACTGGAAGGTATCCCATCTCTGGCACTGAAATTTTTCTAGTAACAGTCTATGGCTTCTGGGTGTGCCATTATCCAAAAATGTAAGTTGTCATATGGCTTATTCACAGTATCCTAAATTTTGATTAACCCCCTTTTTGTTGTTGTTTTTTGTTTTTTGAGGTAGGGTCTCACTGTCTCAGGCTGGCCTTGAACTCACATTGATCTTTCTACCTCTGCCTAGAGAGTCTGGGATCAAAGATATGTGCCACCGTGCTGGACTCATCAGAGTTGTTTTTTTGTTTTTGTTTTTGTTTTTTCACTATTTAAGACAGCTTAAGTCCAAGACCTACATTTCCATTCTACCCTCAAGTGGGGATGGCAAAAGGAATATTTACAATGTTTCAAATTAGCAATGTTCCTGGCTACACTGTCAATATACTTATCAATATAAAATCCAGAAAGAGTAACTTTACAGAGAAGTCAGGCCTACAGCATTGTAATGAAATACACACCATCAACATCATCAGAAATGGACAGACTGAAATGGTGCCACTTTGTAACAAAGTTCCCTAACTGGATACATTCAGAAGGCCACGGCCTATACCTTGCCAACCTGGATCTAAGCGTAAGGAAAGAGCACATAGACCCAACAGGAAGGGCAGCCTACATCACTGGCGCGTGGTCTGTAAGCCATCATGGAGCGTGATTAGGCAACAACGATGACCAAGCTTTCTGTCACGTCTCTCCAAAGCACATGTGCTAGAGACACTTCTGCATGCATACAGGACAACTGGGCTGTCCATCCGGGTACTGTGACAACCAACTTAAATAAATTCCAGAAGAGAGGGACATGATGCACAGTGGCAAACAAGAGTGAACCAGAGGCATACTGCCAGCCTGGATAAGTCCCACAGACTGATGAACATCGGGCTTTATGTGGGTACCAGGGATTTGAACCCAGGCCATCAGGCTTTGCAAACAAATGCCTTTAACCACTGAACCATCTCCCTCCCTCTATCTGTTGGCAGCCTGGATTTCTTTCTTTTTTGTTTTTAATTTTTATTTATTTATTTGCAAGCAGAGAGAGACAGAGAGATAGAAGAGAGGCAGACAGAGAGAGAGAATGGGCACGCCAGGGCATCTAGCCACTGCAAACAAACTCCAGATGCATGTGCCCCTCATGCATCTGGCTTACGTGGGTCCTGGAGAATTGAACCGGGATCCTTTGGCTTCGCAGGCAGACACCTTAACCGCTAAGCCATTTCTCCAGCCCCTGGATTTCATCTTTAACAACCAGGAGCTGGGGAAATGGTTCAGTGGTTAAAAGTGATTGCTGCGCAGGCCTGATGATGGAGTTTAGATCCACAGAACTACAGAAAGCACACAGCAAGGTAAGGTGGAGCCGGGAGAATTCCAAAGCTCCCCCTTATTTAGTGATTCTTTTTGTTGTTAAAGTTTACTTTCGAGACAGGGTCTCATGTAGCCAAGGCTGCGATGGTGGTTTGATTCAGGTGTCCCCCATAAACTTAGGCGTTCTGAATGCTAGGTTCCCAGCTGATGGAGATTTGGGAATTAACACCTCCTGGAGGCAGTGTGTTGTTGGGGGTGGTCTCATGGGTGTTATAGCCAGTGTCCTCTGCCAGTGTTTGGCACTCTCTCCTGCTGCTGTTGTCTGCCTGATGTTGGCCAGGGGGTGATGTGCACCCTCTGTTCATGCCACCATTTTCCCTGCCACCATGGAGCTTCTTCCTTGAGTCTGTAAACCAAAACAAACTTTTTTTTTTTTCTCAAGCTGCTCTTGGTCACGTGTTTTCTGCCAGCAATGTGAACCTGACTGCAACAGCTGCCATCAAGCTTACTATGTAGTTGAGGGTGACCTTGGACTATTGGTCCTCCTGCCTCTACCCCTGAGTGCTGGGATCACAGGTGTACACCCCTTCCTTTCTCTCTCTCTCTCTCTCTCTCTCTCTCTCTCTCTTTTTTTTTTTTTTTTTTTTTGTTTTGGTTTTCAAGGCAGGGTCTTGCTCTGGTCCAGGCTGACCTAGAATTCACCATGTATTCTCAGGGTGGGGCCTCAAACTCATGGCGATCATCCTACCTCTGTTTCCTGAGTGCTGGGATTACAGGCGTGCACCACCACACCCGGCTTTCCCTCCTTTTTCCTGATATTTTTATTTATTTATTTGAGAGAGAGAGAGAGAGTGAGTAGGAGGCCCTGGTGAGCCTATTCTTCCTCTCTCTCTCAAATAAATGAATAAGTAAATAATTTTTTTTTAAAGGAGCTGGGTGGAGCAACGAGGGGCACAAGGAAAGAGCAGGGGCTTTTGCTGACTGGCCAGTGATGAGGCACATTTTTCAGCAAAGACAAATACAGACTGGTGCCATCCTCACCAACAGACTAATACCACTGTCCAGTGGCCCCTCCTGTCACTATAGACCACCCTCTCCCATCCACATACTTTGTTTTTCTGTTTTGTTGTTGTTGTTGTTGTTGTTGTTGTTTTGAGGTAGGGTCTCACTCTAGCCCAGGCTGACCTGGAATTCACTATATAGTCTCAGGGTGGCCTTGAACTCATGGCGATCCTCCAACCCCAGCCTCCCAAGTGCTGGGATTAAAGGCGTGTGCCACCACGGCCAGCTATACTTTGTTTTTTATTTTTAAAATATTTTTATTTATTTACAGGGAAAAAGAGAGAGAGACAATGTGTGCCCCAGGGTCTCAAGCTGCTGCAAACTCCAGACACATGGACCACTTTGCACATCTGCCTTTATTTGTGTATTGGGGAGTTGAGCCCAGGCCAGGAGGCTTTGTAGGCAAGCGCCATAACCACTGGGCCATCTCCCAGCCCTCCATTTTGTTGTTTTTAAACCAGGGTGGGGGTTTGTGATGATGAGAACACAGCACAGGGGAAACAGAGGGCAGGTACCCAGGGCTGTCACTGCGCCCCCCTCCCCCCCCCCGGCCGCCCAGATACTACTGTGGTGGCCTGGTTCCTATGGTAACAAGAAGGACGGTGGGATGTGACTCAGAAGCCCCACAAGGTGCCCTGGGCCCCGCTGGACTGCAGCCTGCCAGCTGCTGGAGGAGTTCACCTGGCTTCCTTGTGAGGACCTGCTTCTTCCCCACTCTCTGGAGCTTCCATACAGCTCCTCCCTCCTCCCTCGCTGGGCTCTGGATCAAGGCAGGGGGTGTTTGATGCAGAATGAGCTGATAGAACCTCAGCAGCTTTCGTCTAGTATGACTCATAAACTTAGGGGTTTATCATCCTGAAAGACAATCCAATTACCGCCGCTCCGACACCGTGATAAGCTTGCATTAAAAAGTTTTCTAAAAGGACAAGATGCCAGCAGAGCATAGCTGCACTTTTTACTTTCTGAAAAGGAATCTGAACACTCAAAGGATAGGCAATGAGAACACGTGTTTTAGCTGGGCTTGGAGGCCCACGGGAGGAAGGAGGCTCTCAAGTTCTAAGGCAACTCTGGGACTCCCAGCAAGACCCTGACTAAAAACAGCACAGCACAAAACAAACAAAAACCCCACCTTTTAGGCTGGACAGCAAGAGGGCCTGAGACTACTGAGTTCAATTCTCTAGGTCCCATGAAAAGCAGTGGGGCACAGCCACATGTACCTGACACCCCAGTGCTGCAAGGGAGCAGAGATGTGACAAGCGTGATGAGTAAAAAGAGACTCTGGGGCTGCAGAGATGGCTTAGTGGTTAAGGTTCTTGCCTGCAAAGCCTAAGGACCCAGGTTTGACTACCCAGAACCCATGTAAGCCAGGTGCACAAGGTGACGTATGCATACAAATGTGCCCAAGGTGGCGCACGTGTCTGGAGTTCTATTGCAGTGACTAGGGGCCCTGGTGTGCCAATTCTCTCTCTCTCATAAACAAAAAAAAAAGGAGAGGGCTGGAGAAGTAGCTTAGCTGTTAAGGCACATGCCTGTGAAGCCTAAGGACCCTGGTACGATTCTCTAGGTCCCACATAAGCCAGCTGCACATGGTGGTGCATGTGTCTGGAGTTCGTTTGCAGTGGCTAGAGACCCTGGAGTGCCCATTCTCATTCCCTCTCTCCCCCCTCTCTGTCTCTTTAAAAAAAAAAAAAAAAAAAGGAGACTGACTCAAAACAAGAATTGAGAAAGAGCCAGGCGTGGTGGCACAGGCCTTTAATCCCAGCACTCAAGAGGCAGACATAGGAGGATCACCTTGAGTTCAAGGCTACTCTGAGACTACATAGTGAATTCCAGGTCAGCCTGAGCTAAAGTGAGACCCGACCTCAAAAAACCAAAATAAATAAATAAATAAATAGAAAGAAAGAAAGAAAGAAAGAAAGAAAGAAAGAAAGAAAGAAAGAAAGACAGACTAAAGAATGGGAAAGAGTGATGGGGCAGGACACAGGACTCTATACTCCAGCCACCACCAGGGAGTGACCCCCACTGCAAGTGAGCATATGGGGTTACACAAATACACATACATGTGCATACACACACACATACACCACATCACACACACATGTGGGCACACACAAGGAAAAAATCCCACATTTGAAAAATTCTTCAGGATTTGAATATGGCTCAAAGATGAAACACTCTCCTGCTCTTGTTTGCCAGATGAGCTTAAGTTTGTCACTTGGAACCTGGAGAGATGGCTTAGTGATTAAGGCACTTGCCTGCAAAGCCTAAGGACCCAGGTTTAATTCCCCAGGACCCACATAAGCCAGATGCACAAAGTGGTGCATGCGTCTGGAGTTCTTTGCAGGGCTGGAGGCTCTGGTGTGACCATTCTATCTGCCTCTTTCGCTCTCCAGTAAACAAGTAAATAAATAAATTTGGGTTTTTTTTTTAGTTAGGGTTTCGCTCTGGCCCAGGCTGACCTGGAATTCACTCTGTAGTCTCAGGGTGGCCGTGAACTCACGGCAATCCTCCTACCTCTGCCTCCCGAGTGCTGGGATTAAAGGCATGCGCCACCATGCCTGGCCAATAAAATATTTTTCAAAAAAGCTTGTAGCCGGGCATGGTGGCGCATGCCTTTAATCCCAGCACTCGGGAGGCAGAGGTAGGAGGATTGCCGTGAGTTCACGGCCACCCTGAGACTACAGAGTGAATTCTGCCTGGGCCAGAGTGAGACCCTACCTTGAAAAAACAAAAAACAAAACAAAACAAAACAAAAGCTGTAATAAGGTCTGAGGAAATGGCTTAATGGTTAAGGCATTTGCCTGCAAAGCCTAAGGACTCCGGTTCGATTCCCCAGGACCCGTGTAAGCCAGATGCACAAGGGGGTGCATGCATCTGGAGTTCATTAGCCTGGACTAGTGAGACTCTACCTGGAAACACACACACAAAAAAAGCTTGTAATAGGTTTTAGCCACTTGGCTAGAGGAGGTGCCACTGGGGTCAAATCCTGGGGTCCATCCGTAAGGTGTGTTTGGGGACAGATCTGAATCCAGCCCACAGGCATGTGGAGAGGCCGGGGCTTGCTGCCCATTCGCACTTGTTGCTTTTGGTTTTTATGGGCTGTTGGCTTGTCACTCTGTTCGGATGTGGGAAGCAGCTTCTTCCTCCACTGATGGAACTTCCCCCTGGATCTGTAAGCTTGAAATGAACCCCTTCCTCCCCTGAACTGTGCCTGGTCTGGATGTGGAGATGACTACGAAACCATCATAGGAAACACTGGATTCCTTCTTATAAATAAAATTATATTTATAAGTGCTTCTGTAGGAAGACCATGCTTGCCAGATCAAATCACATTAGCATACATTAGCATATTAGCATATATTAACCATGCACAATAACAGGCTTCATCATGACATCTTCATATGTGTGTATCATTTAGTTTGTTCACATTCACCCCATTACCCTCTCTGAAGGAAGAGAGAGAAACAAAGAAAAAGAAGAGAGAAGAAGGAAGGAAGGGAGGGAGGGAAAGAAAGAGAGAAAGAGGCATGCAAGCTGGAGGGATGGCTTAGCAGTTAAGATGCTTGCACAGCAAATAAAAATATTTTTAAAAGAGGCAGGCTGGTGATATGGCTTAGCAGTTAAGGTGTTTGCCTGCAAAGCCCAAGGACCCTGGTTCGATTCCCCAGGACCCACATAAGCCAGATGCACAAGGGGCTGCATGCATCTGGAGTTTGTTTGCAGTGGCTGGAGGCCCTGGCGCATCCATTCTCTCTTTCTCTCTGCCTCTTTCTCTCTCTCTCTCAAATAAATAAATAAAATATTTTTACCTGAGAATACAGAGTGAATTCCAGGTCAGCCTGGGCTAGAGCGAGACCTTACCTCAAAAAAAATTTTTTAATATTTTTTTTCAAAAAAAGAAAAGGAAGCCAGGTGTGGTGGTGCAGGCCTTTAATCCCAGCACTTGTGAGGCAGAGGTAGGAGGATCACTATGAGTTTGAGGCCAGCATGAGACTGCATAGTGAATTCCAGGTCAGCATGGGCTAGAGGGAGACCCTACCTTGAAAAACAAAAAACAGAGAAAAAGTATATCCTGCTAGGTATGGTGATGCATGCCTTTAATCCCAGCACTATGGAGGTGGCAGTAGGAGGATACTGTGAGTTCAAGGCCACCCTGAGACTACATAGTGAATTCCAGGTCAGCCTGAGCTAGAAGGGAGACCCTACCTCAAAAAACCAAAAAAAAGAAAGAAACAAAAAGCAGGCAGGCTAGGATCAGTCCGTTTCCAGGACAAGGTCAAGGATATGTTAGCAATGCAAATGTCTAGTGCCAGGCTGGAGAGATGGCTTAGGGGTTAAGGCGCCTGCCTCCTAAGCCTAAGAACACTGGTTCCAATCTCCAGGTCCCACGTTTAGCCAGATGCAAAGTGACGCAAGGGTGCAATGCTGCACTTGACCACAAGGGGGCGCACGCATCTGGATTTCGTTCGCAGCAGCTGAGACACTGCTGGCGCGTCCATCTCTGTCTTCCTCTGTCTGTCTGTTTCTCTCTCTCTCTCTCTCTCTCTCTCTCTCTCTCTCTCTGTCTCTCTCTGTCTCTCTCTCCAAAAAAATAAAAAATAAAAGTTTTAAAAATTTTATAAAAAAAATGTCTAGTACCTAAAAAGTGCATGGCTCACTGTGTCTGCCAGGCAACAAAAGGATCAGGTGTTCAAACAGACATTAAAGGACACGGGAGTCGTCCTGCCTTTGTTTTCAGTCCCAGGTATGGCAGAGCACATGGTCTGTCACTGTTAAGTCTCCTGTTGGCTGTAGGGTGAGAAGATATTTTTATTCAGTGAGTAAAGTCTTGATTCCTGCTCTGTTGAGAGTTTTTTTTTTTTTTTTTAAATATTTTAAGCCAGGCATGGTGGCACATACCTTTAATCCCAGCATTTGGGAGGCACAGGTAGGTGGATCACCGGGAGTTCGAGGCCACCCTGAGACTACATAGTGAATTCCAGGTCAGCCTGGGCTAAAGTGAAACCCTACCTCAAAAAAAAAAATTCTTTTTAATTTATGGGCTGGAGTGATAGTTTGGAGGTTAAGGTGCTTGCCAGCAAAGTCAAAGAACTCCAGTTTGATTCCCCAGGACCCATGTAAAGCCAGATGCACAAGGTAGTGCATGTGTCTGGAGTTTATTTGCAGTGGCTAGGGGCCCTGGTGTGCCATACTCTCTCTCTGATTCTCTCATAAATAAATAAATAAATAAAACTATTTTAAAACATTTTATTTACTTATTTGAGAGAGAGAGAGAGAGAGAATTGGGCACACCAGGGCCTCTAGCCACTGGAAATGATCTCCAAACACATGCACTACCTTGTGCATCTGGCTTACATGGGTACTGGGGAATCGAACCAGGGTCCTTTGGCTTTGCAGGCAAGCGCCTTAACCATTAAGCAATCTCTCTAGCCCTGTTGAGAATATATATCAAACTGTTATATTTTTGTCAAATGACTTTTCTGCATCTAACTCAGACATACACTTTTTCCTTCATGTTAACATAGTGACTTGTGGTAATTAAGGTTTCAATGACAGTTTTGAGATGTAATTCACATAATAAACATTCCACTCACTTAAAAGCAGTTAGTTGGCAGCTGGAGAAATGGCCTAGAGGTTAAGGTGCTTGCCTGTGAAGCCTAAGGACCCAGGTTCGATTCCCTAGTACCCACCTAAGACAGATGCACAAGGTGGCACATATGTCTGGAGTTCATTTGCAGTGGCTGGAGGCCCTGGTGCACCAATTCTCATTCTGTCTGTCTCTCTTCTATCTCTCTCTGCTTATAAATAAATGGATACATGTAAAAAAAAAAAAGAATTTTTTAAAAAGCAGTTAGCTGGGCATGGTGGCGCACGCCTTTATTCCCAGCACTTGGGAGGCAGAGGTAGGAGGCTCGCCGTGAGTGTGAAGCCACCCTGAAAGACACAGTGAATTCCAGTTAAATGCTTTGGGGAATGTTCACCAAGCAGCACCATGGCTGTGATTTCTGGACATTCTCCTTGGCCTATGGAGAAGCTGGGTATACATGAGCATTTTTGCCTTGCTGTGGTCAGTGCCGGTCTGTTTTCTGTAGAATTGCCTGTTCTGGACATTTTTCATGAATAGAATCCTTAGTGTGTGGTCTTCTGTGACTAGGCTTGTTTTCTTAGCACCTCAAAAAGGTTGTTGTTGTTGTTGTTGGTGGTTTTTCGAGGTGGGTCTCGCTCTGGCCCAGACTGACCTGGAATTCACTCTGTAGTCTCATGGTGATCCTCCTACCTCTGCTTCCCGAGTGCTGGGATTAAAGGTGTGCGCCACCATGCCTGGCTCTTCATTTCTTTTCATTGCTGAATAATCCATCACGTGGGTGATGCTTACTTCATTTATTCATTAGGTAGCAGACATTTTTAGAAACTATGAACGTTTCTATACATGCCTTTACTTGGACATATCTGTCTCTCTTGGGGACAGCTCCACAAATGAGCTCCCAGGCATACGTCCAACCTTCAGAGCAACTTCTGCATTGGTGGTTTGAATGTAATACATACCTGGCAGCCTCATGTGTTTGTGCTCATTCCTCATACTTAATCCCCAGCAGGTGGAGCCTTTGGGTGGTGAAGCCTTCCTGGAGGACGTGTGTCTCTGGGGACAGGTTTTGGGGCGTTACAACCCATCCCTGCTAGTCACATTGAACTCAGCTCCCTTGTTCCACTTCCTCCATGCTGCTGTGGAGATGTGACACCCAGCCATCTGTGCTTTCTCTGCCTGCCATGATGAAACTCAAGTCAGAACTAAACCCTTTCTCCCCATAAACTGTGTCTGGTCAGGTGCTTTGTACCAGCACCATGAAGGTAACTGCTAAAGCTACCAGTGTGGTCCAAAATATCAGCCACATTTCATATTCCCCTATGGCAGCAGTGGTAGTTTGAATGTGTGTCTGTCATAGACTCAGGTGTTTTATAAAAGCTTGTAACTTGAAGGGCGTGGTGAGGGCCGAGGCCAGCCTGGGACTAAAGTGAGTGCCATGTCAGCCTGGGGTAGAGTGAGACCTTACCTTGAAAAAAAAATACAAAAAAAACTGGGGACTGGAGAGATGGCTTAAGGCATTTGCCTGCAAAGCCAAAGGATCCCGGTTCAACTCTCCAGGACCCATGTAAGCCAGTTCATTTGCAGTGACTGGAAGCCCTGGTGCACATATTCTCTCTCTCTCTCTCTCTCTTCTTTCTCTCTCTCAAATAAATAAATAAAATAAAATAAAAAGTTTTTTTAAAGAAATTGGGGGACTGGAGAGATGGCTTAGCAGTTAAGGCACTTGCCTGAAAAGCCCAACAACCCAGGTTCCATTTCCCAGTAAAGGTTCCATTTACTCACATAAAGCCAGATGCACATGCACCTGGAGTTCATTTGTAAAGGCTGGAGAACCTGGAGTGCCCATTCTCTCTGCCTCTCATAAAGAAATAAATATCTTTTTTTTTTGGTTTTTTGAGGTAGGGTCTCACTCCAGCTCAGGCTGACCTGGAACCCAGTATGTAGTTTCAGGGTAGCCTTGAACTCACGGCAGTGATCCTCCTACCTCTGCCTCCTGAGTGCTGGGTTTAAAGGTGTGAGCCACCACACCCTGCTAAAATATCTTTTAAAAAGCTTGTAACTTGGGCTGGAGAGATGGCTTAGTGGTTAAGGCACCTACCGGCCAGGCCTAAGAACACCGGTTCAATTCTCCAGGTCCCACATTTAGCCAGACACAAGAGATGCAAGCAAGCAATGCCAGGATTGCCCACAAGGAGGCGCACGCATCTGGAATTCGTTCACAGCGGCTGAGAGGCCACTGGCGCACCCATTCTTTCTCTCTCTTTGCCTCTTCGTCTCTCTCTCTCTCTCTTTCTCTCTCTCTCTCAAAAAAAAAAAAAAAAAAGCTTGTAACTTGAGTCTCCAGCTGCCAGGCTGGAGGTGTCACAAAGGAGCAGATCCTGGGGTCCAGTAAGGTGTGCTTAGAGGCAGATCTAAATTCCAGCCCAAAGATACATAGAGAGGTCTGCATTCTACCCGAATCCTGGCTGCTTGATGTACATTCATTCTTGCTGCATTTGGATTTTGTTAAAAATATTTTATTTTTATTGATTTATTTGAGAGAAAGAGGGTGAGAGAGAGAGAAAGTGAGAGGGAGGGTTCAAACAAACTCCAGACACATGCACCACCTTTTGCCTCTGGCTTACATGGGTCCTGGGGAATTGAACCATGGTCCTTTGGCTTTGCAAGTAAGAGCCATAACCGCTAAGCCATCTCTCCAGCCCTGGATTTTTAAAAAATATTTTCTTTTTTTTTTTTAAGTCAGTCTCATTATTTTTTTATATGTTTTATTTCTTTATGAGAGAGAGAAAGAGAGAGAGATTGAGAGAATGGACTTGCCAGGGCTTCTAGCCACTGCAAACAAACTCCAGACACATGTACCACCATGTGCATCTGGCTTACGTGGGATCTAGGGAATTGAACCTGGGTCCCTAGGCTTTGCAGGCAAGTGCCTTAATGGCTAAGCCATCTTTCCAGTCCTGCTTTTGGATTTTACAGGCTGTTTGACTGTTTCTCTCTGCTTGGATGTGGGGAAGCATCTTTTCCACTTCCCCCTGGATCTGTAAGCTTGAAATAAACCCTTCCTCCCATAAACTGTGCCTGGTTTGGATGAGCATCCCAGCAATGCCAAGCTGTCTGTTGCAGCAGTGTATGGCGTTATTTCTTCTCGCCTTTCCCTCCCCTTCTCTGATGCTGGACCTGGAACCCACACTCACATGCTAGGTGAGGGCTCTGCCCCTCAGCACCAGCCAGCAGAGGGCTGCGAGTCTGTCCCCTCCTCAGGAACATCCTGCAGTGCCCACTGCTCTGAAGACAGCCATCCTGGTGGATGTGGAACCACTTTCGGGTTGACTGGCATCTGCGCTCCTGATGTTAGGCCTGATTTTACCACGGAACCAGACTCAGTCCACACAATGTCCATCACGGAGAAAACACGTTTTGTAAAGAGAGAACTCAGCTCCGAGACAGCTGAGTGTGGACGGTGAGTACCAGGTCTCAAGCCTGCCTAAGGGTGGGGCTGAGGGTGTTTCAGGGATAAAAAGGCAGGGTGGGACTGGAGAGATGGCCTAGTGGTTAAGGCACTTGCCGGCAAAGCCTAAGGACCCATGTTCCACTCTCCAGATCCCATGTAAAGCCAGACACACAAGATGATGCAAGTGTGCAAGATCACACATGTGCACAAGGGGCACATGCGTCTGGAGTTTGATTGCAATGGCTGGAGGACCTGGCGTGCCAGTTCTCTGTGTCTCTCATTAAAAAAAAAAAAAAAACAGGGCTGGAGGGATGGCTTAGCAGTTAAGGTGCTTGCCTGCAAAGCCAAAGGACACAAGTTTGATTCCCCAGGACCCATGTCAGTCAGATGCACAAGGTGGCACATGTTTCTGGAATTCATTTGCGGTGGCTGAAGGCCCTGGCGTGCCTATTTTATTTCTCTCTCAAAAATAAAAATAAAAATAAAATGGAAACAGAAAAAATTAATTAAATAAATAAAAATTTTAAAAAAATATATTATCCAGGCATGGTGGTTCATGACTTTAATCCCTGCACTTGGGAAGCAGAGGTAGGAGGATTATCATGAGTTTGAGGCCACCCTGAGACTACATAGTGAATTCCAGGTCAGCCTGGACTAGGGTGAGACCCTATCAGGAAATAAATAAATTAATTAATTAATTAAATAAAAATAAAATTTTTTTAAAGGCAGGATAATTTATGGCATGGAAAAAGGTGACCAGAGGTAATGAGCAATCTCTGTATGTGTAACCGAACATAATGGCTTTTCATGGGACATGTTCAGGAAACGGAATGTTAACATGATCTGATAATGGTGTTTTAGTCTCCTGATCTCACAAGGTCGCCCTTGTATAAACAGTTGTATGAACACTTGTATGAACCCAAATGAAGAGTCGGGAAGTTTCCACAAAAGAAACTTGGAATACCCTGCAAAATAAAATAAATAACTAAAATAAATCCCAGGCAACCATTATCACCATATAACACACCAGGTGTGATACGCAGCAAAGCGAGTGGAGAATTAATATCTTGTTCAGCAGCATGACTTCTAGAATCAGAGACCTTAAAGCCAATCCAAGATCAAGTGCTCAATGGCAAGTGCAGGTTCACACAAGCTTGCCAGGGCCTCCAGCCACTGCAATCGAATGAACTCCAGATATGTGTGCCCCCTTGCGTGCACGTGCAACCTTGCGTGCTTGCATCACTCTGTGTTTGGCTTATGTGGGGTCTGGAGAGTCGAACATGAGTCCTTGGGCTTCTCAGGCAAGTGCCTTAACCACTAAGCCATCTCTCCAGCCTGAGTTCTTTATATATATTAGATATAGCTCTCTTCTCAAACATGATTTCCAAATATTTTCTCCCACTCTGTTGGTTGCCTTTTCATTATCTTGATGTGTCTTTTTAACAAATATTTTATTTATTTAAGTAAGCCTAGAGAGGTGGCTCAGCAGTTAAGGCGCTTGCCTGCGAAGTCTAACAACCCAGGTTTGACTCCCCAGTACCCTTGTAAAGCCAGGTGCACAAAGTGGCACATGTATCTGGAGTTTGTTTGCGATAGCTAGAGGCCCTGGCCTACCCATTCTGCCACCCCCCTGCTTGTAAAGAAGTAAGTAAATAATTGTGTGTGTTGTGTGAATGGGTACACCAGGGACTCTTGCCATTAAAGTTTTTTTTTTTAATCTTTTAAAGTTTTTTAATTATATGAAGTCCAATTTGTTTTTCCTTTTTGCTTATGCTTCTAGCATCAGATCTCAGAAATCATTTAATCCAAGCTCGCGATGATCTATGCCTTTGTTTTCTTCTAAGGATTTGAGAGCTTCAGTTAACTTTTATATTTATTTATTTAAGAGAAAGACAAAGAGAGATCCGGCCCCTAAAACAGAGTATATCTTGAAATCTCTCTTTGGTCACTCTTTAATCTTATAAGATGTGAACTACAAGAAAAAAGCAGCAAAGCCGGGCGTGGTGGCGCACGCCTTTAATCCCAGCACTTGGGAGGCAGAGGTAGGAGGATCGCCATGAGTTCGAGGCCATCCTGAGACTACATAGTGAGTTCCAGGTCAGCCTGAACTAGAGTGAAACACTACCTCAAAACACCAAAAAGAAAAAAAAAAAAAAAAAAGCAGTAGAGAAACCAGGAAAGTTTATTAATTATGAACGTCACGGAGAAAGAACTCAAAAGTGACTGTACTACTCCGGCTTAACAGAATCTCCCCTCTGGCACTGAGACTTGGTAATGTGTGAGAGGGTTCTGTGCAAGTGAAAAGTGAAAATGCAATTACATTTTATTGCAAGAAATTTGGAAGACGTATTTTTAACAAAGTTAGCTATTCAAAAGTGTCACCTGAGGCTGTCTCTTAATGGCCCCTCTCACAAGTGTGAAATTTAATGAAGGCGACTGCATTTACAAGCAACACCAAAATGGCATCTTAATTACTCGCTGAATTTTCTTAGGCAACAAAAGATTAAATGGAAAGAGAAATTAGCTTTACAAATGGCTTCATACATCTTTATGTTATACCCCCCCCATCAAGCCACAGATGGTCATGTATCTTGAACTTCCTAATATTGTAGTCAATTTTCTTTTTCTTGGGCACGCCCAAACCCATCTCCACTCTAAATCACATCTTCTTTTGGAGTCATTTACAAAGGCTGACACAGTTTGTCACAATGATCTAACAGGCACTGACCACATGCAATGGTTCTTCCCTACACTGGACATGAAACCAAAGATAAGTTCAAACTCTGGGCTGTGTGCACTTGTACCATACTCACCACATAGAGGCAGGCCTTGACCTGACATTGCCAAACTGATCCAGTTGTGACTGCCAAATGTAAGAGCCGAGGCCTGGGGGTCGGGCATGAATGACTGATGATCATGTGTCTGTCATGTGCTGTAGCTTGTCTTGCGCGTGACGGGTCTCATGAGAGCCCTCGAGGGATCATTGTCCTTAAATGGGATGCTATCAAAGTGCCTGCAGTAAAAATCCACGAGGGCCGGAGAGACGGCTCAGCGGGTAAAGCATGTACTTGCTAAAGTCTGACGGCCCAGATTTGATTCCCCAGCGCCCAAAAAGCCAGATGCAAAAAGTGGTGCATGTGTCTGGAGTTTGTTTGTAGCAGCAAGAGACCCTGGCGTATCCATTCTCTTTCCCTCTTAAATAAAACAATAAATAAATAAACAAATAAAAGTCCACAGAATTTACTTCTACCTGGCCAGGTAACTCGTATCAGAATAACAGTTCCACAAGTATCATGGGTAACTCTGGATTAAAGCTGGAACCACCGCCCTGCTGTAGTTGCTGGACAAACACCCAAGCAGAAGGAGCTGATGGGAGGAGAGGGTTTCCTTACATTTATACTTTTTAGAAAATATATATTTTATTTTTATTTGTTTATTTATTTGAGAGAGAGAAGCAGTGAGAGAGAGAGGGGTGAATGGGTGCACCAGGGCCTCCAGCCATTGCAAATGAACTCCAGACGCATGTGCCACTTTGTGCATCTGGCTTACGTGGGTCCCTAGGGGAATCAAACCTGGATCCTTTAGCTTTGCAGGCAAACGCCTTAACTGCTAAGCCATCTCTCCAGCCCATCCTTGCACTTATTCTTTTGACAGGAAGCTTCATTAACGTGGAGGCAGCTGGCTCACTTCATCACACATCCACAGCAGAGACAGGACAAGGACAGTCAATGCTCAAGCTGGCTCAGAACACACCTTAGGGCTGGACAGTGACACTCCTCCAGCAGGGCTCTTCTGGCTAAACCCTCCACTTAATCAAAACACCTGAGGCTATGGGGACATTACCTTTATGCCACCACCACCCCCCCAATCCCCAAAGGCACTAGAAAGACTAAGAAGCAGGAAGAACTGGGGGAGGGGGGAGCTCCACTCAGTGCCAAGTACCAATGTGAAAACTTAGGTTCTGCAAATCCCCTGACTAGTCCTGGACTTAGGGAAAATGCTACAAAAATAAGGGCGGAGAGGAGCCTGCCCCAGGGGTATTTATTCACTTCCTGCAAGCCTCTGCTTAATCTTGATGCAAATACGTGAAGGGCAGACTCCCAGCCAACCAGACAAGGCTGGAATGACGTAACTGAAATTTCAGGGCTGCCTGCATGTCGAGGGGGTAAAAGACATCATTTATTTTATATATATATATATATTTAGTGGCAAGGTCTCACTCGAGCCCAGGCAGACCTGGAATTCACTGTGTAGTCTCAGGGTGGTCTTGAACTCTCATGGTGATCCTCCTACCTCTGCCTCCCCAGTACTGGGATTAAAGGCGTGCGCCACCACGTCCGGCTAACTTCATTTTTTTTTTTTTAAGAGAAAAATATCACTACTCTTAGTGTGGGGCTCCCTAATAGGCAGTTAAACTAGGTAGGATCAGGGCAGGAGGCCACGCCCTGGCCTGGCCTATCCTGGCTGGCTCTGCCCAGTCAGTGCTGGGATTTAGTGCTTGCCCATCTCATCCAATTAGGCCTGTGTGGGTGGAGTTCTCCTCTAAGACGAGGCTGATTGGCCAGGACATCCAAGGTAGGTGTGTCTAGGTATAGTGGTGCAAATTCTAAAGTATATACCCCCCTAGACCCACAAAGAAAGCTGGGCAAAGAGTTCTCTCTCTGAACTTGGCAGTAACAGTTTTTGGGTTACCGTCACGGGTAAAATATCTCTCCGCATCCCCCCGGGGTGGAAAGAGACACTTTTTTTTTTTTTTTTTGGTTTTTCGAGGTAGGGTCTCACTCTGATCCAGGCTAACCTGGAATTAACTATGTAGTCTCAGGGTGGCCTTGAACTCACGGCGATCCTCCTACCTCTGCCTCCCGAGTGCTGGGATTAAAGGCATGCGCCACCACGCCCGGCCTCAAGAGACACTTTTAATCTTTTTTTTTTTTTTTTTAAAGGTAGGGTCTCACTCTAGCCCAGGCTGACTTGGAATTCACTATGTAGTCTCAGGATGGCCTCAAACTCACAGTGATCCCCCTACCTCAGACTCCCAAGGTCTGGAGAGATTGCTTAGCCGTTAGGGCACTTGTGTGAAGCCTAAAGACCCAGGTTCGATTCCCCAGTACTCATGTAAGCCAGATGCACAAGGTGGCGCATGCGTCTGGAATTCATTTGCAGGCCCTGGTGAGCCCATTCTTTCACTCTTTTGTTTGTTTGTTTGTTTGTTTGTTTTTTCGAGGTAGAGTTTCACTGTAGCCCAAGCTGACCTGGAATTCACTATGGAGTCTCAGGGTGACCTTGAACTCACAACGATCTTCCTCCCTCTGCCTCCTGAGTGCTGGGATTAAAGGTGTGTGCCACCATGCCCAGCTTTCTCTCACTCTTTCTATCTGCCTTTCTCTCTCTTAAATAAATAAATTAAATGTTTTTAAAAGAAGTGATGGCTTAGCGGTTAAGGTGCTTGCCTGTGAAGCCTAAGGACCTAGGTTCAACTCCCTGGAACCCACATGGGCACGTAGTGGCCCATGCATCTGGAGTTCGTTTGCAGTGGCTAGAGGCCCTGGCACACCCATTCTCTCAAATAAATAAATAATTTTTTTAAAGTAAGATAGGATTTTCTTGACTCCACCTCCCGTTGTTGTAGGCATGCTAGGAATACAGATGCATGTACCACTTTGAATCTGTCTTCTTATGTGGGTGCTGGGGTCTGTACTCTGGCCAGCTAGCTTGTGGAGCAAGCATCTTTCATCACTGAGTCATCTTCTCAGCCCCTTACGTGTATTTTTGTCAGTGAATTGCAACATCTATGTCTAAATTTTTGTCAAAAGGCCTGAAACATTGTTTTCCATCGCTTTCTCCCTGTGCAGATCCATAGGGAGCCAGGGCAGAGACAGAAGACCTCAGCCACAATTGCCATTATGAACCTGTAAGCATCTCAGGGACCCAGTTGTGTATGGCATGTCAATTCATCACGGAAACTGTCTCCCCTTTCCAGATCACCTCAATTAGACGAAAGTGGATGAATTCAAAGCCAGCTAACTGAACAGGAGGTTAAGTCAAAAGGCAACAAGGAGGACGCACGGGTTACTTTTGCATAGCTGTCACAGAATGCCTGGCAGAACAACTTGAAAGATTTATCTCGGCTCTCAGGTTTGCCAGATGTGGCCATCCATCATAGCAGGGACGGAAGGCTTGGTGGTGCAGCGTGGTTCACCTCGTGGTGGACAGAAGCAGAGAGAGGGAAATCCAGGAAGGGGCCAGAGTAAGAAACAGGCCCCCAGGACACACCCTGGGGTGACCTACTTTCCTCACTACCAATAATGCCATCATGGTGGCTTTTTGTTTGTTTGTTTGTTTGTTTGTTTGTTTGTTTGTTTGTTTGTTTCGAGGTAATGTCTCACTTTAGCTCAGGCTGCCCTGGAATTCACTATGTAGTCTCAGGGTGGCCTTGAACTCATGGCAATCCTCCTGCCTCTGCCTCCCAAGGACTGGGATTAAAGGTGTGCACCGCCACGCCTGGCTGTCATAATGTTTTTTTAAAGATCTTTAATTTTTTTAATTTTTTATTTATTAGAGACAGAGAGAGGAAAAGAGAGAGGGAGAGTGAGAATGGGCACACCAGGGCCTCTAGCCACTGCAAACGAACTTCAGACATGTGCACCCCTTTGTGCATCTGTCTTATGTGGGACCTGGAGAATCAAACCATCTCTCCAGTCCTTAGGTTTTGTTTTTTGTTTTTAAAAATATTTTTATTGGCATGTGGCGACGCCTTTAATCCACTAAGGAGCCATCTCTCCAGCCCTGTCACCATGTTTTGTTTTTGTTTTTAAAAATATTTTTATTGTTTTTTTGAGAGAGACAGATAGGGAGAGGAAGACAGAGATGGGTGCACCAGCAGTCTCTCAGCTGCTGCTGAACGAAATCCAGATGCATGCGCCCCCTTGTGGTCAAGTGCTGCATTGCGCCCTTGTGTCACTTTGCATCTGGCTAAACGTGGGACCTGGAGATTGGAACCAGCGTTCTTAGGCTTAGGGGGCAGGTGCCTTAACCGCTAAGCCATCTCTCCAGCCCTGTCATCATGTTTTAATCCATCCATCAGGTCGAACCTTCAAGATCTAATCAATGTGGGAAACCCCTCACAAGTATATCTGACTCACAAGCATAGAGAGAGGGAGTGGGGAATGAATGGGCAGTGGAGACCCAGTGGAGATGCTGGGACCACAGGACCATGAGATGGTTATGAAGGAGAGCTGCCAGCCCCAGATGAAGTTTTCCAGGACTGTGAGTAGCCTAACTGGAGGGACGAAATTGGAACTCCAGAGACTTGTTGCTGGTTAGAATTATTGGACCTTGAGATTTGTCACTGGCTAGAGTTGTTGGACTTGAAGCTACAGAGTTTGATGTTTGCCCTGGTTGTTTTAAATCTTATATTGGTTGAATATTTCTTTGCTATACTCAATGCCATCTTTTGCAGTATGAATGTTTATTCTGTGTCATTTTGGTTTTTTTTTTTTTAATTTTGGTATTATGGCTCAGTTAAAAGACCTTGGATTATGGGGATGTATGAACATCACTGGAATTGATTAAAAACTATGGGGACTTTTAAAGTTGCATGAATGCACTGCATTTTACATAATGGATGGTTATCAGTTTATGGGGGCCAGGGACGAAATGTGATGGTTTGATTCAGGTGTCCCCCATACACTTAGGTGTTCTGAATGCTAGGTTCCCAGCTGATTGATATTTGGGAATTAATGTCTCCAGGAGGCAGTGTATTGTTGGGGGCAGGCTCATAGACTGGCACACTCTCCTGTTCCTGTTGTCCACCTGATGTTGGCCAGGGGTGATGTCCACCCTCTGCTCATGCCATTGTTTTCCCCTGCCATCATAGAGCTTCTCCTTTGAGCCTGTAAGCCAAAATAAACCTCTTTTTTCCCCCCACAAGCTGCTCTTGGTTGGGTGATTTCTACCAGCAATGCTAACCTGACTGCAACAGTCTTACTCAATAGTAGATCTTCCCTGCTTTGCACAACCAACCTGCCAGGCAACACGTGTCCATTGGCGCTTTAGTGGCATGACCATTATGCAAGAAACGAACTGTTCCCTTGATTGGACTTGAAGCCCACACCATGGGAGGGAATCCATCCCTGATATTGAAAACCTATGACTAAGGAGATCATAGAGTCTAGTTGGGAAGATATTACTGTTGTTTGACCTTGACATTCTAATTTTCCACCTACTGAATGCTGGGATTACAGGCTTGAGCCAACATACCTAGCAAATTCTACAATGTTAAAGTCACTATTTCTCAAAACATACCTTCCCTTAACTAAAATAATTCAGCAGCAAAAAAAAAAAAAAAAAAAAAAAAAAAAAATAAAATCCTAAAAATAAGGAAACTACAAATTTCTGATTTTTGTTGTGGAGAACTGTAAACAGGAAGGAGATGTCTCGAGAACATGTAACACAGCTCTTTAGCGGGCACCAACACTTGGTGTTGGCGAGAGGAGATGCAGACATAAAAGAGGTTAGTAAAAGCTGCATGGTCTTATACTTAAGTTAGAAGTTACTCAGGTTGGTCTCAAACTCACAGCAATCCTCCTATCTCAGCCTCTTGATGGTTTTGACTGGTAGAATTAAAGGCATGAGCCACCACACCTGGCTAGTTAATCAATGTTTTATTTATTTATGAGAAAGAGGCAAAGAGAATAGGCACACCAGGGCCTCTACCTACTGCAAACAAACTCCAGATGCATGTGCCACCTTGTGCATATGTCTTACATGGGTATTGGGGAATCAAACCTGGGTCCTTAGGCTTCACAGGCAAGCTCCTTAATCACTAAGCCATCTCTTCAGACTCATCTTTTCTTTAAATATTTTTATTGATTATTTGCAAGGGGAGGGAGGGGGAGAGAAGAGAGAGAATGGGTGCACCAGGCCCTCTTGCCCCAGGCACTCCAGGCACATATGCCACTTTGTGCATCTGGATTTATGTGGTTACTGGGAAATCAAACCCAGGCCATCAGGCTTTGCAAGAGTCTTTAACAGCTGAGCCATTTCTCTAGCCCCAATATCCAACTTTTGAGTATAATAGAAAATTACTTATCATCTTGGAAAATGGTAAATAGAATACAAATGAAGCATCCACTCTTCCTGTCCAATATAAACTGCACCACTAGATGGCCAGTTCGTCCTTCTAAAGTATTCTAGTTAACAAATCAAGAAATGATTGGACAGGCATATCAGTGTTTTCCAGGCCCTAAAAAAATAAGTGATTTAAATGTTTCTGTATTGACTGCTGTCATTACAGAAGTGACGGCAGACAGTTGTGGGGTAATGGTGGAAGAGCACAGTACCGTCTATGGACTGTTTTCACCATGAACACTGCAGCTGAACTGAAAATTCTATAAATCACATAGTCCGATTTCCTCAGCAAGTTGTATGTGGTGTGTGTGTGGGGATATAGGGTTATATGAAGATTAAAAGAAAAATCAGAGCCAGGCGTGGTGGTGCACGCCTTTAATCCCAGCACTCGAGAGACAGAGGTAGGAGGATTGCCATGAGTTCAAGGCCACCCTGAGAATACATAGCTAATTCCAGGTTAGCCTGGACCAGAGTGAGACCCTACCTCGAAAAACAAAAACAAACAACAACAAAAAAAAATCAGCTGGCTGTGGCGGTGCATGTCTTTAATCCCAGTACTCAGTAGGCAGAGGTAGGAGGATCACCATGTGTTTGAAGCCACCCTGAGTGAATTTCAAGTCAGCCTGGGTTCGTGAGACCCTACCTCGAAAATCCAAAAGAAAAAAAAACTTAGTCTTCAGATGAATAAGATTTTTAGAGACAGGGGATTCACAGTGGGGTGATGAAACTGATTAAGAAAAGCAAGGAGGGATGGCTTAGCAGTTAAAGCATTTGCCTGCAAAGCCAAAGGACCCAGGTTCAATTCCCCAGGACCCATGTTAGCCAGATGCACAAGGGGGCGCATGTGTCTGGAGTTTGTTTGCAGTGGCTCTCTCTCCCTCCCTCTTTCTCTATCAAATAAATAAATAAATTAAAAAAATATATATATATATGTAAAAAAGCAAGGGAAGTATGCCCATCCAAGTGAAGAAGGCAGTGTCTTTCAGGAAAGAGAGCTATGGTTGACAACCCCTAACCCCAAGTCAATGTGGGGGTCATGGAAAATTTAGCAACAGTGAAAGGCTTCTGAATACTCAACAACCAAAAACTGACTCAAGATGAAATGTAGCTCAGCGGTAGAGTGCTGGTCTAGCACGTGCAAGGCCTTTGGGTTTTGTTGTTGTTGTTGTTGTTGTTTTGTTGTTGTTGTTTCTGCTTTTTGTTTTGCAAGGTGGGGTCTCACTCTGGCTCAGGCTGACCTGGAATTCACTATGCAGTCTCAGGGTGGCCTCGAACTCTCGGCGATCCTCCTACCTCTGCCTCCCGAGTGCTGGGATTAAAGGCGTGCGCCACCACGCCCGGCTGGCCCTTGGTTTTGAATGCACATGTGCACTGTGGTCACACATGCACTGTTAATCAAGTTTGCTCAGCTTGGACTGAAGACTGTTGGTAACAGCCTTAAGTCCCAGCACCCAAAAAAACAAAAACGAAAAAACAATTTTATTTGATGAACTGCAGTGTTTTTATTGTCATATGAGGTTTCTCTCTTTTTTTTTTTCGAGGCAGGGTCTTACTCTAGGCCAGGCTGACCTGGACTCACTCCGTAGTCCCAGACTGGCCTCAATCTCACAGCGCCACCTGCACCACCATGCCCAGTTTTTTTAAAATTATTTTTTTGGAGAGAGACAGAGAGAGAGAGTGGGGAAGACAGAGATGGGCGCGCCAGCAGTGTCTCAGCTGCTGCGAACGAAATCCAGATGTGTGCGCCCCCTTGTGGTCAAGTGCGGCGTTGCGCCCTTGCGTCACTTTGCATCTGGCTAAATGTGGGACCTGGAGATTGGAACCACTGGAGATTGGAACCAGTGTTCTTAGGCTTAGGAGGCAGGCGCCTTAACCCCTAAGCCATCTCTCCAGCCCTTTTTTGTTTGTTTGTTTGCTAATATAGAAACAGTTTAATTACAGAAAACAAAGGCAATATTTCCCTACTGTCAATCTTCAGCATGTAATCCTCAAATTACTACATCTCTGGCTTGAAGAAATGGCTCAGCAGTTAAAGGTGCTGGCTTATTAAGCCTGCCGGCACAGGATCAATTCCCCAGGACCTATGTAAAGCCAGACACCAAAGTGGTGCATGCATCCGAGTTCATTTGCAGCAAGAGACCCTGATGCACTCATCCACCCACCAGAGGCAGTTTGAGATGGCTGGGGATTGTCTTTGAGCTCTTCATCATCTCTTAGCCTAACAAAGCCTTTCTAAACTTCACCTTCTGGCCCGTGGATTTCAAGTCTTTGAAATTATAAGAATCTGGAGTCACCACAAAATTACTGGTACATTGGTGTAACCCATTTCACATTGGTGCATTGGCGAGGAACCTCAAAAATTCCAATTTCATACCCACACAGACAAAAACAATTAAATTTTTAAACATCTACTAGATAGAAAATAGAAGCCAGGGTGGTGGCGCACGCCTTTAACCCCAGCACTCAGGAGGCAGAGGTAGGAGAATCGCCATAAGTTTGAGGCCACCCTGAGACTACATAGTGAATTCCAGGCCAGCTCCAGGCTAGAGTGAGAACCTATTTCCAAAAATCAAAAAAAAAAAAAAAAAAAAAAAAAAAAAAAAGAATCTCCAGTCTTTCTCCATCTCTCTCAAATAAAGAATAAAAAAATTTTAAAAAGGGCTGGAGAGATGGCTTAGTGGTTGGTTAAGGCGCTTGCCTGCAAAGCCAAAGGACCCAGGTTCGATTCCCCAGGACCCATATAAGCCATATGCACAAGGTGGAACATGCATTTGCAGTAGCTACAAGCCCTGGCACATCCATTTTCTCTCTTTCTCCCTCTCTATCTGCCTCTTTCTCTCTCAAAGAATTTAAAAAAAAAAAAAATATTAAAACAAATGAAAATAGAGAAAATCTGTAGTTCCCTAGGGCACTGTGTTCTAAGCTGTTGGGTTTAGTAGATCAGCCCACAATCCTCTGGTGCTCAAGAGCTCAGGCTCCCAACATGAAGGGCTAGACTTCCAAAGGAAGACTCAAGGGAGCCTTATGCATTCATTTATTTATATTTTTAAGACTTTTTTTTTTTTTGAGGTAGGGTCTCACAAGCCCAGGCTGACCTGGAATTCACTCTGTGTTCTCAGGGTGACCACAACCTCATGCCTGGCTCTTTTAAGACATTAAAAAAAAAGATTATCCCCCACCCATTCCTCCTTCCTCCAAACTCCTGACAACCCCCAATCAGTGTTTGAGCCTCCTCGTTCTCCCTTGCACCCCATGGTGAATCCTTGGTGATGATTTTGGCAACTTCGGAAATAAATGGCAATTCTCATGAAAAAAATATATAAAGAAATAATAAAAAGATTAGCTGGGCATACCCAGCTAACGGAGCTTTATTGATAGTGAAGGAAAGCAGGAGAGAGCGCATAGGTTTATAACTAAAGAGATAAATCGTGGTATTATCATACAAGACTACCACTGAGTAATGAAAAGCGTTACTGTATGTAACACTGATAAACTTCAAAGACATTGTGTTGAAGAAGCAACATGCAAAAATACACATGTGATTCAAAGATGGGAAAATCTAGAAAAGGCAAGTTTAATGAATATACATTTGATAAAAATCCCTCAAACAACACATTTGAGTGTACCTTACTGTATGTAAATTGTAGCTCAGTAAACTAACATCTGCACATTAGAAGACATAAAATATAAAACAGGAGTAATAACAGCATCTACTTCATACGGTGTTGGGGTTTGTAAACAGGAGTATTCATGCAAACTGTGTTTGTACTAGTCCATGTCAACAGCTTGCCTAGTATATAAAAAACTCAAAAATATTAGAAACAATTTTTAAAGAGAAATATTTGTACATCAGAGTTACAATAAACCAGTGGTTCTCAACTGAGGGCAATTTTGTAATCCGCATGACAATGAGCCACGTGTGGAGATGCTTCTAACTGTCATGACTGAAGGAGTCCTGGTGTAACAGGGTGTTAGGCTCTCAGGACCATCCCTGAACCCCACCCTAGGTTGTCTAATTTTAACCCAAGAACTGAATAAAATAGGACTGAGAAGGATAATTATTAAATTACTGTATTTACTGTATTTATTTAGGGAAGTACAGAACCCAGGGAAGGAAAATGAACCCACCCATGCGGTCAGACAGCTCACATGGTGGGCCTGGAAAAACCGTGGAGAGGACAGACAAGAAAACACAAAGAGCCTGGCCTGTGCAGAGCCAGAGCGCGTGAAGAGCCCATGTGGCAAGTAGGGGCTAGGGGCTTCTGTCCTCACCTCGGCCGGGCTGGGCAGAGATAAGGAGAAACTCACCAGAAGGCGGCATATGTAACAGTGAACAAGAGATCCTGCCTCTAACAAGGTGGGAGGTGAGGACACCCAAAGGTGTGAAGCATGCTTTCGCATGGCGTGCGCGTGCACACACACACACAGACACAAACAAAACTGCTGGGCGTGGTGGCACATGCTTTTAATTCCAGTACATGGGAGGCAGAGGTAGGAGGATTGCCTCGAGTTGGAGGCCACCCTGACAGTCTACAGAGTGAATTCCAGGTCAGCCTGGGCTACAGCCAGACAGTATCTTGAAAAAAAAAAAAAAGGCTGGAGAGATGGCTTAGTGGTTGTTTGCCTGCAAAGCCAAAAGATCCTGGTTCGATTCCCCAGGACCCACATAAGCCAGATGCACAAGGGGGCATGCATCGGGATTCGTTTGCAGTGGCTGGAGGCCCTGGCGCTTCCATTCTCTTTCTCTCTTTGCCTCTTTCTCTCTCTCTCAAAAAAAAAAAAAAAAAGTAAATGAATAAAATATTTTTAAAAATGAAAAGACTAGTAATAATGAATAGTGGATGAAGACAGTGATTACCTCCAGGGTTTCATATTTTACTCTTCCTTCTCTACACATGCTTTCAAATATTTTTGTTTTGTTTTCTTTTACAAAGTAGGGGCTCACTTTGGCCCAGGCTGAACTGGGACTCACAGAGATCCTACTTCTGTCTCTCAAGTGCTGGCATTAAAGGCATGCACCACTATGCCTGGCTACAAAAGCTTTTAAATAGCTCCCCTTCATTGAACACCTGTTATCGTGTGATGTGTGACACAGGTATTCCATGTAACAGCTGTTCCTTCTTTTCAGTTTTGGGGACTTGAACCCAATACCTATCTTATACTGGGAAAGTGCTTTACCAAGTCAGCTACATCCCCAGCCTTTCATATTTGTTATTCCTTAAAATCAATCGGTTGTAGATCATAGTTGTTGGCTATTTTTGGATGTGCAAGCTAAGTATGTGCAAGATGATTTACTCAAAGTATGTAATTTGAGGTCAGAGAGCCCAGATTCAGGCCCAGGTCTTTCTACTCCAAAGTCCAAACCTCTCTCCCCCAGCAGCACAATATTATTACCTATGCCCTGATATTTAATAAAACTACAGCATTCTGGGACTATTTATAGTTTTCATGCAAATATTCTCAAGATCACTCTGAAATGGGGAGCAGCAGCAAAATATGACATGGGACAAAATACAGAAAAAAATATACATTGACACGAAACGATGCATATCATTATAAAGGTTCACAAACTCCCTGGGGGCCAAAACACAAGGTCTTTTGGGTCTAAGGTGAAGAATTTCTCTGTGGGTGAGGAGAAAGACTAATAATATAGCATACAGGACTGTTCAAAAATGGTCTGACCAGTTGTGTTACATCAACTTATGTGTGAAATGTTTGACACATTGCTGGTGCTGAGAAATCTTGGTTTGCCAGAGTAAAAACCTAGCACTGGGCTAGAGAGATGGCTTAGCTGGTAAAGGGCTTGCCTGCCAAGTCTAAGGAAACAGGTTCGATTCCCCACTATCCACGTAAACCATGTAAGCCAGATGCAGTTGGTGGCGAATATGTCTGCAGTTCGTTTGCAGTGGCTAGAGGCCCTAGAACACCCATTTTCTCTCTCCCTCTCATAAATTAATATTTAAAAAAAATCTAGCTGGGCGTGGTGGTGCACGCCTTTTAATACCAGCACTGGGGAGGCAGAGGTAGGAGGATTGCCATGAGTTCGAGGCCACCCTGCGACTACATAAGTGAATTCCAGGTCAGCCTGAGCTAGAGTGAGACCCTACCTCGGAAAACCAAAACAACAACAGCAAAAAAAAAAAAAAAAAAAAAAAAAAAAATTAGCACTTTTAGCAGTGTGTGGTGGCGCACGCCTTTAATCCCAGCACTCCACAGTCAGAGGTAGGAGGATCGCCATGAGTTCGAGGCTACCCTGAGACTACATAGTGAATTCCAGGTCAGCCTGGGCTAGAGCGAAACCCTACCTCGAAAAAAAAAAAAAGTAAATAAAAACAAAACCTAGCACTAGCACTCTGATTGAAATGAGTGCTTCCTCTCTCCCGAAAATATATAGCATGAAATAGTTAGGACAGTAGAATTCGTCTAATTCCACCTTTTCGTGCAAAGGTGACTGTGTTGAGGGTCAGAAGTTAGGACAAAGAACATTAAGGCTTAAACACAGAGGTTGGCGGACGGGGGGAAGGGTTTCCAGAACATCCTCCTGCGAAATCTCCAGGTGAGAGCATCCGGTCGGTGATGGACGGAACCTGGCGTCGCCGGTCTCCAGGACGCCCGCCGGACGTCCCGAGCGTGCACCACGGGAGCGAGATGTCCGTCAGCAAAGCCGGGCCTCCTCTCTCCGACGTGCTCATCACAGCAAAACGCTTTCCAGGGTAACAGCTGGAGAAAAAAAAAAAAAAAAAACCTCACCGGAAGCCGTAGGCTGCAAATGACGTCGGGGTGGAGTGGCGGAGACTTGAGGCCGGGGGTCGGAGCCACAGGAAGCTGCCCGGGGCGTGCACGCCGCGTCTGAGCAGGCGCAGTATGAGCCGCACGCTTGGTGGCGAACTGCGCAGCCGCAGTGTACGCCTCACGCGCCGTGTTGGGGAGGGGAGGCAGAGGAAAGGGGCGGAGCTTCACCCCTCGGCGCGTGACGCAACGAGCCGCGGCGGAAGGGTGTGGTGCGCGCAGGCGCAACGGTGTCTGAGGAAGGGCAGGTAGGCGGGGCTGCGCATGCGTGGTGAGAGGCGGTAACAGCAGCGGCGGCTGAGGCAGTGTCGGCGGTGGCGGCGGCGGTGGAGGCAGCAGCTGTTGAGGGGGTTCCGGGAAGATGGTGCTGATTAAAGAATTGTGAGTGGGTCGCTGGGGGCACAATTGTTGCATCCGAGGTTGGGGGGGAAGGAAGAGGAACGGTCCTCGGGCTGAGAGCGGAGAGAGCTTCGGGTGGGCCCCGCCATCACCCCCAGCCCACTGCCGTGGGATTCCCCCCCCCACGACCCTTGCCGGCGTTGCCGTGGTAACAAGGCCGCGCCCCCCCCATCATCCCCGGCGGTGGTCGCGATCCCAGCTCATGGCTCCGGAAGGCGCGGCCGGGAGTTTCCGCCGGGACCCGCCTTTCCGCAGCCCCCGCCCGGCATGCTCGCTCAAGCCCGCGGGAGACGGCGGCTCGGGTGGGTGCGTGCGTGCGTGCGTACGTGCGTGGGCGGGACGCGGTGGTCCGGCCCCACGGTGATTTGTCGGCCGGGGCTGCTGGAGCCTGACACGGACATTGGTCCTGATCTCCCCCCTACCCCAGCCCATGATGTTGGGGGATGTGGTCGCTTCCGGAGTCCCGTGAACGTGGTGTCCACCCCCCCCCCGGGCCATCTAACTCTCCTGCCCTCAATCTCAGGTCCCCACATCTTTAGGGTGTGGCGACACTCTTTAAGGTGGTGATAAGACTGTGTTCAAACACGTGGAAAGGAATCTCCAGGTTTTTCTTTGTGTGTGTGTGTGTTTACAGCAGTCCCACCCAGCGCTCATGTTGAAAAGTTGTGTCTCTTAAAGCCCACTGTTAAGGGAACCTCGTGAGCATCATCGCAGGGAAGTCTGGGGGCACTTGAAATGTCCAGCTGTCACACCTGAATCAGCATCTCTTGGTCAATTAGAGGTTTCAAGTATGACCCGTTCTTTTCTTTGGTTGCTGTTATTCCTCTCCACCACCATTTGATTTTCAATTCTTTTTTTTTCTTTTCTTTTTTTTTTTTTTTTTTTTTTTTTTTTTTTTTTGAGGTAGGCTTTCACTCCAGCCCAGGCTGACCTGGAAATCACTATGTACCCTCGAACCTCTGCCTCCCAAGTGCTGGGATTAAGGGCTTGTGCCACCATGCCCGGCCTGGCTTAAGTTCTTCAAAAAAAAAAAATCTCTTTAAAGATTTATTTTTATTTATTTATTAGAGATAGAGGGAGTGAGGGGGAGAGAAAGAATGGGCACGCCAGGGCCTCTAGCCACTGCAAACGAACTCCAGACGCATGCACCACCATGTGCATCTGGTTTTGTGGGTCCTGGAGAGTCTAACCTGGGTCCTTAGACTTCGCAGGCAAATGCCTTAACCGCTAAGCCATCTCTGCAGCCTCCCCAAAAATTTTTCTTTAGTTTAATTTTATTTACTTGAGGGAGAGATTAAGTAGAAGAGAGAGAATGGGTACACCAGGACCTTAAGCCACTGCAAATGAACTCCAGACACCTGCACCACCTTTTGCATCTGGCCTACATGGGTACTGGGGAAATCGAACCTGGGCCCTTAGGCTTTGCAGGCAAGTGCCTTAACTGCTAAGCCATCTCTCCAGTCCAGTCTCATGTATTACTTTTCTGGGCCTCACAGGATCCTTGCAGTCCATTGCTCTACAAATACTCCCAGCCCAGGGCTATTCTTGTTGACTTCTGTTCTTCCTACTCTTCCCTCAAATGCTACCTCACCTTTTTCCACTTCTTTGCTCAAATGTTGGCTTCTTAGGAAACTTATTTTCTCTTGAAAATACTGTAATCTCCCTGAAATGACCCATTGGACTCATTCTTGCACTCACTGTCTTGAGAATAATGCCTAGTATTTACAAATGTGCTCAGTGAACATGTGTTTAAGGAATTGATGAACGATTGCTTCTTGGTCAGTGAACAGGGATCCTGAGGAAACACTTTGCCTTCTCCTGTAGAGTGGGGTTTTGCAGTTAAAGCTTATTTATCGAACTGAACTTTTTCTAACAAGTTGAAAGCATATATATATATATATATATATATATATATATATATATATATATATATATCGCCAGCTTTACCTCATTTATGTGCACTAATACGCCTGGTGTAGATGGTGACCCATACTATGGAATTGAGTGCACAACAGAAAGGCATGGACTTGGCTGAAAGCCTGTGCATTATAAGAGTTCAAAAGATTTTCGACCAGACATTTAGTCGTGTTTGTTTTCGTAGTAATGTCAATTACGTGAGTAGTAAGTACAAAGGGAAGGCAATTCCCACCGGGAATTTGGACAGTGCTTTTAAAAATGCGACCTTGCCAGGCGTGGTGGCACACGCCTTTAATCCCAACACTCAGGAGGCAGAGGTAGGAGGATTGCTGTGAGTTCAAGGACATCCTGAGACTACAGAGTGAATCCCAGGTCGGCCTGGGCCAGAGTGAGACCCTACCTTGAGTTAAAAAAAAAAAAAATGCAACCTTGACTTTTGTTACAAAAATTAGACACACTGAGATGACAAATGTTGAAATGTGCCCAGAGTTTATTTTTCCTGAAGTGTTGTACATTAAATGTTTATTCCCCGTGAATGTCTCTCCTAGCCAGTTTTTTAAAAATATTTTAGTTTGGACTGGAGGGATTGCCTAGTGGTTAAGGCACTTGCCTGCAAAGTCAAAGGACCCAGGTTCGATTCCCCAGGACCCATGTAAGCCAGATGCACAAGGTGGCGCATGCATCTGAAGTTCGTTCGCAGTGGCTGCAGGCCCGGGTGCGCCTATTCATTCTCTTTTTCTCTCCCCCTCTCTCGTTCTTTCTCTCTGTCAAATAAATAAAATAAAAAGAACCTTCATCTTAAAAAAAATATTTATTCTAGAGAGAGAAAGAGGCAGATAGAGAATGGGTGCTCCAGGGCCTTCAGCTGCTGCAAATGAACTCCAGACACTACCCTGTGTATCTGGCTTATGTGGGTCCTGAGGAATCAAATCTGGGTACTTTGGCTTCATAGGCAAACACCTTAACCATTAAGCGATCTCTACAGCCCTCCTTGCCAGTTTTAAGATCGAGGCTATGTTTCTAATGTCTGCGTGGGAGGGGAGGTTAGGTTGACAGTGTAAGTTCTCCCATCAGGATACACAAGTTCTACATGAAGTGTTGGTAAAGTATTGTGGCAGACATTTATTTGTCTTAGAAAATAGCAAGGGAGGGCTGGTTCCCTTCCAGTTAGTTACTAAGCAAAAATGAAATTGCTGTTAGTGTAAAATCTTGTTTTTTGAAGAATTTATTGCTGGTTTCATTTGGAAATATAGTTTTGTGAAGATTTTTAGAGAAGCATTACTCTAAAGAAGGCGTATTAGTGCACATAAATGAGGTAAAGCTGGCGAGATATATTGCTTTCAACTTGTTAGAAAAAGTTCAGTTCGATAAATAAGCTTTAACTGCAAACCCCCACTCTACAGCATTACTTCTAAAGAAGGATTACTCTAAAGATTGTATTTTACTTTTTATAAAAATATTTTGAGCAGAGGGAGGGTGGGAGGAAGATAGCAAGCGAGCAAGAGAATAGATGTGCCATGCGAAGCGTACATCACATTGTGCATCTGGTTTGATGAGGGTATTGGGGAATAAAACCCAAGCCCACAGATACTGCAAACCAGTGCCTTCAACCACTGGGCCATCTCCTCAGCCCCACATATTGCTTTTTGAATAATAATGGGTTGTAAAAAGCTGTCTCTTCTTTTTTCTCATTTACTTTTTTAAAATTTAAATATTTTATTTATTTATTTGAGAGATAATGAGAGTGAATATGGCTGTGCCAGGGCCTCTAGCCACTACAAACAAACTCCAGATGCATGCACCACCATGTGCATCTTGCTCTACCTGGGTACTGGGTAATCCAACCTGGGTCCTTTGCAGGCGTGCCTTAACCATTAAGCTATCTCTCTAACCCTCTTTTACCTTTTTTTAAATAAATGTTTTTGTTTTTATATTTTGTTTATTTATTTGATAGAGAGAAAGGCACAGATAGAAAGAGAGAGAATGGGCACACCAGGGCTTCCAGCCACTGCAAACGGATTCCAGATGCACGTGTCCCCTTGTGCATCTGGCTTATGTGGATTCTGGAGAATTGAACTGGGATCCTTTGGCTTGGCAGGCAAATGCCTTAACTGCTAAGCCATCTCTCCAGCACTTTTTTTTTTGGTTTTTTGAGGTAGGGTCTCGCTCTAGCTCAGGCTGACCTGGAATTCACTGTGTAGTCTCAGGGTGGCTTTGGACTCACAGTGATCCTCCTAGTCCTGCCTCCCGAGTGCTGGGATTAAAGGTGTGCGCCACCATGTCCGGCCTCTTTTACTTTTTACTAAGCAATTAAAAAAATTTTTTTTTTTACTTTTTTGGTTTTTCGAGGTAGGGTCTCACTCTAGCTCAGGCTGACCTGGAAATCACTATTTAGTCTCAGGATGGCTTCAAACTCATGGCGATCCTCCAACCCTGCCTCCTGAGTGCTGGGATTAAAGGTATGGGCCACCATGCCCAGCTTTTGCTAAGCAAATTTTGAAGAACTTACTTAAGTCATGATTCTGAACCTCTTAGTCACTTTCATTTTGCCAGAGGTATCTGTGAACATGTTATTAAACACAAAGGGCATTTTCCTGCTAGAGAGCAAGGGTTAAAGCTGCTTGGCTGTGTGTGAGTCTTCAGTTTTGCGAACCTTCAGTGATGATGTCCTCTCCTCTGTCCCTCTCTAGTTCACAGTGGGTTCAGTTCTTTCTTAGTAACACTCAAAGCACCTCTCAAAATACTTCTTCACTCTGTACTCCCAAGTCTCTGCTTTTAGCCACCTGCGGATGGCTTCATGTGCTCACCTGTAGTGGCTCTCACTGTCTGTTTCTTGGAACAACTCTTAATGGTTCCTTAGTGCCTCGGTAATGAACTTCATAGTTTCTTACCAGTCTTTCAGGTTCTGACAACTGGTACCACTATCTGTCTAACCTTATCCTCTCCAGTTGATGTCCTGTGTAACAAGACAGTGACCTGCAGGGGACAGGTTTGTTCTTGATGAGAGTAGAAGTAGCTTCACTTGTTTTGTACCTGTTGGAGGTTAAGGTGATATAAACATTCAGAACACCAATGAGGTAGAGAGTTCTTCCTAGATGACAACTGACAACTAGTTATATTCTTGGTTATATTTGCCTCATTTCATGTTTTTATATAAGAAAGAAGAACGTCTAGGTTGAAAAAATAATATCTTTTCTTCAGGGTAGGGTCCCATTTTAGCCCAGCATGACCTGGAACTTACTCTGTTGTTCCAAACTGGCCTCAAACACACTGATCCTCCTACCTCTGCCTCCCAAGTGCTTTTTAAAGGCATGCACCACCATGCCTGGCTGAAAATATTAATATATGCAATAAATAGCTTTGAGACATAAAGAAGTTACAACTGAAGAGGAAATTCTATAGTGATGAGTGAGGTGACAAGTTCAAGCTTTTGTTGTTTTATCACCTCATCTCAAAAAATCCAACTGTTACAAGTGATTTACTGTGATCTTGGTTTTTGGTATTTATGATAGACTTCCAGGGGTGAATAAGAAATCTTTGTGTAAAAATCCAGAGATAAAAAGCAATCTTCTGGTAGGTACCATAATGTGTTTGTTTTATTTAGTTTTTTGAGTTAGCGTCTTGTTCTAGCCCAGGCTGACCTGGAATTCACTGTGTATGTGTAGTCTCAGGCTGGCCTCGAACTCATAGTGATCCTTCTACCTCTGCCTCCCGAGTGCTGGGATTAAAGGCTTGTGCCAACATTTCCCAGGATGGAGGGAGGAAAGGAGGGAAAAAGAATGGGCACATCAGGGCCTCCAGCTGCTGCAAATGAATTCCATATGCATGTGCCACTCTGTGTATCTGGCTTTACATGGGTACTGGGAAATCAAACTTGGGTTGTTAGGCTCTGTAGGCCTTAACCGCTGAACCATCTTTCCAGCCCCATGATGTGTTCTTGAATTGTCATCAGTACTGCATTGTAGGTAAATGGAGCTATGAAAGCAGCTCTTGGAATATCTAGTAACATACACCTGGGCAAAGGCGCACATAGGAACCATAGTGGTTTACCTTGGAAGAGGTGGTTGTTTCTAAGGTTTATGGTCCTTTCCTTAACAAAAGCTTTTTTCTTATTCGAAAGGAGCATTTACATATTTTTCCTTTACTAGTCTTGAATAATTGTGTAGTGGAAGAACAGTTTCTGGAAGCATTCATTCACAAAATTCAAGATACACTGAGGGAAGGCTAAAAATGAAATACACAGCATAGCCGGGCATGGTGGCGCACACCTTTAATCCCAGCACTTGGGAGGCAGAGGTAGGAGGATCACCGAGAGTTCGAGGTCACCCTGAGACTACATAGTTAATTCCAGGTCAGCTTGGGCCAGAGTGAGACCCTACCTTGAAAAACCAAAAAAAAAAAAAACAAAACACAGCATACTATACTAAGAATTTTAGGAGGGCACCCTGACAAGACAGTCTACAACTAATACATTCTGTACCTGCGATTTTTCAGTTTTTGTTTTTATTTTTCGGGTAGAGTTTCATTCTAGCCCTAGTCCAGGCTGACCTGGAATTCACTATGTAGTCTCAGGGTGGTCTTGAACTCACAGTGATCCTCCTATACCTCTGCCTGCTGGGATTAAAGGCGTGCGGCACCTGCGATTTTTAGTGATACTTATTCTTGCCTGCTTGCTCCTCAGAAGACTTTCTGTGCTTGTGTCTTGGCTCCTGGTACAGCCTGGTTATTCAGTGCAAATGACCATTGGGGTCTAGGATGGTACAGTGAGGTCACTCAGTGCAGATGACCATTGGTCCAGGATGATCATTTTTATTACTGGAGTTGAGTTAGTGCAGGCTCGGCAGAGACCCGCTTACATAATGATGTGCCTGGACTGGGACAGTCAAGGGTCTTGTCTATTGGGCCCTTGCTCTTTCAAGTCTAGAGAGCTATGTTTTCAAGCAACTTCATATGTAATGTGTATTTTCTCTTTTTTCTTTTTAGCCGTGTGGTTTTGCCGTGTTCTGTTCAGGAGGTAAGTGTTTCTGGGCTCTGCATCATTGTGTTAATGTCTTTTACTTTGGCATGTCAGTCTATTCATTGCTGCTTAATATTTGTTTACTTTTCTCCTTTTTGGTGTGCTGTGTGGGTGAGACCCAGAGCCTCACACACGCTGGGCAAGCACTCTACCCCTGAGTCAGCCTTCGTTTCCTTTTTCATTCCAGTGTCTGTGACAATGAGTTGTGTGTTACAGAATAATTATGGATGAGTTTGTTATGTCTTGTTTGGGAAGGAGAGGGTCTGGGTTGGTAGAAAGTCATTTAATGCAGGAATTCTTTCTATACTGTCCCAGGAAAAGGAGGTTCCAACCTAAATCATGAGCACTTCACACATTAGCATTCTGCATCCTTTACTGTCTTTAAACAAAATCTTGCTTTTTCACATCCACTTGAGCAGTGGGAATCCAGCCCCCTCTGTTGCTGATGTAACCCTTCAGGCTTTCTGATGGCAGCTTTGCCTGTCAGCCTCAGTACTCCCCAGCTCCTTCTGATCATTTCAAAAGGTTCGGCATCCCCATCCGTCTGCCCATTTGGCTAATAGGACAGGACCTCCTGAATTCTCCCCGGCTGGTGCCATTGCATGGGTTCCCATTGTTGCTTAGGTGTTCCAGACACGGTCTGACTGGAAGAACTGTGAGCTTACTATCTTCCTTGCTTTGTTCCTGATGGAGCTGCATCACCTGTAGGGAACTTGTGACCTGTAGTTGCAGCTACCTGCAGGACAGCCAAAGCGAGGATAACAGTGGGCCTCACTGACCTTGCCCATAGTTCCATGTACTCAGTCACCTGGTCTTCCTAGAGCTGATAGTAGATTGGAAGTAGGATAAAATAGACTGATAACCTATGAAGTGACCGCTGACAGAAGATGGGGAAAAGCAGGTGTGGGGAGAGTGGTCTCCTGGCACTGTTGAGTAGATGTGAGCACAGCTGCATGTGCCCTGCAGTGCCTTAAGTTTCCCTGGGCTACAACACTTGACAAGGCCAGGCACCCCTCTTCTTTATTTGCACAATTGATTGTTTGAACTCAGATGTGGAACTTGACATTTGGCTTTGTTGGGTTTTTTCTTTTGATTTCAGCTGATTGAATAAACTTGTTGAAATCTGAGTCTTAGTATTGTCACCCAAAATGCTGTTCCACTCACTGTACTAAGCCGCCCCCCCCCCCCCGTCACTCTTCATGTGAGAACAAGAAAGCCCAGGAGCATGCCATAGGTTACCAGTCATTAATCTCTGGGTGAAGTTGTTTCTGTTGAGATTTCTGTTCTCTGTTCATAATCAAGACCAAATTTTCCTTTTGATTTAGAGGCATTTAATCCTGTTTTTAAATCTTATATGTTGGAAAGGACAGTTTGGATTCTGACATTAGTAGAGTAGCCCAGTGGAGAACCATGGAAACCAAAAGGAGAAACAGCTCTCCCTACAGTCCAAAGTCCCCACAGACGTTTTATTTTTGGAGCACTTAAGAAATTTGTTTGGTTCCAACTTCCCAAACTTTTCCAAATTGAGTAATACTGTGTGTGTTTTAAAATTGATCTAACCTGCACAGTAGCATCATACCCCCGTGAGATTTTTAGATAAGGGTGTTTCCCACGCTTTTGATGGCCCCTAGTTTGTCCCTCTCACATAAAATTTTATTTTTGAATTAGGAGTTCATTTTGTTTTATTTTATTATTATTATTTTTTAATGTAGGGACTCACTCTAGCCCAGGCTGACCTGGAATTCACTCTGTAATCTCAGGGTGGCCTTGAACTCATGGCAGTCCTCCTACCTCTGCCTCCCAAGTGCTGGGATTAAAGGTGTGCCCCACCATACCCAGCATATGAGTTCTTGTAGGTAAATTTGTTTTTGTGCCTTTGAAAATACGTTTATAAAGAAGAAAAATGCTTCTTTAGGTTGTCTTCATTAGGAGGGAGTTTAGTCAAATTGAAGAGATTTGAACTTTGATTTTCTCCCTTGTTGGAACTCTGCATGGCTCAGTCCATTTCTGCTGACTCATGGGTCCTGATAATTCTGGTTTGTTTTAAGTGAAACAGAAACTGCTATCAGCAGTTTCCTCCCTTTCATGGTAATAATTGCATATTTATAATGCTTGAAAAATGGTTTGTATTTATTAGAGAAGTCTGTTTAGAGATTCTGATCCTGGGGAGTAGTTTGTTTTCAGCTGAGTGAGGGCCACAGTGGGCCTGCATACAGATGTGCAAGAAGGAAGACCCTAGAGCTGGACTAAAACTAGGGATGTCCTTTGACTGTTCAGGCTTGTCTTATCCACTGTAGCCCCTTATCTTTATGTCTGAGGACATCATCCTGGTTACTTAGCTATCAGTCACTTCCTGCCTACCTTCCTCAGTAGTTTGTAAGCTTGGTAAGGTATAAGAAGTGAAAATGCTAGCTGGGAGAGGTGGTGCATGTCTTTAATCCCAGCACTGGGAGGCAGAGGTAGGAGGATCACTGAATTTGAAGCCACCCTGAGACTACATAGTGAGTTCCAGGTCAGCCTAGAGTGAAACCCTATCTCCAAAAAAAAAAAAAAAAAAAAAAAAAAAAAAAGGAAGTGAAATGCTTCACACGTTTTTTTTATTTTTGAGGTAGGAGCTCACTCTAGCCCAGGCTGACCTGGAATTGACTGAGTAGTCTCAAGGTGGCCTCAAACTCACAGTAGTCCTTTGAGCTCTGCCTCCCCAGAGCTGGAATTAAATTATGTGCCACCACCCCTTGGCTGGGGTTTGTCTTTTTGGTTTTTTCGAAGTAGGGTCTCACTCTGGTCCAGGCTGACCTGGAATTAACTATGTAGTCTCAGGGTGGCCTTGAACTCTTAGTGATCCTCCTACCTCTGCCTCCCGAGTGCTGGGATTAAAGGCATGCACCACCACGCCTGGCTTGGGTTTGTCTTTTTTAAACATTCCTTTCTATTTTTGGTTTTTTCAAGGTAGAGTCTCACTCTTGCCCAGGCTGAGCTGGAATTCACTCTGTAGTCCCAGGCTGGCCTCAAACTCACAGCCATTCTCCTACCTCTGCTTCCCAAGTGCTGGGACTAAAGGTGTGTACTACCATGCCCAGCCAAACATTAATTTTTTTTGTTTTCTTTTCTTTTCTTTTCTTTTCTTTTCTTTTCTTTTCTTTTTTCCTGAGGTAAGGTCTCACTCTAACTCAGGCTGACTGGGAATATGCTACGTAGTCTCAGGCTGGCCTCGAACTCAAGGCGATCCTCCTACCTCTGCCTCCCTAGTGCTGGGATTAAAGGCGTGCACCACCACGCCTGGCCCTAAACATTCATTTTTAACTTGAGTCCTGTGTTCATACAGAATATGTGCTGAAAGAGTTGGATCAGTTCTATCCTGAATGTTAGCGTAGCGTTGGCTATTTTTGCACAAGCTCTTTCTGCAGCTTGCACTGACTCAGCACACTCTGCTCTTTGAACTTTCAGTATCAGGTCGGACAGCTTTACTCTGTTGCAGAAGCTAGTAAGAATGAAACTGGTGGCGGAGAAGGAATTGAAGTCTTAAAGAACGAACCTTATGAGAAGGATGGAGAAAAGGGACAATATACACACAAAATTTACCACTTAAAGAGGTAAGCAAGGTGTTCTCGTGCCATGTGTAGTCATTAAAGCATGCTGTAGCTGTTCAGCATCTTTATGACACATGTAGCTGTCTACTTATTGGTAGGCATGTGGAGATACATGTTTTACTTTATTGTGATAATATGTTGTGTTTTAATTTGTTGTTATATTTAAATTATAAAAATAATATGTAACAAAAGTCCAGGACTAGGGAAGCTTCTAGGAATAAAGCATGGGACTAGAGAGAGGGCTCTGGTTCAGTTTCCTAGTGCCCATGTAAAGCCAGATGCACAGGGCGCTGTTTGCATCTGGAGTTCTTTTGCAGAAGTAAGAGGCTCTGGCACGGCCGTACTTTCAACCTCCCCCCAATAAATACAGATATTAGCTGGCACAATCTTCACTCCCAGCACTCAGGAGGTAGTAGTGTGCGTTTACTGCAAATTGGCCATTTGAATATCTATGTGACTTAACTGTGCATATACTCTGTGGTTTTTGTGTGTGTGTGTGTGTGTGTGTGTGTATGTATTTATTTTTTTTGCTTGTATGTAGATAGACTAGGTATGTGTGGTATGAGATGAATGCGATTTGTTTGCAGATGTACAAGTCCTGTGTGTGTGTGTGTGTGTGTGTGTGTGTGTGTGTGTGTGTGTGTGTAGACCGGAGGAGAATGATGGCTGTCCTTCTCTTACTGTGTGTCCATTCTTTCTTTGAGACTCCATCTCTCCTTCAACCCAGAGCTTCTGTTGGTCAGAGAGCCCTGCCCAGCTTTTGACTTGGGTCCTTGGGGTCCCAAGTCTCCAGTCTCCAGTCTGAGAAGCCCGATGCTTAAGTAGCTAGTGCTCTTAACTGCTGAGCCATCTCTTCAGCCCTTGGTTGTTGAAAGTCTCTTGCGCATTCCCCTAGTTTGGCAGTCTGGACTGTCTTTAAAATTGAGGATGCCTACCAGTATTTATCTAAGAGCAGAAGGTCAGTAATGACTTTGAATCTATTTAGACAGCCTCTGGCTCACTAAGGCTGGGAGGAAATCGCTGCTCTTTCCTTGTTTATTCTCTTCATAGTAAAGTAAACCCTAGTCATGTCTATAAAGTGCCTGGAAGTTACAGATGAGCAGCCATGTCATTTCCTTTTGAAGATAGTGTTTCTTTACTTGTGTTACAAGTTTGACTTGATAAATAATAATGAAGGCATTAGCTGACCAATTATCCATAGACATTATCTTTTTTAAAAAAGTATTTTTTTTTGTTTGAGGAAGTGACTCTTTTTAAATTTTACATTTATTTACTTATTTATTAGAGACAGAGAGAGAAAGAGAAAGAGGGAGAGTCAGAATGGGCACGCCAGGGCCTCTAGCCACTGCAAACAAACACTAGATGCATGTGCCCCCTTGTGCATCTGGCTTACATGGGACCTGGAGAATTGAACCGGGATCCTTAGGCTTCACAGGCAAGCACCTTAACCGCTAAGCCATCTCTCCAGCCCTGAGGAAGTGACTTTTAAAAAATTTCTTTATTGACAACTTCTATACTTACAGACAATAAACCATGATATTTCCCTCCCCTCTTCCACTTTCCCCTTCACAACTCTGCTCTCCATATCTCCTCCCTCTCTCCGGTAGTCTCTCTTTTTATTTTGATGTCATCATCTTTTCCTCCTATTATGAGGGTCTTGTGAAGCTGTTGCTCAGCACTGAGAGGTCATGGATATCAAGGCTAATTTCTGTCTGGATAGTCGCATTGTAAGGAGTGGTACCCTTCCTTTGGCTTTTACAGTCTTTCCACCACCTCTTCCACAATGGACCCTGAGCCTAGGAGGGTATGATAGAGATATTTCAGTGCTGGACATTCCTCCATCCCTTCTTCTCAACACTATGTTGCCTTTTGGGTCATCCCAGTGGTCACTGCCATCTGAAAAGAGAAGCTTCTCTAACCAGAAGTGAGAGTAGCATTAATATATGAATATGAACATTCAGTGTAGTGCTTTCAGGGTAGTTTGGTGACGGTAATACATACATTTAGCCAGACAAGAGCAGGCTTTATTGCCCCTAAGGCTCACGACTGCCCCTGCCATAGGTTTTTTTTTTTTTCATTGACAACTTCCATAATTGTAGACAATATCCCATGGTAATTCCCTCCCTCCCCCCACTTTCCCTTTGAAACTCCACTCTCCATCAGATCCCCTTCCCCTTTAGTCAGTGTCTCTTTTCATTTTGTTTGTTTGTTTTTTGGTGGTTTTTTTGTTTTGTTTTGTTTTTTTTTTCGAGGTAGGGTCTCTAGCCCAGGCTGACCTGGAATTCACTATGTAGTCTCAGGGTGGCCTTGAACTCATGGCGATCCTCCTACCTCTGCCTCCCGAGTGCTGGGATTAAAGGCGTGCGCCACCACATCTGGCCTTGTTTTTTGTTTTTATTCGAGGTAGGGTCTCACTCTAGCGCAGGCTGACTGGAATTCACTCTGTATACCCAGGGTATCCTGGAACTCACAGTGATCCTCCTACCTCTGCCTCCTGAGTGCTGGGATTAAAGATGTGTGCCACCACACCTAGGTTCTCTCTTCATTTTGATGTCATCATCTTTTCCTCCTATTAGGAAGGTCTCATGTAGGTAGTATCAGGCACTGCAAAGTCATGGATATCCAGGCCATTTTTGTGTCTGGAGGAGCATATTGTAAGCAGTCCTACCCTTCCTTTGGCTCTTACATTCTTTCCACTCCCTCTTCCGAAGTGGACCCTGAGCCTTGGAAGGTGTGTTAGAGATACTTCAGTGCTGAGCACTCCTCTGTCCCTTCTTCTCAGCACCATGGTGCCTTCTGAGTCATCCCAAGGTTACAGCCATCTGTAAAGAGAAGCTTCTCTAACCAAAAGTGAGAGTAGCATTAATATATGGGTATGAACATTAAGAGAAGTGCATGCTGGGCAGTTTGGTGAGCATAGTATATACAATTAGTCAGACGTTACACCCTAGGGCTCATGACTATGCCTGTTGTAGGTTTTCAGTATCAGGGATGTTTTCCCTCCCATGGAGCGGGCCTCCAGTCCAATTAGCGGTTGGTTTCCCCCATAACAGACATGCCACTGTTGCACCTGTTGGCTCATTTTGCCTCTCTGGCCAAATTTAAGGCTTGCAGTGTCCACTGTTGAGTATCTCCACTGGTGATTTCTCTCTCTCCCATTGAACTGCATTCAGCGTAGCTTTTTCCAGCTTTCTGTCAGCTGTAAAAAAAAAAAAAAAAAGTATTTATTTATTTCAGAGAGAGAGAGAAAGAGGTAGATAGAATGGGTGTGCCAGGAACTCTAGCCACTGCAAGTGAACTCCAGACACATGTGCCACCTTGTACATCTGACTTGTGAGGGTCCTAGGGAGTCAAACTGGTGTCCTTAGGCTTCACAGGCAAGTGCCTTAACCGCTAAGTCATCTTTCCAGCCCCATAGCAATTATCTTAGTGTCTTTAAGTTTTTAGTACCTATTATATAAAAAACATTGTCACCTGAGAGAAAATTTTGGGGTTCTGGATGGTATAGTTTATTGACAATGTAATTGGTCAGCTTTAAAAACATTTATTTATTTATTTATTTATTTATTTATTTATTTATTTATTTGACAGACAGAGGGAGAGAGAGAGAGAGAATGGGTGTGCCAGGTCCTCCAGCCACTGCAAACGATCTCCAGATGCTTGTGTCCCCTTGTGCATCTGGCTAACGTGGTTCCTGGGGAATCAAACCTGGGTCTTTTGGCTTTCCAAGAGAACGAATGCCTTAACTGCTAAGCCATCCCTCCAGCCTGATGTCACCGTTTTCCCCTACCCATTATGCAGGTTTTATGTAGGTAGTGTTAGCCACTCTGAGGTCCTGAAAAAAAAAGCCACTTTGTGTCTGGAAGACAGTACTGTAAACACTCCTCCCCTTCCTTTGGCTCTTACATTCTTTCCACCACCTCTTTCTTAGTGGTCTTCGAGCCTTGGAGGGTGTGATAGAAATGTTTCACTCCTCTGTCACTTCTCAGCATTTTGGTGAGCTTTGTATCATTCTTAGTGGTTTTCACCATCGGATAAGAGAGGATTTCTACCTGTTCTTGTTGGAGTGGGAGTGCCTAGTACCAGAGTGTGCTGTTTTTCATGATCCCAGGTCTCTGTGCTCTTTTGCTGTACTGGAGTTACAGGCCAATGTGGCCATGATCACCTGTTTAATTGGGTTCTGGAGATTCAAACTTGGGTAGTTTCAGGCACCCTTAGGCCCTCAGGCTAGAGCAGGAAGTGCATTTAATCACCGAGTCATCTCTCTAACCTGAGGAACTTGGTAATTTTTTTCTTTTCTTTTAATTTTTATTCATTTTGAGAGAGAGAGAGAATGGGTGCGCCGTGGCCTCTAGCCACTGCAAACAAACTCCAAAATGTACACCACCTTGTGCATCTGGCTTATGTGGGTCCTGGAGAATTGAACCTGGATCCTTAGGCTTTGTGGGCAAGTGCCTTTATCACTAAGCCATCTCTCTCTAGCCCTAGTTCTTTTTATTTATGTATTTATTTTTGACTTTTCAAGGTAGGAAATCACTGTGTAATCTCAGGATGACTTCAACCTCACAGCGATCCTCCTATCTCTGCCTCCTGATTAACGGCATATGCCACCACTCCTGGCCCCTAGTTATTTTTCAAAATGAACTTAAGCCACCCCAAAATGCAAAAATGGTGATTATAAAAACATCTTATATGTGGAAGTTATTACTGGCCAGATATCCCCTTTGTAGAGCCTTGGAGAGCTTCCCATCATGCATAGAACAGTTCTCACACTGATCTATAAGAGAGTGGGGTTCCTTCTACTCTGCTGCTCTTTATTTTATTAATGTTTGTAGAGACTTTATTAGATTAAGGGAAAGAAGATATTTTGAAAACCTGCCTATGAGAAGGCAGGAGAAGGTAAAGCCCACTTAGAGACCCAAATTTGCATCATTTATAGATTCTAAATGGGGGCTAAGCAAACCAGCAATGATGCCAAGTTTTGGGGGATGAGCTTAACTAACCATAGCCAGTTCAGGTTTAAGCCTTCCAGGAATTGACCAACCTCCCTCCCCTCTCCCGTCTGTCCTTCTTCCTGGGGCAAGTAGAGAGAATGGGCATGCCAGGCCCTCCAGCTGCTACAAACAAACTCCAGATGTATACACTACCTTGTACATCTGGCTTAGTGGGTCCTGGGGAATTGAACCTGGGTCCTTTGTCTTTGCAGGCAAGAGCCTTAACCACTAATCAATCCATCTCTACAGCCCCTTCCAGGAATCTTTATTCTAGGAAAGGGGAACTCCTGCCTTTATGGAATGACAGATCTAGAGATTTCCAGGCAAGAGATTAGGAGAAGCCAGATCCTTCTTTGACCTCTAGCAAAGAGAAGACTGCCAGGGCAGGCTCAAGGACATTTCCTGCTTTTATTTTCTGGGGCCCAGTTAGCCTAAACTGCCTCAGTCCCCCACTGATTAAGCAACTCTAATTGTCATTAGGGAATTGGGGTGATGACTGATCTGGCTTCTTTGAGCTGAATGAAGTCCTTAGGTGTGGCTGTTTGGAAACTTCTCCATTGGGTCTATCTCAGGGACTCTGGAAGTGCACTATAGTGTGGGAACACAGTCTTGCATAGACATTGCAAGGAAAGAATACAAGCATGGAGCATGGAGAAGTAGGCACACATCAGACTGGAGGTCTTAGGGTTCTCATTCTTGAAGACTTTGAAGCCTTTGAGGGCATTCGAGGGGACCTGGGAAGATGGAGTTAGATTGTCCCAGGACCATCTGAGGGTGAGCTTACTGTAAGCAAGAAGAGATAAAGTTAAAACAGCAGCTGAAGCCCGGTGTGGTGGCACATGCTTTTAATCTCAGCCCTCAGGAGGCAAAGGTAGGAGGATTGTGTTCAAGGCCACCTTGAAACTACATAGTGAATTCCAAGTTAGTCTGAGCTGGAGTGAGACCCTACCTCAAAAAAAAAAAAAAAGCAGGAGTGGTGGTACTGGAGAGATGGCCCAGTGGTTAAGGGACTTGCTTGGAAAGCCTACTGACCCAGGTTCGATTCCCTAGTACCACATAAAGTCAGATGCACAAAGTGGCACATATACCTGGAGTTTGTTTGCAGACACCTTGCAAGACACCTTGGTGTGCCCATTCTCCTGTACCCTGTGTCTTTCTTCTCTGTCTTTTGGCTTGCAGATAAATATAATACTTTTTTTAAATGAGTACAAATGGTCATAAGATTAATAGTACCAGAGATGAGAGGGATAAATTTTCATTCACCATGATGGTCCAGAAATCCATTTCTAAGGCTGTTCATCAGATGGCATGGTTTCCTGTTCTTGGGGATCTTGTAAAGCAGATGAGACATTATCAAAATTGTCAGTAATAGAACTCTGACCCAAAGATGATACCATCTGTCATGGCTGATTTCCCACACTGGTTTTCTTCCTTTTTAGTTAAGGCCCCCTCTTTCCTTGAGTATGAGCTGTGGCTTTCACTGTCACCCCAGAAATGGTTCAAGTTCCTCAGAGATCTAGATGGACTGTACTCAGCCAGTAGTCTGCGATTCATACAGTGTGTGCAGACGGGCTCACATGGGCCAAACCCTATGCCTGCCTTGTCTTACTCTGCTCTTCACTCACTATACTTAGCCATGCTGGAGGCCAGGTCTTGCTGTTGGGGAACCTGTGGCCTGCTGCTTCCTCTCTTTTTTGCCCAGGACTCAGTTCCTATTAGCCTGCAGTGCACTGTGGGGTGGCCTTTTCTGTTTGCTAATCTATTTTCTTCTTCCTTTCCTCGAAGTAAGCAAGCTGTGGATTAGGATTGTCCTGTGTGTTCATTGTTTCCACAGCCCCCAGTGCAGTGTTTGACACTCAGTGAACACTGTGTGAATCTGAGAGTGAACCTGCTTAACTTCATGCTCAGGTTAGCCTTAGAGACAGCTGATCTGTGCTAGAGTCTGGCTCAGGAAGAGGCCAGCTGTGAAACAAGTTGTGGGCACTGAACTTGACCAACCACAGTGTCAGGATTAGATTTAAATTCTAGGTAAGGGGACCTCCCTCCCAGGAGGGGCTCAGGTTGTTTATAGAAAACAGATCTAGGGAACTCCTTTTTCGGTAAGATCATTCTTTAGCCAGATCATTCTTTGATCTCTAGCAAAGTGAGCAGGCTCAAAGACATTGCTGCCGTCACTTCCCAGGGCCCAGTCACCCTAACTGCCTTATAAGTACTTCTGGGGAACATTGTGAGAAATCACCCCTTCATGAGTAGTTTAGGGGAATAGGAGGAGGAAGGTTTCTTCCTGTGCTTTTTTTTTCCTTTTATTTATTTGAGAGAGAAAGAGAATGAGCACACTAGGGCCTTTAGCCATTGCATATGAACTCCAGACACATGCACCACCCAGTGTATCTGGCTTTACTTGGGTATAGGAAAATAGAATCTTGGTCTTTAGGCTTCGCTGTCAAGTGACTTAACCACTAAAACATCTCTCCATCCCCTTATGGTGGTTTTCTTTTCTCTCTCTCTCTCTCTCTCTCTCTCTCTCTCTCTTTTTTTTTTGGTCGAGTTAGTGTCTTGCTCACCAGGAATTCACTATGTAATCTCAGGGTGGTCTTGAACTCACACCAGTCCTCCTGAGTGCTGGGATTAAAGATGTGCACCACCACTCCTGGCTTTGTGTTTATTTTTGAAGACTTAGCTTCATCTTATAGATCTGTCTAATCTGTCCCTTTTCTTAGGGTCCCTAAACTTCCAAACTAGTGTTTGCTACTTTTTTTTTTTTTTCGAGGTAGGGTCTCACTGTAGCTCCAGCTCACCTGGAATTCACTATGTAGTCTCAGGCTGGCTTCGAACTCATAGTGATCCTCCTACCTCTGCCTCCCGCATGCTGGGATTAAAGGTGAGTATCACCACGCTTGCTGCTACATTTTATTAATTGTAACTTCCTGGCCTGGGAAGATGGCTCAATGGTTAAAGGCACTTGGTTGCAAAGTCTGCATGCCCAGGTTCAATTCCTAAGCTATCCAGATAAGGTGGATGCAATAAGTAGTGCAAGCATCTGCGGTTCCCATTTACTCACTTACAATTTGAAAAAAAAAATAGTGACTTCCAGCCAGGCATGGTGATGCACACTTTTAACCCCAGCACTCGGGAGACAGAGGTAGGAGGAACTGCTGTGAGTTCAAGGCTAGCCTGAGACTACGTAGTGAATTCCAGGTCAGCCTGGGCTAGAGCAAGACCATATCTCAAAAAATAAAAAATAAATGAGGGCTGAATTCAAGCTAAGCAAGGCAAGGGTGAGGAACCTTACACAGTCAGGAAGCTGTGCAGCCACTGAAGTAGGAGCTCTGCAAACATTAGGCCTACAGGAAGTAGCATGGCTGTACCTTCTGGGGGTTTCACTACTCTGGCAAATAATGTCACAGGAAGGTACAGCCATGTTACTTCAGCTGAGAATTCTGTCCAACTGTTTAACCTTATTACAGGTCCTAAGATTTATTAGTGTGTTTTTGTATTGGTTAAAAAAGGTTGGTTAAAAAAGGTAGGAGGATTGAGAGTTCGAGGCCACCCTGAGACCTCATAGTGGATTCCAGGTCAGCCTGAGCCAGAGTGAGACCCTACCTCGGAAAACCAAAAAAAAAAAAAAAAGGTAAGTTGTACTTGAAAGTGAGACCGTTTAAGGCTCACAGGACCCCCAAAGGGAAAGGATTTCTCTTGGCTGAATGCAGGAAGTGTACTTGGGCCTTGGGGAGAATCTGTCTTTTTCTTATCTCACACTAGAGGAGGTGATTTAATGCCTTAATTCTTGCCTCTTCCTTTGCTGGCAGAGAAAGGAATGTAAAGGAATTGATCTCTTCTGGCCTTGGGATGAATAGACCAGTAAGCTGCCCACCCAGGGGGATTACGTAATAGACTCTGGTCCAAGCTAACATGGAATTCAGTGGGTAGCCTAGGCTAGGTTCACTGTCAAGGAAATCCTCCTGCCTTCATCTCCTGAGTGGGATTACAGATGAGAGCCGTTATATATTGCTAAACTTAGTTTCACACATGGGTATGTGTTAACTTACTTTCTACACAACTCTTCACACTGGCATAGTTCTTTAGGTGTGTTCTTTCTCTTGTGTCATATGACTTATTTAGAGATATTCCTGTTTTCTGGTCTTTTCCCCATTAAGGTGAAGTAGGGCAATGAAGTGAAAATCCAGAGAGTTTCTGTGTTTTACAATGTTCAGGTGTGGCGGGCTCCAGTAACTTCCATATTGCATACTAGGGAATGAGTAACTGGAACCCTCTAGTCAAGAATGGCTTCCTCCCTGAAACCAAACAAGGGCTCAGGATGAAGCTTAGTGGTATATGCTTGCCTAGCATGTATAAGGCCAGGATTCCTTCCCAACACCCTCCTCCCAAAAATCATTAAAGGAACAAACAATATAACACTTTATATTGTTAAACTTTCTATATATGTATACTTTTCAAACAGAGAGAGATAGAAGAGAGACAGTCAGAGAGAATGGGCATGCCAGGGTTTCCAGCCACTGCAAATGAACTCCAGATACTTATGCCACTTTGTGCATCTGGCTTATGTGGGTACTGGGAAATCGAACTTGGGTTGTTACACTTTGCAGGCAAGTGCCTTAATCACTGAGCCATCTCTCCAGCCCACAGTTAAAACTTCTTAGTCTGTCTTTTTGTTCTTGTTTTTGTTGTTTTCAAGGTAGGGTCTTACTCTAGCCCACACAGACCTGGAACTCACTTTGTAGTCTCAGACTGGCCTCAAATGCAAAGCAATCCTTCTACCTCGGCCTCTTGATCATCAGCCATCATGCTGAGCTATTTTTTTTTTTCTTTAACATTAATTTTCCACACAATTACTTTGGGATTAAAATAAAATATTGACATGTTACCCAGTTGATCAAATTTAGGACATAATCACATTTGATAATGGCATTTTGTGATACCAACAAAAATGATGAAGCACTTGAAAATCTGTCCAATTCTCTCTCCACAGCAAAGTTCCTGCATTTGTGAGGATGATTGCTCCTGAGGGCTCCTTGGTGTTTCATGAAAAAGCTTGGAATGCTTACCCTTACTGTAGAACAAGTAAGCCGGGTCCCCAGCAGTCATTGTACTCTTTTCTCAAGGATGAGGAAGGACTCTCACTGCCCAGGCCTTTAAGAAGGGTTACACCAAACAAAATCACAGCTTGGGTAATGGCTGAGGAACTATTAAGGTCTTCCCCCAGACCTGTGCACACCCTTGGGTTAATTCCCAGATGACAGCCAACCAACTGTTTTCCAGGGTGAAAGTTGAACACAAGAGGTGTATGGCTTTAACCCCAGCACTTGGGAGGCACAGATAGGAGGATTGCCCCCTAACTCCAGGGGAAAAAAGCATCCCTACTCAGTAGGAATGTGTCTTGCTCTAGCCCAGGCTGACCTGGAACTCACTATGTAGCCTCAGGGTGGCCTCAAACTCACAGTGATCCTCCCACAAGCTCTGCCTCCCAAGTACTGGGATTAAAGGCGTGCGCCACCATGCCCGGCAGAAGTGCCTTTTTAAAAACTTTTTCAAGGTAAGGTCTCACTTTAATTTCACTCTAGCTGAAATTAACTATGTAGTCTCAGGGTGGCTTTGAACTCATGGCGATCCTCCTACCTCTGCCTTCCCTCCTGATTAAAGGCGTGTGCCACCATGCCTGGCTTAAAAACTTTTTGTTGGCAACTTCCATACATACAGACAATGTACCATGATCATAATCTCCTCCCAACCACCCCCTTTTCCAAAATCTCCCTCCACTGAATCGCTTCTTGCCAGCTAGTCTCTCCAAAGTACCTTCTGATGCACTTGAGCAGTACTGCTAGGCCATCTGATAGGGGCAGCCATCACAGACTTCAGATACTGCCTCTTGGCATTTGCAGAATGATTTTTTTTTTCCCCAGGTAGGGTCTTGCTCTAGTCCAGGCTGACCTGGAATTCACTATGTAGTCTCAGGGTAGCCTTAAACGCACGGCGATCCTCCTACCTCTGCCTTCTGAGTGCTGGGATTAAAGGCGTGCACCACCATGCCTGGCCAGAATGATTTCTTACATGGTGTTTTGCTTTTGTGATGCCACTGTAAAATTAGATTTCTCTCCATATTTTATTTGTACAATGTAATATAAAGTAGGGATCTAATGTTGTCATTATTCTAGAGACCATTGAAGGTGTAGCTGCTGAGTGTTCTGTATTTCCATCTAGTTTCGTCTCTGGGACGTCAAATGGGACAGATTGTTTTGACTCCCAACTAATCTGAACTTTTTTCTTGTTTCATGTCCTGCCTCTCCACCATACCTCAGTTGTAACGGTGAGTCAACTATTTTTGTGTTATGGGGTTTTCACCTTTAATCTTTTTTTTTTTATTATTTTATTTGATTGATTTATTTGCAAGCAGAGAGAAAGATAGAAGAGAGGCAGACAGAGAGAGAATGGGCACACCAGGCCCTCCAGCCACTGCAAACGAACTCCAGATGCCTGTGCCCTTGTGCATCTGGCTTACGTGGGTCCTGGAGAATCGAACCGGGATCCTTTGGCTTCACAGGCCAACGCCTTAACTGCTAAGCCATCTCTCCAACCCATTCACCTTTAATCTTGTTTTTACATAGTCATTACTTCCAACCATTGCTGGCTCTGGAGTTAAAATTTCCTTTTCTATTTATAGCTCAGCTCCTTCATACTCCCTCTACCATTCCACAGCAGCACATGTTTCCAGGTTAATGGGCTCACCACAGCCTCACCAGTTCATTTTGCTTTTGCTGCTTGCTTTCAAAGCCAGATTTGCTCACTGAACCGCATGGCTTCTCTATTAGCCCCATATGCTTCATGACATGTAGGAGTGTTGTTAAAGTTACTTAAAACACCAAGGATTTGTGTACTGACAAGTCTGTACAGATCGGGAGCTAATGGCTCTGTCACTTAAGTAGAGGAGAGGTGTGCACGTGGAGTCAGCAGGGAAGTATGCACAGACCTGAGAAAGATCATAGTGTTTTCCTGTTGTTTTCTACAGAATGAATACATGAAAGATGATTTCTTCATTAAAATTGAAACCTGGCACAAACCTGACTTGGGAACACTAGAAAATGTAAGTTTCAACTCTGCAATTGAAGTGTGAAAGGCTCTGCGCATGTGAGTTGCTGTCAGCAGTCCATTTTGTCATGAGCAGAGTGGTCCCTGCATTAGATAGACGAGCACCTGACCCACTCATTGTGCCAGATGGCACTGAAGCAAGCAATCCAGGCACAAATGGGCTTTCCCTGTCAGCCCCCACTTGAGTGGGTTTTGGTGAGATTACTGTTGTTATCAGTAATTCTTGTTTGGAGCAGGGAAAGTATGGGTGTTCTGCATTCACAAATGGTGCCCAACCTGGTTATCGCTGGCAGCTTTGCAGTTGCACATAGGTTGTTCTCCTCTCAGTGTATGTGCTAGAGCTGCTGTTCTTAGCAGAGCTGATGGCTTTAATTTTCATTTCCACTCCATTCTGCGGGGCTGTGGGTAGATGTCCCAGAAATGACCAGAGGGCAAGAGGGAGGATGTACTTTGAATAATTGCAAAAATGGTGACATGCTCTTAACTTACATTATTATAAATCAGTGCACATTTATCCCTAAAGCAAGCTTCAAGAGCATCAGCTGGGACTTAGGTCATCATGAAGGCTTGTTGGGACTGGGCAAAGCATATGGCATGCCCTGATGTTCTTAGCCCCGTGGTTCTTGAGAGTGTGCTGATCCCTGGACCTGGAGCAGCAGCATCTTGGATCTGTTAGCAATGCAAATGCTTAGGCCCATCCAGAGCTGCTGAACCAGGATGTCTGCAGATGGGGTCCAGCAGCCTACTTTCTGGTGCACACTCCCTTTCTGAATTACTGTTCCAGACTTAGGATATGTTATTATAGCCATGTAAGTTAGTGACTGGGCTACATTCTGTTCTTATTGTTCTATTTTGTTATTGATGCCAGGTTTGTTTTTTTTTGTTTTGTTTTGTTTTGGTTTTTCAAGGTAAGGTTTCACTCTAGCCCAGGCTGACCTAGAATTCACTATGTAGTCTCAGGGTGGCTTTGAACTCTCGGTGATCCTCCTACCTCTGCCTCCCAAGTGCTGGGATATAAGGCCTGTGCCACCACTCCTGGCTTTTCAATTTTTGTTTTTTGTTTTGTTTTTGAGGTAGGGTCTTGCTCTAGCCCAGGCTGACCTGGAATTCACTTTGTAGTCTCGGGGTGGCCTTGAACTCATGGCCATCCTCCTACCTCTGCCTCCAAGTGCTGGGATTAAAGGTATGCATCACCATGCTTGGCTCATGTTGCTTTTCATAGTAATTATCTGAAATCTAGGGTCTAAATGCTGTAAAATGCTATGTTTTGATCTGTGTGTGACTTAATCTGCCATTTCTAGCATTTGAGAAAGAATGTATGTTGTAACTTTTAAAATCTTTCTATTTATTTAAAAAAGAGACAGAATGGGTACAGCAGGTCCTCTAGCCATTGCAAATGAACTCCAGATGCATGCGCCACCTTGTGCATGTGGCTTTGTGAGGACTGGGGAATTGAACCTGGGTCCTTCTGCTTTGCCGGCAAGTGCCTTAACTTCTAAGACATCTCTCCAGCCCTATGTTGCAACTTTTAAACAGTTCGTAATTAGTCTTTGTGACATGATTGAATAATGTGAGGTGTGGAGGAGTTGACAATGGACAGCAAGGGTCTTTCAGATAGTCCAGTTCAGGAGCCGTTTTCAACCACAGAACACAGCTTCTTGAAGTTAAATGTTGCCTTACATCAGTGTAGGATTTGCTGGATACCAGCATTTTGCGTTCTGTCACTTGTTAAACACTGACTGGTTAATCACGTTTTGTTACATGAATCATCTCTATGAACTACCAGAAAGTAGTATTGACAGCTTTTTCTTTATTTGAGTTGCCCTCAGATATACAGCCCTATTCGGGGCCTGGTGTAGTGTGTAAGAGATTTAGATCTCAAGACCTCAAGCAACTAACTTAATAGTAATTTGCATTTTTCATTCCTCATAAAGCACCCTGAGGGACTGAGGATAAAGATGACACATGTAGGGGCTGGAGAGATGGCTTAGCTGTTAAGGAGCTTGCCTGCAAAGCCAAAGGACCTCGGTTTGATTCCCCAGGACCCACGTAAGCCAGATACACAAGGTGGCGCATGCATCTGGAGTTCGTTTGCAGTAGCTGGAGGCCTTGGCGCACTCATTCTCTCTCTCTGCCTCTTTCTCCTTCTCTCTCTCAAATAAATAAAATTAAATTAAAAAATAAAAAGAGATGACCCATGTAAACACAGTGGTTCTACCAAACCAGGAACACACTAGAGCTTGTTTCCTTCACTTTTGTGTTACAGGTTCATGGTTTAGACCCGAACACATGGAAGACAGTGGAAATTGTCCATATAGACATTGCAGATCGAAGTCAAGTTGAACCAGCAGTAAGTACTACTTGATGGCATTTTGGAATGTTTCCTTTTACATCTAGAAATTATCTTCTGTTGATGTGCCGGCACTTCTCCACTGAAGTGAGCCTGGATCTGCAGTCTGGTCTGTGCATCAGAAGACCGAGAGGAAGAGAACATGATCTGCTTGCTAAGATGGTCTCTGTATAGCGAATCTGTTGAAATTTACCTTGTCAACATCAAGGTGTTTTCAATGACAACGCCTTGTCTCCAGGTCCTCTCCTCTTGGCATCTTTAAGTAATACAAGTTGTTTACATTTTCCAAATGTGATTTTAAACAGCAAAAATCCTAATTTATATAGTTTTCATTTATATATATATATATATATATATATACACAATTTATATAGCTTATTTAAAGCGAGAGTTGGAATTTGTGAAAAATGTGTTATGTGTAATAATTCAACCATTTAGCTTTCTGCTTTGATTGTTACTCAAGGCTTTTGACTTGATTTTTTTAAATTAATTTATTTGAGAGAGAAAGAGAGTCTCCAGCCAACTCCAGACCCATGCGCCACCATGTGCATCTAGCTTATGTGGGTCCTGGGGAATCAAACCTGGATCCTTAGGCTTTGCAGGCAAGCACCTTAACCACTAAGCCATCTCTCCAGCCCCTAACTTGATTTTTCTCCTCACAAGGAAAGACCCTCTGGTGTTTTTGCTGGGGTTTGTGAATATGAACTCAGTCCTTCTAGAGGCAGCTACATACAGAGATTTTGCAGCATGGGGTTGTAGAGTTTTTAGGTTTAAGATAATCAGTGATCTTCAAGTGTAGAAAGCCAGAGTTCTCGAGGAAGCATGGCGCCCCTTGCTTGTGAAGGTCAAGTGTAGTGTGTTCAGGCAGCATACTCTTCAGGTTCTATTTTAGTGTTTATTCTCTGGCTTTTGCGATGTTGGTTCCACAGAAATAATTAAAAACTATGTCATGTCTGACTTTTCTTCTAAAACAGAGGTCTCTTATTTTTCTCAGAAACACATGGAGATTGATAGTTACCCCTCAGCTAGGCTTGGTCCCCCCCCCTCTGCTAGGGCCCCTTCACTCCTTGGAAGTATGCACATTCAGAAATGAAGGGTGTGGGAGGTTGTTCTAGATGCTGTACAGTTTTAATCATGCTTGAGGTTACTTCAGGTGTCCATCTGTTTCCCCCCCCCCCAGATAAGGACTCATGCTAACACAGGCTGACCTGGAATTCTCTATGTAGTCTCAGGGTGGCCTCGAACTCACAGTGATCCTCCTACCTTTGCCTCCTGAGTGCTGAAATTAAAGGTATGCGCCACCACACCTGGCTTTGAAGTTATTTGAAGTTTTAAGGAAATTTCCACCTTTGCCATTACATAGGGAGTTGTTGAATCTATAGATGTGATGCTCATTCAAGTGATAGGTGCCCTTTACTATTCTGGGGTCTTTCCCAGCTTGATGACCTTATGTGAAAAAGTGGTGATAGAAAGACAAGTCCCAGAGGAGTAAGTGAGGAAGTAAGTCACTATGTCAGTGGTCCCCAGGGGCCCCAGTGTGCTTTGGGGGTGCCATTCAGATGTTATAGGTGTTTGAAATGCTGTGTTAAGCCAAGCAAAATGGTTGTCACAGCAGTCACAGGCTTACAGTCCTGTCCTCACTGTTCTGGAGAGTATAGGTGCATTTGGCCCTGCTGTTGGCCTCTTCTCAGGCAAAAGTGGACACTCAGTGATTGCGGGTGTGACTGGGGCAGCCTTCAGAGAGGAGTGAAAGCTTTACTGGTTGTAAGATACATGACAGAGCCTTTGACGTGGCTCTAGGTGGGAGGCAGTGCACTTGCTAAGGCTGGGAAGGTGGTTCTGTGTGGATGAAGTTTCAGTTGTGTTGGAAGTAGAAATGAAGGATTGGGTCTTACGTTGTGGTCCTGAAACCAGATTGGATTCAAGTTCTGAGGCTCTGGCATGTGCTGGCTATTTGGTCTTGGACAAGTTATGTGACTACACTGTGCTTATAAGCCAAGGGAAACTTCCCCACCTCACAGGACTGAGTGGGTACCTGAGAGCAGCCAGGTCACTGCTTGCTGACTGTGCAGGGTCTGTGTCCAGTCTCACCAGATGCTGCGTTGAGTGAGTGTTCACTTTTGTGTGGTTTTGCTTTCCAGCATTGATAGCTCCGTTTCCCAGGTTACATTTTAGAGATGAATAGATGCAAACTAACTGTGTTGTATTGAATTTACAGAACCATTCCTTATTGTGACAAAGTATATACAGTGTAAACCACGTTAGTCATTAGAAATGTTCAGCAGTTGCCATGTGTTCACTGCTGTGCCGCCAACACTGTCTAGTTCCAGTGTATTTTCATTCCCCAGGAGGACGTTTTATACTCCTCACCAGTCAGCCTCACTGCCAGTTAACCTCCTCCCCCCCAGCAACCTCTGACCTCTGAAGTCTCAGGACGTTTCCTTTCTGGGTTGCGCCATGTGGCTGCTTCTTAGACTTGGCACAATATTTTCAAGGTTTATTTGTGCTGTGGCTTAGGTCGACACTCTTACAGCTAAAGAGTATTGCTTTGTGTGACAGACGTGTTTTGCTCATGCTCTTAGCATTGATGGGCATTTTGGCTGTTGTGAATGATGCTACTGTGGGCATTGGTAACACAGCGATGTTCTTTTGTCTTTGTGCTCTCTCGGGCCTGATACTGTGTAAGGACGTCCAACCTTCTGACAGGAACAAAACCCAACTTGTGCATTTTCTTAAAACTCATTTTATTTTTTGAGTGAGAGAGAGGCAGATATAGAGAATGGACACTCCAGGGTCTTCAGTGATTGCAGACGAACAGCAGATGCATGTGCCACCTTTTGCATCTGGCTTATCATGGGGAACCGAACCTGAGTCCTTTGGCTTTTCAGGGAAGTGCCTAACTGCTAAGCCATCCCTCCATCCCGTTGTGTATTTGTTCTGCTATAAAGAGAGTGTGGACTCTGGTTTTGAAGAAGCCTGGGGGTGACAGTGGAGCTTTGAGATGACGGGAGAGACTGAGGTGGCAGGGTCAAGCCCCTACTCTAGGAGGGAGGTGATGATAGCTTACAGGGAAGGGCTGTGATCTCTTTTGTCTTGACACTGTCTTTGGTTCCTCTCCTGGTACAGACAGTTGCCCACACATTCCCTTTAGGCGCTACTAGACTGTTTCAGCCTTGGTTATTTAAGGCTTGTAGAGTTACCTTCTGTCCCAAACATCTGCTCTGTCAAGTGGTCCAGGCTTCCTCCCAGATCCGGTTTTGTTGAGGTAGTTTATACATTTGATTCTGCTCTTATGTACTTGTCTTACTTAAAAGTCCTATACCATAGTGTTAGGAAAGGGAAAAAAGGCTTATTAATTATTTGCCATTCTAAAGGGACAGTGTTGTCAAATCACTCAAGGGTATTGATGTGTGGTGTGTGCAGGCAGGTCAACCTGTGGTAACTTTTTCCAAGATCAGGGGTAGTGCCTCAAGAAGCTCACAGTCTGGGTGAGACCAACCTGGCACTATGACCCAGCCAGCCATCAGCAGAGGTTTACCTGTAGTCCCACATATGCAAGATTTTAGAGGGGCTACAGATCACTGAGGACATGGGACAAAAAGGCTAAATGGGAGCCTGACATGAGATTGGGTGGGGTTCTGGTGGGTGGGGCAGTCCTCAACACACGACAAGTTATACATGTCTTGTTCACGTATTCACTCTTCCAAACAGAAGCTCAGGGAAGAGTCTTTGTTAACATGTTTCCCCAGCTCCTATAGTGGTACCCAGGGCGCCCCAAGTTGAACATCTGCTAAGGGGTGAATGAACAGTGGGAGAACAGAAGAACAGTTGGAACAGGCTTAGTGCTGGAGACAGATACCTCAGCTGCACAGACCTCTTTGCTTTGCAGCTGTGCTTTGCATGACCTCGAGGCTTTCTTGTCTGTTAGCATTCCCCTGGGTTGTCATAAGAAATGACTTGAATTAGAGGGCTGAGGCCAAATCATGTGCCCCTCTTACCCGTCCCTGTCCCATGTCAGTGCAGTTCTGCATGCCTGATGTTAGTCATGATCCTCCAGTTTACTTTGAATACTATTGTACAGAAAGTTCGGTTCTAGGCTAGCTTTCCATTTTACATGTGAGAAAGGTGAGGCCAGACTGACAGGTTTTTCCAAGAACATGTGCTAGCACCATAGCAGGCATTCTAGTCCCCAGTTAAGTGTTCGTCTGTTGGCATGACTCTTTGCCAGCCGAGGCCCTGCTTTGCCAGTTACTCTTCCAGCTGCCACCTGAGGCTCTCTTCCTCTCCTCAAACTGCTCTGCTGCCCTGTGAGTCATGTGCCTTCCTTGAACCTGTCAAACCTTACCTCGCTCTGGGACTCACTGCTTTCTGACCAAAGCCTCCATGTTCTTTAGGATCAAGTCTGGATTCTACGTCTTCCAGGGAGACTGACCTGTCTGTACGAGCAAAAATTTATACTGAGTATAAAATCCGTTTGGTACCAGTTTGATCACAGCTGAGTTTGCCTGGGGCAAGGAAGCATTTGCACACTTATTCACCTGTTGGCGTGTGAAGTGCTAAAACTGGTCTAGCAGAACAGCATACATGCATGCCCTTTGACCTAACAAACTACTTCTAATAATCGAGTATCCAGTATAGCATGACAAGTTTACAAATGCAAGATTGGAAACTGTCCGCAGTTGAAGTGTTCTGTTAGTCAGCCAGTGCTAGAAACAGTAAAGCACGCACGGGATGGAGGCTGCACCAGTGTTAACTGTTCCCATAGTTCTTGAAGCAGTTTGGAGGGCAGGGGTTGGTAACAAAGGAGTATGATGCCTTCAGCTGAAGAGAGGTACCTTTACCCATGTACTTGCTCACGCTGCTTAAAGAGTCGGTAGGGGCTGCTGCTGGTAATGGTAATTCTCTGAAGACATGGGAGCAGGTAGGAGCTGTGAGCTCTAGCTGATATGCAAAGGGGTGTCCTTTTAAACCGATCAGATTTCTGTCACTGTCTTAGAAATCACAGTGGCCAGCTTCAATGACTTCATCGCCATTGCTGTAGTATGTGTTAGAGGTAAGTCAGGGTATACTTATGCTGGGAGAGTATAGTATACCAAGGTGTAATTCATGGGACAGAAGGCACTCTCTCAGAGAGCTGTCAGAACTTGCTCCGTGGTGGTTGGGACATTAGAATTGAGGGCCTGAGCTGGGCGTGGTGGCACAAGCCTTTAATCCCAGCACTTTGGGGGGCAGAGGTAGGAGGATTGCAGTGTGTTCGAGGCCTGCATAATGAATTCCAGGTCAGCCTAGGCTAGAGACAGACCTTACCACCATACCTCAAACCCCTCCCTCCCAAAAAGAATTAAAAGCCTGCATGGCAAAGGATAGGGTGGTACTGCACCCAGTGGGTGGGTAGCCATCTGACCGGGTGTGGGGGGGGCTATGGATTGGGGAATGGGCAGAATCCTCTTCCCCAAATTTGTCTAGTACAGGGCCAGAGAATTGCTTATAGAGGCTCAAGTTGATGGGGACAATCGGTCCTGCCTGCCCCAGCTGCCTCAGGCCTTAGGTATCACTCTCCTCCTTGTAAATAGGCCCCTCGGGCTCAGGCCTGTGCTGGAGGCTGTGGTGAGCTCCACTTGTTTTTCCAACTCTGCTTTCAGATTATATGGCCAGCCAGATCTGTCCTCTCAACTTTATCAGATCTGTGTGTCTCCTTGCACAGTCTAAAAGTCCATGGTAGGAGTGGAATTTTTTCTTCCTGAGATAAGTGTATTAGTGGTGGGTGATTTGGAAAAAGAATCCAGGAGCCTTGTGAAGGTGATGTGGATGCAGATCTCAGGCTTGTGGAGCCATCCGCCTGCACCCCCATCCCCATCGGTTCAGTGCTTGTTCTGTTTCTGTTGAATTGCTCTGATTTGCTTATTTTGTTTTTGAGCAAGTTCAGGTTTTCACAGAGACACTTAAATGGTTGTGTTTCTTTCACATTAGTTACTGTATAAGCAGTGAAGTAGTTTTACTGGTAGTTGTGAGAAGATGGGTAGCTCTGTCCTGTTAGAAGTAGGAAGAATGCTGAGGGCACCTGGAGCCCAGAACCTGGCAGTGAAGACGAGTCTCTTCACTCCACCTGGTGGTGGTTTCCGTGCACTGCAGGTGATTTGACCCAAATATGTTAATTCAGAGTGACTATTACTCTCAGGGTTTAACCCTCTGCTGGCCTGGCAGGTAGCTCAAGTGTTGCTCTTGTTGACTTGGCTTTGTTATAGTCTTGGGAACTGTATTTCACCATGTGTGCGGGGCTATGATTGACCTGTGGCGAATGAACTACATACTTGGCTGGATGTTTCGAAATGTTTTCTTTGACATGTTGACTTAATTGAAGGGTAGCATTGTCACAAGGACTTTAGAAGCAAGGGTTTGTTGTAAAAATCTGTCAGTGACAAGGAAGACAGATTAGTTGCTGTAGGATTTATGTATTTAGGTTATTAGTTTTATTTATTTGTTTTACTTATTTGAGAGAAAGAGGCAGGTAGATAGGGAGAGAGAGAGAAAAAGAGGGGGAGAAAATGACCATGCCAGGGCTGTTAGCCACTGTAAATGAACTCCAGAGGCATGCGCCACCTTGTGTATCTGGGTCCTGGGGAATCAAACCTGGGTCCTTTTGTTTCTCGGGCAAACGCCTTAACCATTAAGCCATATCTCCAGCCCTCTTTATTTATTTTTGAGATAGGGTCACTAAGCCCAAGATGGCCTCCCAACTCCTTATGTAGCTGAGCATGACCTGGAACCCTTAATCCTCCTGCCTCTACTTTCCAAGTGCTGGGATTACAGGCATATACCACCATGCCCAGTTTTTGTGGTGCTGGGGATTGAGAACCCAGGCAGCTCTCTACTGGTTGATCGACATCCCCAGCCATAGATTTTTTTTGTTTTGTTGGTGCCTTATGGGAAGTCTGTATGAGACTATTGTTTTACATACGTTCCTGTGTAGTTTTCTTGAAGATACATCACTTAAATAAGCAAGCAGTCTGATAGTGTTGCAATAAACATCTCCACTTAGTTTCTTTTGACCCCTTAGAATATATCCACCATGCAAACAGATTTCCTGCTTAATAGAAATGTATTGGAATGTATTATAATGGAATGTCACTAAGGAATTGTATCCTTTAAGATGATAGGAGTTCTCTGCCTGGTGTTCCAGCACTCCTAGCACACCATACTCAGCAGAACACACCTCTCTATCCCAGCCCTTCCAGTTCTTCCCCCAATTTAAAATAACTTGAACCCATGTGGCACTACTGGAAAGCCTTCCTCAATAAACTGTGTGCCCCTTGGGCAGGACAGCATTGTTCTCATCTGTCTACATCCTAGCAGAATGCTCAGTTTGTGGCATGGAGTGAGCTTTTCAATGATGGTCAGTTGGATATTTTTTTCTCCATGGTTGTGGGGGAGGTTGGAGGATTGCTTGAGGTCTGAAAGTTGGAGACGGACGTGGACAGCAGCATAGACCTCAATTTAGAAAAACAAAAAGGGCAAGACAAAGGCATTTTGGAGATGTGAAGGTTTTACCGTACAAGTGGTAAATGAACACAGTCTTATATGATGAAAAGTACTGATACTCCTCCCAAAGCTTCCGAGTTGTTCAGTGAACAGAATACTTTCTGTCCAGCTTAAACAGTGTTTTGGTCGGATTGTAATGAGTCAGTATGTTGGCATAAAACACCAGAGTATGAGTTGAAGGCCAACCCCCCCCCCCAGTTTCTGAAGTTGCCATTGATACATAACCGCAGTAAGAAGTTGGGGTTCTTTAAATGTCCTGATGAGATGCACATGCACATCCTCAGCCCGTTTCCAGAGTGTACACAAATGAGTCACTTGACATCTGCTTCTGCTTGTTTTTAAGTGTAAATTTCAATCGTCCCTTTAATCATCCACAGCACTCTGTCTAAGTAGCTTTGCGGGATTTGTATACAAAAGTCACTCCCAGGAGAGGACGACTCTTTAAAGTGTAAGCTGAAGTGTACACATGGCTGACATCACAGGGATTTTTGTTTTTGGAAGGAATTTGAAAGAAAACGAGCACAGTTTAAAAAAGAAAAATTGGAAACACATTTAAGGTACTTATGTGAAACAAGAAAGGATTTTGGTGAGCCTTCCTCTGTAGTACATGCTATGTGACTATAATTTCCAAGGCAGCTTTTTTTTTTTTTTTTTTTTTTTGGTAACAGAAATGCACTAATTCAAAAAATTTAGGCTCACACATTCAAAAATAATACATTTTAACATAGTATTTAGAAATCAGTAATATATATTTTTTAAGTTTTATTTGTGCATGCATGCATATGTATGTATGTATTGGCATACCAGTGCCACTGCATAGGAACTCCAGATGCATGCACCACTGGGTATAGCTTTATGTCAGTGCTGAGGAATTGAGCCAGGCAGGCAAGCAGACTTTGCAAGCAGTCCCTTTAGCGGCTGCTCATCCCAGTCCAGTAAGCAGAACACGCTCTTAATGAAGTTTTTACAGGGTAGCTCCAGGGTTGGGGGGTGGCTGAGTGGGTGAAATGCTTGCTGTGAAAACAAAAGAACCTCACTTCAGGGTCCCAGAACCCACATCAGTGCTGAGTGTGGTGCATGTCTATAGTAACACTCCTGGGAGGTAGAGCTAGGGAATTCCTGGGGCCCTGGTTAGCCAGCCTGGCTGAATCAATGTGCTCGAGGCTCAGCAAGAGGCCCTTGTTTCAGGCAGTCAGGTGGAGAAGCAGTTGAGGGAGACACCTGATGTCTCACCTTGTATACACAGAAATAAATAAAAACATAGGTCTAAGGCTGGACATAGTGGTGCGTGCCTTCAATCCCAGCACTCGGGAGGCAGAGAGGTAGGAGGGCTGCCATGAGTTCGAGGCCACCCTGAGACTACATAATGAATTCCATCCTACCTCAAAAAAAAAAAAAAAAAAAGGTCCTGCGGGCCGTGGTGACACATGCCTTTAATCCCAGCACTCACTTGGGAGGCAGAGGTAGGAGGATCGCTGTGAGTTCAAGGCCACCCTGAGACTACATAGCAAATTTCAGGTCAGCCTGAGCTAGAGTGAGACCCTACCTCAAAAAACAAAACGGGTCTGTTCCCCTCATGTTTCAGCATGTCTAAGTGTAACATTTTAATGTGTGGTAAAGATTTTTTTCCCAAATGAGGCATTTCAAAACAAAAAATTTAGGAACATGGTGATGTGTCACTGAAGGTGGTATTCTTGGATAGGAAGGGCCGCTTACTATTTCCGGATCACAGAAGAACTGCAGGGTGCTCTCATAGGTAGCCTCCTGTCTGAGGATTTCCCTGCAGAGCTTGGAGTGTATGCTAAGCTGGCTTCTCAGAATATAAAGCTCAGTTTTCATTCATACCACTTCCTGTTCTGTCAAACACCCTACCCAGTACCGATTGTTGCGTCAGTGCCCCTTCTCCTTACCTGCCCTCAGTGTAATTTCTCACTTCCATGTCACATTATCTCAAATTTCCATCCTTTTCCCCCCACTTGGAAATGTCTGCCCTGGAGAACAGTATCTAGGAGCTGGCTCAGTGTTGACTAAGAGGGCTACAGGGTCCCTGCAGGCCTGATGCACCCTCCCCCACCAAACTTGATTACAAGGACCCTGCAACTGTGTTCACCTCCCCACCCCACCCCCCAGTCAGACTTCCCTCCTGAATCATGATCCCAGAGTTGCTGCTTCTGGGCTCCAGACCACTTCACAGTGCCACCACACCTAACAAAAGAAAAGTTGTGGATCTTTTGTGTTTTTAAATTGAGCCCATAAAGGTCTCTAGGGAGCCTTGGGGTTAGCTTCAGAGCTGTGTGTCCTAACACATGGTCTCCAGTCCATTCGAGAGTAATTTTTCCCTAGGCAGTGTGTTAGAAATTCAGATCTCTCTCTCTCTCAAATAAATAAAAATAAACTATTTTTTTAAAGGGGACTGGAGAGATGGCTTAGTGATTAAGGCACTTGCCTGCAAAGCCAAAGGACCTGGGTTCGATTCCCTGAGACCCATGTAAGCCAGATGCACAAGGTGGCATATGCATCTGGAGTTCGTTTGCAGTGGTAGGAAGCCCTGGCGCGCCCATTCTCTCTCTCTCTCTCTTAAAAATAAATAAATAAATAAATAAAAATATGAAAAAATAAATCCAGATCCTGTTTTCCCTGTTTAGAGCTCCTGGGGTGAGGCTCTGGAAGACCCATCTTTCCCAGAGATTGGTCTGCTCTTGTTCCCTTGGGGGAAGCTTGCTCTGGCAAGACTAGAGAGCTGATACCCTTTCTTCTAGGAGTTTGGAAGCAGGAAGAGTCTCATTTGGAGGCCAAGGTCCCACCTTGATTTTTTAGTTGTAAGGGACAGGCAGCCCAAGGAAGAGCTGTCGTTTCCTGTAGCCATGAGCAGCAAGAGGGGAGCTGGTACTCAAAGGCAGGGACTGCTGACGTTGACAGCCCCGTGACACTGCAGCATGATGACGGTGAGCCTTGCTCATTTAAAGTTCTGGCAAATGCTTTTCCAGGGCCCATCTTCTCTGGTGCTTGAAACACCAGGAGCCTCAGTCACTTCCTCCCTTTGCTGCTGAACTCTTGACATATTTTGATGTCCCATATGTACTATAGAATAAAATAGGATCCATTATATAGTTCATTTAATAAGAGCTTAGTGGAACTTACTTTTTGCTGCATGTTAGTCTGCAAAACATTTCCCACGTAAAAGAATATCTGTCCAGTGAGAATGCACGGTTGTGAATGAGCGAAGAAGCTTGCATGTTCCTGGTGGCTTGGACTAGGTGGTAGTTGCTGCTTGTGTAGGCAGCAGTGTTGGGTGTCCCTCTGCCAAAAGACACTTTTCTCATTATTGCTATAGATCAATGCTGGGCTCTAGGCTGCAGCCAGAGTAGGGGTTTCAGAGGCTAATGAGTTGTGAGGTTGGGCATTCTGCTAATAGTCCCCACTCATTTTAATTACATGTCACAAACAAACTCCGGATACATGCTCCACTTTGTGCATCTGGCCTTATGTGAGTACTGGGGAATTGAACCTGGGCTGGCAGGCTTTGCAAGCAAGCACATTTAGCCATCTCACCAGCCTTGTTCATTTTTATTTCAATTTTGTGGAGAGAGAGAGTGAATGGGAGTGCCAGTGCCTCTTGCCACTGTAAATGCACTTCAAATGCATGTGCCACTTAACTTGCATGGATACTAGGAATTTGAACACCTAGGGTAAACCTGGGCTGGCAGGCTTTTACAAGTAAGTAATTTCAACCACTGAGCAATCTCCCCATTTGTTCTTTTGTAATAAACTTTCTTAAACATTAGCGTTGGCAAGCTAGTGAAACTTGAATTTATTTAGTGTTGACTCTTAGAGGCATGTGAGTGTTGGCCATACTTTAAACTTTGCTGGTATTCTGTGTTTTCAGAAGGGTTCATGCAGTAAGTTTTTCCTTATTCATTTCAAGGGGTGGAAGAGAGGGAAAGAAAGAGAAAGAAGGGCTGGAGAGATGCCTTAGTGGTTAAAGCACATGCCTGTAAAGCCTAAGGACCTAGGTTTGAATCCCCAGGACCCACATAAGCCAGATGCACAAAGTGGTGTATGCATTTGGAGTTTGTTTGCAGTGGCTAAAGGCCCTGGTGCACCCATTCTCTATCTGCCCCTTCCTCCCTCACTCCTCCCTCTCTCCAATAAATAATTTTTTAAGAGAAAGAATGTGAATATGGGTGTGCCAGGGCCTCCTGCCATTGAAAACAAGCTTCAGGCGCATATTCCACTTTGTGCATCTGGCTTTATGAGTCCACTGGGGAATCAAACCTGGACCATCAGGTTTTGCAAGTACCTTTAACCCCTGAGTTATCTCTCCAGCCTTAACATTTTTTTTTTTTTGATTCTACGTTGTTGAACAGTGCCCAGCTGTTTTGTATTTGATTGCTAGTCTGAGTAAAATATGCTTTGTTGCAGTGCCTTTAGGGGGAAAAACCTAAAGACATGTAAGAATCATAAATGTGCTTTCTTTTTTCTTTTTAAATTATTATTTTTTATTGACTTTTATACTTACATACAAAAAAAACCCCACCTGATATTTCCCTTCCCTCCCCCCATTCCACTTTAGAACTCAAGTCTCTATCAAATGTGCTTTCTTAATGATCTGTATAAGGTTAATTTTTTTCCTCTTAAAAATTAGAGCGGACTGGGGAAACACTTGGTAAAGACCTGAGTTCTAGCCCTAGCATCTGTGTAAGTGTTGCTTGTGGTAGTGTGTATTTGTAATCCCTGTGCTGGGGAGGCAGAAATTGGATGGTCTCTGAGACTTGTGACCAGCCATTCTAACCTACTTGGTGAGCTCCAGGCCAGTGAGAGGCCCTACACCCCCCCTTTTTTTTTTTTTTTTTTTTTTTTTAGAGGTAGGGCCTCACTGTAGCCCAGGCTGACCTGGAATTCACTCTATTCTCAGGGTGGCCTCCAACTCACAGTGATCCTCCTACCTCTGCCTCCCAAGTACTGGGATTAAAGATTAAAGGTGTGCGCCACCACACCCAGACTTACCTCTCTTTTAAAAGAAAGAAAAAAAAATCTTTATTTATTTGAGAGAGAGAAACAGAGAGTGGGTGCACCAGGATCTCTTGCTGCAAACAAACTCCAGACACATGCCCCACTTAGTGCATCTGGCTTTACGTGGGTACTAGGGAATCTAACCCAGGATGTTGGACTTTGCAAGCAAGTGCTTTTAACCACTGAACCATTTCTCCAGCCCTGAGAAACCATATCCCAAAAAAGGTAGACATAACTGAGGAATGACACTCAAGGTTGTCCTCTGGCTTCCACACATACATGCATCTGCCCACAAATATGTTCACAAGCATATGTAAACAAAATAATGAGAAAGAATAAAATCTGGCTAAAGTTAAATATTAGATCCAACCATGTGAAGTTATTATTTATCAACTTTTTTTTTTTTTTTTTTTTTTTGCGAGGTAGGGTCTCACTCTGGTCCAGGCTGACCTGGAATTCACTATGTAGTCTCAGGGTGGCCTTGAACTCACAGCGATCCCCTCCTACCTCTGCCTCCTGAGTGCTGGGATTAAAGGCATGTGCCACTATGCCTGGCATATTTATCAACTTTATGAGCTACAAAAATGAAATCAGCATGTGCTAACTTTCAAGTTAACCTGTTTAGATGCTACTTTAAATGATCCCCATGGATCCACTAAGTTTTGTTAGACAGCACCCTAAATGACCTCTGTGGACCTTTACTCTTCTCTGGTTCTTGGTCACAGCTGCATCTTGGATATTCCATTTGTTCCAACTGTTGCTTCTGACTTCCTAAGATGGACTTTGCTCCTTGAGCTATTCAGTGGCACCTTGTTCTTTAGATCTGAAAAGAGCTTTTATTTATGAGACTGAGATGTATGTAGGTCTAGTGAGTTCTTGGCTTGTCAAATGCTGCTTTGGATAGTGCTGTGACAGGAGTATGCACATGATCTCAGTGGCTGTTAAAATGAACACTTCCGTTCATTTTATTCAAAAAAGTCTGTAACTTACCACTGATAAGGCTGGAAATTTGCAGAAACTCTTTACTGAGCCCATAAGCACGTGAGTGTTGGGACCCACCCAGCCCCCTAACTTGTAATGAATGCATGGAATAGTGGGCTCCTGGGTTTCAGGAGAAAACTGTATTTTGAAGTTCTGAGGTAGCTGTGATCTTGCTTGTGCTTGAGAAGTTTACACTTGTCAGTTCATCTCGGTGGCTTTGCTATGCAGTGGACCTTTTTGTAGTAAGTTGTAAAGGATTTCCCCCATCTTCAAAGGAGATATAAATAAATGTAAGCATGGTTCCTATTAAAAATAAATGTGAAAATGTTTTCCTGCTTTAGTCTGCTGCCTTACATGGTCAAGTACTTTCAGTGGTGGATTATGGAGCATCTGGTATGTTTGAAAGCATAGTTGGTTGGCAGTGCCCTCTTGTGGGAAAATCATATATGGCTTAATTCTTAGCAAGAATATTTTAGGTTCTGCTAAAGATCTATGTAGACAGGCTTTTTTTTTTTTTAACTGAATAAGTCAGTTTATTAAAATAATTGACTTAGGCATCTGCAGTGGTAACTTCAACCTCCACTCCTGGCTCAATGCTTGATGGAAGTAATCTGCTTAACAATCTCAGGAGGACTGTAAGTCAGTGAACCGCTTGTGGATTCTCATCTGGAAGCGATCCCCTGTCTTGGAACCTTCACCACAAGGTGTTTTCCTTGTAGTTATTCTCAATGTCTTGGTGGGCATGAACTGGTCCTTTCACTTTGAGGTTCTTGTCCTTGGCTCCTCTGATTAAGTCAACACACACCTTTTCCATTGGCCTCACATTGCGCCTGGTGAGGGTGATCTGGGTTCTATAAATGGTCACCTCCGGTTCCAGTGTCTTTAAAGGCCATGGCTGTGGCACTGCTTCCTGACCGACTTGTTCCTCGGCAAGAGCAAACAGCAGTGAGTCAGGAGCAGGAGCAGACAGAAGCTCTGTGCACCACAACCATACCTCAGAAGAAAAGCTAGACAGGCATATTTTGCACAAAGTACCTTCTTATTGGAACCGACTATTAATATTCAATCCCATTTTCTTAGATGTTTTGATAGAAGAAAGGAGATAGGGTAGTGATGTTTGTGAAGTAGGGTATGCTTGGGTTTTTTGGGGTGTAGAAGAATTCTCTAGTAAGAGAGAGTGTGGAAATGTTGCTTTGAGCAATAATGGCAGACATTTGTAAATATTTTATTATTTATTTATTTATTTAAATTTATTTAAGGTAGGGTCTTGCTCTAGCCCAGGCTGACCTGGAATTCACTATGTAGTCTCAGGGTGGCCTCGAACTCATGGCAGTCCTCCTTACCTCTGCCTCCCAAGTGCTGGGATTAAAGGCGTGTGCCACCACGCCCGGCTTAATATTCTATTTTTATTTATTTATTTAGAAGACAGAGAGGTAGATAGAGAATGGGCATGCCAGGGGCTCTAGCTAGTGCAAATGAACTCCATATGCATGTGCCACCTTGTGCATATGGCTTTATGTGGGTCCTGGGGAATCAAACGTGGGTCCTTTGGCTTTGCAGGCAAACACCTTGACTACTAAGCCATCTCGCCAGCCCTGTTCTTTTTCTAAATTTTTAAATTTGTTTATTTGTAAAGGGGGGAGAGGGGAAAAAAATGCCTGCAAGAATAAAGTGTTTTTTAAAAAAAAAAAAAAAAAGAATAAAGTGTTTTGGATTTTGTTCTTACTATAAGGACATGTTTTGTTTTGTTTTTTTTTTTTCAGTAATTATTCAATATAGTATTAAATTAGTGCTAATGGATTAAATCACATCCTGGGATTTAGGAGCCTGTGGCTGGATAACATTCAAGACTTTGCCTTGGGGTATTTCTTCCATTTTGTTGAGAGAGTTCGCTGTGGTATTCAGAGATCTGCTGAGAGTGAAAGGAAACCAATGTGTTGCTAACCCTTTGCTAACCATTTCAGATATCTGTAATTCAGATTCCTTGAATGAAATTGACATAGTAAGATAGTAAAACCTAGTTCAGGGGCTGGAGAGAGGGCTCAGCTAGTAAAGGTGCTTGCTAGCAAAGTCTGAGGGCCCAGGTTTGATTTCCCAGTATGCACATAAAACTAGGTGCACAAAGTGGTGCATGCATTTGGAGTTCATTTACAGTGGCAGGAGACCCTGGTGCACCCATTCCCCCCCCCTTTGTAAATAAATAAATAAAGTATTTTTTTAAAAATTAGTTCATTGTTCTCTACAGTTTAAATGCCTTCAGTAGAGGTCAGAAAACCACCTCAGGGTGTTGGTCCTCCTCTTCTTGGGTTTCTCTTTTTTTTTTTTTTTTTTTTTTGTTTTTTTTTGTTTTTTGCATCTGGAAAAGGGAGACTAGCTTGCTTGTCTGCTTTGGGAGTCTCTATTGTGCCGTCCATTGCTGAGCATGGTGGGATTACAGAAGAGTCCATTACTCCATTTGCCTTTTCATGGGTGCTAGAGATCCAAACTCCAGTAGTTAGACTTGGAGAGCAAGTCCCTTAACCACTAAGCCATCTCAGCACAAATGTCTTCATTTTTAAGTGTCATCATAAATATATGAATGTATAAGAAGTGAAACGTTACAATACATATATTGCATATTTATGCCAAAAACACACCCAAACCAATAAGCCCAACTAGTCTGAGTTAAGGGCTAGAGAGGATCCCACAGGCAGTTGTGGCCCTGGGTAGCAGGCACTTGCTCCAAGTCACCTGCCACACCTGCCCATCTCACTCACCCACACAATTCTCTTCCCTCGCTCTGTTGTCCTGTGTATAGTGTGTCCGATCAGGCATTTTGGTTGTAACCGTTTTTCCCATAGCTGAAATTCTGACTTAATGTTTCTTTGACACCTTCCAAGGCTTCATGAACATGTCCGTGACTTCTGATGTGAAATGGATGGGGTCATAAAGTAGAAAGGTCCTATTTGTTTTAGACTAGCAGTACCTCCACCAGTCCCCGAGGCCACAAGTGGCAGAGCTCTACTGACCACTCCTGAGTCATGCCTGGAATCATCACCACCCCAGAACTCTGGAGGGTCTCTGTTAGATTCCATAGATAGGAAGGCACACAGATTTGAGTACATTTCTTGGATTTCAGTACAGGTGTTTAAAAATTCAGTTTTTAGGAGTCATTGGTGGAAAGCCAAAACAGATTAATAAAATGGCTGAATTGTTGAATTTTTTTATGCAGTTTTGTTCCTCTGAGGTGCATTCAGTAACAGAAACTAGGCCAACAAGTTATTGACAATTAGTGGTCCTTTGGGAATCTGCTTTAATGAATAGATAAGAATGATTTGTAATTAGCATAATAATTGTATGTAAATGAATGCTTCTGAATTGCTCTAAAACACTTCTGAACTGTTTAAACAGCCCTCCTGAGATCTTGTTACTCTATTAATTTGTGTAGCAAATCTTTTTTTCATAGATCATGCAAAGATAAACTTCAGCCCGGCCCCTGTCCCAGTGATTATGAATTCCAAGGTAGTAGGACCTGAATTAATGAGGTTTACTTATACTATATTAATGGCACTCCATGGGAACCTGAAAAGGTGAGGAGTCACTGGGGAGATGTAATTAAAAATAGAAAAGAAAATGCAGATTGGAAATAACTGTTGAAATCAGTTTCTTAAACAAGTTAGAAAATGTTATTTCTTCTTACACCTCTTTTATCTGCTATTGAAACATTAATGCAAACTTTTTTTTTTTTTAAACCATGCTTATTTGGAGTATGGCTTGAATTTTGTCAGCTTCATTCATTCAGTTATCACAGGGTCAGTGATGACAAGATCCAGGATGTTTTTAAAGTGCTGCATGCTGATCAAAGTTCAGGCCAGTGCTGATAGAGTCTGTACTTGGGGTTTGTTTTCATATTTCCTTCCGCATTTCCTCCCATCCTGGATGATACTGTTGGGATATGATTCAAGAAAATAGGCTTGGGCTGGAGAGATGGCTTAGTGGTTAAGGCACTTGCCTGCAAAGCCTAAGGACCTAGGTTCAGTTCCCCAGTGTCCACATAAAGCCAGATGCACAAAGTGACATGTGCATCTGGAGTTTGTTTGCAGTGGCTGGAGGTCCTGGTGTGCCTGTTCTTTCTCTGCCTCTTCCTCTGTATCTCTTTTCCTCTAAAATAATAAATAAAATATTTTTAATAGGCTTTGCTGTGTTGTAATACCCAAGTATTTCACACTTAGTGATTATAGACACCCAATCGATCATTGTATGCTTAAGGAGAACATTTTATAGCAGGTTGCAGGATCCTAATAGTCCTGTCATCAGGGGTGTTGTGCAGGACATCACTGCTCTCTGTACAGTCTATATGAGCAGGTGTCAAGCAGCTACTGTGTTCGTGCTCTGGGCTTCCCTTGGTTTATGCTTAGCCTCACCTGTGGTCACCCAGGTGTGGTTCTTTGAGCAGTTTCTGAGATTTAGAGTTTATCTTGATTTTTCTACAAGCTGTCAAGGAATTCCTTGTGTGCCCCCTCCCTGCCTGCCCCTTCCCCTTTCATAATCAAGAGTTAAATCTGGGCTCAAGGCCATATGTAGGTTGGCACAGCATGGATTTTGTACTTGGACTTTGGGAGAGAATGTTGAGAGCTGCAGTGAGTAACAAATGTGCACCCGAGAGGGGCCCAGCTTTTGTATTCCAGGGACAGCACGGTGATGTGCAAGAATTTAACGAATGTATTCTGAGGCTTTAACATGTAGACTTAGTAAAATATAGTCAGGGTTTCACTCTAGCCCAGGCTGACCTGTAGCTCACTCTAGTCTCAGGCTAGCCTCAAATTCACAGCGATCTTCCTACTTCTGTCTCCAGATTACGAGTGCAGGGATGACAGGCATCTACCACCAAGCCCGGCTTTACATGTGTTTTATTCTCTAAGGCTGTCTTAACTTCTACTTTGCCTTCATTTTTACTTTAGTAAGAATTTTCAATTAAATTGAGTTGTATTGGCACTAATCCGGATCTACCTTGTTCTGATACTATTGTATTTTTATGTTGTTCAGGAACTGTTGGGAGCAAGTAGGTCTAGGGATGGTACACCTAACTAGATAATGATGCTTTTTCTATGACCTGGCCAGGCCTCTGGGCATTGCACAGATAATTAAAATTGGATCATAAAAAATTTTAAACACAGTGCACCTTAGCAATAAGATTTTTCTCCTTTTAAACATGATTTTTAAAACCCATTTTAAAAATGCATTTCCTTGGCCTAGTGAATTTGTTTGTTTTCTTTTTTTTTCCAAGGATTACAGAAAGTGCATAGCAAATTCAGCCTTCAGAATACCCAGGAGCTGAAGACTCAAGTAGACTACAGCTGTCTTCACCCACAGTATTCTAAAAGAACTAATGAGATGAGAAGTCTGCAGCTGGTGGCAAGCACAATAAACCATGAGCCAAGGGCTTCTCTTCATCAGAGCCTGCCCTATCCCCCTGGGATCCCAGAGGAGACAGAGTACTAACAAAGCCAGCAGGCTGTCTCATTCCACACTATTGCTCATTTGCAGCTATAATTGGTAGCTGAGGTTGCATTCTGTATGCTGAAACTGTCATACATGAAGGAATATATTTGTTCATTGTGATATGGATATAAACTGGCCAGTTTTCAACACAGAAAGACCAACTAGATACCCAACATTGGATTGCAATAAGAAGAAATATTGCAAAAAACTAAACGCTTATCATAACAAAACTGTATCTCCTTCGAGCCTTTTCTTATTGTGCTACTTAAGTCACTGATTAAACATTTACCTATTCACACCAACATAAAATGCACAAAAATTCCTAGGTTTTGACAAGGTGCATTAGCCTTACCTGTCAGGGTTAAAGTGCTATTGTGAATAATTGGGTCTTGTTACATTTTCAGTATGCTATCTCTGATGTTTGCTGCTTGGCGTTCAAGAGCTAAAAACAGAAAGGGAAGTTTCCTGCATGCATCTATGTGTATGTATCTGCTTCGTCGGAAGATGCTCTTTGATATCTCTGATGCTGTGCCTTCCTGGTGTTTTCACTGGTTTGGTGTTCTGATTTTATTGATATCCTTTGCCGTCATCCTGTGTGGTGTATCTGAGTGAACTAGGACAGTGGCCAACAGTCTTGAGGGTAAGGGAGCAATGCCACCTCCTCACAGGGCTGTGGTTTCCTCATCTGTAAAATGAGGGGTTTGGGTTGGCCTCTGTGATGCTGGTAATCCAGTGTTGAGAAAACCTGCTCCATGGTCACCAGCACTAAGACTGAAGGTTGGAATATGTATCAGGTCCACCATGGAAAGGTTTGGACATGGTGTTCATGAATCTGCTGCAAGTAGGTATTGGAAGCAGCTGAGGTTGTTGGCCTGGTGTGAAGCTGGGGTAGAAAGGAGGAGAGATACTGAAGAAGTCCATCTGTTCTTTCCTTGCACGGCCACCTTCACAGTGTCTCTTGGGGTGCAGCACCTCTCCCCTTAAGTGAAGTCCTGAGAGGGCTTGATTTTGGCCATAATTGAGACCAGATTCTCACTTTTTGGTTGGTTGGTTTTCTGAGGTCAGGTTTCACTCTAGCCCAAGCTCTCCTGGAACTTGCTCTGTAGTCCAGGCTGGCTTCACACTCACAGTGATTCTCCCACCTCTGCCTCCTGATCATAGGGATTAAAGGCGTGTGCCACCGTCTGGAGCAAATTCTCACTTCTTAAGCTGGTTGTTGATTCATTGAGCACTTTTATTGCTTAATGTCATTACTCCCTCAGCCTTAGTGATAGTTTTGTACATGTTGATCTGTGGATCTGTTTTTTCTCTTGGAGAAGGCAGGTTTTAGTTCTGCGGTCTATCAGTTCTGAAATCTGCTTTTTTTCTTTTCCCCTTCCCATTTAATAAATCTAGAGTCAGGGTGTCTTCCTGCTAGGACATGTTTTAGTTTTGTTTAATTTTGTATGTGCCTTGTGTGTGTGATGTGTGTACGTGCATGTGCTAATGTACCTTGTGTGCTTGCCTGCAATACTCAGTGGGCTTGCCAAACATTGCTTGCCCCCCTCTATCACTCACCCACCTGTTTTTTCTTTGCGACAGAGCCTCTGATTGTGGCACTTGCTATTTGTGAGTCTCAGCAATTTTGGATTCTTCTCTTTACAGGACTGCGGTTACAGACAATGCATAGCCATGCCTGCTGTTTACATGGGATCTAGAGATGCGAATTGTAGTAGTCTCCAGCCCTTAAGTTTGTGAGGAAATGCACTTAACCCCTGTGCCATTGACTGTTCAGCTTCTAATAGCTGACAATCAAAATTTTATCATTAGCCATGCATGGTGGTGCATGCCTTTAATCCCAGCACTCAGGAGGCAGAGTTAAGAGGATTGCTGTGAGTTGGAGGCCAGCCTGAGACTACAGAGTGAATTCCAGGTCAGTCTGAGTTAGAGTGAGACCCTACCTTGAACAACCAAAAAAAAAAAAAAAAATCATTAAAATATTTTAGACACAATATACCTTAAGATCTTTGTTTTAAATATGATTTTAATTTTATATTTTATTTTATTTATTTTTGAGAGAAAGAACTTCATTTTGCAAAGGTGAGGATGTTTTAAATATGATTTTAATTTTTGTATTTATTTTTGAGCAAAGGTGAGGGGAGAGGAAGAATGGGTGCACCAGGGCCTGTTGCCACTGCAGACGAACTCCAGATTCACACACTGTGCTTTGCATGGGTACTGGGGAATTGAACCTGGGCTGTCAGGGTTGGCAGGCAAGCGCCTTTAACCACAGAAGTGCCTCTCTCCCCCTTAAATATGATTTTCAACTCATTCAAAAGACAGTCATCCGGGCTGGAGAGATGGCTTAGCGGTTAAGGCACCTGCCTGCTAAGCCTAAGAACCCGGTTCCAATCTCCAGGTCCCACATTTAGCCAGATGCAGGGACGCAAGGGTGCAATGCCGCACTTGTCCACAAGGGGGTGCATGCATCTGGATTTTGTTTACAGCAGCTGGCGTGCCCATTCTCTGTCTACCTCTCCCTCTGTCTGTCTGTCTCTCTCTGTGTCTCTCTCCAAAAATAAAAAAATTTTAAAAAAATTAAAAAAAAAAAAGACAGTCATCCTTGACTGATTTTGTTTAGTTTCATTCAGACTACATTCTCCCTGATCTCCATGGGCATTAATGCATTTTTCCTAGGGGCTTAGTTAGCTGTATTGTGTGTCTGCTTCTGACCTTTTGGAAGCTAGAACCTGTTCTGGCCCTTCCCTCTTATAGCTGTCTTCATTCTTTCTAGTGCTTTCTGAATGGTAGCTGTTGCATAGATTTTTAATTTTTGTTTGTTTGTTTGTTTGTTTGTTTGTTTGTTTTTTTTGAAGCTGGGTCTCTCTCAAGCTAAGGCTGACCTGGAAATCCCTTTGTAGCCCAGGCTGGTCTTTAACTTACAGCAGTTCAGCCTCCTGAGTGCTGGGATGAAAACGAAAATGCCCAGTGTTGTTCCATAGATTTTGATGGAAGGAAACTATGCTGAAAGTGACTGTTTGATTATTGATTGATTTTGGTTTTTTGAGGCAGGGTCTCACTCTGTATTCACTATGTATTTTCAGGGTGGGTTCGAACTCACGGCAGTCCTCCTACCTCTGCCTCCCGAGTGCTGGGGTTAAAGGCCTGCGCCACCATGCCTGGCATGATTGTTTATTTGATAGAGGCAAAGTATGGGCGCTGCAGCACCTTCTGCCCCTGCAAATGAACTCCAGGCACATGTGTTACTTTGTGCATCTTGCGTTACTTGGGCACTTGGAAATCAAACCCAGGCTGTCAAGCTCTGCAAACAAGTGCCTTTAACCACTGAGCCTTCTACCCAGCCTGAAGTAGTACATTTTTAGAGTGCCATTCTGAGTTGGCATTGACAAAGTCATGTTAGTTGCCAGTAATTGAAATGTGCCTTCAGCTGCCTTACACTGTGCAGGAACTTTAGCCCCAGTGTGCCATTCTTGGCTGGTTCTGATGAACCACACCACTGTATATTTCAAAGCATTATAGTCCAGTGTAGCCAGCAAAGTTCACTTACTTGCTTAGTAATTTTAGCCCTTTCTGGGCTTCTTAGACAACCTTTAGACAGGCTTCAAGTTCAAGGTCACATATTTACCTAATCATCTTTCTTAAGAGTTTTGTTTTCTCCCTGAACCGTTTCATTTTTCCTTCCATGATTCAGTACTTTCCTTAGGAATTACTGGCATGCCACATGCATCTACTAACTGCAGCTTGACCACTTGTCACCATTCTGTGTTTGATTTGTAAAAGTTGGTGCCATACTTCGAGCATGTTCAGTGTGTGCTTCGTGCTTGGACTGCTCTTATCTCCGTCACCGTGCTTTCTAGCCAGAGTTTCATATCTGCCTTGTCTGGGCATTTTTCCCACAGTCTGTGGTTCCTTCACAAATGCTGAGAAGGATCCTGGCCCAGAAAATCTGCTTAAGAAAAGTACTCTCTTTGCAGTGGTTTAAACTGACCCTCTGGACCTCTATCCACTGTCGGTACAAATCTTTGCACTCCAAAAGTAGTATTTTACTTCAGTCTGGGTGGAGGTGGTGATGAGAACTTTTAGAAAGGTAATCAGTTAAAAATGGTTTACTATCTGGGCGTGGTGGCACATGCCTTTAGTCCCAGTACTCAGGAGGCAGAAGTAGGAGGATCACTGTGAGTTCAAGACCACCCTGCGACTACATAGTGTGTTCCAGGTCAGCCTGGACTAGATCAAGACCCTACCTCGGGAAAACAACAACAACAAACCCACAATGATTTACTGCTCTTTTCCTCCAGTCTGTGTGGCAAGAGGTATTAAGGGAAATAGAGTGTACATGCTCTAAACCTTTGGAAATAACCAAGACTTAGGGCCATCCGTGGATTGCTATAGCTGAGGCAGCACCTCTTAGACCAGTTTAGAAACATTGGCAGAGATGGGAGTGCTTCAGGAACATTCCTTCTGATTGGTGTCCTTAGTCACTGTGGGTGATCTCCAGTGGCTGTTCACAGTCCATACTCTCCATCTGTAGTATTGCTGAAAGTGAGGTGGGCATGTTTGATTTCTTTTGGTTTTATTTGAGGTAGGGTCTCACTCCAGCCTTGGCTAGCTTGTAACTCACTTTATAGCTCCAGGATGTCCTCAAGCTCACCAAAATCCTCCTACCTCTGCCTCCCAAATGCTGGGATTAAATGTGTGTGCTACCGTGCTTGGCATGTTTTATTTTTTGTTTTGTTTTGTTTTTTGGTTTTTCGAATAGGGTCTCACGCTAGCCTAGGTTGACCTGGAATTCACTATGTAGTCTCAGGGCGGCCTCAAACTCACAGCTGTCCTCCTACCTCTGCCTCCCGAGTGCTGGGATTAAAGGGGTGCACCACCACACCTAGCATGTTTTATTTTTTGAATGTGATTATTTGACTATCAAAATGCAGCTGTTGAAAGATGTTAGCAGAGTTGGTCTCAGAGGTTGCTGTCCAGCAGCCAGAAATCCCAGTTGCTATCGGGACTGAGATAACAGTTTAAAGCAAGGGAGCCAGACTGCAGACGTCATGTCGCGTAGAAGCATTTTCCTACGTGGATGTGCAAGCGTGGGGAGCTGAGTCAGTGTCTTTCCTGGCAAGGTCTGGTTTTCTTCTCTGCCTCTGACTGTGATTTGTTTTACAGGACTACAAAGCTGATGAAGACCCAGCGTTATTCCAGTCAGCCAAGACCAGAAGAGGCCCACTGGGACCCAACTGGAAGGTACTTGCTGATGACATTTAAGTGAAAAATAGAAATGGCGCTGCAGGTTTTATTTACAATGAGGACTTAGGTCCAGTTGCAGCCAGCTTGCAAATCTGTACTGTATTAACAAACAGAACAGACCCAGACTGTCATTCTGTGCACAGCACTGTGTTCATAACTTCTAAAGGAGACAAGTGATTCAATCTTTGGGACTTGAGGCAGTACAGGTGTCCATGATAAATGAAAGTTTCAGTGGAAGTTTGGTCAAATTTGAGCCAGGTTCCTTCACTCAAGCTTGTGTTCCTGACCATATGATGACTCCATTTCTAGAAAGCAGGACACTTGGAGAGCAGGATTGTGGCAAGTATCTGTGTTCACATAAAAAGCCACTTATGGGCTGGAGGGATGGCTTAATGGTTAAGGTGCTTGCCTGTAAAGCCAAAGGACCTAGGTTCTATTCCACAGGACCCACGTTAGCCAGATGCACAAGAGGGCACGTGCGTCTGGAGTTTTGTTTGCAGTGGCTGGAGGCCTTGGCCTGCCAATTCTCTCTCTCCCTCCCTTTCTCTCTCAAATAAATAAAAAATAAAATAAAATACTTAAAAAAAAAGAGCCCCTTTTCACTGCATCGATAGAAGTTGGCCTCCCAAGTGCTGTGATTAATGCTGTGCACCACCACACCCAGTTCATTTTATTTTTTATTTGTTGCCAGTGTAGAATCCAAATTTTCCCAACTTCAATGACCTTAACTAGAAATTTAATATTTTCAAAGAGTTAAATGTTACTTACAAAGTGAGGGGCATATTATGTGTGTATTGTTTACATTTTATTTATTTATGAGCAGAGAGAGATATGGACATGCCAGCACCACTTGCCACTGCAAATGAGCTCTGTATGCATGTACCACTGTGTGCATCTGGCTTTACATGGGGACTAGGACACCAAACCCTGACAGGCAGATTTTGTGAGCAAGCACCTTTAACCACTAAGCAATCTCCCCAGCACCATCATCCACATTTAAAGGAAGATGCAGAATGTCCCCACCCTTCTCATGGTGTGTAGCTGCAGATGTTAGAAGCCCCTCTAAGTCAGAGATCATTTAACACCCACTTTCTTGCTTTAGAGCTACCAGTAGGCTGGTGACTCCTTCGAGGTGCACTGTCAGCTTATGTGGCATCTCTTGGAAATGTATTAACTCACACTGCTCTATTTTTTTATTAGTGATTGGTAATAAGTTTTGGAGTATCTTAAGTTTTAGGAAGGATTTGTTTTTTGTTTGTTTGGATTTTGAAACATTCTCATCTCAGGCTATGTAGGGCTTATTACGTATGTAGCCCAGGCTGGTCTTCAGCTCTGATCTTCCTGCCTGTTTAACAAGTGCTGGGATTATAGACATGAGCTACCATGCCAGGCATAGAATAGCTTTAAGTTTTTAGAATTAATGTGAATATAACCACCTTGTGCTTCTGGCTTAATGTGAGTGCTGGAGAATAGACCCTAGGCCAGCAGGCTTTGTAAGCAAATACCTTTAATTGCCGAGGCATTTCCCCAGCCCAGACTAGCTTATTTCTGGTGGATATGAATGCTTCCTCTGGCACCATGTAGACATAGGCACCTGTATGTGCATGTGTTTTGGTTGGTTTTGTGTTGGGGCAGAGGCCTTGTGTATGTATTATGGCATTGGCATAACCACCTAATTCTTAATGGTTTACCAAAAACATTTCGCACGTGGGTTCTTCATACCTTTTCAGTTCTTCTTTTCTGGTCTGGGTGAGGACTTGTTTTAACAGACTGAAACACAACCTTTGAAGACGGTGCTGTCACTCTTGCCCAGTGCAAGTTCTCAATGGGCCTTTAGGTCAGGCACCTCTTGAAGAGTTAAGCGTCTATGCTTACAAATGGATAATACTTAATAATTAGATCTTTAAAGGTCTTTGCAGGAGGCTCTGCCAAAACATCCACCCCTTTTACATAGCTGTGCATATCTCAAAAGTCTCACTGGTGCTCTGAACAATGGAGTGGAAGGGGGTCGGGTCAAGTAAAGAATTTGATCCAGAAATTACGGTGGTTTTGATATTTATATGTGTGCTCTTTCAACTTATAAAGACAGACACTGTCTCCAGTGTTAGCTCCAGTCTGAGCAAAGCTCTGTCAATTTTAGCTTGGCTTTCAAGACTTTATTTATACTGTGTACCTGTTGAGTCATACTTGGACTCAGTCTAGAGTAGTGGTCATTATGAGTACACTGTTTTTGTAGATTATCGAGACACTAGCTTGCTTCTTGCCATGCTTCCTTGGTTCCTTCCTGTTTTCTACCCCATATGTGTGAAAGCAAGGCCATGGGCTCAGGGGAAGTAAAGTAGGAGATCTTGGTGACCAGGGGTAGGAGCAGTGGGAGTGGACAATGAAGGGAAAGTTGGAGCCTTTGAATATTTGTTTGAGAGGAGTAGGATTGAAAACAGGCATACCTCTGTAAACGAACTCCAGACCTGTGTTTTATGTGGGTACTGGGGAATTGAACCCTGGGCTGTCAGACATTGCAAGCAAGTACCTTTAACCACTGAGCCATCTCCTCAGCCCATCCAGCTGAGGCAATCTTTGAGGTAGGTGCAAGCAAGGAGAGACCGTGGCTTACGAACAGAGGCCTTTCTGCATCTGCTCCAGTGGAAAGGCTTGCAAGGGTCTTTAGTAGTCTTGACATGTCTGTGAGGCCCAGGATTGCTGTGGAAGTATTGAAAATATGCTTCCTCACTTTAATCTTCTGTTTGAAACCCCACAGTGCATGACATAAGTAAGGGCCTGAATAATTGGTTTCTGGTTAGGCCACATCTCAGATTATATATAATAATGTGGACCTACAAACATGCCTAGTAGGTTGGGGGACACGGCTAATACACATTTAGCACTTAGTATGTGTATGTATGTATTATGCTGACTTCTACTGCCCAAGTGACATGGCTAGTTCTCACCTCGATTTGGCTGTGGAATGCTTCTGCTGAAGGCTCTGGCTCGGAAGAGGCACTCTGTTCCTTGGCCTGAGAAGTAATACGGGGCGGGGAGGCTGCTTTGGGGGCTTCTTAGTGAATGGGTTCAGTTGCACTAAGTCACTGGAGTGCGTACAGCGGATACACACAAACACCAAGGGTCCTCTGCAGTCCTGACTAGAGAGGTGTGTGCTGCGCGCAGATGCAGTAGGGGTGAACGTGAAACTTACCTTTCACAGGCAGGAAGCTCTCCTGTTTGAACTTCATTGTGCCTGTTTTTCTGAAGTTTCCTATGATTTCTTCTCCTTTGAACCTCTCTCACGTGCCTGTTTGCTGCTTTTACTGTTCCATTTGCCCAGGCTGACTCTTAGCCCGCCCCTGCTGGAGGGAACTTATGCTCTCCTCAAGGCACTTGGTGCCTCCGTCTGGCTTCCTTATCCCTTCTCACCCCGTGTCACTTTCATTGTGATGTGCAGAAGTTCCTGTTACAGAGGTGTCCTTGTAGTAGATACTCAATATTTGATGGATTCAAGTTAGCTGACATGCACCAAATAAATACCATCTACTTACAGAAATAATGTCCAGGTCAGGTCTACCCAAATGGCTCACAGTACATAGCTGTGTATAGGAAGTTGAGGGGACAGCTGTAAACTGGAGAGGGGATCTGCTTGGCATTCCTGTGTGTGTACCTCACGTGGATGCTGTGATCTTGTGTTGACTGGAGTGATGCACATACTGGCAGCAGCCCTAGTAGCACATTTATTTTTAACTTCCTTCATGAAATCTGAGTTGGAAACTTATACCACAAATTCATCTGTTAAAATGAGCATTCAGACTGACTGAAACGGAAAAATTAAAATATGAAGGAAGTGTGAACCTTAGAGAAAACTGCTCTGTCTTTACAAAGTGTCAGCTCTAGTTAGACAAAGTGTGTACTAACTTCATGCTCATCCCAGTACAGCTACATTTGAGTGAGTACATGCAGTTGACACGCTTCATGGACCTGAAAGAGGGCTGCATTTTTAGAAAAATGGCTTTGGATTCTGCTTTTTAATTCTTTCACATTTGTATATATTTGTTTGTCACAGATTCAGGAAAATGTTTCTCTGGGATGGCAGGGGCTGATTACTCACCGCTGCAGTCACATGCACTGTTTGTTCAGTCATGATGTGTGGCTCCAGTGTGCATTCCTGCCCCGTAGGCCTCGGCCACATGCCTTAGAGTAACCTAATATGCCTTGTTAAATTGAAACCATGGTTTGTGTTTGGAAGCTTCATTTATAGTTAGTAACATGAAATGTAAGGAATTCAGTGAATATACAAACTATTTAAATGCAATTTTGGAAACATTTCACCACCAACTAGTGCTTGCTACATTTCGGATGAGATTTAAATTGTGAAGGAAAAAAGTCATAATTTGGAGTTCCTTTGTTACCCCAGGGCTTTCATTTTGTGGAACTTTGGGTTGCCCTTGTAACCAGCTAGTACTCCCCTTCTTTTAAAAATTGCCCCTTTAAACTTTCATACTTTAATCCATATGAAACTCACCTACAGAATGGTTTTGTTTACTGGAGTGCTGGAGAGTCAGCACCTTGCCGTCAGCGAGGAAATGTTCTGTTTGGGCTGGATTGGAGCTGTGTGCAGATCTTAGTTCTGAGTTGGGCTGTGTGTTGGGGGGCTCTTTTGGGTGGGGGCTGTTTCTAAAGCAATGGAGAGGAAAGAATAGAACACATTTGTATTGTTCAAGGCTGACAAGGAAGCTTTGCCTACACACTAGCTATGGGTCCTGAGGACTACACCCACAGCCCCACATATTTGTCCTGATGACAGTTGTCACATTTTGATAATTACACATTGCTTAACAGGAAGGCTTCTGAGAGCCCAGAGATTGCTTTTTTGGTGGGTGCTTTTAGGAAAATAGTACATATGGCTGGACTAAAGCAGTCTTATTACACATCTCCACTCAGCTTTTAGCCCTGTTTTTTTTTTTTTTTAAGCTTTGATTTATTTTTATTTTATTTATTAGAGAGCGGGAGAATGGGTGCACCAGGGCCTCTAGCCAGTGCAAACAAACTCGAGATGCATGCATCACCATGTGCATCTGGCTCTTGTGGGTTCTGGGGAGTCAAACCTAGGTCCTTAGCTTCACAGCAAGCACCTTAACCACTAAGCCATCTCTCCAACCCTAGTTTTGATTTATTTAATATGGAAAAGAAAAGAAACAGGAAAACATTAGCTATAGTCAAAGAAGGACTTGAAGCAGTAACCAGAGTACAAGGCAAAAGAAGCTTTTGTCATGCACACATAACTAAGGGCCATGACTTCGTTAAGCAGTGTGGGTTTTGAAAACAGCATTGAGCTGGGCATGGTGGTGCACACCTTTAACCCCAGCAGAGATAGTGCGATCACTGAGTTCAAGGCCAGTCTGGGACTACAGAGTTGCAGGTAAACCTAGACTAGAGTGAGACCCTGCCTTGAGAGGGAGGGAAAATTCTTCATAGCTGCACACAGAGGCCCATTGTTGAGAAGGCTGTGAAGTACTTGACCAGTTCTTAATGGGTGTGGGTGTGGCTGTGAAGGATTGATAAGTTTGGAGTTTGCTTTCCAAGTAAATGACCATATGACTGTTTCCTGAGGATAGGAACAACTTTGGGACTTTTCATCACATGGTGTCAGATTTCACCCCAGAAGGATGGTACCCAAAGAGCTCTTTCAGGCCTGCCTGACCCATCTAGACAGTGTCACTGTTTGCTGTTTCATCACCTCCTGTGGAGAAGTTTACTGCCCTGTTCAAGGCCATACCTCAAAGTAAGAGATGGCTCATACATCAATTTTTAAAACATGTAGCTTGCACACACACACACACACACACACACACAAGCTTTCTCCCAGGAATGGTGAGATCATGTTTGCTCCACTTACTTCCCGTGCCTGCACTCGAGGAACCCACCGATCCTGAGACTGGAGAGACTGGTCAGAAAAGCAGGGCAGCAGCCTTTTGTTTCCTACCTGTTGGATTGGGTCATAGTTTTCTCAAGGGGCTTTTGTTGTTTTGTTTTAAATGATTACTTGTAAATCATATGGAAAACAAGCAGATAGAGGAAGACTATGCATCTTAGGTCTGAGGAGATAGCTTTGAGAACTAGTTCTTTTTTGTTCTGTCACTTAACTTTCAAAGTGAACTTTATAGACCAGTATAACTTTTTGTTGTTGTTGTTGTTTTGTTTTTGGAGAGCAACAGACAGAGAAAGAGGCAGATAGAGAGAGAATGGGTGTAGCAGGGCCTCCAGCCATTGCAGAAGAACTCCAGATGCATGTGCCACCTTGTGCATCTGGCTTACATGAGTTCCTGGGGAATCAAGCCTCAAACCGGGGTCCTTAGGTTAGACTTCACAGGCAAGCACTTCACCACTAAGCCATCTCTCCAGCCCGACCAGTATACTTTTCAGATTTCTTCATTCACTTGATTGAACAGCTCACCAGGGTCGCCAGAAAGTATGTGGCAGGACAGCCCCAGTTGATGCCTGAAGGCACCTGTCTGCTGTGGACTTGGAGCCCAGGTTTGGTGGAGGCATGTTTGGGCTTCATTTAGCTTGACCTTCTGATTTAGACCCGGGTTTCTTTCTCCCTGTGTGTATGAATTGTGAGAGAATTCTGCAAGGTTGGTATTCTACCAGAAGCACGCATGGTTTCATGGAGAAGAAGGGGTGCAGCTCTGGGTTTTAGACTGACATGGTCAGTAGTCCATGTTTCCAGGACCTTAGAACGTTTGAGTTAGAAAGTGATGGGGTTATCAGCAGTGTGCTGGGAAACTCAGCCCGGGAAATTCCGCCTGGGTGTGTGGGCAGGTGGTGCCTGTTACCATAGGCTTATCTACAGTTACTGCAGGAGGGTCGACAGCAAGCCACTGAATATAAAGCCATGTTGTGCTTCCCATCTGCAGCCCTGGAGCTAAGTATACTCCCTCCCACTGTTACTCTCACCTCAGTGGAGAATGAAGGAATCTGGTAGTCCAGTCTAGCCTTTCCTCTTTGGGGAGATTAAGGGTCCTGTCCAAATCACCCAGGAAGTAACTGCATAAAAGGGAATTGCAGCTTAAGTCCCCTTGCTCCTGGTCTAATGGGAGTTTGACAGGCACATACCCAAATAGTGTTGTACGTGGGAGTATTTCAGCAACACTCACTGGCTTCAAAAGACCTCAGCATTGGCTTAAACCATCCTTATCGTTAAGAGAAGTGGGCCCTTGAGACCATCTGTGTGCTGTGAAGACTGGCTGATGTCTTCCACCCCAGAAACCCAGCTTAGAGCCAGGCCTGCAGTCAAGTGGAGCAGAGAGCCAGGAGTTGGCAGTATACTTCTTTAATCCCAGCACTTGGGAGGCAGAGGTAGGAGGATCACTGTGAGTTCGAGGCCACGCTGACACTACATAGTGAATTCTATAGGTTGGCCTGGGCTAGAGTGAGACCCTACCTTAAAGGGGGTAAGAAAAGAGGGATTTCAGTGTGCCACAGAAGGCTGGTCACTCTTAGATTTATTTATTTATTTAGACAGAGAGAGAAAAGGAATGGGCACCAGAGGCCTCCTGCCACTGCACATGATCTCCAGATGCATGGGTACTGGGGAATTGAACCCAGGTCAGACTGCAAGCAAGCAAGCACCTTTAACCACTGAGCCATCTCTCTAGCCCTCTTCAGTTTTCTTTCATCTAGTCATTTCTTTCTTTCTTTTTGGTTGTTCGAGGTACCGTCTCAGTCTGGCCCAGGCTGACCTGGAATTCACCATGTAGTCTCGGGCTGGCCTCAAACTCACGGTGATCCTCCTGCCTCCCAAGTGCTGGGATTAAAGGTGTGCACCACCATGCCTGGCCCAACCATTTCTTTACTTCCCTTCCTTTTCTCAGTGGTGTTCCCCTTGTTTATAAGAGCTCCCCTGCCACACTACATCATAACGTGAAGTCTGAGTGGGTAGGATTGGCCTTTTCAAATGCTTGCTCATTACAGATGATTCTGCTGTGCCATGGTTTATGCCCCCTTTCTGTTGTCTCCCCTGTGCCAGTCCTCCTACGAGTATTTGAGTACAGGAGATGACGAAACTTTGTCATCTCTCCTTATGCCTCCCCATCTCAACAGGGCTCTTGTGACAGTGGCATTAGGAGAACCCTTAGAGTATTAAAGGCTTATCATTGCTCTGTGGTTAGCATAAGAAGTGAGTGCTGTCTGTTGAGGCAGAGTAGCATGTATTTTAAACTTCATAACCAGCAGCAGCTTGGTGTGTGGAAGAAGAGTTTGCCACAGGAGAATGCTGCTGCTCTTGTTAAAGTGATTGCAGTTTTCCAAGTCTCTGAGTTCATGCATGGGCTGTGATTCTCTTCATGTATGTCTGTGATGCTGTTTCAGAACAGTCAGTTTCAATCAGAACATATATACTTAAGTCATGACTTATCTTTTTTGACTTTCCTTTATAGAAGGAGCTGGCAAACAACCCCGACTGTCCTCAGATGTGTGCCTATAAGCTGGTGACCATCAAGTTCAAATGGTGGGGGCTGCAAAGCAAAGTAGAAAACTTCATTCAGAAGGTAAAATCTGCTCAAAGTACAGTGACTTAAATGTAGCTTGAGATTTGAGGTGAGATGAGTGGCAAATGTCCTTTTACCTTCCCTCCTTTGTGACATGAACATTACTGTTACTCTGGAACTCATTTTCGTCATTTGTTTCGAGGCAGGGTCTCATTCTAGCCCAGGCTGGTCTGGTCATCCTCCTACCTCAGCCTCATGAGGGCTGGGATTCAAAGTGCACCACCATACCCTGGCTCTGTTTCTTTTCTTCTTCTTTCTTTTTTTTTTCCCAAGGTAGGGTTTCAGTCTAGCCCAGGCTGACCTGAAATTCACTATGTAGTCTCAGGGTGGTCTCGAACTCACGATAGTCCTCCTACCTCTGCCTCCCAAGTGCTGGGATTAAAGGTGTGCACTAATACACCAGGCTATTTCTGTTCTTCTTATCCCTAGAAACACTAAAGCTAGATGCCACATGACATTTTTGTGGGGAAATGCCTGGTGAGTGTTGTTTTTGTTCAAAGTATTTTCCTAATGGTTTATCCAGCATGTGAGTAAAGAGCCCTTTCCATGAAGAAAGTTTGTGTCCTGGACTTAGCTGGGGGGTGGGCTGTTAAAATCTTTGCTTGCTGAAGGGCTTCTCTGCCCTGTGCCTCTTCTGGTCCCCTTGGTTTGTGACACACATATTGTCTCATATGGAGTGTTTTCTCTAGAGATCTTTGCCAAGAATAGATACACCTTGAATTACGGAACATGATTTGAGGATCTACAGTCTAGTTGCTTTTTTAAAAAAATGTCATCTTTGTGAAAGAGGACGCTAACTGGGCAGTTCCATGTGGAAGGGGGTGGGTATGGTTGCATAAGTACCTGCTTCCACATTGCACTGGCCCAGCGCCCACCTGGCAACAAGCACACAGGATGTGTGGAGTTCCCTCTGTCAGTCTTCCTGAAGGACGGATTTTTGTCATTACATTATAAAAATGTCCCTGGTATGCCTCTGATTCCCACAACTAGTTATGTCTGCATTGCACCATAACTTTTCTACTTTTTATTATTTATTTACTTATTATTTGTTAATTTATAATTTATTATTTGACAGAGACAGATAGAGAATACGCATACTAGGGCTTTTAGCCACTGCAAACAAACTCCAGATGCATGTGCCACCTTGTGTATCTGCTTTATGTGGATACTGGGGAATCGAACTAGAGACATTAGGCTTTGAAGCAAGCACCTTAACTGCGGAGCCATCTCTCCAGCCCAACTTTTCTACTTTTATCACTAGTAAAGGAAAGAATCCTGAAGCACTGGGAAGCTGGCCTGCAATTGTCCCTCTGGAAATACTGGCTCTCCTCCTCCTCTTGGCTCTAGATTAACAGTCTACTTCTGATAAATAGAAGTCATATAGAGAATTGATGAGGTTCCTTTTGTTCATGGAAAAAAGTTGAAAATTGTCCAAATGCACTCACCATCCTTGTGAGAGTTAAGACACCATCAATAATTCAGACTCTTAAGACCACTATTTCTATGTATTGTGTGTATATGTGAACAGATATGTACATATGCAGTAGCTGAAACATGGAAAAATAGTGGCGCCTGCATAGTAATTCCTGCACTGTATGAACTCTGGTCTTTCCATCAGTATGCATTTTACTCCACTTCTCAGCATCCTTAGAAATGCAAAGCAGTGAAGACTCACCTGTGCTTTCTTAGCAAAGCAGATCTGGTGACATTTGCTCCCTGACATTTAGAAACTCTTGAGGGGCTGGAGAGATGGCTTAGTGGTTAAGGTGCCTGCCTCCTAAGCCTAAGAACACTGGTTCCAATCTCCAGGTCCCACGTTTAGCCAGATACAAAGTGACGCAAGGGCGCAATACCGCACTTGACCACAAGGGGGCGCACACATCTGGATTTTGTTCACAGCAGCTGAGACACTGCTGGCGCACCCATCTCTGTCTTTCCCTCCCTCCCTCCCTCCCTCCCTCCCTCCCTCCCTCTCTGTCGCTCTCCAAAAAAATAATAAAAAATAAAAAGTTTTTTTTTTTTTTTTTAAAAAAGAAACTCTTGAGAATGGCCAGGTCCAGCAGGAGCATGGGATCACATTGTGCACATCGTGCATGTATTTGTAGCTTCTGTTAGATCATTAATATCTACCCAGTAGAGATTGTTCCTTATTTCACAGGCAAGTTTTTCTCTTTTACTTTTCTGTTCAAAATATTAATAGAGTTAGAATAAGATTTCTAATTCCAAGATTTCTAATTTCTAAGATTGTCTGTTAAGAGTTGCTTTTCAAAGCCGGGTGTGGTGGCGCACGCCTTTAATCCCAGTACTCAGGAGGCAGAGGTAGGAGGATCGCCATGAGTTCAAGGCCACCCTGAGACTACAGAGTGAATTCCAGGTCAGCCTGGGCTTGAGTGAGACCCTACCTCAAAAAAAAAAAAAAAAAAAAAAATTGTCTTTTCGAACCAAGTGCATGTAAATTTCTTGAGTTAATTGGGACATGTAAAATAATGTGCCACTGTTGGGTTTTTGTCATCTTACTCTACTGTTCTCTTTTGTTTTAAAAGCAAGAAAAACGGATATTCACAAACTTTCATCGCCAGCTCTTTTGTTGGATTGACAAATGGATTGATCTGACAATGGAAGACATTAGGAGAATGGAGGATGAGACTCAGAAAGAATTAGAAACAGTAAGACTGCATGAATTCTCTTGTTCCCCCTTTCTAAAATGATGTGCTTCATAAGTGTAGACTTTGAGCCAGAGTTTTGTTCAGAGCCATCTCTTCATGTACCTCTCTTCACATGCTTACTTTCTCCTTGTTGAGCACCTGTCCTGAAGGTTCACTAGAGCTTTGTTGACCTAGAGTTTGTTCCTTGACGAATTTTCAGGTGGCTTGTGTTCTCCCACACATTATCTCAGATGGCCCTGATTCAGTCTGTGTGAATGGACTTGGTCAGACTGAGGCTCCTGTGACTCCATGCATCACTGCAGGCCATAGATCTGGCACAGTCCACAAGGCTAGGCTGATGATATCCTCACTGATTCCAACAGTGCCTCCGCTGTCCTCCGTCCCTCACTGAGCCCTTAGTTCTTATAAGCTTTCAGCAGATTCAGGTGATCCCTGGCAGGGAGTCAGCATGTGGTTTCATGGCTAAGCCTGCCATAGCTCCTTCCTGCAGCCAGTGTGAGTCTTCTCTCTAAAGGCCTGCTTCCTCCTGCCCAAATCTGGTTTTGGTTTTGTCCTGGGCCACGCTGTCTGCTCTTGGCAGTGAGGCTCTGTAGGGAAAATGAACCCAAGGAATGTCCATGGCCATTAAGTGGTTTCCACCCAGTCACCGTGAGCTCCTGCCTGCCAGTGACCCAGCTCTGTGAGCCCTACAGGTGTGGGTAGTCCATGATGGTCCTGGTGTGAGGCAGGACCCCATTTACTCACAGGAGAGTGGCGGGTGGTAAACGCAGCTCCTTGGCACAGAAGGAAAGCGATGTCTCTGGCATATAACATAGCACAGTAAAGAGTCTGTATTTAAAACTGCTTGGTTTGGTGATTACAGTAGGTCTGCTTCTAATTAGCTTTATACAAACCTGAGAGAACTAGATGTATTTCCTTTAGAAGGCAGAAAGCTGTTTTAACCTTATCTTATATATAAAGTAAATGTAAACCATAGGCAGACTCCAGCTTGAGTGGAATTTGCTCCACAATGTTTTAGATTAATTGTCTGAACTTGGAATGTACTCTGCCATAGAAACAACGTATCAATTGGAGTTTAGTTTTTAGGCCCCAATTTCTCATAGTAAAGGTAGGGCTGTGAATTCTGTCTTTGGAGCAGGATGGTAGAATGCAGGTGTGGAAGACTCTCTCACCCCCGTATTTTTAGGCTGGCCACAGGAATTTATGCAGGCAGAATAGGCCCGTGCCTTGCCCTTCTCCACAGTCAGGTATCCTTCCCTGCCCTGCTTAGTCTCGTTCCCTCCCAGTCAGTGCTCCAAGTTCCAGAGACACCTGCCTGCTCTGCTTTCATTTCCTCTGAGCAGTTGGAGTCCCCTGACATTGCAAAGCAGCTGCCTGGTGATAGGACCACACTAAGCTCAGGCCCTACCGTTTTTACTAACTCCAAGCGGGAACTGCAGAACTGTCTGTCACATGAGAAGAGTGGTCACTGCCCAGGTGTTCCCCACTCCACTCTTCTTCCATACTCTTGATGCCCTCATGAGTTCTCAGTGTGCTGACACCTGAATACACCTTAATGTTGGGGTGGGGTGCTGGCTCTTGCTCACACCTGTATTAGTGGCCTGAGGCCCAGTTGCTCTTCCCTGCCATTCAGCCATTTGGGAGCTGGAAGTGTTACAGAAGTAGCCCAGTTTATTAGTGTCATCTTCCTCTTTTTTTTTTTAATTTTTAATTTATTTGAGAGAGATCATGGGCGGACCAGGGCTTCTAGCCACTGCAGACAAATTCCAGACACATGCGCCACCTTGTGCATCTGGCTTAAGTAGGTACTGGGGAATCAAACCTGTGTCCTTAAGCTTCCTAGGCTAGTGCTTAACTGCTAAACCATCTCTAACCTGTTATCGCCCTCACCTCTTAGTGTGGTTCCATCACCCTCTTAAACTAACTAAATCCCCCACACACACACACACACACGATAAACTTTGGAGAACTTTGTCCCAGGCTCAGGGAAGGGGCATGTGGTAGTTTCATCATGAACACTCTCAAAAATGTTTCAAGGCTAGATGCTGATCTTGTTAACTTTAAATCCTACTTGTCACTGGCTCCAGGTCATGGGATGCTTTATTCCTGTTGTGAACATTCTCAGAACACAGATGCTGTCCAGGCAGGAAGTGCCCTCTGAAGAGGCCTGTAGATGTGCAGGAATCTCCTCTCACTCCTGATCAGAGACTCTGATGCATGTAGAATTCTCAAATGACACATAGCTTAAGAATGGGCTTGCTTTCAAATGGGTTTGCAAGAGAAGCCTCCTCGCCCTGAAAGGGAGGCATAAGAGGGACAGCCTAGGTGCATCTGCAGAGCTGCTGGGATTAGCGGGGCCACATAGGGATTGCTTTGGGCAGACATTATTCCTGTGTTCTCACCAGACATTTGAGGGAGTGGGAGGAGGGAGAACTTTAGAACTGTATTTACTGAATTTGTTTTCTGTCCATTGGCTTCTTGGTTTTCTTTGAGATTTTGTTTTTACTTATCTGTCAGCTGTTAGAAAAATGCCTGTTCTTTCTTTTGCATATCTGTGTCTTATTTTTTGTCCTACATTGTACTTCCTTACTTGTTCTTGCTTCTTCCTTTGCTTTCTCTCTTTTCAGTCAGCTTTAAAGAACTGAGAGTTGCTCTCAGAAGCAGTAGAGGTGGCCAAATCTTTATGACTTCCTGTCTGGTCTAGAGACAGACAATGAAAGTGTGGACTGGACCCTTGAGGCTTTTCTCACATTATATTGACAGTTCACATTATATTGGTGTCCTTGATTAGTTCATGGCAGCCTGTACGCATTTGTTTAGGTACAAACATGGATATTTTCCATGTTACGGAAAACATCTGCAAGATTATTTAACCAGGATTGTTGGAGAGGCCTCAGAACTCCCCCTCAAATGGACTTAGGAGAAGCAGGCAGTCGTTTTGTGATTGCTTTTAAGTCTTTTTTTCTCCTCTTGCTTATTAACCCTACTTAGTGATTTTTAGCAGCTCACAATTTTATTTTACATTTAGATGCGTAAGAAGGGTTCCGTCCGAGGCACGTCGGCTGCTGATGCCTAGATGAGCCCCTGTAGGGTCAGAGACATTATCAAACTGTGTAAGTGAAGATATGGGGAAAAGAATGTTGGAAAACCTGTGCCCTTGGGAAAGGGGGAGTGAACTGTTGAGCACAAGGGCTATCATCACTGTGAAATGGGATTTTATTTTTAGAATTTAAAACACATATTTTGGAAATTAGTAGTGATGATGTAGTGTCACCGGTGACCTCTGAGGAGCAGGAGGAAGTGAGGAACCCCAGGCTAGCTCTTTGTGTAGTGGACATGAAACCAGCACCCAGTCCACTTGCTCATCAAACTAGTTAATTGACCTGTTTCTCAGTTGAACCATGTGTGGTTCCTAAGGAGAGGCTTAAAATAGTTTTTAAATCAGAGATCCCTCATCCCATACCATACGGCCGACCTCAATAGCTCACATAGGGACCGCACCACACAATCTTCTGCATTTAGTCTGCAGTTGCCTTTGCAGTTAGTTTTACTCTGTGCAAATGTGCTTTGGTTTTAATTCATAGCCTAAAACATTTCTGTGGTGTTACTTCTCTAATAGCCTACATGCATAGGAGATTTGCCCACATGCTGGAACAGTGAGAGCAAACAGGGACAATGCATGATGTCACGTAAATGCTGCACCACACGTCCACCGAGGAAGAGAATGACACCCCACGCCTCCACTGTGGCTCATTGCTGCTCCCTCTGTAGTGGCTAAACATGAGCGTAAATGAGCTGTCAGAACAGGAGCAGTTGTACCAATCAAAGCGCTTTCTTTAAATTCAGTGTGCATTTAAAACCTTTTTTGGTCATTGTTGCTTTTGCTAAGTACTAACTGTGATTTATGTTTCGCTGTGACGCAGCAAGCCTGCCACATTAGGAAGGTATTTCAGGTATGGCAGGTGGGATGCGTTGCAGCCACAAGTTTTGCCATAATTGAACATTTGATTCTTGAAGAATGTGTGTGACTAGTGGCTGCTTGTATGTCTAACACATTTGCACTGTCTTTCACTTTCTTACAGCTACGTAACCAAGGTCAAGTGAGGGGAACAAGTGCAGCCAGTGACGAGTGAAGTGACGAGTATCTCGCAGTGTTGACGTTTCCAAGCGTGTGCTTATGATGACGCAGACACATGCACAGGTTCCCAGCCACGTGTGTATATGTGTGTGTGTGTGTGTTTCTGTAGCTGTGTGTAGAAGGCATGTAGAGCTACAGGTTCCAGATACACACACGTGTGTTGTATATATGTATATACAAGCATACTGAAGGGATTAGAACAATTTCTCCGAAGTACTGTACCTATCTTCAGCAAGAATGCGAAAGAAAATATTTTCCATATATATACCTGGAACAGATTTTAGTAATGATCAGAGTGTACCATTAATGGACAAATTGACTGCAATGTGATACTAGCTGGTATGTTTCATAAATGTCAAGTTGTGGACCAATAGAGATATATATATATATTATATATATATATAAATGCCTTTTGTTATTTTTCCTTTTTTTTTTTTAAAGTCAGTTTCCAAACAGTTTTATTTTAGTCCCATAAGCAAGAAACTCCCACAGAAAGATTTCAAAGTTTTCGGGTATTCCAATGAATCTGGAATGTAACCTGAATGTATCTGTAACTATTTTTTTCTGGATAGTCACTGTCTTCCAGCCAAATTTGAAAATACTGATTAAGTAAGGAGTAAAATCATAAGCTGCTTTTCACTAGTTTGCCCGGGGGGAGGGGGACAGGGGTCCTTTTTTTAAAAAAAAAAAAGAATTCCGGTTTTTATTGGATTTTTGTATTTTAAATTTCAAGTATTTTTCTATATCAAACCTAGCAAGAAACCAGTGATGATGGTTGTGATTTGTACCTAACAGTTGACAGTTTCCAGACTCTTGTTCAGCAGACAAGTCAGTGAAGAAACCAGTCTTAGCAGTGGTAGGCTATATGAAGACTGCAGCCCGGCACTGCTGCGCTGTGTTTCTGAAGTGACTTCTGGTCTGCATTCCTCTCAGTTCATGGATAGCATAGGAGAGTGCTGACATTTGGCTCTTTTCCTGTTGCAGCCATGTCACTGGGGAGACGCTGATATTGAGGTTGGAGCAGGTTAAGTGCGGCGCAGGGCACAGGGCTGGCTTCCACCCTGTCCAGTAGCCCCGTTTGCGCACTCTCTAGCAGGGAGCCTGGTCTGGACGTGCATCCCAAAATGTTGGTCACAAGTTATGGCCGCTTTTTTCACCCTTTTTCCTTTTTTTTTTTTTTTTTCTTCTTCTTTTTTTAAAGCAACATTAGCTAGGTAAGATTTTTTAAGTCTGTTTTCTCTGTCTGAATTCAGTTTTCCTCCTGTCAATCCTGGAAGCTTGACTAGAGTGACACTGCTGAAGCCTTCAGGTCACACACTGTCTTTGACCTCATCCCTCCTGAAACACAGCAGTCGGATCAGTTAGTATTAGAGTTACTACCAGCTTGCCCTCCTGGGTCCCCACTGGAGCAGTCCGTGAGTTGGACAAGGCTGTCTTAAGATTCCTACTGCATTGCTGAACCCCATCGTCCCATGCTCCATGTGTCCCTGTGTCCTCAGGATAACAGCTCATGTTTACTCTTGGGAAGCTGCTGGAGGATAGGTGTGGTCAGAGCATGATCGCCGTCCAGAGTACCTGGTGGAAGGTCATTGCTAACTTCGGGAAAGAGAAAACCTAGCTCTCTCCTTGGTGAACCTAACTCTCTGGCGTCTGGCGTCTCCTTGGAAGCTCGGGCACACAGAAATGAGAGCCCGCACGGACTTTAATGTTTTTCTAACAACTGTGGAGATTGAGGGAATGTGTGGTGAATGTAAAATACCTAGTTTACTTGGCAGTCTCTTGTGTAAATTACAGTAAAACAAAGTAAATGAAATTTAAATGAAAATAAATTTGATCACAAAATGCCGCTCATGTGCCTGAGCATTTGTCTCCCCAGTGCCGTGTGTTTGGACTGCTACAGACCACTTGCTGGCTTTCAAAGAATTCTGTAATTTTCAGCAGTCCCAGTCTGGGAAAAGTAAAGGAAAAAAATATTACCTTAAAAAAAAGTTACAAGTTCCCTGACTCCTGGTTCCCCTGTGCCTAAAGCAGTCGAGAACTGAGATATCAGCCAGACCCAGGCGAAACCACAGAAGAACTGGCGAGATGAGCAAGAGTGCTGCTTCCACGGCGAGCCTGACAACCTGCACCAGGAGGATGGAGACAGACACTGAGCACACTCAGGACGCGCCAAAGCAGAAATCCAGAAGCTGCTGAGAGCTCAACACTAAAATTAGATTTAAAACACACTTACCGTGGCTCAGGGAGTTTTGCAGAAGAGGGGCCAGAAAAATTGTAAGAGCCGCAGAGTGGAAGGGAGGGAATGTCCAGAGGCACTGCCCTCCCTCCCCATAGTGACTGACTGCTGTTCTCACATGCCATAACCCACAAACCTAGAGGGGAATCCCAGCAGTCCCACTGAGGAGGGCCCTTGGTGGAATGGGGCCAAGGAGGAGGGAAATTATGGTACTAACACATGATGTGTCCATACAAAGTTTCTAGTTTAAAAAATAAAAAGTTACAGGCTGGAGAGATGGCTTAGCTGTTAAGGTGCTTGTCTGCTAAGCCAAAGGACCCAAGCTCAAGTCTCGATTCACCAATACCCACATAAACCAAATGCACAAGGTGGAGCAAGTGTCTGAAGTTCATGTTTGCAATGGGTAGAGGCCATATATAGCATGCCTGTTCTCTCAAAAAAAAAAATTTTTTTTTTCCCAAGGTAGGTACGCTCTAGCCCAAGCTGACCTGGAATTCACTATGTAGTCTCAGGGTGGCCCTGAACTCATGGTGATCCTCCTACCTCTGCCTCCCGAGTGCTGGGATTAAAGGTGTGTACCACCATACCTGGCCTAATAATATTTTTAAGTTTTTGTTTTGGAGCTGCTTCTGTTTTAATTTCATATATTTATTTGCAGGGAGGGAGGGAGAGAGAAAGAGGTAATTTACACACCAAGGTATCTTGCTCTGCTAACAAACTCCAGATGTTTGTGCCACTTCATCCATCTGGCTTTACCTGGGGATTTGAACCTAGGCCATCAGGCTTTGCAGGCAAGTGCTTTTAACGACTGAGCCATCTCTCCAGCCCATTTTTTAAAATTTTTATTTACTTATTAGAGGTAGAGATGGGTGTACTAGGGCCTCTAGCCACTGCAAACAATCTCCAGATGTATGTGCCACCTTGTGCATCTGGCTTTCATGGGTACTGGGGAATTGAACCTAGATCCTTAGACTTTGCAGGCAAGCGCCTTAACCACTAAGCCATCTCTCCAGTCTCCCCCCACCCTTTTTTGGAGCTGCTGCCTTTTTTTTTTTTTTTTTTTAAGATTTTATCTTTATTTATTAGAGACAGAGAGAGGGAGAATGGGCGCGACAGGGCTTCTAGTCACTCCAAATGAACTCCAGATGCATGTGCCACCATGTGCATCTGGCTTACGTGGGACCTGGAGAATTGAACCGGGGTCCTTAGGCTTCTCAGGCATGTGCCTTAACCACTAAGCCATCTCTCCAGCCCTGGGGCTGCTGCTTATGTTTGGCTGCTTTTCTAATTTTTATTGAGAGTTTTAACATATTGCAAATTGGTCATATTCCCACTGGGTAATACTCTTTTTCTTCCCTCTCTCGGGCCTCCATTCCACTGAGTGGAGGGTCCTCAGAAATCACTGTGGGGTCATGAATGCACCACGATTGGTTTCTTAAATAATTTTGTCTTTTTTATTAAAACAGTAAAGTAGAAGAGTATATGTTATTACTGTCAGAAAGTGAGAATTCTTCTTAAAGGAGAAATTATGGAACACTGGTGGTGGTTTGTTTTTAGGTAGGGTCTCACTCTAGCTCAGGCTGACCTGGAATTCACTCTGTAGTCTCAGGCTGGCCTTGAACTCAGGGCAGTCCTCTTACCTCTGCCTCCTGAGTGCTGGGATTAAAGGCGTGAGCCACCACTCATGGCTTACTTGTAGTGTTTTTTGAAGGACTCCTGGGATCTTGCCATTAGGTCCTCATTGTTTTGTGCTGGTTTCTGTGGGGCTCAGGCTGATTTCACCTAAACCCGCATGTGCTGCCCTCTTCTTTGGTGAGAAGCAGCTATATTCCTGTGGCTTCACTTGGTGGAGCTGCTCAGGGTTAAGGAAGATAACCAGCTGTTTGGGTGAACTTAGTCTACAGCACGGTAGGGAGGAGTTGGGGGAGGGCTGGCTTTCCCAGGTGAGTTCTCCACGTTCTGAGACCATGACAGTCTGTCATGCATTCAGTGATCCAAGTGTCCACACTTGAACTTGACCATCAGTGGTGGCACCAAGATAAGATGGGTAAGGGCAGTTGTGCCCATCCAGTGTGAATGACACATAGGAACAGGTATATTAAAAGTCATTTAGGAGTGCAGTTGGTGAGAAAGATGTTAGAGACTGTCCTGCACATGTAGTGGGAGCCCCGGGGCAGCTCTAGGCCAGTGTAGACAGCGGGGCAGGGCGACCTGCTCCTCTGTGGAGGCCGCAGGCCCAGCCTAGGGCAGCCAGTCCGCATGAGATATGGTGCTCGCTCACAGCCCGCTTTGCCGCCGCCTTTCTTTGCTACTCCACTCCCTCTTCAACCAGCCCCGATGTGTCCAGGAGCACTTGGATCATCGGACCCTGCAGTCTCTGTTGGCTTTTACAATCTGTCCCTTCTACTCTTGCTAGAGTTACAAGTTGACAGCCTGCCGTCCTGTGCAAATCTTGTGCAAGGCAGGGAGAGGCGAGCTGGCCTGGCCTTGCCTGTGGTGCTGAGAACTCGCTGTGGGACTCTTGCTGTAAATAAAGAGCTAAAGATGGTGCTCTTTATTCTGGGGCTCCCTTAGTGTGAGACCCCAGAAAGATAAGAAATGGAGTTTTCAGAGACTTGGAAGGAGAGCCCCTGAGACCAAGGGTCTAACCTGACCTGCCTATAGGATTCCTCCCAAGGAAGGTCCTGCCAGCATCCTCTGCTTATATTCTTGGAAATGACAAGCATTCATATCACCCTTTGAAACTGCTTTGACTGAATTGCTTTGGTAAGAGTCCAATTTGCATATATTCTAAGAAAGTTCCAGGGTCAAGAAGAACTTTTTAAAAAATTTATTATTTTTTTTTTCTATTTAAGAGGGGAGAGAGAGGAAAGGGCAGAATGAGCGCATCAGGGCCTCCAGCCACTGCAAACAAACTCCAGACACGTGCACTACCTTGTGCATCTGGTTTAGATGGGCCCTGGGGAATTGAACCTGGGTCCTTTGGCTTTGCAGGCAAGTGCCTTAACCGCTAAGCCACCTCTCCAGCCCCCAAGCAGAGCATTTAAAGCAGCACTCAGTCTAAAATGCCACCCCTATGCTGTTGGTGCCCGTCTTCATCTGATGTTACAATGTTCTAGGGCATCTTGACTGTGTTGAGAAGAATTCAGAACCAATTTTGTTTGCCTGCAGCACGTACCCCTCTCAAACATGGCTAACGCTTCAGGAGGGGCTGAAATCACACAAGAGGAAAGGGCTTTGTAATTTCGGCATGCATCCACATTCTCTTCCCCCGACGTAAATTGTGAATTCAGGTGTGCCCCTGGATGAAAAAGAAAGTCTTCCCATTCCACCCAGGTTCTCACTGTCCATGTTCTTTTTTTTTTTTTTTTATAAGATTTTATTTTTATGAGAGAGAGGGAGAGTGGGCACACCAGGGCCTCTAGCCACTGCAAACAAACTCCAGATACATGTGCCCCCTTGTGCATCTGGCTTACGTGGGACCTGGAGAATCAAACCGGGGTCCTTAAGCTCCGCAGGTATGCACCTTAACCACTAAACCATGTCTCCAGCCCTCACTGTCCATGTTTTGAGTTTTGTTAGAGAGACAATAAAATCCAGAACTGTGTCAACCACTGGTTCTCAGCCTGCACCTTAGGAAGGGACTTCAGGAACATCTCTTGTCCACCTGTCATCTTTCTGGGACCGGCTTGGTGTACCCAGAGGATTCCTGTCCTCTCCCAGAAGAACCTGGAGGTGGCCCTGTTCTTGCTTCTGTAAAGCCCAGTCAGGCATTCCCACGGAACACACCTTGCTATGGAGTGACACACCTTTCGCCACGATCGACCCAGACCCCACGCCTTGATTAGGAAATCTAATGCTCCTCATGTTTTTGTGGGTGCCCCTCAAAGTCCCCTCCCTTGATGGGAATTTTGACCCTGAGCCTACTTGTTTTACCACAGCAGCTGTCTGCCAGCGCTGTTCCAAGGCCCCTCTTGAGTCCCAGGGTCTAGTGGCGGAATGGCAAGATTTCTCGATTTTGCTCTCTGAGAAACAGCTACAATGGGACAGAGCAACCCTGGAAGCCAACATTCAAAATACAAAGTCCACATCTTCCTCCTCCCTCTCTGGACATATGGTGGACTTACGCCCATCTCCCACCTTGATCCTTGTGCTGTCTCCATGATGTGCTGTGCCCCGCCCAGAAATCTGTAGTCCCAGGTCTCGTAGAGTATGTCCCCCTCCTCAGATAGAGGTGGGATCCTGGACCCTTGTGTGTACTGATCCAAGCCCTGCTCTGACCATCCTCCTGTCCCTGGAAGGGGTCCTGTTAAAGTCTGAGCAGTAGTTAGGCATTGTGTCTGGTAGCAGCTTTTGGCCTCTGCTCTGCTAATGCAGAGACCATAGCATGTGGGAGTGTCAGTTCGTAAAACAAGCAGTGGGCAGATGAGGTCAGTTAGGCTGAGCCTTCGGGTGAGGCCGTGCATGAGTGAGCATTGTGCTCCATCGCTGGTGGTTTGCTGAAACATCCCTCATGGGGTGGCCTCCTCCCACTCCCAGCTCCAAAGGGCCAGTCACCACTGTTGCTACTCTCCTGATGTCTCTGCTGCCCTCCCAGTCTTCCTTGTCACAGAAATGGCTCCAAGCAAGTGACTTCCAACCCGCACAGCCCAGAGGTTACATGTTAGAACTACAACATGCTCACAGAAGCCATTGATAAACTACAATAAAAGATGATTCTGGGGCTGGAGAGGTGGCTTAGCCGTTAAGGCGCCTGCCTGCTAAGCCTAAGAACTTTGCTTCCAATCTCCAGCGGTTCCAATCTCCAGGTCCCACGTTTAGCCAGATGCAAAGTGACGCAAGGGCGCAATGCCAAACTTGACCACAAGGGGGCGCACACATCTGGATTTCGTTCACAGCAGCTGAGAGACTGCTGGTGAGCCCATTCTCTATCTGTCTCCCTCTCCCTCTCTCTCTGTCTCTCTCTCTGTGTCTCCAAAAATAAATAAAAATAATAATTTTAAAAAATTTAAAAAAGATGATTCTGGTTAAACTCTCCCTGATTGACACGTTCCTCTGTCCACTTGATCTAAGCCTTTTTCATTGTTGGTACCTGGTTCTGTAGAGACCACTGCTACCTTGTTCTGGACTTTGTACCATAGTATCATAGCTCCTGTCTAGAAATATGGCCCAGTGCTTGTTGGCCTGAGTCAGTGATGGTCAGTTTTGGATAAAATCTGCTGAACTGCACACATTTTCTGAGAAGCCGTGAAGTGCCCTGGCATGCCTCCCCTTATAGTTCTGACACCACCTGCTAATCTGCCACCACAAAGCTCTTAGGTCCAGCCCCACAGAGGAGTTTATTCCTGCGTGTGCTAAACAAACACTCTGCCTCTCGATGTCCTGTGACAGGCTGGCTCCCTGAACCACTGAGTACTGATGCATGTTCTCAGCACCGACCCCACTTTCCCGTGGCTTGGGAAACCCGAGACGATTCTGCAGCCTGCCTGGAGGTGCTGTGACTTCTTCCCCTGTCAGGTGCATTAGCTCAGCCGTCAGTCCCACCTGTCCTGCAGGAGAGGCTCTGGGACAGGAGACTTCTCTGTAGTGGGGCCCAAGGGTCACCTGGCTCCAGGAGGGGGTCTGGTCTGTGAAGGCCACAGTCTTGTGCAGCTCCCCAGCTCTGCCTCGGTAACAGAAAGTAGCCTGTCACTCCAGTGAGCGGATGTGGCTCTGTCCATAAAACAATGTAAGCAGGCTGTAGGTTAGATTGGCCCAGGGTGGCTACTTGGCTAATCACATTTTTTTAAATTTGAGAGAGAGGGTGAGAGAATGGGCATGCCAGCGGCCTCTCAGCCGCTGTGAATGAACTCCAGACACAGGCACCGCCTTGTGGGCAAGCATGGCATTGTGCCCTTGCGTCACTTTTTACGTCTGGCTATACATGGGACCTGGAGAATTGAATGGGCATTCTTGGGCTTCACAGGCGGGCGCTTTAACTGCTAAGCCATCTCTCCAGCCCTGCTAATCTCATTTTTAGATTCTCTCCAAGTTCTCATAAATACCAAGATTGCTGTGGAAGCTAGCCAACAAAGTGCTGTCTGTGTGCAGGTCCTGAGCAACCTCGTTGCAGCCTCCCAGCCCCTGAGGTGGGTGCTGTTGTCTGCAGGTGAGGACCATGCCCGGCCATCCTCCTACGAGAGTGGTGGAGGCAGCTTGTCATCCACAGTTCCTGAGAACGAAACCCCCCATCCAGACCCCATTTCTCTAAGCTGCAAATCTCCCACCTGTGGCTTGCCTGTGGCCGAATGTGAGGAGCAGCCCTAATGATAGCAGTTCTGGAGAGCCTGTGTTGTTCATAAGCACCACTGAGGCAGGCACAGGTTTCTATGACTCAGTCTCCCTGGAGTTCAGAGGCAAGCAAAAGTGCCTGCCTGCCTAGACCAAACTGAATGGTCCCTGCAGTGAAACTCCCAGGCTGCATTGTGCCTCCACCCTAGGCCCTCAGGCGGGGCTTCTGTCATCCCCTCCCACCACCAGCTTGCTTTGTGTTGGTACTATGGACTGTCTTCCCAGCCCATTCCTCCTGATGCTCGTGCCCTCAAGAGTGTAGTCAGGGCCAGCCACGTCACTGGACGCCTGTGCCGTGAGCACCTGGGAGGGAGCTGCACCTCCCCCCTCGTCACGGTTCTAGTTGAAAGCATTACACCTCGGAGCACTTTTCCTTCGTGACGGCCTCTTGCTGCCTTCTCTGGCTGGGGATGAGGTCTGTCAGTTCGGCATCTGGTGGCCCATGAGCTCACCGCCCTGCTAAACACGTGCCAGAAATCTGATGGAGGATTTCAGAATTCTTCCCCGCCCCTTCTGAGCCGCCAGCCTCAGATTTTCCACTTGTGCGATTGAGGTCAGTGCCTGCCTGCTGGCCAGCACCCTCCAATGTCAGCGCAGCCCAGCCTGCGGCTGGAAGCTTCTCTCGCTTGCCCTGGCCTTCAGTCCCCCCACGCAGGCACTCTCCCCCAGGGGGGCTGGGATGAAATGGCCACCGTGTGTCTGCCCAGGGCCTTTGTGGGAGCATGGAGGGGGAACAGTGAGATTACTGTTGGTGCCTGTTCTTGAGAGCAGGCTCTGCAGGCGCGGTTGATATGGTGGATATAACCACATGCTGAGGCCACACTTGGCGGGGGACTTCTGCATCCCTGCCTGCCACCTCCCTCCGCTTACTGAACAGCAGGCCCAGGAGGAAGTTTTGGCCCTTCTCAGCCTTGCTGTCCTGCCACTGGAAGTCTGGACAGTCAACACTGACATGGAATGTTGCAGTGTGACAACAAAAAATAACATGTATGAGTAACACACGTGAAAACAACACTGATCTGTCCCTTGATGGGACTCTTAGTCAGCTGGGGTCACAAGCCATCTTAGTTTGCCCAGGACAGGGTGGAGGATTCCCATGAGGCTAGATGTGGTACTAAAACCAGCAAAGTCCAGGAATCGGGACAGTTTGGTCATTTTGTTAGGAACCGCAAACAGCCTTCCTTTTTCTTTCTTTTTTTTTTTTGTGAGTTGGGTCTCATGCTGAGTTCCAGGCTGACCTGGAACTCTATCTGTAGTGTCAGGCTGGCCTCAAACTCACAACGATCTTCCCAAATGCTGGGATTAAAGGTGTGCACTACCACACTCACCTGCTCAAACAACATTCTTTTTTTTTTTTTTTAATTTATGAGAAAGAATTGGCATCCAGTGCCTGTAGCCACTGCAATCCAACTCCAGATGTATGCACCACCTTGTGCACATGTGTCACCTTGTGAGTCTGGCTTACATGGGTTCTGGGGAATCAAACCTGGGTCGTTAGGCTTCACAAGCAAGGGCCTTGACAACTGAGCCATCCTCCAGCCCTCAAACTTTTTTTTCTTTTCAAGGTAGATTCTTGCTCTGGTCTAGGCTAACCTGGAATTCACTATATAGTCTCAGGGTGGCCCTGAACGCATGGCGATCCTCCAACCTCTGCCTCCTGAGTGTTGGGATTAAAGGTGTGCACCACCATGCCCGGCTCTCAAACCACATTCTTGAAGCCAACAGCTTTTTTTAAGGCATTCAGAAGCTGACGGACATTGCACAGGGCAGAGGGACAGTGTTATTTTATATTCTGCTATGCCTCCAGTCTATCCCCCACCCCTCCCTCTTCTCAGCTTCCCAGGGTACTGGCTGCAGAGAGCTGGGGAGAAGGGCACAGCAGGGGCTGTGGAATTGGGTCTTTCAGGAGGTGCCCAGCATCATGCGTCTGGCTAGGCAGAATATTTGTGGGTGTGGGGTGGTAACTACTTCCCACCTTCATAAGGACACTGGAGCCCATAGGGGGCAAACTATGAGGCAGAGCTTCCTGCAGCTGAGGTGTCTTCTTCCAAAGGAACATGTCGATGACTGGTCCCTTCTAATTTTTTAATATTTACTTGAGAGAAAGAGGCAGATCTAGAGTGGGAATAGGCACACCAGGGCCTCCAGCCACTGCAGATGTATGTGCATCTGGCTTTACATGGGTACTGGGGAATAGAACTCAGGTCCTTAGACTTTGTAGGCAAGCACTTTAATCGCTGAGCCATCTCTCCAGCTCCCTGGAGCCCTTTTCCTTCCCCTGCTTATCCTTTGAGCTTAGTGCAGGCTCCATGTTCTCCAAGATGCTTTTCTCAAACTCAGGCTAGCAACCCCCCTGGGCACAGCCATTCAGCTAGCCTGGGGCTCCATTGAAGTGGTAGTGGCCCTGCCACTGTGCGCTCAGGTGCACGCATGTGCTCAAGCAGTTCTGTTCAGAAAGAACAGAGTGGAGGGCCCAGAATTTCACCTCATCCCTGCATCTCCTGCCCCTACCTGCAGCCTGATCCAGGCCACACCACCCCATTCTCTCCTGTTCTCATTTCTCTCCCGTTCTTTTTAAAAAAAATTTTAAATTTATTAGAGACAGAGAGGAAGAGAATGGGAGTGCCAGGGCCTTCAGCCACTGCAAACGAACTCCAGATGCGTGCTCCCTGTTGTGCATCTGGCTTACGTGGGACCTGGGCAATTGAACCTGGGTCCTTAGGCTTTGCAGGCAAATGCCTTAACCACTAAGCAATCTCTCCAGCCCTTTTAAAAAATATTTTTATGCCGGGCGTGGTGGTGCACGCCTTTAATCCCAGCACTTGGGAGGCAGAAGTAGGAGGATCGCTGAGAGTTCGAGGCCACCCTGAGAGTACATAGTGAATTCCAGGTCAGCCTGGGCTAGAGTGAGACACTACCTCGAAAAACAAAAACAAAAAAATAAAAAAAAATGTTTATTTATGTATTTGCAAGGAGAGAGAGAGAGAAGAGAAAATGGACTCACCAGGGCCTCTAGCCGCTGCAAACAAAATTCAGATGAATGTGCCACCAGAATGCATCTGGGTACTGGGGATTTGAACTGGGGTTGTTAGGCTTTGAAGGCAAGTGCTTTAAACACTGAGCCATCTCTCCAGGCCTCTCCCATTATCTTAATGAACTAACTGGGTCCCTATCGCTCCCCTGGCCCCACAGTTTATGAGCTGTATAGCCGTCTCTGCGATCTCAGCCCCACACAATCGTTGTGCTGGTTCCTGTTACATAAATTGGCATAAACTTTATTCTTTTGCAGAGATTTTTGTTGTTGTTGTTGTTGTCTTGGCCCACTGAGACTGCATAACCATGTGCCATAAATTGAGACTAGTACGGCTTATTTTGGTGAATGCAAAATTGGATTCCATTCTTTACTCCGTGGCGTGATTCAACTTCCAGATGGTTAATCCACATGAAGTAATAGGAAGGCACTGTGGCTCTGCTTAGCCGAAGATGGAGACGCAGTATTTCCTTGCTGATGCAGAGGGCTCTGAACAAGCCCTGTTGGGATGTCAGTGTATACAAAGTGGCACAGAATGTCAGCGCAGTCCGCAGGAGTGGAGCTCCTGCCAGTTGCCTTGGGGGACCCTAGATGTCTGGGTGGTGGTTGTTGTTTCTCCTGTCTGCCCTTGACCTAATCTCCAGAGGTTTGTTCTCTCCTGGCTATTTCTTACCAGACCTGTCCTTTCAGCTCCTCCACAGCTGCCTTCACTGGAGTGCCTGTAACATTGTCAGTACTGCTCCAAGGCTGAGCCTTCATTCCAAATACCCTGCAGCTCCTGGAAGGAAGCCGGGATTGTTGTACCCGGCTGTGGGCTGCTGGGAAACTTGGCCCTGAAGAATCAACAGGCTTGGTTGTCTCCACCCACCTTTTTAATTTTTACTTCCGGTGCTCACCTGCTGTGCGGAAGACCGAAGTTGGTCTGGGTGGGTATGCGAGTTCCCACTACCTGGCGGTTTGTTCTCCCTCTCTGCCAATCCTGTCCCCGAGATACCTCCTGTGCCTCAGAGCCTGGCACAGGGAAGACTGGGACATGAGACTTCCCCTGCATCCATCTGCTCTATGGAGTACCTGCACGGCATCTCTTTGCCAAGTGTTAACGTTTCTGAGCCCTGGCTCTGGACGGTACCATTGTCCCAGTTTGCGCAAGGCACTAGGTGTTCCACCTCCTGGTGAACCATTCAGATCTGGGCAAACTGGGACAGTTGGTCACCTTGCCTGGTCCCTGCCTGCCCCAGATCTGCATAACGACATCCTGTGACACCCATTCCAAAGACCCCGCATCTTGATTGGTTCTTGTGGGTGATTGTGAACAGCACTTGAACTCAGGCAGTAAGCCACAAGTGCCGTCTTGTACATGTGCCTGGAACATGACACACTTAGAGGGCGTTGTGCATGTATTTAGCTCACAGTTCGGTCACTCACGTCTTTGTTTCCCCATGCCGTGTTCTCACCATCCCCGCCTTACAGCTGCCACTCAAGAAAGACTGACAGATCCGGGCGTGGTGGTGCACATCTTTAATCCCAACACTTGGGTGGTGGAGGTAGGAGGATCGCCATGCGTTCAAGGCCACCTGAGAATACAGAGTGAATTCCAGGTCAGCCTGGGCCAGAATGAGACCCTACCTTGAAAAACCCCAAAAAAATAGAAAGACGGACTGACGCAAGGAGTGACTGCATACGGACGAACGCCTATTTCCCACATTCATTCCCAAAATTCTGGGGTGGACTTGGTTAGAAAGTAGATCAGGGGAGGCTGGAGAGATTGCTTAGCGGTTAAGGCACTTGCCTGCAAAGCCAAAGGTTCAATTCCCCAGGACCCATATAAATCAAATACATGCATGTGTCTGGAGTTCACTTGTAGCATACAAAGGCCCTGGCATGCCCATTCTTGATCTATCTGCTTCTTTCTCTCTCAAATAAATTTAAAAAAAAAAAAAAACTTTTTTAAGGAGAAAGTAATGCCAGGCGTGGTGGCGCACGCCTTTAATCCCAGCACTTGGGAGGCAGAGGTAGGAGGATCGCCGTGAGTTCAAGGCCACCCTGAGACTATATAGTGAATTCCAGGTCAGCCTGGGATAGAGTGTGACCTTACCTTTAAAAAAAAAAAAAGAGAGAGAGAGAAAGTAGACCAGGGAAATTCTAGTAGTGTGGGAATTTGATTTGGCTTTTTTTTTTTTTTTTTTTCTCCTGAGGTAGTGTCTCACTCTAGCCCAGGCTGTCCTGGAATTCACTCTGTAGTCCCAGGCTGGCCTTGAACTCACAGCGATCCTCCTATCTTCTGAGTGCTGGGACTAAAGGTGTGCACCACCACACCCAGCAGGGTTTTTGTTTTTTCATAAAATCTTGAAAGCTGCAAGATGGCACAAATAAGGAAGTAAATGTACTGGGTGGAGCCTCTGCCAGCAGGGGCCGACCAGGTGTTGGGCCACAGTTATCCTTACAGACCCTGCAGGCTGCATGGGGAACCAGAGGAAGAGGTGGAGCCCTGTGAGGAAGTGGGAGCCTGTATCTGGCAGGAGGATCCCAGCACTGTGGCCTCTGCTGAGCAGGTGACAGCAGTCTCTGTCACCCTAGATTGGCCCCTGGTGTCACTCTAGGCTGCCCTGTGCTATCATGTGAACCATGTATTCCATGTGTACACAGTTGGAATGGAGACTGTCCAGGCATAAAGGGTTATGTACAGAGTTTATCTGCCCATGAGACTCTTGGGTTGGGTCTACTGCCTGCCCGAGACTTTCTTGTTGGCAAGAGACTGGATATAAGTGGAGCTCATGCCTGCCAAAAGGAGCCCTGGTCCTCCAGGATCAGACCCTCTGGCTGGAGCCCATTGGCTTAGCGGCAGCAGCCTGACTCTTCAGGTAGTCAAGCTTCGAGGGACAGGCTGCAGTGGCGAGAGATGAGGGTGCTTTGCAGGCACCCTAGCATACTTACTTATGAGAGAGAGAATGGGTACATCAGGACCTCCGGCCACTGCAAACGAACGCCAGACACATACACTGCCTTGTGCATCTGGCTTTATGTGGGTACTGGGGACTCCAACCCAGGTCCTTAGGCCTTGTAGGCAAGTGCCTTAACTGCTGAGCCATCTCTCTAGCCCCCCTTCTCACTTCTGCTTACACCCTAACCCAGCTTGTCAACATCCCGACAGGCCCCTCCTATACAGGACCTGTCACCTGAGCAAAGCCACACCCTGGGCTCAAAGCTCTTCCACATAGCAGTGCTCCAGTGTCCACCCCCCCTTTCCGGAGGCCTTCCTGGACCCTCTTAGCGCTGAGTGGGTGTCCACTGGACTAGAAATTTTGTGAGACTCTTGCCTTGTCCTTAGTGCCTGGGACCAGGCTTCCTGTTTGGGGCTCGGTGAGCGTTTGCAATGAGTAACTGTCATGTGCAGTTGTTCTCAGACATACACCGAGGTTGGAGGAGCTCATAGAACTGAATAGGGTTGTCCAACACGTCCATCTACCCCAGACCGGCAGTTCGGGAGCATTCTATGTCATTGGAGCACAATTAAGCATGTGACGGCGTTTCCACCGGGCTGTAGATCTGATCTCGAGGTTTCTCCACTCGGGCTCTGGTTTCTTTTTCTGCTAGAACAACAACTCTGATCACCATAGGGCGGGCCTTGTGGTCTGGACCGCATGAGGATACCGGGGAATGAGATTCATGCTAGCAGGATTTATTCCCGAGACACGTCAGGCTATATATCCAGTGCTGGTTTCCTGGATTTTGCAGCCAACATAAATAACAGCAAGAGGATTCCCACTGTGGGACGTGACATGCATCCCGCTGGGCTGGGGCAGGAAGCTGCCTGGCCTGGGCTGCTTGGGAGGGGCCCTGGCAGACCCCTCCTCATTGTATCAGCAAGGTGCACCCTACTACCCCTTTCTCTGTCATCGCTCAGCACTCACTGGCCCTGCTCGCTCTTCTAGGAGCGCCAGGCCCTGTGCAGACTTTCTCTGTGGCTTTGATCCCTAGCACTAAGGAAGTTAATAGCAATCACTACACTTGCCAGCAAGGATGAGTCTTAAAAATGGATGGAGAGCCAGGCGTGGTGGTGCACACCTTTAATCCCAGCACTCGGAAGGCAGAGATAGGAGGATCGCCGTGAGTTCAAGGCCACCCTGAGACTATATAGTGAATGCCATGTCAGCCTGGGCTAGAGCAAGACCCTACCTGGGGCGGGGAGAAGAACAACAACAATAAATAAATAAGTAAATAAATAAATAACAAAAATGGAGAAAAGAAAGGGATCTATGGCAGATGGTGCCACTTATATTCTTAGGAGTCATTGACCTGAGGCTGTGGTGCTTGTGGCTTCCCATACATGAGTGTGTGCCCAGAGGTGGCAGATGGCCTGCAGTGGTGACCTGGGTGAACACATGCTGGCCCCAGTCTGTGTAGCACAGGGAACAGGCTAAGGTTAAGAGCTCTCTGGAGTGGGGCAAGTACTGACCCACTCACTGTTAAGTGTCCTTGGGAGAATTAAGCTCATTCCTGTGTGCCTGCTGATAAGAATGGCAGGGTTCCAGGGGTCTCCCAGCCCATGGTGGCCCACCCTCAGCAAAGGGTCCACGAGTTACAACCTGCTTCCCCAGGGGGTCTTCAAAAACAAAGCCCATTCCACTCAATGCTGTTTGGTTTGACTGTCCTCAAACCAATGTAGGCTGGTGGAGTGTCACCTACCAGAAGTGCTGAGGGGTGTCTCACATATCGGAGTAGTCAGCCTTGACATCTGTGACCGGAAATGTCAAGGCCAGAATGCTCCGAGATTCAGAACGCATTAAAGAGCCATCGCCCTCCCGCGGCGCTGTGTACTGCATTTGGATTCCTCGTAAGTTTGTTCAGAGAGTTGGGTTTTCAGGTAAGGACACCCTGGCCTGCGCTTCGAGAGTTTCCTTGGCCAGTTTACTTCCTAGGTTCTGATTGTGGAAAGCTTCTAGCGTGTTCCCTTCCCCCAGGCTGGCTTGTGGAGACTTGTGTGTCTTGCTCTGAACAGGATGGGAGGCCTCACTGAGGCCTCCTTTTCCGCCCTGAACCCGTAAGGGCTGCTTGCATTAGAAGCCGGTTGTCCAGGCAAGATTGTCCCATTCCTCAAGAATCCTAAAATTCTGTTGTTCCCTACCTCCGCTGGTCACGGAGTAGATGGCAGGGACAATCTGTGGCACCAGGGTCCCCAAAGCGAGAGGTCTGTTCTGGCAGGACAAGCGGGCAGGGGAGGGGTGCAGGGTTTAGAGGGAGCCTGGCCAAGCCTGGGAGGCAGCATTCCTGTGCCAGGGGCTCCCCGCCTGTCTGAAGCCTGCAGCATCCAGTCACGCAGGCTGGGGAGGAGGGCCCCAGCTGGGAGTCCACAGGCTGAGACAATTAGGGGATAATTGGGGCTGAATCATCTTGGTGGAGGCCTGGGGAGGGTGTGGCCTGGTCCAGTCCGAAGAGGCTGTTCCAGAGGTGGCTTCTCCAATTTAATCCCCTGTTGCCCTTAGCATTAAGAGCAAAGTCTTCCTGAATCTGACCTGCCGAGGACCCTGACTGGGGATGGGGGCAGGAAGCAGAGGACCAGGGGAGCAGGCCCAAGTCTGACTAGGGGCTGGGGATGTGGCACAGTGACACATGTGAGACCCTGGGTTCCATCCCCAGCACTGCAAAAAATAAGTGTCCATGGCTGGAGAAATGGTTTAGCTATTAATAAGGCTGCAGTGGGACCCAGGTTTGATTCCCCACATAAGTCAGATGCACAAGGTGGCTCATGCATCTGGAGTTCATTTGCAATGGCTGGAGGTCCTGGGCATCTGTTCTCTCAAATAAATAAATGATTTTTCAAAAATTAGGTGTCCAACCAGGCATGGTGGCTCATGTCTTTAATCCCAGCACTTGGGAGGCAGAGGTAGGAGGATCGCTGTGAGTTCAAGGCCACCCTGAGACTACATAGTGAGTTGCAGGTCAGTCTGGGCTAGAATAAGACCCTACCTCAAAAAAAAAAATTGGGCTGGAGAGATGGCTTAGCGGTTAAGGCGCCTGCCTCCTAAGCCTAAGAACGTTGGTTCCAATCTCCAGGTCCCATGTTTAGCCAGATGCAAAGTGACGCAAGGGTGCAATGCCACACTTGACCACAAGGGGGAGCATGCATCTGGATTTCGTTCGCAGCAGCTGAGAGGCTGCTGGCACGCCCATCTCTATCTCCCTCCCTCTCCCTCTCTCTCTCTGTGTCTCTCAAAAAAAAAAAAAAAAATTAAGTGTCCAAAGCTAGCACAGCATCCTCACCCATCATTTCTAAGAAGCTCTTTTCACAATGAAGAGCTCTGGAGTGGAGATGTGGTTTGCAACTGACGGTGCCTTGGCTGTGGCTACTGTGATGAGGAAAAAGTCTAGAAAACTTCCGCCTATGGAGCTGAACACTCACCTGCCATTTCCCACCAAGTCTACACTGGAATCCTCTCAGCAAACCTGTGCTACAGACACCAACTTTATGCTCATTTCATAGATGGAAACTCCAGTTTCAAGGTTGAGTATATATATACCTTGTATGTGAGGAACTCCAAGTCTGGTCAGGCAGTCATACACAGGTACACAGAATTTGAAAAGGTAGCCTTGGGCTGGAGAGATGGCTCACCTGTTAAGGTGCTTCCCTGTGAAGCCTAAGGACCCAGGTTCGATTCCCCAGGACCCATGTTAGCCAGATGCACAAGGGGCGCATGTAGCTAGAGTTCATTTGCAATGGCTGGAGGCCCTGGCCCGCCCATTCTCTTTCTCCCTCTTTCTCTGTTAAATAAATAAATAAATTTTTTAAAAAAGATTTTATTCCCAGGACAGGTGACTCTGTATGGACAGTTTCCTGCCCACTGCAGGATCATTGCACATGTTATTTCTGCTGCCTGGAACGCTGTTCCTTTTCTCGCCCCACTGGCTAGCATTCAGTCCGTACCCATGTGATGTTCCTTCAGGGAAGCCCTAAGCTTATGCCCCTGTGCCCCAAAGGACTCTTGCCTTCGCTGATGACAGCAGGTGGATCCCGTTTCTCCCTCAAGCCCCAGTAGGGTCCAGCGTCACCTTCTCCAGTCCTGACATCCTCTCTGGCAATCCGTGTGTTGAGTGAATTCTGGTTGGGGCTCGTGTCTCTATTTAAAAGTGCTGAAGGAGGCCGGGCGTGGTGGCGCACGCCTTTAATCCCAGCACTTGGGAGGCAGAGGTAGGAGGATCGCCAAGAGTTCGAGGCCACCCTGAGACTACTTAGTGAATTCCAGGTCAGCCTGGACCAGAGTGAGACCCTACCTTGCAAAAAACCAAAAAAAAAAAAAAAAAAAAAAAAAAAAAAGTGCTGAAGGGCTGAGAGAGCAGACACTGTTTGCTTTACCATGCAACCTGGCATGGAGGGCAGGGCTCTCATGGGGCTGGAGACCCTGTGTTTGGGGCCCAGCCCTGCCTCAGTCATCCTGTTCCATGAACCCCCAGATCCCCCAGTCTCCTTTGCAGAGCAGGAAGGGGAGAGGAACAGCCATGACTGGCACAGGGTGAGTGCTGTTTCTGCATCCTCCCAGGGAGCTCTTCATCCAGAGCACTGAGGTCCGAGGCCATCGCTTCCAGTGAAGTTGGAGTCACATACGGAAGGGTGGCCAGCTCTGACACATCGCTCTGCTCGCCCACCCAATATTCCCAAGCAGGCTGGAGAGATGGCTTAGCGGTTAAGGTACTTGCCTGCAAAACCTAAGGACCTAGGTTCCATTCCCCAGTATCCATGTAAGCCATGATGCATGTGTGTGGGGTTCGTTTGCAGTGGCTAGAGGCCCTAGCATGCCCAATCTCTCTCATAAATGAATAAATAAACAAAAATAAAATATTTTTCAGAAAGCCAGGTGTGGTGGCACACACCTTTAATCCCAGCACTTGGGAGGCACAGGTAGGAGGATTGCTGTGAGTTTGAAGCCAACCTGAGACTAACTATTGAATTCCAGATCAGCCTGAGCTGGGCTAGAGCGAGACCCTACCTCGAAAAACCAAAAAAAAAAAAAAAAAAAAAAAAAAAAAAAAAAAAAAAAAAGGATTCACAGAAAGATCAAACTCAGCCACATGGACATGAATGAATGTCCAGGTCATTCTCTTCTTATGGAGGTATCCTAGCCACTGCTCCTCTATGGCCAGTGATGAGAGAATTGAGAGGCCACCAAGGGCCTGCCTTTCTCCTCCAGGAGGGCTCAGGGGGCAGATAGTGAGCAGTCAGGCTCCTGTGTGGGCTCCCCCAGGCCCGTTTCCTAGAAGGGCTTTTTTGTAGTTGTTGTTTTGTAAGATTTATTTATTTATTTATTTATTTATTTATTTATTTATTTAAGCAAGAGCGAAAGAGGCAGACAGAGAGAGAGAGAGACTGGGCACACAGGGCCTCCAGTCACTTTACAGTGAACTCCAGACGCATGTGCAACCTTTTGCACCTGGCTTATGTGGGCACTGGGGAATTGAACCTGGGTCCTTAGGCTTCACAGGCAAACACCTTAATCACTAAGCTATCTCACCAGCCTGTTTTTAAAAAAATTTTATTTATTTATTTGCAGAAGAGAGAGAGAATGAGAATGAGCATGCCAGGGCCTCCAGCCACTGCAAACAAACTCCAGATGCATGCACCACTTTGTGCATCTGGCTTTACCTGGGTCCTGGGGAATCGGACCTGAGCCATCAGGTTTATAGGCAGCCTTAACCACTGGGCCATTTCTCCAGCCCTATTGTTTGTTGTTTTTTTGAGGTAGGGTCTCACTCTCTAGCCCAGTCTAACCTGGGTGGAACTCATTCTTCAGTCCCAGACTGGCCTTGAATTCATGGCAGTCCTCCTACCTCTGCCTCCCAAATGCTGGGATTAAAGGTGTGCTCCACCACACTCAGTTTAGAAGGATTTTTTTTTTTTTTTTTTGGTTTTTCAAGGTAGGGTCTCACTTTGGCCCAAGCTGACCTGGAATTCACTAGGTAGTCTTAGGGTGACCTCAAGCTCATTGTGATCCTCCTACCTCTCCCTCCCAAGGGCTGGGACTAAAGGTGTGCGCCACCATGCTCGGCCTAGAAGGATTTTTTTTTTTTTTTGGAGACAGAGGGAGAGAGAGAGAGAGAGAGAGAGAGAGAGAGAGAGAGAGGAAGACAGAGATGGCCCACCAGCAGTGTCTCCGCTGCTGTGAACGAAATCCAGATGTGTGCGCCCCCCTGTGGTCAAGCGTGGCATTGCGCCCTTGCGTCACTGCATCTGGCTAAACGTGGGACCTGGAGACTGGAACCGCTGGAGATTGGAACCAGTGTTCTTAGGCTTAGGAGGCAGGCGCCTTAACCCCTAAGCCATCTCTCCAGCCCTAGAAGGATTTTTAAGAACAGCCTGAGGCCACTGTTCTGCACACACAGGTGTTTGTTTCTTCTCTGAGTGCCCCTTCCTGCCCATGCACATGGCTCTGGTGTCCAGAGTCACAATGCTTAGCCTGTCTGTCCTCTCAACTCAGCACTGTGTTTCCACAAATCCAGTGGTTACTAAGTCAGCTAGGTGGACAGCTTGGTGGCAGAGCATGTGTCTTAGCCACTCAAGGCCCTGGATTCCATCCACAGCACTTCCTGAGGAAAAAACTAAACCAAACAACTCGCTAGATATAGTGACGCACACCTCCCAACACCTGGGAGGCTGAGGTAGGAGGATCGCTGTGAGTTTGAGTCCTAGGTCAGCCTGGGTTAAGAGTGAGACCCAGCTGGGCGTGGTGGTGCACGCCTTTAATCCCAGCACTCGGGAGGCAGAGGTAGGAGGATCGCTGTGAGTTCGAGGCCACCCTGAGACTACATAGCTAATTCCAGGTCAGCCTGGACCAGAGTGAGACCCTACCTCGAAAAAAAAAAAAAAAAAAAAAAAAAAAAAAGAGTGAGACCCTACCTTGAGGGAGGAAAAAAAGAAAAGGAAAGCAAAAATAAACACTACAAACAGTGCTCACAGACTGCGCCAGGCTCTGTGCTCACTCGGCTCTCCATCACGACGACGACCCTAGGCATGTCTTCCCATGAGTCACTTGTTTTTGCTTTTTTGCTGATTTGAATTCTCTCCTGAGCATAAATCCAAGAACGGGACATGCCTGGATCTTAAATCATTTCACTAGTGGTGGCCACGGATGGCATTTCCTGCAGGGCTGTTTAGCAAAGGGGGCAGACTGCCTTGGGGCGTGGGGGCAGCCACACATTTTGATCTCATGGCCCTGTACTGGCCCTCCATGTGCCAGGCCCCAGGAGGGTGCTCAGGACAATGGGGTCACTGCCTCTGTCTTCCTGGAGAGAGAAAAACAGTAGGGGGGGGCATAGAGCGTGGAGGTCACGGTGAAGGGCAGAGGCCTCAGGACAGGCCTTGCCGCACAGTGACAGAAGCCAAGGGACCAGTGGGCTTCTCTCTGGGACCACCGCAGTGGGTGATGGACCCTGCTTGCACACTGCACACACTACGTCACAGGGCCTTGCCTCCACATCCTTCACTTTTGCCTCTCCAGTGACTTTGTGATTCTGAGGGGCTGGTATTGGGACCCTGCTCATCCTGACAGGATCCCAGGCAGCTCTCGGAGGGGGCTCATGCCCGCCTTTACCTGCAGAATCTGCCCTCCCATCTCTTTCACTGGAACCTAGTGCCTGCGTGTTGGTGCCTCAGTCCCCGCTCCCACCCGGCACCGCCACCTGCTCTATGAATTGTTGAAGATTCTGCTTGGGCCGGGCGTGGTGGTGCACGCCTTTAATCCCAGCACTCAGGAGGCAAAGATAGGAGGAGGATCACCGTAAGTTCGAGGCCTCCCTGAGACTTCATAGTGAATTCCAGGTCAGACAGAGCTAGAGTGAGACTTGAAAAAAAAAAAAAAAGATTCTGCTTGGGGCTGGAAAGATGGCTTAGTGATTAAGGGGCTTGCCTGTGAAGCCCAAGGACTCATGTTCCATTCCCTAGTCAGGACCCATGTAAGCCAGATGCACAAGGTGGCACATGCATCTGGAATTCGTTTGCAGTGGCTGGAGGCCCTGGCGCGCCCATCCTCTCTCTCTCTGTCTCTCAGATAAAGATTCTGTTTGTAAGCCTGACCCCTGTGGTAGTCTGAGTGAATGTCCCCCAATAGACTCAGGAGCTCGTTCAAGCTTGTAACTCAGATCTCCAGCCTCCTGGGTGGAGGAGGGGTCTCTGTGGACAGATCTGGGGTCCAGACTTACGGAGTGACTGGGCGTGGATCTGGAATTCCAGCCTAAGGAACGCCGAGCGAGCGTAGGAGCTCTGCCTGGGCTCCTGCTGTTCGGCCGCAGCCGGGTTTGGCTCCTGCTTTTGGCGGTGGCTCTTCTCTTTCTCGCCATCATGGACCGTCCCCAGATCTGTCTGGAAGCTTCCATAAATCCCGTTCTTCCCACAAACTGTGCCTGGTTTGGAGGATTATCCCAGCAGCATGGAGCTCACTATGACAGTCCATCACCAAGACATCTGGACACAGAAGCCAGGTTTTCCTTTGGGGGACAGTACACCTCCAATCCGCGCTATGGGGTGTGGGGTGAGGCTGATCCCAGGCCCTGTTCTGTCTCCAGTGATGGGCCTGGATGAGGGCCTGGTTGATGGGATATCTCTGTGGTTGGTGAAGGCTGGGTGCACCAGACATAGCAAGTGCCAGCTAACTGTGTGGTAGCTTTCTTTGCTAGCCACAGGAGGCAAGCTTCTGGTGTAATCCTTTCACACAGGGAGGGCTTGTCTGGAGAGAAAACAGAATGGCCTAGACCTAGATGTGGACAGAAACTGGTGTCCAACTTGAGCACCTGGACCCAGCCATGCCTGCAGCTAGCGTCCGCTAGGAGACTCGGTGGACGTTCACTTCTTGTCAATTTCTTCCTAAGTGCTCGGTCGCCTCTGTTCTTGTCCTTTTCAACACAACTGTCGCGTTAAGAGCTGGCGTTATCTTTTCAGTGACAAGTTTGACCTTGCTATTACGTGCCACAGGACCCTTAGGTTAAAGCCCCAATTCCTCCAGCTGGTCGACAAACGTGCCAGGCTGGCATCTTTCACTCTTACCATCAGGACGGTTGTGTCTGTCTATACCTTGTTGCTCACCTGGCCCCACCCCTACATGCTCCACCCCAAGGCCATGCCCCATAGTGCAGGACCGAGTTTGCACACTGAAACCAGTCGTTTAAAGAACTACCAGGAGGGGCTGGAGAGATGGCTTAGCGGTTAAGGTGTTTGCCTGCAAAGCCAGAGGATCCCGGTTCAATTCTCCAGGACCCATGTAAGCCAGATGCCTGAGGGGCACATGCATCTGGAGTTTGTTTGCAGTGGCTAGAGGCCCTGGCGTGCCCATTATCTCTCTGTCTGCCTCTCTTCTATCTCTCTCTCTCTCTCTCTCTCTCTGCTTGCAAATAAATAAATAAAAAGTTTTTTAAAATTTTAAAAAAAGAACTACCAGGAGCATGTGTGTTTTAAATATCTTATTATTTGAGAGAAACAGACAGAAGAAGAGAGATACACACATGGAGTATGGCCTCACCAGGCACTCTTGCCATTGCAAATGAATTCCAGATGCATGCACTACACCCTGCATCTGGCTTTACATGGGTCCTGGAGAATTGAATCTGGCCTGGCAGGCTTTGCAAGCAAGTGCCTTTAACCACTGAGCCATCTCTCCAGTCCATCCCAGAAGTTTAAATGCAGACATCTCAACATGAACTCCATTTTCTGGAGTAAGGCCTGGGGTCTCAGATTATTTTGGGAGTAGGTAATTGAGGTAGGGTCTCGCTCTAGCCCAGCCTGGCCTGGAATTCACTCTGTAGTCTCAGGTTAGCCTCAAACTCACAGTGATTCTCCTACCTCTGACTCCCAAGTGCTGGGATTAAAGGGGTGTGCCTCCACTCCTGACAGGTTTCAGATTTCAGAGGCCCAAGCTGGGTGTGTTTGCACACACCTGTGATTCTCACACTGCCAGCTGAGGCAAGAGGATCACGAGTTTGAGACCAGACTGGGCTACATAGAGAGACTGTCTCAAAAACTGAGAAATAGGGCTGGGAGATGGTTTCGTAGTTAAAGGCACTTGCTTGCAAAGCTTGCCCACTTGAGTTTGACTCCTCAGCACCCACATAAAGCCAAATGTTGTGCCCATGCTCCCCCTTCCCTCTCATATAAATAAAAGGCCCTGTGTGGCTTCCTCCCTCCCTGGTTCTCCATATTTTCTTCAAGCCTCAATTGCCCCATGGGTAAAATGGGCATCTGATGGGGCTGGAGAGATGGCTTAGCTATTAAGGCACTTGCCTGCAAAGCCTAAGGACCCAGGGTGGATTCCCTAGAACTCACATAAGCCGGATGCACAAGGTGGTGCATGCATCTGGAGTTCATTTGCAGTGGCTGAAGGCCCTGGTGCTCACATTCTCTCTCCCTCTCCCTCTTTATCTCTCTCTCTCAAATAAAATAAATCTACTTTTTAAAAAAAAAAAAGCACCTGAAACCTACCCAGAAGAACACAAGCCCTGCCAGGTGGGGACACTTTGTTGCTCCCTGGTGACTGTGATGACATCACTACTTTATTTTCTCTCGTGGGGTGACTCATTGTCTCTGGACTGACAGGTTGCCTTAGATGTGAATATCTCGGTTCAAAACCAGGAAGGTCAGGCCCAGCGGGATGAGTCAGTCGCTCCCGGTCTCCTACACATTCTTTTTCCTGAAGCAAAGATGTTGCCAGTCCAGTGCATGGGGTGGCCAGAGTCTCACAAAGGCTAGAGGCTCAGGGAACAAAAGTTTGAACTGATTTGCAAACATTAGCAGTTGGAATTAAGGGGCCACGTCTCTCCAGCCCCTCCAGTGCATGACGGCCAAACACTGGCCTGGCCCCTCAAACTACATCCAAATATGAATCCATCACAGTCGGGGATATTTTTTCCCTCCCCTGCATTAAGTTCCTGGAGTTATTTTGAGCCAAACAGCTCCTCACCCCAACTCTTCTGCCTCCTTTCAAAACCCAAGGCCATGTCCAACCTCCCAGGTCCAAACCGCGCTTACATAACCTGCAGTGACACGGAGGGCCTGTGAGGCCAGCCGAGTGGGGCTGAGCCTCCTGCTTCTGAGCACAGGGGACATTTTGTCCTACAGAGTGAGTCTATTTGGGCTGTGTGTGTGTGTGTGTGTGTGTGTGTGTGTACGCGTGCGTGTGTGCATATGTGTGTGTGCGCGCGTGTGTTTTTCCTCTCCTGACAGCAAAAACAGCTCCCTTAGCTCAAGCTGTCAAAAAGAAGATGAGAAAAAAAAAAAGAAAGAAAGAAAGACAGAAAGAAAGAAAAAGAAAAGTCTGCAGTAATTTCAGTGTTGGGCCCGGATCAAGAATTGCAAACGCTAAGAGAATATTTTCCAGAGTTAGGCGGTCAGAGTCACCCAGTTACTGGAAACGGGAGTCTGACCTTGTGTGGCTTCCAGGGCCATGCGCTGACCGCTTACTCTACGGGGAAGGGGACCTCGGATCATTCTCATCCCTGGGGACCGCATCCTTTCCCGGCCCGTGTGCCCTTCTCCCCCTTCTTAGCTTCATCTCACCAAGGCAACCTTGTGCTAAAACCCATTTTCCTGAAGAGGCAAGTGAAGTCCTAGGAAGAAGTGACTGCCCAAGGTCACTTTGTTGGTTGCTTGGCAACAGCGATTAGAACCTTTCACCACAGCATGTGGCAGTGTGTAAGCACCTACTGTGTGCAGATAGGAGCAGTTGACGCTTTCCTGTCAAATATCCAGCCGAGACAGCTTTGCTGTTACTCACCAGCCCTCTGAAAATAGTGTATTGGTATTTCCTCCTGGAGAGTTAGTTCCATGGGGGAAGGGGGAGGGGGAGGAAGCACCTGTAGTCACACTGTGTGTGGCTGTACGAGCCTGTGTTAAATATTTCTGTAAACTAGTTCATTGATGGGGACATTTGAGGACAGAGATCAACCCCCAAGGGTCACACAACTTAGAGCCTGTCTCCACAAAATAGCTGAAGGACCAAAAAAAAAGAGTTCTCATTTGCTTGAATGCCCACTATGTGCATGATGGGCTTTGCCTGATTTCACTTACAACTTCTTTTGTTTTCTTTTTTAAATGTATTATTATTTGCAAGCAGGGAGAGAGAGAGAGAGAGGGATGGGCATGCCAGGGCCTCTTGCCACTGCACATGAACTTCAGATGTGTATTCCACTCTGTGCATCTGGCTTTACATGAGTATTGGGGATTTGAACCTGGGCCATCAGGCTTACAAGTGAGCACCTTAACCACTAAGCTATCTGTCCAGCTCATCGCTTCTTTTTTTTAAACAATTTAAAAAAAATTGTTTATTTAAAGCTGGGCGTGGTGGCGCACGCCTTTAATCCCACCACTCGGGAGTCAGAGGTAGGAGGATCGCTGTGAGTTCGAGGCCACCCTGAGACTACATAGTTAATTCCAGGTCAGCCTGGACCAGAGTAAAACCCTACCTCAAAAAAAAAAAAATTGTTTATTTAGCTGGGCGTGGTGGCGCACGCCTTTAATCCCAGCACTTGGGAGGCAGAGGTAGGAGGATTGCCATGAGTTCAAGGCCACCCTGAGACTACATAGTTAATTCCAGGTCAGCCTGGTCTAGAGTGAGACCCTACCTCGAAAAACCAAAAAAAAAAAAAAATTGTTTATTTATTTATTTGAAAGCTATAGAGAGAAAGAGGCAGATGGAGAGAGAGAGAATGGGTGCACCAGGGCCTTTAGCTACTGCAAATGAACTCCAGATGCATGCACCACTTTGTGCATCTGGCTTACATGGGTCCTTTGGATTTGCAGGCAAACACCTCAACCACTAAGCCATCTTTCCAGCCCATCATTTAACTTCCTTTAAAATTATTTTTTATTGACAACTTCCATAATTACAGACAATAAACCATGATAACTCCCTCCCCCTCACTTTCCCCTTCACAACTCCACTCTCCATCATGTCCCCTCCCCCTCTCAATTAGTCTGTTTCATTTTGATGTCATCATCTCTCCCTCCTATTATGTCTTGTGCAGGTAGTGCCAGGTGAGGTCATGGCTATCCAAGCTATTTTGCCATCACTTAACTTCTAAAGCCAGCGGCTGTCAAACTGGTGAAACTGGGCTCAGAGAGGGACTTTGGGGCTGCCCAAAGTCATACAGCTGAGAAGTGGTGGGCCTGGGGAAGAGCCTGGGTTTGCACATCAGCTGTGCTGGGCAGGGGCTCTGGTGAGAGGAAGGTGATGGTGCTCCTTCTTGTCCTTGATGGGCCAGGCTGGAGAGAGCCCAGTCCAGGAAGCCATCAAGGAGGGCTTCTCGGAGGTGGTGATCTGCACGGAAGCCTATAGCCAGAGAGAGAGAGGTGTAGGATAGGAACTATATATATGATCCCTGAAAGTATAGTCTTGAGGTGTAAGACAGTAGTGGCAACATGTGTCCAGGTCACTGCAGTGTCCTCATCATGGTGCTTTGGACCCGTTAGACCCCAGACATATGTCTTGAATCATCCAATGAGTAGGAAGGAGGTAGCGAAGTGTGTAGAAATGACAAGATGATGGCCCTTACATGACACACCTTCATGTGTGAGTATGTTTCCTTATATGGCCAGAGAAGGTGAGATAAGGGGTGAGGGGTCATGAATGAGTCTGGGGCGGTGGGCAATTTAATCACATGGCCTTTAACATGTCCAGAAAATTCTTCCTGGTCAGGTGTGGTGGTACACACATGTGATCCCAGCCACCCCCCCCCCAAGAGGTGGAGGGAGGATTTTGAGTTCCAAGCCAACCTGGGCTGCATGGCAAGACCTGGTCTCCAAAAAGCAAAAGCCAGAGCTGGAAGGATGGCTCAAGGTTAAGGCACTTGCCTGCAAAGCCTAAGGACCCAGGTTCAATTCTCCAGGACCCAATTAAGCCTGATGCACAGGGAGATGCATTTGCATTTGCAGTGGTTAGAGAGCCTGGTGCGCCCATTCTCTCCCTCTCAAATAATGGTTTTTTTTTTTTTTGGTTTTTCAAGGTAGGGTCTCACTCTGGCCCAGACTAACCTGGAATTCACTATGTAGTCTCTCAGGGTGGCCTCGAACTCATGGTGATCCTCCTACCTCTGCCTCCCGAGTGCTGGGATTAAAGACATGCACCACCACGCCCGGCTCAAATAATTTTTTTTTAAATACTTTATTATTTATTTATTTGAGAGAGATACAGAAATAGGGAGAGAGAGAGAGAATGGGTGTGCCAGGGCCTCTAGCCACTGCAAATGAACTCCAGATGCATGCACCCCCATGTGCATCTGGCTTACGTGGGTCCTGGAGAATTGAGCCTTGAACCGGGGTCCTTAGGCTTTATAGGCAAGCGTTTAACCACTAAGCCATCTCTCCAGCCTCAAATAATTTTTTTAGAAAGATTTATTTATTTGTTTGAGAGAACGAGAGAGGGAAAGAGGCAGACAGAGAGAGAGAGAGAGAGATAATGGGCGCACCAGGACCTCCAGCCATTGCAAACGAACTTCAGACGCATGTACCACCACGTGCATCTGGCATACGTGGGTACTGGGGAATCGAGCCTCGAACCGGGATCCTTAGCCTTCACAGGCAAGCATTTAACTGCTAAGCCACCTCTTCAGCCCAATAGCCCAATGTTTTTGAGGCTTATCACAGCTTCATTCCTTTTCGTGGCTGAATCTATTCTATTGCATGGGTGGACCACATTTTTGCTTATCCACTCCTCTGTTGATGGACTGCTAGGCAGGGTAAGACAAAGTTTCACTTACTGATGGACCTCAATTAGCTTTGATCTTGCCCTTGGTGACACAGCTTGTGAAAATCAAGTTCGAGCAGGCTTTTCTCTTTTTGGTTTTTCAAGGAAGGGTCTCGCTATAGCCCCAGGCTGTCCTGGAATTCACTATGTAATCTCAGGCTGGCCTTGAACTCACGGTGATCTTCCTACCTCTGCTTCCCGAGTGCTGGGATTAAACGGGTGCCCCACCACACCCGGCTCTCCAGCAGGCTTTTCTGACTAGGGTGTAGCAGTTACCTTCTGGTTATTGGGACAAACCGCTCAACCAGAAGCAGCTGATGGGAAGAAAGAGTTTATTTCAGGCTTACAGTTTCCAGTGGAAGCTTCATCACGGTGGAGAAAACAGCAGTGCAGCTAGCCTGCTCACACCATCATACATCAGCAGCAGTAAGAAATAGCTAGTTCTGGGCTGGAGGGATGGCTTAGGGGTTAAGGCGCTTGCTTGCAAAGGCTAACTGCCCAGGGTTCGATTCCCCAGTACCCACGTAAAGCCAGATGCACAAAGTGACTCGTGCATCTGGAGTTCATTTGCAGTGGTTAGAGGTCCAGGCGCACCCATTCTTTTTTTTGGTTTTTTGAGGTAGGGTCTCACTTTAGCTCAGGCTGACCTGGAATTCACTATGTAGTCTCAGGGTGGCCTCGAACTCATAGCGATCCTCCTACCTCTGCCTCTCGAGTGCTGGGATTAAAGGCGTGCGACACCACGCCCGGCAGGCGCACCCATCCTTGATCTCTCTCTGTGGTGGTTGGAGTAGAAGGCCCCCAGTTGGTTCAGGAGTTTATTAAAAGATTATAATTCGGATCTCCAGCTGCCTGTCATGGTGGGCGGGTCCTAGGGTCCAGCCCTAGAGTGTGGAGGTGGATTTGGAATTCCAGTGTAAACATGTGCAACGTGCTTGAGTTTTCCCTGAAGTTCCTAAATTGTGCTTGCATATGCTGGTGGTGTGGCTTTTGAGTTTTGGTTTGTGGCTTCTCTTTCTCTCTCTCTCTCTCTCTCTCTCTCTCTCTCTCTCTCTCTCTCTCTCCTTGGACCTGTGAAAGTGGGGCAGCTTCTGCCATCATGGAACTTCTCCTGCTTCAATAAATCCCTTCCTCCCATAACCGTGCCTGGTCTGGTTCATCCCAGCGACATGTGGCTGTCTACTATCCTCTCTTTCTCTCCTTGCAAATAAAATAAAATAAATATTTCAATACAAAAAGAGCCCACCATGGAGATGCATGCCTTTGATCCCAGCATTTGGGAGGCCAAGGTAAGATGTTCAAGGCCAGCCTGAGACTACATAGTTAATTCCAGATCAGCCTGGGCTAGAGGGAGACCCTACTACAAAACAAAGCAAAACAAAATAAAAAGAATGAGCCAGTTCTGAACACCCAGTGGGCTGGACTAATAAACTCAAGTCTCACCCCCAGTGACACACCTCCTCCAGCAGGGCTCCACCTTCTGAAGGCTCCACCAGCTGGGCACCGAGTATAAGGCTCCATCAAAAACACTTAAGGCTACAGCGGACATTTACAGCCACACCACACAGGGCTAGAGATGTGCCTCCTGCTTAGCTTAGGACACCTCACCCCGCTCAAGACCTGTCACTGTCACCTATTGGAAGCTCCTTCTGAGGCCTGGCTTGGGCTGGCAGAGCTGCTTGGAGGAGGTGAGAGTAGCAGGCGGGGGAGATGTGACGGGCATGGGTAAGAGTGTGGGGCCTGGTGGCCGTCTTGTTTTACACAGAGGACCCATGGAAGGCTGGGGGGTGTGGTGTGGTGGTGGAGGGGTGCTACGAGCTCTGTGAGCTATCTATGCAGCAGAACTTAGAACTCACAGTCTGGGCTGGAGCTGAAGTTTGGAGTCGGGCCAACATCTGGGCAGGACTCTAAATCCCAGCAGGTGTAAGTCGGGGTGAGACAAGATCTGCTTGCCCTCGGGAGACTCCGCAGCTCACGGCTGGGGCCCACATCTGCCCTGAAGGAAACCCCCTCAAGTTGAGACATTCCTTGAACAGTTTCTGAACCATCCACAGCACCAGCTCCCGCCCGCCCTCCACCACCCCACACTGCTAATATCTTCAGGGATTTAAAACATATATCTGCAACAAAGAGGCCGTTGTCTGCAGGGCCAGGAGGCCTGGCGGAGGTATTACCTGAAACCTGATAGGCAGACATTGGTCACAAACCTGCCCTATTGTGCCCCACCACCAGTGGCAGCCTGGCTGGATAAAATCGGGCCTTTTGTCCTGTTGGGAAAGGCCAGAAGCCACGTGACACAGTGGCCTTTAACCCTATGGAGACTGAGGTCAGTCACCCCCAACCCCAGGGCGCCCCAGCCTCAGTGATCTCGCAGCTGTTGGGGAGGGTCGCCTAGACCAACGCAACTTCCTGGGATGGATTAGGTGAGGTCACACAGCCCAGCCTGAGCTGGGGAAGCCTCTACTTTTCTGTGGGAGCATGCAGGGTCTAGCCTGAGTATGTGGGCCCCGGCATGCATCCCCCCTGCTTAGCACAGGGACTGGTGCGCGCCATGCTGCTCAGAAAGAAGAGGTAGAAACGAGGTGAGTGTCCATCACTGAGTGAATGGATGTCCACACAACAGAGTAATATTCAGCCAGGAAAAGGAACAGAGCACTGGTCCATGCTATAACAAGAAGGAAGATCACATATGTGAAGAATGCCACACCCTGGCCAGGCGTGATGGCGCACGCCTTTAATCTCAGCACTGGGGAGGCAGAGGTAGGAGGATCACTGTGAGTTTGAGGCCAGCCTGAGATTACATAGTGAATTCCAGTCTGGCCTAGAGTGAGACCTTGCCTCCAATAAAACAAAAACAAAAAAAACACCCCAAATTTGATTTTTTTTAAAAAAAATTTTTATTTATTAAGTAGAGAGAGAGAGAGAGAGAGAATCAGAGAGAAAGGCAGACAGAGAGAGAAAGGGCGTGCCAGGGCCTCCAGCCACTGCAAATGGACTCCAGACGCATGTGTCACCTTGTGCATCTGGCTTCCGTGGGTCCTAGGGAATTGAACCTAGGTCCTTTGGCTTTGAAGGCAAGTGCCTTAGCCACTAAGCCATTTCTCCAGCCCTTGATTGTCTTTTTTTTTAACAGGGAATGGTGACACGCTTGGGAGGCTGACCCAGGATGGTAAGTTCAAGGGTCAACCTGGGCTACATAGTAAGACCCTCTTGTCGAAGACAAAAAAAAAAAAAAAGTGATGTCTGTGTGTTTGTGTGTCCAGAAATTGAACCCAGGACCTTACACATGCTAGATAAGAGTTCTGCCACTGACCTACATCCCCAGCCCCGTTTTATTTTATTTTCAATTTTTATTTGTTCATTTGACAGAGAGAGGAGACACAGAAAGGGAGAGAGAATGGGTGCATCAGGGCCATCTGCCTCTGCAAATGAACTCCAGACACAAGCGCCCACTTAGTGCATCTGGCTTTATGTGGGTCCTGGGGAATTGAAACCTGGACCAGTAGGCTTTGCAAGTGAGCACCTTTAGGCCATCTCCCTAGCACCCCCAGCCCTCATTTTAAAGTTTACTTTGAGATGGGGGTCTCACTCACTAAGTTGCCCAGGCTGGCCGGAACTCACTCTAGCCTACGCTGGCCTTTAGTTTGAATCCTTCTGTCTCAGCCTGCAAGAGTAGCTGGGATGACTGGAGTACTAGGATTGCTTAACCTAATGACTTAACAGTGACTTTTCACAGACAGGGCAGGGCTAGGACTTCTGCCCCATCTTGCAGATGGGAAAGTGAAGGCTCAGAGGTTCTGGGTGTGGTCCCCTGGGCTAGTCTGCAGGCCCTCTGTAGCTAGGATGGAGGTCGGTCGTCATTTGAATGTATGTCCCCCCATAGACTCCAGTGTTTTTATTTATTTATTTATTTATTTATTTATTTATTTATTTATTTTATTTAGTTAGTTGAGATGAGAGAGAGAGAAAATATGGGTGCACCTTGCTTCCTGACACTGCAAATGAATTCCAGATGATGCAGGCACCCCCTTGTGCATCTGGCTTAACATGGGTCCTGGGGAATCAAACCGAGGTCCTTTGGCTTTGCAGGCAAGTGCCTTAACCGCTGAGCCATCTCTCCAGTCTGACTTGGGTGTTTTATTAAAATTGAGTTTGCAGCCTGGAGCGATGGCTCAGCCATTAAGGCGCTAAGACTAACAAACCGAGTTCGATTCCCCAGTACCCACGTAAAGCCAGATGCACAAAGTGGTACATGTGCCTGGAGTTTATTTGCAGCGGCTAGAGGCCCTTGGTGTACCCATTCTCAATCTCTCTCTCTCTCTCTCTCTGCCAGACGTGGTGGCGCACACCTATAATCCCAGCACTCGGGAGGCAGAGGTAGGAGGATCACCGAGAGTTTGAGGCCACCCTGAGACTACATAGTGAATTCCAGGTCAATCTGGGCTAGTGTGAGATCCTACCTCAAAAAAAAACAAACAAAAAAATTGTTTGAGTTTGCAGCTTTAGCCCCTAGCAGGCAGACTCCTGCTACAGGAGGTGTGGGGGATGGGGGGGGGGGCATCACTGGGGGCCCGATCTGAATTCCAGCCTAAAGGCTGTGCTGCTGGTGGTGCTGGCTGCTTGGCGGCGTCTCTCTGCTTGGATTTATGAGAGGGAGCCGGCTTCTTCTGCCATTTGATGGAACTTCCCACTGGATCTGAAGCTTGAAATAAACCCCCCTCCCATATGCACTGTGTTTGGTTTGGACATTCATCCCAGCAACATGTGACTGCAAACAGGGTCCTCAGCGCCCCCACCGAATGCTATTGTCACACCGTTACATGGTTCTGAGTGACCCAAGGCCAGGGCAGGTATTTGTTCAGCAGAGAGCATTCCAGGGAAGTATGGGAACACTTGCTGGTGTTTGGGGTCTGGGATGGGACCCAAGTCCTGCATATGAGTGAATCTGTGAACCCCAAATTTAAGACTTTTTAAAAAATTTTTTTAAAAATACTTTGTTTATATAAAAATTTATTTATTTATTTATTTATTTATTTATTTGCGAATGAGAGCCAGATGAGAGAGGGAGAGAATGGGTGCTGCAAGGCCGCTAGCCAGTGCAAGTGAACTCCAGACACATGTGCTACCTTGTGCAGCTGGCTTATGTGGGTACTGGGGAATCAAACCTGGGTCCTTTAGCTTCACAGGCAAGCGCCTTAACCGCTAAGCCATCTCCCCAGCCCTGATTTTATTTTAAATTATTTTATTTAAAATGTTTATGCATTTATTTGAGAGAAACCGGAGGGAGAGAGAATGAGAGAGAAATTGAGAGAGAGAGAGAGAATGGGCACACACCAAGGCCTCCAGCTGCTGCAGATGAACTCCAGATGCATGCAACACTTTGTGCATCTAGACTGTATATGGGTCCTGGGGAATTGAACCCAGGATGTCAGGCTTTATACGCAAGGTGCCTTTAACTGCTGAGCCATTTCTTCAGCCCTTTAAAATTATTTTATTTACTTGCATGTGTGCATGTGTGTGCACACCAGGGCCTCTTACTACTGCACACAAACACCGGATTGCTTGTACCACCTTTTTTTGTGTGTGTGTCTGGTTTACATGGGTGGCTTAGGAATTGACCCTAGGCTGGCAGACATTGCAGGTACGTGCCTTTAACCACAGAGCCATTTTCTCAACCCGCACGTTTTATATTTTAAATTGTAATGTTTCATTTTCTGTGACTAGAAGACTCAGGCAGAGTTAGCAAGTCATTGTTCCCATATGGTGGAGCCACGGGACTCCTTTATATATTTGTATACAGTATTATAAAATATGGGTATCGTAAAATTACAGTGTTAACATAATTCTAATTATTTTCTATAAATAGTGACGATTGTTTGGGAAACTGTACCCTGACATGACTAAGTCCCCATCAAGCTTTTCCTATACCTTGAGCACAAGTCACGTGTGTAAGACGGCGACCTTCCAGTCAGCAGTGGTCTTTTCTTTGCGTTGATTGGGGTGACTGTTTTAAAAAGCTGACCTACTGCACAGGAATGCACTGTTTTCAATCTTACTGGATGAAACACATTTGAACACCTAATTGAACAGCATGTGCCAAATCTGGGCACAATGGCATAACATTTTTACCCATAGGTTTTATCCAGTGTGTGCTGGAAATGCTGGTTTCCATGGCAGGCATTCTAGTGCATTAAAAAAAATCAGGGTGGGGGCTGGAGAGATGGCACAGTGGTTAAGGTCCTTGCCTGCAGGGACTAATGACCTGGGTCCGATCCTGAGTACCCACATAAAACCGGATACACAAAGTGGCACACGTGTCTAGAGTTTGCAGCAGCTAGAGGCCCTGGCGTGCTCGTTCTCTCTCTCTCCCCACCTCTGTTTACAAATAAGTGTTTTTTAAAAAAATGAGGATGTGCTGAATAGGGTCCCCCTCAATATTCATGTGGATGTGACCTTATTTGGAGATAGGTCTTTGCAAACGGATCACATTAAAATGTAGTCGAGGGGCTGGAGAGGTGGCTTAGTGGTTAAGGCACTTGTCTGCAAAGCCAAAGGACCCAGGTTTGATTCCCCAGTCTCCACGTAAGCTGGCTGCACAAGGGACACATGTGTCTAGAATTTATTTGCAATCGCTAGAGGCCCTGGTGTCCTTTCTCTCTCTCTCTCAAATAAATAAATAAGTAAACAAGCAAACAAATAAATAAAATATTTAACAATATATAGGTGAGGACTGAGGATGTAGCTCAGTGAGTAGAATGTTTGTCTCTCATGCATGAGGCTCTGGGTATGGTGGCACATGCCTGTAACCCTAGCACTCAGGAGGTGATAAAAGGACGATCAGAAGTTCAAGGTCACCCTCAGCTACAAAGTGAGTTCAAGGCTACATGAGACTAAAAAAGAAAAGAAAAGAAAACAAAAGAAAGAAAGAAAAGAAAGAAAGAAAGAAAGAAAGAAAGAAAGGAAAGAAGGAAGAAAGAAAAAAGAAAAGCCAGGAGAAGTGGCACACAACTCTAATTCCAGCACTTGGGAGGCAGTAGATCACTGTGAATTTGAGGCCAGCCTGAGACTAAGAGTGAATTCCAGGTCAGCCTGGGCTAGAGAGCGAGACCCTACCTTGAAAAATGAAAAAACAAAACAAAACAAAACAAAATAAAAAAATAGCCACAACAAAAAAATTAAGATTCTGTTGGATTAAGGTGGGACTTAAATCCAGTACAACAGGCAGGAGTTGGAGCCACGTGTCTGTCTGCCCTGTGTTGGGATTGCTGGGGGCCAAGGAAGCTGGGCACACTGTAGGGCGTGCTTCAGGCCTGCCGAAATGTTTTGCTTCCTGCAGGAAGGAGATCTCCTGTCCTCACTCTTCCCTGAGCCTCAGTTTCCTCACCTCAAGAGCTCACCAAGACCCACTTTGCATGAGACCTGCCTAGAAGCGCCTGGGTGGGTGTGCAGGGCTGGGGTGGGGAGGGGAAGGTGCCAGAGCTCAGAGTTGAAAGTGGCTCAAAGCTTAGGTCAGGTCAGGTCATCTGTAGGAGCGGGGGGGGGGGGGATGCCACAGCCTACTGGGTGGGTGGCTGTATTTCAACTAGGCCAGAACCCTCCAGTGCTGGACTCCAGCCCAGGGCAGAAGTGGCTCACTGGAGGGACTGGCAGGGCACGAGGAGGTCACCAGCGCCTTGGGATCGTTTTTTGTTGAAGAAGTTGATTTTTCTTTCCAAATGCTTTAAGGACACAGCTTGGGTGAGGTGGGGGCGGGGGCTGTGTGGCCAGGTTTGGTCACACTTAGATCTTGGCTGCTGTCTGGGTGAAGACTGTGGGGTGGTTAACATAGGGGAGGCTTGCCGGGGGAGAGAGTTCAACAGGGCCTGGGGGTTGTGGATGGCATCAGGGTGAGCTGTGTATATGTGAGTGTGTGTGTCTGTCGAGCACATGTGTGTGCACACCTTGCAAATCTCAGCACGAGACCTCCCTTTCCTCTACCTGAGACTGCCCTGAGGGTAGTGGTTGTACAGATGATGGCAGGAGGGCCTCGTGCCCTCCCCCTCCTCGGCAGACCCCTCCTTAGAAACATCCTGGCTTTTCCCTCTACCCCGCCCCCACTCCCTCTAGCTCTGGGTGATTTAGGAGGCATTTTTCTTTTGGGTGATATAGATTCCAAGGCACAGCATCCATCTCGCGGCTTGGTGAGGCTGTCTGAGTTATAGCAGATTGCTTTCTGCATGGGGAAGGGGCGGAGGGCGCCGTTCGGCTGCTTGCGCTGCCTGGGCCTGGAACATTTGAGCAAACGTTCCTGGCCGCTTCGAAGTTACCAAACTCAGATGAGCTCATCCAAGCCAGAGGTGGGGGCAGCTGGCGCCTGGAGCCTCCTGGAGCTCACCAGGTGGCCCCGACGACGACGAAGGCAAATGGGCAGAGGCGGCTGGGCCTCAGCTGGGGTGGAGGTGGCCAGGATAGGGTGGACCCTGCACAGCTGGGCCTGGCTCTGAGAACTGGGTGGGGTTTCTGTCTCTCCTCACAGTGCATACTGGCCAGCAGTCTCTGCAGCACAGTCAGGGGCTGGGGCGGGGGGGCTGCTGTCACTGAATAGGGCCTGGTCCCAACCCTTCCCAGAGCTGCCGGCCCTGTCTGTCGGGGCCTCGGGGCCTGGCTCCATGCAGTAGCTGCCTGTTTATTGAGTGTTAACTATGTGTTAAGTGCCCTGGGCCCTGTTCACCCCTGACATCCCCAGAGCTCCTACTCTTCCCATTTGACTGATGGGAAAACTGAGACCCAGAGAGGTGCAGTGACTTATGAATGGCCAAGAGAGAGACCATGCTGCTTCTGCGCTGAACACCAAACAGCAGTCAAGGGAGAGGTGGGCTTGTCGCGGCTGCCAAATAGGACAATCTGAATATCCTTTCAAGGGTCTAGAGGAACAGATAGATCTAGCCTCTCCACACAGAGAAGAGACATTAAAAGCAGTGGGTACTGCTCTGTCCACTGTCCTGCCCCTTAGACAGCTGGATGGGTGGACAGGCATATAAAGGGGTGTCCCCGAGCCTCCCCAGGGGAGCTGTCATTCCTGCTTGGGCCCTTCGAGCACTTAGCAAGCCTCTTCGTTTTTATATTTTTGTGGTTCTGGGGATGGAAGCTGGGGTCCTGTCCTCTGCCACTGAGCCATCACGCCGCCCTTTTGGGTACACAAAGAAGCTCTTCCCAGCGTGCTATGCTGTCTTGCAAGTGCCCTTCTGTGAAGTGGGTCCCTGGGTGGGGTTGCTGTGGGAGTTAGGAACAACCTCTGGAGGGCCCAGCTCGTGAGGGGAACTCTGGACCTGGAGGCTGCTTCCTTCCTGCTAAGGGTCCCAACAGGATGTCCCCAAGCCACTCCTTCAGGAAGCCCTAGGAGGGAGTCTCAGCGTCTCCTGGGGATGAGTACATGCCTGCCTACCCCCTACCATCTCATGCCACCAATGCCCTTCCCTGCTGGCACTGTGGCACTGCTGTAACAGGGTTTATAGAGGAGTAAACTGAGGCACACAGAGGGAAAGGCTTCCTGAGAGGTCACATCAGCATACCCCTCCCTTTTGGGAGGGGGCATGGCACGGTGCTGAGCTGGGGCACCTGCCTGCTGAGTGAGCACCCAGTGCTGTCGCTGAGGCCTGAAGCAGGGTGCCCATGTGGTCGTTCCTAGGAGACAGCCCCTGAGACAACATGAGGTGATGTCCCCTTAGTCTTGGGGTAATTTCTCCCTGAACCCAACAGAAGGAGAACACAGCCGCCTCGATGGATGCTTCCAATTGCAGGGGCTGTGAGTAAGAGGGAGACAGGAAAAGGGTGATGACAAGGGAGGGGGTGATTTGAAAGGTTTTGGCAAGTGACAGGCTGGCCCAGCTTCCCCGATGGTCTGTGCCTGTTGGAAAGAAAGTTCTATTTAGGAACCTGCGTTTTTGTGGTAGGAAGCTGGTTGCTGGCTGGGTGGGGATAAAAATGAAAGGGAGGCCGGGCGTGGTGGCACACACCTTTCATCCCAGCACTCAGGAGGCAGAGGTAGGAGGATTGCCATGAGTTCAAGGCCACGCTGACACTACGGAGTGAGTTCCAGGTCAGCCTGGGCTACAGCAAGACCCTACCTCAAAAAAACAACAACAACAAAAGGGGAGGGTCAAAAATCGCACTAAATAGATTTATTGACTAGTGATGAATCCTGCTCTTGTAGTTTCTGACTTGTTGTGGGGTGCTGTGGGGTACCCGATGTTTTATGTGAGATGCCAACTGTTTGTTTTTTTTTTTCCCTTTGTGAATAGGGACTACGGGGAGGCTAGACCGGGCCCTGGAGTTGTCAGGCCTCCCTTTCCGCCTGTGGGGCTGGCATGAGTTATTTTGGGACCAGAGCCTGGGTTTCATGCTCTCTGCTTACAGAATGGAAAATTGAAGCTCATGGCTACAGGCTGCATGGGGAAGAGGAGGGGACACTGCTTTGTGGCTTTAGGACCCACAGGGTTGTCAGGGTCAGTTGGGTGGCCTGGAGGAAGGGCCTCAGGTGCTGGGGTGCTTTCAGGATTCAGTGAAGCCTCAGAGAGTATGTACACACTTTTTTTTTTTTGGTTTCTTCTTCTCCTCCTTCTCTTTCTCCTCCTCCTTCTTCTTCTGATGTAAGGGTCTCACCCTAGTTCAGGCTGACCTGGAATTGACCATGTAGTCTCAGGGTGGCCCCGAACTCTTGGAGATCCTCCTACCTCTGCCTCCCGAGTGCTGGGATTAAAGGCGTGCGCCACCACGCCTGACTAGAGACACGTACTTGTCGCTGTTGCAGTTCATGCTTCCAAATCATGGTCTTGCTTCTGTGGCCCATCCCCATCGTCTCTTTTCTGCATGTGTGCTCTACCACAGAGCCCTGTCCATCCCAGCCCACCACCATTTCTGATGGCCCGTCACAGCCGAGCCTGACACCATGTGGTTGACATAACTGCCGCTGCTCAGAGCTCCATTTCGGGAGATGCAGTGTGCCCTGGGAGGGCCGGCACAGCTGGAAGCCAGAAGCCGGCGATGGGAGTCGCCCCCCACCCCCGTGAGTGTCTGGGTACATATGTGTTGAGTTGAAATGCCCTTTGATGATGACAAGAGTGCTTCTCCTGAACAGGGGTCCCACCTGGCTGAGCCTATTCTTCTGCTGAATATCAACCAAGAGGCCATTCAGATGCTCTGTCCTCCACTGCTGAGGCCTTGAGGTCAGGCCACCCCAGAGGCCTGTGGGAAGCAGGGAGCTGAAGGAAAGAGTGGCAAGGAGGAGGATCTCTCTCGAGAACTGGGAGTCTTCAGGGTTGAAGTCCCAAGCCCAAGCTGTCAAACTGTGCACTTGGCTTCTGCAGTGGATGGCAACCCTGCGTCCAGAGGCCGAGGCTTTTTCACTGTGTGGGGACTGATGGTGCTGGTGGTGTGGTGGGGGGTCGTTCACACTGTTAGCCGGGCATGGTGGCACATACCTTTGAATCCCAGCACTTGGGAGGCAGAGGTAGAAGTTGGAGGCCACCCTGAGACTACATAGTGAATTCCAGGTCAGCCTGAGCTAGAATGAGTCCCTAACTCGAAAAACCAAAGGAAAGCAAAAGATATAATACTGTCTCTTATTTGCTGTGGGATCTTGGGAAAGACTCTTTGCTGTTGTGGGTCTCGCTATAGCGCAGGCTGACCTGGAATTCACTCTGTAGTACCAGGGTGGCCTCAAACTCACATGGATCCTCTTAACTCTGCCTCCGGAGTGCTGGGATTAAAGGCGTGCACCACCACACCTAGCCAGTTTTTTCTTTATAAAATGGAGGAATGTCATAGAAACCATCTCACAGGGCAGCTATATAGTAAGTTGTCTATTGTTTATCTATCTGTCTCCATCCATCCATCCTGTGCTTTTCTACATTTTCCTTCTCTGATACCTTGGCAGACAGGAGTTCTGAGGCCTGTCTCCTGGTCAGGGGGCCACTGGCTTTGAACCCTGGAGATGTGATTACCACTGGGTCCACAGGGAGCAGTATTTCTCCCCACATGAGGGGAGGGACTTTGCCAAGAACCCTGGTGTGTTTGGGGACAGACTCAGGGGTTTCTCTCCCCCAGGCCCCATGTCTAAGGAAACGAGGTGAGGATGAGATCTGGGACCACCTTGAAAAGCAAAGGAAGGGGAGACCCTCATGCATCCAAGGACTTTTAAAACCCCTCTCTTGGGCTGAAGAGATGGCTCAGTGGTTAAGGCATTTGCCTGAGAAGTGTTAGGACCCAGGTTTGATTCTCCAGTACCCATGTAAGCCAGATACACAACATGGTGCATGCGTTTGGAGTTCGTTTGCAGTGGCTGGAGGCTCTGGTGCATCCATCCCCACACACCCTCTCTGCTTGCAAATAAAATAAGTAAAAATATTTTAGAAAACAAACTTCTCGGGCTGGAGAGATGGCTTAGCGGTTAAGGCACTTGCTTGCAAAGCCAAAGGACCCAAGTTCGATTCCCCAGGATCCACTTAAGCCAGATGCACAAGGTGGTGTTCATTTGATGGAGTTCATTTGCAGCAGCTGGAGGCCCTGGCATGCCCATTCTCTCTCTCTCTCCTCTCTCTCTCTCTCTGCCTCTTTCTATCTCTCTCAAATAAATAAATTAAATTAAATTATATATTAAAACAAAAACAAAATGTCTCTCTGACTATGTCCCTTGGCTTTGCTTGAGATTTTTTCATGGGTTTCAAACAAGTTCTCACCTACCCCATCCTTCTGATCCAGATTAAAGGCCAACTGACTCAAACAAGTTCTCACCTACCCCATCCTTCTGATCCAGATCCAGATCACTCCTGTAGATTCAGTCCTGTACCAATTTCATCTCCCTCCTTACTCCCGGAACCTTCCCATATCCATTTTGTCTGGGTCTTCTACTTGGAAAGTCTTTTGATTATTTCTGTTGGCCAAACTCCTATTCTACCTTCAAAGCCATCTTTGGGAACCCTTCTCTAGTTCTCTCTCTCGGTATTCTCCTACCTGATGGAGTCAGTCCCTCTCACATTGGTCCCAGGTCTCCTTTGATCCAGCTTGAGTGTGGAGACTACCTTCCTACGTTGTTTTGTTTCCAGGCTGAACCCTGGCACACAGTAGGCATTCAGTGGACAGTTAGAAGGTGGATCTGGAAAGGTGCTGGGCACCATGGGTAGAGAGAAGGGGATGCTGTTGCTTAGCAACCAGCAGCCTGAGGCTCCATGAAGGTCTCATTCCTTCTGGCCACCAGTCATCTCCTCGTTCCTAGATCCTGGCTACAACTGGGCTCCCTGGAGGTTTCTGTCCTGGACAGATGGGTGGACACGAGTGTGGGGGACTGAGATGACCATCAGGTCGGTGAGCAAGGCCGAGTCATCAAATGAACCCTATCCTTCTGGGAGACACGAGGATGGTCACAGTGACAGCGAGAGGAATTGACGTCTCAGAGCTGCCTGGTGCAGGCTACGCTGTGAGCGCTGCTGCCAGCAATCTTTGTGCTCCATATGCCTGCCTCTGATGTCTCCTTTCCAGCAGGAGACACGTGAAGCTCAGAGAGGCTAGTCCTCTTGCCCAAGGTCACACAGCCCATCAGTGGTGACAAGAAGATTTGGAACTGAGTCTAGGAGCTTGTGAAGGGGGGCGTTCTGGGGACACCCCATACCAGATGTCCGGGAAGCAGGCTCCTTCAGGCTTCCCAGGGGACAGACAGTCTGTCTGTAGGAAGGTTCCTCTGAGTGTTCCAACTCCAGAGGTCATGGGGATCATGGGGAAAAGGTGAGGGTATTGAGAACTGTCCTGTTACTTCCCTCGCTTTCCTGGGGTGGGGATACAGGAACCCGCCATCACCATCACAGTGCCGTTCTGGTCATACAGGAGCTACGTGGTACCTGCACTTGTCTACTTCCTTCTTCATGTGCCTTGGCTGGACGCTCACCTTCAGGGTCAGCAGCCAGTGGAGTGGCAATGGGCAGGTCTGGTGTCTGTGGATTGGCCTCCTGACTCTCCCACTGTTTGGCTCTGGGCAAGTCCCTTGGCCAACTGGAGACTCAGTATTTGCATCTGTCAAATGGATCTCACTGGGTTGTTATGGAGATGAAAGTGGACCAGTAGGGACAGAAACCCCCAACCGAACACAAGAGGGAGCCCTTCGTGTCTGGTGGCCAGGGTACTGGTGTCTGTCCTCTGTGGATGGGGAGGGGGGTGAGGAGTGCAAGTGTGGACACACACACACACACACACACACACCCACACCCGCCATGCCGTGTGTGCTGGTGTGGGCCTAGCATACAGTGTGACAGGGTGTCTATCTCCTGGCTGCAGGGTGCTGGCTGTGTGTGTGTTTGTCACATGGGAGTTCACCCCTCCCCCAGTCCAGATTGCTTCTCACCCCCGTGGGGAGCGAGGGAGGGCTGTACCAGTCATCATCTCAGAGCACCCTCAGGAGCCCTGGGGCCCCAGCCCAGCTGTAATCCTTCTTTCCTTCAGGTGACAGCATGCTCCTTGGTGAGGAGGGCTGCAGAGAGGGTAGAGAAAAGAAAAGCCCTAGGTGGGCCCCCAGGCTCTGCAGCTCCTGGCTGTTCCGGTGGGGCTTAGAGCTCATCTGGACACTAGGGGGCAGTGTGTCTGTTTCAAAGAAACTCAGGCTGGCTGAGGCAGAGTTGCACACAGGCAGGCAGGCACACACACGCAAGGGCGCCCACCCCGTGGAGGTGCACACGCCGTGCGCACATGCAGACACAAATGGGTCCAAGCAGAGGTGCACACCCTCTCCCTCAGAAGAGAACAGATAGGTGCAGATGTGAGCACCCGAGGGGCCAGGCAGCTGTGCACACACATGCAAACAGAGAGATGCTTAGCCAGAGAAACATGGACTGGGAACAGACACACACACACACACATGCATGCACGTGCGCGCGCGCGCACACACACACACACACACACAGTGGTACCCAACCATATATGCATCTGCATGTACAGAAACACACAGACACTAGCTTGCCTGGCACATGCCACACATGGGCACAACCTTCACAGTGTTAAAGAAAGGTGACCCAACAGAAATAGGAACACAAACCTCTTTTCAGACACTCCTACACCTCACAGGCCTGACTCTTGGAAACAGCCCCAGAAAAATACTCCTACACTCCTCCTTGCAGCACAAACAGGAAACCTGTCCAGGTGTGCAGGAGACCCCCCCACACACCCCATGCATGTGAAATTACACCCCAACCAGAGGCTCCCCCAGAGCCTGTGAGTCTGTGAGCCCTTCTTCCGGTCCCCTGCCATCCTAACACCCCAGACAGGGCCCCACACCCCCCTATTCCCTCCAGACATGACGCACAGGCTGTTCACGTCGCGGCCTCCTCAGACAGCCACTGTCCGGAGCCAGGTACATGACCTGGTGTCACTCATGACTGTCCACATGGGATCTCCTCCCGTCACTCCCCAGCTGTACTTCTTCCTGCCCAGGAGCTTCAAAGACCCCCTCCCCCGCTCTGGTCCAGGGGCCCTAGGGGGAGATATTGGTGGTCTACCCAGGACCCTTATCTCGTTGTGCCTAGGTCAAGCAGGCCTGGTCTTTCCCCCAGCTTCCCTGTCACTTGGCTAAGTAATCATTTCCACGTCCGGTTCCATTTCTTTTCTAGTTCTGAGACCTCGAAGCTATCAGCAAGAGGATAGTTCACATGAAAACTAATTACACAAAATCAATATTTAATCACAGACCAACAACCTGATCCTGCAGAAAAATCCTTTCAAAACTCCACCGCCCTGTACAAATACTTCTTCCCGATGCTTATTTATGGACTCCAGTTTTGGTGGGGGTAATTTTCATTTTTAATTTCAAAAAAGAAAGAAAGAAAGAAAGAAAGAAAGAAAGAAAGAAAGAAAGAAGGAAGGAAAGAAAAGAAATCTGTAGATTTCAGAAAAGGCCTTGGGTCTGAGCTGGATTCAGCTTTCTGAACTTTAAAGTTTAGTTTGTTTGTATGTGGAAGAAGGGGGGGTAATGATTCTTCAGAAGTCCCTTGAGACTCTGTTTTCTGCCCCCCCCCCACTCTAAGTGAAGCCCACTCTCCCTGTCTTGGTCCCCAGAAGCTCCAGGGAGCAATGACTTGGCAGTCAGCCTCACATGACATGGTAACTTTTAACTCATACCCGCCAAAACGGTGGAGTGCTTAATCTGAGGTTTTTAAATAAAAAGGGCTCGGGGTTGGTTTTATTATAACGTTTATTTCATTTCAGATTTCATGCGCAATTTAGCAAACGCTAGACAGACTTGGGCGATAAACACTTTCTTTTGTGGGGGGAAAAAGGCATTTTTATACACCATGCTTAATTTTATTTAGATTTAATAGCGATATCAGAGGCACTTCAACCAAAGTTCTCCCTCCCCCCCTTTTCTCCCCCCTTCTCCTAAGAATGCTGGCCTGCCAGCAAAATTGCCTCGCGCTATTTTATAACAAGGAAAAATTAAAGGCCTTCTCGTCCCTCCTCCCCTAGCGACACTTTAGAGAGGAAAAACACTCAAGCTCGCTCGTTCGCGTGGGGTGGGGTGGGTGTGTATGTGTGTGAGCGCGTGTGCCACACACAAGAATAAACACCCCGCACCTTCTTCTATCACCTCTAGCTTCTAACTTCTAATTGCAAGATAGATTTCAGCCTCGGTGAGGGATCAGAAAGATCTAAACATTTTAACTAAGATTATTGGGATAAATATTTCATAAGGAGCAGGGCAGATATTAAATTACTCCTATTGATTTTAGTATCACAACCCAATTCCGTTCCTTGACCTCTTCAGTTTAATTGATCTCTTAAGGAGGCTCAACTTCGCGCCCTCGAGGGGCCGAGCCTGGGCGCGTGTGTGGCCGCGGGGTGTCCCCCCCCGCTCCCCATTGGGCTCACCGACTGTGCCCCCCATAAAGCGGCCTAGTGCTGGTGGCTCCTCTCGGTGGCTGGCAGAGAACCGGAAGCTGGGGACAGTGGGGACAACCGAGAACAATTATGTGCGCCCTAGAAGACAGGGTAAGCGCCCAGGAGGAGAGCCTGACTTGGGGTGTGTGTGTGTGTGGGGGGGTGGCTCTCCATCGGCTTCCACCTCCAGGATAATCCCTGGCCTCCCAACCCCCTGGCTACCTCGGGCGCCGCTAGTGGACAGCCGAGGGAACCCGGCTCCTTCGGGGCTGAGGCGCAGGCGACACTTGGCGACTTTCCGTGGCGACTCCAGGGGCTTTGCCAGGCGACCCCATTGTCTGAGCGCCCCGCACCGCTCACCGCCCACCTCCCCCCTCGCCCACCCGGCAGGACTCTCTCGCCGGCTTCGGTTGGGGGTGGGGACTTGGGAAAGGCTTGAATGGGAAGGTGGGAGGGGGGTAGCGAACAAAGCCACCACTGCTCCCGCCATTCTCCGTGGCCTGCGCCCTCTCCATCCCGATGTATCCGGAGGCCCGCAGGAAAGCGCCCCCAATGCACTGTCGCCAGACCCTTCTCTCCTTACCCCACCCCCCCGAGAAGCGAGGCTAGGCGCTGGGGGATCCCAGAGCTTGGGGGGGAGGGGTGGTGTAGTGGCCGGATTCGTGGCGAGGGACCCACGGCAGGCAGGATCCGAGACCACCTTAAGAGCGAGCCCCGCCCATCCCCGGGCCCGGAGCTTGGGCGGCGCTGATTGGTGCAAATGTAATGGCTGAAATTGATTGCTGAAATGCAAAACTTGTTGCTGCTTCTCCCGGCGCTGGGCGAGAGGAGGCAGACACACAGAGAGAGGGGAGCCCAGACCCTCGCAACGCCCCGCGCGCGAGCCCCCCTCCTCCTCCTTCGGCCTGCAGAGGGGAGCGCGGACCAACCCCCTCCCCAACACACACCAGAGCTGCCCCCCGCCCCCACCCAACCCGGGTCCCGGACAGCATTGCCCTCCGCCGGCTCGCTCGCGTCCCTCCCTCTCTCCCCTTGCCCGGGTCCGAACCAGGGAAGGAGACCCGCGAAGCACCTCGGCACGCGGAGGGAAGCTGGGCACCGGGGTCTCGGGAGCGACTCAACCCTTCGCCTCTTCTCTCCCCCGTCTCGCGCGCTCTCTCTCTCCTGTCTCCGTTGCCGCCCGCGCCTGCCAGCCGGGCCGGGAGACTCCTGCAAACTCAGACACCGAACAGAGCGGAGACCCCGAGCGGCGGACGCGGGAGCGCAGCTCACGCGCCGCGGAGCCCTGCAGCGCCTTTCTCGGGACTCTCTGCGCTCCAAACCCCCGGCGCCTCCTCGGCCTTCCTCGCAGCTTCCTCAACATCCCTCCCCCGCCCCCACAGAGGAAGGGGGACGGACCACCGGCATCCGCGATGCGGAGCGGAGCCTCGGGTCCTCCAATGCGCTGAAGATTCAGCAACCCCGGGACCGACGGGAACTGAGAGCCGATCCAGCCCCGGACCGCGGAGCACGGGGACTCCGGGGGGAGGAGGAAGAGGAGAAGAAGGAAGAGGAGGAGGGATCAGTCGGTGCCGGGGCTCCGATCGCGCCCGCACGGAGGGTCTCCCTCTCGACTCCCAGCAGCTCCGCCCCGGATTCCAAGAGGCTACCGGCGGCGTCCCCGGGGCTCTCCAGATCGGACTTTAAGAAGGTGATCGCTCTGCTTGCCCGCCCCCTTCCCGCCCCCTTCTTCCCCAGCTTAACTTTTTGTCTCTGTTCGCTTGGCGGCCAGGTCTCCTCCCCGCAAACCCACCCGCGGCTGTGCCATCCGCCCCCGGCCATGGGTCCCCCGACACAGCTCCAGGAGGCCCCACGGCCTCGCAAGATGTAAGAGGCCAGCTCCGGGCAGATTCAAGAGATTCCGGAGAGGAGCGGAGAGTGTTCGCCCCCCACCTACGCCTGACGGGGCAGGAGGTGCTCGCTGAGCCCCCCGCGGTGCCCAGCGTCCCGGAGCGCCCCCTCCCCACCCCAGTTCAGGGTTGGACCGTGTTGCTGGCCGGAGGCGCGCGGCAAGAGCAGGCTGTCATGCCCTATTGATCCCCCACCACCACCCTGCACCCCCTCGCCAAGTATGTTTGGGCTGGACCAATTCGAGTCCCAGATCGGCGGCAGCAGGAACACTGGCCAGGGCGAGAGGAACTTTAACGAGACTGGACTGAGCATGAATGCCCACTTTAAGGCCCCTACTTTCCATGCCGGGGCGCCCCCTGGACCCGTGGACCCTGCCATGAGCGCGCTGGGCGAGCCCCCGATCTTGGGCATGAATATGGAACCCTATGGCTTCCATGCGCGCGGGCACTCGGAGTTGCACGCAGGGGGGCTGCAGGGGCAGCCAGTGCACGGCTTCTTTGGGGGTCAACAGCCTCACCACAGCCACCCGGGGGGAGGTCACCACCCCCACCAGCATCACCCCCACTTCGGTAGCAACTTCGGTGGCCCGGACCCAGGGGCTTCGTGCCTGCACGGGGGCCGGCTGTTGGGCTACGGTGGCGGCGGCGGCGCAGCCGGCGGCCTGGGCAGCCAAGCGCCCTTCGCCGAGGGTTACGAGCACATGGCGGAGAGCCAGGGGCCGGAGACCTTCGGTCCACAACGACCGGGAAACCTCCCGGACTTCCACAGTTCGGGCGCCTCGGGCCACGTAGTGCCTGCTCCATGCCTGCCTCTGGACCAGAGCCCTAACCGGGCCGCTTCTTTCCACGGCCTGCCCGCTTCTAGCGGCTCCGATTCCCACAGTCTGGAGCCCCGGAGGGTGACCAACCCAGGAGCCGTCGACTCTCTGGAATACAATTACCCGGGGGAGGGGCCCTCGGGACATTTTGACATGTTTTCGCCCTCCGACTCCGAAGGACAACAGCTGCCTCATTATGCAGCGGGTCGCCAGGTTCCCGGGGGCGCTTTCCCGGGCGCATCGGCCATGCCTAGAGCCGCAGGCATGGTGGGCTTATCCAAAATGCATGCCCAGCCGCCGCAGCCACCACCACCACCGCCGCAGCAGCCTCCTCCAACACCGCAGCAGCAGCAACAGCAACAGCAGCAGCAGCAGCACGGAGTCTTTTTCGAGAGGTTTGGCGGGGCCCGAAAGATGCCGGTGGGTCTGGAGTCCGCAGTGGGCTCCCGGCACCCGTTAATGCAACCTCCCCAGCAGGCCCCTCCACCGTCACAACAGCAGCCCCCGCAGCAGCAATCCCAACAGCAGCCGCAGCCTCAACAGCCACCGCCACCGGGGCTTCTAGTCCGACAAAATTCCTGTCCCCCCGCGCTCCCACGGCCCCAGCAGGGCGAGGCGGGCACGCCCAGCGGCGGCCTGCAGGACGGGGGGCCCATGTTGCCGAGCCAGCACGCGCAGTTCGAGTATCCCATCCACCGGTTGGAGAACCGGAGCATGCACCCTTATTCATCCGAGCCCATGTTCAACATGCAGCATCCCCCTCCGCAGCAGGCCCCCAACCAGAGGCTGCAACATTTCGACGCGCCCCCCTACATGAACGTGGCCAAGAGGCCGCGCTTCGACTTCCCTGGCAGCGCCGCCGCCGCCGGAGTGGACCGCTGCGCTTCGTGGAACGGTGGCGGCGTGCACAACAACGGTGCTCTGGACAATCACCTCTCACCCTCCGCCTACCCGGGCCTACCGGGCGAGTTCACGCCACCGGTGCCCGACAGCTTCCCCTCGGGGCCTCCCTTGCAACACCCGGCCCCGGATCACCAGTCTTTGCAACAGCAACGTCAAAACGCGGCTCTCATGATCAAACAGATGGCCTCTCGGAACCAGCAACAGCGGCTGCGCCAGCCCAACCTGGCCCAGTTAGGCCACCCTGGAGACGTGGGTCAGGGCGGCCTGGTCCACGGAGGTTCGGTGGGCGGCTTGGCTCAGCCGAACTTTGAGCGCGAAGGTGGCAGCGCGGGTGCGGGGCGCCTGGGCACCTTCGAGCAGCAGGCGCCACACTTGGCTCAGGAGAGTGCCTGGTTCCCCGGGCCTCATCCGCCGCCACCACCACCGGGAGACCTGTTGTCCAGGAGGATGGGTGGCTCAGGTCTCCCAACCGACTGCGGTCCACACGACCCCGGCCTAGCGCCTCCCCCTCCGCCCGGTGGCGGCTCGGGAGTGATGTTCCGGGGTTCCCTGCAGGAACCATTGAGGATGCCCGGGGAGGGCCACGTGCCTGCGCTGGCTTCGCCGGGCCTGCAGTTCGGGGGTAGCTTGGCCGGCCTGGGTCAGTTGCAGTCGCCCGGGGCTGGGGTGGGATTGCCCAGTGCACCATCGGAGCGCAGGCCTCCGCCACCGGACTTCGCTGCGCCCGCGCTCGGGGGTCAGCCGGGCTTTCCGTTTGGCGCAGGGAGCCGGCAGGCCACGCCGCACAGCGGTCCGGGTGTGAGCTCGCCCCCGAGCGCGGGCGGGGCCGGCGGCGGGGGCGGCGGCGGCGGTTCGAGCGCAGGCGGTGGTGGAGGCGGGGGCGCTTACCCCTCGCAGCCTGATTTCCAGCCCAGCCAACGCAGCTCGGCCAGTAAGCTGGGTGCGCTGTCGTTAGGGTCCTTCAACAAGCCCAGCTCCAAGGACAACCTGTTTGGCCAGAGCTGCCTGGCAGCGCTCTCCACTGCTTGCCAGAACATGATTGCCAGCCTGGGTGCCCCCAACCTCAACGTGACCTTCAACAAGAAGAACCCACCAGAGGGCAAGAGGAAACTGATCCAGAATGAGACCGACGGGGCGGCGGCGGTGGCCGGTAACCCAGGCTCGGATTACTTCCCAGGAGGGACGGCTCCTGGGGTCCCAGGACCCGGAGGCCCATCTGGGACCAGTAACAGTAGCTCCAAAGCCTCAGGACCACCCAACCCTCCCAGCCAGGGGGACGGCACCAGCCTGTCCCCCAATTACACCCTGGAATCCACGTCGGGCAACGATGGCAAGCCAGTGCCCGGGGGCGGTGGCCGGGGAAGGGGGCGCAGAAAAAGGGACAGTGGTCATGTGAGCCCCGGGACCTTCTTCGACAAATACTCTGCAGCGGCAGCGGCTCCGGACAGTGGGGGTGCCCCTGGGGTGAGCCCTGGGCAGCAGCAGGCACCGGGCGGTGTGGCCGTCGGGGCAAGCTCGGTGAGCGAGGCGCGCGGGGCGCCCACGCCCCATGAGAAGGCACTTACGTCACCGTCGTGGGGGAAAGGAGCCGAGTTGCTCCTGGGGGACCAGCCGGACCTCATGGCATCCCTGGACGGTGCGGCCAAGTCGGACAGTAGCTCGCCCCACGTGGGTGAGTTCGCCTCGGATGAGGTGAGCACGAGTTACGCCAACGAGGACGAAGTGTCGTCCAGTTCCGACAACCCGCCAGCCCTGGCCAAAGCCAGCAGGAGCCCCCTGGTGACCGGCTCACCTAAACTCCCTCCTCGAGGGGTGGGCGCAGGAGAACACGGACCGAAGGCGCCCCCACCTCCACTTGGCCTGGGTATCATGTCTACCTCGACCTCTACCCCTGACAGCTATGGCGGGGGTGCGGGCACTGGCCATCCTGGCACCCCGGTCCTGGAACAGGTCCGGACCCCGACCAGCAGCAGTGGTGGGCCACCACCGGACGACATCCACCCCCTGGAGATTCTTCAGGCGCAGATCCAGTTGCAGAGACAGCAGTTCAGCATCTCCGAGGACCAGCCCCTGGGACTCAAAGGTGGCAAGAAAGCCGAGTGCACACAGAATGGTGACGGCGAGCTGGGCAGCTGCTGCTCGGAGGCCGTCAAGACTGCCATGAGCACTATTGACCTGGACTCCCTCATGGCCGAGCACAGCACCACTTGGTACATGCCAGCAGACAAGGCCCTGGTGGACAGCGGGGACGATGACAAGACATTGGCGCCCTGGGAGAAGGCCAAGCCCCAGAACCCCAACAGCAAAGAAGGTAGATATACCTGTGTTCCTTGTTTTTGGGTGACATGTCCCAGTCCCAGGGCAGGCCTTAGCCTTACCCCTTGGATCCTGGGAGATTTGGAGGGCACAGGCCTTCCTTGGTTACAACTTTTGGGCCTGTCAGGTGGACTCCGGTTTCCCAGGGTGGCAAGAACTTAGATGGTGCCCTGCAGGGAATCATTTAGAGGTGTCTTTTGTCACACACTCCCTTCCCCATTTTAGCTGAGGTTTTCAGGGTACAGGCCTTGGAGAAGTTAGGCCCCTCCCTTTTCATACTCTGACCTTCGTTGCCCTCAGCATTCCGTCCCACTGCTTTAGTAGGAGTTCTGGGCAGGACACCTGGAAAGTTCTGAATGCTTCTTTCCCACCTTGTCCTTGTTAGCCAGCCAGCCTGCAGCTGGAGTTGGCTTTGGTGACAGTGTCTCTGCAGAGAAAGCTGCCAGCCCTGGTGTCAACAGCATCACTCACATGCGATGCCTCACTTGACATTTGTTTTTAACGAGTAGCTGCTGCTTAACGATGAGAGTTTCATTGAAAGAGAAAAGAAGAAAAACAAAACAAGACCAAAAAAAAAAAAAAAAAAAAAAAACCCACACAACCTGGAGACCTTTCAGGGTTATAGGAGCAGGGTCACTGTCTTGGGGTACATCTTCCTGACATCCGTATGGAGGGGTGGGGAGCGCTGGGCTTGGGTGAGATCTGTTTGGCGGCCACCAGACCATGCGTCCGGGACATCATTTGTAGATGGGGCTATGGATGTGTCTCCCTAAGACACAAAGGACCCGCGTATGTCAATATCTCGCTTGGCGTCGGTGACAGATGTCCAGTCCCAGGTCTTGTTTGCATTCTAAACACTTCTCCTCACCAAGCCTGGAGGCCTTTAAGGTGGGAGGGGCAGGGGTTATAGCAAATGGGCTGCCATTCCAGTTAAAGTAATAACAGTTCTCTTACACCTAAAGAACACTGGGCTGTAGTCCATATTCATTTTATTTTAACGGGGCATTCCAACATACAAACATACAGCTAGTAGCGTCTTCAAATTAGAAAGCGTCCCTTTCCCTCCTCCCGCGCCCCACCCCCTTCTAAACCCTACTTGACTTCTCTGGGTTCCTCGGAGCAGAATTTGACCATGGTACCAAGGGGCTGGCAATTTAACCCTGTCTTAAAAAATCAAATCAAATCAAAGGTGCCCGTATTGTTCCCTGCCCTCTCTGAACAGTTCTCTTCACTTCCTCCACATGCCACCGAGTGTCGTGAGCCTGGGGTTTGGGAAAGGGTAGGCTTGAAGGGACCTTGTTGGGTCCTAAGGAAGGAGGCGTTGGAACGGGAGCGGGGTGCGAGTTGAGGCCTTCGGAACTGCGTGCCTGTCTGAGTATCTTTCTTCAGGGTTTCTCATTCATGAAGTGGCCTCACTGTTTTTCTCTTTGTTCCCCTGCTGCCCAGCTTGGGACGGCCCATGCCGTTCTCTCTCTCTCTCTCTCTCACTGGAAGCCCTCTGTTTAGCATGCACAGCAGACCCCCAGCCCAGCATCAGCATTCTCAGGGCTGCTTCCAGGCCAGGCCATAAATTGGTTCGTTTGGGACCCTGGGCTTTTTTTTTTTTTTTTTTTTTTTTTTTTTACCTTTTAAAATGGAGTTGGACACAGCACCCTGACTGCTGTCCCCTCCCCTTCTCTTTTATTTTCTTGTACACAACATCTCGATCTGGCGATCGATAGCTGGTTAGCACTCATCTCAGCCCCTGTCACTTTTACCTGGCCTGGCCTGGCAGCCCCTCCCCTTCCCTTTCTCTCCACCTTCCAGTAATTAAGAACATAGTAGCCAAACTAGGGAGAGAAAAGTTGTTTTTTTTTTTTTAAATTAGAGAATTAATAAGGCAGACCAATAGCATTTTCTCTTCTGGTCTTCAGAAGAGCTATGCTAGGGGGAGAGAAGTACTGCAAGGAGAGGGAAGGATAACCAGTTTTTTTTTTTAAACAAAGATATCTTCCCGCTTCTTCACTGAGGGATGGATTTCAGGCTGGGCATGAAGACATGTCATTAAAGACATGTTTTGTTTTGTTTGTTTCATTATCATGGTCAGATGAGCAAATTATATATATTGGGAAATATACGCTAGTCACTTTTGGGTTGATTTCCCGGTAGGCTAAAGGGACCCCCCCCCCTTCCCCCTGTCTATAAGGAGACAAGGGCTTTCTTAGGGACTCAGGGCTGGCCACCTTATGGGCCTGGCAGGGACAGGACTTGACCTCCTTTGTTCTGCACTCTGATGAGGGAAGGGCCCGGCCTGTTCCTAGATGTCATGAACAACTGAGATCCTTGAAAGCTGCTGCAGCCTTGGGCTGTGAGCTGGGCCTTAATCAGGCCTCTGCTTGACTCCTTCTCTCTTACTGGTAGTAAATAAAGGCGATTAAACTTTTCATTATGATAACACCCCGCAGGTCCGTCTGCACAGGTTGGATAAGTAGGTACACAGAGCTTTCTGCAGGCCCTAGAGTCCCCTGGTTAAAAGTCAAGAGTGAAGTGTGCCACTTTGAAATACAGTCACAAAACAAAACAAACAAACAAACAAAAACAAAAACATAAAGTCATTCAGCTTTGCTCTAAAAGTGTCCAGGGCCCCTGTAGTCCAGAGCCGTGATGCCCAGTTGTGCTGACAGCCCTTTACTAGCTTCCAGCCCAGCCAACCCTTTCCCTCCTGCAGCCCCTCTTGGGCAAAGCCCATTTTTGTAATGATATTTTATTTTGTCACGCCGTAAAACACGCCAGTACTAATGTGATTAAATATTAACACCGTTTCTGAAATTCTCCGCTCCAATGGCAAAATCCGAGAGTTGGTATTTAACGAAATGATCCGTGCTGGGATTGGATGGAGCCAGGAAGTCTTTTGGACATCACAAATGTGTGGCCACAGAGACGTGCCTAGCTTGTCTTTTGGGTTTTAAATATCCCCCGGGAGAGGAGGAAAGTTGACTGGCAAGTTCCATTCCTCAAAATGTCTAGGCCAGATTCTCACATAACGAGCTTGCCCCACATCACGTTCCACTGACTTCTTCCTCAACCCGCAGAACAACTTTTCCCCTAATGAAACCCCACGTCCAGCCATGAAGCTGTCTGCATAAAATTGGGACAGGGGAAGGGTGAGATTGCAGAAGGGGGAAACAAAACCAGCCCAGGGTTTGGGGTGACTCAGACACCTATTAAAGTCAGCGAGGATGATGTGACTTTAAAAATAGTTTGCTAAGCCATCTACCTATCTTTGTAATAGGCGTGTGTGGCTGAGGAGGGATTCCAAGACAGAGAAGGAAGGAGCGATGGTGACAAAATATACATTATATGTATTAAGCTGAAGACAGTATGCTTCCCCCTTCTTCGGCCCCCAAATGACTTTCACAACCATGTTCTAGAATAAGTTGTCCTGGTCAAAACTCCCTTCTTCCATCTAGAGTTCTCTATCTGAAAACCCAGGCCAGCCTAGAGGGGGTCTTCTGCACATACTGAAACTCGAGCAGCCTTCCCTACGTGCTGTGCACCCGATCTTGCCCTTTTTGGAAGTATGATGTTTTTACAGAGATGTGGGAGAAATTTTTGGAATTTCATGCCTCTCTGCATGTTCCAGTCCACACACCGTTTACCACCAGCCCTGGGAAGTACTAGGTGGGTTAGCAATGGAGCATTGAATTTCCTTGGGTGGGTGGGTGGGTGGGGGCAAACTTGGGGAGGGAGGGCAAATCTTGGTTTTAAGAGTGGGGCACTGGTCTTCAGTCAGTTGTCCGTACTTGCTGGCAGAGAGAAGATTTTGAAGGCCCACTCAGACTCATCTTGGTGGGGAGGTGGGGCGGGGGTGGGAGCAGCTAGACTGCAGTTGTCTTGTGAAATCCCCCCAGCACAGGGAGGGGGGTGGTTGCATGCCTTCATGTGACTTTTGCTCCCTCCGGAAGATGTAACCCTAAACTCTGCAGGTGCTAATCAGGGTTCTGTAAACAGATAGGGGGCCCCATTTGTACAGCTGACATTCATTGGTTCATTCGGGCTGCCTGGTCCCTGGCTAGCGCAGGACCATGCAACTACTGTTCTCTGCTGCTTTAATATTTCATGGCTGTAATAAACCTGTCTTCCTTGCCCGCCTCCCGACATAAAACCCCAAGTAGCGCACATCTGCAATTATACATTTCTACTAAATATTAATAAAGGACAAGGGTGTTTTAAGGGGCTGAAGCTGAGTGGTGTTGAACTTGCCATGGTCTCTGCTACAAGATTTTTTTCCCCGTTCTCTTGGTCTTTAAATAGGTATTGCGTTCCAATATGTCACATATACTCAACACATTCTCTCTCTCTCTCTCTCTCTCTCTCTCTCTCTCTCTCTCACACACACACACACACACACAGATAGATACAACCTTGGCTGATAGAAAGGCCTTCCTCAGGATAGCTTTCTTTCATATAAATCCATTTAGATATTTTGTGAGGCCCCTTTGGACCGGAAGTGAGAGAGGCTGTCGAAATGGACTTCTGTTTTATTGAGGTGTAGGAGAGAAATGTGGGTTGCTTAATCTAATTTCTCTTTCTAGCAATGAAATTCTACAATTCCTGATATGATTTTGTTTGCCTGACAGAGATATTTAAATTTCCACAAAGAATCTTAATAGGTTCTGAGAATACGGCTTGCCCATGCCAAGAAGTTACCTGATCCGCTCTCCTGATATAAAATATACATCTTTAATAAACAGTCCGGGAGGACCGCGGGGGAGACGAGAGGAGGCAAATTCTCCCTTCTGTGGAAGGGCGGACTGCAGCGGATCGGGGTCTCCTAGATGTTCTCAGCGCTGCGACATTCAGCAAATCACTAGTGGCCCGATTCTCTCCACTTGAGTGACAATAGCATCCAATTGTGTTCCTTGTCCATGGAGCAACCTCCTCTGCCAGCACCATTTAGGAGATAGATTCTGTCAGTTAGGAATACTGTCTTTTCCCCTGTTTGTTTAATTTTAGAGATGAAAAGACCGAGCTTTATATAATAGGATCAAATGTCTAGGGAGTGTGTGTGGACAAGCAGGCAACAGGAAAATGCCAAACCCTCTCCTGCCGGAGGGGTCCTCCGAGTGTGGTGGTGGTGGGGGGAGTGGTGAAGGGGGGCTTCCATGCAACGAGTATGTCCACCTTTTTAGCCCATTCTGGGCTAAAATCACTCAAATCTTTAGCCAGGAGGGCTGGGGCAGCCTAGCTTCTTCACTGTCACTTAGGTCGGTTTGTCTGCAGGGACGAGTTTGTTAGGACACATCTATTTTTAGGTGCATCTTGGGTGGACAGATTCGAGTGTGGGATTTGATTACTCGTGGCAGAGATGTTGATAGACCCATGGGTGTGTGATGGAGAAGAGGAGGCATTTGGAGGAAAATTTCCAAGATTCCCGTCCTATACACACACACACACACACACACACACACACACACACACACTCACACACACACTATGACCAGATGAAGCCATCTGAGAACTGGCTTGAAAGAGTGTGGCTCAGGTGGGACTCAGGTCTCATGGGAGGTCTCTGTGCAGAAGTGGAGACAGCAGCTCAGGGCACGAAGGAACCCCCTTCTTCCCCCAGCCCCACTACACTGTATGTGCATCTATATGAGCCACGGCCAAGTGCGTTTCTTGTCTACTGTCCTCTTCATCTGCCTTCCCAAAAGTGAGCCGAAAAGGGAGGCTAAACGGCCAGTGTCTGTGGCCTTACTTAGCTTATAGCTTCTGAGTTTGTCCAGGGCTGCATGAGCACATGTCCTAAAAATAGAGGGAGGATTTGGAAGATCCTCATCACAAAATGTTGGCCTCTTGGGCCTGCTGGGCCGTGGGTGACTTTGATCCAGAGATTTGCAGTAGCAGAGGCACATTGCCCTCCACTGAGTTTTTTTTTTTTTTTTTTTTTTTTTTTTTTTTCAAGGTAGGGTCTCATTCTGGTCCAGGCTGACCTGGAATTAGGTATGTAGTCTCAGGGTGGCCTCGAACTCATGGCAATCCTCCTACCTCTGTCTCCCGATTGCTGGGATTAAAGGCGTGCGCCACCACGTCCGGCATCCACTGAGTTTTGTGTGTGGAGCATGCGTGGAGCCGTCTCTCTGGCTGAGTTTAGCCAGAGCTGCTTCCTTGTGAGGGGAGGAATCTTTGAATCAGCGACCCCCTCTTTCCTCCCCCCAGTTGTGGGAAGCGGACGCTGCTTTTCATTTATGGAAATTCCTCTCCTTTATTGTAATCTTTTGGTACCAACGATGTATGTGACGGAGGCGACGCTGGGCTTTCGAGTTAGTTACGGGGCTGCCTGCGGGGACCCTCTGTCCTCCTGTTCAACAGTCCCGCCAGATTCCCCGGCAGTGGGCCACTCAGGGTCCTAGAAGCCAAGCACAAGATGGTTCTAGATCTCTGGATGGGCCTCCCAGTGTAAAGGCAGCCCTTCACTCCTTCCGTCTTTCTAAGGATCTGCACCCAGCACCTAGCCTCACTGGGGAGCAGTCAGTTCTGTGGGTGAGAAGACACGTGTGGGGGTGGACATCTTGAGGCTTAAACTCCACACTGGTTTTGTGCCCTGGATGGGAGAGTTGAGTTTAATTTTCTTGAGCGAGGAGGGGTGTTTGAAAGCCTTCATTTTCTTGGGGTGGGGGTATGTGTGGTGATTAGAGAAGGGTGATTAGATTAGAGGTCTTGCTTTGTTTGCTGGTCTGCATTTTAATCAGGGGCCTTGGAGGTTTGGGAATCAAGCAGAGTGTCTGCTCCCAACAGCGTTTGTCCTGAAGGGACGCTGAAAGGGGGTGAGGAGGGTGGAAAGACCGCCACAGGATCCCCCCCGCCTCCACCTCGAATCTTGCAAATTCAAGGGGCTATTTCAAGTCTTCCAACTTGGACCTCATCATCCGTGTTGGATGGACACCCTTAGGACCTAACTGAGTGGGCTCTATCATAGTCCAGTACCCCCAGTTCCCCCTGGCCTGAGAAAACGGGGAGGTCTGTGTTATCGCTGCTCCCCTGTGAAGCGTGATCAGAGAGAGCACTTTATAGCGATTGTCTGCAAATCCCTTCACGATTTTATACTTCATCAGAGAGACCCAAATGCCCTTTAAACCTAAAGCAATTGGATGTAACAGTTTGGAGGTCTTAGTATATTCCTGCCCCCCAAGGGAACATCTTACATGAATGAACTGGCAGATACACCCCCCCCCCCCAGTAAATGTCCCAACACAAACTCTTACCTGCTGTAGGAAGCAGCTTCCTAGGTCTATTAGCGTGCACAGGTCCATTGACCATTTCCCTTAGAGCTTGTGGGGCCAGCCCTGTGAGCCAAAGCCTTTGTTTTTGTCTTTTTTTTTTTTTTTAAATATTTATTTGAGAGAGAGAGAGAGAGAGAGAGAGAGAGAGAGAAAGAGGCAGGTAGAGAGATAGAGAATTGGTGTACCAGGGCCCCTAGCCACTGCAAACGAACTCCAAACACATGCACCACCTTGTGCATCTGGCTTTACATGGGTACTAAGGAATTGAACCTGGCTCCTTGGGCTTTGCAGGCTAGCGCCTTAACTACTAAGCTATCTCTCCAGCTCTCGTTTTTTTGTCTTTCTTGCCATTCTTGACCTCTCAATGGAAAGTTCTGGACTCCTCCCAAAATGTTTGCTCCAGGGGTTTTGACCCCTCTGTCAGTCTCTGGATTTTTTTTTTTTTTGGGGGGGGTTGCAGTCTAACTTCACTGTGCTAATGTTTGATTTGGGTGAACTGAGGGGGGGCTGGAGAAGGCGTGTAGGGGACACACTGCATTGGAAGGTCATTGGGAAGTTGGGTGCTTTCAAGACACCCAGTGAGAACTGTGTCTTAGGTGTCCTTCCAAGCACCTCAGACATCAGGGGCTTTTGGAGGCGGATGTGCAAAGTAACTTGAAGACATTCCAGAGCCTTCTCTCCTCTTGCATCCCCAGCCTGCCTGTGACAACCGTGCGGCCTGTCAATGCGTTCAGTCTCAAGGATTTAAAATTACTTTTTCCTTCTTGGTGCTGATAAGCATTTAAAGAGTCTTTGGGCAGAAGCGTTTCATTTGATCTCAAAGCATAGGATAGAAAAATTCCCTGGGACGGACGAGATCTCACCGTTTTTCTGATGCCTGTGGCTCGGCGTGGTGTGACTGAGGAGGACCTTGTGTGTCCTGAAGTTCAGGGACCCAGTGTGCCTCGTGTGTGTTCCTGGTTGTATTTGGGAGTTTTGGGAACATAAGGTTACAGTTAGCGAGTGAACTCTTTCATGCATGCGTCTGTGCAAACCACACACACATACACACTGCTCATCCACTCACTCAGACAGGGTGAGGTGTCACCATGACACTGTGGAACACAAGCGTTGTCAAATGATGACAATGACCATGAGGAACAATGCACTTCTAAGGGTCCATCTTAGATCGGGGGTGGGGTGGGGGTGGGGTGAGTCGACAGTGATCCCAGGCTCAGCTCGTGAGGACAAAGCCAGGCTTGGCGGAGTTCGCCGAGGAGTTAGCAGGTTCTTCTATGTCCTCATGGGATGTTTGAGAAACCTTAACAGTTGCAGGGTCCAAGTGCTGCCATGGACATGCTACCTGTCTTTCCCAGGAGTCATAAGACAGAGAGAGAAACACCCTCCCCCAAGTTTGGAAGACCGGGGTACAGTTCATTTCCTTGGGGTGGGAGGATGCAGTTGCAGACAGATGGATAGACCGGGGTGAAGTTGAAATGTTATTTACAGCATGCAAGTACGGTGTAACGGTGGACGTCATCTCTGACAGCAGCTCACGGGCAAGGCCGAGGTGGTGTGAATTGCTTGGGGACTGGCGTGGCCATCACAAAGGACACAGAGTGTCTAGCCAAGCTTTTGCTACTGGATCACAGTTGTAGGGGGTTGTAGATATGAAGGGCCCTGCCCAGAGTGGATGATAGCACTACGGTTCTGTTTGAAATCAGTCCCCTTTTTTTTTTTTTTTTTTTTGTTGTTGAGTTGAGTTGACTGAGACTCACCAGGGGGACAAAACTGGGGACAGGCCTGGGTGGTTGAGCCACAGTGATGTGCCTGGGGCCAAGTCCTCCACCATGATGTGACCAGATCATCCCATAAGTGAAGTCTGATGGGGTGGGAGGACAGGGAGTGGATGACCTCTCCCCTGGCGACCTGTGAGGTGGTCGAGAGAGTTCTCTTCAGGGTTAATCTTGCCTTGCAGAGACTCACATGCAATCCTACTGTCTTGGAGTGCCAGCGTGTCCTCACTGGCACCCCAGAACATAGATAGCCCCCACCCTTTTTCTGAATGATGGGACAAAAAGAGAGCTAAAGTCAGTGAGGAATTCTGCAAAAGGAAGATTTCCGTCACTCAGATAAGCCACGCGCAGGATCTTTGCTTCAGAGACTTTATTATCCCTTGTCTTCAGGGGACCAGAGAGATGGATGCTGAGAACAAGGGGACCCTTTTGTGTCTTCACATACTGTTGGGTGGCTGGTTGGTGTCTGAGGCTGTGGACCTGTTTTTTTATTTTTATTTTTATTTTTAAAACTAGGACAATTTCACCATCCTTATGCCGTGACAATTTCTAAATGGCCTGGGCATAGCCCCGTGGATGCCATTTGAGGATTCTGTTTACGGGCACGGCTGTGCAGCCCAGTTACATGCTCGGCCTGAGAAGTCTTGATAAGAAATGAAAAGATGTTTTTTTTTCCCCCTTCTAAGAACCAGCTCAAAGTTTTGGCTCCATCTGCTTGCATATTTCACTATTTTGGGTCAGTTTAGTTCATAAGCATTTATCTCGCGCTCCATTCGTGAGAAGCATTTTGCTGGGTTTGGAATTGTGTGTGTATGTGCACGTGTGGGTGCGTGCACAAGCGTGCGCATTAATGAGACCCACTCACCCATCACAGAAGAACAAATCTCGACCGCCGTTTCCTGGATTGGAAGAAGGGGTGAGTGGCCACTTTAGCCCCTTGTTGACCAGTAGTAACTGGTTCTTCAGAACCCCCATCTCCCAGGGCCTTGGAGGCGGCCACGGAACAAGGCTTCCTCTGGTATTTCCAGCCAGGGACCACAGAAAGATTCCAAGCATCTTTTCTTTTCTTTTCTTTTTTTTCTTTTCTTTTCTTTTCTTTTCTTTTCTTTTCTTTTCTTTTCTTTTCTTTCCTTTCCTTTCCTTTCCTTTCTTTCTTTTCCTTTCTCTCTCTCTCTCTCTCTTTCTTTCTTTCTTTTTGGTTTTTCAATGTAGGGTCTCATTGTAGCCCAGGCTGACCTGGAATTCACTATGTAGTCTCAGGGTGGCCTCGAACTCACGGCGATCCTCCTACCTCTGCCTCTCTAGTGTGCTGGGATTAAAGGCGTGCACCACCACGCCTGGCTTCCAAGCATCATTTCTTAATAGACTGGGATGGGATAGCTCCTGATCCCTTGGAATCAAACCGCTTTGAAGCACCCTTGTGTCCTGTGTCCTGCTGCTGTGACAAATGGTGTAATGGTGGCCTTGTGTATCTGAGCTCGAGCGTAACTTTCCAGAAATGCTTTTCCAAAGAAGAAAGTATGCTGAGGTCTTGGAAGCTGGAAAAAGAAAAGGAAAACAAACAGCCTTCAAGGTCTCTTTTGAACACTTGGTTTCCAAAGAGGAGCTGTGTGGGTGCTTTCAGCCTGGCTGCTCCCCCCACCCCCTTTGTCCATGGACACCCCATAGCCTGCCCATCTCTGAGTCTAGATGACCAGTGAAACTTTCACGCTTTAAAAACCACTGCCACCCAAAAGCCAGGTTTGGGTTATGACAGTTTTTGAGCAGTTTCCTGAGCATCTGTTCGCTCCCCCCCACCCGCCAGTCCTGTGTTTGCTTCCATTTCTTGCACATCAGTTTCCTCCAAGGCCTTGTCTTTGCAGAACCAGGTCTTGCTGGAGTGTTTTCGGCACAGTGCCAGTGAACTTGAGGCACTGAGGGAGCAGGCGTTGGGAGGGATGAGGACACAATTTCGTTTTTTATGTGGGCCCGTTAAAGTCTAATGGACATTGGTGTCTGGCCTTAAATTTGGAGAGGGTCTTTATCTAACCCTTAAAACCAGAGTCGTTTCCTGTAATTACGACACCCCAGGCTGGACTACTAAATCTTTCAGAGGCTTGTCTGGGGGACACAGTGAGGGGGGGCGGGTAGGGGGCACACCTGTTACCTCCATCAGCTATAATTATGACATTTCGGGACTCCTTGTTAGGAAAGGAGGAATTTATGAGCCAGGCACTGCCCGGAAGACAGCAGCCAGAGTCAAGGCGTGTGGCTCATGGAAGTGAAATGGAAGGCACCCCACTCAAGCCCAGGACCTATCCCAGCCCCTTGCATTTCTTTAATGAATTAATTTAGCTCCCTGACATTTGGTATTCAGTAGTTATTTTGGGACTCCAATGGAGAAAGAGTTGGAAAAATTAAAAAAAAAAAAACATTTTGGAAAAAAAAAAAAGGTGCCGCAGTTTGAAGTTTGAGATGACTTGGCATTCGGGCATGAGAAGCTGCGGGGACCATGCTCTGGGTGTGACGAGGCCTGTTGTCACTTCCCTCGTGAGGGGTGGTTAGATGTTCCAAGTGACAGAGGTCACAACACCACCTAGAATCTACTTAGAGCGTTGTTTACGTTACTCTCCATTTCCACATGCTAGATACCCAGCTTAATGTGAAAACAGCATTATTGCTGTCTTGGCGTGTAGAATTGAGTTTGTCTGATATCCCGGATTTCATCCCAGGCCTGCTTGTTTGGTTGATGGAGGGTGTGCGTGTGTGCGTGTGTGTGTGTGTGTGGTGAGGTGTGTTGCACACGCTTGCACACATGCACGCACGCTCTTTGAGCCATACTCACATCTATAACACTTGCAGCAGGGTGGCTGAGTGGTTATAGCCATACAAGCCAAAATTCACGGTAATTTTGCAGCTGACCAAAGGGACCCAGAACATTTGCTTTTAACTTAAACCATCTTGTCTGGTCCCCAGCAGTCCTCGCTCCCCCAGAAATATTTATTTCTTCCTTGCGGGAGGAATGGGGGCCAGTTTGCAGAGTGCCACTCTGAATGGCTTTTGGGAGGGTGTGTATTCAGTGGGTTTGAGGGCGGTTTCAGCCTTCAGCCTGGGTGTCCCAGTACTAATGGTAGTAGGGCCTATTACAGAGAGGCAAGGAATATTGTAAATGGCTTATGCAGAAAAACCATTTAGATAAAAATGCAATTTTCCCTTCTGCATAGAGTGCGAGGAATTAATAGCACATTCTTTCTAAATGGGTATTTTTATATTATATTTTCCCCCTAATGAAATTCTTTTCCCAAATAGAAGCTTGTTTCATTTTGAACTTGAGAGTAGAATGGACCTGTTTCTTCTTCTTCTTCTTTTTTTTTTTAGCTAGAAGACACTGTTGTCCAGCCCTTCCTTGCGTTCGTAGGCCAGGACTTCAGACGTTATATAGTCCACTTTGAGGCTGGAATGTCCACATGTGGAGGTTTTGTTTTGTTTTTATTTTTTTTTTTTTTGGTTTTTCCAGAGTAGGGTCTCATTCTACCTCAGGCTGACCTGGAATTCACTGTATAGTCTCAGGGTGGCCTCAAACTCACCACGATCCTCCTACTTCTGTCTCCCAAGTGCTGGGATTAAAGGCATGCATCACCACACCCGCCACATGTGGAGTTGTTTTTCTTTTTTTCTTTCCTTTTTTTTTTTTTTTCCTTGCCTTAGCCTTGAGATATTTGAGGTTTTCAATGCAGACAGGTAGTTCTGAAGCCTGTGCTGTGGTGCTCTGCTCTGGGCCTGACAGGGGCTCACTTCCCTGCTCAGAGAGCTCCCAGGATCCTCCCCCTGGGAGACAGCTGAGAGAGGGGCTGTTTTGTTTCCAGTACCCACCAAGGCGCGGTTCTAGGGGGCCAGATTCCAGCAGGGCCTGCCTGCGTGGCTCATCATGGGAGGAGTGTTAATTCAGAGCTTCTTAGAGCCAGGCCCAGACTGGTCATCGTGGAAAGTCTCTTCACTGGCCGCCACGGGCTGTCTGCTGGCCCACTTTCCCCTGCCCAGTGTGCATGCAGAGTCATTTGTTAGACTTGTATTGGTGACTGGCACCAATGGTAAACAGGGAGGTCTTCATGGTTGACATGGTGCTGAGGTGAAAGTTTAGGTACAGTTCTAGAATGACAGAGAAAGGGACAGAGGGGCCTCCTTTCTCTTTTCCTGCCTGAAAACATTTTCAAGCTGAGAGAACCGAGGCTCAGAGAGGCCAGGCAGCTGAGCCAAGATCACACAGCATAGCTTCCGGATAAGGTAGACTATAGCTGAGTCATGACTGTAGCCTTTTCTTCTCTTTGGAGCTGGCATCAAATCTCATCTGGAAGCAGGGGTGTGGTGGTGCACACCTTTAATCCCAGCATGTGGGAGGCCAGCCTGGGACTACAGAGTGAATTCCAGGTCAGCCTGGCCTGCCTCAAAACAACCAAAACAACCAACCAACCAACCAAACAAACAAACAAACAAACAAAAAAACAAAAAAACAAAAAACAACCCTTGTCTGACTGAGTTTAGTGCAGATTAAACCAGATTTTCTTAAACCAGAAGTTTCCAAAGGTTTCTCAAAAGCATAAGGACACACATCCCCACTCCATACCCCATGGCAGCTGGGGTATGCCTCTCTTCCCCTTGAAGATGGGTCTTGGGCTGGTGGTTAAGGCACTTGCCTGTGAAGCCAAAGGACCCAGGTTTGATTCCCCAGGACCCATGTAAGCCAGATGCACAAGGTGGCACATGAATCTGGAGTTCTCTTCCAGTGGCTAGAGACCCTGGCATGCCCATTCTCTCTCTCTCAAATAAATAAATAAATAAATAAATAAATAAATAAATAAATAACATATTAAAAAAAAAGAAAAGAAATGGGTCTTGGTCCTGGGGAAGCCATCGGGGCCTCCAGATGAGTGAACCATGGTGCAGTCTGAGCTGTGTGACCTTACACAAGCCACTGTGTCACTCTCTGCCTGGCATCTTCGTTGATGTGATTGGGAAAAGAGGAAAAAGGAGTAATGCCTTAGGGCTGGAGAGATTGCTTAGTGGTTAAGGCACTCACCTGCAAAGCCTAATGACCCCAGGTTTGATTCCCCAGTATCCATGTAAAACCAGATACACAAAGTGCCTGGATTGTTTGCAGTGGCAGGAAGCCCTGGAGTATGTACTTTTTTCTCTGTCTCACAAATAAATAAATAAATATATTTTAAAAATGAAGAGTAACGGAGGGATCAAATGATTGCAGGGAGCATTGTAATTCCGTGCAGAAGAGCTCCAAAGCCAGACAGCCTTAGTAGTTCAAACCCCGGCAACTTTTCTTCCTAGCTGTGTGACCTTGGGCATGTTAATCAACCTCTCTGTGATTCTAGTTCCTCCTTGGTGAAAGAAGCTAATAAAATTCTAGCCCAGGGCTGGAGAGATGGCTTAGCGGTTAAGATGTATGCCTGTGAAGCCTAAGGACCTAGGTTCAATTCTCCAGGTCCCACGTAAGCCAGGTGCATATGGTGGCACATGCATCTGGAGTTTGTTTGCAGTGGCTAGAGGCCCTGGTGCACCCATTCTAACTCTCTCTACCTCTTTCTTTCTTAAATAAATAAGTAAATAAATACAATCCTTAAAATTCTAGCCCAATGAGCTGGCATTTAGAAGGCTGCCCAGCATATAGCACCAGTTACTGACCACCTACTCTGTAGCAGCCATTTTGTAGGTAAAGCCTACACTGACTTAGGAAGTACATGACTGAGTCACTTTTACTGTTTGTCCCATTCAGGGTTGGAGAAACTGAGGCACACAGAGAAGATGGGTGGGTGGGTGGAGGCCTGACTCTGGGGGACTTGCTCAGGGCATGTCACAAGGTGAGGCCTGGCTGGAGCTTCCCATCCTTGCAACAGTAATTCCAGCCTCCCCAAGGGCCTTTGTGATATGTTATGGAGAGCAGACTCCCCTGCGCATATAGGCGGGCTGGCAGCATGGTTGGGCCCAGTCCACAGCATTAGAGAAGGAGAACGGAGGTGTTTTTCTTGTACCTGACAGCTCTCCCTCTCGTCTCATGCTTGGGAGCGGACTCCCTGATATACTGAGTGATGGTCAGCCTTCTGGTTGGAGGAATTGATGTTCCTTGTTGTCCTCAGCCTCCTGGTTCTCCCGGGAGCCAGAGCCAGTCATAAAACAGTCTGGGAACCGGCAGCAGGACTTGAAACCCCTATGTCTGCCACCTTAGGAGGGGCCTCAGCAACCTTGGCAGACTGGGCCTGAAGAGAAAGGAGCTGGGGAGCTGCTGCTGCTGCTGTTGCTGGTGGTGTTGTTGTTGTTGGTGGTGGTGGTAGGGTTACAGTGAGTGTTGTCCCTGCCCTGGGCAGGATTAGATGATTAGAGTCAGGAAGATCTGGGCTGAACTCTGTGCTGTGTGACCTTGGCCAAGGTACTCCATCTCTCTGAGCCTCAGTTTCTCCCCCTGTAGACATGCAGAATCCTCTTGTCTCTCTAGGGCTAGGGGGCAGACCAGAGAGCATGATGGGAAGGGACCATTCTTTGTCCCCACTTGGGAACCTTCAGCTCAGTCCTGCTTCCTCTCTGAACCTCAGGGTCTTTGGCTGGGATGAGCTGCAGTGGTGGTCCTTGTGGGGAGAGGGATGGCTCTCAGGCATTGCTTGGCAGTGTCTTGTAATGGTTTTGGTTGTCCCATCTGTAGGAGTGAAGCTGCTTCTGATGTCTTCTTTTTTAAATTTTTTATTAATATTTATTTACTTGAGAGGGAGAGAGTGGGCTTGCCAGGGCCTTCCACCGCTGAAGACGAACTCCAGACGCATGGGCCACTTTGTGCATCTGGCCTTCATGGGTCCTGGGGAATCGAACCTGGGTCCTTTGTCTTTGTAGGCAAGTGCCTTAACCACTAAGCCATCTCTCCATCCCCATCCTGTTATCTTCTTGATAGAGGCTGAGGAGACAGGACAGCCTCCTTCTCCCAACAAAGAATCATCCAGAGGCTGGGGGAGATGGCTCAGCAGTTAAAGGTGCTTGCTTGCAAAGCCTGACATCCTGGGTTCAATTCCTCAGTACCCACATAAAGCCAGGTGCACAAAGTGATACATGCATCTGGAGTTTATTTGCAGTAGTAAGAGGCCCTGGTGCACCCATTCTCTCTTTCTGCAAATAAGTAAGTGAAATGTTTTTCAAAAAAAATTATCCAATGCCTGGCGTGGTGGCACATACCTTTAATCCCAGCACTCGGGAGGCAGAGGTAGGAGGATCACAGTGAGTTCGAGGCCACCCTGAGACTACATGGTGAATTCCAGGTCAACATGAGCTAGAGAGATGAGGTCAGGTTCGGAACAATCTTCAGATCCTTCAACAAACACACCCTATTCTAGGAACTGGGATCCAGTGGGGAGCCTGCTGGAGAAGATCCTCTGTTTCTGTCTTCATTCTAGGGGCCGGGTCCATAGACAGGAAGAGTGGTGTCAACAGGGTGGGCTGTGTCAGGCCATGAATTAGAAGAGTATACGCATGAGCTTCTAGACTGGGTCCCCAGAAGGGCTGTTGGGAGGCGGGGACAATGAGGCCTGAGACCCAGATGGAGATCAGCAGCCGTGGCATTCTGGGGGAGAATCGAAGCCCTCCTGTGCTAACGCCCACGGTGAAAATGCTTCCACAGTGGTGGGTGATTCAGTTTGCACAGCTCCTGGCTATGTCCGTGTTCGTGGGCTCCTGTCATCTGGATCAGCCATGCTCACGGGGCAGGGTGCTGCAGGGGAAGGGTGCTGGATAAGGTGACTGTAAGTAGAGGAGGCAGGACAGAGCTAGTCAGTTCTGGGCACAAAGGGGGGATGCTGTAAGGATAGAGTCCCTGGAGAGAGGGTTCTGACCACTCTGGGCATTTTTTCCCCTTTTGTTTATTTATTTGGGGGCGGGGGGAGAATGGGCACGCCAGGGTCTCTAGCCACTGCAAACAAACTCTCGATGCATGTGCCACTTTGTGCATCTGTCACCATAGGTGTGCCATTAACAGAGGTTATTCTGAGCCCAAAGTATCTTGGAAAAGTCTGTTTTCCTCCCCTACATCCTAACCTTTGTGTAAAGGTGAACCCACCTCCACTTTTTTTTTTTTTTTTTTTTTTTTTGAGGTAGGGTCTCACTCTAGCCCAGGCTGACCTGGAATTCACTATGTAGTCTCAGGGTGGCCTCAAGCTCAGGTCAGGATCCTACCTCTGCCTCCTGAGTGCTGAGATTAAAGGCATGCACCACCACCCGGCTCTTTTTTTTTTTTTTTTTTTTTTTTTTTTTTTTTGAGGTAGGGTCTCTTGCTGTAGCCTAGGCTGACCTGGAATTCACTATGTAGTTTCAGGCTGGTCTCGAACTCACGGGGATCCTCCCACCTCTGGCTCCCAAGTGCTGAGATTAAAGGCGTGCGCCACCACCACGCTTGCTCAGTGACAACCCTGAAGCACCAGGATGAAGAGATGGGGCACCTGGGTGAACCCCGCCTAGCTCAGACATTGAAGATGTCTGTGATTTTCTGATCCAGGCAGGATTTACATGCAGGTCCAGGCAGCCAGCTTCCTCCTTCCCTCAGGCATTGTTTTTCAGACCCTGCAGAGTTATCCTACAGGAAAGGCCATGGCTCCTCTGGGACTAGCCCAAGGAGTGTGGTAGGTTTGGGATCTGTGTGGTTGACCTGATATCCACTTTCAGGAAGCTCTTCTCCTTCTTCTCCCCGCCCCCACCCAAGGTAGGATCTTGCTGTAGCCCAGGCTGACCTGGAATTAGTCTCAGGCTGGCCTTACTACCTCAGCCTCCCAAGCGCTGGAATTAACTTTCCTCACTTTGAATGGTAAAGGAGTACCCAGAAACTGACCAGTCCTTAGGCCAAACCCCATTTATACATAGGAAAACGGAGGCTCAAGGACTAAAGCATGAGCCGCCCAAGGTCAGCCAGCTGGGAGTGGCCGAGCACTGACTCGTGCCTGGCCAGTCTGAGCCACACTCCGAGGCACTTGGGGGGAGCTGTGTGTCCCCTACCTGGTGCAATTAGGACAAGGCCAGCCTCGTTGCCCCACTCGTGCCTCTGGGATGCAAGATATGGACCCTGGCCTCTCCCAGGACCCCAGTAAAGGGGGGGGAGGGGAATCCTGCTATGGTTCTAGTACCTCCCCTGTGCTCACAGGAACAGGAATTCCTGTTAGGGCAACATTCTATAGGTGCCAGGCTCTGGGACCAGTGCCTATGCACTGCAGTAAGCACATAGGTGCCTGCGCTACCCGCTTGGGCCTCAGATGTCTAGAAGGAGGTTGGAGGCCTCTTCTCGAGGCTTGGCTCAGGATCTTGGCCCCTCATCTCTGCCCGGGGTAGGGGGTCCTTGTTCCAGCCCCATTCACCCACTTCTCTGTCCAAGCCCTGATCCCCATTAGCTCCTGTGGCTATGTTTGCCCTTAGAAGCCTGCTGGGCACACCCTGTTGTCCCACCCAATGGTCCTTGAGGTCAAACTGACCATGGTGGGACTTCCTACTGGCCAGACCTAAGGGAGCGAAGGCTGTGACTCCCTGGGCCTCAGTTTCTTCATCTGTCTTTTGGGTTAATCAGGGTGTGGTAAAGATTAAGGCAGATAAATGAAGACCCTCAGGCGTGACCTATCCCAGATGTTCTGACTTCCGTGTAAATCATATTTCCCCCTTCATGGCAGGAGGAGTCAGAAACGTATAGTGTGGCATCCCTGCCCACAGCATGGGCAAGATGGGCCTGCAGTTTTGGGATATGGTCTCAGGTGCTAGGCAGGGCAGAGCAGGGCCGGGCAGAGAGAATGGTTGCTGCCTCTTGAAGAAATTCTCAGGGTACTTGCATGTTTTTGAGCTCCTATCAGTAAGAAACTGGCTCTGAGGTAGAAAACTTGCATTAAAAAAAGTTTTTTTTTTCCTGGGTGTGGTGGTACATGCCTTTAATCCCAGCACTCATGAGGCAGAGGAAGGAGGATCACTGTGAGTTTGAGACCAGCCTGGACTACATAGTGAATTCCAGGTCAGCTTGGGCTAGAGTGAGACCCTACCTAGAAAAAAAAAAAAAGTTTATTTACTTGCAAGCAGACAGATAGACAGACAGACAGACACACACACGCACACACACAGATTGGGGAGTGTGAATAAGAGTGCCAGGACAACTTGCCACTGCAAACCAAGGTGCATGTACCATTTTGTACTTCTAGCTTTACATGGGTAATGGGGAATTGAACCCAGGCCATTAGGCTTTGCAAGCAAGTACCTTTAACTACTTGAGCAAGCTCTCCAGCCCCAGAAACCCTGCATTTTGGGCAGTCTGCTAGCGTTTTTTGTTGTTGCTGTTGTTTTACGGGGTAGGGTCTCACTCTAGCCCAGGCTGACCTGAAATTCACTCTGTAGTCTCAGGGTGGCCTCGAACTCACAGCCATCCTCCTACCTCTGCCTTCCGAGTGCTGGGATTAAAGGCATGCACCACTGCACCTGGCAGCCTGCTGGTTTTTCAACACCTGGCACCACATAGCCACTCCAGGATCCCTGTTTGTGTAGGGTTTGGAAAATCAGCCCCTGGTTAAAGTGAGGAGACTTCTGGAAAAAAAAAAAAAAAAAACCAAGGCAGGCAAGAGCGCTAAAGTCATGAAACAGAACACTGACGGCACGAGTTGTCCTTACCACAGCCCTGTGCAGGAAGCCCAGGAGTAGCAAGGCCAGGAGAGGAGTTCCCAGCAGCTTCCTTCCTTGAGGTCCTTGGTCACCAGGTAGGACAGGGGACACACCCTGCAGGTCTTTTTTTTTTTTTTGAGACAGAGTCCAGGCTTGTTTGGGAAGTCATTGACCAATTTCCCCAGGCCTTTGCTCGTTCGCTCCTCCCCACCTCTTCCTGTTGCTCTTTCTCCTTCCCTCCCTTTCACCCCCACCCCACCAACAGTCGCCTTGGCTTCTTTGAGCTTTTTTTTTTTTTTTTTTTTTTTTTCTTTTTGCATCCCCAAACAACCCCAGATGACCAGTTCTGCGTCATTTTGTCTGGCATGTAGCCTTCGCCTGGGGGGGGATGGGGTGGGGGTGGGGGGCGGACATACTTCCAATTTATATTCTTGGCAAGGTAGCTTCGAGGGAGGCAGGGCTGGAGGGCAGAGTGCCTCCATGGCGAAGACCCAGAGATAGTCCATGTCAGGATTGGAGCAGAAGCCAGGGAGGGTGATGGGCAGGTGGGGTGGGGGTAGCATTCAGGCCTGGCCACCCATCCCTTCCTTTAAGAACTGTCCCCCTCCTTCCTCCCCCCTTTACTCTTGTCAGCCTCCTGCTGGACTTTGGGCTCTCCTCTGCATTCTATTTGGTTATTATTATTGTTTAATGAGGTCAGACTGAAAATTCGTCTGCCTGGGCCTGCCTGCGTTTGAGGGCAATTAAACTGGGACTCACCTCTTAATTAGGGGCTTGCTGCGAAAATCGCATTTGATAAATTCCTTATCATTTTTGGCTTTCACTAGAAGACGGCTTTGAGAGGGATAAAGCCACTCCTCCCTCCCTAACCCCCCAACCGCACCATCCTTCTGCCATGTCTGAGCAGCTCCCCCGCCCTGGAGAGGCCGCCCTGCTCTGCAAATGGGGCGCGCTCCTAGCCACAGCCCGGTGCAGGAAGCCCCTGGGCGAGAGCCCCTGTCACTGTTGATTCATCACAAAGTGCACCAGGGCTCAGTGACCCTGGGGACATGTCTGATACCTTGTAATTCTCTCCTTCCCCTTTCTGCCTTCTTTCTAGATCTTTCTTAAAAAAAAAAATTTTTTTTTTTTTTTTTTTTTTGGTTGGGGGAACTTGAGGTTTACTAAAGGAAATCTATAACTCCACCTTCCTTCTGGTTGGCTAGCTTGTCCCCTAACTTGTTTGTGTGTGTGTGTGTGTGTGTGTTTCTTCCCTTTTTCAAATAATGCAAAGACATCTGGAGTGGACTGGTCAGGGGGCAGCTGCGGGAAGCAGGACTGGCCAGCCTCAGTTGCTCTTGGGTGCCCTGGGAGAGATCTTAGCCCTTACTGGGGATCAGGGACACAGGGTTCTGTTCCCCAGTCTCTTCCCTGGTGTTAGGGGACATTACCACTGGATTCCCTCTTTAAGATTTCAGCTATAAATCGCTCACGTGGCGGGAGGGGCGGCAGGCATAGTGGCCTGCCTTAGAAGACTGTCCCCGCAGCACATGTGAAGCCTGAAGTCTTCCATGTACACGTGGGCAGGTCTGGCCACATTTGCCACTTCAACCTGTCAGTGCCAGATGGGGAAACTGAGGCCCAGATGGATAGTGCTGGGCTCAGCCTCCCAGTGGTCACGTGTAGGAGTGATATTGGGGTGCAGCAGCTTTCTCGGTTGGAATTCTCAGTTCCCACATACCAGCCATCCCGTGAGTACCGTGAGAGAGATGGCCTTTGGGCTCCTTAGTCATTCTGTAGCCACGAAACCACAAACCACTAGTCTGACAGCTGGGGGCGGGGAGGGGTCTTCTCTTGCCTCCCTTGGAAGTCCTGATATCTGGAGACCATTTTACCAGGGAGAAAGAAGGTGCCTGCCACATTCCCCTCCCCACACCCATCTGTCCCCTGAGCCAAGCTGACCCTGGTATGGGGATATGGGGAGCTTGCGGCAACAGAAAAGAGCACAGAGGTCCTGTCTCAAGATGCCAGGTCTCTGTCACCTGTGGCATCGCCCAGGACCTAGGGAAGATGATGGCTTGAGAAGTGGGGCTCAGGAGAGAAATATGTGGTGGGGTGCTGTCAAGGTCACATAAGATTAGTTAGTGCCTGACCCTCCAAGGCTCAGGGCCCATTGCAAAAGAGGGGGCGGATAGAATGGAAGAGCCAAAGGAAGGGTCCGACTCCCTACAATGCAACTGCCCAGACAGAAACTGGCCTTGATATCCATGACCTTGCAGTGCCTAGCAATACCTTTGCAAGACCCTCACAATAGAAGAAAAAGATGATGACATCAAATTAAAAGAGAGACTAATGGAGAGAGGGAAGGGATATGATGGAGATTGGAGTTCTAAAGGGGTAATGGGGGCAGGGGAGGGAAATATCATGCATTTTTTGTATGTAAGTATAAAAGTTGTCAATAAAAATTTAAAAAATATATAAGTACCTGAAAGTCTGCACACAGGTAACTATCATGGGTACTGGCTCCAGGCCTCTGTTTCACCGTCTGTTCATAAGGGCAATGGTAGTGTCAACCCCCTGAAGTTTTGTGGACACTACAGCTATCCGTACAAATAAAGCCTTTATGGTCTGTGACTTCAGTAACCCTCAATAGACATCAACTGTTGCCATCATTGTTACTGGGAGTGGCCAAGAAGCACATAGTTGGCTATAAACAGAAGGCTCCCAGGAAAGAAGATCTGTTATGAACGTTCAGCTCCTCTGTAGATAGTCAAAGGTGGGGGAGGCCCTAGTGGGAGCCAGGGGGAGTTACAGCAAGGGGTTCTGGCCTAACCCAGCTTGTGCATTAGGTCTTTTTGTTTTGTTTTGTTTTTCGAGGTAGGGTATCACTCTGGCCCAAGCTGACTTGGAATTAACTATGCAATCTCAGGGTGGCCTCTCATGGCCATCCTCCTACCTCTGCCTTGCTGGGATTAAAGGCATTAGGTCTTTTTTTAAAATATATTTTTATTTATTTATTTGAGAGAGAGAATGGGCAAGCCAGGGCCTCCAGCCACTGCAAACCAACTCCAGACACATGCACCCCCTTGTGCTTCTGGCTTACATGGGTCCTAGAGAGTCGAACCGGGATCCTTTGGCTTTGCAGGCCAACGCCTTAACCTCTAAGCCATCTCTCCAGCCCTGAATTAGGTCTTTGGACCTGGGCAAAGTCACCACAACTCTCTGTGCTCCAGTGTAGGGAGGAAATGCTGCTTCCTTGATGGGGCGTCAGTGGATCTGTGGTATACAGTGGGGGAGGCCTGCTTTACTGGCAGCAGTTTTGGGGTTTCCCCTCCCCACTTGCTGCTGACTGGGCCTCAGTTTCTTCTCCTAGAACAGAGAAGCTATAGTAAATCTTCCAGGCAAAACAACAACAACAACAACAACAACAACAAAAAAACACCAAAAAACCATTCCGACATGTTTGCAGACACCAAGAAGGTTGATCCAAGGCCACGTGTTATCATCAGGGTACTAGAAAGTGCTCTGTGTGTGTAGAGTGGAGGAATGGCCGAGCATGCAGGTGCCCCCCCACCTCACCCCCATTTTTTGGCAGCTCCAGGTCTATGTAGGATTTGTTTCAGAGATCCCCTGGATGGGCCAAGAAGATATTGGTGGGCCTGGGCCTGGGTTTACAGCTCAGTCATCTTTCCTGTGCAGCCCCGAGGGACTTATTTGCTCCCTTCTGCCTCAGTTGCCCCTTCTATGAAATGGGCCTCGTGGCGTTCCTCCCTCCTGGGGAAGAATGAGGTGATGAAGCATGGCAAGAGCATACTCGGCCACTGGTCACCCTGATGACCACATGGGCGCGGTGGAGGTGGGGAGGTCTGGAGCTGGCGAAGTGGAACTTGTATTTTCCTGTCACTGGCCTGTGGCCTCCCTTCCTCTCAATCTCTCTCCCTCGCACTGTCGCTCGCTTGCCGTGACACCAAAGCCCAGCATCTGTTTCCACAGGAGCTGCTTAATATTCTGCGGTGGTAAAATGAACTCATTGGAGCCACCCACAAGCAGATGAATGAGCCTGGGGCGCCCGGGCGGCCTTTCAGAACGGCTCTGGGCCCCCCTCGGGCCTCGGAGAGGCTGGCAACGGCAGCAGCTGTGGGACAGGGGCCCCCTTTTCTTCTTGGTGCCCCAGGGAGCCTGTTTCGCCAAATGGAGCTAGATCCTGGAGGACAAGGGTGGGGGGGGGCCTGGAACCTGGGGAGGGGCTACCTGAGCTGGGCGGCCTGTTACAGGGGGACTTGTTTGGGTTTGTGCATGTGGGGCCTCTTGGAAATGATCAAGAGAGCTGGGCCTTTCCAGAGTCTCCCGCCTGTTCCCCCAACTTCAGACTGAACATAATAGTACAGGCGTGTGATTGGTGCCGACGGATGGTTATGCTGATGATGGGGATGCTGATGATGGAGATGCTGGTGAGGATGACGGAGATGATGTGATGAGGGTGGTGATGAAGATGATGTGTTCAGGGCCCTGTCGGTGGTTGTGATAATGCAGATGGTGGTGCCGATGGCCATGGACAAAGCCTTAGGGACTTACTAAATACCAAGGCTGTGCCATTTGTGATCTGTGTACTTAGTAACTCTTCCAGTACCCCTGGGAACGTTCCCGTCCCCCATCACCCATTTAATAAGCTAGGAAAAGGTCAGCTGGTTTGTCCCAGGTTACACCAGGAGGAAATGGTGACTTTGGGCTTCCAGCACATCCCGGCTCTGACTGCCTTGGCTTCTCCCGTTCTTGGGGCCACCACAGACCTTGGTGCCATGGGGGGGGGCGGTCATCCCGAGGTCAAAGGGATCCAGCAAGCTGTGGAGCACCGCACACGTGCATACAGTCGGTGCTGCTTAAGTGCCAGAGCTATGATGACTTGACGACTGGAACAGCCGTGGGCTGAGCAGGCAGATCTCAGGGCCCTTTCCCTCCTCCGCACCCCGTTGCACCCACTTGTTACGGTTTTTTCCCCCTCGGCTCTCTCGAAAGGCAAATGGTGACAAAGTGCTTCCGGGTAGAAGCTGGATTAATTTCATGTAATTATCCATGATAAAATTAAATATTACTTGCAATTAGTCTTGGGCAATTTCTCCTCTGAGACAACGGTGAGGCAGTGGGGTGAACATGGGCTGAGTTGGCGCCTGCTGGGCTCAGCACTGGCCTGTTGGTGGCTGGATGTGTTTGGTTCTCAGAGCCCCCAAGCCAGGACTTAGGCCCCTAGAAGTGATTTTTCCATAAGGGAGAGTCATAGGAGAGGGCTGTGCTGAGCAGAAAACATGACGGCCCTTCCCTGGAAATTACTGTTATTATCATCATTATTATTATTTTTAAGGCAGGGTCTCACTCTAGCCCAGGCTAACCTGGAACTCACTCTGTAACCCAGGCTGGCCTGGAACTCACGGTGATCTTCCTACCTCAGCCTCCCTCCTGATGCTGGAATTAAAATGTACCACCACACATGGCCCATTACTAGCTTGAGGAAGGCCCTACTGAGTTGCCCAGGTTGGCCCGGAACTCATTATGTAGCTCAGGCTGGCTTGCCCAAGATGGTGACTAATGTGCTGGCAAACACAGGCGCCCAGAAGCCTGTGTCAGCCCTTCCTGAACCTCAGTTTCTCCACTGAGTAAGGTTGCCTTTGAAGCCCTGCCCAGGGCTCCCAGGCTCTGGGTGCTGACTGACTGGGTCCCGGGTGATGTCCCTTTCCTCACCTTTCTTTCAGTGGTTCTGAAATCCAGATTCTACTCTTGGTGTTGTGACTACTTTACAGCTAAGAGTCACAGGACTGTGTGCTGCTGTGCTGGATTGGCCGGAGAGGACGTGGGACCGGGATACTGTGACATGAGGGTGTGGACTCTGAAATTATGTGGTCAATGGAGAGCTGTGAATGTTGGGCTCTCTATATTGGCTTGCCCCTAGGGACTGTGTGGCCTTTGTCGGGGGGTGGTGGTGGTAACCCCCTGGGTCTTACAAGCTCTCTTAGAAAAGGGTGTGGTGGCGCACACCTTTAATCCCAGCACTCAGGAGGCAGAGGTAGGAGGATCACTGTGAGTTTGAGGCCACCCTGAGACGACATAGTGAATTCCAGGTCAGCCTGAGCTACAGTGCAACTCTTAGTAGTAATAATAATAATAATAATAATAATAATATGAACCTTATAGATGGTTGTGAGTAAGAGGTACAGTGAAGCTGAGGTTGGCGCTGAGTGTGGTGGCACACGCCTTTAATCCCAGCACTCAGGAGGCAGAGGTAGGAGGATCACTGTGAGTTTGAGGCCACCCTGAGACGACATAGTGAATTCCAGGTCAGCCTGAGCTACAGTGCAACTCTACCTCAAAAAACCAAAGTAATAATAATAATAATAATAATAATAATAATAATAATAATAATAATATGAACCTTATAGATGGTTGTGAGTAAGAGGTACAGTGAAGCTGAGGTTGGCGCTGAGTGTGGTGGTGCACGCCTTTAATCCCAGCACTTTGGAGGCTGAGGTAGGAAGGAGTTTGAGGCCAGCAGTTGATTAGTAATGTCTGCTGTGGACACCATAAATCATTTGGGTGGTGGGAGAAAAGCCCCAATGACTCTTTCCAGCCCCAGGGGTACCTCTGTGTTTGAAGCCTTCCTATTTGAAAATGATGGAGTTAGCCTTTTGTAAGAAAAAAAACAACCATTGTTACAACAACCATTGACATGGACTGGGAGGGGCTTCACAGATTACTCTGGGCCAGCTCTGTGAAGATAGAAATGTCCCTATCTTCCCTGTCCCTCATCGTCTCCACTGGCCACATGCAGATGTGGGACACTCCAGTGTAGCAAGGAACAGATTGAGTTTCACATTTCACTTAAGTTTTAAGAATGTCAAAGCCACCCGATGTGGTGGCACACTCCTTTAATCCCAGCACTCACTCGGGAAGCAGAGGTAAGAGTATCACCATGAGTTCGAGGCCACCCGGAGACTACATAATGAATTCCAGGTCAGCCTGGGCTAGAGTGAGACCCTACCTTGGGGGAAAAAAAAAGGCAAAGCCCCTTGCACTCCAGACACTCCACCTTGGTACACTGGAACCTCTGAGCTCATAGCGCTCCCAAGATAATACTAGTGACACCCCAAGAACTGGGGTGGGTCCTTGGAGGAGAGCCCGTTGCTTGGCAACAGAGACAGACAGTGCCTCCTCTGCAAGCACTTCTCAGGTGGGTGGCCCTGGGAGGTTCTGTTCTCTTGGCACCTCCACTTCCTGGGTGACACTGCTTCCCAGGGTGCTGACCTTGTGGTGGGCGGGGGGCCCGAGTCTCGGGGCTGCTTGTGGGGTCAGTCATTCCCTGCCCCTTCCCCCAAATAGACTGTGGGCTCTAGATGCGTAGTGGGCGGGTTGGAAGTGAAGACAGGGTGCCTGGTGTGAAGGAAACGTGTGTGTGTGAGACGTCTCTGCTTCTTTCCTCTCCCTCTCCTCTGGCCTGTTCCTGGGATGAAGGGAGGGTCGAGGAGGCCCTGGGAATGGACTTGGCTGAACCTCACACCTCTTGTCCCTTTGCTGTGTGGTGGCGATTGAGGTGGTGACCTCACCTCTCTGAACCGAGGTCTGCACCCTTTAGAAGGACATTTCTCCCTCTCTGAGACGTATACTGAGTGCCTGAGGTGACTTACGGGAGGCATTTCCCGCCTATGAAAAGGAACCAGTTCTTTTCTCCATTGAGTATGTTTTATTCTCTCTAAAATATTACCCCCACCCTCACCCCGCAGCCTGACTTTCCCTGCCCAGAGATGGCCACAGGATAGGAGCAATTTAATTTAACTGACGCTTCTGCCAGGAGTTGACTTAAAACAGCCAAGATGGGGCTGGAGAGATGACTTAGTTAGTGGTTAAGATGCTTGCCTGTGAAGCCTAAGGACCCAGGTTTGATTTCCCAGTACCCACATAAGCCAGACGCACAAGGTGGCACATGCATCTGGAGTTCGTTTGTAGTGAGTGGCTGGAAGCCCTGGTGCACCCAATTCTCTCTGTGTGTCTCTCTGTAATAAATAAATAAATAAAATGTTTATAAAAAAAAGATACCCAAATGTCCCAAGGGTCCAGTCCCTGGGCTGCGTGGAGGTGCCAGAGAGGGAGAGATCAGCTTCCTGGGTCCTGTGTGGGCAGCTCATGGCAGGGCCTGCTGTCTCTGTATCTGATCCTCCATCTAAGACTTCTCCATCCTATGGTCTCCCTCCAGCAGAGTCTCAAATCCCCTGGGAGAATTCTAGTGTCCAAACACTGAAGCAGGGTTGTTGACTGGGCCTGGGTTCTGGACAGGGTGAATTTGGGGGGGCACAGTGGTCTCTTCTAGGGAAGATGTGCTTCCACTGGACAGCCTCCAATCAGGCCTGGGGAAGTTCCCACCTGCATTCCTGAGGCTCAGGGTGGTACTGTCTTGGGGGCGGGATTTGTCAGGGATCAAAGCGGTCAGCACTTAAAGGTTGAGGGCCTACTGTGTGCCAGTGCCAGGGCAGCACAGGAGCAGGAGCAACCAGGCCCTCGTTTCACAGAAACCACAGTCTCAGGATGGGCAGTAGAACGATTGTGAGGCAGGTGCACGGAGGCTGGGGAGAGGCCTTGTCGAGACAGGGAGATGCAGGAGAGGTGGAGGAGGAGGAAGACCCTGGCTATCCAGGGTCAGGACAGGGAAGACCTAGTAGAAAGACTGTTGTTGCTCTTTGGGGAGAGAACGCTGCAAAACCCACAACACCAGCCTGCTGAATGGGCAAGGGAGCTCGGAATGGCCTTGGCCGCTTCTACTTGCATGTCTGCCTCAACTTACTCCTCTTTCACCTTGGTCTCTCCAGTGCACGGTGCCCTCCAGTCTGTGCCATCTTCTAGGTTCTGGAAGGTCACAGGGACTGGGACTGTGATCCCTTCCCTGGGAGGAGAAGCTCTGGGTTTGTGATCTGCCCTCTGCATCCTTGGCGACAATAAAGCCAAACACAGAAAATCCCTCCAGAGGTGGGGTGCGGGTGTTGCAAGATGTGTCGTGTCTGGAGAAAAAACTGACGGAAGGTGAGGCTGCTTGACTTAGTCACCTGCCCCCACCCCAGTATCTGTCTCTTCCCACACTCCCCACACAGAGGCCCCCAGCTCCCTCCTAGGAGGAACCCACACCCCCCCCCAGGCCAGACTCAGAAGCTATATTTGGGCGTGCGGGCCCAGTGGAAGCTTTAGAGCCCAGCCAATAAGCCTTGCCCAATCCTTCTCCACCCCCAAGGGAGAGATTAGGGAAGAGTTCCCACCGAGCAGTCAGGGGTGGGGAACGCACTTGCACTTGGGGGAGGGGGCCTCTGCAGGTCATGGAGTCACAATCCCGGCAGTTGACTCACCTGCCTCTTACACAAGGGATAGCAGCTCAGAGAGGGCACGCGGTGCCCCCCTGAGGTCACACAGCGAGCTGCTGATAGAGCTGGATGCAGGCAGCTTCCTGCCCTGGGAGAGGGAAGTCAAAGGAGGGAGGAGTAGTTCGTGGAGGGCACCCCTCTCCTCAGAGGACGGATTTCCTCGATCCCTTGGGAATGAGTGTGCTCAACCCAAGCATCCTGGGTGTGTGCCTTTGTGTTGTGAATGGCATGGACAGCTCCTTCGAAACTCAGGGGTGCTGCTTGACACGGCAGTGTCTGGGGATTCGCGCAGACCTGGGTTCGAATCCGGCCAGTCACTTTCAGCTCTGTGGCATTAGCCTTCACAGACTGTTGGCAGCGAGTGGTGGTGGTAGTGGGGAATAAACCAAAAGCTCAGGGTGTAGCTCAGTTGGTAGAGTTTCTGGCTAACATGCAGGAGGCCCCAAGTTCAACCCTCAGCACTCCCTGTCATTCCAGCACCCAGGAGGTGGAGGCAGGAGGACCAGAAGAAGTTCAAGGTCATTCTCGGTTACATAGTGAGTTTGATACAAGCATACACGAAACCCTGCCTGAGAGAAAATTGGCAGCTGGCCCAGGAAACAGTGACCCCTGGGCCACCTGTCACTGTCCTTGGAGCTTGTGGGGGCCAGCCTTCCAAGGCTCTTTTCCTCTACCCCTATGTGGCAGGTCACATTGCTTCAGAAAACACACTATTTCTCTGTGTAGGCATCTGTGAAAGTATCCTGGAATGATTTTTTTTTTTTTCAATCAAAAATTTGGAGGGGGCGGCTGGAGGGATAGTTCAGTGGTTAAGGCACTTGGCTATAAAGCCAAAGGACCCAGGTTCGATTCCCCAGGACCCATGTAAGCCAAATGCACAAGGTGGTGCATGTGTCTGGAGTTTGTTTGCAATGGCTGAAGACCCTGGCATGTCCATTCTCTCTTTAAAATTAGAAAAAATAATAATTTAAACATTTAATTTTATATTATGTATTGTGACAGGTTATATTCTTGTTCATCCCCTCACCTCTGCTCCCGTTTCCCTGGGGCCCTCCTCACTGGGATTATGGTATTCACTGTGGGGTCATGAAGGCCTCACTCGGTCCCTGTGGGGTAGTGGAGATGGGAGGAGACTGTGCCTCTGGATAGTCCTACCCACTCTGTGGCTCTTACACTCTTTCCTTCCCTTCTTCTGCAATGTCCCCTGAGCCACGGCAGGCCTGTTGGCAGTCTGACTTAGTGATGAGTTCTCTGCTTTGATGGGTTTTATTGATCACTGTGTCTGTCGCCTTTGACCTGAAGCTGGTTGTCAGGCGAGTAGTGAGAGCAGTGTTCATGTTGCTGCTTCCTCTGCAGTTTCTCAGGCCCTGGCAGATGTGGTAGAGGTGGCGCATCTTGTGGTGGGAAGTTTGGCATCTTCTTGTCTTATAGATGGACTTAGGCTCTCTCTTGTTTTGTTTTTGTTTTTTCTCTCTGTCATCTGGACTCTTGATGACAAATGGTGGCACAGGCCTTTAATCCCAGCACTCAGGAGGCAGAGGTAGGAGGATCACTGTGAGTTCAAAGCCAGCCTGAGACTGCATGGTGAATTCTAGGGCAGCCTGAGCTAGAGTAAGACCCTACCTTGAAAAAACAAAACAAAACAAAAGTTTACAGTTAAAGGAAGGCAAGGGTCACAATGAACAATAGAGACATTTCCTATTTCCTGAGGCTCACAGTACATTTCTTCACCTACCTTGAGCACCTTTACTGAACACTTGGCCATTACTTCCTCCCTGTGTGAACTTGGACAGATGGTTCCCCTTCTCTATTTTAGGTTCAGGGCTCAGCACTTTGGCTTTGTGACTTAAACAATGCGTCCACTTCAGTGTTACCTTTGCCTGAGTCATGGAGTGCCCAGGTATTTGGTTAATCATAACGTTTAGAACTATGCGTATGATCTCAGTTGCAATGGCAGCAAAGCACCTATAAGCCAGACAGTGTGCCAATAAAACTTTATTTGCATCAACAAGCCATGGGCCAGCTGGGACTTGAGGGCTGTGGTCTGCTCGCCTGGGGTAGTTTCTCCATGTGTGATCGAGTGAAGAAACTAGATGGATTCCCCCAGGGGACAGTGAAGGACAGACAGGTGGCATTAGTTATAACATTGTCTGTCATAGTTATATCTGCATGAGTGACTTTCCCAGCTGCCCTGCCCTGGTGCCTGTGAGCTCATTGTTCACGTAGGGAAACTGAGACACCGTGAGTAGCAACTGTTCCTCACTCTTTTTTTTTTTTTTTTTTTAATACCCAGGCTGGAAAGATGGCTTTAGCTGTTAAGCGCTTGCCCGTGAAGCCTGAGGACCCCAGTCCAGGGCTCATTTTCCTAATATCTACATAAGCCAGATGTGCAAGGTGGCACATGCATCTGGAGTTTGTTTGTAGTGGCTGGGGGTCCGGGTGCACCCATCTTCTCTCTGTGTGTCTGTCTGCTGCTAATAATAAATAAATAAATAATACTTTTTGTTTTTTCTGAGGTAGGGTCTCATTTTAGCCCAGGCTGACCTGGAATTCACTATGTAGTCTCAGGGTGGCCTTGAACTCATGGTGATCCTCCTACCTCTGCCTCCCGAGTGCTGGGATTAAAGGCGTGCACCACCATGCCTGGCACAAAAAAATGCTCAAACTTTTTTTTTGTTTGTTTGTTTATTTGCAAGCAGATAGAGAGAGAAGACAGACAGACAGACAGATAGAATGGGCACACCAGGACCTCTGGCCACTGCAGACTAACTCCAGACACATGTGCTACTTTGTGCATCTGGCCGTACGTGGGCACTGGGAAATCAAACCCAGGTTGTTAAGCTTTTCAGGCAAGCGTCTTAACTGCTAAGACATCTCTTCAGCCCCCTGGAAAATGTTTTTAGTCTTTTACACATGGGCTGGGTCAGGGACCCCGGATTGTAAGAGCAACTTGGAAGCTACCCAGGTTGACCCAGTTAGACCAAGGCTTTTTTCAGGGTGCCATGGTGGTGGGGTGACCGTGATTGATTGACCCCCAGCTTAGAGATGAAGAACTCCACGACCCATGGGTTTCTGTGCTCAGGCCGTAATGAAAGAGCCACTAGGCTCTTGCTCATCTCGACAGATTCCCAGTTCACTGCCCTTGATCTAGAACCCTCCATGGCTCCCCACTGCTTTCAAGAACTAAGCAAGCTACTTCTGTGCATGTGAAGATGCCCAGGCAGCTTACTCTCCTTCTGTATCTCCAAGAGTCAAAAACCAGAGCCCAGTGTTTGGGACACCCAGGCCATGTGAAACTTTGCTTAGGGTATCAGCAGTCCTTTAGAGTGGTGGTGGCGTTTCGAATGCTCTTGCTTTCTCTCCCTCACCTCCCTGCCCAGCTTTGTGTTCAACCTTCAATCCCTTTGAACACCTTCCCCCTTCTCCCAGAGGTCCTCCTGGATTGCCAGCTCTCCTACTCCCACACCGCTCCCCCCACCCCAGCCCCAACACCTGGTGACCATTCAGCCTTTCACTATTTCGCAAGCTTAGTACCTCCTCCAGGCTGGGAACTGTACGCACAGGTCCTGGGTTGGGGTGGCCTCTCTGAGCCCCACACCTGGTATGTGTGTTTTATTTATTTATTTGAGAGAGAGAAAGAGCGAGAGAGGGAGGGAGGGAGGGGAAGAGGCAGATAGAGAATGGGTGCTCCAGGGCCTCCAGTCACTACAAATGAACTCCAGATGCATGAGCCACCTTGTGCATCTGGCTTACATGGGTACTAGGGAATCGAACCTAGGTCCTTAGGCTTTGTAAGCAAGCACTTTAACCGCTAAGCCATCTCTCCAGTCTGCATGTTGCTATTTTTTTTTTTTTTTTGAGGTAGGGTTTCACTCTGGTCCAGGCTGACCTGGAATTAACTATGTAGTCTCAGGGTGGCCTCGAACTCACGGCGATCCTCCTACCTCTGCCTCCCAAGTGCTTGCATGTTGCTATTTTGTTTCATGGTTATTTTGGCCTCGTGTGCTCCTCTCCTGTGGGGCTGCCCTGACTGGGACTGGAGGAAGTGTTCTTAGTGACAGGAGACAGGACCCTGAGCAGTGTCACTTACAAACCAGACCTTCGGTCCCCTCCTTGCCAGGCAGGAATGACCAAGTTTATTTTTCAGAGGGGCACATGGAGACTCAAGAGAGCTGACATGGCTGCTCTGGGTCGCACAGCCTTGTACCATGGTGGGTTTTAAACCTAGGCTTCTGTGTGCACGGAGCGTGACTGACTGTCCACATGGATTCAAGCACGGCGCCCTTTGTTGGTGACATAGCGGTGCTATAGGAACTTATATGGGTGGCAGATGATCACTGTCCCCTGTCGAGCCCCTGAAGGAAGCACCCCGAAGCCCCATAGACTCTTGGGTGAAAAGGTGAGGCAGACGTTTCCCCAGAAACACACCTATCCAAAACATCAGCCTTTGAACAATGTGGGTTTTTTTTTTTTTTTTTTTTTTTTAGATTGAAGCTGGTCTTTCGGCAAGCCACAAGGCTGGGCTTCCAAGGAAAAGCACCTATCTATTTGTCTTGGTTGATAAAAAGAATCATTGTTGAGCATCTTACCATAGCCAGGCAGATGATAGCCACACAGAGAGGGGCTGGCCCCTGGAGCTCAGAGAGGTGTGTTAACCTGCCCGAGGGCATTCAGCATCGAGTCTACCACCACTGAAGATGGACACCCGAGCGGAGGAAGGATTGGCCAGTGAGTCAGGGACACAGTTGTATTAGTGACAGCAGCTCACAGCTGCCATTCAAGGGGGCATCCAGTCCAGGTGAAGCTCTGTGCTTGGGTTAGCGCCACACTGACTGTCCTGTAACGAGGGTGCTGTCTTCTCCTCCGGGTACAGTTTGAGGAAACCCTGGCTTGGAGGAGCTGATTGACCCAGTGTGTGGGCTGACTTGTCCCATCCACAGGCCCCCAGAGGGCATCATGAGAGGCAGGTCTAAAAGGCCACAGGGAAGAAGTGGTGGAAAGAATGTAAGAGCCAAAGGAAGGGTAGGACTCCTTACAACGTGCTCCTGCAGACACAAAATGGCCTGGATATCCATGACCTCACAGTGCCTGACACTACCTACACAAGACCATCATAATAGGAGGAAAAGATGATGACATTAAAATGAAAAGAGAGACTGACTGAGAGGGGGAGGGGATCTGATGGAGAGTGGAGTTTCAAAGGGGAAAGTAGGGGGGAGGGAGGGAATTACCATGGGTTATTGTTTACAATTATGGAAGTTCTCAACTAAAAAAAAAAGTAGGGGCTGGAGTGATGGTTTAGCGGTTAAGGCATTTGCCTGCGAAGCCAAAGGATCCCAGTTCAATTCTCCAGGACCCACGTAAGCCAGATGCACAAGGGGACGCATGCAGCTGGAGTTCAGTTGCAGTGGCTGGAGGCCCTGGTATACCCACTTCTCCCTCCCTCTTTCTCTCTCTCTCTCTCAAATAAGTAAATAAATTTTTTTAAAGTAAAATGATAATAATAATAGTAATAATAAAAATAACTGGCCACAGGGCTGCCAATGTCACAGGCCTCTGGCTCTCAGGAAAGGAATAACACAGCCGCTCCGGCCTGGGAAGATGGCGGCCCTCATGTCTCCAAGCTCCCCTCCCCCAGCTCTGGGTGGCCTCTCTGACTTTGCCCTCCGCCGCCCTCAGCAGGCAGTTCCCATCTAACTGACAGCTGCCTTCAGCCAAGTCAGCTCACATCAATCGCCCGGGCTTCCCACTGGTGGCCCGTCCTTCCCCTCCCCCTCCTGGGCCCGGCCAGGGGACTCACGGGTCTCCTCACCCACAGTGGGGGTTCTGCTGGAGCCTGGCCCTGTGCTGGGGGGTGACGATGGGGATGCAGGGCCCTCACTTAGGTCCCCATCATGCCGGACAGCGCTTTCTGCTCCCGGGGGGGGGGGGAGTAGGCACAGGCACGAGACAACTTCCACAGGGGCTCAGCGTGTGTCCCCAGATCTGCTGTCACCCTGGGTCATTCTCAACCCCTGTGAGCCTGGGGGTCCTTTGCAGAGAGCAGGAATGTTGGCAAGAGAGGGGTCGATATTGAGAAGGAGGAGGAGGATGTGAAGGAGAGAAAGGGAATGAAGGAGAAATGGAGAGACAGAGGAAGGTGCAAGAGGAGAGGAAGAGGAGGAGGAACAGGGTACCTGCCACTTAGGCCAGAGACATTCTCCCCTTGCATGTGACTTCTGGGTGTGTGCCCAGTGTGTGGTACCCATGTGTGCATACTTGCATGCGTGTGAAGGCCAGAGGACAACCTTGGGTGTCAACTTCAGCAATACTGCCCACCTTCTTTGAGAAAGGCACTTTTAAATTTTATTTATTTAGTTATTTATTTGAAAAAGATAGAGAGAGAGAGAACGGGCATACCAGGGTCTCTAGCCATTGCAAATGAACTCCAGGTGCATGCGCCACCTTGTGCATCTGGCTTACGTGGGTCTGGGGAATCAGTACTGGGTCCTTAGGCTTCACACGCAAGCACCTTCATCACTAAGCCATCTCTCCAGTCAGAGACAGACTCTCTTATTGGCCTGGAGCTTACCAATTAGGCCAGCCTGCCTGGCCAGTAAGCCTCAGGATCCTCCTGCCTTTGTCTCTGTAGTGCTGGCATTGCAGGCACGTACCTTCATGCCCAGCACTGTTCCGTGTGGCCTGAGGATCTGAGTTCAGGTTCTCGTGCTTGTACAGCAAGGGCTTCATCAGCTGAGTTGTCACCCCCAGCCCCTGCGTGTTGACTTTGACAGAAACACACCCTTGGTCGTCAGACAGCTTGCTGTGGCTCCGCTCTGCAGCTCACCATGGAGCTGTGGCATCACTTCTCTGGGCCCCAGTTTCCAAAGCTGTGAAATGGGCTTGCACGTTGGGGCCTTGTGCACTAAGTATTGGGGTGACCCGAGATTGGCTGAGCCTGTCATCTGTGTTGCACCATCATCTCCTGCCTGCGCCTGGCTTTCCTTCTTTCTTTTCTCTGTTGTCACGGTGATGCTAGGGCTGGAGAAGCTGTTGATGGGCGTGGGGGGATGGGCTGTGGCACAGACATGTGGAGGGCTGAGCATGAGCTCTCTGTGGCCCTGTGAGAAGCTGAGCACAGTGTCTGTCACCAGCAGGCCACCATCCTTGGTCCTCCAGCCCTGGGTGGCTCCTTGGACTAGGTTGAAGCATGTTAGTGGCCCTCATTCGGGGACCTCAGTCCTACCCCAGCCTCTGCCTATAAGATCCACTTGTTCCCAAGGGATAGACGAACCGTATGATACATACATCATCCAGGTGTGGGGCACAGGCCTGAGACTCCCACACGATTCCAGGACAGTCTGGGATACATAGCCAGACCCTGTCCCAGTTCTGCAGAGAGAAAGGTTGAATATTCACCCATCACCATTAATGCTGAGAGCACTGACTAGGCCCAGAGCGGGGAGGTGACTTGCACAAGGTTACATAGAAAGCCGGGGAGCATAAGTCTTTTAAAAAAATTATTTAATTAATTTATTTGACAGAGAAAGAGGGAGAGAGAAAGACAGAGGGAGAGAATGGGTGCGCCAGGGCCTCCAGCCACTGCAAACGAACTCCAGATGCGTGTGCCCCCTTGTGCATCTGGCTTTCGTGGGTCCTGGGGAATCGAAGCTGGGTCCTTTGCTTTGCAGATAAATGCCTTAACTGCTAAGCCATCCCTCCAGCCCGAGCGTGAGTCTTACTTAAAGACATTTAACAAATACTTGCCGGTGCCTGTTGTGTGCTGAGTCCAGACACACTCCCTCCCCACCCCCTGCCTCTGTCCTCTAGGGTGGGCTCCCTTGACCTTCACTGATGGGGAAACCAAGGTGTAGTTTGAGATTACAGAGCTGATGGGGACGGAGTTGTGATTCAGACGGTGTAGCCCGGGCCTGAGCTACTCCATGCTCTGGCGTTGAGCGTGGGCAGGTAGCAGAGCTGACTTGAGCTATCTTCCTGCCAGGGCGGGTGATGGGGGCTGCGGACCCTCTTTCTGTGGCCCACATCCGGCTGGGGTTTGTCCTTCCCATCCCTAAACCCAGAGGTCTGAATCCTGGACTTTTCTCCCTCCCGGCAGTTACATATAGACATCAGCCAACGGGTCCTCGGCTATAGAGGAGTCCCCATTTGGCTCTTGGTTGCCAAAAAGCCTGAACTCAAGTTCACTACCCAGCCCAGGCCGGCCTTGAATTCATGATCCTCCCACCTCAGCCTCTGAGTACTGGGATCTCAGGTACCATTTGGCTGAGCTGGCTTTTGGCTAACCCTTAGCACTGCATGAAGGGTGCTCATGAAGGGCTGCGGTAGTAGAATGCTTATTTAACCTATGGTGTGAGTGGCCCACGTTCGTCCCTGTCATGGGGTTGAGGGGGTATCTTTCCACCAGGCAGGAGTCTTAAAAGATGTGGTATTTCCTGAGGGAGTGAAGCTTGCTCTGGAGCAGGCCCTGATGTCAGCGTGGTGTATTTCTCACCCCATCTCAGAGGCCCTCTTGGTCACCCAAGGCCCAAGTCCCTCAGGCTGTGTGTACCCTTGGCAGCCTGCAGGGAAGGGTCTGACTCCAGACCTGGCGAGGTGGCAGCTGGTGCTACCATTACATCATGGGTGCTGGGGGTGGGGTGTCATCTGCTAGGAAGGCTGAGGGTCATATAGCCGTGGTTGAGGGCATTGGAAAAAAACAGCACCTGGGGCAGGACCGTGGGAGGCAGCAGGAGTGGGCAGGGAGGGGGTTGTAGACAGAGCAACCAGCAGGAGGAGGTGGTGGGGTGGGGTGGGGCTTTACGCAGGAGCTGCTGGGCAGCCAGGGTTCCAGGTAAGAGTGAGACATGGAGAAAAGAAGCCAGAGATCCAGAACAGCCAGAAATTTGTCATGGGACCACTAGGGAGCCATGGAAGGTTTAAACAGGAGAGATCTGTCTGGTGGACTGGTGGACAGTGGAAATAGAGAAAGCAGTGAAGTGTCTGGAGTCCGTGGCAGGGGTTGGGGGGACGGGGGGGTTGCTTGGAACATTGGTATGCCCCGTGGCTGTGGGAAGAGGGGGTGGCCGGGCCCCTGTGGCTGCCATCCAGGCTCAGCACTCTAGTCCCAGCTAAGCGGCAGCTGCCACAGAAACCAGGGTCTCCCCACTTGACCTCTCCCAGGTCCCAGTAAAGGAAGCGTCCACGTCTATTTCCCTCTGTGGCAATGCAGCGAGGTGAGCTGGGGGCGCGAATTTGCTATTGTGTTCATGCCCACACGGCCTTTTACGTAAGCACTTCTCATTCCTCTCCTCTCCCTGGAGGTAGCTACCTCATCACACAGAGACAAGGCCCCGTGCATGGAGCTGGTGCTGCTGTCGTGTCGTCTCTAGGTCAGGGGTCCCCAAGCCCAGCACCATGGAGCATACAGCCAGTGCAAGGGCCCGGGGTTCACTCTCTATGCTCATAGGACTGTCCACTTCCGTCTGGGCATCGGATGGGCTCTACCCTTGTTCCCTCCTCCGTCATCTCTCTGATGGGCAAAACAGGAGGTGGCCAGGCCAGAGACTCCACCCCAGGGTGCCGAGGTACAAAGGGGACGAGGGAAGCCACTGAGGTAGTGGCAGTCAACTGACCCACTTGTGACTCCTGAGCCTGTGGCTCCCACATAGGGTCCTGGCTTTCAGTGTGGAGCGAGGCTGTCGTGTGGTGGCTTAGAAGAAATGAGGAAGGGAGGAAGGAGGAAACGAGGAGAGGGAGGAAGGTGGTTCCGGTGGCCACAAGTCCCCTTGGCATTAGTTTTTCCTATGATTCTCCACTGCCAGCCCAGTTCTTCCCCATCTTCTCTACCCCAGCGTCTGAGAGTCCAGACGACACACACACACACACACACACACACACACACACACACACACACACGTGTCCCTCCTGCTGGCTCTGTCTGCGTTGGACCCGCAGGAGAAGTGACAAGACATCATCCGTTAATCGCACCATTGCCTTTTTGGCACCATTTCTGGCCTCTTTCCTCCGCACCGTGGAGTGAGGAGTTTGGCAGAATAAATCCAACCAGGTCTCCTGGTCGCGGGGAGCTAAGCGAACCCAGCTCTGACGATCTGCGACGAAGCCAGCTGCAATAGTGACCCCTGTCAGGCTGCGACGAGTGGCCCGTGGCCATAGAGGGTTAGAATGCATGAGGAAGGCAGGAAGGGTCTTAGGAGGAAGGATGGCAAGTGTGTTCTCATACTCAGCCTTGACCATCGCTGTGGGTTTTGTAAGGGGCTGGGGGGGGGGTCAGGCTTTCATTTACCTCATAAATTTTTTTAAAGTGTCTCTCAGAAGCCGGGTGTGGTGGCGCATGCCTTTAATCCCAGCACTCGGGAGGCAGAGGTAGGAGGATCGCTGAGAGTTCGAGGCCACCCTGAGACTACATAGTTAATTCCAGGTCAGCCTGGACCAGAGTGAGACCCCACCTTGCAAAAACCAAAAAAAAAGAAAAGGTCTCTCAGTCCTTCCTGGCCAGGCAGCCACAGAGCCCTGGTTTCCACCCCTGTATTGCAGGCATCAGTGTTCTTTGGGGACCATGGTGCCCTGGCCCCAGGCACTGACCCTCATTGGTGTGTATGAAGCCCTTCCTCTTGAATGGTTCCCAACCGGATGGGGTAGCACCTTCACTTACAAATGAGGAAACTGGGGCTCTGCAGGCAGGCCAGTAAGCCTAGGTGGGGGAGGCTCCCTCCCTCCCCTGCCAGCAACCCTGGCCTGAAAGGAAGAAACCCACTTGCTCTTGGGGCCTCAGTCTTTCCATCTGTCAGATGAGGGTCCAGGCTACAGTGCCATGATTGCCCGGCTGTGTGCCAGGCTTATCAGTACCCTTCACCGCCGTGAGGCCAGGGCTGACAGCCAGCAGACGGGGAGTGCCGAAGGTTCCCAGGGTTCCCCTCCCGACAAGTTATGGGGGTTTAGTGAAGGGGAGGGTTATCTCCAAGTGCTGGTGTGGGGGCCCAGCGTGCCCGTAGCCTGAGGCTTGGGGACTCATCCTCTCGCTGGCTGGGACAGGCTGGGACTTGAGCAGCCTCCATGGGACTGTTTTATCAGCGGTGAGTCGGCAGTCCCCCCTCCACCCACCAAGCCACTGTCCTAGGGCGTGTCGGGTCCCCCTAGCTGGAATGAATCCGGAGATAGGACGAGTCTGGTCACGCTCACATCGTCAAGTACAGAAGAACAATATTCTCTCTTTAAACATTTCTATTTATTTATTTATTTGAGTGAGACAGAGATGGAGAGGGAGAGAGAGAGAGGGAGAGGGAATGGGCACTCCGGGACCTCCAGCCACTGCAAGCAAACTCCAGATGCATGTGCCACTTTATGCATCTGGCTTATGTGGATCCTGGGAAATTGAACCTGGGTCCTTTGGCTTTGCAGGCAAGCTCCTTAACCACTAAGCCATCTCTCCAGCCCCCATTCTCTCTTTAAAATACTTCCTGTGGATGGTATCCTTGCAATGCCCCATCCCAAGACTGAGGGGATCTCCTGCCCAGGCAGTGTGACACTGGGCAGAACCCTCAGTCTCTCTGAGCCTGAGACATTTGTGCCAAAGTATGGAGTGGGGACAGCCCGAGGCTGGCTTGCTGGGGGATGGTGATTTGGAACTGATGTAGACGCGGGCGTCTGCATTTGGACACGTCCCCGTTCGCTCTCGTGCAGATGACACTTTTCAGTTTGCGTAGACACTTGAAGACGGATGGTCTTGCTCTCTGAAGCTCACGAGCTCTGTGCACCTGGGCCCTTCCTGAACTCCATTCTTAGGCCCAAGGAGCACCTGGCTGTGGCATCCAGACCCTGTGTATCTGCCTGGGAACTGTTGGGGCTTGGGATTGACAGTTCAAAGTGACAGGGGAGTTTAGCCAAGCGGGTGGGTTTGTGGGGCTTGTTGAGTGAGAAACACCGACTTCCCATCCCCGTTCCGGGGTGTGCAGCCACAGGATGCCGGGGGGGCAGGGCGGGCTGAGCTTGGATTCCCTAAGCATGCTTGGCCACAGAGCTCCACCCTAATCCTCACTGGTGCTTTGACAAGGAGTTCTCCCCCCAAATCTCAGTGCCTCTGTTTCCTACTCTGTAGAATGGGCTCAGGCTGTGGGGGGTCTCTGGAGGGGATATGTGTGAATTGCAAGAAATACCCATCATCTGAATCCCTGTGGGTCTTAAAAATATATATATTTATTTATTTGTGTGTGTGTGTGTGTGTGTGTGAGAGAGAGAGAGAGAGAGAGAGAGACAAACACAGTGGGAGTGCCAGGGCCCCTTGTCACTGCAAGTGAACTCCAGATACATGCGCCACTTTGTGAATCTGGCTTTACATGGGTCCTGGGGAATCAAACCCTGGCCAGCAGGCCTTTCAAGCAAGCACCTTTAACTTCTGAGCCATTTCTCTAGCCCCAGTGAGTGTTAAAGGCTAGCATAACATTGCTTCTGGGGCCGGCCAAGAGCACTTGTGGTATGTACATTGGCCCAAGCAGTGGTGCATGGCCCACGTTGAGAGAAGCCAGGATCTACAAATGCCAAGGGAGCTCTCCCATCCAGTGCTTCCAGCATCCTGGGGGCGCCTGTTCTTAGCACCTCAGCTTCCCCTCTGTCAAATGTGTGTGGAGACACTAATGTCCTGGGCAGGAGTGAAACTACCTGGTCAGTCCTCAGAAATGGGGGAGTTTTCAGGGCTTCAAGATGGCTTTCCTTCTGGCTCTCTTTGATCATAGGGACACACCCAGTGGTCCTCCTAGGGGCCCTTAGTAGGGCCCCAAGGGATTGATGTCTTCTGTGTTTTTTATTTTATTTATTTATTTATTTTTAATTTATTTAAGAGAGAGAGAGAATGGGCGCACCAGGGCCTCTAGTCACCACAGACAAACACCAGACGCATGCATCTGGCTTGCAAGGGTCCTCAGGCATTCGCAGGCAAGTGCCTTAACCACTGAGCCATCTCTTCAGCACCCCCTCTTCTGTGTTTACGAACCAGGCAAATGAGGGTCAGAGAGGAGCAGTGGGGGATGTCCTGTCATCCAGTAGTGGGTCACCTCAGAAGGAGGGTCAAGACCTAGCTATTCTGTCCCCAACTCCATCCGCACGGCTCCATGCTTGGTCCTGAGTAAGGCTTGTTGATGGAATGAGTGAGGTAAGGGCAGAAGCCTGGGGAAGCGAGCTTCTTCCCAGCACGCAGGTCCCAGGGTGGGGCCCGAAGCCGTGTCTCGTCTCTGTGGGATTGTCTTCTCTGCAGGCCATAGCTAAGCCCTAGGGAGCCCGGGCGGGGCAAGTGGTATGCTGGCACTTGGCCCTGGCTGGATTTGTAGTGATGGGAGGTGGGCAGGTCATGGAGTTCAGTATCAGGGTGTACTCCCTCAGGCAGCCAGGCCTCTTTTCCCGACTTCCATCATAGCTACTGAATTCACCATTAGCCTTGTGTTCACACGCCCAGCTTTCTGCCCCTTCCTGGCTGTGTGACCTTGGGCAAGATAGCTAACCTCTCTGTAGGAGGAAAAAGTGGGGCAGGAGACATGGCTTAGCTGTTAAGGTGCTTGCCTACAAAGCCTAAGGACCCAGGTTTGTATTTCCCAGAACCCATGTAAGCCAGATGGTGGCACATGGGTCTGGAGTTTGTATGCAGTGGCTGGAGGCCCTGGTGTGCCCATTCTTTCTTTCTCTCTGTCTCTCTGCTTTTCAAATAAATAAATAAAAATTTAAAAAATTTATTGACAACTTCTATACTTACATACAAAAAACCCATGATATTTCTATCTCCTCTCTGTGTTTCTCTGGATGCAAATAAGTAAGTAAATAAATTTTTATCTATTTATTTATTTGAGGGGGGAAGAGGCAGATAGAGAGAATGGGCACACCAGGGCCTCCAGCCACTGCAAACAAACTCCAGATGCATGTGCCCCCTTGTGCAGCTGGCTTAGGTGGGTTCTGGGGAATCAAACCTGGGTCCTTAGGCTTCACAGGCAAGTGCCTTAACCACTAAGCCATCTCCTCAGCCCATGATTTTTTGTGTGTGTAAAAAAAAAAAAAAAAAAAAACACTAAAAAGTAGGTGGTTGTCCGACTCCTTTCCCCTCAGACGTGTGTGACTCAGAAGTGGCCGTGAAACAGCGGTTTTGGTTCTGTGCGACTCCCAGACTGAGAAGGGGTTTCCCTGCAGAGGATGGAGGAAATGTCGATGTCCTGATCCCTGGCTGACCAAGGCCCCTCACACGGCAGCTGAGGATGGCCCTGCAGAGCTGGCGTGGCTGGGGAAGCCCAAGTCTAGGCAACAGCTGTGGAAGTAGCACTGTCAGTGTAGGTGATGGGGGCACCTCGCCACTTACATAGCTTACACTTGAACGCACGGACATGAGCGAGGTCTGCGTGCCTGGGTCTCTTAGGCTAGAACGGGGTTCTCCTGTTGGAGCTGTGTGCCTCTGGACTTCCGCATGTGAGGAGTTGAGGTCTAGCTGGCTAAGCTCAAAGGAGGGGAGAGGAAGAAGGGAGCAGGTCCCTTGAAGGCTTCCTCCCTGGCCACTCATCCTCTAAGCTACTTCTGCCAAGCCAGTTCCTGCGCCCCAAGGAGGGGCAGAACCTTCTTCAAGGGTGTGGCCTCAGATCCCTCATAGCTGGCCTCCACCCCCCATCCTGCAGGCACCCCTCTGAGCAAAGGTGCTGTCTTCCTCCCTGTGTGTATCCTGGGGCTGGTCTCACTGTCCTTAGCTACCAAGTAGCATGGTCAAACATCTTTCCCTCCTGGCTTGCTTTCTGTACAGTTTGACGCCGCTGACTGAAGTTGCACACAGTAGGCCAGCACCTTGGCTAGCCGAATAGTCACGAGAGAGCCCTTGTGTTCTGGACTCGATAGGCAATTTTCCCGTCCCCCTTTCACTGGGTCTGGCAAACTCCTGCACATCGACTGATGCCCACTGTAGACCCTAACCCTCTGGGAATCCTTCCTAAACTTTCCTCACATCCTGTTAATCTTCTTTTGGGAACGATTCACCACTAACCTGTCCTTTCTTTCTCCACAGCCCATGACCTCCCTGCCAACAAGGCCCCAGCCACCCAGCCTGGAGGCCACTTGCAGTGCCTGACGGTCCATTGTACAGACGGCGATGCTAAGGCCCGCGCCTCCGTGCCCACCTGGCGGTCTCTGCACTCTGACATCTCCAACCGATTCGGGACATTTGTGGCCGCCCTGACTTGAACCCCCAGGAGTCTCTTCTCCATCCCCTCCCACTGTTCGTTGGAAAAGGCCTCTGTGGCTGAGTGGGTTTTTTTTTTTGTTGTTGTTGTTTGTTTTATTTTGTTTTTGTTTAGGTTGGTACCTGCTTAGTGACATTCAGAACAGAAAGGGTTAATTTAAAGGGCAGAGGGGAAAAGCCCTCAAAAGTTTTCTGGTTTTTTTTTTTTTTTTAAAGAAACTGTCTGCCACAGTATGTTACTGATTACTGATGTTAGCCCTCTGCAAGTTAGCAAATGTCCTCGGCTTGAGCCCTTTTTCCTGCTAGAGCAGCGCCCATTTTCCTGTACTCTGCATACGTTTTTAGATGGCCTCTTGCTTTATTTTATTTCCAGTTGGGTGTACATGTTAATTCATAATAAGGCAAAAGTTGCTTTTCTTTACTTTTTTTTTTCCTTTTTGCCCCCTCCTTTTTTCTTCTTCTCTCCCCCCCCCCATCCTTTGTTCACTTCTTATTAAAATGGAAGCCTTGGAGAAGAGTATTCTTGAACATTGCCGGGTGAAACACACTGTCATCAAGTGACAGCCAAGTGTCATTAGTTAGCCAGGAGCTAAAACAGTGAGCCCCTCCTTATGGTGATGTATGCTTTCTTCCTCTGAAAACACACCCTGGCCTTCAGCTGGCTTCCCTCCCCTACCGCTGGGAGCTTCCCAGGGAGGCTGTGTGTGATGCGAGGTGCTGTATCCAGCACTTGCAAGAAGGCCAAATGGTGGGTTGCAGTCTTTTTTCCTCCCTGCACAGGGCTGGTGGTCTTGCTCACTCACAGCCACCAGAGCACGGGAGGCAGGGAGCCCTGCTCTTTCCTGGCTACGTATTCCGGGATAGATCCAGGGACAGGAGGCCGGGGCATGCCTTCAACCGACCTACTCTGGCGAGGACAAGATGCTTCTCCAAGCCTGCTGGGTTCCTTTGCAGCCTGGGTGAGGAATAAAAATCCAAGGAATGACCCTCACCATCCTTGGACCTGGGACTTTCCCCGTGGTTCCCCGGCCCTTTAAATTTGGTTTCACCCTGATTTAAAAGCAGGGCCAATGTCCCGCATATCCCACTTCCACAGTGACAGAGAGGAGTGAGGGCTGTGGAGGTGACAGGAATGTCACTTTAGGGTGCTATCAACACCTGTGGGAAGTCTCTGTGACTCCCAACCATGGGCCATTGGATCCCCAGGGTGGGGGGTGGTGCGAGGACAGACCAGAAGTGACTCTCCTGTTTATTTCAGGTTTTGTTTAACCAACACATCTCACTACAGCTCTTTTCTGAGCCTCTCCTCTCAGGTCCCCAAACTTGACAGACCCATCCCCACTTTTTTTTTTTTTTTTTAAGCAAGTGACCTGAAGGCTTAGGGCTCACCAGATAACACTCATATTGTTTTAATTTCAAGGGACTTTTCAGTTAAGGGAGGGCCATGTCCAGAAAGCTGGCTCTTGCCTTCCCCTATGTGCCTCTTCCCTTCGTAGGCCTCTTGGCTGAGGTCTGAGCGCTGGCGTCTGTGCCTCTCACCTGGGCAGTGTGACAGGGGCAGACCTGGACCCTAGAGGGCAGACAGAAGCAGGTGGCATGAGCCAATGAACAAGAAAGTCCCTGTGTTCTGCGACCGAAGGAATGAGGGGAGGGCAATCCCCCTTCCATTGGGCCACAGGGGCATTAGTCAAATTCTGAGCAAAACTCCACGTTCCCTTCAGATTTTTATTTTATTTTATTTTATTTTTGCGATACACACCGGTTTGAGAGCTTCCAGCCCTTTCTTTACTTTCCAAACAGGGAACATCACTCTTTAATTGCTTAAGGCCAGGGAACAAAGTCTCTTAACTTGTGTCTTTGAACTTCCCAGCATTGAATCCTTGTGCTCTTGGTTATCAGCTCATGCGTGGTCCTGACCACCTCAAGCTCCTCCCCATCCCCCACCCCCCCCACCCCGAAGTCCTAAGTGGTCTCGCGCCCCACGACCCCAGAGCGGCACAGCTTTCCAAATAGCCTTAAGCAAGAGGATGTAATTTCATTAAATTTGGTTTAATGGAAAGAATCAGAGCAAAATGAGAACCTTATCCGACACAGGAGACTCGGAACGCTGGTAGTCACCGTGTAGAAACTTCTGGAAAGAAAGGAAACCGTACTTGCACATGTAAATAAGAGAACTTAAAGTCGGCTGTGTGCAGCAGTCCCGCAGTCTTATCTGAGTCCTGAAAGAAACTCGTTTCTGAAAATACTTGGTTGGAAGACTTGGGACAATAGCTCATGAAATTGAGTGGTATTTTTTTTCTTTCTTTTTTTAAAAAAAAAAAATCTGTAAAGTGCAGTCTTCCGTATTCACGCATACTGTATATACGTGTATATGTTTTGCTGAGCAGCTTAAAATAACAATAAATATGACATTAATGGTGACTGGGGTACATTTGTGGGGCGGGGTTTCTTCATATTCCTAGGAAAGTTGGGATGGAAGTCTTTGTGCTGTCCTGAGGGGGTGAGTGCCACAGGGATGTGTGTGTGTGTGTGTGTGTGTGTGTGTGCACATGTCTATATGCATATGTGTGTACGCATGGGTGGAGTGTGGTGTGTGTGTGTGGGTGTGCGTGCGCACACTAAGGTGACGGCTCACTTCAGGCTTTAGAACACTGGCACTATTCACATTTAGGGCCCATCATGATCTTTCTCTCTCTTTTTTTATTTTTATTTTTGGAGAGAGACACAGAGAGAGACAGACAGAGAGAGAGGGAGAGGAAGGCAGAGATGGGTGTGCCAGCAGTCTCTCAGCTGCTGTGAATGAAATCCAGATGCGTGCGCCCCCTTGTGGTCAAGTGCGGCATTGCGCCCTTGCGTCACTTTGCATCTGGCTAAACGTGGGACCTGGAGATTGGAACCAGTGTTCTTAGGCTTAGGAGGCAGGCGCCTTAACCACTAAGCCATCTCTCCAGCCTGATCTTTCTGTTTTTAAGGGGCAGGGCCAGGTGCTCACTTGCTGATGCAGAGTATCTCCCTGGCTTCCTCCCCATGGGAGGTCAACCACAAATTTCTTCAAACCTTGCCTGGTATGTGTGGGAGCCTGCCTGAGCCAGGAACTACTGATGGGTTGTGGGGGTGGGGTATGGGATGTCAAGGCTATGGAATGGGGACCCTCTGGGGTCTAGGAGGACCAGGAAATTGTAGCTCTCTCCTCTCTGTCCTCACCTGTGAAATGGGTCCAGCTCGAGGGATTGCCACAGGGGACAGAACAGAGGAAGGGTTCTAGATGTTTCCACAGCTGCCACTGGAGCAAGCACAGTACATTGGCATGTTGTCTGGGTTGGTAGCTGCTCCGTCTGTTCTTGGTCACCAATCTACAGCAAGGAGTTTAAGGCCAGCCTTCAATTTCCTTGTCCCTAAAATGAGCAAGGCCTGGGAACATAGTTTGCCTTGCACGTGTCAAGGTCCTCCCTCCCGTTCCTTTGCTTGCCTTGCAAAAGATCAATTTGAAGGTCACCCACTATCTCTCATGGGCCAGGGTTTCAATGGCAGCTTCCTCTTGTCACAGCTGCCCAGAGCCTGGGCCACCTGCCCTCCCTTTTTGGTCTTGAATGTTCACAGTATGGCCCGCAGAATCGTGGTAGCAGAATTTGGAGGGTGCTGCTAAGTGCCAGCTTTCTGGCTTCAAAGTCAGAACCTCAGATCTCCATTTGACAAGCAGTCACTTGCTTCTCTCTGCCCACAGCTCATCCCAGGGCCACAGGTGGAAAGTGGGAAGACAGGCAATGGTGACAGTGGCCACTCAGTGTGCATATTGCCACATATGCCTTGGCCATACTCTTCTCTAAAAGCTCACACTAGCTGGACCATGTATGGATGATTCCAGACCACAGGAAGGTGGATAGCCAGCTCCACTGTAACCCCTTCTCAGGAGCCTCCAACGACACACTCAGGAGAACTGTCTCCCACAGATGCTTTGAAGCTGGGACCGGAGGTCACTTGGCTCCACACGAGGGGGACAATGACCCTCACGGAGCCTTTCTTCTCTCCCAGTGGTGGAGTGTGCCTAGCAGGCTTGCTGCTGACCCCACATGTTGGGGTCCCCCCCCCAAGGCCAGCTCAGGAGGGACGATAGGGTCTCTGCCGAATTGGGGTGAGCAGCGCGGAGTCACGACACAGACTCCGGGAGTTGGGTGAAAGTGGAAGCGAGAATCCACAAACTCGTTTATTCAGGAAGTGTACATGGGTTTTAAGGGGCTGTTAATCCTTGTATAGGGTGGTCCCCTTTTGGTGACCAATGACAGCTTGTCTCTGGACAGGACATCTCGTAGTAGGCTTCTCGCGAGCATGGGGCTGTAACTGTTGTCACATCGAGCCTGCGCAAAACGCCATTTTTACAGAAGCCACTTCCTATTGTCTTTTGCCATGCGGTCTGGCTAGGACCAGGCCTGTATTGTGCCATACACCCACACACACAGCTGTCCTTTGGGTACGTGAGTGGCCGGCTGGAGTTGGGGGTCAGTGAGAGATTTGTTTCCTTGGGACCAACTCAAAGACCTGTATTGTCCTCCCGAAGCGTGCTCACAGGTGCAGAGAATTCAAAGTGTTGTGTTTGAACTCAGATCTGTTCACCTCCTAATGTGGGCCACCACAGAGGATCTAGGTCCCAACACATCTGTGGGCTGGGGGACAACCATAAGAGACCCACCACAGACCAGCATCATCTCATCAAGGCCCCACAGCCACCTGTGCCAGGGATGACCCCCTCCCCCACATTATAGATGACAAATCAGGGAGACCAAGTGCTTGAGGTTACCTCTATCCTTAAAATGGTCTTAGTCTCAAAAAGGGACATTAAATTAAAAGTAAAGGAACGTGTGACCAGAAATTGAAGTGGTACCAGAATGAATGTCACCCTGAGAGACTTATATGCCGGTTATTATTATTATTTTATGGTTTTTCAAGATAGGGTCTTGCTCTAGGTCTAGCCCAGGCTAACCTGGAATTCACTATGTAGTCTCAGGGTGGCCTCGAACTCACAGTGATCCTCCTACCTCTGCCTCCTGAGTGCTGGGATTAAAGGTGTGCGCCACCTCGCCTGGCTATTATTATTTTTTATTTGCAAGAAGAGAGGCAGACAGAGAGAATGGTGTACCCGGGCCTCCAGCTGCTGTGAACGAACTCCAGGCGCATGTGCCATTTTGTGCATCTGGCTTTACATGGAACTGGGGAAATTAAACCCGGGTCATTAGGCTTTGTAGGCAAGTGCTTTAGCTGCTGAGCCATCTCTCCAGCCCCATAGGTGGGTTTTGAGGAGAGCTTCCTCCAGCAGTCATATCCAGAGAAGGATATTAACCAACATATAATGTAATTTTTTTCAGAAGAGTTGTTATATTTTTTTTCTTCCAAGTTTTGAAATTTTAAGGATGAACCCTCCATATTTAACTTTATGTAGAGAAGCTAAAAGATTTCTTTAGCCCTTAAAGGACTCTTGCCAAGGCAACATGGTTATATAATCATGTTCAGGACCAAGGAAGGCATAGAGGGGCACATGTGAGTGCCACGTGGGCATTTGGGGGAGTCCAGATTGGTGACATGAATGGGGATTTCTCAGCTAGCCTAAGAAGCCGTCAAAGGCAACAAGGGGCACATTGTTGTGTGTATGTGGGGGGTGAAACACGGAACATGTGGCCCTAACAGAGTGAGTGTCCTAACCCTAGAGAGGACCAGCCCAGGGGCCCAGCAGCAAGGGGTGACCACGGAGAGACCCTGCGTTAATGGGTCCCTGATCCACCCCATTCTGACAGTCCTGGGAGATGAGGGCCATGAGGGCCATTGACCCCCCCCCCCACACACACAAACACTCAGGTCAGGAACGGCAGGGTAGTGGAGTCCATGGTGGTCCCAGCTCAAGATCTGGAGCCCAGCTACCAGTCTTCCTTGTCTGTCTTGTAAGTGGGAAGGACATAGAAGTGACCACTTTCCAGGGAGCCCAAGGCCCTTGCCTCACTGCTCACATTAAGTGCCTTGCCAATGTAATACCAGGATTCCTGTGAGCGCCACGGCTGGGTGCCAAGGCAAGAGTGTGCAGGGGCAGCAGACGGCGAGAGCCACTGAGGGTCCTGAACCTATGTTGACATGCTTGCTGCTAGCCACACGTGACTCCTGGCTGCTTGAGGTAAGGTTCTTCCAAACTGGGATTTTTTATTTTTAGATTTTATTTATTTATTTATTTATTTATTTATTTATTTATTTATTTAGAGAAGGAAAGAGAGAGAGAGAGGGAGAGTGAGAACGGGCACACCAGGGCTTCTAGCCATTGCAAATGAACTCCAGATGCGTGTGCCCTCTCGTGCATCTGGCTTACGTGGGACCTGGGGAATCTTTGCAGGCATGTGCCTTAACCGCTAAGCCAGCTCTCCAGCCCCAAACTGGGATGTTTTGTAGGTATAAAACCAACACTGGCTTTCAAAAGAAAACAAAAAGGGTAAACTAACTGGCAAACTGAAATGTAAACGTGCGGGGCTGGGGAGATGGCACAGTGGCTAATGGCTCTTGACTTGCAAAGTCTGATGGCCCAGGTTCTATTCCCCAGGACCCATGTCAAACCAGATGCACCAAGTGGAGCATGCAGCTGGAGTTTGTTTGCAATAGCAAGAGGCTGTGGTGTGCCATTTCTTTGTCTTTCTCCTCTCTCTCTCTCTCTATGCTTGTAAATAAATAAATATTTTAAAATATTAAAACTGGGACTGGCCAGGCATGGTGGTTGATGCTTTTAATCCCAGCACTCGGGAGGCAGAGGTAGGAGGATAGCCATGAGTTCAAGGCCACCCTGAGATTACATAGTGAATTCCAGGTCAGCCTGGGCCAAAGTGAGACCCTACCTCAAAAAACCAAAAAATAAAACAAACAAACAAAAAAAGTGGGGCTGGAGGGATGGCTTAGTGGTTAAGGCATTTGCCTGCAAAGCCAAAGGACCCAGGTTCAATTTCCCAGGATCCACGTTAGCCAGACGCACAAGGTTGCACATGTGTCTGGAGTTTGTTTGTAGTGGCTGGAGACCCTGGCAAGCCCATTCTCTCTCTCTCTCTCCCTCTTTCTCTCTGTCAAATAAATAAATAAATAAAAATATTAGAAGTGTGCGCATTAATGTTATGTTGAAATAATAATTTGGATATCCTTTTAACATACTAATACAATAATTTCACTTATTTTTTGGGGGGGGAGGTAGGGTCTCACTCTGGCCAGGCTGACCTGGAATTCACTATGTAGTCTCAGGGTGGCCTTGAACTCATGGCGATCCTCCTACCTCTGCCTCCCAAGTGCTGGGATTAAAGGCATGCGCCACCACTCCTGGCTAATTTCACTTATTTTTTTCTCAATCAAAAAAATGTAGTAGAGGGCTGGAGAGATGGCTTAGTGATTAGGGCACTTGCCTGCAAAGCCAAAGGACCGAGGTTTGAGTCCCCAGGACTCACATAAAGCCAGATGCACAAGGTGACCCATACATCTGTAGTTTGCAGCCAGTTAAGGCCCTAGTGTGCCCATTCTCTCTCTCTCTCTCTGTCTCTCTCTCTCTTTGCCTGCCTCTTTCTCTTAAATAAATAAAAACATTTTAAAAAAAGAAATATAGTACAGTAGTTTGTTTTTACTGTTTTCTCTCTGCTGTGACAAAATACATAAGACTGGAAGCTTTCTAAAGTAAAGAAGTTTATTGAGCCTATAGTTTTGGAAGCGGAAAGTCTGAGGTGGCCCAGCCCCGGCCTGGCCGACCTCTGGTGAAGGCCTCTTGGCTGCACCGCAGCGTGGCCATGTTGTATGGTGGTGACCCCATAGGAGGGAATCACACAGTGGGAAGGGAAGCAAGAGAGAAGAGGAAACCAAATTTATTTTGCAGTGACCCACAGAGGTGGGGGGAACTTACACAGTTTGTATCTAATACAGTTTTTTTTTTTTTTTTCAGGGTAGAGTCTTGCCCTAGCCCAGGCTGATCTGGAATTCACTATGTAGTGTCAGTGTGGCCTTGAACTCACAATGATCCTCCTACCTCTGCCTCCAGAGTGCTGGGATTAAAGGCATGTACCTGGTCTCATATAGTCTTATTTATTCATTTATTCATTTATTTATTTGAGAGAGGGAAAATGGATGGGCCAGGGCCTCTTGCCATTGCAAATGAACTCCAGGTGTATGCACCACTTTGTGACTGTGTGTGCCTGCCTTTACATGGATACTGGGCTGGTAAGCTTTGCCTGAACCAGTCGTCTCTTGGGAACATCCTAAGTCCACACATGACACTCTATCCCTCGTGACCCTAATGGCCTCACCCACACTGTCTGGTGACCCTGGAGAAGAAAGCCACCATGTGGATTTCAGAGAAGACAAACGATGTTCCTCCATCACCCGGTTTGGGTGTGGAGCCTGAGGAGAAAAACATGATTGGTTGTCTGTCTGCTTAGGGCCCCCTCACGGCTGGGTCTGCCATGTTGGACTGCCGTGGGTGGCCACATCTGGAGGCTCCGTGGAGGAAGAATCCGCTGCCCGGCCCTCTCAAGGTACCACAGGGTCAAGGCCTGGGGTTCCCATTGGCTGACAGTCAAGGTCACTCTTAGCTCCCAGAGGTCTTACAGCTACCAACCACATGGCTACAGGCAGCTCATGAGCTGGCTCTTTGCTCTTCAAGGCTGACAGAAATCTTTGGCTGCAGCCATAGGAGTGTGACAAACATCTTCCAACCGCTGGCCATACCCTGTCAGTCAGTTGGCTGGCTGCTCACATGTTCTCCCGCCTTAGTGGGTGTTTCCTCGCAGCTGGGCCCGCTCAGACATTTGCATTTGAGTCTTATGCACTGTTTCTAAGCAGGATTGGTATCCTATGCCTGGAAGCCGAGACCTTGGGAGGCCGAGGCAGGTGGATCATGAGTTTGAGGCCAAAAAACTTGTTTCAAAACAGACAGACAAACGGGGTGTGGTGGCAGCACTCGGGAGGCAGAGATAGGAGGATCGCTGTGAGTTCAAGGCCACCCTGAGACTACAGAGTGAATTCCAGGTCAGCCTGGGCTAGAGTGAGACCCTACCTCAAAAAAGCCAAAACAAAACAAAAAATCCCAACAACATCAAAACCCAGATAAAAACTCCCCCTTTGAAAACAAAACTATATTCTGTTTCTCTCATAAACGATAGCATTGTGCTAGAGGCTCCCTTGGCCTTTAATAGTGAAGGAAGAACTGTGAAGATAAGAAGGTGGGCTTTGAATACCTGCTGGGCATCCTCAGATAAACCATTACACCCCTTCTGAACTTCAGTTCCCTGAGCTGTGAGTTTGGAGTGGTGCCCACCCTTAAGAAAACCAAAGAGGTCACGCTTGCAGAGTGCCCAGCCCTTCACAGGGTTCAGTAAACAGGAAGCAGGATGACTACTCCACACTGGATTTTTCAGTTATGAAAAATCCAATTGACATGCCAGCCAATTGACATGAACTGTATTTCTACTGCTTGCTGCTGTGAGCTCAATAGAGCTCTATGACCCTGGCCTCTGTTTCCCCCGTCTGTGAAAATGAAGAGGTTGAATCCCAGGTTATATTGTCAGCCCGTGGAGTGTGGGACATACAGAGGCAAGGTGGGAGGGCCTGAAGGGGTGTCCTGCAGGGTGGTCGGAAGAAGCAAGGGTGGTCACCTAAGCAGGTGGCAGCCCCAGGATGCCCCAAGGCCTCATGGAAGGGGGGTAGGGCGGAGCCTCTTTCCCTAGAGAGATGGCATAGCACACAGAAGGATGCCCCACATCTCTTTTCCTTTCAAAAGGTTTGAAAACAGTGCCAAGGCCGTGCCAGCATGAGGACCTGAGTTCAGATTCACAGTACTCACGTAAAACGTGTGGTGTGGTGGCACAGGCCTGTGATCCCAGACAGAGACAGAAATTTCCTGGGATTCCCTGGCTAGCGCATCTAGCCAGGTCAGTGAGCTTCGGGTTCAGTGAGAGACAAACGATCTCAAACAGAAAGTGGAGGGCTAGAGAAATGGCTCAGCAGTTAAAGGCACGTGCTTGCGGAGCCTCATAGCCCTGGTTTGATTCCCCCGTACCCAGGTAAAGCCAGATGCACAAAGTGGTGCATGTGTTTGGAGTTTGTTTTCAGTGGCAAGAAGCCCCGGCATATCCATTCTCTGCCTCTCTCTCTTCCTCCGCCTCTGCTTGCAAATAAATAAAAACATAGAGAGTGACTGAGGAAGACACACAATGTTGACCTCTAGCCTCCACGTGCACACACACACACTCACATATATACAAACATGCATGCACAGATGAATGCATAGCACACAAACATACACAGTCAAAAAAATAAGTTTTTGGAATGGAGAGATGGCTTAGAGGTTAAGGTGCTTATCTGTAAAGCCTAACAACTGAGGTTAGATTCCTTAGGACCCACATAAACAAGATGCACAAGGTGGCGCATGTGCCTGGAGTTTATCTGCAGTGGCAGGAGGTCCTGGAGCATCCATTCTCTCTCTCTCTCTCTCTCTCTGCCTCCTCTGCCTCCCTCTCTCAATCGCTCAAAATAAATAAACAAATGAATTTTGCACTGTGCCAGTGGAGGCTTCCTTGTCAAAAATAGTTGTCTGGGCTAGAGAGATGGCTTAGCAGTTAAGACACTTACCTGCAAAGCTGAAGTACCCAAGTTCAATTCCCCAGGACCCACATAAGCCAGATGCACAAGGTGGTGCATGTGTCTGGAGTTCATTTGCAGTGGCTGGAGGCCCTGGTGCATCCTTAGGTTTTGCAGGTAAGTGCCCTAACCACTAAGCTATCTCTCCAGCCCTGACTCAGGTGTTTTATTAATGCTTGTTTATAACTTGGGTCTCCAGTCACCTGGCTAGAGGACAAGGTGTCACCGAGGGCAAATCCTGGGATCCAGCCCTAAGGTGTGTTTGGGGGTGGATCTGAATTCCAGCCCAAAGCTGTAGAGAGCAGGTTGGGCTCTGTGGGTCTGGTTTGCTGCTGGTTTGTGCTCGCTGCTTATGGTGTTTGCTGGCCGGCCTGGCTGGTGGTTGTTTCTCTCTGTTTGGATGCATGGAAGCAGCTTCTTCAACCATTGATGGATCTATAAGCTTGAAATGAACCCCTTCCTTCCATAAACTGTGTCTGGTTTGGAGGTTCATCTCAGCAGCATGAAGCTGTCTACAACACGTGTCAAGCAGCAGTGTGCCTTTTGTGTGATGAGGACTCTGGTGCAGGTCTGTGCCCTGCTGAAGGCACGGGTCTGTCAGGAGCAGGATGCAGACCAGCAGGTCTTTCGGGATCTGAGAAGGTCTGTTTTGCTCTTCCCTCCTTGCTCCATGCTGGGCATACAGTAAGCACTGGCTAAAAGCATTGTTGTTCTGCATCGGCAGGGCTAGGCTGAGGCTCCGACCTGGAGCTACTATTTGCAGGAGGCAAAAGGAGCAGTTGTGGGCAGAGGCCACTGGCTTTTGTGTCCCCTCTGCCCCTCTGGGGCACAGGGCCTCTCCTGCTTGCTGAGACATGGGAATCTCATCACCAGGCCCCTTTCTGGGGCCGAGTCCTCCAAGTCGGCCCGATGGGGTGGGGCAAACCCAGATCAAGGCCCTGTGAGCTGTGGTTGTAGCCTTTGTCCCACTATCAAGGCCCCTCCTGCCCGCTGAGGAGTGTGACCCCCAGAATCCCACCCCAGGAGCATATTCTTTTCAGTGGAGCCCCCAAACCTCCCCCACCTCTCTATGTCTTTGTCTCATTGAGGGACCCTCAGGAGCTTGGAGCCCCTGGCAGGACAAAGGGCTCATTGAGGGGCCAGGTCAGGCTGGAGTGGGGGAGGGGAGGAGGGAGGACATGTGAGTGACAGGAGTTGCTAAAGCTGAAGCCAGGGGCTGTGCAAGTCCTGTATAGTCCTGAGGACCTTGCCCCTGGGACCCTCAGTTTACCCATCTGTGAGAGAGGCATTGTCTGGTATATGCTGTGTACACAGCAGGTGTTTATGGCAGGTGACCACTCGTTTGTAATGCGTGCTGTTCAATATTATTTATATGCACAGAGACCTCCACCATCTCGAACTGCGATCCTTGGGCCAGATGAGTTTTTATTGTTTTGTTGCTATTTATTTATTTATTTATTTATTTTATTTTTTTTTTTTTAAAGTAGGGTCTCACTCTAGCCCAGGCTGACCTGGAATTCACTTTGCAGTCTCAGGGTGGCCTCGAACTCATGACGATCCTCCTACCTCTGCCTCCTGAGTGCTGGGATTAAAGGCGTGTGCCACTATGCTTGTTTTTTTTTTTTTTTTTTTTTTTTTTTTAAGCAGGGTCTCACTGTAGCCCAGGCTAACCTAGAACTCACTCTGTAACCCAAACGGGTCTCAAACTCATGGCAATCCTCCTCTACCTCAGCCTTCCGTACTGGGATTAAAGGTGTGTGCTGCCATGCCCTGCCAGATGTGTTTTAAATCTAGAACTTTGAACAATTTAGACAGGTGAGCAGGGCTTTGGGTCACCCCAGGGCTGCCATCTGGCATCAGAGCTCACTGCAACATGCACATTAGTTAGTATAAATAAAGGTCCTTCACCCACAGCAATGTGAAAACCCTTTCTTTTTATCTCTTTTGAAACAGTTTCACTAGCTGGCCTCAAATCTGTGATCTTCCTAGCTCAGCCTCCCAGGTAAAGGAAGAGCAGATATGCATCTGGTTTGAGAAGAAATTTCCATTTCTAGAGACTTTTTGGATTCTGGGATTGCATATAATAAAGTAATTCATTCATTCATTCATTCTTTTTTTTTTTTTTTTCGAAGTAGGGTCTCTCTCTGGTCCAGGCTGACCTGGAATCACTATGTAGTCTCAGGGTGGCCTCGAACTCACAGCAATCCTCCTACCTCTGCCTCCCGAGTGCTGGAATTAAAGGCGTGCACCACTACGCCCAACTTTAATTCTTTATTTCTATAATGCATTCATTCATTCATTCACCTGGCAGGTATTTACTGAGCATCTAAGTTCTGCTTCAGCCATGGGTGAGAAGGGTGGCAGGAGACACAGCTGTTCCCTGCCCCACGGGGCTCGGGCTGGGTGTGTGGGACGGTACCTGGGTATGGTGTGTATACCTGTGTCTACAAGCACATAAGGATTGTGGAGTCATCCAACCTTGTTCAAGGCCAAAGGAGACAGTTTGCCGTGACAGGTTCATTTTATTTTTATTTATTCATTTGATGAAGCATCTTCAACAGACCTGAGGGAAGCCATCTTGACATTCTTCGGGAGCTGAAGGAGAACAAAGACCAACACAGAGCAGTAGCTGAGATATATCCGGTGTTAGCCCTTTCCCTAAAGTCAAGGCAACCTGGTGCCCAGTACACGCAGCATACCAACATCTGGTGTTTGGACTCGCCCTTATCTGGTGCTTGCTCTGTGCTGACCGCCAAATTCTGCTTTTGTAAACCATGCTTGCTTGCTCTTGCAAAATTCATTAGCGAAGGAGGGGATGACTGAAAAGTGAAGGACAGGAATGTGGATTTTGCCTTTAAAAACTCACTGTGGAGATAGGCTGTGGCTGGTCTCCTCCTCGGCGTCCAGCCGTGGACAGACAGACGCCGGCTGGCCTGACTAAAGACTCTCCTCTTATAATTTTATTCCAGTGGGCTTCTGATCATTTCTGGTCTGGAACTCGCTACATTGAGAGAGAGAAAGAGGCAGAGAGAGGAAGAGAGAGAGAGAGAGAGAATGGGTGTGCCAGGGCTTCCAGCTGCTGCAAACAAACTCCAGACGCATGCGCCGCCTTGTGCATCTGGCTTACATGGGTCCCAAGGGAATCGAACCTGGGTCCTTTGGCTTCGCAGGCAAACACCTTAACCACTAATCCATCTCTCCAGCCCCAGTGACAGGCTCTTTACAGCCTCTTTGTTGGGATTCAAACTCGTCTATGCACCTATTAGAATTTCCTCCTGGATGTGGGTCTAGGAGATGGAAGGGTTTTAGTCATGGGCAGCTGTGAGATGAGGATATGAAAAAGAGGTCCTCTGTGGGTGCCCTGGGGCCTGACTCGCCTGGACCCGAGGATGTGGTATGGACCCTGTGGGACGTTGGCAGGCCTGGGTTCAAATCCCACTAGAGTCCCTGATCCCTGCGTGACCTTAGGCAAGCCAGGTGAGGCAAGAGCCAAAGTGGGCACGAGCTCCCTTCCCTGCCTCCTGTGCCACCCCCTGCAGTGTTTGCTCATGTAGTTAGTCAACAATGAATTGCCAGGTGCCCAGCAAAGAGGCTGGTCCCCAGGCAAGAGGAGGAGAAGTGAGGGCACTAAGCATAGGAGGTGCCAGTGATCACGTGGCTCTGAGTCCCGTCCTCACCCCAGCCAGCAGGGGACCAGGATCCGGGCTGAGAGTGCTCCCTGGTCTTGACTCTCTCCCCCTCTACCTTTCTCTCCTAGCTTGAGAACAGCTTCCGAACACATCTTCCCACTCCATTCATTGTTTGAAAAATGAGAGAACAGCTCTTGAAAAGTCAAAGCCATAGTCCCAAGGTCACTGGGATTCGCCAGCTTTGGAAGACTCCCCACTTGACTGGTTCCTTGAGGACCTCTGTATTTTCTTTCTTATCTTTTTCTTTTTCCTTTCCTTTCCTTTTTTCTTTTTCTTTTTCTTTTTTTTTTTTTTTTTGAGGTAGGGTCTCACTCTGGCCCAGGCTGACCTGGTTCCTTTTCTTTTCTTTTTTCTTTTCTTTTCTTATCTCTCACTCTTTCTTTCTTCTCTCTCTCTCTCTTTCTTTCTTTCTTTCTTTCTTTCTTTCTTTCTTCTTTCTTCTCTCTCTTTCTTTCTTTCTTTCTTTCTTTCTTTCTTTCTTTCTTTCTTTCTTTCTTTCTTTCTTTCTTTCTTTCTTTCTTTCTTTCTGGTGTTTTCAAGGTAGGATCTCACTCTAGCCCAGGATGACCTAGAATTCCCTATGTATTCTCAGGCTTGCCTTGAACTCACGGCGATCTTGCCTCCTGAGAGCTAGGATTAAAGGTGTGTGCCACCATGCCCAGCTTGGGGACCCTTTTCTACAGGACACATGGAGCAGCTGTGAGGTCAGGTGCACCTGCATTCATTTTCCTATGGCTCTAGGCGGATGCGGTGTCACACAAGAGCAATGGGGGAAGAAGGTATTGATGTTGGTGGTGGGGCAGGACGCTTCTACCTTTCAACTCCCCCAGACCCCTCTTCAACCTCTCCCTCAGCCAGGCAGCCATGGCTGCGCTGCTGTTGCAGAATGGACAGGAGCTGTGAGGTGTGCAGTTAGGTGTGCAGAGCCTCTCCTGATCACCTGTGCCCCACCCCACGCTCCCTGAGAGCCCTGGGCAGGGAGAGGTGCTGTCCATGCGGCTAGATAAGGTAACCTCCTCATGGGCAGAGTTCTGGAGGTTCAGAGTGGGGGATCTGCCAGATGGCATGTAAGGCCTGCCAGCCGTGCAGGCTCCTGTCTCCTTGCTAAGGATGCAAAGGGTCCTCAGAGGTCCCGGAGCACAACCAGCCATTGTGCAGTCCAGGAAACTCGGCCCTCCCAGCAGACAGGAAGGGGTGGGGGCGGGATCCGCACTTGGAATGTCTGTTCTGGGAATGAAAAATGATGTCACGTTAGCCATAAAAAGGCAAGTCCCTTCAAAGTGTGGAGCTGGCCTGCTGGATGGGGGTTAGGGGGGGCGTGGTGCAAGTCAGGGACTCCCCTGAGGGGCCTCTCCCTGGCCCATGGGGCTTGCTACTGGGTCCTGAGGGTGAGGGTGAGGGTGAGGTATTCCCCACCCGCTGGAGGGAGGGAGGGAGATGATGAATTTTGTGTTGTTCTTGGCAGTGCTGGGGATGGAACCTAGGGCCCCTGGTATGCCAGACAAAGGTTCTGCCACAGAGCCACACCTCAGGCCAGAGATAATTAATTTGAACTTTCCCAGTGAGCCAGCTACTGTCTTTTGGCTCTCCCCACACCATGACTTGTTGGTGCTAAGGTATAAGATGTCCTAAACCATGCTATTCTCCCTCCTTTATTTTAATTTATTATTACACACACAGAATGCAAATGAACTCAGATGCATGTGCTACCATGTGCATCTGGCTTACATGGGATCTGGGGAATCAAACCTGGGTCCTTAGGCTTCAAAGGCAAGTGCCTTGACCATTAAGCCATCTCCCCAGCCCTATTCTCTTTCTTTTTGTATTTTTATTTATTTATTAGAGAGAGAGAGAGAGAGAAAGAGAGCGAATGGGCACACCAGGAGCCTCCAGCCACCACAAACAAACATGCTATTCTCTCTTACTCATGCCCTTTCTATAAAGATGCCCCAGGGCTGGAGAGATGGCTTAGCAGTTAAGATGCTTGCCTGCAAAGCCAAAGGACCCAGGTTCGATTCCCCAGAACACACGTAAGCCAGATTCACAAGGTGACACGCGTGCATCTGGAGTTCGTTTGCAGTGGTTGGAGGCCCTGGCCCACCCATTGTCTCTCTCTCTCTCTCTCTTCCTCTGTCTCCCTCTGTCTGCCTCTTTCTCTCTCTCTCAAATAAATTAATTAATTAAATGGAAATATAATGATGTCCGCGCCTCTGCAGCTGCATTTGTGAAGGAACCACTGAGTGAGACCAGGGACTGCTGGGAGCCTGACAGGCCAGTAGAAAACCGCATGGTAGGGTGCTGTCCTGGAGCTCACAGAGGGTGGCAGGTCTCGCACAAAGGAGTGAGGTGAGAAATCAGAGGGAAAATGTTTTGTGCCACAGGAAAAGGCTTAAAGTCTCATTTATGAGTGTCAGGAAGGCTCTTAGCAGTTGTGAGGGGCTGGGAGGGAGAGAGATTAGAGGCAGGGAGACAGGCAGGAAAGAGGTCCCACCAGTGCTCCTGGCAAGGGTGATGATGCTCATAGAACGGTGGCTTCACGATGAAGCCACCAGTTCTCAGCCTTGTAATCAGGGTTTGTGCCATCTGATGGTGACTATGACAGTTACTCCCTTTCTGCTGGGACAAAACACCCGACCAGAAGCAGCTTAGGGGTGGAAAGGGTTTATTTTGGCTTATGGCTTGTTTTTGTATTTTTTTTTTTTTTTCATTTTTGAGGTAAAATCTCTCTCTAGTTCAGGCTGATCTGGAATTTACTATGTAGTCTCAGGATTGCCTCAGACTCACAGTGATCCTCCTACCTCTGCCTCCCGAGTACTGGAATTAAAGGCATGTGCTATAATGCCCGGCTTTGACTTACAGGTTTTTTTTTTTTTAATTTAAAATTTTGTTTTTTGTTTTTATTTATTTATTTGAGAGCGAGAGAGCGAGACAGTGAGAGAGAGAGAGAATGGGTGCACCAGGACCTCCAGCCACTGCAAATGAACTCCAGATGCATGTGCCACCTTGTGCATCTGGCTTATGTGGGTCCTGGGGAATCGAACCGGAGTCCTTTGGCTTTGCAAGCAAGCACTTAACCGCTAAGCTGTCCCTCCAGCCCTGGCTTATGGTTTTGAGGGGAAGCTTCATCATAATGGGGAAAACATGCCACAACAGACAGCTAGATCACATCTCGGCAATAGGAAGGAACTAGTCTGAGCTGGCTCACTCTGGACACCCAGTGGGCTGGACCAATAAAACCTCAAGGTCCACCCCCCCCCAGCAACATGCTCCTCCGGCAAGGCTCCACCTCCCTAAAGCTCCACTGGCTGCAGACCAAGTTGTACTTGTGAGGCTATGGGGAACACTTGACATTCAAGCCTCCACAGTGGGGCCTGGAGACATGGCTTAGCAGTTAAGCACTTGCCTGTGAATCCTAAGGACCCTGGTTCAAGGCTTGATTCTCCAGGACCCATGTAAGCCAGATGCACAAGGTGGTACATGCATCTGGAGTTCGTTTGCAGTGGCTGGAGGCCCTGGTGTGCCTATTCTCTCTCTCTCTCTCTCCCTATCTGATCTCTCTCTCCCTATCTGACTCTTTCTCTCTCTCTTGCTGTCATTCTCAAATAAACAAATAAAAAATAAACAACAAGCCTCCACAGTGACGAGGGCGATGTTTATGATAGTGGTGCTGGTGGTGATGATGGAGATGATGGCGCGGTGATGGTGACCATGGTGATGTGGTGATAATAATGGCCATGCTAATTACTGGTGATGCTGATGTTGGTGATGGTGGTGATAGTAATAATGGTGAGGTTGTGCTGGGAAGGTGGTTTCATGGGGAAAGGTGCTTGCTTGAAAAGCCTGCTGGCCTGGGGTTTGATTTCCTTAGCAGCTACGTGAAGCCAGATTGTGAACAGTGGCACAGATATCTGGCGTTCAATTGCAGTTGGCATGCCCACATCTGTGTGAAAATAAATAAATAAAATATTTAAAAATAATGATGGTGCTGGGTGTGGTGGTGCACACCTTTAGTCAGCACTCAGGAGGCAGTCGGGAGGATCACCATGAGTTCAAGGTCACCCTGAGACGACATAGTGAATTCCAGGTCAGCCTGGACCTGGACTAGAGTGAAACCCTACCTTGAAAACCAAAAAGAAAAAAAAAAAGAAAAAGATAGTGATTGTGGTAGATTGTGTGCATGAGAGAATGGGCACACCAGGGGCCTCTAGCCAGTGCAAACAAACTCCAGACACATGCATGGGTACTGGGGAATCAAACCTGGGTCTTTAGGCTTCATGGGCAAGTGTCTTAACCACTAAAAGCCATCTCTCCAGCCCAGATGTTTTATGAAAGCTTGGAATTTGGATTTCCAGCTGCTTGGCTGGAGGAGGTGTCACTGGAGGCAGGTCCTGGGGTCCAGCTGTAAGGTGCTACTGGGGTTGGATCTGAATTCCAGCCTAAGGTATGTAGAGTGAGTTCTGAGTGTGTGGGGGACGTCCTGCTGCTACAGGTACGTGCTTGCTTGCTTGTGAGGCTGGTGTGTGGTTGTGTCTCTGCTGGGATCTGTGAAAAGAGAGCGGCTTCTTCCGCCATTGTGGAATGTCCCCTGGATCTGTAAGCTTTGGATCAATCCTGTTCCTCCCATAAAATCTGTCTGGTTGGAAGTTCATCCTTGCGATGTGGAGCTGACTATGACAAAAATGATAGCGGTGGTGATGGTGGTGATGATGATGGTGATGATAATAGTGATGGTGATGGTGATGATGATGATGGTGATGATGATGGTGATGATGATGGTGATGGTGATGGTGGTGATGATGGTGATGATAATAGTGATGGTGATGATGGTGATGGTGATGATGATGACGATGGTGATGGTGATGATAATAGTGATGGTGATGGTGGTGATGATGATGATGGTGATGATAATAGCAATGGTGATGGTGATGACGATGATGATGGTGATGATAATAGTGATGGTGATGGTGGTGATGATGATGATGATGGTGATGGTGATGATAATAGTGATGGTGATGGTGGTGATGATGATGATGGTGATGATGATGGTGATGGTGATGACGATGATGATGGTGATGATAATAGTGATGGTGGTGATGGTGATGACGATGATGATGGTGATGATAATAGTGATGGTGATGGTGGCGATGATGACGATGGTGATGGTGATGATAATAGTGATGGTGATGGTGGTGATGGTGATGATGATGATGGTGATGATAATAGCGATGGTGATGGTGGTGATGGTGATGACGATGGTGATGGTGATGGTAATAGTGATGGTGATGGTGGTGATGGTAATGACGATGATGATGGTGATGATAATAGTGATGGTGATGGTGGCGATGATGATGATGATGGTGATGGTGATGATAATAGTGATGGTGATGGTGGTGATGGTGATGGTGGTGATGATGGTGATGATAATAGTGATGGTGGTGATGGTGACGATGATGATGGTGATGATAATAGTGATGGTGATGGTGGTGATGGTGATGACGATGATGGTGATGATAATAGTGATGGTGATGGTGGTGATGGTGATGACGATGATGGTGATGATAATAGTGATGGTGGTGATGGTGATGACGATGATGATGGTGATGATAATAGCGATGGTGATGGTGGTGATGATGGTGATGATAATAGTGATGGTGATGGTGGTGATGGTGATGATGGTGATGATGCTGATGGGGGTAGTGGTGATAGAAATGATAACGATGGTAATGTCACTGATGATGATGATGATGATGGCAGTGTTGATGGCGATGGGAGTGATATCAGTAATGTTGACAATGGGCTGGAGGGATGGCTTAGCGGTTAAGGCACTTTCCTGCAAAGCCAAAGGACCCAGGTTCAATTTCCCCAAACCCACATAAGCCAGATGCACAAGGTGGCACATGCTTCTGCAGTTCGTTTGCAGTGGCTGGAGGCCCTGGTGCCCCCATTCTCTCTCTACCTGCCTCTCTGTCTGTCTCTGCTTCTTTCTCTCTCTCAAATAAATTTGAGAGAAAGAGGAAGGGAGAAAGAGAGCGAGTGAGCAAGAGAGAGAATGGGGGCACCAGGGCCTTTAGCCACTGCAAACAAACTCCAGACACATACACCACCTTGTGCATCTGGCATATGTGGATCCTGGGGAATCAAACCTGGGTCTTTAGTCTTGGCAGGCAAGTGCTAAACCACTCAGCCATCTCTACAGCCCTAATCTTGACTATTAATGGGACAGGCTTGAGAAATCTAGGGGCTTAGCCAAGCATACTTCTGGATGTGTCTGTGAGGGTGGATCAAAAGAGGATTAACTGAGAGGAAAAGACATCCCCTAAATGTGGGGGTGGCTCCGCCACATAGGCTGGGGGCCTGGATGGAATAAAAGTGAAAGAAGGAGGAAGTATCCTAGCACATGGATCCCCTCTCTGCTTCCTGACTGCCATGAAGTGAGCTGCCTTGACTCTAGGACAACCTCTCACCGGCCACTGGCAGGAGCTGTATCTGTGCCCACACTAAGTGCATGGGTCTGTCAGCATCCTCCCTCTCTCCTTGGCCCTTGTCCTGCTCTGACCCTGTGGGCCAAGCCTTTGAAGACACTGGTCACACTCCAGCCAGGGGGGCCTGTCACCCCACTGGCATTGGCAGCTGCACTCTAGTCCCAGGAGGGAGGGGGAGCCTTCCCACAGCCTGCAGCTCTTTGGAGCGCCAAGCCCAGCTGGAGTGAGCTGAGGGTGGAAGAATTTGGTACATATGGATCCAATTTCTCCCAGAATACACAGCCCATGGAGCTGGACAAAGACAGGCTGCTTGGCTGGACCGAAAATATGTGGGCAATTGCTCTCCGGATGTTTGGCAACCCCAGGTCTTGGATGAATGGCTAGCGGTGCTGGGCCGTGGCCATCCAGTGGGCAGCGAGAAACCCAGTGCTGTGGTCCAGCCTTGAGTGTGCCAAGGATTCATGGATAGGGAACAAGGCACAGAGAGACTGTGCCAGGTATAGAGACCCTTTCAGGGGATTCAATCTTTTTTTTTTTTTTTTTTTTTTTTTTTTTGAGGTAGGGTCTCACTCTGGTCCAGGCTGACCTGGAATTAACTATGTAGTCTCAGGGTGGCCTCAAACTCTCGGCGATCCTACTACCTCTGCCTCCCGAGTGCTGGGATTAAAGGCGTGCACCACCACGCCCGGCAGGGGATTCAATCTTGCATCCAGAAGGAACAGTCACTTCAAAAAACAAAAAGGCCACACATGGTGGCACCTACCTCTAATCTCAGGAGGCAGAAGTGGGAGGATCACTGTGAGTTTGAGGCCAGCCTGGGACTACAGAGTGAGTTCCAGCTTAGCTTGGGCTAGAATGAGACCTTATCTTGAAACAAACAAACAAATTAAAAAAAAAAATCTTTGAGCTGGTGAGATGGCTTAGCAGTTAAGGCACTTGCCTACAAAGCCAAAGGATCCAGGTTTGATTCCCCATGATCCAAGTAAGCCAGATGCACAAGGTGGCACATGTATCTGGAGTTCATTTTCAGTGGCTGGAGGCCTTGGTGCGCCAATTCTCTCTCTGTCTCTCTTTGCTTGTAAGTAAATAAAAATAAAATTTGTAAAGGACGATATTACTCAGTGATGTCATGGCTACCGTAGCTGGGCTATGCTTGCAAACACTGCAGCCCCCCAGTAACACACTTACCAGGATACATCCCTACGAGAAGTGTGACCGGATCTCCTCTGAATCCACCCGAGGGCTCCAGGTGAAGGCAGAAATGAGTCTGTCCTGGCCAGCTCTGAGCAGCGAGGCAGGCTGTTTGGGCTGTGGGTCCATAGACATAAGGTGTTACAGGGGGGTCCCTCTGTGGACACTTGTGGCCCACCGAGGATGGGACTGGATCTGGAAACAGCCAGCCTACACCTGCCAGGCTCTGAGCTCCCATACAGTATCAGAGGCCCCAGCAGACAAACTCTTGGATTTGAGTCCTGATCGTGACCAGCCTCCATAATTCCTTCCTTGGCCTTGGTTGCATCATGGAGAAAACGGGAGCTAGAGTGGCACCTGCCCCCATCTCCAGGACTTTCCTTTTGCTCTGGAGGCTCTTGTGGGGGTGGCTGGAGCTCTTGCTGTGGGGGCTGGGGCTTGGAGTGACCTTCACTGGAGAAGGCCCGTGCTGGTTTCTTGCTTCTCACACTTCAGGAGCTGCGTGGACACCTGCGGCAAGATGGATGCATAGCACTGGGCACCCAGATGCCCCCAGATGAGCACGTCCTGTAGGGCTGTTGGCTTTCGACAGCCAGGGACCCCATAAGGGGAATCTCAGCATTGGTGGAGGAGAAATGAAGCAAGCCACAGTTCCTCCTCTCTTTCTTTTGCCTGCCCCTTGGGCAGTTGTAGCCCAGGGGGCCTTGCTTTTGCCTCTGAGGCCCATGAGTTTTGGAGAGAGACACAGAGAGAGACAGAGAGAGAGGGAGAGGGAGAGGAAGACAGATAGAGATGGGTGCGCCAGCAGCCTCTCAGCTGCTGTGAATGAAATACAGATGTGTGTGCCCCCTTGTGGTCAAGTGCAGCATTGTGCCCTTGCGTCACTTTGCATCTGGCTAAATGTGGGACCTGGAGATTGGAACCGGGTTCTTAGGCTTAGCAGGCAGGCGCCTTAACAGCTAAGCCATCTCTCCAGCCCGAGTTCCCGTCCTTTGACAGTCCCTGCTGAAAAGAGCTGCATTGCTCCCTGTGGTCAGTGTGAAACACATGTTCCCAGTAAACTGATGTGTTCTGAATGCTTGGTCCCCAGCTGATGGTAACTTGGGAGGTGGAGCCTCGCTGGAGGAGGTGTGTTGTTGGGGGCAGGCTTAGGGGTGTTATAGCTCAGCTCCTCCTTGCCAGAGTTCAGCTCACTCTCCCCCTGTGACGAGATAGCAGCAAACACTGTAGGCCATGTCCTGTCATGACTACCCTTCTCTCTTCATTCTTTTTTTCTTTTAACATTAAAAAAATTATTTATTTATTTATTTGAGAGAGAGAGAAGGGAGAGAGAGAGAGAGAGAGAGAGAGAGAGAGAGAGGGAGAGAATATGGGCCTGCCAGGGCCTCCAGCCACTGCAAACCAACTCCAGACACATGGGCCCCCTTATGCATCTGGCTCACGTGGGTCCTGGAGAATCGAACCAGGATCCTTTGGCTTTGCAGGCAAACTTCTTAACCACTAAGCCATCGCTCCAGCCCTACCCTTGCTCTCTTTACCCTCTGTCATGGCTGGAGAGGGACTTGCTGTGCTGGTGGGGGGGGGTAGGCTGGGAGGTTGGGGGTGAGGTACATGGGACAGAAATGAGGTCCCCAGTATGGCAGCCGAAGCAGCCTGAATCAGCGCTGCAGAGCCGCCCAGCCAGAACCCTCACTGGACAAGCTATCCATGCCTAGCATCAGGTACTCTCCCCACCCAGGAGGACATGGCTGACCCGTCCTGACAGAGAAAACAAAGAAGGTGACAGAGGGAGATGAAGTTGCCCTCAGCCATCCGTGGTGTGTGGCCTTCGTGGGAGGCTGCAGTGGAGGGCCTGAGGTACTGTCGCTGTGGGCTCCTTGCACCCCACTTCCGGCGGCAGGGAGTATGTGACCAGTACCATGATGACCAGAGGTTGACTCAGGAGCCTGTGCGGCTTTGTCCACACCCCTGTCGGTGCGACTCCCCAAGAGCTGAATGATGGGAATTCCAGCCCCCATTTTCCAGGTACCCACTCTGCCCCGAGGCCCCACCGTGGCCCATATTCTCCCTGTATTCTGGATTCTGTCTTACAGATGTGGAACTAGAGGCCCAGAGAGATCAACTCACTCATTCAAGATCACCTAGCAAGGCCGGAAGAGAAAGAGGGTTAGAAACCAGGAGCATGGGGCCTGGAGAGATGGCTTAGTGGTGAAGTGCTTGCCTGTGAAGCCTAAGGACCCCAGTTCGAGGCTTGATTCCCCAGGACCCAGATGCATCTGGAGTTTGTTTTGCAGTGGCTGGAGACTCTGCACACCCATTCTTCATCTATCCACCTCTTTCTGTCTCTCTCTGTCTGCCTGTCCTCTCAAATAAATAAATAAATAAATAAATAAATAAATAAATAAATAAATAAAAAAACCAGCAGCATGAACATATGTCCTGAGCCAGCCTATGAGCAACACCATGGGCCACTAGCTAGACCCTTAGGGTGACTGCGTGGTTTTCTCAGGCCTGCAGTGGGGGAGACATGGAAGCTGACAAGCATCACTGTGTCACTGTCGTGTCACTGTCGTGTGGAGACACCGTAAAGCAGGAGAGAGGCTTCTTAGTGGATCAGCTCATCTCCATGAACCCTCATGGCTGGGAGGAGGGGTGGGTGGCAGTGACGAGCACCCACAAGCCTGGATGACTCGACCTCACTGCGTCTGCGGGCAGGAGGCGTCTTTTTCTTCCTGCACCTTGCGACAAAGGCGGCTATTTTTAAACTTAACTTTTTTATAGTTAAAACGTGTGCATGTCAAAATCACCACGAGGGACACGTCAGCCATCTAGAGAAGTGGTGCTTAGGGACAGAGCTGGCATCAAGCTTCTTGGTCACATGCCTGTGTACCCTTCCGTCCTCACTGGTCCTGGGAGTTTCCTAATGGGACTTTTTGTTGTTGTTGTTGTTGTTTTAAGGTAGGGTTTCACTCTGTCATTCTAGCTCAGGCTGACCTGGAATTAGTCTCAGGGTGGCCTCAAACTCATGGCGATCCTCCTATCTCTCTCTCCCAAGTGCTAGGATTAAAGGCGTGCACCACCATGCCCGGCTCCTAATGGGACTTTCTGAAGGACAGGGGCTATCTCCCAGCTTGAGCCCTGGGGACACTTTCTCCCATGGTGCTGTCCCCTGTCTCCTGCCTGAAGGTCACTCAAACACCTAACCTTCAGTCTGCCCCTGTCCCCAAACCCATTGCCACAATGGTCAAGTGTTTTTATTAAAGGTCAAACCCAACCCTGGTGTTCCCCAAATTGAAATCTTCCTGTCCCCTTGCTCTCAAAATGAACCTCCAGAACCCTAATCTTGTTTTTCCCACCAGACTTGGTTTGACCACTGCTGTGCTCAGGCATTGCTTGCTGTCCCTGCCCCAGACTGTGTCTGCTGACCACTCTCTTGGCTTGGACTCCCCATCTGCCGTATCTTCACCTAGCTATAGCTTCTTGCGTTAAACATCTCCAGCTGGAATTGGGGTTGGCGTGGCCCAAGGGCACTTGGGCTGATCCAGAAAATAAGGCAGCAGGACCCACGAGGACCAGTGAGAAAACCACGTAACTCCAAGTGAAGGACAGATCTCTTTGCTTACTTGGATGGGGTACTTTGGGGCAGCCTACCTGGGGAGTTTTTAAACCATTCCTTAGAAGTTTGAGCTACCTATAGGAGTGTCTGACCTCCCCTCTCACAAATCTTCCATGGAGATGGTATTAAATGTATTGTTGGGCATGGTGGCACACACCTTTAATCCTGGCTCTCAGGAGGCAGAGGTAGGAGGCCACCCTGAGACTACATAGTGAATTCCAGGTCAGCCTGGGCTAGAGTGAGACCCTACCTCAAAAAACCAACCAACTGGGCTAGAGAAATGGCTTAGTGGTTAAGGCATTTGCCTGTGAAGCCAAAGGATCCCCGTTCAATTCTCCAGGACCCACGTAAGCGAAATGCACAAAGGGCACACATGCATCTTTTGCAGTGGCTAGAGGCTCTGGTGTGCCAATTCTCTGTCTGCCTCTCTTCTCTCTCTGCTGGCAAATAAATAAATAAAAATAAAATAAAAATAAAAACAATTTTAAAAAACCAACCAAACAAACAAAAATGTTTTGCAATTACAAAAAATAAAGTTTGAAAACAGAAAGTTATGAGCCATATCTGCTTGTTTCTTTGCTCAACCATTCAGCAGTGTGAATTTAGATCAATGACTTAACTTCTCTGAACATCACTTATCCAATTGAATAATTGTACTTACCTCATAGTTGCTTTTTTTTGGGTGGGTGGGAGGGGCAGTTTCAAGGTAGGGTCTCGCTCTAGCCCAGGCTGACCTGGAATTTACTATGTAGTCTCAGGATAGCCTTGGACTCAGGGTGATCCTCCTACCTCCGCCTCCCCAGTGCTGGTATTAAAGATGTGTGCCACCACGCCCGGCTTATAGTTGTTTTTTTTTTTTTTTTTTAAATAGTTTTACTTATTGTTTATTTGCAAGCAGAGACAGAGAGAATAGGCATGTCAGGGCCCTTTGCCACTGCAAACAAACTCCAGACACATGCGCCACTTTGTGCATCTGGCTTTAGGTGGGGCCTAAATATATGCACATTCTTAGAACCAGGCCACCGGGCTGAGAGAGCTATTGATCAACTTACAGGGAGAGAGAGAGAGAGAGGGAGAGAGAGAGAGAGAGAGAAGGTGCCCCATCCAGTACCCTACCAGCCAGCCTGCTCCCAGCCATAGCCAGGTCCCACTCACCAGCTATGACATGAGCCGTTTCTTGCAGTGCTGGGATGTGCTCTGTCACGGAGCTGTACCCCAGCTGTTCTGTCAGGTTGCCTCACTCGGTGCCTTTGGAGCTCTACATGGCTGCAGACTGTGCACTGTAAGTAACTCAGCTCTGGGCTGCCCGGTCATGCAGCACTGGGCCATTGAACAAGGAGCAGGTGACACAATGATCTTGTGCCAGGTACAGTGGACAATGGATGCCCTTTTTTCTCCGGGAGAAATGGAGCCTAGAGACAGGGATGGATGGCCCAAGGTCACATAGCTATTAAACACGTTGTATATCTATCTATTTCTGCTGCTGGTTCTGGTGGGGAAGCAGAGGGGGATGGGGCATGACTTGGATTCTGAGCCTATCTCAAGGCTGGAGTTTCAAACATCTCTCCCTGCCTGTGGTGGTTTGAATAGATGGCCCCCAATATATTCAGTGTTTTATTAGTTTGTAGTTTGTATCTGCAGCCACCTGGCTGGAGGCAGTGTCAATGGTCGGATCTTAAGGTGTAGTGGTGGGTTTGAGATTTCAATCTCTAGCTGGAGTTCCTGACATGTGCTATGCTATGTAGCTTTTGGCTTGTGGCTTTTGGCTTCTCTCTGTAAGAGCAGGCCAGCCTCTTCTGTCATTATGGAACTTCCCCCAGGATCTATGAGCTTCAATAAATAACCCTTCCTCCATAACCGTGCCTGGTCTGGAAGTTCATCTCAGTGAACCTGAAGCTGTCTGCAACACTGCCCAAAGACTTCACCTGCAATCATTGCTCAGAGAGGCATTTGTGGACCAAGCCAAGGTGCCATTCCAGCCCAGTCTTTTCTGTGCTCTCTCTCTTTCTTTCAAATATTTTATTCATTTATTTATTTGAGGGAGAGAGAGAGAGAGGGAGAGATTGGGCACACCAGGGCCTCCAGCAACTTCAAACGAACTCCAGATGCCTGTGCCACCTGTGCATCTGGCTTACGTGGGTCCTGGGGAACTGAACCTGGGTCCTTAGGCTTTGCAGGCAAGTGCATTGACTGCTAAGCCATCTCTCCAGCCCCTTTTTTGCTTTTCTCTTTCTGGCCTCGATGTCTGCCTAGGAGGTGAAGCCAGAGGACCAGCTGGGCATTGGCACAGGAAGGGCCCCAAGACAGGGAGGGGGTGTCTCCTGGCACCAGTCACGCTTCCTGGCTGCCTGCGGCTCGGTCTCTGAGCCTGAGTTGCCACCATAGAGGATCTGTGACTTTTCTCTCAGCATTAATAATACTGTTAATTAAGCAGTCGAGGGGGGAGTGCGACTGGCGCCATGGAGGGGACAATGGCCTGAAAAGGGAACGGGGAGATTCACCCTCGACTTCCCAGGCAGGGCTTTCAAAAGAGCAGCTGTGGGGAGAGGGGAGGGCAGAGCCCAGTAGGGACGTCATTGGAGTGCCAGCCTGCTGATTGCAACCGACGAGGGCAGGGAATGCCGGGTGGGCTCTGCCAAGCTGCCCAGCGTGCTCCCTGGAACCCCTGCCTGCCCACTGCAGCAGGGCTGTCCCGGAGCTATTGGAAAGGCTTGTCCTCATAGGTTCCCCAAAGGACTGCCCTTCGCCCCCTTGTCTATAAAACACAAAGGCCAAACTATCTTCCATTCCTTCTGTGTGCCGTGATAGCTTGGAGGTGGCTGCCTGGAACGTTGGTCTGAGAATTTGAAAGCCTGAAATCCATGCTCCAAGGAAAAGCATGCTGCAGGGATTCGATTAGTGATGTCTGCTATGAGGGCAAGAATTGGCAGTCTGGGGCGTCAGTGCTATGTATAGAAAGGAGCTGCTGGACCCACACCCACGTGGTCCCTCCGTACCCAATAGGGATTCATTCCAGGACCCTCATGGATATGGGAATATTTAGATTCTCAAGTCCCTTATGTAAAAATTACCCGGATGTTTGCCTATAACCTAGGCCCACCTTCCCAACCACTTCAAAGAACCCGTAGTGCAAACCGGACTTCATATTGTGCAAATTATATGGACAGATTTGTTAGGAAATAGCCACAGGAAAAATGGTTACATTATGTTCCGTGCAGTTGCAATTCTTTTTTTTTTTTTTTTTTTTTTGGAAGACTCAGTCCAAGGTTGATTGAATCTACAGGCTTAGCCCCCATAGAAAGTGGACTGTACTTTCCCCCTGGGCCACGATTTTTGGAGATAAAGTGGGAAGAAATTGAGGTCAAGAGAGGAGATAGTAGGAGTGATAAGAAGGCTTTGGCTTTGCCTTGGCCTGTTGCTCGAAAGGCACAAGGCAGGAGCTGATAAATAAAGTGTTATTATTGGACGCTGGGCATAGTGACACTCACCTGTGGTCCCGGCACCGAGAAGACTGAGGTAGAAGGATTGTGCGTTCAAGGTCACCCTGGGCTACCCAGTGACAGCCTGTCTCAAAAAGCAAACGAGGGGGCTGGAGAGATAGCTTAGTGGTTAAGGCACTTGCCTGCAAAGCCTAACGACCCGGGTTTGATTCCCCAGTATCTATATAAGCCAGATGCACAAAGTGGCGCATGTGTCTGGAGTTCATTTGCAGTGGTGGCTGGAGGACCTGGCGTGCCCGTTCTCTCTGTCCCTCTCTCTCTGCTTGCAAATAAATAAATAAAAATATTTTTAAAAGACCAAACTAACAAACAGTTGCAGGAAACATCTACACCCACGTGTCTCTGCTATGGCTGTTGTCACGCTGTGGTGGCAGCATTTGTACCATAAACAATCGAGGATGTGGGGCACCCCGAGTCCCATACATTCCCCTGGCCCCTGATGGAGGAGTTGTATGGACGTCTGCTTGCTCCTGCTCTGGGCGCACTTGGCAGTTCATATGGCCCTCGGTGTTATGGCAGGGCAGAAGTAGTCAAGCCTCCTTTCCAGAGGGGTGGACACAGCACCAGGACTTGAAGGTCTTGTTTCTTTCCCAGGGTCCCCTTTTCCACATGGGGCGCTGCCTTATAACTGCGTTCATCAACCGAGCCCCAGAATGGCTCACTTGAGCCATCCCACAGCGCCCATGGTTTCTCCTGGACTCCTGTCCCGCGGTGGCTCTCTTAACCCACATCTGGATTGGACACTGCTTCTTTCTGACACTGCAGCCCGGAGCCCGAGTCCCTCTGCATGGCTTCAAAGCCCACCGCTCCCGCTTCCTGGGAAACCTCCCGCTCTGGGCCTCCCATTCCTTTACTCTTTCTGACAGCGCTTCCTCCCACACCCATCACGTACAAATTTTCTCAGGAAGTCCTCCTCTTGCTTTAAGGCTCAACCGGGCTCACAAACAGCATCCTGGAAGACGTGGCTACCCCAGCTCCAAGCTGGTCTTATTTGTGTTACCGATGGGGAAACTGAGTCACAATAAGGTCAGCGACCTGCCTAGGCTCACACAGCTGGTCCATGGTAGAACCCGATTGGAACTTGGGTGTCCAGGACTGCACTAAGTCACACCGTGCACTTCACTTGGCTCAGAGGACAAGGGAGACGGGAAGGCGAGGTCCAGATTTGATGGGCTTCCATTCAGGCCTCTTTTGGGGGATGACAATGTTGTGAGGGGGGGTTTCTGAATGAAGCCAGTGGTCCTAATAAAAGAGGCTCCCAGAGTCCACTCATCACTTCTGCCACGGGAAGACACAGAAGAAAGCCACAGCCAGGGCTGGAGAGATGGCTTAGCGGTTCAGGCGCTGGCCTGCAAAGCCTAAGGACTCAGGTTCTATTCCCCAGAACCCACGTAAGCCAGACGCACAAGGTCGTGCATGTGTCTGGAGTTTGTTTGCAGTGATTAGAGGCCCTGGGGTGCCCATTCTCCCTTTCTTTCTCTCTCTCTCCCGGCTTCTCTCTCTCTCAAATAAATAAATTATTTAAAAGAAATGAAGCCATGAGAAGTTATTTTTGTTTGTTTGTTTGTTTTTGTTTTTTTGGTTTTTCGAGGTGGGGTCTCACTCTGGTCCAAGCTGACCTGAAATTCACTATGTAGTCTCAGGGTGGCCTTGAACTCACGGCAATCCTCCTACCTCTTCCTCCCAAGTGCTGGGATTAAAGGTGTGTGCCAAGACACCCGGCTCATGAGAAGATTTTAGAAAGAAAGAAAGAAAGAAAGAAAGAAAGAAAGAAAGAAAGAAAGAAAGAAAGAAAGAAAGAAAGAAAGAAAGGAAGGAAGGAAGGAAGGGAGGAAGGGAGGAAGAAAGGAAGGAAGGAAGAAAGCCACAGCTATGAGAAAGCAACCCACTGAGTCTGCAGCACCTTGAACTTGGACTCCAGGCTGGCAGTCTATGTGACTCCCCACAGTGAACTAAGACACGCCCCTCTCTCTGCTCACCGCCAGCCATTCCCAAACGTGATGCTGGCCACCTGTTCCTGAGGCAGGTCTGTGGCTGATGCGAGTTTCTGAGCCTGCATTTCTATACGTCACCTTGGGGTTGCAGCTGCTGCTGGCCCACAGACCACACGGGCCTGCTGGAGCTGTTGGGGCACCAGCATAGCCCTGGACCCATCCCAGCTCCCCAGCAAAGTGGCCCTTGGATCAACCATAGTTGCTTTGCTCTCTGCTTTCTGCCAGTCCTATTTTCTAGGCTCTATCAGGGCAGCTCTAGCGTCAAGGGGCTTCAGTGGTGGTGGGTTTAATGTGCCTGGGCAATTCTCACGGCCCCAGTGCCAGTAGGCATAATTCACTCCTAAATTATGGCTATAAATTTCTTCAAAGAGATGAGTCCCCAGGCAGGAGGCGGGTTGATACGGGTGTCGTTGAACAGAGTTCACACTTCCATTGTAATGAAAGGAGACTGTGAGCTTAGCTTGTACGGGGCCCCATGGCTCATCATTACAGCACACCCGTGCCTACTTTTGTTCCCTGCATGTGGTTGTTCCCATGGGGAGTAGGGAGTGGATGCCGGTGTGACCCTATGTGAAGGGACATAAGCAGCTACTCCATTTGAATACACCCCACTTCTGATATGGGGGTGCATGGTGGTCCCTAAAATCTATGAATGTGACTTGTGTGGAAGAAGAATGTTCAGGCGAACAAAACCAGATCTTAGAACAGAAGCGGCTGAGTTAGGGTGACAGTGACACTTGGAGGACAAAGGGACAGGGGCTCAAAAGGAGGGTGGGTTGAGATTGGAGCAGTGCAGCCTCACACTCCAGGACGTCTCCAGAAGATGGGAGAGATGAGAGGTGGTACACTCCATCGGCCTGACTTGCAGACCTCAAGGCCACCAAGGTGACAGGTGCTGGGAGAGACCAGGGCAGAGATTGAGCATCCCAGGTGGGTGAGGTTGGTGAGTCGTTACTCCGATGATGGGCAGGTTTGTGAAATGGACAGAGAGAAGTGGAAGCCTGCCTGTCTGGGGTGACCTCAAGGGAGCTGGGTCCTTGACACGAACAGCCCTTGGTGGCTTTTATGGCTGCAGAAGGAGCCCTGAGGCTCGTGTTTCGGGACAGTATCCCAAAGTCTGGGCTCCACTCAGGATGTGCTGGGGACTTGCTCTCCTCTCTTCCTCTCCCGAGCCTCGTTTTGCCCACCTGTGAAGTGGGTGACACGTTTGTTCTCGGACATTCTGATATGTATGCACTTAGGCATTCAGACAGAACCAGCCAAGTCAGGGATGCAGGCTGACTGGTTCCAGGACAGGTGACGTGAGGGAGGAACAGATGCTGGCAGTCTAATGCACGTCACAGGAGGAGACCCTGCAGCTGGGACAGTTCTGGAGGGTGAAGCCTCAGGTTCCAGGGCCTGGATTCTGGGGTTTCGTGACCAGTGAGTGGTCAGAACTGAGCAGGTGTGGGAATAAGTGGCCACGACCCCCTACTTGGGGGGAGATGATTTCCCAGTAAATACTGGTTCCTCAAGCCAACTCCTCACAATCTTGGGCCACACTCTGTGGACTTTATGTAAAGTGGAGGACCCTGGGTCACACAGTGAGCTGGTGACACCTTGGACTCCTTTTCTAAGCAGACCACACTCCAGCCCACCTGCCTGCCACCTAAGGGGTACAGTGTCTCCATGGGTCCCAGTGATTCTGCCTGCTGGGGCCCTGTGCTCCTCAGGAGAGGGTCTTGGCTTGGAGACGGTGTGTCTAACACCTCATGCCCAGGCTGTGATCTTTCACCAGGAGAAGGTACCTTTAGGTCTAGAGTCATGGTCAGCATGGTATTGCTCTTAATTAATTAATTTATTTCTCAAGGTAGGGTCTCCCTGTAGCTCAGGCTGACCTGGAACTCACTTTGTAGTCTCAGGCTGGTCTCAGACTCACAGCGATCCTCTTACTTCTGCCTCCCAAGTGCTGGGATTAAAGGCGTGCGCCACCACGCCCGGCTGTCGTATTGCTTTTATCCTTAGGGTATCTGTTTTGACTTTTTTTCTTTTTTGCCAGGATCGTGGCACTATCTTTCGTTTTCTATCATGAGGTTGTTATTTCCTTACACAGCAACATGTATTTACAGGAGTAGATTCAAAGGGGACATCATACCTAAAAAAATAAAATAAAAAAAATAAAAAAAAAACCCTTCAGAAGCCCCATGGAATGGGATCGTGGCAGGTAGGACTGGAATCTGGGAACTTCCAACTTGGGTATCAAGAGTCACTGAAGTTCTGTGAGCAAAGGGAGGTGCCACTCAGGGGCCATGTCCCTCGAGGTGCTGGGTACCCAGAGTCAGGCGCAGGTCTCTCCTGGGTCCACGAAGCCCAGTCCCCCCTACCCCAGACTTGCATGGCGATGGAGAATTACAGAGAGACAATCGGGCCGTGAACCGTGGCGGAGGGTTTATGAGGCGGCCATGCTTGGATGGTCGAAAGTTAGGGAAAATGTATTTATTACAACACTTTTCATGGGCAAGTTATCATTTTGTCAAACTTTATTAGAGGGACTAATTAATGGGTTGTAAAAAGTACTAGTGCGTGGCCAGAGAAAGAGCTGGTCCTGGGGACATTGGCAGCCCCAGGATTTATGAGCCCTTAGTTCCCCATTTATTAATGTGGGGAAGGTGCATGGCACGGGTTATATATGGGCTGGTGCGGAGCGGCCACCCTCCCTTCCTGAGCCCATGGGCCTAGGAGGGGGTGGGGCAGGGCTCCTGGAGAGAGGCCGGGGACCTGGGCTGGGCTGTGTGACCTTGGACGACCTTTTCCTCACTGAGTCTCAGTTTCCTTGTCCTTGTGTTGTCCCCACACACCCGAGAGGCAGATGTTAAGAACCAGAGCTAGAAGGTGCCTTTATGAACTATCAAGTGATCTGCTGCAATAATCAAACTGCTAATGACCTACTACTAGCTGAAGGACAGCCAATACATGCAAGACCCGGCACATGTGCACACACACAAAACAAGGAATGAGGGCTGGAGAAATGGCTTAGTGGTTAAGGCACTTGCCTGTGAAGCTTAAGGACCCAGGTTTGATTCCCCAGGACCCATTTAAGCCAGATGGACAAGATGGTGCATGTGTCTGGAGTTTGTTTGCAGCGGCTGGAGGCCCTGGTGTGTCCATTCTCTATCTGCCTCTTCCTCTCTCTCTCATTCCCCCTCTCTTAAATAAATAAATAAATAAATAAATAAAATATTTAAATAAATAAAAAGAAAAAAAGCAAGGAATGACATGATGGGAGTCCACCCTATGGTCAGAAATGGGAAAAAAAAATTTTTTTTTTTTTTTTTTTTTTTTTGCTGGTCCCTCTTGCTTTACCCAACCCTTGACTGCTTCTGCTGCTTCTTTATTTTAAAAAATATTTTATTTTTACTTATTTATTTATTTGACAGAGAGAGAGAGAGAGAGAGAGAGAGAACGGGAGTGCCAGGGCCTTCAGCCACTGCAAACGAACTCCAGATGCATGTGCCCCCTTGTGCATATGGTTAATGTGGGTCCTGGGGAATTGAACCTGGGTCCTTTGGCTTTGCAGGCAAACACCTTAACCACTAAGCCATCCCTCCAGCCCTGCTTCTGTTTCTTATCTGCAGCTGTCAGCTGGCTCAGGGTCGCCTCCTCCCAGCAGCCCTCCTGATGGTTTTACAGATGCTTGGGCTCAATGCATGCATCTTGCCTTGGTGTTGTGTCTCCTGCCCTGGGGAGCAGCAGCAGCATGTGTGCACTGAGCCTCACTCCTTTCTGGCACGTAAGGAGCTGCATCATGTCTGCTGAGTGGGTGAGAGGAGGAGCCAAGGGCATGAAAGAGGAAGGGGGCACAGGGGCATGCCTGGAAGTAAGAAAAAGCCATCAAGGAGCCAGGCATGGTGGTGCACGCCTTCAATTGCAGCACTCGGGAGGGAGGCAGAGGCAGGAGGATCACTGTGAGTTTGAGGCTATCTTGGGACTATATAGTGAATTTCAGGTCTGCCTGGGCTAGAGCGAGACCCTACACAGAATTAAAAAAAAAAAATGCCATTAAAATGAGGGACTCTTGTTCAAATGACAATATTTTCTCTACTGACAATGTCGTGCAGTTTCAGGGCCCAGTGGGGGCTGGATGGCGAATTTTTTACCACCCTCCCAACCTCCACTCCACCCCCAGCAGGCACGCAGTAGATGGATCAGTAGGTGGACTGTAGTTTGGAGCTTTCCCTGACTTTTATCAGGTTGTCCCAAGGTTCGCAGGCCCTCTGTGCAGGTTTGGGCTCAGAGCCATGCCCCACTTGGCCTTCCTCAGAGACTGCCTTGGCGGAGGGGCACACAGGGACAAACTGTATGCCTTCAGTCCAGTAGAAGTCAGAAGTCCCCTTCACAGAAAGAGACCCAGGTTAAGAAGTGGAGACATGACTTCAAGTCCTGCCTCCCACTTGCCAGTGGGGGACATTGGACACTTCTCCATACCAGCCACCACCTGGTCTGGCTGGTGTGAGGGACTGGACAGTTTTGGCACCAGGAGGCCTCAGAGAACTGGGGGAGCCCCACCTTGTTCCCCTCAGAGGCAGATGGACCTCGGCCATGCTTGGACTCACCTTTCACTCAAGCAGTACGGCATGAGTGACCCTGAGGCAGATGGTTGGCCCTTGGCCCAGAGACAGCTTCTTTTGGTCTTTTGAGGCCAGGAGTGCTAATCTGCTAAGGATGGTTCCCTCCATGGGGTCAGCGGGGAGCAGGGGGAGAAGGTGGCTTTGAGCTGCAGATCTTGCTGCTTTTCCCCATGATATATATGAGCTTTCCTCATCTCGCTCCCCCTGGGTAAGGGCTGGGCCCCTGAGATTACCTTCAGGAACATAGGCTTTGCATTGCCCCGTGTAGCCTCCTTGCACAGAGTCACATGTCTCCTCTCCACTGGGCTAGGAGTTGTTGTTTTTTTTTTTAAATATTATTTATTTATTTATTTGACAGAGAAAGAGGGAGAGAGAGAGAGAGAGAATGGATGAGCCAGGGCCTCCAGCCACTGCAAATGAACTCCAGACTCGTGCGTCCCCTTGTGCATATGGCTAACATGGGTCCTGGGAATCGAACCTGGGTCCTTTGGTTTTGCAGGCAAATGCCTTAAATGCTAAGCCATCCCTCCAGCCCTGGGCTAGGAGTTTGAGCATTTAAGAGATGTAACTCCATAAGCCTGCTTCCTATTGGGTGTTTGGCTGACTGGGAAGGCATAACACATCCAGTTCCTACCCTCTCGAACCTTCCAGCCATCCAATGGGGAAGATGAGCCCAGAACAATAGAATGACATCAAGAGACACAGTCAGGGCCAGGGGAGCTTTTGGGAGGGGAGACATTTTAGCTGGGTATTGGGACCTGAGTTTGCCAGAAATGGGAAGTGGGATCAGCGTGTGCAAAGGCACAGAGGGTGTCAAGGGACTGCTGGGTGCTGTGGCAGGGCTGTAGTAAGCGGAGTTGTATGGAAGGAGAGGTGGGCAAGATGAGCTGGCACAAGGCCATGACCATATGGTTGCCTCCAGAGACCCCATGGTTCTGTACTTTCCTGAGTATTTTCCTTCTTTTCTTTTCTTTTTTATTTTTATTTATTTATTTGAGAGTGACAGACACAGAGAAGGAGAGAGAAAGAGAGAGAGAGAGAATGGGCACACCAGGGCCTCCAGCCACTGCAAACGAACTCCAGATGCATGCACCCCCTTGTGCATCTGGCTAACGTGGGTCCTGGGGAATCCAACCTGGGTCCTTTGGCTTCACAGGCAAATGGCTTAACCGCTAAGCCATCTCTCCAGCCTCTCCTTTTCTTTTTTTAATATTTTATTTATTTGAGAAAGAGAGAAGCAGATAGAGAGAGATAAAATGGGTATGACAGGATAGAAGGCACTGCAAACGAACTCCAGATGCATACACCACCTTGTGCATTGGATTCTGGGGAATCAGACCTGGGTCCTTTGGCTTTGCTGGCAAGTGCTTTAACTGCTAAGCCATTTCTCCAGCCCTCTTTTTCTTCCTTCCTTCCTTCCTTCCTTCCTTCCTTCCTTCCTTCCTTCCTTCTTCCTTCCTTCCTTCTTCCTTCCTTCCCTTCTTTCTTTCTTTCTTTCTTTCTTTCTTTCTTTCTTTTCTTTTCTTTTCTTTTCTTTCTTCTTTCTTTTAAATTAAATTATTCTATTTATTTAGGGAAGTACAGAACCAAGGAAGGAGAATGAATATATCCACGTGGCCAGAGAGCCCATGTGGTGGCCCTGGGAAAATGGAGAAAGAAAGAAGGCAGAAAAGAAAGTTCAAAGATCTCCTGCCATGTGGAGACCAGGAGGGGTAAAGAGCCCATGTGTAAAGGAAGGGTTAGGGGCATTCTCCCCTCGCCTTGGCCCAGCTGGGGCTGAGATGAGGAGAAATGCACCAGAAAGTGGTGAACTCCAGACACACGCCCATTTCACATCTGGCTTTCCTTAAGTACTGGAGAATTGAACGCTGGTTGTTAGACTTTGCAAGCAAGCACCTTTAACCACTGAGTCACCTCTCCAGTCAGGCTTTGCAAGCAAGTGTCTTTAACTGCTAAGTCACCTCTCCAGCCCTTCTTTCTGTTCTGTTTTCTTTTTTGACACACCATTTCATGGAGTCCAGGCTGGCCTCACATATTCACCACTTTGTGTATCTGGCTTATGTGGGACCTGGAGAATCAAACATGGTTCCTTAGGCTTTGCAGGCAAGTGCCTTAACGGCTAAGCCATCTCTCCAGCCCATGGCTTCATATTCACTATATACCCAAGAATGACTTTGAACTCTGATCCTTCTGCCTCCACTTCCTGATTGCTGAGATCACAGGCATGGGTGACCACACCCAGCTATGTATATATATTTTTTTCTCTCTTATTCTTCCTAGAGAATACTCTTGGGTACGTGATTTTTTTTTTTTTTTTTTTTTTTTGGTTTTTCAAGGTAGGGTTTCACTCTAGCCCACCCAGGCTGACCTGGAATTCACTGTGTAGTCTCAGGGTGGCCTTGAACGCATTTTATCCCAGCACTCGGGAGGCAGAGGTTGGAGGATTGCCAAGAGTTCGAGGCCACCCTGAGACTACATAGTGAATTCCAGGTCAGCCTGGACCAGAATGAAACCCTACCTAAAAAAAAAAAAAAAAAAAAAAAAAAAAAAAAAAAAAAAACCCACAAAGCAAAAACAAGCCAAAAACAAAAAAAAAAAGAATATGAAATTTGAGTTCTAATCTCACCACTCCCACGTGTTAGCTGGTGACCAGGGCAGGATTCAGAATGATTCTGTCACTCCCCTTCTCTGTACTGTGGACGCCATGGTCACCCTGGGAGCTTGCAGATAAAACTGTGGTTATGCAAATGAGGTGTGCATAAACGAATGCTCAGGGCTGGACTCACATGGTCTGCCCCAGCTATCCACAGCCAGTGTGACTGGCATTAGGAGACAGCTGAGTGTTAAATGAGATGGTGTGGATATAAACACATAACTGGAAATAATACTGATTTATGATGGGCTACATGTGTAAAACCCATAGTCTGTTCAAAATATCCTGTGTCAAAAACATGTGTGGCCGGAGCTGGAGAGATGACTCAGTGGTTAAGGCACTTGCCTGTAAAGCCTAATGACCAGTACCTACATAAAGCCAGATGCACAAGGTGGTGTATGCATCTGAAGTTTGCACCTGCTGGAGGCCCTGGTGCACTCACTTTGTCTCTCTCTATCTCTCTGTGTGTGCTTGCAAATAAACAAAATAAAAATACTTTAAAAAAAAACAAACAAACAAAAAAAACTATGTAAGGCTGGGCATGGTGGTGCATACTTTTAATCCCAGCACTTAGGAGGCAGAGGTAGGAGGATCGTTGTGAGTTCAAGGTCAGTCTGGGGCTAGAGTGAGACTTCGCCTCACAAAAACAAAGATAAACAGAATAATTTAAGACATCTATCCTACCACAGCATAGCATCTCCCAGCCCATCTTCCATAGGCTCCAAAAACATCAGCCTACAGGAAGGCGGAATCAGTGTCCAAAGACGCTGGCCACACCCAACTGCACAGTGTTGGTCAGTTCCCTCCTGAATGTGGCGCTTGAGCTGACTGTGAAGCCCTCTGTGTCGCAGAGCCTCCTGCACCCTGCTGGCTGGGGGAAGACCACAGCTCCGAGAGGGAGTCAGGTGGCTTTGGTAGGCAGTTAGGGGGACTGGCCCCTGAAAGTAAAATGACAGGAAGGTCTGCATTTGCTAGAGATCAAAGGATGATCTGACTTCTTATCTCTTGCCTGGTTCCCTAGACCTGTTTTTTTGCATACCAAAACACTTCCCTGGAAGGAAGGTCTTTTCTAGAACATTGTGGTTGGTCAAGCTTAGACTTCAGAACTTGACTTCATGGCTGGCCTCTTCCAAAGCCAGCCTCTAACCCAGACTAATCAGCTGTCTCTATGGCTCACCAGAACCTGAAGGTGAAGCCTAGCACAAAAATATTTATGATGTGTGGGAGGAGACGAGCCTCTCTCTGGGCTGCCTGACCACCCCTGAACCTCCAGGTTCTGGTGAGTTTTCCCCTCATCTTGGCCCAGTTGAGCTGAGACAGAGGAGAATTCCCTGACCCCCTAAGCCCACATGGGCTTTTTACCCCCCTCCTGTCCTCCACATGGCAGGAGCTCTTTGTACTTTCTTTCTTTCAAAAAATTTTTAATTTTTATTTATTAGAGAGAGAGAGAGAGAGTGAGAAGGAGAGGCAGATAGAGAATGGGTGCTCAGGGCCTCCAGCCACTGCAAATGAACTCCAGACACATGCACCCCCTTGTGCATCTGGCACACGTGGGTCCTGGGAAGTTGAACCAGGGTTCTTTAGCTTTGCTGGCAAATGCCTTTAAAGGCTAAGCCATCTCTCCAGCCCTGTACTTTCTTTTCGTTCCTCTCTTACGCTTCCAGGCCCACCGTGTGGGCTCTCAGACCACGTGGGTGTACTCATTTTCCTTCCCTTGGTTCTGCACTTCCCTCAATAAATATAATAATTTAATAATTACCCTTCTCAGTTTGGTGTGGCCAATTCTTTGGTTAAATGCAAACCTCAAATCCGGGGTTTGGGGTTCAAGGACTTTGCTGAACCCCTAATGCCCTGTTTCAGCTCCCTGCACGTGCCACTGTGAGGTGGAAATGTGCCTGGAACCATCCTGAGGCGGTCCATGTATCAGATGTGCTGCAGCGGAGGGAACTGTCAGTGTAAGCTGACTTTTCACTAACACCGCAGAACCCTGGCTGGGCCCCATTGCTTCTTGGGGTGACTCAGCGCCCAGGCTCCTTGCATCTTGGGGTTCTGCCATCTGCAGCAGACTTTACGGTCTCCACCAAACTGGCAGCAGACAGGAGAGAAGATGAGGAGTCACATGTGCTTATCAACCACAGCAGGACGTGGTGTAAAGAGCTTCCTCTTGGCCTATTGGCCAGATCGAGGCACATGATTTCATCTAGCTGCATGGCCTCCTGGGAAATGTAGTCCACCGAAGGGGTTCAGGCTATGGAAAAGGGTGAGGATCCGTGGTGGGTTATTCTGTGCTCTGCATAGCATCTTCGTTTCCAGAGGGTGGCCCGAAAGTGATGAGCCCGGCAGCTGTGCTTAGGGCTGTATGGTGTGTGCGATCTGGGCATGTGCACAGGGGCTCTGTTCTCTTTAGAGCCGGCTATGATGCTAATGCTGGAGCCCACGATATCCTTAAATAGTGACTCCGTGGAACCTCAGCACACTCTATCCTGTGATCACAGTGAACCCCAAACAGCTCTGCCAGAACATCTTCCCCTCCCTCCCTCCCTCCCTCCCTCCCTCCCTCCCTTTCTGTACTGGAGAGTAGTGATCTACCAATGTTATGTCCTCAGCCTTCTTTCTTTAAAAAAAAATATTTTTATTTATTTGAGAAGGAGAGAGAGAGAGAGAGAGAGAATGGGTTTGTCAGGGCTCCAGCCACTGCAAATGAACTCTAGATGCATGCTCTATCTTGTGCATCTGGCTTATGTGGGTACTGGGGAATTGAACCTGGGTCCTTAAGGTTTGTAGGCAAACGCCTTAACTGCTAAGCCATCTCTCCAGCGCCCTCCTTTTAAATTTATTTATTTATTTATTTATTTGAGAGAGAGAGAGACAGAGAGAAAGAGGAAGACAGAGTGAGGGCCTCCTGACATTGTAAATGAATCTCAGACACACGCTCCACTTTGTGCATCTGGCTTTACATGGGTACTGAGGAATCGAACCCGCGCTGTCAGGCTTTACAAGCAAGTGCCTTTAGCTCTTTCTTTTTTTTTTAATAGTTTGTTTTTATTTATTTATTTCACAGAGAAAGAGGGAGAGAGAGAGAGAGAGAATGGGCACACCAGGGCCTCCAGCCTCTGCAAACAAACTCCAGACATGTGCGCCCCATTGTGCATCTGGCTAACGTGGGTCCTGGGGAATTGAATCTGGGTCCTTTGGCTTTGCAGGAAAATGCCTTAACCACTAAGTCATCCCTCCAGTCCTTTCTTGTTTTTTTTTTTTTAATGTCTTTAGACAAACTAAGTTACTCAAAACTGGCTTGGGCAGGCTTTGAACTTGTAACTCTCTTACTTCAGCTTCCTAAATAGCTGGAATGATACTATACCATCCCACCTGGTGCAGAAAGTGTGTGGGTATATGTGCATCAGACACACAGCATGTATGTGGAGGCCAGCAAGCCCCAGAGATCTGCACATCTCTGCCTCCTCAGTACTGTTATTATAAGTGTGTATTGCCATGCCTTGTTTTTTACATGTGAATTCTGGGGATCAAAATCTATCCTCCTGCTTCCAAGGCAAACAGTTGACTGAACCATCTCCGCAGCCCAGAACACTTTTTTTTTTTTTTTTTTTTTTTTTTTGAGGTAGGACCTTGCTGTAGCCCAGGCTGTAGTCTCAGGCTGGCCTTGAACTCACAGCGGTCCTCCTACCTCTGCCTCCTGAATGCTGGGATTAAAGGCGTGTGCCACCATGCCTGGCCCAGAACATTTTATTAATCACTTTCACAGATGAGGCAACCAATATACAGCACAGGCAGATGTAAGACTTGAACTCAGATCTTGGGTGAATAAGGGTCATCTTGGAAGCCAAATTCCCACCAGGGGAGTCCTGCACACGTAAGGGGATGGGTTTCCATCTTCCCTCCGGCAAAGGTCAGCATGGTGACCTGTTGTGCCACTCTGGCTACTGGGAGGTTGAATAAGCGAGCCAGAGAAGGACCGAGAATGTGGCTCTTAATGGACTGACTGGGGTGCTCTCTGAGCACATTCCACAGCCCCTGTGACCTTGCTGGTTCTTTTTGTTGGGTCTAAGCCCAGGTGACCGTGGGCATTTCCACGCTTGATGTATTTAACATGGAGCCAGACATGCAAAGAACTTGCGGGTATCTGTTGTCTATGAGAACGAAAGCACCAAGGGACAATTTGCATTACATCAACTGTCACGTGTGTGTGTGGGGGGTGTGGAGATTCTAGACTGTCCCTTGAGCCCTTTTGAAACCCTAGGAGGAAGGTTCCACTGATAGCTCCACTTAGAGGCCAGGGCAAGCGAAGCCCTCCCCATGGCTGCTCAGACGTCAGCCAGACTCCCACATGGTCCCTTGCTGTGGCTGCTGTCTGGCACTGCCTTCATTTGGCTGGGGCCCACCGAGTCAGGGGCAGGCAGAGATGGTATGACCACAGGCTTCAGCGGCAGCCCAGCTTGGCCCAAGTCACAAGGGGCTCAGAGTGGCCTCCAGGCACCTATAATTAGGCCTGGCATCAGGAAAGGCAGATTCTGTTAACTTGGCCAACAGATCCCCAGCCTGGCACTGAGTGAAGCCCTTATCACGCATGCTCTGACTCTTGGGACACCTCACAGGAAGGTGTCCCCAGTTCTTTGATTTTCTTTTTTAAAAATATTTGTATTTATATTTATTTATTAGAGACAGAGAAAGGGAGAGAGAGAGAGAGGGAGAGAGAATGGGTGTGCCAGGGCCTCTAGCCACTGCAAACAAACTCCAGGTGCATGCACCACCATGTGTATGGCTTACGTGGGACCTGGAGAATCAAACCGGGGTCCTTAGGCTTTGCAGGCATGTGCCTTAACCGCTAAGCAATCTCTCCAGCCCTCTTCTATTTTCTACTAGGTAAACTGAGGCAGCCTAGGAGGAACAAACCTTTGCTGACATCATGAAGGTAGGAAGACGTTGACGCTGGATTTGAACCTAGACCCTAGCGGCTGTAAGACCAGGCTCTATCAGCTACATCTGCAGGTCAGAGGGTGGGGAGAGGTGGTACCCAGGGAGGCTGGCCGTTGGCAGTCCTGTCGCCTGGGACCACTCTCTTGCTGACTCCTCCAGTTTCTTTCTCCCTCCGGCTACTTTCCACCTCATGGCTTCTGTGCGGTGTGCCCCTCTGCCCAGAATGCCTCTTACTGAGAGCTGCCCGTGTCATGCTCATTGTCACCTTTTCCGTGAAACCATATCCTGACTGTGCTGGCTCCCTCCACGCTCCATTCTTTTCTTCTCTGAGCTAAGCTCCTGGTGAAATCTCATTTCCCCCAAGGAGATGTGGCCACCGAAAACACATACCACATCTCTCTTGCTCCCTGTAGCCTTTGGGGACCCAACTTGGCACATGACAGGTATCCTATAAATAGCTGCTTGGTGGGTGGCTGAGGGCGAGTACTTCTCAGGCAAGAAGCCACTTGGGTGGGTGGACGGGCAGGAGAGTGTCAACAGAGCCTTGGGTCACCTGTATGCCTCATCCTGGGGTCTGTTCCAGCTAGAGAGGACATGGGGTCGGAGCTAGCTTCCTAGGGAGGGAGGTCAAGGTCTGGAGGGACCAGGCTCAGGCTGGGGACAGTGGGGCCTCTCTGTGAACCAGGACATGAGGCAGTGGTGGCTGCCAGATGAGAACTGGTTCCTGGCTTGTGGCCTGGGTGTCCTGACGGGCTGCTGGACGTTGTCCAGGCTGGTTCATGGGACTTGCCGGAAGGGGCAGCCAAGCTGGGGATGTGTGCTGACGACCTCCAAGGGGGCTCTGGAACTGGGGAAAGAGGGGCATTTGCCATGACCCAGTCAAGCAGCCTCTACTGCAAGGCCCAGAGTCACCATTAGAACGCTCTTTCAGAATGAATGGCAGCGGGGGTGGCCCGGGACAGAACTAAAGTCCTTGAACAAAAATGCTTGGTAAGCTTCAAAGTGCCTCTGAAGCACCCATGCTTTTTCTTTTTAAAAAAATTCATTCATTCATTTATTTATTTGAGAGAGAGAGAGAGAAAAAGAGAGAGAGAATGGGTACATGCCAGGGCCTCCAGCCACTGCAAATGAACTTCAGATGCATGCGCCCCCTTGTGCAGCTGGCTTAAATGGGTCCTGGGGAGTCGAACGGAGGTCCTTTGGCTTTGCAGGCAAATGCCTTAACCGCTAAGCCATCTCTCCAGCCCCCTTTTATTTTCTCAACAACCTGTGGAGTGAGTCCTATCACTGCCCCATTTTACAATTGAGGCACAGAGAAGTGCTGCCATCGTGGTTTCCCCAAGGGTACTTCACTGGAGCCAAGCTATGAACCTTTTGAATCCTTGCCTTCTGCCCTCCTTTCCGTGGCTTACTTCGGGCTAAAATATTCCAACATGAAAAGATAGAGGTGTGCAAACTTTGAAAAGAAGCTGGAGTTTCCTGCAAGTGAATTATTATTATTATTATTATTATTTATTATTTGGTTTTTTGAGGTAGGGTCTCACTCTAGCTCAGGCTGATCTGGAATTCACTATGGTGTCTCAGGGTGGCCTCGAACTCATGGCGATCCTCCTACCTCTGCCTCCCGAGTGCTGGGATTAAAGGCGTGCGCCACCACACCTGGCCTCTCCACAAGTGAATTCTTAACTCAGAAACCCAATAGACAAAAATTGTGTTTTGGACCATATACTAATTCTGTCCGGACATCTTAGCACAAAAGCAGTTGCGTGCATCATGTCAGTAAGTAGGCCTGGGTGTGTTCCAATAAAACTTAATTGACAAAAAAACAGACAGTGGGCTGTGTATGGACCCCTGTTTGCCAAGTCCTACTTCAGAAACTCCGTCAAAGGCCCACAGCCCACAGACCCTGACCTGGTGGGACTGAGACCTCCCTGCCTCATCTCCTGTCCCTCACCCCACCTGTCCCTCCTCCCAGGGGTTCAGCTCTCAGTTCCCCCTCCTTGTTTAACTTCTCCAAGGATTCTCACTTTCTTAAAAGCTAGAAATAGACAGGTTTGGCCTCTCTGTTGCTATTGCTGTACTTTTTTTCTTAGTCTTCAGAAATGACAAAGTACAGACCTGGGTGAGGGAGTGTGGGTGTGAAGACCCCCTCTCCCCACCTCTGACACCTTCCCCTTTAGAACCCCCGCCCCCAAACCCTCTACTGGGTCGCACAGGGTACCAACATTCCAGTCTCTCCTGAACATGCTTTCATACTCTGGATTCTTCTTTGTAGGGAGAGACAATTTATACACAAGAAAAAGCACCGTATTGGGCTGGAGAGATGGCTCAGGAGTTAAGGTGTTTGCCGGCAAAGCCAAAAGATTGAGGTTCAATTCCCCAGGACCCGCTTAAAGCCAGATGCACAAGGTGGTGCATGCATCTGGAGTTTGTTTGCAGTTAGAGGCCCTGGTGTGCCCACTCTCTCTCTTTCTCTAAATAAATAAATAAATAAATAAAGTATATATATTTTAAAAAGCACAATATTAACAACCACAAAACTGACATCTGAATCAAGAGAAAACTATCTCCAGCCCCAGACAGCCCCTCTGGGGCCCTCTGTTGTGTTCTAAATGCCTCCAGCCTGCTGAGATTCTTTGAGGGACTTTCTGAAACAGAAGTTCACAAATGGGAGGCCTGGGAACTGAATCCAGCCTGCTGTCTGTTTTTTTTTTTTTTTGTCAATAAAGTTTTATTGGAATCCCATTTGTTTACATGGAGCACATGTCTGCTTTGAGCTATGGTAGCAGATGTGTAGCCTGAGAGAAACCATGTATGGTCCCAAAGTCAGAATATCTTGGTCTTGTGCTGGGGGGCAGGGGGTGCTTGCTGAGTGGTAGAACGGCCACTGAGTATTGAAAAGTGGTTCTTTCCACTGAGGCACCAGGTTTTTGATTCTTCTCTCAATTAATTTACATTTAAATAACTTCATCTGCCGTCCTCCTTAAGCATTCTAACATACAGATGCTAAAGTTTCTGACATTTCAAGTCTTGACTGTTGTCCCTGAAGGGAATGGAAATGTGTCCCTGAGGTGGGGAGGGGTCTCCAGAAAGGGCCCCCTCCCACTTATCTCCAGCCAGCAGCTTCAGGGTTAATGAGGAAACAGCTTAGGACTACTGGCATTTTCTTCAAAGATGTTGTTTGTATTGATAGATTTTTGGATGATGCGTTAGCATTAAAAAGAGAAAGAGAGAGAGAGAGAGAGAGAGAGAGAAATCAATGCGTGGCTGACTGTACAGGAAGGGCGGTCATTTGGTGGAGAGCTGTGGCGTGTATTGGGAAATAGATTTTTCTGCCCTCCAGACATCAGTTGGAAATTCTTCGAAATGAGGGCCCACAATCTATGTCAGAAATGAAAGATTAAGGAGGTTAATATGCTGGGCCTCCCCTCCTCCTTTTTAATTTCCATGTCCCGGGTGCCCTTGGCCTCCTGAGGAGAATGCACAGGGTCCCCTGCTGCACTCCGTCTGACGTCCCCTCCCCCGTGATCTGTACAGGGACAGCCTCGCCTGTCGCCCACTCCTGGGGTCCAGTAAGGACAGGTGGGAGAGACCTCTAGACCTTTGTTCTTGGGGTGACTTCAGGTGCCCTCAACCAGGGGGAGTATGCCCAGGGACTGATCCCTACCTCGGAGGTCCCTGAGGTCTTAAGTTCTGCCCCCTCCAGATTTCATGCATTGCAGATTAGCAAACATGATATGAAATTCACAATGGGGGGGGGAACTGAGCACGGGGCTCTCATGTTGTAAAAGATGTGAGGATTTCATCCCTGGAGAGCTAAACAAGAGGACCAGATATATTTTTTTCTAGCTTTTTAAAAAATTTTTTATTTTTATTAACAACTTCTTTAATTGTAGACAATATTCCATGTTATTTCCCTCCCTCCCTCCACTTTCCCCTTTGAAACTCCACTCTCCATCATATCCCCTCCCCCTCTCAATCAGTCTCTCTTTGATTTTGATGTCATGGTCTTTTCCTCCTATTATGATGGTCTTGTGTAGGTAGTGTCAGACACTGTGAGGTCATGGATATCCAGGCCATTTTGTGTCTGGAGGAGCACGTTGTAAGGAGTCCTACTCTTCTTTGGCTCTTACATTCTTTTTGTCCCCTCTTCTGCAATGGACCCTGAGCCTTGGAAGGTGGGTTTGAGACATTTCAGTGCTGAGCAATGAAGAGGACCAGATATTTGGACAGACCGTGGTTAGGCACAGTCGATAGTTTTCTAGAATAGACTATGTGTCCATCTCATTGTGTCTGTTCCTTCAGAGAAGAGCGTGGGCCTGGCTGGCTGTTGATTCAGGAAGTCAGGGACTGCTGACCGAGGCGGGTGGACCTCACGCTGTTTCCTTTCTGGTTTTTGGGACTGTGGTCATCCAGTCCCATCTTAGGCCCTTCCAGATGCCTTTCAAAACACGTATACAAGACATAGGGCGGTGTGACATCCAACCAATTCCGCAGAAGTCCATAAAAACATCACCATATTGGTCAGGAGGGGTTCTACACCCCAGGTCTGACCAGCTGGGACAAACACTTTGTTTATGTGCAGAACACAAATGTTGTAACTACTTTTTTTTTGTTTTGTTTTGTTTTTCGAGGTAAGGTCTCGCTCTAGCCCAGGCTGACCTGGAATTTACTCTATAGTCTCAGGGTGGCCTCGAACTCACGGCCGCGATCCTCCTACCTCTGCCTCCCCAGTGCTGAGATTAAAGGCGTGCGCCACCACACCCGGCTCAATAGTCACCTTCTTGTTGCTGGCACAAAGCACCGAACCAAAAGCAGCTGATTAGAGGAAAGGGTTTAGTCTGGCTCACAGTCAGGAGGGGATGCTCCATGACGGCAGGGGAAAGCGTGGCACGAGCAGAGGCTGGGCATCACCTCTGCCACAGCAGGTGGAACACAGCAGCAGGAGAGGGAGCCGAGCTAACACTGGGTTAATTAGGGGCCAATAAACTTCACGGTTCACCCCTGGGTAACACACCTCCTCCAGCAAGGCTCCACCTCCTAAACTGCCACCAGGTGGGAACCAAGCATTCAGAACACATGAATTTATGGGGACGTCTGATTCAAACCACAACTACTAATGGAGACCCCCCCCCAGCTCCAGGTGTCACAAGCGGGGGTGTGCTGGACACATCCATCAGTGCAAGATAGACAACACAACAGTGGCTTGCGGTCCAGATTCCCAACATGTCAATGGCAGCTCTCATGTTGCCTGTGCCCTGGAGCTGCTCCGGCTCCCCAGGGTGGGGCTTCTACTGCACCCAGGACAACTATAGCTGGAGGTGGAGAACAGCCCGGCTCTGAGCATGGGTGTCAACTATCCCCTGGGCTTCATGCTGATTCTTGACTCTGACAGGCAGAAGCATCTATCCCAAGGACCATCCTGCCACAGAGACAGATGGAGGCTGTCAGCGCAAAGGAGCAGAAATGGGAGGCACAGAGAGTCCTTCTGACCCGTCCTGTGCCCTGATGCTGTTTCCTTCCTTCCTTCCTTCCTTCCTTCCTTCCTTCCTTCCTTCCTTCCTTCCTTCCTTCTTTCCTCCCTCCCTCCCTTCCTTCCTTCCTTCCTTCCTTCCTTCCTTCCTTCCTTCCTTCCTTCCTTTTTTTTTTTTTTTTTTTGGGAAGATCTTGCTCTAGCCCAGGCTGACCTGGAATTCACCATGTAGTCTCAGGGTGGTCTCAAACTCCCAAGTGTGTGTGTGCCACCATGCCTGGCTCGCTCTTTCTTTCTTTCTTCTTTCTTTATTTCTTTTAATATTTTATTTATTTATTTATGAGAGCGAGAAAGGCAGAGACAGAGAGAGAAAATGGGTGGGCCAGGGCCTCCAGCCACTGCAAATGAACTCCAGACGCATGTACCACTTTGTGCATCTGGCTTTACGTGGGTCCTGGGGAATCAAGCCTGGGTCCTCTGGCTTTGCCAATAAGCACCTTAACCACTCCAACTCCAGCTCTGTCCTGACTCTTTCTATGAGCTCTGGGCATCTTCTCTGAGCAGCATTGGTTGGTTGGTGCCATGGTTCGGGGATGTTAGCAGCCCTCCAGACAGGAACCCCAGCCAGGGCCTCATCTATATGAGTGTTCCCTCTCTGCCTGGCTCCCTGAGCCCTTTCTAACCCATTGATGTTTACCAATGACCCAACATGCAATCTGATGGATGACCAGTATGTGGAATCGCCGTGGGAGTGAAAACGGTCATGTCACAAATACTGAACACTTTCTGGGTTCCAGCTCTGTACCCAGCCCTTCTTCAGACCAGCATCCTGCCAGCTCTGGACAGAGTACGTAGTTCAAGACGGGCGAGTTGGGGCTGAGAGAGTGGTTAATGTGCCTGCCTGCAAAGCCTAAGGACCTGAGCTTGATTCCCCAGTACACACAAGTGGCACACGCCTCTGGAGTTTGTTTGCAGTGGCTAGAGGCACTGGCATGTCCACTCTCTCATAAATAAATAAATAAAACTTTTTTAAAAGTCACAAAGTAGCCTAGTGTGGTGGTGCACACCTTTAATGTCAATACTCAGGAGGGGAGGCAGAGGTAGGAGGATCACTACGAGTTCAAGGCCAGCCTGAGACTGCATAGTAACTTCCGGGTCAGCCTGAACTAGGGTGAAACCCTATCTCAAAAAACAAAACAAAACAAAACAAAACAAAACAAAACAAAACAAAACTCCGAGGCCACCCTGAGATGACATAGTGAATTCTAGCCTGAGCTAGAGTGAGACCCTACCTCAAAAACAAAACAAAACAAAACAAAACAAAACAAACTATATATATATTTGAGAGAGAGGGAGGGACAGAATATGGGCACACTAGGGCCTCCTGCACCTGCAAACCCCAGATGGCTGTGCCATGTTGTGCATCTGGCTTGATGTGGCACTGAGGAATTGAACTCAGGCTGTCAGGCTTTGCAAGGAAGCACCTTTAATTGATGAACCATCTCTCCAGCCCCTGTTTCTTTCTTTCTTCCTTCCTTCCTTCCTTCCTTCCTTTTCTTTCTTTCTTTCTTTCTTTCTTTCTTTCTTTCTTTCTTTCTTTCTCTTTCTTTCTTTTGGTTTTTCAAGGTAGGATCTCACCCTATCCCAGGCTGGCCTGGAATTCACTATGTAGTCTCAGGTGGTCTCTAACTCATAGCGATCCTCCTACCTCTGCCTCCCGAGTGCTGGGATTAAAGGCGTGCGCCACCTTGCCCGGTTCAGCCCCTGTTTCTTAAGCCACTGAGTTAGATTTCTGTCACTTGCACTCAGAAGTTCTGATAACACTGTCCAGCAAGAGGGAAGAGGGGCAGTAGAAATGGGGTAACCCATGAATTGATGGAGTAGGATGCTTTGTCACTTCAATGTCCCCATGGTCCAAGCTGTCATTTGACACTTAGAGAAGGCATAGAACTAGAGCAGGCTCCCATACCTGGCTGGGGTGTGCGCAACAATTGACTGTGTCTCTGCTCTTATAACAACTCAGATTTAGGGCTAGAGAGATGGCTTAGCTCCCCAGAACCCACGTAAAGCCAGATGCACAAGGTTGCACATGCATCTGGAGTTTGTTTGCAGGTGCTAGAGGCCTTGACGGGCCCATTCTCTCTCTCTCTCTCTCTTTGTATCTGCCTCTTTCTCTTAAATAAATAAATAAACAAATAAATAAATAAATAGATAGATAAATAAATAAATAACTCAGATTTATCTCGAGCCCATGGAGGAGGTAGGGCTGATGCTCCATGCCCCAGTGTCCTCCTTTGTGGATCTTCCCTGGGCTCCTCTGGTCACCAAGAAGAGGCAGAAAAGGGGTGTGTCCAGAGTGCAGTGTCAAGAGCAAGCTGGTAGGCGCATCTGGACGGGAGCGCAGCAGATGTCCCGCCTGACGCCTCAGCATCGGGTAAGTTTATGGCGTCTTCCGCAGGTTCGCTTCCCTGCTGTGTTTATGGGGATGTCTTTGGGATTTCCTTGTTGATATATGGTGGCAGCTCGGCGGTGGCTCTAATAGAGGGGGATCTGGGACTAAATCACCATCAAGCAGCAGCCGAGTGCTTTGGTGCATGCTTCTCCATAACATGCTCACCATGTGACCCCCGGGACCAGGCAGCATGAAAGGGTCAAGTACGAGGGACAACAGGGTACTTGCCCTTTGCCCCTCATGTGGACTAGAGGGCAGAACAGGGCGATGGTAGGCGGCAGTGATGCCTTCCCGGGTTGCTACTGCAAAGTGGGGACCCACAAGACAGCGGAAATGTCCTTTCTCCATTCTAGAAGCCAGAAGCCTGAAATGAAGGTGTCCCCCCGGGGGGGGCTGGGCTATGGTCCTCCTGCCACCAGCTAAGAAGCTCTGACAGTAATGTGTCATCTGAACTTGGCCACACCTGCAAAGACCTGTTTGCAGTCCTAGGAGACATCAGAATTGCACGGTGGTGCACGCCTTTAATCCCAGCACTCGGGAGGCAGAGGTAGGAGGATCGCCATGAGTTTGAGGCCACCCTGAGAATACAGAGTAAATTCCAGGTCAGCCTGGGCTAAAGCGAGACTCTATCTCGAAAAACAAAACAAAACAACAACAACAACAAAAAGGAGTTAGGGAGGTATGCTGAGCTCAGTACAGAAGGCGATCTGCATGTATGGCAGGTTCTACAGACGGAGGGGCTCGCTCGGGGACAAACCAGGCCCAGGACATGCACATGCTCCCTGGGGGATTTCCCTGAGAGAACAAGTCTCACAGCAGTGTCGACTCATCGCAAGGAGCAGGCTGCCGAGGAACCCAGGTGAGCTGGGTCCGTGATGGGGTTTGTCCTCAGAGCGTGTCTGTGGAAGGTTTGGGCCTCAGTGAGGAGGTGGTAGGTCCTCTGAGAGGAGGGACGTGATGAGGACACAAGACTGGCCCCATCCTGTGATCTGGTTCCCTTGCCATCTCGTCTGTCCCTCTGTCCATCCATCTGTGTGTCTGTCCATGCATCCAGATATTCATATATCCCTCCATCCATGCTTCCTGTCCATCCATCTGTGTGTCTACCTTTCCTTTCACAAAACTCTTTCCTCTAAATGCACCTTCTTTTCTTTTCTTTTCTTTTCTTTTCTTTTCTTTTCTTTTCTTTTCTTTTCTTTTCTTTTCCTCTTTCCTTTCCTTTCCTTTCCTTTCCTTTCCTTTCCCTTCCCTTCCCTTCCCCTCCCCTTCCCTTCCTCCCTCCCTCCCTTCCTTCCTTCCTTTTATTTTTTGTTTGTTTTTTAGAGGTACTGTCTCAGTCTAGCCCAGGCTGACCTGGAATTCACTATGTAGTCTCTTGGTGGCCTCGAACTCATGGTGATCCTTCTACCTCTGCCTCCTGAGTGCTGGGATTAAAGGCGTGTGCCACTGCACCCAACTATGGTCACCATCTATTATTATTATTATTAATTATTATTATTGGAGATGGGAGGGGGAGAGAGAGAGAGAGAATGAGCATGCCAGGGCCTCCAGCCACTGCAAACCAACTCCAGACACATGGGCCACCATGTGCATCTGGCTTATGTGGGACCTGGAGAATCAAACCGGGGTCCTTAGGTTTCACAGGCAAATGCCTTAACTGCTAAGCCATCTCTCCAGCCCTTAAAATATTTTCTTTTTAAAAATATTTATTTATTTGTAAGCACAGGAGAGAGAGGGAGAGAGAGATAATGGGCATGCCAGGACCTCTAGCCACTTCAAATGAACTCCAGATGCATGCGCCACTTTGTGCATCTGGCTTTACATGGGGACTGGGAATCAAACCCAGGTCATTAGGCTTTGCTGGCAAGTGCCTTAACCACAGAGCCAATTCTCCAGCCCCTGGTATTACCATATTTTGACATTACTGTGACAAACTGCAATTTAAGGGAGGAAGGGTTTACTTTGGACCACGATTTGAGGACACACAGTCCATCGTGGCGGGAGAGGTATGGTGACAGGAGCCTGAGGCAGCTGGTCTCATTGTGTCTGTGGTCAGGAAGCAGAGAGAGAAATGAAGCAGCTCATGGGAGAAAAGGGTTTGTTTCTGACTCAAAGTTTTTTTTTTGTTTGTTTGTTTTTTCGAGGTAGGGTCTCACTCTAGCCCAGATTGACCTGGAATTCACTATGTAATCTCAGGGTGGCCTTGAATTTATGGTGATCCTCCCACCTCTGCCTCCCAAGTGCTGGGATTAAAGGCATGTGTCACCACTCCCGGCTTGGCTCAAAGTTGTGAGGGAAAGTTCTATCATAGCGAGAAAAGCATGGCAGGAACAGACAGGCAGGAATCACATCTTCTCATCAGCCGGGAAGAAGGAGAGAGAGCCAGCTTAGTGCAGCAAGCAGGGTTCGGCTATAAGACCTCAAGGCCTGTCCCCACTGACACTCTTCCTCCAGCAAAGACTCCACACAGCCACCTCCCAAAAGCTCCTTGCCTTTTCCTGGACAACACCAACAGTTGGGGATGAAGCATAGATGCTTACTATGAAGCTACGGTGGGGGGACATTTGCATTCACAACACCATAGCTCGTTTTCACTTCATATTCAGTCCAGGACCCCAGCCCATGGAATGGTGCTGCCCACATTCTAAATTTTTATTTTATTTTATTTTATTTTTTTGTTTTTTTGAGGTAGGGTCTCACTGTAGCCCAGACTGACCTGGAAATCACTATGTAGTCTCAGGGTGGCCTCGAACTCATGGCAATCCTCCTATCTCTGCCTCCCGAGTGCTGGGATTAAAGGCGTGTGCCACCACGCCCGGCTTAAATTTTTTAAAATTAAATTAAATTAAATTAAGTTAAATTTATTTGAGAGAGCGAAATAGAAAGAGGCAGAAATAGAGAGAGAGAATGGGTGTACCAGGGCCTCCGGCCACTGCAAATGAACTCCAGACACGTGCACCCCCTTTTGCATCTGGCTTACGTGGGTCCTGGCGAATTGAACCGAGGTCTTTTGGCTTTGTAGGCAAACGCCTTAAACACTAAGCAAGCTCTCCAGCCTGCCGCCCACATTCTAGATGGATCTTATCTCCTCGGTGAAACCTGTCTCTCACAGGAGCCCAGAGGTGGATCTCCTTCATGATTCTAATGCCTGTCAAGTTAACAACCAGGACTAATTGGCACACTGTGTGAAAAGAGCCAGCCGGAGGAACAGAGATAAGCTGGTCCAGTTGCTGGTATCCTAGACCAGCCAGCAGATACACAGGCTGGTCCAGACCAACCCAGAACCACTCAGCTGACCTACCCACAGATGTATGTGCTGTGTAAATGACTGCTGCCTCTGAACACGACATTTCAGGAAGTTTTGTTTTGTTACCCAGCAATGGGCGCGTCGTCAGCTGTCGAATGGATGGACTGTCATACGGTCAGACATGGGATGGGTGAAGAAATATCCATGCCCACCAAGGACAGCATGATTTTGTGCTCTGTGGCCGAAGGACTGAGGTTCGATTCCCCATGACCCATGTAAACCAGATGTACAAAGTGGCGCATGCCTCTGGGGTTTGTTTGCAGTGGCTGGAGGCCCTGGTGCACCCATTTCCCCCTCCACATCTGTCTGCTTGCAAATAAATAAATAAATTTTTTTAAAAAAAGTGAAGATAGCCTGTTTTTGGTCAATCCTTCCACAGGACTGGAGTTGCATGTGTGCGTGGCCACACCCAGCTTTTAACAGGGGTGCTGGGGACCGAGCACAGGCCCTGTCACGCCTGATGCTTGTGTGGCAAATGCTGAGCCATCTCCCCAGCCATACGCCCTTTTTTTTTTTTTTTTTTTTTTTTCCTGAGGTAGAGTCTCACTCTGGTCCAGGCTGACGTGGAATTCACTATGTAATCTCAGGGTGGCCTCGAACTCTCGGCGATCCTCCTACCTCTGCCTCCCGAGTGCTGGGATTAAAGGCATGTGCCACCACGCCCGGCTTGTTTCGTTTTCTGATTGCCAGAGTCCATGGGAGCATTGCTTAGGCAGAGGGGAGGTGTGCAAAGAGAAAATGGAACACTGTACCCGTGCCCTTGGAAACTCTCTGGCAGGCCATCGTGCTGGACCCAACTGCCACCTCACATCACCATGAACCCAACAGCCCGTCCCACAGTGGGGCAGATCACGATCCCCCTGCCAAACTCCTTGGGAAGAGAAGGGGTCACATGGTGTATGACAATGTGACTCTCCCAGGAGGACAGGGAAGCCAGATACTTACACTCAGAGTGTGACACCCCTGCCATCATGGAGCTTCCCCTTGAGACTGTCAGCCAAAACAAAATAACTTCCCTCCCATCAGCTGCTTTTGGTCAGGTGCTTTGTCTCAGCACTGAATAAGTAAGTACAAACCAGGCCATTGGTTCAGCTCCCCAGCTCCCCACCTAAAGCCCATCAGGTGTGTGTTTGCAGCACACACACACACACACACACACACACAAATAAATAAAGAAAGAAATAAAAACTAGACCTACAAAGAAACCAGTGTCCTGACTTGGTTGGTCTGGTGTGGGCCCTTCATGTTCCTGGCTTGGGAATCTATGTTTTTAGCAGCCAAATTTCCCAGAGCCCAGAGGGCCTGGGATCCCAGGCCATGGACACGTGTCCCAGGGGGCCTCCCTAGGGGCTCCACTGTCCGCCCCATCCACACACATCCTTCCACAAACACATGAGGCCCATGATTGATTTTCCATGTTCTCCTCACAGCCAGACGGGGCTGGCTGAATGGGCGGCGTGCTGCCCAAATGCCTGCCTGGAACCTTGTCCCTGCCCTCTGCCCTGGAAGTCATTTGTTTGTTTTAAGACAGCCTTTCTGACCAGCTAAAAGGCCACCAGCCTCTCCCCCCACCCCACCCCTCAGCCGCCTATCCAAATGGGGGCTGCCCGGAAGAGACTCTCGAGCTGGGGCTACTCCTGAGGGGTCTTGATGCTCAGATGTAGTCTGGGCTTGCTCTGAGCTATCTGTCTCTCTAGTAACATAGATCCGGAAGGGTCGGACTTAGCGCAGATACCGTGAGCCAGGTGCTGGACGTTCTGGGGTCTGTCACCTGCCTCTGTCTGTAGAGCACCGGACGCTGTAATTCATTGGATCTTGACTCAACTGCTGCCCTGCCCTGCCCTGCCACAGCCTCCTCATAAAGCCCAACTTTGGAGGACAGCTGGGGAGTTTCTCTACATCCCGGCTGGCTCCTCTTTTCCCTCCTCCCCATCACTCTTAGTCACTGTCACTGGAGAGGGGAGCACTGGGCCCAGAGTCTGAATTCCCAATTTACATTGCAAAGGGACCCCGCTGTGTGACCAAAGGCAGATGTCGGCTGTCTCTGGTGTGGTCAGATCATCTCCAGATTGATTTCTCGTGCTTTGTGCTCAGGTGACGAGTTCTCTCTTCTGTACGCTTTCCACCTCACCTGGCCGACTGGGTTCCCCAGAGGCAGACACGGACTGGAGGACATGAGGCGAGGGTGTCTTCAGCAATGCCTTGGTGCCAAACTGGGGCTCTGTGGGACAGAATGTGGCTCTGGGTCAGGGTAGGGTTGAGGGTAGGTGAAGTTGTTGCATCCTTCTTTCTGTTTTTGTTTTTAATTTATTTTATTTATTTGAGAGAGAGAAAGAGAATGGGCCCACCAGGGCCTCTAGCCACTGCAAAGGAACTCCAGATGCGTGCGTCTCCTTTGTGCATCCGGCTTACGTGGGTCCTGGGGAATTGAACCTGGATCCTTTGGCTTTGCAGGCAAGCGTCTTAAGGGCTAAGCCATCTCTGTAGCCCACACTCTTCTTTCTTGATGTATTTGTGGAGCGGGGTGGTTCAAGGCAGGGTCTCATTCTAGCACAGGCTGTCCTGGAATTCACTCAGAGTAGGGTTAAATGCTGGAATTAAAGGTGTGTGGCTCACGCTGGGCTTGCCTTCTAACTTCTGTGGAAACTCTGTAGTTTAGGTGTCCTGGCCTTGAGGCACAAGGAGGAAAGGACCAGGAGTATGGAAAGCTCTAGGTTTTTAATTTTTTTATTAATTTTTATTTATTTATTTTTGGTTTTTCGAGGTAGGGTCTTACTCTAGCCCAGGCTGACTTGGAATTCACTATGTAGTCTCAGGGTGGCCTTGAACTCATGGCGATCCTCCTACCTCTGCCTCCCGAGTGCTGGGATTAAAGGCGTGCGCTACCATGCCCTGCTAAGCTCTAGTTTTATAAATAGCTTGGCTGTACCCTTTTCTATCACCTTGTGGGCTAGAAAAATACCTGTCTGTGTCCCTTCTTCCTTCTCTCTTCCCCTTCCTACCTTACTTCTTCCATTCATGTGTGTAGCGATTGCATAATCACTTGCTTATCCACCCATCCATTCATTGACCCATCATCCATCCATCCATCCATCCATCATCCATCCATTCATCCATCCATTCATCTATGCATCCAAGCATATCCATCTATACATTCACCCATTCCCCATGCCCACCCTCACATACCCCATCCACCTATTCACCATCCGTCCATCCATCTACCCATCCATCCACCTGTCCATCTACCCATCTACCTATAGAACATCCACCCATCCATTTATTTATCCACTCACACCCCCATCTGCTCATCCACCTACCCACCCACCTGTCTATTCATCTACCCATCTACCTACCCTTCCATACATCTAACTACCTATCTGTCCACCACCCACCCATCCACCAGCTGAGTCAGGCCAGGGACAATACCAGGTCTGGGGACAGGGAACATACCAGTCTTGGTTTTTCCCGAAAGGGGTTCTGATGGCTGTGACAGAGTCAGAAGGCAAGGCTGTGGGAGGGTGTGCAGGGCACAGGTGCCCCTGACAGTCTATTTTATTTTATTTTATTTTTTAATTTTAATTTAATTTAATTTATTTGAGAGACAGAGAGTGAGAAAGAGGCAGAGAATGAGAGAGACAATGGGCGTGCCAGGGCCTTTACCTACTGGAAATGAATTCCAGACATATGTACCACTTTGTTCCCTTTTTTTTTTTTTTTTGGTCTTTTTGTGATTTTGTATTTTTCTTTTTGTTCAGTGCTGAGGACCGAACCCAGGGCCTTGTGCTTGAGCTAAATCCCCAACCCCATATGCACCACTTTGTGCATCTGGTTTATGTGGGTCCTGGGGAATTGAACCTGGGTCTTTACACTTTGCAGGCAAACACTTTAACTGCTAAGCCATTTTGCCAGCATTATATATATATTTATTTGTTGTTGTTGTTTTGAGGCAGGGCCTTGCTCTAGCTCGGGCTGACCTGGAATTCACTATGTCGTCTCAGGGTGGCCTCGAACTCACAGTGGTCCTCCTACCTCTGCCTCCCGAGTGCTGGAATTGGAGGCGTGCACCGCCACACCCATCCTTAAAATATATTTTTCTAAATTTATTTATTTGCAAGCTGAGGCAGACATTCAGAGAATAGGCATACCAGGGCTTCTAGCCACCTTAAATGAACTCCAGATGCATGTGCCACTCTGTGCATCTGGCTTTATGTGGGTACTTGGGGAATCAAACCCAATTGGTCAGGCTTTTGTAGGCAAGCACCTTAACCGCTGAGCCATCCCTCCAGCCAGCCACCTGCCCCCCCATAACCTCTTACAGTCTCCAAATCAGCCAGGCTTGCAGCTGTGCTGCCATTAGGATGGCTGCCTGGAGGAAGGTGGAGGGTCCCATGGGTGATAGGAGTGAGCCAGGATTGCTGTGGGACTGGAAGGGTTCCGGGTAAAGAGAACAACATGGGTTAAAGGCTGTAGAGTGACAACAGCCTTCCAGGAAGTGCTAGGACAGAAAGCCAGTCATAGCTACAAGACCACCAAGGACAAACCAGACCCCGTGCATGGGCACAGTCCCTAGATAGCCACCCATTTCACAGACAGGAAGACCAAGGCCTGATGAAGCAGGAGGCCAGAGGAGCATGGAAGGAGAACCATCTTGTATGCCCGGGACCTGGCGCAGGGCCAGGCTCCTCGCACAGAGTCAGTTCCAGCTGCAGGAGTGCAGATCCTGGCCCTGTCCTGGGGAGACCCTCCGGAGCCCTGTGGTTGGGAGGCCCCCAGGGAGGCCTGGGGGCGGGGCGTGGGAAGGCTGCAGGCTGGTGTGGGGAGGCCTAGGCTTTCTTCCTGTCACTGCTGGTGGCCCCCTCCTTTGTCCTCCGGTGTCACTGAAGAATGTGGTTACAGTCCTGATAAAAGCTGATAAAGACTGCTTTGTGTGGCAGCCTTGAGAGGGGGAAGGGAGAGAGGGTGGATGAGAGGCCAGGCCCTGGGCAGGAAAGGGTTACCCCTTCCCTTTGGCTCGCCCTGCCCCCACCTCTGGGCCTGGGCAGGAAGCACCTATGGCCTGTGTGTGTGTTGGGGGGGGGCGCACCCACATCCTCTGCTGTACCCTGAAGGCACTTCCTCACTCAGGCACATAGCTTCACTTCCTGAGCCTCAGTTTCCTCGTCTGTCACCCTCTGTGGGTGGGTATGGGGTTCATCCGTATCAGCACGTGGTCTGTGAGCCATGAGGAAAGTGGAGCTCTGAAAGGTTAAAAGCAAGGGCCCAAGGTTACATGGCTTGGCTGTGGTAGGTTTGATAGGGCGATGACGTGTGCCAAGTGCCTCCGATGATGAGGGGACTGGGTGGCTGGCAGGTGGCTAAGGACCTGGGGCGGTCATTGCATTTGGCTGTGCAAAGAGGGATACATAGGTATGCGTGTTCACCTGCTTCTGGAAGCCCATGAGGGTGGACAGCGAGACTCAATGATGCCAGCCTCTGCCCCTTCACCTGGCGTCCATCTCCTCTGTGCCTTGGCCCGTCCATAGGACGTGGAGCTCGTGTATGTACCGCCCCGCACACTGGTGGGAAATTTCCAGCTTTGGCCTCTGCTGTTGGCTGCGTAAGGCTTTGCTCAAGGTCACACCCGGGGTGAACTGGGACCAGCCCTGCCCCTCCTAGTGGTTCCTGCCCAGGAAGGAAGGGTGGGGGTCCAGTGGGCTGCTGTCCTGGAGGTGAGGCCTTGGAGGGGGCAGGAGGTGTTGTGAACTGCTCTGCCCTGGCTAGGTGCTGCCCTTTCTTCGGGGGAGGAGGCATCATAAGGTTCCTGTCCCTCTTTCGCAGTGACTGGGCTATGGACAGACAGATGAGCCCGGGCTGGGCAAACTCAGTCATGGCCCACATGCTCTTGTTTTGCTATAGCCAGCCTTAGTGGCTGTACTCCCTGCATGGGTCTGAGCTTGCCCCAAGAGGAAATGCAAGCCCAGAGAGCGGAAGTGACTGAGCCCAAGTCCCACAGCCCTCAAAGGACCACACTCACTGCCAGGCTTGCACCAGGGTGGATGGAAGTCCTTAGGGACGGCCATTCCCAGGGGAAGGTTTGACTCCGCTAGGGCCGGGGTCTCGGCTCTGCCATGTGCTGTGTGAACCTGAGCATGTGAATGATCTGTTCCCTTGCCCGTTTCCTCGCCTGTAGGTTGGAGATGCAGTGTTTAAGTCCTAGGGTCATCTGAGAATGGGATCAGGTCATCCCTGTAAGGCACCCGTGAGCACCACGAGATCCAGGAAGAGAAATGAAACCAGGCATGGTGGCGTTCACCTACACTGTATTACATGTGCTTGGGAGCCAGCCAGCCAGAGGGTCATAGGCAATGTCCTGAGCTCGGAGCTGCAGATGTGGCCCGGAAGGCACTTTGGAGAGCCACCACCTGCTCTTGTGACTAGAGTCCACGGTAGCGTGGAGGCAAGTAATCCAGAGGGCTGTGGTGGGATCTGCTAGAGCTGGGGCCAGGCAGGAGAAAAGGAGAGAGGGGACTCTGCCAGTGGTGGGAACGGGAAGATGGTCATCAGGAGGGAAGATGTCCCAGGGCCAAGCCGTCACTCCTCAGTCTCCAGACACAGTGTAAGGTAAAATTCAGACCCCTTGTTCAGGAAGCAAGAAAAAGGTAGTGTCCCCAAGGAGAATGGAGGCCAGGTGTGGTGGCATAGGCTCCCAGCACTCAAGAGGCTAAGGCACAAGGATTCCGAGTTCATGGCCAGCCTGGGCTACACTGTGAGACCCTGAAAAGAGAGAAAGAGAGAGAGGGAGGGAGCTTTCCTTTCTCACTGTTCCTTTTGAATATGTTTTATTTATTTGCAAGCAGAGAGATATAGTGGAGAGAGAGAGAGAATGGGCGTGTCAGGGCCTCCAGCCTCTGCAAACAAGCTCCAGATGCATGCGCCACTGCATCTGACTTCACGTGGGTACTGGGGAATCGAACCTAGGTCGTTAGGCTTTGCAGGCAAGCGCCTTAACCACTAAGCAATCTCTCCAGCCCTGTTCCTTTTTATCTATGTCCCCATGGCCCTCACTACACCCAGGTTCAAAGACAATTTTGTTTTTGGTTTTGTTTTTTCAAGGTAGGGTCTCACTTTAGCTCAGGCTGACCTGGAATTCACTGTGTAGTCTCAGGGTGGCCTCTAACTCACAGCGACCCTCCTACCTCTGCCTCCCGAGTGCTGGGATTAAAGGCGTGTGCCACCGCGCCTGGCTTCGAAGACAAAATTGAGTGCGGGGGTGGGAGGGGAGGAGTGGCAAAGCTGGTAGGGTCACGTCACCCTAAACCCAGAGCCCCTGTCTGCCTCCCCTGCATGGTGATTGCTCATATCTTGCAGATTCTCACCCATCTGCCAGGAAGGGTTTGAGGGGGTAAAGGGACTGGTTCTCTGCTAACCTGAATGCAGAGGGAACCCTGTGCAAGGAAGGACGCTGTCACAGAGCTGTACCATCTCTCGGGCAGATCTTGCAATCTCTCTGTACCCATATTCTGTTTGCAGAACCAGGCTCGGGTCTTGAGTCTTCCGTGCCCCCGCCCTCTGGCCTTGCCACCCCGTGTCCTCTCCCTTAGTGTCTGGGGCTTGAAGCGGTCATAAAAAAAAAAAAATCAAACCACAGCCCCCCCCCATGTGTTCACCAGCTTTCAGCCTTTATATTTTTTTTGGCTGCTAAAGAGACTAATAAATGGTTTGCCACTTGACGTGATCATTAAGGGCTCCAGTGAGCTGTGGGCAGCGTTTCCTCCCTCCTTGGCCTGCCTGGGGCGCCCAGCCACAGAGGGTGGCAGTGATGAATGGTGTCATGGTGGGGCTTCCCCCCCTTCACCGGGGGAGAGTGGGCGGTGGGTACTCTAGCTGTCCCACAGGTCCTTGGGTATCCATGACAAGCGGGGCAGCTGGTAGCATGTGGGTGGCTTCCCGGCACATGCAGGACTTTCAAGGGAACCTGCCTGAAAGGAAGGCAGAGTCCTGGGTCCAAGGAGAGCTCTGTGGAGTGGCCACAATCAGCCAAAAGGAAGAGGGGAGACAGTTCAAGAATACACAGGAATGCTTGCCTTTTAAGATGATCCCATGGACAGACATTAAACAGTTTGATTTAACTGCCAAGCCGCATCTCCAGCTCCCTGGTTGGGTGTTTTGTCCCACACAAAAAGCTGTAAAACTACAGCAGTTGGTGGCAGTCTCAGTCCCCACCCCGCACCCAGGATGACACAGAGTCCTCAGCCCCGAAGGCACTGGCCACAGACTCTGAGCCCCAGCACCCAGGGGAGCCCAGGGGTGAATGAGTGGCTCGGTGAGTGGGGGAATGATGAATGAACGAACGAAATCTGGAATCTGCAGCTGGAATAAGGGAGGCCTGGAGACTTCAGGTGATAGACTGCAGCAGAGCCCCTCCCTGCAGAACTCCGGGAAGCCCCCGGTCACATCTCTCCTTCCTTGGGAGGCCGGCCCTCCGGCGTGGTGACCTCCCTCGGGGTATTCGTTCTCTACACCTGGACAGATCCAATGCCACCCTCTCCTTTCAAACAATCTCTTCATTCTGGTGAGTAAAGAGTAGAGAATTCAAGAAACAGGATAAAAGGGCAGAAGTCCTGGGGCTGGAGAGATGGCTTAGCGGTTAAGGGGCTTGCTTGCAAAGCCAAAGGACCCAGGTTCGATTCTCCAGGACCCAAGTAAGCCAGATGCACAAGGTGGCCCATGTGTCTGGAGTTTGTTTATAGTGGCTGAAGGCCCTGGCGCACCTATTCTCTATCCTTCCCCCTCTCTCTCTCAAACAAATAAAGTTTTCCTTTTCTTTTCTTTTCTTTTCTTTTCTTTTCTTTTCTTTTCTTTTCTTTTCTTTTCTTTTCTTTTCTTTTAAAAAGGGCAGAAGTCCTGTGCCCCAGACTTCACCAGCACTACAGCAGGTTGGCACTGGGTACTGTTCCTTTCAGAACTGCCATTTCCAGGGTTCTCCATACTTGGCTGGTCATGCTTGAGTGTTCAGACGTTTTCTTTTCATTTATTTATTTGCAGAGAGAGAGAGAGAGGGAGAGAGAGACTGAGAATAAGAATGAATGGGCATGCCAGGGCCTCTGGCTGTTGCAAATAAACCCCAGACACATGCGCCACTTTGTGCATCTGGCTTTACATGGGTCCTGGGGAGTCAAACCAGGATTGTTAGGCTTTGCAGGTAAGCACCTTAATCGCTGAGCCATCTCTCCAGTCCCCCCCTTTTTTTTCCAGGTGTACACCACCATGCCTGATTCTTTAAAAAATTTATTTATTTATTTATTTGACAGACAGAGAGAAAGAGGCAGATAGGGAAGAAAGAATGAGAGAATTGGCACACGAGGGCCTTCAGCCACTGCAAATGAACTCCAGACACACACACCACTTCATACATCTGGCTTTATGTGGGTCCTTAGGCTTTGCAGGCAAGCGCCCTAACCTCTGAGCCATGTCTCCACCCCATGCCTTTCTTTGTGGCTATGCTGGGAATGCAAGCCAGAGCCTGGCACACATTTGGCATGTCTGTACCCTTAGTCCCAGCCCAAGTATAGCCTCTCACTGCTACTTTTACAACAGGCCAGTAAAAGGGCATGCGGTCAGAAGCACAGAGGGGACATCCGCCAGCATCTAGGGATCCTTAAGTCTTGGCAGCCGCACCGCTCTGTAGGGAAGAGGAGCTGGACTTGGGGTTCCCAGTCCCCCACCCCAAGTCCAAATATCTGTGCCGATGGGACAACTTCTTGCTTTATGAAGTCTTCATCTATCACACAGAGGCAGGTACGACCTGACAGGGTCTCCCAAACCATGGGACAGGCTTGGTGGGATACCGGCGCCATCTGTAGATAAAGGCTAGGTTCAGGTCAAAACAGAGCGGGGTCCTCCAGGTAGAAAGACACAAGTTGCCTGGACATTGAGCTCTGAGCTGACCGCTGAGCCCGAGGGAAGGAGGAGGGCTGAGGAGGACTGGACAGCAGGGGCAGAGGCAGGGGGAGGGCAGGGGAGTCACAGTGTTGGCAGGGTCAGGGCACATGGCCCTGGTGGTGTGTTGAGAGGTTGGGCAGAGGGTTTGTAGCAGGCAGGGCTCTGACCAGCTGCATCATCTCAAAGGCCACTGGCTGTTCTGGGCTGAGGCTCTGTAGGCCCAGCCTCTCTCTAGTGCCTGTTGTCCCTAGACTGCCCTCACCCCACCCATGGCATTCCTCCCAGGAGCACACAAGCTGGCTGTTGTCTGAAATGGGTCCATCACCTGGCCCTAGCCCCAGTCCCTTTTAGACTTGAGGGTGGGCGGATGGGAACAGCAAATCCGTTCCCTGGCCTGACCAGGGCTCTGCGTGCCTGCCTGCATGGCCCCAGAGTCACCCCTGTTCTGGGGGATCTGCCAGAGCCAGTCCAGCCACACCCAGGTCACTGTGACTTTGCTGTTGTGGCAGGTGAAGGATTTGATGACCACAGCTCACTGGGCATCAGGTCATACCAGAGCACAGCGAGACCCCCATTAACCCAATGCATCAGGCTGGCTCTCATATCAGAACTCCAGCGATGTTCACAGCCACAAAGTCACCTGCCCAGGACCATGCAGCCTGCTAGGTGTGCCCATCACTCAAGCCTCCTAAGGTCCCTGTGGCCTTACCTTAAACTCTGCTCTTTCATCTGCAAGAGGAGGACGCCATTGGTCAGAGGAAGGTGGCTCCCTGAAGGGTGTTCCAACCAGTGAAGACAGCATAGCCAAGTCCCAAATGGAACAGTGTAAAAAACTGGGGCTGGAGGGATGGCTTAATGGTTAAGGCATTTGCCTGAAAAGCTAAAGGACCCAGGTTCGATTCCCCAGGACCCACATTAGTCAGATGCACAAGGGGTGCATGTGTCTGGAGTTTGGTTGTAGTGGCGGGAGGCCCTGGTGTGCCCATTCTCTCTCTCTCTCTATCCCTCTTTCTCTGTTAAATAAATAAATAAATAAATAAATAAATATATTTAAAAAACTGATTGTTGTCTGAATGGCCTTATTGAGATATAATTTAGACACCAGAAAGCCCATACAGTTTTCAGTGTATTCAAGAGTTGGGCATGGGGCTGGGGAGATTGCTCAGTGGTTAAAAGCACTTGCTGGCAAAACTTGACGGCCTGGATTTGCTTCCCCAATACCCATGCAAAGCCAGATGCACAAAGTGGCCCATGCATCTGGGAGTTTATTTACAGTGGCAGGAAGTCTGGTGTGCCCATTCTCTCTCATAAATAAATAATCTAATTAAAAAAATATTTATTTTAAATTTTTATTTATTTGAGAGAGAGATAGAGAGAGAGAGAGAGAGAATAGGCATGCCAGGGCCATCAGCCACTGCAGATGAACTCCAGATACATGCTCCACCTTGTGCATCTGGTTTATGTGGGTCCTGGGGAATTGAACCGGGGTCCTTTGGCTTTGCAGGCAAGCTCCTTAACCGCTAAGCCACCTCTCCAGCCCAATAATATAATTTTTACAAACGTTGTGCAAACATACTACAATAATTTTGAATATTTGAATATTGCCTGATAAAGAAACCCTATACTCTTAACCATTATTACCCCAAACTCCTTCCCCTCACCAGTCCTGATGACTAATCTACTCTCTGTTCCTATAGATTTGCTCAATTTATTAAATCTGAGCATTTAATAAAAATTGTATCATAGGGGCTGGGGAGGTGGCTCAGAGAGTAAAAGTGCTTGCTTACAAAGCCTGATGGGCTGGGTTAGATTCCCCAGTACCCATATAAAGCCGGACACACAAAGCGGCTCATGCATTTGGAGTTCATTTGCAGTGGCTGGAGGCCTTAGTGTGCCCATACTTATTCTCTCTCTCTCTTACAAATAAATATAATAATTTTAAAAATATTTTATTTATTTATTTGCAAGCAGAGAGATAGAGAGAGCGAGAGCGAGAGAGAATGGCTGCACCAAGGCCTCTAGCCACTGCAAACTAACTCAAGATGCATGCCCCACTGTGCATCTGGCTTACGTGGGTACTGAAGAATTGAACCCAGGTTGTTAGGTTTTGTAGGCAAGTGCCTTAAGAGCTAAGCCATCTCTCCAGCCCCAATATCATAATTTTTAAATAAAAATTTTAAATATTTTATTTATTTATTTATTTGTGAGACACACACACACACACACACACACAGAATGGGCATGCCAGGGCCTCCAGCTCCTGCAAACGAACTCCAGATGCGTGTACCCTCTTGTGCATTTGGCTCACATGGGTCCTGGAGAATCGAACCAGGATCCTTTGGCTTTGCAGGCAAATGCCTTAACTGGTAAGCCATCTCTCCAGCCCCTCAATATAATTTTTGTTTGTTTGTTTATGGAGGTAGGGTGACTCACTCTGAAGTTTCAGGGTGGCCCCAAACTCATGGCAATCCTCCTACCTCCGCCTCTCCAATGCTGGGATTAAAAGTGTGCACAACCACGCCTGGCTTAATAATTTTTCTTTTTTTTTTGGTCTCACTCTAGCCCAGGCTGACCTGGAACTCCCTATGTAGTCTCAGGGTGCCCTTGAACTCATGGCGATCCTCCTACCTCTGCCTCCCGAGTGCTGGGATTAAAGGCGTGCACCCCACGCCCGGCTCTAATTTTTCTTTTAAAGTTGTATGATAGTAAGAGGTTCTTTGTGACTGGGGATTCTTTTCATGTATGATGTAGGATGACCAGCGCTGACTTCTTTTTATGGCTGAAGAACATTCCAAGGTGTAGGGCGCACACTTTGCTTCTCCATCCTTTACTGGCTGGTTATTGTGTTCACCTCTGTTATGAAGCACACCACCATGAACGTTTGTACCCAGCTTTTTGTAGGTTCATCTTTTTCTGTTTTTACCCTTGGGTATTTCTGGGCCTGGGTCAGAGAGTGACTCCGTGCTTGACTTTTTGATGAACTACCAAACCATTTTCTGAATTTTATTTTTTTGAGGTAGGGTCTCACTGTAGCCCAGGCTGACCTGAAATTCACTCTGTGTTCTCAGGGTGGCCTTGAACTCACAGTGATCCTCCTACCTCTGCCTCCCAAGTGCTGGGATTAAAGGCGTGCGCCATCATGCCCAGCTCTGAAGTGGTTTTTTTTGTTTGTTTGTTTTGTTTTTCTGTTAATTGAACTCAAAGGCTTTACACATGTTAGGGAAATGCATTAGCACTGGGTTGGTTACATCCTCAGCCTTTTCACTTTTTTTTTCAAATTTTATTTTATTTATTAATTATTTATTGGAGAAAGAGTGAGAGAGAGAGAGAGGCAGAGAGAGAATGGGCATGCCAGAGCCTCTAGCCTCTGCATATGAACTCCAGATGCATGTGCCACCATGTGCATCTGGCTTATGTGGTATGGTGGTTTGATTCAGTTGTCCCCATGAACTTAGGTGTTCTGAATGCTAGGTCCCCAGCTGATGGAAATTTGGGAATTAACGCCTCCTGGAGGCAATGTATTGTTGGGGGCAGGCTTATGAATGTTATAGCCAGCTTCCTCTTGCCAGTGATTGGCACACTCTCCTGTTGCCATTGTCCATCTGATGTTGGCCACGAGGTAATGTCCACCCTCTGCTCATGCCATAATTTCCCCTGCCATATTGGAGCCTCCCCTCGAGTCTGTAAGCCAAAATAAACCTTTCCCGCCCCCCCCCCCCCACAAGCTGCTCTTGGTCTAGTGTTTTCTGCCAGCAATGTGAACCTGACTGCAACATGTGGGTACTGGGGAATCAAACCTGGGTCCTTAGGTTTTCCAGGCAAGCACTTTAACTGCTAAAGCCATCTCCCCGGCTTCCCTTTATACATACATACATACATACATACATACATATATATATTTTAATTTGAAAATTGTGTGTGCGCACGTACACGTGTGTGTGTGTGTGTGTGTGTGTGTGTGTGTATGGGCATGCAAGGGTCTCTTGCCATTGCAAACAAATGCCAGATGCTTGTCTCATCTTTTTTTGTGTGTGACTGGCCTTACATGGGTACATGGGTGCTGAAAAAATCAATCCTAGGCCAGTAGCTTTGCTAGTAAGTGCCTTTAACTGCCGAGTCATCTCCCCACCCATATAGTTTTTTTTTTTTTCCCATATAGTTTTATTTTGAGACAGCATCTTGCTATGTAGCCCAGGCTGGATTTGAACTCATGATCTTTCTGCCTCAGCCTCTGGAGTGCTCGGATGACAGGCATGTGCTGCCAGCAGGAGTCCTTACTCCCCTGGACTAGCCCCTCCTGCAAGAATGACATCAGACAGTCAGCTCTCATGACTTAGTCACCATTTCCTAATGACATCATTGCCCGCGCATGTAGATGTCAACAGGAGTGCGTGAGGGCCACTCCAACCACAGCACAGAGGTGCGTCATGCAGGAGAAATAAGATCTTTCCCTGGAGAGTGCATGAAATTACTTGGGCCCATAGCAGGCCCCATATTTCATTAGCGCCCCACACACCTTCCTTCCACCCTCGCAGCCAGGGCCACCAAGCCACTGGCATCCCATGCAAATCATATGCAAATCTTCCCCTCCCATCAGCCCCGAGGCGCTCAGAGGAGTGGGAAATATTCTTGACTAGGCCCTTCCCTTCATTAATTCCCCAGCCCCAGTCCATTACTCATGGATAATTAAGAGTGAGCTATTAATACAACACTTAATATTCAAGCGCATCGAAGGAGAGAAAACTGTGAGCTGCAGAACCCGAGACGAGACACGGGTTTAGAGATGAGGTGTTTTGTGTGGGCCCGAGAATTTCATTTACTGAGGGAAATCAAAGAAGGCCTCAAATGCCAGGAAAGCCATGGGCAGGGCCAGCAGAGACACTGGGTGGCAATTAGCCGGAAGCAGAACTATCTCCATGGGGCAGGTCTTGTTTCCAGCAGATGTCCTTCGATGACAAAGACACAAAGGAGGGAAGACGGCAATGTGACCTTGCCTTGCCACACCTGGAGCAGGATCCGGCTGACTCTAACCCTCATGCATCCTGGCCTGCCTTAACTACCTCCCATGTGCTCTTGAAAAGTACTTACGAAGGCTGGAGAGATGGCTTAGCGGTTAAGGCGCTTGCCTACAAGGCTAAGGACCCAGGTTTGATTCTCCAGTAGCCACATAAGACAGATGCCCAGGGTGGCACATGTATCTGGAATTTGTTTGCAATGGCTAGAGGCCCTGGCATGCCCCCTCTCTCTATCTGCTTCTTTTTCTCTCTCTCTCAAATAAATAAATAATTTAAAAAATAATAATAATAAATAAAAATAAAAAAGAAGCTGGGTGTGGTGGCACATGCCTTTAATCCCAGCACTTGGGAGGCAGAGGTAGGAGGATCACTGTGAGTTTGAGGATGCCCTGAGACTACATAGTGAATTCCAGGTCAGCCTGAGCTTGAGAGAGACCCTATCTTGAAAAACCAAAGGAGAAGAAAGAAAGAAAGAAAGAAAGAAAGAAAGAAAGAAGGAAGGAAGGAAGGAAGGAAGGAAGGAAGGAAGGAAGGAATAACTTACTATTTCAGCTTCTCAGATCCCTGGGGCTTGAACCCAGAACAGGAGTTTTGAGGGGCCTCAGCTTCCAGAGCCATAAAATGGGCTCTCCATGGTGTAATCTCTAAGGACCAGTTCCCTCCTTCCCTGGCCCTGAGGGGGTGTGTGTGTGCACACGCATGTGCCAATATCTGGTAGCTCCAGAGACCATGTGACACGCTTGGGCAGTCAACCTGGGCCATGTCCTGAGGCTGCTCATGCCATGAGGTGAGACCCACGAAGAAGGGTGAAGTCCTGAGACCACCCAGAGGCCATGGGCTCTTCTCCACGTGGCTGTTGGTAGGCAGTTCCCTGCCAGCTGCGAGCAGATCTGATGGAGGTTAGTGGAGGGAGGCCAGCCGTGGACAGAGATGATGGCCGTAGGTTAAATAAGGCCATGAGGAAGGCTCCAGACCTGATAGGACTAGTGTCTTTGTAAACAAAGGCCACCAAATGTCCTTTCTCTCTCTGCACACATAGAGGACAACCAAGAGCCCTCCCCAGTGGCCAGGGAAACTGGAATCTTGACCTTGGAATTCGGCCTCAGAACGGTGAGAAACTCCTGTCGTTTAAGGTAACCGCCTGTTTCATTTTGTTATGGAAGCTTGACTCACTCAGCTTGGATGCTATCACAGATTCCCAGAGACTGGCTGGCTTACACAGCAGAAATTTATGTCACAGTTCTGGAGGTTGAAATCCAAGGCCAGGTGCCAGAATGGCTGGGTTAGTGATGGGGCTGTTTTTTTTTTTTTGTTGTTGTTGTTTTTTAAATTTTTTCTGTGTTTTTTTTTTTTTCAAGATAGGGTCTCATTAGCCCACGCTGACCTAGAATTCACTATGTAGCCTTAAACTCGTAGTGATCTTCCTACTTTTGCTTCCCTGAGTGCTGGGATTTAAAGGTGTACACCACCATGCCTGCTGGGGATTTTTCTTGCTGGGGGGAAGAAAGAGAGGAAGAGAGAGAGAGATGAAGAAGGAGGAGAAGGGAGGAAGAGAAGAAGAAGAGGGGAGGGGAGAGGAGGAGAGGAGAAATTCTCTTTTATAAGGAAACTGATTCTGCCCTGTGGACTCCACCTCAGGAGCTGAGTATCTCCCTAAGTCCTCATGTAATACTCATCCGGGTTACTAGCATCCTGTCACTATAACAAAATGCCTGACACAGGGCTGGAGAGATGGCTCAGCAGTTAAGGTGATTGCTTGCAAAGCCTAAGAACTCAGGTTCTGTTACTCCAGCACCCACGTAAAGCCAAATGCACAAAGTGGGGCATGCATCTGAAGCTCATTTGCAGTGGCTGGAGTTCTTGATGTGTCCATTTTCTCTCTTTCTCCTTGCAAATAAGTAAATAAATAAAGAAATAAACAAAGGGGTTGGAGAGATGGCTTAGTGGTTAAGGCATTTGCCTGAAAAGCCTAAGGACCCAGGTTTGATTCTCCAGGTCCCACATAAGCCAGATGCACATGGTGGCACATGTGTCTGAGTTTGTTTGCAGTGGCTAGAGCCCCTGGCATGCCCATTCTCGCTCCCTTCCTCTCTCTCCCTCGCTCTCTGTCTCTAATAATAAATAAATAAATAAATAAATAAATAAATAAATAAATAAAGCTTAAAAAATAAAAATTAGATAAAATATTTTAAAAGGAAAAGATGCCCGTGACAATCACTTTGTAAAGTGAGAAGGTTCATCTGGCTCTGGGTTTACAGACTGGGTCGAGATCGATTGCTCCTGTGGCTCTGGGCCCGGGGGTAGCACGTTGTGACAGGAGGATGCCACAGCACAAGCCCTCTCACCTTATGATCAGAGAGCCAAAGAGAAGGAGAGGAAGGGCTGGGGTCCCACTGTCCCCTTGGAGGCCATACCCTCAATGACATGGTGACCTCCCATTAGGTCCCACTGCTTAAAGGCTCCAGTATGTCTCAGTGTGTGAGCCCACAGCACACAGAGCTTTGTGTGTGGGGGGGGGAGGGCACAATTTCAATACATGAATTTCTGGGAATGGAAATTGTAGGTTATAACAGCGTGAGCAGGCCAATGTACCCCCTATCCCTTGCTTTCTTCCTCCCATCCATCCATCCATCCATCCATCCATCCATCCATCCTTCATCCCTTTTCCCTCCTTCCTCCTCTGTGCCCTCACCCATCCATCCTTTGCTCTGCTGTATCCTTCCTACCCACCCACCCAAGTCAGGCCTCACCTACCAGGGGGGTCCTTGCAAGTGGGTGATGGTTCCCCCAGCACTTGACCCACGTGACCTAACACACAAAGCTGCGTTGGATCTCCGGCTGAGTGGGACCAGACACCTCTGTGTACTTGCCATCCACGGCACCCCGAACTCTGGGTGTCTCTCACAGCCAGCTGTCTCCTAGGAGCACCCCAGCTTCCCATTTTATGAGACATCCAGCCAGCTACGTGTTTGTGCTAGGAGGTAATAAACAAGAAATCCAACTTATTTGCCCAGACAGGTAGATGAAGCCCTACAGCCTTCCAGATCTTTCACACTGTAAAGGCCATGGCATTCACTCACGGAGGTCTTCCCAGGGGAGACCGTCTGTGGAAGCCAGGTACAGGGGTACGGATGGGGAAATCCCTAAAGCGAGGCTAGCGGAGCTGGTCAGCTTCTCCACCTGCCCACTGAGGCCCAGCTCCGTGGCCCATGCAAATCACCAGGAGCCTCATTTGCATATGTATCATCTCATTTCCATATCCCCCAGCTCTGGATAGCAGTCCCTTTTGTTTTCTCTTACCATCCAGGGAATTGCTCCTCCATCTTTCGAACTGAGAACTGTGGGTGTGGGTGTGGGGAGTGTGCAGGGGTGGGTGGGGAGGGAGGAAGAAAGAAAGCCAGGAAAAGAAAAGGGAAGAGGGAACCCCTGAAGACAAAAGAGACGGGCGCCATCTGGGCGACCGGAAGGGAAGAAATGCCACTGTCTGCAGTTGGGCCCTGGGGAAGCCAGCGAGCAGCAGCGAGGACAGAGGGATGGAAGGGGCTTTGGTGGCTGGCTCGAGTCCCAGCCTCGTCATCTACTTGGCTCTGGAATCTCAGCAGGTGACAGGAGACTGGAGCCTCTGTTTCCTCATCTGGGAAATAGTAATTTCTCACCAACATCCCAGGTGTGTTGGGAGAACCCGAAGACGGTGAGGAGGCCCCTGGCCTCCTGTTCTCTTTATGTTTCCCAGGGACCGGATGGTACACAGTGACAGGGCTGTCAAATAGGAGGAAGGTGGCCCCATACACATCTCCTCTGTGGGACCAGCCTGTCCACAGAGGCCTCAGTTTGCCCAAGGTAGTGGATTCTACCTCAGTTCTTTTTCTTTTTTTCTTTTTATTTATTTGCAAGCTGAGATAGACACAGAATGGAAATGAATTCCAGACGCATGCACTACTTTGTGCATCTGGCTTTATGTGAGTACTGGGGAACTGAACCCCAGGTCATTAGGCTGTGCAGGCGAGTGCCTTCCCCCCGACCCCCACCCCCAGCCATCTCTCTAGCATTTGTTTGGGTCTCCTTCCACTGTGTGCTGGGAGTGACAGCCAGAGCCATCCTCCTTCCTCTTCTGCCCCCTTCCTCACTCACCCAGTCCTAGGCTACATCGTCCCTCTCTGCCCATCCAAGTCAGTCCTCACCTGCCAGGAGGATCCTATGGGGAGGGGGGATGATCTCTCCGCCCAGCACTTGGACAGTAATCCAGGTGACAATGATAGTGATGACGATGGTGACAGGAATATTAGTAGTGTGTAAGGAAAGGACTCGCAGTCACTGGCCAAGCCTCAGAACCCTGCTCTAGCTTGTTAGCTTGTTTTTATGGTCATACCCATTTCACAGATGAGGACACCGAGCTTATGTCTTGCCCTCTCCTGCTTCTCAGGGAGGATGTGAGCCCCAATACCTGCTCTCTTATCAGTCCCCAGGGACTCTGCCTTCTTGGCACTAGGCCAGGCCCTGCACTGTTTTGGCAGCTCACACGTTGCTTAACAGAGCCCTGGTTCACACAGGTGGGTATGGGGTTCCTTGGGGACAACATTAGGGGTGGGGAGGAGACACGTGTCCCCCTCCACCACCTCAATCTCTGATCTTGCCCACACCAAGTTCTTGCAACACCCTAATGCTCTCTCCTTATTCCTGGATGACAGAATGTGATGCAAAGGCCCTGGGGTGCGTGCCCTGGATTCTATCTTCCTCTTGTTCTTACATGTTTGGTTGAATTGTGTGTGTGCATGTGTGTGTGCATACGTGCATTTGTGTGCATGTGGCAAGTTAGGTATTGAGCTTTCCAAGTGTGCGTGTGCATAACCACAGAAGTCAGTGCATACGCGGATGCAGGCTCACAGGAAGCAGCCTGTGTTTATGTTCCAGTGTGTGTTCAGTGAGGCGTGCATGTGTGACGGCCCAGGAGAAGCGTGCCCTCGTACCTGCTCTGCACGCTCCCCACCAGGCTCTGCGAACTCGATGCCTCAGCTTGTACAAGCACTTGGAGGTAAGCACACCTGGCCCCCCTCCTGCCAGGGCTGTTAAGATTGGCAGAGAGGCTCTGCTGGGGACTTCCTGCTCCCTGTCCTCCCGCCTGATCTGGGGAGCCAGTTGACCCCGGTGCCTCCTTTCCATCCACCTCTGCCTGCGGACTCTTCCCAGGGTGACTCTGAGGGCCTGAGGAGGTGTCCTGAGCTCTCTGGCGTTGTCCCTGGTCCCTCTCTCCCCCGAATGTTTTTTTTTTACTCTGACCTGTGGCTCAATGCTGCAGTTTTAAATTTAGCTTCCTGCAAAGCCCTGTATCACCCTGGCTTCCCAACCCGGTCTCCTGGGGCCATTCGAGGACCTCTCACAGCCTTTCTGGAAGGAGTGATATCAGAATGACAGGGGGTGGCAGAAGCGGCAAGGCAGGCCCCCACCTTCAGCCATCTCTTGTGGGCTCCTGAGTCTCCTTTGGTGAGAACGAGTTGAGACTTACAGGAGACGGGAGGATGGGATGCGTGGTTGGCACCTGGGTTATCTCTCTTTTTTTTTCAATAAATATCTTTATTATTTATCTGGGGAGAGAGAGAGAGAACGAGAGGTGGGGGAGTGCATGGGTGCACCAGGGCCTCTAGCTACTGCAAACAAACTCCAGACGCATGTACCACTTTGTGCAGCTGGCTTTACATGGGTACTGGGGAATCGAACCCAGGCTGTCAGGCTTTGCAAGCAAGTGTCTTTAATAGCTAAGCCATCCCTCCAGCCCTCGTCTCAGTTTCTGTGGCCTGTGGCAAGCCCTGGTTCTGGTTCTGGGGGCCTCAATCTCCTCACTTATCCAAGGGGACTTACAGTTTATTTCTTGATGGGTCACTGAGGGCTGTGAAATTCAGTGGGCTGAGGGTAGCTGTGATCTGTGTGTTTCCCAGAAACCCTCACTCTCAGGACCTTCTTGTTTACTCTGCACAGGGAGTGGGGTGGGGAGGGAAGTTTGGATCTTCCTTGGGGCCCTGAAGGGTCCTAATGTCCTTTCCCTCAGACTGGCAGGCACGTAGGAGATGCCAAGCATAATTGATGATGTCTTCTGGGGTGATCATTTTTGGAACGGAGCACACCTGAGGTTGTCCCGTGGGGGGAGGGCAAGCTACCGGCTGTTCTGTCTGCTGTGAGGGTGTGGACCCTGGAGGAGTGACATATGTCACCACTGGACAAGTCTACGTGTGCCTGTCTAGTCACAGGGGCTGAGGAATTAGCACCCTGGGTACATGGCCACCAGAGAAGGCTGCCTGTTCCCTGCCAGTGTGTGTATGGGGGGAGGGGCTGGGTGTGGCCATAATTGAGCCAGCTGGCTCCTGGGGACAGGGTTAAGCTGACACCCTGGGACAGTTGGTGCTGTCACTCCTGGGGGATTTGGTGAGCCATGGGTGACTTGGTTGGGTACACGCTGTGCTAGAGGACTTGGTACATTGTCTGTGAACGTAGTGTGGTCGGCAGGGAGGACAGTGTGCGGTGATGTTGTACACGTGTTTCTACGTGACTGCGCAAAACACCTTTTCATTTCCTGACTGCAACGCAAGCTGTCTTCCATAGCTCAGTCTAATGTCAAACCCGAACCCTGAAACCCTGGAACCTCACAACACACACCCATTACTAGGATCAACCAGATCCCCTGCTGAAATGGGCCCAGTTTCTATCTGCGCTCCCACCTGGATGCCTGCGCAGCCTCCGTGAGTGCAGCGGGGCTCTGCGGGGCAGCTCCATTCTTGTCTCCCTGTGGTTCTCGTCATGGTCCTTGTCATGGTCCTTGTCATGGTGCCGGAGGCTGGAGGACAGCTGTGCAGACATGGAAGAAGAGGAGAAGTCCCCTTTCCCAGGGCTGGCTGTCAGCCACGTGGTTCTTTCTCTTTCCTTCCTTCCTCCACCCACCAACTATTCATCTGTCAATCCATGCACCCATCCATGTAGTCATCCATCAGTCCATGCACTCACCCACCCACCCACCCATCTATTCTTCCATCCATCCACCCATTGATCTGTCCTCCCATTCACCCATCCATCCATCCTTCCATCCATCCATCCTTCCATCCATCCATCCTTCCATCCATCCATCCAGCCATCCATCCATCCATCCATCCACCCATCAATCTGTCCTCCCATTCATTCACCCATCCATCCTTCCATCCATCCATCAATCTGTACTCCCATTCACCCTTCCATCCATCCATCCATCCATTCATCCATCCATCCATCCATCTATCCTTCCATCCATCCATCCATCCATCCATCATTCCTTCCATCCATCCATCTATCCTTCCATCCAACCACCCATTGATCTGTCCTCCCATTCACCCATCCATCCATCCCTCCATCCCTCCATCCATCCATCCACCCATCGATCTGTCCTCCCATTCACCCATCCATCATCCATCCATCCATCCACCCATGGATCTGTCCTCCCATTCACCCTTCCATCCATCCTTCCATCCATCCTTCTATCCATCCATCCTTCCATCCATCCATCCATTTATCCTTCCATCCATCCACCCATTGATCTGTCCTCCCATTCGCCCATCCATCCATCCATCCATCCATCCATCCATCTATCCTTCCATCCATCCATCCAGCCAGCCAGCCAGCCATCTATCCTTCCAACCATCCATCCATTGATCTGTCCTCCCTCCCATCCATCCATCCATCCATCCATCCATCCATCCATCTATCCTTCCATCCAACCACCCACTGATCTGTCCTCCCATTTACCCATCCATCCATCCATCCATCCATCCATTCATCTGTCCCTCCTTCCACCCTTCTTCTATCCATCCTTCCATTCCTCCATCCATCCATCCATCCATCCATCCATCCATCCATCCATCCATATACCCCTCCATCCACCCATCCCTCTACCTCTATCTATCCCTCCATCCATTTCTCTACCTATCCATCCATCTATCCCTCCATCCGCCCATCCCTCCACCAATCCCTCAATCCATTCCTCTACCCATCCACCTATCCATTCCTCCCTCCCTCCCTCCAGCCATCCACGCACCCATCCCACGTGGCCCCGGATGTGTTGGAGCTTGCTGCAGCTCAGTTCCTGTCTCCACGGTGGTATCTCTGTGCCTACCATGGGAATCCCAGTGAGGCTCACAGGACATGGCCTGCGCATGGTCACCCGCAGGGGCCTTAGCAAAAGAAAGGGCTCAGCCAACTTTCCCCTCAGCAGGGCTTCCTTGGCCCTGGATTTGAGGAGCTGACAGAGACCAACTATCCTGGCCCTGGCACATTCGGATTCTGTTTTTCTTCCCTCTGCAAACTCCTTCCTAAGGTTCAAGGAAGGAGAAGAGAAGGAGCCATTTGCCCTGGTGACTCCTGGCCATAGGAGGTGGGCACAGGGGAGCCTGGCTCCTGTCGTGGGGTGGGACAGGGAATGGCTCTGTGTATTTAGATGTGGGGCATCCCTCTTCTTCTCTGCCTCTCTGCTTTCTCTCCCTACCCTCTCCCTTCTGTCTTCCCTTCATTTCTCCTCTTTTCTTCCCTCTCTTTCCCCGTCACTTTTGCATTCAGCCCAACTCCCCATTTGGGCTCTTTCCCTTCCTCTCTCCTTCTCCTCTTTGTCCCTCTGCTGTCCTCTTCCTTCCTTCCTCCCTCTTTTCCCTTCAACTCCTCTGGTTCCTCCCTCCCTCTCTCCTGGGTTCACTGTTTCCCTGGCTTTCTTCATTCATCTTGGAGGACTGGCTCCTGCAGGCTCGCTCCTGGACACCCATGGGTCCTTAAAAAAATCTCAGCAGGACCTGCGTGGCCCCTGAGTGAAGGGTCCGAGTCACTCAGGGCCTTGGGCACTGTGACATTCAGACCTTTGAGAGGGAGGCTCCTGGCATTCTGGAGACGGGTGCATTGAACTTGGTCCTCAGAGGAGCGTCAGGATGGTAGGAACTGAGACGCGTAGAGAAAGATCAGGGCTGGCTCCCCAGCTGCCAATCCCCTGTTTCTCTCCGCGTGTCTTCCTCGAACAAGGCTTTATTGAGCTGGGACCTTGCCATGGGCCACTTGGGAAATCCATGAACTCTACAGGCAGAATCTGATGCGCCATGGACCTTGCTGGAAGGAGCCAGAGAGCAGCCGGGAACTGCTGTGGTGGGCAGCAGTATATATATTATAAAAATGTATATTATAAATATATATATATATTATTATAAATATATAGTATATATCTTATTTATTTATTTGTGATCAGAAAGGAAAAATGAGAGGAAGGAGGGGGTGGCAATGGACATGGCAGAGCCTTTTCCCGCTGCTGTAGACGAACTCCAGATGCACGCACCACTTTGTGCACCTGGATTTATGTCTGTCCTGGGCAATTGAACCCTGGCCCATCAGGCTTTTCAGGCAAGCACTGTTAACCACTGAGCAATCTCTCCAGCCCCTGCTGGACCATTCTTATTAGAACAGAGCCTGTTTTCTTGGAGGTGAGGCTCCCATGGGGGCTGTGTGAAGTCTCGTGGACCCCCAGGAGTCCAGGAGAGCTGCTGCCCAGGGTGATGGGGCCTTGTTGGTCTAGTGGCTGACAGGGCTGACATCTGGGTTGGGGGAGGGAGGAGGAGGCATAGGAAAGGACAATGTGTGTAGAAGCCCCATGGTGAGGTCACCTGAGGGTGTGGCTGGAGCAGTGGCAGTGGCAGTGGCACTGTGGGGTGACTCTAGCAGCAGGAGGCAGGCATGGGGTCACGAAGGACTGTGTCTGAGGGTGGAGGCAGTGGGGGACAGTCACCAGGGCTTGGTATAGGAAAGCGTGATATGGAAGGGGCACATGGTGCCCAGGGCATTCAGCCTGCCCAGGGGCCTTGACCTTGGACCCTGGTGGTGGAGAGAGTCTGTGGCGCCATGAGCCAGAACTGTTAGCCCCATCCTCTGAGCTCATAGTTCCTTGACTTCCTACCACTACAGGGGGAGGGGCGGGGTCCAGGGAAACTGGCTTCCAGATAGCCAGGTGTGTCTGCTGTGCCTGGGGTGGGGGTGGGAGTTTTTATACTTTCCTTCCACCCTGGCCAAACAGCTATCCCTTCTGCCCCATGGAGGGGGGCTGGGGCTAGGAGCTGGTGGTTTCTGCGGTTTCTGCCCCTTTGTACTCCGTGGAGGCCTCTGGAGCCCTCTGTATGAAGAAGCCCTTGTGCTCCCCACAATGGAGACTCCGCTTTCCTCCCTCCTTTTCCCCTCCCTCCCTCCCTCCTTCTGGCACTGACCAACACAGCTCTGCAGAGAAGCTCCTGAATCCTAGGCTAACTCACCCCAACTTGGAGGTGCTTCGTCCAGGTGGAAGGAAGTCCTATAGACAAAAAGCAGGGGACAGCGTCTGACCTGTCACCTGTCAGAGCGCCCAGCTGACAGGCCCTCTTGCCTCAGTTTTTTCTTTTTCTCTTTTCGGGTTTTTTTTTTTTTTTTTTTTTTCAAGGTAGGGTCTCTCTCTGGCCCAGAGCTGACCTGGAATTCGTTATATAGTCTCAGGCTGGCATCAAACACACAGAGATCCTCCTACCCGGGCCTTCCAAGTGCTGGGATTAAAGGCATGTACCACCATGCCAGGCAGAGAGAGAGAGACAGAGACAGAGACAGAGACAGAGGGAGAGAGAGAATGGGTGCATCAGGGTCTCTAGCTGCTGCAAATGAACTCCAGATGTATGTGCTCCTTTGTGCATCTGGCTCTACATAGGAACTGGGGAATTGAACTCTATCTTTCCCATGCCTGGCCTCTGCGTGTCCGCATAAGGAATCAGGTGTGGCTCGGCCTGTTTGAAAGCGTCTTGTAAACACGCTGTCCATCATGTGACCGCTGCTTTGGCTGGCACCCTGGTTTGAGACTGATCCCTGTTGATACGTGACGCTCCAGTTGCCACACTGTCCTGGCGACGAGCTATGCGCAGTATGGACATGTCACTATGAATCTAACCGTCTTCCCAGTGATGGACATGGAGGTAGATTCCAAGGGTTTTCTGCCTCCTCCCCCTTACCAGCCAGGCTGTAGGAACTCTTGCGCCAGTCAACACCTCTGGTCCCTGCGCTTTCTCGAAGAAAAGCACCTGTCGACAGGAAGCCAATAACAGCTGTCAAACGACTCCACATGACTCGCGGTGATGATGACGATGATGAAATAGTTCTCAAACCGGGAGCCCTTCCTTCATCCAGGAGGCTCCCAGCTCGCGGCTCGGGGCCCCTTTCCAACTCCAAGAGGCAGAGAGCCACACTGGTCTCATGCCTCATCCTTAGGCAGGGAGACCAGGGAGGCTCGGCAGTTTCCCCAAAGCCACTCAGCATGGAAAGAGCGAGAGTGTGTGGACTCTGGCTCATGGTTGTGTCCCCACTGCTCTGCTCCGGCAAGAGCGGCTTCCACCAGATGCCAGAACCCACCCCCCCCCCCGCCACTCAGCATGATCCTGCCTCTAGTATTCACACAGGCTGTTCCCTCTACCCAGAATCCTTTTCTGGTCTCTTCTCCCATCTTTCTTTGATCTGATCTGAACCCTTGTCAACCTCACAAAGAGCTCTTTTTTTTTTTTTTTTTTTTTTTTAAAAATATTTTTAAATTATTTTATTTTTATTTATTTATTAGAGACAGAGAGAGGGAGAGAAGGAGAGAGAGAGAGAGAGAGAGAGAGAGAGAGAATGGGTGCGCCAGGGCCTCTAGCCACTGCAAACGAACTCCAGACGCATGCGCCACCATGTGCATCTGGCTAACATGGGACCTGGAGAATTGAACTGGGGTCCTTAGGCTTCACAGGCATGTGTCTTAACCACTAAGCCATCTCTCCAGCCCTAAAAATTATATATATATTTATTTGAGAGCTACAGACATAGAGGAAAAGAGGGAGAGAGAGAGAGAGAATGGGTGCGCCAGGGCCTCAAGCCACTGCAAACGAACTCCAGATGCATGCACCACCTTGTGCATCTGGCTTACGTTGGTCCTGGGGAACCAAGCCTTGAACCAGGGTCCTTAGGCTTCACAAGCAAACGCTTAACTGCCAAGCCATCTCTCTGGCCCTAATTTTTTTTTTTAATTTTGAGACACAGATAGAGAATGAGAATGGGCGTGCCAAGGCCTCTAGCACTGCAAAGGCACTCCAGATGCATGTGTCACTTTGTACATCTGGCTTTACATGGGTACAGGGGAATTGAGTCCAGGTCCTTAGGCTTTTCAGGCAAGCACCTTAACCATGTCCTCCAGCTCCATCACAAAGACCTCTTGAAGTAAGAGTTGGTCTACATTTTCACAGGCCAGTAGGAGGAAATATCACAGCATATTAAAAAAAAACTTTCCCAGGGCCACAGAGCGAAGTTAAGGGGGAACCTAGATGAAACAAGGGGCACCTCACTGCCTGCCTGGACACGTGAGTGTCACAGAGCTCACACAGCAGATTTAGAGATGACAGTTTCCTTTCACAAGAGGGGAAACTGAGGCCCAGAGAGGAACCAAGGCTTGCCCACGCTCATCTAGCGAGTTGTTAGCAGGCCAGGTCATGCTCCTATCATCTCCAGGACACAACGCTCCATCTGCGTGTGGGTGACATATGTATCTCTTCTCTCCGTGTGCTGGGGACGTGGTGAGGAAATGACTCAGTGAAAAGGATGCGAGCAGCCTGGGCCCGAGACCTCGCCTGTCACTTCTTAAGGCAGCTCTTCTATTCAGGTCACTGCTGGGGCCAGCAGGGGCCTGGGGGGTGGGGGAGGGAGGGAGGATGGTCAGCTGGCTGGACTGCAGGGGGCCGCAGGGCCCCAGGAGCTGTCACTGCTGACTGATGGATGGGGACAGCCTCCAGTCACTCTGGCCATCCCCGCCACGAGCCCCGTGGCCATCTCTGTGGCCGCCCACGCTGGCCTCCTGCCCAGTGCATTGCTTTGACCAACCATAAGGCCTTTGTTCCTGCTGGGGAGATGGGCGGGCTGGGCCAAGGGGCCCCTTTCAGGGAAAGGAGCTGCCGGCAGGGGTTTCCCCTGCCTGCGATCCCCACTGTGCCCTCCTAATTACCTGTGGCAGGAAGGGCCTGTGGACTGTCCAGCTGAGCCAGGGATCTGAGTGGGGCGGGGAGGCAGAAACGCCTCTGACTCTCCCTTCTTTGGCCCAGAGAGGGCACTAGCCTGGCTGGGATCACACAGCAAGTTAGCAGCAGGGCTTGGACTCATGGGGTGGGCGCAGGGGTTGCGGTGGGGGGCGGGCAGTCAGAGTCCATAGGAGGAGATAGGAAGTTAGCCGGGGTGCACTGCGTGTTGACCGTCTATTGGACACTTGCTGATTGCTGCTGCAGACAGATCCATCTCTAGTCGCTTTCTGTCCCCTAACTATGTGTCCTCAGGGAGGTCGGTTTCCTCTCTGAACCTCAGTCCCTTCATCAATGAAGGAAGGTCATTTACTGGGGTTGTCTTCTTGTCTTCTGTTCAGGACTCCGGCAAACATACATCAGTCTCCAAGCCCTAGCCACTCACTGCTACACACACACACACACACACACACACACACACACACACACACACACACGAGCACATGCAGGCAGGGCTGTGCAGAGTGAGCAGAGGCAGTAACAGGATCTCAGAGGGTTAAAAAGGGCTCTGTGATCCCTACAGCTGCTGCTGCTTCTTCTCCTTCTCCTTCTCCTTCTCCTCCTCCTTTTTCTTCTTCTGTTTTGTTTTGTTTTTCGAGGTAGAGTCTGGCTCTAGCCCAGGCTGAACTGGAATTCACTGTGTAGTCTCTGGGTGGCCTCAAACTGACAGAGATCCTCCTACCTCTGCCTCCGGAGTGCTGGGATTAAAGGTGTGAGCCACCACTCCTGGATCTGTTATTTATTTATTTGCAAGGAGAGAGAGAGAGAGAGAGAGAGAGAGAGAGAGAGAGAGAGACAGAGAGAATGGATGCAGCAGAGCCTCCGGCCATCGCAGACAAACTCCAGGTGCATGTGTCACTTTGTGTACCTGGCTTTACGTGGGTCCTAGGGAATTGAACCCGGGTTGTTAGGCTTTGCAGTCAAGCACTTTAACCACTGAGCCATCTCTCCAAACCCGGGTTCTATCTTGAACACGATGAAGACCTTGCTGGCTATGCAACGCCCACAGAGGAGCTGAGGCAGCCACAGAAGGAGGTGAGGTGTCTACTGCAAGGGTACTAGCAAGCTGTGATGGGGCCTGGGCTAGCTCCCTCCTTTCCCCTCCCCTCCCCTCCCCTCCCCTCCCTGCCTCTTCTCTCAGACTGTGGACTCTAGAGATTAGCAAAGAAGCTAAATTTGCCTCCTTAAAAACAAAACAAAAGAAAAGAAAACAAAACAAAAACTAGGGCTGGAGAGATGGCTTAGCAGTTAAGGCACTTGCCTGCAAATTCTAAGGACCCAGGTTTGATTCCCCAGTACCCATGTAAGCCAGATGCACAAGGTGACACATGTGTCTCGGGTTCATTTGCTGTGGCTGGAGACCCTGGAGCGCTCATTCTCTCTCTCTCTCTCTGTCTCCCTCTTTCTCTCAAAATAAGTAAATAAATAAAATGTTTTTTAAAATTTAAATTTATTTGTGTGTAGGGGCAGCGTTATGCACCAGGATTTTTGCCATTGCAAACACAAGCCAGATGCGTGTGTGCCACTTTTTGTGTCTGGCTTTACATGGGGGCTAGACAATTGAACCCTGGGCTGGCAGGCTTGCAAATAAACAAATAAATAAAATATATTAAAAAAAACACATGTCAGAAAAAGATCATAAACCATTGATTTATATACTTTATTTATAAGAGAGAGAGGGGAGAGAATGGATGCACCAGATCCTCCTGCCACTACAAACGCTCTCCAGACGCATGCACACTTTGGCGCATCTGGCTTTACGTCGGTACTGGGGACTTGAACTCAGGCCAGCAGACATTGCAAATAAACACCGTTAACTTCTGAGCCATCTCCCTAGCCCTCAAGAAAGATATTTAACAAAATAACAAGCAAACAGGAGCCAGGCATGGGTGAGACCTTCAGTAAAATAGAGTGTCACCTTAGGGAAGATGAAGGAGCTGGGTGGGCAGTTTGGCAAATGGAGACAGATTGCCTCATGCCTTCCCAGTGGACGCACTTTCTCCGAGCATTTTGGGATTGTAGGCTTGTCCCTGCACTATTTTTCTGTGTGCCTTTTGGCAGATCACCCAACCTCTCTGAGCCTTGGTTTTATCTTCTGGATGTCAACAATTTGCTGAGGGCTTTGGGCTGTTCAGGGTCAGAAGTTTGCTCTGAAAGCTTGCTTTCCCCACACATGCTGGAGAGGACAGAGGCCCAGAGGGTGGCGCTTGGTCCCGGGTCTTAGCCAGGTTGGGGTGGGGCACGAAGTGACTATGCACTGGACAGAACCAGCCTCTGTACAGGGTGGCTGGCAGCACCCAGCTCTGCCTGACCCCCAGCTCCTCTCCATCCTCTTCTCCCTCTGTCTGTCAAGGATCCTGTCCTTCCTTCAAATCATCTCCATGTGTCTGGGGTTGGGTTTCCCCTGTCTGGCCCCGGACCCCTCGGGAGCTGAGGCCCCCCACGGTCTGACCCTGAGAGGGGCCGGTAGGACGCGCCTGGCATCTGGTTTAACCATCAGAGCCTAGCTTGTTTCGGTTTCATTGACCCGTGGAGCCCCTGAGAGGGCGCAGGAGGCAGCCGGGTGAGGGTGTGGGGGTGGGAGGGGAGCGCTGGGGATGGGGAGGGGACCAGATTCCAAGTGGTAATGGGAGAACTGGTGGCAGAGGGGTGATATGCACATGCGTGCACGAGTGCAAGTGTGTGCACACAGTGAGGGTGCCTCCTTTCCCACTTCGGCCGCAGCTGCACAGCTTCTTCACGTGGTCTCTCCCCTGCCGTGGTCCAGTCTGTTCCTTTGAATGCTGCTCTTGCATATTCTTTTTTAGTTTTTAAAAAAATTTTTTTTTTATTATATTCTAATGGCCATGTCCTGGGGGCCCGCCCTGCCCCCCCACTATTGGCGGGGTCTCTTCTTCAGTCTTGTGGGTGATGTGGGATGGTTTGTGTGCTTCTGTTCAGCCACTGTGAGCGTTCTGTATCTCTTCCCCGTACCTGGTTGCTGGTGCCTCCTCTGTACAAAGACAACCCTGCTGTTCCTGCTTCACTCCTCACAACCTGCTGTGATTGCTGAGAAAAGACGTTCAGAGAGGGCTAGAGATTAGCCCAAGGCCACACAACTAGCTGGTTTTTGGGAGACTGGGTGATGCCCCCGGCCCACCCTTTTCTCACTTCCGCTGCTCCTCAGGGCCCCTAATTAATTGTCTAATTGTCACTCAGACCAGTAGACAAGATTTCCAGGAGCTAGTTTAGTCTCTGCCTAGTGGACGGCCTTGGGGTTTCTCTTCCTCCCTAGTTCTTACTTTCTCATCCACAGTCAGGGAAGAGCGCGGGCTACAGTCAGTGTGGGGAGAATCTCTTCCATTTCTCAGAATGGAAAACTGCTCCTCAGAAAGGCCAGTGAGCTTTTAGGGGGGACTTTGCATCCAGATTTAAAATATATATCTATATATTTATTTATTTGCAAGCAGAGAAAGATAGAGAGAAGAGAGACAGACAGAGAATGGGTGCACCAGCGCCTCCAGCTGCTGCAAACAAACTCCAGATGTATGCACCACTTTGCGCACCTGGCTTTACGTGGGTACTGAACCCAGCTTTTGACATCCTTGCCCCATTTTTTTGGGGCCACTGGGTTCAGACTGCTTTGTGCCTGGGTGTGGAACAAGGGTTTCCATGAGTCTGGATAGCCTCGGATCGTAGCCTCGGGGTGGTGGTCAGAGCAGGAGGCCCTGAGAGAAGTGGCAAGGGCTCGTCCATGCTTCTGCCCAGTTTCCAGGGCCATCCAGGGGGTCAGCAGCTGGATTTCTTCCGTCCAGTGGGAACATGATTTGCACCTGTTCTCTGTGGGGTCCGGAGGGTTAGAAACAGACCTGAGCTGGGCTGACAAGGGTGCTTGGCACGCATGGGTGTCGTGTCATCATGCCTGTCACTAACATGCTGCACGGCATTAGTGATTAATCACTGGCTTGGCACAAGTGGCATTGGCTGGGCGCTTGGGTTGTCTTTGGAGCAGAATATTAGCTCATTGTCCCATGGACCTGGGGTGCAGCCAGACCACGATGATGACATTAGCCTCTCCCAGCCTCAGTTTCCGTGTCTGTGGAACAAGGCCGCGTACCCAGCTTTGCCTTTCTGTTGTAGCCTCCATTTTAAGCTGTTTAGGCCACCCGATGCCAGGTCAGCTCAGAAGTGCTTCTGTGGGTGGTGGCTGGTGGCTGGGTGTAGATTTCTGCTTCTGGCTTCTCTGCTTGCCGGACTGGTAAGGGCCCCGTAGATCCCCGTGGCTGAAAATAGCCTTGCAAATCTCTCTCGTAAAACCCCAGCACCTCACCCCAGGCCTCCCAGGGACATAGCAGGAGCTAAAATAAAACCTGAGGTCAGCTGTATCATGTCCCCGGCTGCCGTGGGACTCTGCCAGGCCCGCAGGGGCTCAGTGCTTCTGTTGGAGATAGAGTGGAAAGACAGTGGCCAGTGGGTGTAACTCCCAGGCCTAGGGCAGGAGGGTCTAAGTCGCCCCGCCTGACCCTGGGAAGCAGCGTCTTGAGGGAGACTCTGAGTTCTCTGGGCATGCATCACAAAGCTCAAGGGATTCTGCTGTCACCTCCACACTCATAGTCACCAGTATGGATTCAGTCATACCTTGCCTGGGAATCCCAATGGCTGGGCTGGGCTGGGCTGGGCTGGGCTGGGGTTGAATGGTTTATCTGCCTGTGTGTCTGTTTGACAAAGGTGAGTGAAATTGAATGAATGGATGGACAGACGAATGGATATGTACATGGATGGGTGGATGGAGAGATTCATGGATTGGTGGATGAAAAGATAGATAGATAAATAGGTAGATGGGGGGTGGATGGGTACCTGGGTGAATGGATGGGTAGGTGGATTGATGGACAGATGGATGAGTGAATGGATGCATGGATAGATGGGTAGCTGGATGGGTAGATGGGTAGATGAATAGGCAGGTGGGTGGGTGGATAGATGGATGGATAGATGGGTGGGTGGGTTGCTGGCTGGATGGGTGGTTGGATAGATAGATGGATGGGTGGATAGATGGGTGGGTGGTGGATGGGTAGATGTGTGGTTGGAAGAATAGATGGGTGGTTGGATGGTGTGAGCAGTTACTTTCTCATTTCTGGGACAAACTACTTGGCCAGAATCAGCCTAAGGCAGGAAAGGGTTTATTTCATCTTACAGTTTCCGCTGGTAGAGCCCACCATGGTGGGACAGCACGGCAGGAGCAGGAGGCAGTGTCACATCATCACACCAGCAGAGATGCCGAATGCTAAAAGCTCAGCTCCTTTCTCCTCGCTTTTAATTTTATTAATTAATTAATTATTATTATTATTATTATTATTATTATTGGTTTTCGAGGTAGGGTCTCGTTCTAGCCCAGGCTGACCTGGAATTCACTATGTAGTCTCAGGGTGGCCTTGAACTCACGGTGATCCTCCTACTTCTGCCTCCCGAGTGCTGGGATTAAAGGCGTGCACCACCTCGCCCGGCTTCTCCCAACTTTTTTTTAAAAAGCTTGTATTTTATTTTGAAAAAAAAAATTTTTTTATTTATTAGAGAGAAAGAATGTCAGAGGAACCTCTCTATGCAAACGCCACTTTCTGTGGTTGGCTTTACGTGGGTACTGGAGAATCGAACCTGGATCAGCAGGTTTTGCAAGCAAGAGCCTTTAACCACTGAGCTATCCCTCCAGCCCCTTTCTCCTTTTTATGCAGTCCAGGGATCCAGCCCATGGGATGATGCTGCCCACAATTAGGGCATGTTGCCGTCAGCTTCTCGTTGCTGGCACAAAGCACTCGACCAAGAGCAGCTTGTGGGAGGAAAGGGTTTATTTTGGCTTACAGACTCGAGGGGAAGCTCCATGATGGCAGGGAAAATAATGGCATGAGCAGAGGATGGACATCACCTCCTGGCCAACATCAGGTGGACAAGAGTACAGGAGAGTGTGCCAAACACTGTCAAGGGAGAGCTGGCTAGAACACCCACAAGCCTGGCCCCACCAGCCCACCTCCTCCAGCAAGGCTGTACCTCCCAAATGGCCACCATCTGGAGACGTAGCATTCAGAGCACGCGAGTTTATGAGGGACACCTGAAGCAAATCACTACAGGGTGGGTCTTCCCACCTCGACTAATGTAGAAAATCTCTCACAGACATGACCAGGGGTTTGTTACCCGTGTTGATTCTAAATCTTGTCAAGTTGACAACCAGAGATTTGCCATCATTGCTGGATAGATGAGGGGGCATGGGTGGGTGGTGAGTGGGTAGATGGAAGGCTGGAACGGTGGTGAGATGGGTAGATGGATGGATGGATGGATGAGATGATGGAATGATGGGTGGTTGGATGGGATGTGGATGATGGATAGATCATGCACTGGTTTATATTGACAGTGAACTTGACAGCACCTACTGAGGGATTCTTGATTAGATTGAGGTGGGAAGAGCCATCTTAACTGTGGGCAAGTGTCCTGGACTGTGTAAAAATGAGAAAGATGGGCAGGAGAGATGGCTCAATGGTTAAGACACTTGCCTGCAAAGCCTAATGATCTGAGTTCGATTTCCCAGAACCCAAGTAAAGCTGGATGCACAAAGTGATACATGCATCTGGACTTTGTTTGCAGTGGCTAGAGGCCCTGGAATGCTCATTCATTCTCTCTATCTCTCCTTACAAGTAAATAAAAAAATTTTTTTTTTAATGAGAAAGCTGGCTGATCAGCACCATTCACTCCTCTCTGCTTCCGCACTGTTCAAGCTTCAAGCTGCATCAAGCTCCTGCCACTAACCCTTCCCCACCGTGATGGGCTCTGACTAAAACAAACCTTTCCTCCTCCCTTAAACTGTTTCCTTTTCTTTCCTTTCTTTTAAAAAATTATTTATTTATTTATTTATTTGAGAGAAAGAATGGGTGAGGCAGGGGCTCCAGCTACTGTAAACAAACTCCAGATGCATGTGCCACCTTGTGCATCTGGCTTATGTGGTTCCTGAGGAATTGAACCAGAGTCATTCGGCTTTGCAGGTGAACTCCTTAACCACTAAGCCATCTTCTCCAGCCTCTCCACCCCCCCCCTTTTTTTTTTATGGTCAGGTATTTTGTCCCAGCAATGAGAAGTTGACTAACATAGATGAGCAGATGGTGAATGGGTGGATGGGTTGATGGGTGCATGGATGTGTGGACAGGTGATGGTAGGTGGATAAATGGATAGATGAGTGGGTGGATGGTGAATGGGTGGATGGAAGGATGGAAGAGTGGATGGATGGATGGACAGGTGATGGTAGGTGGATAAATGGATAGATGAGTGGATGCATGGATAGATGGGTGGGTGGATATATGGGTGGATGGAAGGATGGAAAAGTGGCTGGCTGGCTGGACGAGTGGATGGTAGGTGGATACATGGATAGATGGGTGGTGAATGGGTGGATGAATGGATAGGTGGGTGAGTGGACAGATGGATGGGTGGGAGTACGAACTGGTGGCTGTCCTGCTCCCTGGAGGACCCGAACTTTCTTTCTTTTTTTTCTTTTTTTGCAAGGTAGGGTCTAACTCTGGTCCAGGCTGACCTGGAATTCACTATGTAGTCTCAGGGTGGCCTCGAACTCTCGGCGATCCTCCTACCTCTGCCTCCCGAGTGCTGGGATTAAAGGCGTGCGCCACCACGCCCGGCTCCGAACTTTCTTAGTTGCTAGCTGGGGCAGAGCTCATGCTCTTGACACTCAAGCTTAGCTTAGTAACATTTTCCAGCACTTGGGCTGCTCTGACACCTCTCCCTCACCTCCTGTCCATCTTGTGCCTTTCTTCCCAGGATGCCCCTCCTCCAGGTCCAGGGTGGCTGAGTGACAGGTGATGGGCCAGGGACATGCCCTGCCTGCACTGTGGGTAGCTGGGACCTCTGTCACACCCCGTCTTGGCTCTGGCCTGGTACTTGGTTTCAGTTTCTGCACCTTCCCAGACCCCATCCCGCCCCCCTGCAGCCGTGGCATGTATTCTTGCTCCCACCCCAAACTCCCTGCCCTGGATCTACCTTCTCCTTCTTGGCTGTGACTGTCCCTAATTGTCCCACAGAGCCCTGTGTCCTAACCTGACCTAACGTGCGTCCTCTAGCTAGAAGTGTGAGACCCTCAAGGCAGAGGTCGTGTGATCGCATCTCTGCTTGGCCAGTCTCTAAGCCAGTTGGGGCTGTATATTGAATGGTCACTTGACCTGGTTGAGCAACCTCTGCCTGAGCCTGCTGTTACTGTGGGCTCTAACCTCACTGAGGCAGGAGGACTCAGGCCCGGGACTGGGAAGAATGCAGGGGCTGGGCCTTTGATAGGGTCTGCCAGGCCTGGACAGACCTGTGCCACAGGCTCTTTTTTTCTTATTTACTTGAGAGAGAGAAAGAGGGAGATAGATAGAGTGAGCGAATGAATGTGCACACCAGGTCCTCCAGCCACTGCAAATGAACTCCAGATGCATGTGCCACCTTGTGCATCTGGCTTACCTGAGTACTGGGGAATGAAACCTGGGTCCTTAGGCTTTGCAGGCAAACGCCTTAACCATTGAGCAATCTCTTTAGCCCACAGTTTGCTTTTATATTCAAACATTTATTTATTTGCTTATTGGAGAGAGAGAGACAGAGAGGGAATAGGTGCATTAGGGCCTCTAGCCACTACAAACAAACTCCAGATGCATGCGCCACCTTGTGCAGCTGGCTTACCTGGGTCCTGGGGAATCGAACAAGGGTCCTTAGGTTTCACAGGCAGGCGCCTTCACCACTGAGCCATCTCTCCAGCCATCAGAGGCTCTTTATACATAGCCATTGCCCGAGGGCTGAGCTACCCACTTATCACCCTTACAGGGAGGAAAGAAGTGACTGGGCAAGAGGTTCCACACTGCTGGTGGGAAGGGGCAGGGAGGAGAAGGGGCCTTAAGCCTGCTGCTTGAGCCCTGCAGCATTTCTGGGGGACACTCCAGCAATCATCCTGTCCCTCCCAGGGCTGCAGCATGTCATGAAACATCAGCCATTTCTCCTTTGCCTTGTGGGAGACACCTGTGCTTGAACAGATACCAGAGTGGCTCTGATGATGATGACCCGACAGTCCCAGAACATCACCACGACCAGGCTGTCAGAGCCCCTTACCTGAGCTTGTTTAACCCTCCCAGTGTCGGTAAGGTTTAGCTCTCATCGTGTTGATGAGGTCCTCAGAGAGGCTGAGGAGCTTCCTGTGGTCACACAACTGGGACACTGCAGCAGCGGAAGTCACTTGGGTGTGTGTGGGGGACACAACCCTGCATGGAGGATGGGGTACACTGAACTCTCAACCTACCCCTGGCTTCTTCTTCCCAATAGTGGCCCTGTCTTTGCTCACAATTAGGCAATTCACAGACATCCACTGAGCAGCCACTCTGAGCTAGGTTGTAGTATTAGGTCAGAGCTTCAGACAAGAGGGAACCCGTGTGGGGAGGAAGGGGCTCGGGAGCTCTGTTATTTGGTCAAGCCTGTGTCCTGGGGAAAGACCAGGGAGCTGTGGGATTTGATGTGCATATGAAATCAGGGAAGGCTTCCTGGAGGAGGCGGGGGCTTTGAATTGACCTGAGGCGGAGGGATCCAGTTAAGGAACGAATGATGTAGGAGGAAGAGCCCGCCCCCCCTCCCCCAAGGCGGAATGATCCATCTCCACCCAGCCTCTTGTGTGACTCCCCCTTGCTCCCACATTCTGGGTCCCAGCTGAGTCAGCATCTAAAGGAAGCCTGCCCGGAGTTAGTGGCCTGGTGTAGGTGGTCTCTTCTGGGTCCCCATAGTTCCTGATGCCACCTTGATTGTCCAGAGAGCTGCTAGTTCCCTGGTGGCACGGCCATGTCTGGTTACTCTTGTGGCCCTGTCAGCGAGTAACTAACTGGGGAATGCTGCTGTGAGGGAGCCCGCCCCGTGCCCTGTGCTGAGCCTGACACCCAGGGATTTCAGACAGAGGTCCTTCCTGTCCCCAAGGGCCCAGCCAGGACCTCGTGGACCAGAGTAGATGGGACAGGGAATAGAAACTGTCACTCAGAGACAGGGTAGAATTTCACCCAGTAACCCACAGGGGTGGTGACTCACATCTTTTTACAATATTGTTTTAAAAAATTTTTTTTATTTGTTTGAAAGAGAGAGAGAGAGAGAGAGAGGGAGAGAATGGGTGTGCCAGTGCCTCTAGCCACTGCAAATGAACTCTAGATGCATGTGCCACCTTGTGCATCTGGCTTACGTGGGTAACTGGGGAATTGAACCTGGGTCTTTAGTCTTTGCCGGCAAGCACCTTAACCACTAAGCCATCTCTCCAGCCCATGACTCACATCTTTAATCCCAGCATTTGGGAGGCCGAGGCAGGAGGATTGCTGTGAGTTTGAGGCCAACTGGGATTACATAGTGAATTTCTGGCTAGCCTAGGCTGTAGTGTGAGACCCTGTCTCAAACAAACAACGAAGAGAAAGCTTTGGCAAAGACATGCACCTGGATGCCAGCTTGTGCGTGTGGGTGCCTGGGCTCTGCAGTGACTGTGTAAGCCAGCCACACACAAGGAACCCACAGATGTGCTCACACGTACATACACCTGGGCACCGGGAGCTACGCACAGGTGCACAGAGACGTGCAGATGGGTGACTTGGACTCGGACACACACACGGATACCCACATACAGCTACCGCTCTGAAGCAGGGCCCAGCTGGCATCCCTCCACTTCTTATCACCCAACATCTTGATAATCATTCCCTTAGGACAAAAACTCAGTATTGTATTTTCAGATTCCTGCAGCCGTCACTGGGTGTGACGGTCCTGGGAAATGTCACTTGGAACACGGATGGAGAGTCCTTAGGAGCCCAGGACTTTGCAGGGTCAGCAGGGAGGGACCCATCCTGCGGACATCGCCGATTGGGACCAAAAACATCTGTGACTTCAGAGTATCGAGGGTGGCTGAGGCCTGACACATCTGCTGGGCTCCGGGGTGCCCAGGTGCCTCCTTCTCTCCGGGCCTCAGCTGTCCCGTCTCTGTCAGGACCATGGACACTGGGCTCACACTCAGGTCTGATCACATCTGTCCTGCCTGGGCATCTTTGGAGCTTTGCTGGTGGGGGACGGGCTGGCCTCGCCGTTATCTGGCACACAGCAGGTGGAGGCCACGCACAGCTTGGCCGCCTGGTTTGTATTTTTAACACCCGGCTCTCGGGCGGTGACAAGGTGTCTGCTAAGTGAGGTAATAGGCCATTGAGTGGGTTCCGCTTTGCCGAGGGCCCTCATAAATCACATCTGTCAGAGCCCCGTGTCGCCGTCCAGGGCAGTGGCCGCACAACAGCAATTAGCCAGTCTGCGCCGGGTGGCTGGGCAGAGGCCCGAGTGGTCCCTGCACAGTGGCCTGGCGGGGGGAGGGTCACGGGTGTCTGTCCCCAGCCCACTACCTCAGGAAGACATAGGGGAGAATATAGCCAGGGATGTCCTGTCTGGTCCTGGTTTGTCCTCTGCACAGGGTGACTTAATCTGCCAGAGGGTTGATGGGTGGGGGGCTGGGGGATGGAGCCTAGCCTAAGGACCCCAGTGTGGTAATGACAGCGGTGATGACTGAGGTAACAAACACACATGGGTGGCATCCTTCTAAGCATTTGTGTATGTCAATCTACTGAGTGTCCAAGCCCCTTGCTGCAGGGCCGTCTTGGAGGTGGGGGTAAAGTAGACACCCTACCCTCCAAATATCACCAGGGGCATCAACCAGGGTGTCACCTCTAGTCCTCTGCTTATTCTGCCCCATCTCACAAATGGGGACACTGAGGCACCATTAGCTGGTAGGAAGAGAGGAATGGGTGCATTCATGCCATCTGGCTTTCAGTATCCCCACCTCCACCCCATGGGATAGCAGTGTGACCCATGCTTTGGGCAGAAAGACAGGACCCCCACCTCATGAGGAGCAGCTAGGCGCGTCCCCCCTCTGGGACATTATGGGACAAGTGAGTCGTGTGTTGGGAAAGCATCTAAGCTGTTTGTTGCATGGATGTCAATGTGGGAAACTGAGGCTAGAGAGGGTCCACAACTCGCCCAGGGTCACAGAGCCAACAAAGAGCAGGCATGCGCTGTGAGATGTTCTGAGATTTTTTTTCCCCCAGGCTGGGTTCCCGTGGACTCTGCAGACCTTTCTGCGCATCACAGTACACACACGAAATTAAGTCCCAACTGGCAGTGGTCCCTTAGGAAGCCTGGTTGCTTTCAGTCTGCAAAGGCAGTGTTTTCCTCCAAGCCTGGTTTAACCCTGTTTTGAGCCGCAGCCACTTCTCACCGCCTCACTCTGCCCACCTTGATGTGGACCCATGAGGCCGCTCTGACAACTAGTGGCTGAGGTCTGCAGTGTGACCCAGCCAGAGGATACGGGCCTCACTCTCTAACAAGCGCACAGTCACACATACACCTCCCCCAGGGCAGAATCAGATGCCACGGTACCCACCGACTCTGCCTATAGTCCTGAACAACTGTCAAATGCCAGGCAATCCAGACATGAAAGCCCCCTGTTCCTCTTCGAGCATGCTCTTCTGAACCCCCTAGTCACAAATATAGCTTCTTGCAGGAGGCTGTGTGCTTGGTGTCCCTCCCTTGCTTGCAAAACCTCTATCCCTGCTTCCTAGGGCAGGGGAGGTTGGTGAGGGAACAGACACGAGTGACCATGGGTCCTTCCTGGGCCCCAGGCCTCTTTCAGGTCTCCAGTAGCCCTTACCCTCCCCCTGCAGTCTACCCCAACCTTCATGGGGGGGCGGAAGTCAGGCTGAAGGGACGGTCTCTCATCAAAGGAGGCCACCTTGGGCTGGACAGATGGCTTAGTGGTTAAGGAGCTTGCCTGCAAAGCTTAAAACGACCAGAGTTTGGTTCCCCAGTTCCCACGTAAAGCCCTGTGCACAAAGGTGAGTCTGGAGTTCCTTTGCAGTGGCTGGAGGCTCTGGTGTTCCATTCTTCAACCCTCCCGACTCCCCTGACCCCCCACCACCCGCCTCCTGGTGTGACAGAGCACATGTTTAATCCTAAGCACTCGGGAGGCAGAGGTAGGAGGATCGCCGTGAGTTCAAGGCCAGCCTGAGACTACATAGTGAATTCCAGGTCAGCCTGGGCTAGAGCGAGACCCTACCTCCAAAACGCGCCCCCCCCCAATAAAAAATGGAAGCTCACCTCACCTCCGTCCTGCAGGCTCTCCCAGGGGACCTGACCAGGGGACGGGGGGACATTTGGTTGCTCTAAGGGAGGGTGAAAGATGCTGTAGTTGTAGGGACCTCTGGGTAGATTTCTCGGCTAACTAACCACACCCCAGCCCACCCACCCCACCCCAGCAATATAGCCTGGGAGGCAGTAGCAGGGCCATTGCATACACAGGCCTCCTTCACATCTAACTCCATCCCTCTGTGGGTGGAGGTGGGGCAGAGCCCCGGAGACAGCCATCTGCCTGACTCTGGGCTGCCTCTGCTCCCCAGGTCACCAGGGGCCGGGGTCGATGTGGGCCCAGCTGCCCAGCAGACCCCATTACCAACCAGCCTAGCCTGGTCCTAATTGATTCTGCTGGGGCGTCTGCAAGGGCCCAGGTGGCCGAGCCCCAGCTGCCTGTGGCTCCCCCAAGGCATGGCCTGGCTGGGGACAGGGTGGTGGGGGAGAAAGATAACAGCACCGGGCAGGGCATCTGTGAGTCCCAATTAAGCTGAGAGTGGCACAGTCCCGGCCGTTCCTAATTTGGTTTGGGATAATGAACCGGGGGACATTGGCTCTTATCTGAGCCCGTGAAAGACCCATCTGGCCTGCCAGGGGAAAGAGCCTCTGCAGGCCTGGCCCTGGGCACCAGGGGAGGGCACCATGCCCTATAGTGTGACAGCCGGTCCCCCAGGTGCTACCAACAGCATCTGTGTTTGGGGGGGTTGACGTCATCATTTCTGCCTCCGTTTTACAGATAGGCAAACAGAGGTTCCGAAGGGATCCGTCCTGTGGATCCAAGATTGAAACTGGGAGTTTCTCATCCGTCTACTTCTTTACATGTAAGTGCGCATGTGTGTGCCCGCACACATGTGCTTGCATGTTTGTGTGGAGGCTGGAGGACAAGCTGGGTTGTTTTTCTCAGGTATGGGGTCCACCTCCTAAGAGACAGGGTCTCTCATTGGCCTGGAGCTCACCAATGAGGCTGGACTTTCCTGTGCCCACCTCCGCAGCGCCCGTCACACCGTCACACAGGGCTTTTTCACTTGGGCTCTGGGAGTCAAACGCAGGCCTCATGCCTGCCAGGGAAGCACTTCAGTCACCATTGAGCTTTTTCCAGGATAGGGTCTCGCTCTAACCCAGGCTGACCTGGAATTCACTATGTAGTCCCAGGGTGGCCTTGAACTCACACGGATCCTCCTGCCTCTGCTTTCCGAGTGCTGGGATCAGAGGAGTGCGCCACCACGCCCTGTCCCGAGAGCTTTAGAGTCACCCACTGTACAATAGGAGACAGAATTCTGTAGTTAACTTTGACTTTTGGGTAAACAATGAATTAGAATTAAGGCTGGTGGCGGTGGGGTGGGGGGATGCCTCAGAAGTTAAAGTCACTTGTTTGCAAACCCTGCTGTCTAGGTTCGATTCCCCAGTTCCCACATTAAAGCCAGACACCCCAAGTTAATGCTGCAGTGCACCTGGACTTTGTTTGCAGTGGCAAGAGGCCCTGGTACACCCATTCTGTCTTTCTCCTTGTAAATCAATAAATAAAAATATTTTACAAAAAAAAAAGGATTAGAGTAAGTATATCTGGCTCAGCATTTGACATGTACTTGTTTGTTAAAAATGATGAATTGTGGCTGGGTGTGGTGGCGCACACATTTAATCCCAGCACTCGGAAGGCAGAGGTAGAAGGATCCCCGAGAGTTTGAGGCCACCCTGAGATTACATAGTGAATTCCAGGTCAGCCTGAGCCAGAGTGAGACCCTACCTCAAAAAACAAATAAACAACAACAACAAAATATATGATGAATTCTGTTTCTTTTTTTAAAAAATAATTTATTTATTTAAGAGAGTGAAAGAGACACAGACACAGACACAGAGAAAGAAGAAGACAGAGAGAGTGAGAATGGGCGTGTCAGGGTCTTCAGCCACTGCAAACGAACTCCAGATGCATGCGCCACCTTGTGCATCTGGCATATGTGGGACCTGGAGAATTGAACCTGGGTCCTTAGGCTTCGTAGATATGTGCCTTAACCGCTAAGCCATCTCTCCAGCCCTAGTTCTGTTTTTTTTTTTTTTTTTTTTTTTTTTTTTTGGTTTTTCGAGGTAGGGTCTCATTCTAGCCCGGGCTGACCTGGAGTTCACTCTGTATTCTCAGGGTGGCCTCAAACTCACAGTGATCCTCCTACCTCTGCCTCCCGAGTGCTGGGATTAAAGGCGTGCGCCACCACGCTCGGCTTCCTAGTTCTGTTTTTTAATCTAGGGACACTAACTACCATTCTCACGGGCCTGGGGAAGTAGAGAAAACAGTTGGTTCACTCAGGCTTGGGTTGATCTTGCTAATCGCATGTCTTATGGCCAACAGAACGATAGCCTGTCTCCAGGGTGTTCACAACACAATCTCTACAGTCTGCAGTGACCCCCTGACAAGGAGAAGGAGACCAAAGTCAAGGGCCTTGCTATAGGAAATGACTGTAATTTATTTGGGCCACCCACGACATCACAAGAGGTAGGGCTCCATACACAAGGGGTGACCATAGGGGTGCTCTGAAGCTGGGAGCAAACATGAATCCAGGAAGGCGGTGCCTCTAGAGGCTTGGAGGCCAAGTGCAGCAGTGCACACAGTAACTGTGATGAAACCCTTGAGGCCAGGTTGCTTTATAAAGAAAAGAGGTTTCTGTGGCACACAGGTGCTGACATCAGCTGAGCCTCTGGTGAAGGACTCAGGGCAGATAGATGACTTCATGACAGCAGAAGAAGAGGGGTCACATGGGCCTGGGGATGTGGCTCAGTGGACGCAGAGCTCGCCTACTACACAGGAAACCTTAGGTTGGGTCCTTTGTACAGGAAACCTTAGGTTGGCTCCTTTGTATAGCATAAACTGGACATGGTGGTATACAGCTGAAATCCCAGTACTTGGGCAGTAGAGGCAGGAGGATCAGAAGTTCAAGGTCATCCTTGGCTACACAGTGTCTTTGAGGCTAGCCTGGGCTCCATGGGACACTGTCTGAAAAAAAAAAACACACAAAAACAAACAGAGGGGTTTGGGAAGGGAGAGGTCATGCGACCAGACAGGAAGCCAGAGAGACTGTAGGGTGGCCAGGCTTGCTCCCTGAGACCCTGAACCCCTGTCTTCAGAGTTCACATGGTCCCAGCAGAATGATGGTCATCACCTCTGAGGCACCCAGTGACCTGCTAGGCCCCGCCTCTTCACAGCATCACCCTGGGGACAAGCGCCCACCTTATGAACCACTGGGAATGCCCTGACTTCCTGATGCAGCCCTATGTGTGTGTGTGTGTGTGTGTGTGTGTGTGTGTGTCTGGCCTGACCCATTTCATGGCTGTCACGGATGGCTGAGGGTATTCTAAAACTTTGTCTTGTCACACGTAAAACCCTAAGCACTGTTTGCATCCTACTGAGAGATGTGGCTGAGACACTTTTTAAAATTTTTTTAAATTTATGTATTTATGAGAGAGAGAGAATGGGCCCGCCAGGGCCTTCAGCTGCTGCAAACAAACTCCAGGAACATGTGCCACTATGTACATCTGGCTTACATGGGTCCTGGGGAATTGAACCTGGGTCCTTTGGCTTTGCAGGCAAGCGCCTTAACTGCTAAGCCATCTATTCCGCCCCACTTTAAAAAAATATATTTATTTATTTGAGAGAGAGAGAGAGAGAGAAAGAGGCATATAGAGATAGAGAATGGGCATGCTGGAGCCTCCAGCCACTGCAAATGAACTCCAGCTGCATATGCCACCTTGTGCATCTGGTGGGTCCTGGGGACTTGAACCTGGGTCTTAGGCTTTGTAGGCAAGAGCCTTAACTGCAAAGTCATCGCTCCAGCCTGAGACACACTTTTGAGTGAGGGTGTAGAAATGGGATGTGGGAGGGGGTACCGAGGATGGTGGAATCTAACCAAGTAGTCCCAGAGGTGGGATCTCATTTTGATCACACCATGATCACACTCACAACCATGAGTGTGATCTCTCTGGGAGTGATGTCAGAGCCAGAAAAATGCTGGCTCCCCTCAGCCCCAGCCTATTTCACTTCTAGGCACACGTGGCCACAGCGTCACAGGAAGATCAAAGCTGACGCTTAGGAGCAAACCTGCTGCCAAACCATCGGGGATCGGGTCACAGTGGTTAGTGGTCGTCACCACAGTGGCGATTATTATATGGCCGGTCTGTTAACAGGATGTCACAGGAGGATATCAGCTGTCCAGGGCAAGGGCTGTTAAGCGCCTTATTGCCAGGATCCAAGATCTTCCCTGGAATACGGTGGGTGCTCAATAAAAATCCTTCGGCAAATGAGTGCTTGGATGAATGCTTAACAACACGGAAAAGAAAATCACTTTGCTATTGTTAAGTTATCCATATGTTATTGCGCTTTGTGCGCGTATGCATGATTGGGGCTGGGAAGACGGCTCAGTCTGCGCAAGCATGAAGACCTAAGTTCAATTCCCAGGTAGATAAGAGCCGGGTGTGGTGGAAGGCACTTGTGAACCCTGCACTGGGGAGGTGGAGGCAGGGGCTCCCTGGATAGCCAGTCTAGTCTTATCAGTGAGCTGCAGGCCAGTGAGAGAGCCAGTCTCAGGAAGGCGGAGGCTGTTCTTGAGGGCCACTTCTGAGCTTGTCCCCTGGCTTCCACATGCATGTGCACCCACGTGTATGCACCCCCACACATGCGCCTGTGCGTGCATGCACACACACACACACACACACACACACACGTGACAGATGCATAATATATGCTTAGAGAAAAGGTTAAAATGCTAAGCCGGTGACTTCTAGATTTGCTGATTTTAGGTGACTTTCAGAGTTTTTGCTTTTTTTCAAATATTTTATATTTATTAAAAAATTTTTTATTTATTTGAGAGAGAGATAAAGATAAAGAGAGAATGGATGCGCCAGGGCCTCCAGACACTGCAGAATGAACTCCAGACGCATGTGCCAACCCTGTGCATCTGGTTCTGCGTCCGTACTGGGAAATCGAACCTGGGTCCTTAGGATTTGCAGGGGAATGCCTTAAACGTGAAGCCATCTCTTCAGCCTCCCCCCCTTTTTTTGAGGTAGGGTCTCTCTTTATCCCAGGATGACCTGGAATTCACTATATAGTCTCAGGCTGGCCTCCAACTCATGGTGATCCTCCTGCCTCTTCTTCCCGAGTGCCGGGATTAAAGGCATGCACCACTATGCTGGTAAATGTGCAGCCCAGGCTGGCCTCTAATTCCTGATCCTCCTGCCTCCGCCTCTTCAGCAATTTCCTGCCACTGTGAACTCATGAACACCACAGCCACTTAGTGATATAAAGAATTTTTGAGGGGCTGGAGAGATGGCTTAGTGGTTAAGGCGCCTGCCTGCTAAACCTAAGAACCCAGTTCCAATCTCCAGGTCCCATGTTTAGCCAGATGCAAAGTGATGCAGGGGCGCAATGCCACACTTGCCCACAAGGGGGCGCACGCACCTGGATTTCATTCACAGCAGCTGAGAGACTGCTGGTGCACCCATCTCTATCTGTCTCCCTCTCCCTCTCTGTCTGTCTCTCTCTGTGTCTCTCTTCAAAAATAAATAAAAAATTTTAAAAATGTAAAAAAATAAAAAAATAAAATAAAATAAACAACTTTCCTCCCATCAGTTGCTTTGAGTTGGGGGGGGGGCTGTGTGCCAGCAATAAGGAGGCAACTGCCAGAGTGACACACTTTAGCATGGTGCAACCGTTCTGATGTGTGATGGTGAGGGACTGGAGGAATGCCCTCTGGGAAATGGTGGCCCTCTTGTATGTATGTGGGCCACAGCAGAGGCTCTGGTGACACTGTGTGACCAAGCAGGGTTTCTTTCTAGCTTTCCATGGGTTAACATAGAGAGGAGGCCACCAAAAAAAAAAAAAAAAAAAAAAAAAAAGGTCAAGTGTTACACGATTGGTAAGCTGGTTTTTATTTCTGTGGAGTGGTTAATGTCTTGTTTAAGTGGCTGTGATACACGGTGGCTATATAGGGACCTGTAGTCTCCCCCAAGGCAGCAGGACCCTGGGGACCCGAGAAGGATGGCAGGGCTATCTCCCCAGTAAGGTAGGGGCAGAGTGTGATATGGGAGCAGAGCCCCAGTGCCTGCTGAGATCCGGAGTGGGAGGTGGGCAGCCCTTTGGAGGCCCAGAGACTTGAGTGGCCAAGTTCCCATAAGAGGAAGCCAGTCTTAGCTGGAGTGTGTCTTCTCCTCTGTGAAGTAGGCCAGTCCTCCTGTTGCATTTGCCATCCGCTGGGGACAGGGGCATGAAGCAAGTGTGCAAAGTGTCCCTTGGGGCTGGTGCACACAGCAGGCTAGGCCAGGCCCTGGTATAAAAGATGGGGCGTTGGACTCTGTCCCTGCAGGTCCCGCAGCCTCCGGGACTCTGTGGCAGCAGCCAGCTGCAGCACGGTTTCTGTCACCTGACATAATGGCAGGCAGGTAATAACCACTCCGTCTCCATGCATACTAGGTAGGAAAATGAATTCAAATGCCACTTGCTACAGTAAAAGAAGGTGTCCTTAGTGTCACTCATGGCAACCCGCAGCCGAGGTGACAGGGGCTTCTCAATGAGTCACACGAAAGGGGGGGGTCCGGGGAATCTCAGGCCCAGCTAAGTGGAATCTCCCAGGTTTTTTTTATAGACGGTTGACAAGCGTGTACGTGGGTACAGGTGATGAGGGGGGATGGGACAGGTGCACGCGAACACATGCGTGGTGCTCACAGATGTCGCGTGTACCCCTTTAGATGAGCAGCTCAAGAGGCCAAAGGTCTCTCTCCTCAGTCCCTCACCTCAGCTTCTCGAAAGCCCACCTCCAGCAGGGCACACAGTAGGTGCTTCATGGCTGTTCTCCTTTCTTTCTTTTCTTTTCTTTTTTAAAAAAATATTTCATTATTTATTTATTTGAGAGAGAGAGAGATACAGAAATAGGCAGGTAGAGAGAGAGAGAGAGAAAACGGGCATGCCAAGGCCTCCAGCCACTGCAAACGAACTCCAGATGCATGCGCCACCTTGTGCATCTGGCTTACGTGGGTCCTGGAGAATCGAGCCTTGAACCAGGGTCCTTAGGCTTCACAGGCAAGCGCTTAACCGCTAAGCCATCTCTCCAGCCCCGTTCTCCTTTCTTTGATGTCACCTTTGCGGCCCATGGCTTTAACCACCTCAAACCCAAACAAAAACCTACCACCATTGCGCCCAGAACGGACGCCAACACCCACCTCCTCTCCCCCACGCCACTCCCACTTCCCCTCAGTTTAGCAAGGGGCAGCCTTGCTCTGCCTCCTGGTCTTTGTACTTGCTGTCCCCTCTGCTCTCAACATGGCCACACCTCTGACACGGTTCCTTGCTTCTTCCTGTCAGGTTTAAACTCCCCTCCTCTGGAGGCCTTCACTGTCCCCGCTCTCTTCACCCCTGCCCACATGTCATTCCCACCCTGCAGTTTTCCTGTGGCACCACCTTGGGGTCCTTGGGACATCTGTCACAATCTGCGAAGAGCTCACAAATCAAATCCAAGCGTGCTAAGTTCCAAGCTCTGGAAGGCGGGGCTTTTTGTTTCATTGAGAGTCACAAGCCCAGAACTGAGCACATAGCAGGCACCTCCTAAATGTTAGCAGATGGCTGATGAAAGGGCATGTCTGTGTGGCACCCTTGTGGCACAGGTGAAGCTTGCAGAGCAGCAATCCATTGAGGTGAGGAAAACAAACAAACAGACATGTTTCTCTAACCTTCATCCTTCCTTCCTGGACCCCTTACCTGACCCTCCTTTTTTTTTTTTTTTTTTTTTTTCCAGGTAGGGTCTCACTCTAGCCCAGGCTGACCTGGAATTCACTCTGTAGTCTCAGGGGGCCTCGAACTCATGGGGACCCTCCTACCTCTGCTTCCTGAATGCTGGGATTAAAGGCGTGTGCCTCCTTTTCATTGGATTTTGCTTTCAATGTCTTTAAAAGGGACTGGCTTTGGACCTGCAACCCTTTTTGTTTGTTTGTTTGTTTTGTTTTGTTTTACTTTTTTGATTTTTCCAGGTAGCATCTTGCTCTAGCCCAGGCTAATCTGGAATTCACTCTGTAATCTCCGGGTGGCCTTGAACTCATGGTGATCCTCCTTCCCCTGCCTCCCAAGTGCTGGGATTAAAGGGGTGCACCACCACGCCCAGCCTGGCTGGACCTGCAACTTTCTGCCACTGTTTTGAATGACAACTGGCTATAAGTGAGAAAGAGTTGTGTTGAAGTAGGATATATCAAGGCTCTTATCTGGCCAGCTGGCCTGAGATCCGGCTCTGCAGAAGTGTGCTGTGTGCCCTGCTGTCCAGGGTGGGGCTTGGCCCTCCCTGTGAAGAGCAAGAGAACTCCCCAGAAGGCGGGTGAGGGAGGATGAGGCCCAGTTGCTTCAACGCAGAGCTTTCAGCCCCTGGAAAGCAATGCCATGCCCAGCCCCTCCTGTGGCTCAAGTGCCCTCCTCTGGTTTCCCCAGCCTCCTGGCTGTCGTCCAGGGGGTTGGGCCTATGCTGAGGCCTCTATTTTCTCATCCAGCAAATGGGGACCACTGAGCGGGGCTGGGTGCCTGTCTCAGGCAGCTGGGTACCCCAGGAGCTCAGAGAACCGGTCAGAAAGTTATATCTTTTCTGTCTGTATCTATAAGGGTGGGGAGGAGCAGGGCATCTATATCACTTCCATTCCTGGGGGGCCAGCACAGGGTCTGGACAGGGGTTCAGGAGGAGAATGGAACAGGCAGGGGCGCAGCTGGGCCCGCTTTGAGAGACAGCGCCAAAGGAACCAGAGTGCAGGACTGTGCACCTGCTGGCGCTTGCTGCAGCCCAAGGGCCATATTGCTACCCAGGAGCCACTAGACCCAGACCTGCCCCTTTTCACAGGTAGAGAAACAGACATCAGAGAAGTGATACAGGAATTTTGGGGTGTCCCTGGATTTTTGTTTTAGGAGTTCAAAGAATTGAACTCCACAGATCAGAGGATAAAGTTGAGAGAGACTTTATCAGATGAAGAGAAGGAAAGCGACTATGAGAAGGCAGGAGGGGGTTAAGCCCACCTAGAAACCCAACTCGAGGTTATTTATGGGTTCCGAACGGGGGCCGAGCTAACCAACCCCAATGCCAGGTTCGGGTTTAATCTTTCCAGGAATCTTTATTCTAGGAAAGAGGAACTCCTGCCTAGGGAGGGACTTGGATGTTTATGGAAAGACAGATCTAGAGAACTCCTCTAGACAAGAGAGGAGGAGACGCCAGATCCTCCTCTGACCTCCAGCAAAGGGAAGACTGCCGGGGCAGGCTCAAGGATAGTCCCTGTTTTTGTGTTTGGGTTCCGGGCACCCTCAACTACCTCAGAAGGAAGGACCCAGGGGCCTGAAGCCAGGCAGGAGGGAGGCTAGGGAGCAGAGTCACTGAGAGGCAGGGGGGACCTGCAGGTCCAGCAGAGAAGGAACCATGGGGCAGGGAAGGGACGCTGGGTCTCCAGTCAGGGGCTGCGGGAAGGTCACCCTCTGGGGAGTCGCCCTGAGAGCAGAGGCAAATGGCCTCTTGGATCAGTGACAGGCTTCCTCTGGGTGATGGGCTTCAGGACAAATGGCCTCGAATGTGTCACGTGGGCATTTAAGAATACAGTGGAGAAGATGGCTTAGCAGTTAAGGTGTTTGCCTGCAAAGCCAAAGGACCCCAGTTCAATTCCCCAATACCCACATAAACCAGATGCACAAGGTGCCACATGCATCTGGAGTTCATTTGCAGTGGCTGAAGGCCCTGGCACACCCATTTTCTCTTTCTCTCTCACTCTCTATCTCTTTCTCTCTCTCTCAAATAAGTAAATAAATAAATAAAATATATTAAAAAAAAAAAGAATACAGTGGAGGCTCCAGGTCACCTGCCTCCCTCCCCCTGTCCCCTGAGGACACACACACTGGGGTAGGACACAGCAGCTGAAGTGACAAATCAACTGTCACCAGGGCTGTGCTGTCCTTGTCACTTAATGTGAATCCCCAAGCCCCAGTCTTGGGACATTCACTTCTGAAAAGTGTCACAGAAAACTTTCTTTCTTTCTTTTTCTTTTTCTTTTTTTTTATGTTTGTTTTTTGTTTTTTGAGGTAGGGTCTCGCTCTATCCCAGGATGACCTGGAATTCACTCTGTATTCTCAGGGTGGCCTGGAACTCATGGAGATCCTCCAACCTCTGCCTCCCGAGTGCTGGGATTAAAGGCGTGTGCCACCACGCCCAGCTCACAGAAAACTTTCTAAATGAACCTGGTTGCTTTATCTTTTGTTCCAAGGGTCCTCAGCCAGGAACCTTCTAGAAGGAGAAGAAATCATCCAACAGTGGAAAGAACCCAGCTGGCCCGTGAGATCACTGCCCCCCACCAACACCATGGGGTAAACGGGTCTGGCTGGGAGTTCTTGGAGGGTTCCAAATGACTCCCTCTCCCACCAGGAGCTGGTCCTGCTGGAGCCCTGGGGTGCAGGCTTGAGGTGTCGGTGAGATTCAGTGAGACAGGCCTAAGAGTAAGGAAGCAGACAACGAAAGAATTGGTTTTTGTAGGAAAAGCTGTGTGGCCCTGGACAGATTGCCTTCACTGTCTGAGCTTCCTAAGTTGCCCGGTCACCAAGGCCCTCTGTGAGCACAGCAGGAAGTGCCCTCCAGAGCTGGGGACGGTGGGGGGGAGCGTGGGGGGGCTCTATAAGGCATGTGAAATCACTTGGAGCTGGGGTGCGCCTTGCAACAGCTCCAGTGTACTTTCTGCTTCGTGGGGTGCCTTCACTGTGTGACTTTGCACAAGTTGCTCACCCTCTCTGTATCCTCGTTTGCACCAGGAGTATTTCCCTCCTGCCCCGGAGCCTGGTGAATGATGGTGGGTGTGTGCGTGTGGGGGTGCGTGGGTGAAGTTCACAGAAACCAGTTCTAGAATGACGCACCAGGAGTGGGTATGGGTAGTTAGTGAGACCTCAGGCCAGGGTCTTCTAGTGGGAGCTCCTCGATCCCAGTCCTGGGTTTACGTATCGGCCAACCTCAGACCCCTCTTTGGCCGCCCCCGTCTTCCCTCCCTGGGTCCATTCGGGACGTGCCCATATCCAAACATGCCCGCCTCCTTCCTAGCCCAGGGCCTCTGCTTCAGCTGCTTGGCTGCCTGGCAACTGCCCTCAGAGCTTCTGGCAGGATGCTTTCGGCCTCTGCTTCAGCTACCTAGAGGGCGAGTCCCTCCTCCCCAGCCTGAAGCCAGGCCCTCTACTCTGGATGGCTCAAGGTTCCCCTTGCTCTGGGACCTTCTGTGTGCCATGGCGTGGGCTGGTGACTTGAGCTTCCCTGCGACCCTGGATGACATCTGGATGGCTGAGAGGACACTGTTCAGCGTGTTCCTCATCCCTGGCAGCACTTTGCTCTACTCTGGGACCCTGTGGGGACCCAAGGGAGCCTTTGGGTCCTAAGATTTACCCCTACCAAGCCGCTTTTGATATTCCATTTTCCTGATGAGGAAACTGAGGCTCTCCGAGACCAAATCCTTCCAAACTCCATAACCCGCTGTCCTGGGAGGTTCATGCTCCCAGCTCTCCCCAGCCAAGGTCACACAGCCCACTGGGGGTCTGGCTAGTGCCTAGACCCTGGCTCTCACAGGACCCACTGGGTTATTGCAGAACTCACTTTGGGGCTTGGACCCACCCAGGGCATGGTGGCCTTGACCGTGTCTGGGCCTCCCGCCTCTGTTCCGCCACCACTTGCCCCCACCCCGCCACCGTGGGCACGCAGTTAATTAGTGGCTTCATGAATAATAGATCGGGTGGCAGGGCTGATGGCCGGCGTGTGGCAGGGCCAGTAAATTAGCTTGACGGGCGCTGACCACGGTGGCCAAGACTGTGCCTCTTGCAGTCAGCAGGGGACAGGCTACAGAGCCGGCCCTGGGCGGACCTGTGGGAAAGTTCCACCTCCCTGGGCCCATCTGCAACCCTCTGGCTCCTCTCTTTCCGTCTCCTCCTTCCATTTCTCTCCCCTCTCTCTCTTTCTCTCTCTCTCTTTTTTGTTTTTCCAGGTAGGTTCTCACGCTACCCCAGGCTAACCAAGAATTCACTATGTAGCGTCAGAGTGGCTTTGAACTCACGGAGATCCTCCTACCTCTGCCTCCTGAATGTTGGGATTAAATGCGTGTGCCACCACGCCCAGCTTTTTCTCTTAATTTTCTGTCCCGGTCCCAAGAAAAATGCTCCACTCCCTTCTCCCGCCCACATGCCGGCTGGGCCACGCTTGGGACAGATCATACTGGTGACCTTCACATGCACACACATGTACCAGGTGCACACTCATGCACAGATGTCTATCTGAGGCAGACCCACACCTGCATCTGCTTAGCTGGGCAAAGGGCATTGTGGAGGAAAGGCACAGCAAAGGCCCTGTGTTGGGAGGGAGTGGGTACAGTCAGGGGCTGAGGGAGAGCCATGTGGCTGTGTTGTCAGTGCACCCTGGCTCTCCCTGGAGGGAAAGAGAGCTGGCAATCCTGGAAAGTGTGAGGTCATCCCTTGCATAACGGGGCCAAACACCCCCCCAGATCCGAGTCTCTAGCCCCCCGCTATACTTTGACTTTCACCTCCTCATTCTTTCTTTTCCCCTTGTCCTGTTGGAGTGGGCACGTCTCTACGGCTTTGGTCAGGGACTTCAGCTTGGGTTTAAGCAGGCAGAGTGGAGAGGGTCAAGAGAGGGGAGGACAGCCATTAATCCTTAGTGACAGCAACGGGCAGCTCTCCCCTGCTTTGGACGCAGGAGGAGCCTGGTGGGGTGACAGTCCTCAGTATTTCCATCATCTCTGGGTACCACCCCAGGGTATCCCGGCAGAGCCCTTTGTAGTTTAGAAGGATTTCCTGCTGGCCTTGGAAGCTTCTTCCAGATCTCCTAAGGAGCCAGCAGGGGCCCAGTTACCTTGCTCACTTCACAATGGCCCCTGGGGAGGGTGAACTACTGATCACAGCGGCACGCAGAGAAGTTGAAGCCAGGCCGCTTGCAGTCTACAGACAGGAACATGGTTTTCTTGCCTTAAAAAAAAAAGATATATATATATATATCTATATCCAGGCATGGTGGCAGATAGATAGATATAATTCCAGCACATGGGATATAAAGATAGGAGGATTGCCATAAGTATATGTACCACCCATGAGACTACACAGTGAATTCCAGCACAGGGAGGCAAAGGTAGGAGGATTGCCCCTACCTCAGACCACCCTGAAACTAAAAAAAAAAAAAACAAATTTGAGACTGAGGAGATGGCTCAGCAGTTAAAAGCGCTTGTGTGCAAAGCCTGCTGCCTGTTTGGGGTTTGATTCCCCAGTGCCCATGTGAAGCCAGATGCATAAAGTGACTCATGCATCTGGAGTTTGGTTGACAGGTCTCTCTGCTGCCCACGGCCCTTCAGGCAGCCTAATGGAAAGAGGGCCTGGCATGCCCATACTCTCTCTTTGCAAATAAATAAAAATACCGTATTTTAAAAATCTGCCCATTGACCATTATTTGCTCATTCCTTCCTTCCACCCACCTCTCCTTCCTTCCTTCCTTCCTTCCTTCCTTCCTTCCTTCCTTCCATCCATTCATCTATCCATCCATCCATCAACCTACCCATCCATCCATCCACCTACCCCACCCATCCATCCACCCACACATCCACCCATCCACCCACCCACCCACCCACCCACCCACCCTCCATCCATCCATCCATCCATCCATTTACCCACCCACCTATTGATTTATCTATCCATCCATCTATCCACCCACCTATCCATCCATCTACCCATCCATTCATCCATCTACCCATCCACACATCCATCCACCCACCCACCCATCCATTTATCTATCCATCCATCCACCCATCCATCCACCCCATCCATCCATTCATCCAACCATCCATCCATCCATCCATCCATTCATCCAACCATCCATCCACCCATCCATCCACCCACCCATCCATTCACCCAATCCATCCATCTATCCATCCATCCATCCATCCAACCATCCATCCATCCATCCATCCATCCATCCATCCACCCATCCATCCATCCACCCATCCATCCATCCATCCATCCATCCACCCAATCCATCCATCCATCCATCCATCCATCCACCCATCCATCCATCCACCCACCCATCCATCCATCCACCCATCCATCCACCCACCCATCCATCCATCCATCCATCCATCCACTCATCCATCCATCCATCCATCCATCCATCCATCATCCATCTATCATCCATCCCATACATCTTCTCCTCCACCTACCCACCCTTCTACCCATCATCCATCCGTCCATGCACGCACCCCCCATCCTTCCATGCACGCACCCTCTCACCCATCTGTTCGTTCAGGAAGCACCTGCAAATCACAGGAAGACACAGGTGTCGGGAACTCCGCCACAGCTCTGTTAGAGGAAAACGCAGCACAGTTCCCTTGGGAAGGAGACAGATGGTGACAATGCTATGAGCTAGGTGAGCACACAGCCCTGGCACCCCAACTGTGCCCCATGAGCTGGATGCCCAGGCTGCGAGCCTGCCATTCCCTGAGAACGTTGGTGCCCCAGCCTGTGCGTGGCCTTTCCTCTGGGCTCTCCTGGTGCAGAAAAGGACGTGGTGAGGCTTCTCAGCGTGAATTCATCCATCGGAAGCTAGCATGTGAGCCTTGCTTTTGGGTCTCATGGACCATCTGTGTGGGGGTGGGGGCTGGATGTTTTGACTCTTGTTGGAAAATAGGGAACTGAGGCGGTGGGGTGCCTTGTGGGTGTGCGGCTATGTCCCAGGCGACTGTAGAGTGGAGGCTTCTGGGAAGGACTGCGGTGGGCATGGGGCAGGTTGGGCCTGTCTATAGCAGGCACAGGAAACACCTTGGCCTGCCACACAGGATGACCGTTGCCACCCAAGCCTCAGTGCCCTGCACGGGGGAAGAAGGACCCGGAATAGCTGTCTCCTCAATGTGTCCCTGTTGGGCTCAGTCTGTGGGTCTCTCTGCTGCCCGCAGCCCTTCAGGGAACCCAGCTGGGGACCTCCAGTGCAGGGCCTCCCTGGCTCTTGAGTCTACAGAAGCGTGGTGGAGATCGGGACGGGAAGTGACCAGTTCCCTATCCGCTGGCACACAAATCTGGCCTCCCGCTGCAGGTGCATTTAGGGCCCTCCTGTGATAGAGTTTGTGTCTGGGCAGGTCTAGTTCCCTCCTTTGTTGATCCTACTTTCCCTGTATTCCATTTTCCCAGGGTGCCCTTGGGAAGTGCTCATCAGAAACTAGCCAGTGACAGACCCTTCCTAGGGCACTTAGAGAGCTTTTTTCTTTTCTATATTTATTTAAAAATATTATTTATTTATGTATTTGCAAGCAAAGAGAGATAGTGAGGAGACAGAGAGAATGGACACGCCAGGGCTTCCAGCCACTGCAGACGAACTCCAGATGCCTGTGCCACTTTGTGCATCTGGCTTTATGTGGATACTGGGGAATGGAACCCTGGTTGTTAGGCCTGGTAGGCAAGAGCCTTAACCGCTGAGCCTTCTCTCCAGTCCCTAGAGAGCCTCTTCTAAAGGTAAGCGGTCATGAAGGAGTTCTGTGTGGTGATGGTGGGCATGGGAGGTGACCCAGGGCATCTGGGTCCTGCCAGCTCTAACAAAGCCATCTTAAATGCCCCGTTGCCCTGCTCAGTGCCTGCACAGAGGAATACCTATAGAGTTGCCCTGGATGAGGAGCCCAGCGTGCCTGCTGGCTGTGCCATCTCAGACAGAGCACACGCCACTGTGTGTGAGTTTTGGCACTGGGCATCAATGGGGCTTCTCGCATTGGTTTGAGAGTACATTACGTCCCAAGTCCAGGAGTTTATTGTATGAATAAGCTGATCGAGACTTTGCGAGTCTCAGATTCTGTCCTTCTAGAATCTTCTCTACCGTGTGCACAGGGGATTGTTCTGAGATGCAGTGCAGGGGTGAGCCAAGGTTCTGAGAGGGCCAGGTGTTCACCTCAAGGTCCCACTTCAGCAGGGACTCTCTGCTTAGGCCCCTGCTGCTGCTGCATGACCCCAAGTTAGTCATGCGTCTCCATCAGTCTGCAGAGCGCCAGGAGGAAAGGACACCACCCACCAACACTGGAGCGAGGCCAAACCCCTCCCTGCCGCCTCGCATGCCCTCCCTCCTTCACTCCTTTATCTGGTCATTTATTCAATTCAACAAGCACAATCGGACACAACCTCCCACACTTGGGTATTTGCAAGTTGATCACCCTTCAGAAATAAAACAGAAGGACTTTGCTGGCTGTGTGTGAAAGATCAGATGAGTTCAAATCCCCGTACTTCCACTTCCAGGCTGGCTGAGCTCATGCAAAGACCTTGGTCTCCCTGGGCCTCAGTCTCCTGATCTAACAAGTGTAGACAGCGTGCTCACCTCACTTCCTTCCTTGCCTGCTGAGGGAGCTCGGAGGAGGGGAGATGACCTGAGGCTTGGTCAGACATCAGAGCTGCTATTTTGGTGGGGAGACTAGGCATCTGGTGGGGAGATGAGAGTCACCTGGGATCCTTGGAGGGAGCCCCTCTTGGCCCGTGTGAATTGGGTGGGGGGCGGTGGACTCAGACTCTGAGAATTCGGACATGAAATCTGGGCGTACTGGGAGCCAGGGCTGGGTAGATGCGGAGGGGCCTTTGATGGGCTTTTGGGCTGTGTAATTAACTGTAACTGAAATATTATTTGATCTCTTATGTGGAAAATCAAATTGTGTTGTGTCAGACAGCATAAATACACCGCCAGTTTGCGCCGCTGGCCCCTCCCCAGCCAGCCAGCTCCCTCCACCGTGGAAACACAATTCTCGCCTTTTAAACTCCCTTTGTCTGGCCCTGAAAGGCCCCATTGTCCTGAGGGAAGAGCAGGCAGGGGCTGGGGCCCGAGAGGGGCTACGGAGGGGTCCAGTGCAGACAGGGCCTGCTGGGGTGGGGGGGTGCAGAGAGGAGGTTTCAGCCTTTGCAGCCGGCCCCTTGGGCAAAGAACCTCAGATGTCTGAGCCTCAGTTTCTCCCCTGGATTTCCACCCAGGCTCTTCTCTCATTGCAGTTCCAGCCCTGAGCGCTGGTAGCTACTTTTACACAGGGGACAGCAGCCAGAAGGTGATCCAAGTTCTGATCATTCCTCCAAAGGAGCCAGCGAAGGCGGGGTGCAGGAGAGGGGGCACAGCCTAGGACCAGGAACAGGCCTTGTGACCGCAGGCTGGGTTCAGATTATCCCACCACCTCCATGGGCCTCGGTTTACCCATCTGGCAGGTCAGGATGACCTCGCCCGCCCATTTGGAAGGCGTCTTAGCTTCGCACATTTTATTCCACCTGCCTCAAGGAACTTTGTTTTGAGATAGAGTCTCACTCTGTAGCTCAAGCTGGTTGCTAACTCGTGATAATGCTCCTGCCTGTGCCTCCTGAGTACTCGAATTATATATACATGGGCATCACCATGCCTAGCTTTAAGGGCAACACTCCTTCTATGTGATGCTGGGGATAGTACAGTCTTTATTGCTAGGTGCCCCGCCCCCAGCCTTCTGGGGGACATTCTTGGATGTTTCTGGGTCTCCTCCTTTCCTTTCCCCATGGCCACCTCCATGCATTTTTCTACTTTCCACCTGCCTAGCTCTCTTCATAGGAACCTGAGAAAACTCTGCACCCCTCCCCCACCCGGACATGGGTCTGACACTCTTGGCAGAGTTTCAGGACCTGGGACAGGATGGGGCACAGAGCAGGCACTTACGAGGCCGCATCTATAGTCGGCACACCCATGCCTCATCAGGGCCCCTGCCCCGGGCGGTGTCCACGACCCCCATTCCTCTCCCCCCCCACTCCCCGCCCCGGGCAGATGTCTTACAGGTCCCTACAGGAAAAACTGGGACTGGGGCAGGAGGGAATCTGAGACAGCCAAGAGAAAACATGGTGAGCTGGGGCCCAGCCAAACCAAACATCCTGGAATTAAAAAAATAAACAGAGAATGAGAGAGAGAGAGAGAGAGAGAGAGAGAGAGAGAGAGATTTTGACTTTGATTGTCTGAACCTGTGATACTGACATGGCTAGGAGAAAGACCATCTTTTGAGTGGGCAAAGGGAGACTCTGTCAGCTTCTATGCTGGGGGGCCCAAGATGGCACAGCTGAAAGGGACCCCAAGTCCAGGCCACTGCACAGTCCAGGAATTTGAGGGCAACTGCATGATCTCCTGAGGGGGATGGGAGAAGTGCCTGTTACGCCCCTGTGAGCATTCACCCCAACAGCTCAGCCCCAGCCTGATTTGGTAACTGGGGGGGGGGGGGTTGGTTCCCAGAACCCATAACCTTCCCAGCTTACCCAGGCAGGTCTTTTCTGTGGCCCTATTTCATACAGACGCCCTCATGGGTCTCCTGGACCCCTTTCTGTATTAATCTCTAAAAAATTATATATATATATGTTTTTTTTTTTTCCAAGGTAGGGTCTCACTCTAGCTCAGGCTGACCTGAAATTCACTCTGTAGTCTCAAACTGGCCTCAAACTCACAGCGATCCTCCTACCTCTGCCTCCCAAGTGCTGGGATTAAAGGCGTGTGCCATGATGTCTGTTAAAAATTCTATGTGCTGACTCCATTAATATAAAGCTGAAGATCTAAATTATGTATTAAAAGATTTTCTTCAAGTCTCCCGCCCCCAAACTGCCAAATATTGTGGGCCCCAGGCTCTGGGCTTCCTGGCTCAGGTGTATAAATCAGCTTTGTACAGAAGGAAACTGAGGCACATGGTGGCAACCGAGGCTCTAAGGCTACTTGCTCAGAGACACATAAATTGGAACCCCCAAAATCTCGACCATGAGTGTGGGTGGCAGCTCACCAACAAAGCTTCAATGCATTTGATTACTTCGTCTAGCAAGAGCCTCGATTTCAGTGCAAGATGGAGGCCTGCTGGGCTGAGAATATGAAAGCGAATCACAGAGCTGGAGTGGGGCTGGGCACCCGAGATGTTTGGAAAAGGTGTTGCTGATTTGACTTTGGGGTTCAGTGAGGGGCAGTGACTTCCCCAGAGTCACGCAACAGGTCAAGGGAACACAGACAGGAGTGAAACTCAGGTCCCTGTGGTCCCATAGCCCGTGCTTCTCCTCCACGGGTGGACACGTTTGGGGGTGAGGGATGGTGGGGAGTGCTCACGGGTATGTGGGCACCATTTTGCCTGCGATCCCAGTGACTCAGGCTCATAAGGCTTGTTCTGCACACGCCCTGAGATCCCCGTGTCCCCATCCATCCCTGCTGATGGAATGAGGATGGGCGCCCTGCCTATGACATCCATGGTGTCCCAGCCACCAACGGGTCTTTAAGGATTGCTACAGCTTGCAGAGGGGCTACAGGTGGTCAGGGGACATATGCTCTTGTCCTAGAACTGCATGACCTCAGAGGGCCTTGGCATTGGGAATGCCCACCCGTGGGAACGGACTGCCCCTAAAGCTCCTCCTTAAAGGTCACATTCCCGACATGCCCTTGGGCAGTAGGACAGGACAGGGCTGGATGCCCACATGCTACCTCCTCTGGGTCACCCACAACTTCCTCTACCCACTTCCCTGCCTCTGCTTTGGGTTCTTGCACTCGTGATGACCTCTCGCTAAGTCACGCGCCATCCCAGCTGTTGGCTGTGGTGTTGGACACTCAGAGCTTGGCTTAGAGCAGCAATGTCGGGGTGTGGTGGCGCACACCTTTAATCCTGGCACTCAGGGCTCAGAGGTAGGAGAATTGCTGTGAGTTCAAGGCTAGCCTGAGACTGCATAGTGAATTCCAGGTCAGCCTGGGCTAGAGTGAGATCTTACCTCAAAAAACAAACAAAAGAAGGAGGAGGAGGAGGAGAAGGGGAAAAGAAAGATTCTCTTTTCGCTCTGTGTATAAATAAATAAAATATTTTTTAAAGGGGGGCTGGAGAGATGGCTTAATGGTTAAGGCCCTTGCCTGGGAAGCCTAAGAACCTAGGTTTGATTCCTCAGTACCTACGTAAGCCACATGCAGAAGGTGATGTATGTGTCTGGAGTTCGTTTGCAGTGGCTAGATGCCCTGGCATGCCCATTCTCTCTCTATATATACCTGCTTCTTTCTCTCTCTCACTCTGTCTATCCTCTTTCTCTCTCTCTCTCAGATAAATAAAAAAATATTTTTAAAAAGGAGGGGGACTGGAAAGATGGCTCAGTTGTTACAGATGCAAAGCCCAACAACTACCTTCGATTTCCCAGGCCCCACGTAAAGCCAGATGCATAAGGTGGTGCATGAATCTGGAGCTTTTCTGCAGTGGCTGGAGGCCTTGGCATAACCATTCTTTCTCTCTGTCTCTCTTATCGTTCTGTGTATAGATAAACAAGCCTTTTCAAATCAGCAATGGTGCTGGAGAGTTGACTTAGCAGTTAAGGTGTTTGTCTACGAAGCCTAAGGACCCAGGTTCACCTCCCCAGAATCCACGTTTGCCAGATGCGCAAGGTGGCACATGCATCTGGAGTTTGTTTGCAGTGGCTAGAGGCCCTGGAGAGCCCATTTTTTTTTCTCTCTCTCTCTCTCATAAATAAATTAAAAAATATGTTTTAAAAAGCAGCAATTTGACAGTTATCAAACTGTCACTTGAACAGGGCTCAAAGGCATGGCTCCTCCTGGCTGGGGCGCTGGCTGGGGCAGTTGGGCGGGGCTCACTCTAATAGACAAGTGACCACAGGCTGGGTCTGCTCCACATATCTGGCCACCCCTGGCCGCTGGACCTCCTTGCAGCATAAGCCTGGGTTTTGAGGGCAAGACTCCCTAGGGGGTGGTGTTTCTCTTTTCCTTGTTCCCCATTGGCTGGACAATGATGGGGGGATGGGAATTTGTTTCTCATAAATCACATAGGAGCCATTTTTGCAGTGTGGGATCTATTGTCATTCTATCATTCATGTCTTTCTTTTTTTTTTTAAGTATTTTTTTTGTATTTTATTTATTTATTTATTTGAGAGTGACAGACAGACAGAAAGAGAAAGAGGCAGATAGATAGAGAATGGGCAGGCCAGGGCCTCCAGCCATTGCAAATGAATTCCAGATGCGTGCGCCACCTTGTGTATCTGGCCTACATGGGTCCTGGGGAACTGAGCCTTGAACCAGGGTCCTTAGGCTTCACAGACAAGCATTTAACCGCTAAGCCATCTCTCCAGGCCTCATTCATTGTCTTTCTATTTCAGTGCTGCACTCCCAGCTTCTGAAACAGAGACTGGCAAACATTAGGTGGTCAGTAAATGCTTGTTGAGGATCTAAGTGGAGTTATAATAAGACACAAAAACAGAGGAGAAGGAAGAGAGAGAGAGAGAGAGAGAATCAGAGACCGGATGAGGGACAGACAGGTTTGGTGACCTGGCAGAGAGGCAGCTGATGTTCAACTGGCCAAGGACAGGGAGGTCTGGAGGCTCCAGGACGTCCTGTGATACACATTTTAGAGTCTGCAGCCTGTGTTTGGGGCAGTGAGGCCCAGAGAGGGAGCCACGATCAAAAGTAAAGAAAGCTGCATTCAAGCCAGGCGTGGTGGCACACGCCTTTAATCCCAGCACTTGGGAGGCAGAGGTAGGAGGATGGCTGTGAGTTTGAGGCTACCCTGAGACGACATAGTGAATTCCAGGTCAGCCTGGGCTAGAGTGAGACCCTACCTTGAAAAAACAAAACAAACAAACAAAAAAAGAAAAAGAAAAAGAAAGCTGCATTCAGCTGGAGCTGGCCTAGCAGCCTAGGGCCACAGCCAGCCGGGGCTGTGGTGGTGGTGAGGACCTGGCTGCCTCCCTTCTTCTGCCACAATTATCCCAAGACCAAAGCAAGAGTAATGGGAGTGAAGAACGCTGGTGACATTTTTCTAAAGAGGAGAAATGTGGACTTTCAAGTCAAAGGGAAAGACTTACTGGGTTTGTAGAGAGATGAGGGCTCACTTTGGAGAGCAGACACTGCCAGATCCGCCTTGCTATTGAGTCTGGGCCGTGTCACTCCTGGTGTGTCACTGAGTCTTGGTGAGGTCACTCCTACAGCGCCATTGCATTTGAGTGATGGTCACTCCTGGCCTCGACTCTTGGCCGTGTGGCTTTCCTTGGTCACTGTCATTTGTTCTCCTCCATCTCCCCAGCAAGGGGAGATGCTGACACCACCCTGGGGTGGGATGGGACGGAGCAGCTTCATAGACCCCCACCCACGGAGCCACAGCTGGGTAGTGTCAGAGTCTCAAAGCTCTACCATCCCCCTCTCTACCATCCCGCCATGAGAGGGGAAGGTCTCCGTGCCACCCAGGCCCCTTCCTTCATTGGGCAAGTTGCCCTGCCTCAATGGCATAGACGTAAAAGCTCACAGACATTCTCTCTCCTTTTTTTTTTTTTTAACCAGCCCTCTTTTCTGAAGTAAGCGCTTGTTCTCCATCTCCTATTGTCTCTCTCTCCCTACGCACACATCTCTCTCTCATTCTCTCTTTTCCTCTGTCTCCCTCTTCTTCGGAGTCCCATTCTACCTGCCCCCAGCCACTCAACTGCTCACATCACTCTCCTGGTTCCTTCTCCCTACCCCCTCCTGAGCCACCCAGTTCTCAGCCACTAATAACACCCATTGGTCCCAGAACCTCTGCTTTTTGGACTTGTGCCAGGCAGGTGCTGCCCGGGCACCAGGGGCTACTGGCTGAACTCCAGACCCACAGTACGTTCCTTTTGCCCAACATCTTCCATTTCCTCCCGAGAAAGCTGGCCCATCTGTCCATGTCTCTGTCTCTCACGCGGTCTCATTTCTGACCCGTGGCAAGCTGGCAGGACTCAGAGAGCGCAAGGTTGCTGGGGGTGTCTCTGTCAGCAGCTGCACCACGCCTGCCCAGGTCTCCTCCCTCTCTCTGTGTGGAGATGAGGATCCGTCCTTAGCCCACAGCCCAGCCTCTGCGCAGGAGCCAGAGGGGAAGCTCGAAAGCCCACGTTTGCGTCCTAGGGTCTCCTTAGGCCCTGACTTTCACTGGAGATCAGGAAGGATCCACAGGATCTAGGTTCTGCCCACTGTCAGACCCCCACCTCCAGATCCTACCCACCACCAGATCCTACCATCTTTAGGTCCCACCCATGGACAACCCCACCCATGTATTAGTTTCATTCACTCTGCAACCTCAATCACTGCCTGACGGGGCATCACCTGACTGTGTTCACCCCACTCTCAAGACCCTCCCCCTCTAATTTTCTTTATTTTTTTTAAATTTAATTTTAATTTTTGGTTTTTGAGGCAGGGTCTCACTCTAGCTCAGGCTGACCCAGAATTCACTATGTAGTCTCAGGGTAGCCTCGAACTCACGGCAATTCTCCTACCTCTGTCTTCTGAGCGGCTAGTTTTTCATACCTTTTAAGCTATTAGCAGGGATGCCACTTGGCCCATTCTCAGAAGACACCATTCACATCATATTCTAAGCGACTGTAGCTGTTCCGTGCACAGCCTAGGCCAATGTATAGAGGTCTTGGTCATATGTTTGTGACAGCAGTCTACATATACCATTGGAAACTGGCATTGTCAACAGAGCCATTATCTTCTGGTTAGCAAACATCTCATTTTCATAATTTCAACCTGGATACGCCTATAGTCCTAGCACTCCAGAGACTGAGATAGGAGGATGGCCATGAGTTCAAGGTCAGCCTGGGGCTACCGAATAAATTCTAGCCTGGGCTAGAGTGAGCCTCTGCTTTAAAACCAACCAACCAACCAACCAACCAACCAACCAACAAATAAATAAACAAGCAACAACAACAACAAAAACAGGGCTGGAGAGATGGCTTAGCTGTTAAGACACTTGCCTGTGAAGCATAAGGACCCAGGTTTGATTCCCCAGGACTCACATAAGCCAGATGCACAAGTTGGTACATGTGTCTGGAGTTTGTTTGCAGTGGCTGGAGGTCCCGGCACACCCATTCTCTCTCTCTCTCTCTCACTGCTTCTTTCTCTCAAATAAGTAAATAAACAAAATATTAAAAAAAAACAGAAAAAAATCAATTATTAGTTCAAAGATATTTTCAACTTTATTCTATTTAAAACAATATCCCTAGGAGCATTCTAGAAAAACCCAAGTGAGAGAGTATTTGGTATTTAAAGCTTTTGTTAGGGACTGCACACTCGTGCAGAAGAGCTGTACCCATGCAATCCCGCAATCGTGGAGGGAAGAAAACAGCTAGGGGAAACTTGATACGTGGGGTATTTGACCCCCTGGGGTCTTCCCTAGAAGGTTTTGAGAGAAACCATCTGTTGATCAGGGCTCAGCTCCCTTGCCTGTGTGTAACAAAGCCAGGGCATCCCAACTCATTCCTCAGACTGCACCCTGAGTCTTAATTTAACTTTGTACAAGTCATTTCCCTCCATACAGCTTCCTTTCTCTCCCAGTAAGCCCGCAGAACTGGATTCCATCTGGAAGGGCCAATAGAGCATTTTATGATTGATTGGTAATGTCTGCTGGAGGGTAGTGTTCGAATTCCCTGGGCTCTGAATTCAACAGTGAGTGCTGTGATCAATTAATAATGTCTGCCATGGGTGTGGGAAGAGCGTTGGTGGTACCTTTACTATGCATTGGCTATTTCAGGACCAGGCACTCTTTGAGGTGATTAAAATTCTGAAGAAATAGGATTTTTTTTTTTGATGCCTTGCTCCTTCCACAGATCTAGATTTGGGGGGAAGCTTCACTGGGCTAGCCAGGGGCTCCCACCCTTCCCAGCCTGGTCTGTCTCATTTGGGGCACATTTGAGTCAAATGTCCTCCAGTGTGTCTTTCTTGACCTTGTCTAGCATGGCATCTTCAGCTGGCAGTGAGGAGACAGGGGATTTCCCTGTGATTTCAATATTCCACTCAGCTTTTTATCTGTTCAGGTTCATGCGTTGCTAATTGTTAGGAGCACCATGGCAAAATTAATAGTTCTATGGTTGGTTTATTACATTTAGGAAGATTACGTGCATGCGATGTTTGCCGAGAGAAGATGCAGCAGGCTCCTGAATCGTGTGAAGATGATAATTTAGTTGTTACACTTGTTGAAATGATGGGATTAATTTTTTTAAAAGTTTGCAAACTGGAGGAGAAATGTAAAACATTAATTTACTTAGACAAGCCAGTCGACAACTGACAAATCTCTTCAGCCAAACCTGGTCATGGCGACCGGAAGAGCCCAGTGGGAGGGACAGTTCAGGAAGACCCAGGGGTCAAAAGCTGGATTTTACTTACCCTGTGCTGTATGACTTTAGAGACACTGTCTTCTCTGGACCATCACCTATTTTTTTTCTTCTATGTATTGGGGACCTGGTGAGTGTTTTTTTTTCTTTTTTAATTTTTTATTTGCAAGCAGAGAGAAAGAGAGAAGAGAGACAGACAGAGAGATAATGGGCACACCAGGGCCTGTAGCCACTGCAAATGAGCTCCAGATGCATGTGCCCCTTGTGCATCTGGCTTAAGTGGGTCCTGTGGAATTGAACCTGGGTCCTTTGGCTTCACAGGCAAATACCTTAACCATTAAGCCATCTCTTCAGCCCTGGTGAGAGGATTTAAAAAAAAGTATTTTATTTATTTACTCAAAAGAGAAGGAGGGAGAGAGATAGAGAGACAGAGAGAATGGGCATGCCAGGGCCTTTAGCCACTGCAAATGAACTCCAGACACATGTGCAACCTTGTGCATCTGGCTCTATATGAGTACTGAGGAATCGAACTTGGGTCCCTTGGTTGGCAAGTGCCTTAACCTCTAAGCCATCTTCCCAGCCCGCCCCCCTTTTGTTTTTCCAAAGTAGGTTTTCACTCTAGCTCAGGCTGACCTGGAATTCATTAGGCAGTCTCAGTGTGGCCTTGAACTCACGACAATCCTCCTACCTCTGCCTCCTGAGTGCTGGGATAAAAGGTGTGCACCACCAGGCCTGAAGCCACATCTTGGCAAGCCTTAGGTTTTCAGAAGGTGTCAAGGGGAGTGAGGGAGAGACAGGCAGGTGAGGTCTCAGGAGCGTGCGTGTTAGCTTGGAGGATGGTCACTTGGACTCCCTTTGGGGACTAGTGCTCTGATTTGACCTTAAGCAGTCTCTCTGGGGTCACTGTCATTGATCTGTGTGTTTTTCTGGGGAGGCTGGTCCCTCTCTGCTCCCCACCCCTCCGACCTGGAACAGAGCATGTGATCAGGACGACCCGATGAGGTCAGCATACTGCCCTGGCTCCCGGGGCTAGTTTGGCATAGTCACCTAACTCAGATCTGGCTGACCAGAGGTTAGAATCTTGCCCAGAACCTTCTAGAATGAGGTGCTCCCTCTCCTGTGGGATGGATGCATGGGATAGTGACCACTAGGGCTCTGGGGGCCATCGTGGAAAGAGTGCAGTCAATGAAGGACACTGAGGCAAGACCCAACAGATCAGAGGGGAGACACAAGCACTCTCCCACGGAGGTCTTCAGCGGCTGAAGGTGACACCTTCTTCTCTCTCCCTCTTTCTTCTCCTCTTCCTCTTCAGCAATTTCAAGTTGCTCCTGTAGCTATGGCCCACACGGTCCAATCTGATCTAAATGTGTCTTTCAGAAGTTCTGATGCCAAACGAACGGCAGGGTGTGTGGAGGTGGCCAGTGGGAGGCCACTGGGATTAGATGAGGTCGTGAGGGTGCAGTCCTGTGAGGGCATTAGAGGAAGGGACACAGAGTGGGCACGCTTGCTCCACGTCTCTCATCCTGTGCCCTCTGCTACGTCGTCTTTCAGCTTGAGGCCCACAGCCATGCTGGGCTTCCCAGACAGTAGAGCAGAGAGTTCAGGACGCTTCCATTCTTACTAAGTTGACTCTAATGAGCACACATCCAGCCTCAGGTGTTTTGTGTCAGCAGCAAAGAGGCCCAGGCTTCCATCCCATGTAGCCCTTTGCCTCGCTGCCTCTGGAGTTGGCCCATGCTGACATAATTTACACTTGAGATTTTCACATTTATTTATTTATCCATTCACTTATTATTAAATATTTTATTTATTTACAAACAGAGAGGGAGAGGGAGGGAGGGAGGGAAGAAGGAAAGGAAGAAGAGAAAGACAGAATGGGCATGCCAGGGCCTCCTGCCACTGCAAATGAACTTGACATGTGTCACTTTGTACATCTGGCTTTATGTGGGTCCTGGGGAATTGAACCCAGGCCATCAAGCTTTGCAAGCAAGTGAGCGCTTTTAACTGCTGAGCTGTTTCTCCAGCCCAAGATTTTCACTTTAAAGTCTTGATTGAACCCAGGCTTCTGTTACTGAAGAACAGGCCTGGGACTGGCTGGTGCCCAGGGCCCTTTAGCTGTGACATTTAGATGATGACCCAGGTAGGGTGTGTGTGTGTGTGTGTGTGTGTGTGTGTGTGTGATGTTACCAGAGACAGAGGGGGACATGGTCAAGTGAACCATGCAGCACTCGTTGGAGTTTTGCAGAGAGACGGGATTCCAGTCAGAGGGAATAGCCTGTGCAGGTGGACAGGAGCTGTGAAAGACTGGCAGACCTGTGACCAGGGGCTCTGTGAGTGACCAGAGGATGTGGACAAATCAGGTGGCCCACAGGCACGGGGCAGGGTCTCCAATGTCAGCACCAGGAGCTGGACTATCACTAGCCTGGTGCCGGGCAGCCACGGTGACTTCTTAGGTATGAGAGGATCAAGCTCATGGCGGGCCAGGACAGACTGTGAGAGGGGTGGCTGGGCTGGTTCTGTGTGAGACAGGAGGCAAGGGGAACCAACAGCCCTGGGGAGGGACAGCCCCCCACACTGCCCCAACACAGCCTGCATTCCAGAGCTAGCTGGGCCCCACCATTCCCAGCACTGGAATCTGGGCTCCGCATGAAGGAGGGGCCTGTGCCTAGAGGCCTCTTGGAGGAAATTGAGAAGACAGGAAAAGGACCCCTTGATGGCTGGCCCCTTGTTCCTGGGTCTGATTTACGGGGATGTCGCTCCGGTTCCCAGAGGAAGCCAATCCTTTCCCACCATGAAGGGGATTTGGCGTCTAAAGATAGGATGAGAATTCTTACCAGTGCTGAGGGGCCTGGTCTCTGTTCCCCGAGGCCCCTCCTCATCCCATTGCCTCTTGGGATGCTTCTTCATGCTGACCCGTCTGCCCTCCCAGCTCTTCCCGCCCAAGAATAGGCAAACCAGGGCTGGAGGGATGGCTTGGCAGTGAACACACTTTGCCTGCAAAAGCCAGAGGACCCAGGTAAGATCCCCCAGGATCCACGTAAGCCAGATGTGCAAGGTGACACATGCGTCTGGAGTTTGTTTGCAGAGTGCCCGTTCTCTCTATCTCTCTCTCAAATAAATAAAAATAAAATATTTTTTAAAGATTATTAAAGGAAGGGCTGGAGAGATAGCTTAGTGGTTAAGGTGTTTGCCTGAAAAGCCTAAGGACTCTAGTCTGATTCCCCGGGTCCCAAGTAAGCCAGATGCACAAGGTGGCGCATGCGTCTGGAGTTTGTTTGCAGTGGCTGGAGACCCTGGTGCGCCCATTCTCTTTCTTTCTCTCTCTCTTCTCTCCTTTCACCTCTTTCTCTCTCAAATAAATAAAAATTTAAAAATATTTTTTAAAAAGATTATTAAAAGAAAAAGAACGGGCAAGCCAGCAACTGTGGGGAGCTGTGCGGACAGCAGGTGTGTGTGCCGTCTGCACCCCTACTACGTGCAGGCCCTGTGTTGAACTCTTCATGTGCACTTTCTCATCTAGCACCCTCATGAACCTGGAAGGGGTTATTCCGAGTTTGCCTAGAGACCTATATCTGGGAAGAGGAGGAGTTGAGGGTGAGCCCAGCTGGAAAGGGCAAGCTTCAGATGTGAGAGGCCTGGCTCTGTTCTGTAGCCCAACATGCAGAAAAGGGGAAGAAAGGGGTGAGAGGGGTGAGAGGGAGGAGAGGAGAGAAGAGGAGAGGAGAGGAGAGGAAAGGGGAGGGGAGGGCAGAGGAGAGGAAAAGGGAGGGAAGGGGAGACAAGAGGAGAGGAGAGGAGGGAAGGGCAGGGGAGAGGGGAGGGGAGAGGTGAGGAGAGGAAAAGGGAGGGGAAGGCAGGAGAGAGGAAAGGGGAGCGGAGGGAGGAAAGGGGAGGGGAGGGGAGAAGACAGAAAAGGAGAGGGGAGGGGAGAGGAGAGGAGGAGCAGAGAGGAGAGAGGAGTTGAGTTGAGTTTCCCTCTCAGCAGCCTGGGTTGGAGGTTGAGGGTATTTGCATCATGTCCGCAAAGATCCAGGGACGATGGAGGCTGTGGTAGGAGGAAGGTAAACAGGCGGGAGATGGGGTACAGCAAGCCAAATCTCCCAGGGCCCTAGACTGGAGGAGGCAGGGAGGGATGGTGCCTGAAACCCAGCTCTTCGGTGAGGGCAGGGAGTGCTCAGCTCTGTGACCTTTCTGGTACCATCCCTCCCTAGCAGGGGCCACAAGGCTCCTGTCACCCGGTACATCTGACAGGCTCGCCTGGTCCTGTAGCTTCTATCACTGTAACAAAATGGTTGAGAAAAATCAACTTCAGGTCTGGGGAGATGGCTCAGCTTAGGTTAAGGCACTTGCCTACAAAGCCTAACGACCCTGGTTCGATACCCCAGGCCCCATGTAAATCCAGATGCACAAAGTGGCACAGGCACCTGGAGTTCATTTGCAGTGGCTGGAGGCCCTGGTGCACCCATTCTCTCTCTCTCTCTCCCTCTCTCTCAGAAAAGAAGAAAAAGAAGAAGAAGAAGAGGAGAAGAAGAAGAACAACAACAACAACTTTAAGACCCTTGCTTGCAAAGTCTGATGGCTTGGGTTCAATTTCCCAGTATCCACATAAAACCAGATGCAGAAAGTGACCCATGCATCTGGAGTTTGTTTGCAGCTGCAGGAGGCCTTGGCACACCCATATTCTCTTTCCTTCTTTCTCTCTCTGTGTCTCTGTCTCTCTCAAGTAAATAAAAATATTAAAAATCAACCCTGAGGCTGGAGAGATGGCTTAGCATTTAAGATGTTTGTCTGCAAAGCCTAAGGACCTAGGTTCGATTCCCTAGTATCCACGTAAGCCAGTTCCACAAGGGGGCGCATGGGTCTGAAGTTTGTTTGCAGTTGCTAGAGGCCCTGGCAGGCCCATTTTCTCTCTCTTTCTAGCTTTTTCTCTCTCTTTGTCCTCAAATAAATAAGTAAACAAATAATAAATAAATAATAAATAAATAAAAATAAATAAAGAGATGACAAGGATTTTTAAAACTTTATTTATTTATTTGCAAGCAGAGATAGAGGAGAGACAGACAGAGAGAGAATGGGCATGCCAGGGCTTCCAGCCACTGCAAACAAACTCCAGATGCATGTGCCCCTTTGTGCATCTGGCTTACTTGGATCCTGGGGAATCAAACTTGGGTCCTTTGGCTTCACAGGCAAATGCCTTAACCACTAAGCCATTTCTCCAGCCCGACAAAGATTTATTTTAAAAGTGTCAACTTGAAGTTGACTTGAGGAAGGTCTGTCTGGCTCATGGCTTCAGATTTCCGCTCATGGTCACTCATCTCCATTGCTTTGGGTCTACGATGGTCTCATACTCCATGGCAGGAGCAGGTGCTGGCCAGGAAGCAGATGGATGAGCAGGGGCTGGGGTCCTGGTATCCCTTCAAGGGCAGCCACCCTATGACCTAACTTCCTTTGCTAGGGAGCCTCTTAAAAATTCCTCCTCCCTCCATAGTGCCACCGGCCTTCCACACATAGCCTTTGGGGACATTTGGATCCAAGGATAGTGCTTTCCTTAACCAACATGTAGCTTTGAGACACAGGAGCCGGAAAGCAAGGAAACAGGGTTGTTAGGGGGAAAAATGCTACTTAACTAACTAACCAACTATATATATATATAATTATATGAGAGTGCGAGAAAGAGGCAGATAGAAAGAATGAGTGCACCAGGGCCTCCAGATGCATGCACCACCTTATGCATCTGGCTTTAGGTGGGTACTGGGGAATCAAGTTTGGGTCCTTAGGCTTTACAGGCAAGCACCTTTGCCACTCAGCAATCTCTCTAGTCCCCGCTATGTTTTTTTTTTTTTTTTATTTTATTTTATTTTATTTTATTTTATTTTTTTTTTATTTTTTGAGGTGGGGTTCAAAAAGGCTGACCTGGAATTAGCTTCAGGGTGGCCTCGAACTCATGGCGATCCTCCTACCTCTGCCTCCCGAGTGCTGGGATTAAGAGAGAGAAAGAGAGAGAAAGAGATACAGAGAGTGAATGGGTGCACCAGGGCCTCCAATCACTGCAAATGAACTCCAGATGCGTGTGCCCCTTGTGCATCTGGCTTATGTGGATCCTGGGGAATTGAACCTGGGTCCTTTGGCTTTGCATGCAAATGCCTTAACAGTTAAGTCATCTCTCCAGCCCTGTTTGTTTGTTTGTTTGTTTGTTTGAGACAGAAAGAGGGGGAGAGAGAGAGAGAGTGAGAATAGGCGCGCCAGGTCCTCTAACCCCTGCAAACAAACTCCAGACACATGCATTACCATGTGCATCTGGCTTATGTGGGACCTAGAGAATCAAACTGGGGTCCTTAGGCTTCACAGGCAAATGCCTTAACTACTAAGTCATCTCGCCAGCCCTTTTCTTTTTAAATGCAGGGCAGTGGGTGGTGAGTCCCAGGCTGTCCTCCAGCTGGATTCCTCAGAATGGCGATGTCCCCATGGGACTCAGGAAGCTCAGAAAGTTAAGACTCACAAGCCCACCCCAAGGTGGGAACAGTAGCCATAGCTGAGGGGAGGGAGACTGTTCAGGGGAGGTGACTACAAGTTGTTAGGGGAGCTTCTGGGACCCAGAAGCAGCAGGTCCACCCTTCACTCCTGCCATGCCTTCCAGCTGCAGCGACCACCGTCTCCCCCTCCCCCCCACCAAGCTGCATGCCATTAGACACGGTGGCTTTGCCCTGCCGGGCGCATCCAATGCGGTGATTATGCAGAGAGAAGCTACTGCGTGTTTAACCCCTGGATCGGATGCCCACGGCGTTGGCCTGTTTTATGAAGCTGATTTTTACATGGAAATCACTGCCTGGGAACATGCTGGGCCTTCCAATACTGACAGAGAGAGGGTTGGGAGAATGGAGCCATTGCTTTGGTTTCTGTCTGGGGCTTTTAGCCAAAGCTGTTGAAAGGGGAGGGGTGGACAGACAGCCACACACCTGGCGCTGTGTGCTCTCATGTGTCGTGAGTGTGCACATGGTGTGCACACCAAATTCCCACTCATGTAAGGAACAACAGAGAGCCATGATCACAAATGACCGATGTATCTCCAGCCTCGGGACACAGGTTGTTTGCACTCGTGTGTGAGAGAACACATCGTGGGTATACCCATGTGGGTGCACACAGACACATTGAGTGTTCAAACATGCACACCCGCCCCATTGGCAACACTCAGACCAAGATGCACATTCGATGCCGTGAGGCATGCATACTTGTGCTCACACACTCAGGTACATGCTATGCCTCAAGTCACACAAACATATGTGTACATTTGTGTACACCCTCTATATAAAAACATGCATGCATGAGCTTATGCACACACAGCACACTAACCCACTCACACTTACAAGTGGCTGGGCATGGTATCACACATCTTTATTTTTTTGGTTTTTTTCATTTTTCGTTTTTTTTTCAGGTAGGGTCTCACTCTAGCCCAGACTGACCTGGAATTCACTATGTAGTCTCAGGGTGGCCTTGAACTCATGGCGATCCTCCTACCTCTGCCTCCCGAATGCTGGGATTAAAGGCATGTACCACCATGCCCGGCTAGCACACATCTTTAATCCCAGCACTTGGGAGGCAGAGGTAGGAGGATTGTCATGAGTTCGGGATCACCCTGAGAATACGAATACTGAATTACAGGTCAGCCGGGGCTGGAGTGAGACCTTACCTTAAAACAAACAAAAAATCCCCTAAACAAAAAAACTTATGCATACACGTGCGCATACATGTCTGCTCCCCCTTTTTATTTCTTGAGGTAAGGTCTCGCTCTAGCCCAGGCTGACTTGGAATTCACTATGTAGTCTCAGGGTGGACCCGAACTCACAGCAATCCTCCTACCTCTGCCTCCTGAGTGCTGGGATTAAAGGTGTGCCTCACCACTGTCCTCTCTTTTTCTTAAAAAAATAATATATTTTGGGCTAGAGAGATGGCTAAGCAGTTAAGGTGCTTGCCTGAGAAGTCTAAGGACCCAGGTTTGATTCCTCAGTACCCACATAAAACCAGACACATAAGGTGGCGCATACATTTGGAATTCATTTGCTGTGGCTAAAGGCTCTGGTGCCCATTCTCTCTCTAATAAATAAATAAGAATAAAATATTCATAAAAATATATTTATTTATTTGGCAAGGGGGAAAAGAGAGATGCATGCGCCACCATGTGTATCTGGATTTATGTGGGTACTGGGGAATCAAACCCAGGTCATTAAGCTTTGTAGGCAAGCTCCTCAACCTCTGAGTCATCTCTCCACCCAACATATATGTATATATATATATTTTTTAATTAAAAAATTTTTTTTTTAAAAAGAGAGAGACAACAGGAAAGGAGGTATCCAAGGGTACAAAGCAGGCCAGCTGCCAAGACACCATGGCAGGCTCTCAATTCCACCCCTCTCTCCAGCCCAGTCTCCTCTTGTAAGATGTGAGTTCCATTCTTTCTTCCCTTGTCCTCTTCCTTTCCTTCCGTCTTCAGACCTTCCCCATTGCTCCCACATGTCAAGACCTCCTGTGTCAGAATCCCAGTCACACATTCGGAGAACCCAGCGCTCAGGGCAGCACACATTCATTCATTCACTCACTCATTCATTCATATCTATTCACTCAGCACCTCCCACGTGCCGGGGCTGGGAGGAACATGGGACCTTTGCCTTATGAGGCTCTGGGCTCAGCACACCATAGCAAAGTCACTGGTCAGTGCTGTCAGGATTTCTTGCACGGAATGGCTTCAAAATAATAATAATAATAATAATAATAATAATAATAATAATAATAATAATAATATAATAAACTGAAGAGAATAGGCTGAGTGGAGGAGCAGGGCTGGGTCCCCTGGCGGAAGAGGTTGGGATGCTGGCAACGGAGGGACCTTTGGGCTGATAGTTGTGGGTGGTCGTAATGGGGATGTCCTGTGTGGGTGGTCGTAATGGGGATGTCCTTTGGGCTGAGGGTTGTTGGTGGTTGTAATGGGGATGTCCTTTGGGCTGAGGGTTGTATATGGTCATAATGGGGATGTCCTGTGTGGTGGTCGTAATGGGGATGTCCTGTGTGGGTGGTCGTAATGGGGATGCCCTTTGGGCTGCGGGTGGTTGTGTTGAGACTGCTGAAACTCCAGAGAATGGCTGGTTCCTGCAGGAATTTTGGTGGTTCCTTAGCCACCTCTGCTGCCACCTCAGCCTGTTCCCACTGGCCAAAGTCTTGGCTCACCTGAGACTTTACATTTCAGAACACTGTTCCATCCTGGCCACTTCTCTTAACCCTATGTGTGTGGGGTCTGGTGCAGGGAGAAGCAGTAGGGAAGTGCAGGGCATCTGGGAGACGGCCAGAAGCCACAGAGCTGGCTGCATGTGATGGGGTGACTCACCCATGGAAGCTTCATTTTTGCCCCCATAGGATGGGTGCTGTGCTGAGCAGGTACTTCTCCCTGTCCACCATCCGAGATCACTGTGTAGGTTTTGGAGGTAGCCACCTTGAGGACCTTTGCATCATGCCAGGGAGCAGCCTGGCCTCTGGGATGATGATGGTGATGGTGATGATGATGGTGGTGATGGTGGTGATGATGATGGTGATGGCGATGATGGTGATGGTGATGATGATGATGGTGATGATGGTGATGAGATGATGGTGATGATGATGATGGTGGTGGTGATGATGGTGATGGTGATGATGGTGATGGTGGTGATGGTGATGATGGTGATGATGGTGGTGATGATGGTGATGATGGTGGTGATGATGGTGATGATGATGGTGATGATGATTGTGATGGTGATGATGGTGATGATGGTGATGATGGTGGTGATGATGGTGATGATGGTGATGGTGGTGATGGTGATGGTGATGATGGTGATGATGGTGATGGTGATGATGATGGTGGTGATGGTGATGGTGATGATGGTGGTGATGGTGCTGATGGTGATGATGGTGGTGATGGTGATGGTGATGATGGTGATGGTGATGGTGATGATGGTGATGGTGGTGATGATGATTGTGATGGTGATGATGGTGATGATGATGGCGATGATGGTGATGGTGGTGATGGTGATGGTGATGGCGATGATGGTGATGGTGATGATGGTGATGATGATGGTGGTGATGGTGATGGTGATGATGGTGATGATGATGGTGATGGCGATGATGGTGATGGTGATGATGGTGATGAGATGATGGTGATGGTGATGATGGTGATGGTGATGATGATGGTGATGATGATTGTGATGATGATGGTGATGGTGGTGATGGTGATGATGGTGATGGTGATGATGGTGATGATGATGATGGTGATGATGGTGATGGTGGTGATGGTGATGATGGTGATGATGATGATGGTGATGATGGTGATGGTGATGATGATGGTGGTGATGATGGTGGTGATGATGGTGATGATGGTGATGGTGGTGATGGTGATGATGGTGATGATGGTGATGGTGATGATGATGGTGGTGATGGTGATGGTGATGATGGTGGTGATGGTGCTGATGGTGATGATGGTGGTGATGGTGATGGTGATGATGGTGATTATGATGATGGTGGTGATGATGATTGTGATGGTGATGATGGTGATGATGATGGCGATGATGGTGATGGTGATGATGGTGATGGTGATGATGGTGATGATGATGATGGTGATGATGGTGATGGTGGTGATGGTGATGATGGTGATGATGATGATGGTGATGATGGTGATGGTGATGATGATGGTGGTGATGATGGTGGTGATGATGGTGATGATGGTGATGGTGGTGATGGTGATGATGGTGATGATGGTGATGGTGATGATGATGGTGGTGATGGTGATGGTGATGATGGTGGTGATGGTGCTGATGGTGATGATGGTGGTGATGGTGATGGTGATGATGGTGATTATGATGATGGTGGTGATGATGATTGTGATGGTGATGATGGTGATGATGATGGCGATGATGGTGATGGTGATGATGGTGATGGTGATGATGGTGATGATGATGGTGATGGCGATGATGGTGATGGTGATGATGGTGATGGTGATGATGGTGATGATGGTGATGATGATGATGGTGATGATGGTGATGGTGATGATGATGATGGTGATGATGGTGATGATGATGATGGTGATGATGATGATGGTGATGGTGATGATGATGATGGTGATGATGGTGATGATGGTGATGATGATGGTGATGATGGTGATGATGGTGATGGTGATGATGATGGTGGTGATGGTGATGGTGGTGATGGTGATGGTGGTGATGGTGATGGTGATGGTGATGGTGGTGGTGGTGATGGTGATGGTGGTGGTGGTGATGATGGTGATGATGGTGATGATGATGATGATGATGATTGTGATGGTGATGATGGTGATGATGATGGTGATGATGGTGATGATGGTGATGATGATGGTGATGATGGTGATGGTGGTGATGGTGGTGATGGTGATGGTGGTGGTGATGGTGGTGATGGTGATGATGGTGGTGATGGTGATGATGATGATGATGATGGTGATGATGATGGTAATAATGGTGATGGTGATGATGATGATGGTGATGATGGTGATGATGATGGTGATGGTGATGATAGTGATGATGGTGATGGTGATGGTGGTGGTGATGATGGTGATGGCTATTACTATGCTAACTTTTTGTTTTTGAAGCCTTATTGATGGAACCTGGGGATTTTTGCCTGCTAGGCCAGTGTTCTGCCACACTGTCACACTCACACTGTAGTGATAACATTTTTTGTTTAGGTGGCACCTCCCAAGTGATGGAAATGGCAGCTCCTTTGACAGAATTACCGTGTGACCTCAGACGAGCCCTGCCTCTCTCTGGGCCTGGACCCAGGCCCTTGGATATGCCTGTCTTGCCGGTGCCCTCAAGACTCAGCTTTGCAGAGGGAGGGAGGGAGGCACCCTGTGCTCTAAGCCCAGGCAAATATCTGACGCCCATCCTGAGCAGCCTGCTCCGAGAGTGTCTGATGAAACTGGCCCAGCCGCTGCCTCCAGAGGTTAGATGGGCACACGGTTCTCCTGCCAGCCGCGGTGATTTATGTACCTGCCCTGAAGGCTGCGGTATTTGCACTTGCTCAGCATGGAGGCCGGGAGGCCGGGAGGCCACAGAGAAGAAGGTGTTTAATGAGGTGGGTAAATATTAGGTGAGCGATGGTGATGGCCTCAGACTGGGAGCTTGGCCAAGGGCACGTCCCCCGCTGGGAAGCCTGACTGAGCCTGGCGCCCTGTGGCGGTGCCTCTCATTCCCCAGCCCCCTCCACATAGATCTGAGTCAAGAGGCCAACCGAGCGAGCGAGCCTGGAGGAGAACCGGCAACAGCACCACCTGAGTCAAATTCATGTCCTTCTTCTCTTGCAGCAGCCTGGAGTGGATGAGGAGGTCAGGCCTGGGATCTGGTAACGGTGTCACTTGAGCTCTGTATCCTGCCTCAGTTTCTCCTCTCAAACTGCAATGAGTCAAGCATAGCAAAGAGTCCAGAAGAGAAGCAGGCTCCCGGTGGGTGATTGGACTTGGTGCAAACCGCGGTGGAGTCAGGATGAGCAACCCCGGGGAGCGGGGGTGTGTGGGGAGCAGCAGGTCTGCTCTCCTGGCTGGCCTTGTGGCTGGCAGACAGCTAGCTGGCTGGTGCGTGCTCACTTGCACCTGATCATGAAGCTGGTGCGTGTCTGTCATGGATCTTCAAAAGGAGTTCCCATGGGATAGTACTGCAAGTGAATGTCTCTTAGGTGAAGGGAACCGTGTGGCAGAGGCTGGGAGGTGGGGTGGGCTCCCGGGTCAGGTTAGACGATTGGAATACTGTTGTTGTGAGTGGCAGGTAGGAGGGACAGGTGCAGTCAGGAAGCCAGGTGAGACCAAAGATGGGGGTGGCGGTATAAGCAGGTCACACTTTTCTATCTGATACATAGAGTCAGAGAGAGAGAGTGTGTATGGGTGCGCTAGGGCGTTTTGGCACTAAACCAACTCCAGACGCATATGCCACTTTGTGCATCTGGCTTTACATGGGTACTGGGGAATCAAACTCAGACCATTAGGCTTTACAAGCAAGTGCCTTGAATTGCTGAGCCATCTCTCCAGCCCCCAGTGAACGCCATTTTTCTGGGCGCTAGGGATCAAATGCAGGTGCAGTACCCCGCTTATAAGCCCAGCACTTTATAGCCTGAGCCATCTCCCCAGCCCTCAAACAGCTTTCAATAATTTCTCTTGGTAATCCTTGAGCTGATGACATTCCACATGCCTCCTGCCCGAGGCTTCATAGTGCTCCAAGAATCAAATTCTTGCTAAAATTCACCATGCTTCCAAGGACACTGGTGGATTTTTTTTTTGCTTTTTCAAGGTAGGATTGTGTTCCCCATCATTGGAGGCTGTAAGACCATACTAAACAACTTGACAGGGCACTTGGCATCAGTGACAGGGTTGGGCCAGGAGACTTCAAGCTCCTCCCAGACCTGGGTGTTTATGACTGGGGCTGGAGGCTAGCCAGGCTCCCCTCCCTCCAAATCGCCCCAAGCTCCACGGCTCCTGGCTCCGATCCATTTGTTTCAGGTGTCCTTGCTCCCAGCCCTCATCACCTTGGCTTCTGGCTTCTCATCAGACTTAGGAAGGGGCCCCCCACCCCTCCATCCTCCCCCCCAGTCTTCTGTTTATGAGTCTGTTGCCCAGGGTTGCCGGGGTGACATGGACCCCGCCCTGCTCTAAGCCCACCTACTTTTCCACTTTTACATGCATTTTTATGTAAGGAGAGAGAGAGAATGAGAATAGGTGCACCAGGACCTCCAGCCAATGCAAATCAACTCTGGACGCATGTGCCACTTTGTGCATTTGGCTTAACATGGATACTGGGAACCAGGGTGCTTAGGCTTTGCAGGCAAGCATCTTAATAGCTGAGCCATCTCTCCAGTCCAATATGTTTTTGGAAGCAGCCACTGTGTCCCTCTATTTGGAGAGACTCTTTTATGGGGGTGGAAAGTCACCAAGGTGGGTGTTTCCAAGCACCCTGGGCTCACAGGCCTCCTGGGTCCAGCTGGCTGTGTATGGTTCATTAAACTCAGACTTGGGATTTGGGCTGAGTTCAAATCCTGCCCTGTGGAGTTACAAGTTGCTCAGCCAGTGTCAGTGTGTCTGTGTCACCCTGAGAGAGTCTCAGTACAAACGGTGGAGCCCACTGTTTCCATGCCAAACTTCTGGGCACATGGCTGTGTCTCCCCAACCTGCTTATCCCCCCACCTGTAAGTTGGACAAACACTACTCACCCACGGTACTGTTTTAAGGGGATCACACACCTGCTCTGAGCCCTGGGGCTTCCGTTTTCTGACCAACATTAGCAGTAGGTCAACTCAGTGATTCTAGATAATCCCTGGTTCCCTATTGTTTCATTTGCAGAGACATTCCTCCTTGGAGTGACAGGAATGGGTGCTCAGCCACATCCTAGTGAACGTCTAGAAAATTCTTCCATGGAGGTGGGAACAGATCTAGGAACTGTCAGAGAAAGAGACTGAGCAGGCCAGATCAGGAGTCATCCGCCAGGGCCCTGGCCCACTGACATCATCACAAGCCATTCTCTTGTTCCCATCCTTTTGTGGAAGTCGGTGAGTCTAGCAATTGGCCTTACAAAAGATGCGCGGATTCATGTTTGACCAGGACTCCTGGGAGGAGACGGGAGGGGATGGCAGGAGGGGCTGCAGCCCCGGGTGAGCTGAGCAGTGGGTGGATGTGGTAGAACCATAAGCAGCACGCTTTGTTTACACCAGGAGGGTGTCTCACCTCACAGCGAGAGTATTTTAGGAGAAACTGTCTCTCCCACATCTGGACGCAGGCAGGGCCCAGCTGTTGCTCTCGTTGCTACATTCACACTGTTGTCACATGTGGGGACACAGCGCCAAGGGCTGTGGGCCCTGGCGCTGTCTGCGTTCTTCCCTGCTGTTCTTTTGTCCCCAGGCTGAGACAGTGGGATCCATAGAGCTCAAGACCAGAGGCTTGGGATAGAATGGGCCCACTTCCCGCAGGGTGAGGTTCATTCCTTCGGAGCCCTGCTTTCTCAAACCCCCGGGAGGGAGGCTGCGTAGACTTCTTACATGTAGACAGGGACACCTCAACCTGCCCAGCAGGCATCCAGGCCTTCCTAGACTCTGCTCCGATTCACTTCCTTGGGTGGTCCCTTGATACACACACACACACACACACACACACACACACACACACACACTCTGTTACCCAGGGTTGCCTGGGTGACACGGACCTCGCCCTGCTCTGAGCTCACATACTTTCCACTTTTACATGCATTTTTATGTAAGGAGAGAGAGAATGAGAATGGGCACACCAGGACCTCCAGCCACTGCAAATCAACTCTAGATGCATGTGCCACCTTGTGCATTTGGCTTAACATGGGTGCTGGGAAGCCTACAGGTGTGAATGCAGCCATCACTAGATGCAGGCACCCGACTCAAGTGAGCGTGGCTTCCCCATGTGCCCACACGCACATACACGCTCTCTCCAGCTTCTGTGGAGGCCCTGCGGCAGATCGAGCCGGAGCAGCAGGCCTGGCAAGAAGCAGTCCCGAAGGCTTTTAGGAGAAAGTGGGCACAATCCCTTCTCTTTGCTTATTCTGCTGAGAAGCATCACAGAGCTGAGCTGAGCTGAGCTGCCCTTCCTGCTGTCCCTGTTAGAAGGCAGCAGGAGCCAGGGCCACTTTCCTGCTGAGACCATCACACTGCCCATCTTCCCACCCTGGGGACCCTGGCAAATTATAGGGTTGTCTCCATTTTGCAGAGGATGAAACCAGGCTCAGGTCTCACAGCCAAGGTTTGGGTCCAGGGAGGGGTGCCAAGGCTACTGGTATGTGGGGGGACCCTATGGAGCCCTCTCCCCATACCCATGGCTCAATCATGCTTCTCATCTCCCCACAACCAACCCACATCCTTCAGTTCCACCCTCAGTGCTGTGCCCATGACAAGGGGACTTCCTTGGAATGGCTGGTTGGATGGGCAACCCTGGTTCACGGACAGAGCTTTAGACGGGGCTGAAGCCTCAGCCATCTCTCGGGTTCGCCCAGAGCCTCTGTCTCCAGTAGCCTTGCAAAGGGGACCTGCTGTCTAATCTCACAGAAGAACATTGGGAGGTCACAGTTTCTCACACAACTGTGTCCTCCGAGGGCTGACGGAGGCTCAGGAGGACGGTTCCCGTGGGCTCCATCCCCTGCACCTTTCATGGTATAGGTATGGTGTCCACTGCGGTGTTTGTCCTGCCGGCAACAGGGGAGAATGTGGACACTCCAGCCAGCCAGACACAGGCTCATAACCTCACTCCACCTCACCCCACTCGACCATTAGATGGGGACAGGGCACCACACCTTTCTCAGGAGTAACAGGAGTCCCTGCCCTAGTCACTCTGGATTTCCTAGGTGTTACGGCACTGCACCGTAACTGTCCCTGGCTGGGGGACTGCAGAGCAAGAGTGAGGGTCACGTGCGACACAGTGTGTCCACAGTCCTCTGCACGGGGGATGCCTAATAAATGGTGGCCACCATCATTGTCATGTAAAGCACTCGGAGCGGGGTCTGGAAGACGGTGTTGACAGCACTGGGCAGGGTTGTGGACTGTCACAGTTGCCGGGCTCTGATGCACGTCTTGTGGGACGTCCTACCCGGTGCCTTGTATGGGCTGCGCATCCGGTCGTGGGCACCCAAGCCTTGCCATTCTGCATCCACCCCGTGGCCATGGGAGGCACTTTGTCATTGACGTTCAGCTGGGGAGGGGAGAGAACTGAGTGAGGCACAGAGATGCTGAGATGTGCTCCTAATTTCAACCCAGTTGTCAGGAAATGCAGGAACGACTGGAGCCAATCTCACTCTTTTGTGGTCGCTGTATTCTGGGCCCCGTGGCTTTCCCTGAACCCATTTCACAAGATGCACTAAAAGGAGACTTACGCCTCAGGCTTTGCAGCAATGCCCTGACATCCCAGCTTGGAACTGAAGGTGAGATTAAAAAAAAAAAAAATTATTTATTTGAGAAAGAGGCAGAGGGAGAAAGAGAGTGGGCACTCCAGGGCCTCTAGCCACTGCAAACGAACTCCAGATGCATGCGCTACTTTGTGCATCTGACTTACGTGGGTCCTTACGAGGTTTGGAGGGGGATGAGGGAGGAAAAGAGAGACCTCTGCTACAGGTATTCTCTCATTTTCCCTGCTTCCTGGCCACCAGGCATGATGGGAGCTGCTGACCTTCTGCCACTGAGAGCCAGGGACAAAACGCTTAATATACTGCTATCTAGCCCCCTCCCCGCATCTCATGCCATGAGAGGGCCCAGAAAAATTCAGTGGCTTGCCTGAGGCCACACAGCACGCACAGCTGCTGCTGGCCAAGGCAAAGCAGCTGTGGAAAGGTTGGCGCTGTCCAGGCACCTCACTGACTCCAGGGCCCAAGGGCATTCCCTGTTCCTTGAACAAGTATGTGTGCCAGAAAGGTGGAGCTCACCCTGCGTGGGGCCCTGCTGGGTTTTGGAATAGGTTCAAGATATATGCAAAGACACTATTAATTTTTTTAAATTTACGTTTTAATTAATTTATTTATTTGAGAAAAAGACAGAGGCAGATAGAGAATGGGCATACCAGGACCTCTAGCCATTGCAAATATTTATTTATTTATAAGAGAGAGAGAGGCAGATAGCAAGAGAGAGAATGTATGTGCCACCTTGTACATCCGGTTTATGTGGGTCCTGGGGAATCGAACCTGGGTCCTTTGGCTTTGCAGGCAAGCACCTTAACCACTAAGCCATCTCTCCAATGTAGAGGCACTTCTACAGGAATGCCTTCTTATTCCTGTGTGAAAGTTGGAGGAATTGAGGCTCAGAGATTTGGAGGAGCTCTGCAAAGGACACACAGCAAGAAAGGGGTGGAGATGGGATTTAAAGCTTCAGGGAACCTGGCCAAGTACACGTGGATGCGGTAGAAAGGACGCAGCTTCCTGGGGCAGAAGACATGGGCCAGCTGAACGCCTTCAGTTTTGGCCCCAGCCAGCATGGAGCATTAACGCTCTGTTCTCTGTGTTTTCTGGAATAGAGGTGGCTGCAAGGTCTTCGCTGAAATGTCACATATTTTTAACTCTGATAGGAACGGCCTGGCCCCTGGGTGGCTCCCCAGCCTGCACCTCCTTGGACTAGGAGACCTGGGCTTGCTTCCTGCCTTCCGCAGCTGCTCCCTTCTCCCCAGCCCAGCAGCCCAGTCTTGTCAAGGAGCCTGAGGCCGCTAAAGGTCTTGGGAAATTTTGTAAAACTTTTAAACCTGGCTTTAAGCCAAAGGGAAAGGGCCCCGATGGCTGATGCTGTCTGGGAGATTATAGAAATAAGGCATTCCTGCAGCAGGGGGTTCTGGGATGGGGCGGGGTGGGGAAGTGGGGAACAGACAGGCTCCAGAGCCACCAGTCAGGCCTCCTGGGCACCAGAGATGCCTGGGACAAGAGGGATGAGGGACAAAGGGGTCTCTCGGAACCTTTCCCAGGGGCTGGTATCAGGATGCATCTATGGGCTATCTCTGCAAAGTCTGCTCCAGAAATGGCAACCGGCCCAGGGTCACCCAGGGACCAAGTAGCTTTACTACTGGCCCACTCTGTTCTCAGATACTCGGGCCAAACATGGCCAGGTATGTGGCCAGATGTGACCACTGGCTCTCAGAGGCAGAGGGTCATGGGTGGAGCCCAGCAGCTCCCATCATGCATAGCGGCCAGGAAGCAGGGAATGCAGAGGACTCTCTTTTCTTGCCTCTTCCCCCTCCAAACCTCAACCCCTGGGATGGGGCTGCCCACATTTAGGTAGGGTTTCCTCTTTCATTGGCCTTCTCCGAAATAGGCTAAACTGCAGGGTGTGGTGGCGCACACCTTTAATCCCAGCACTCAGGAGACAGAAGTAGGAGGATCGTCGTGAGTTCGAGGCCACCCTGAGACCACATAGTGAATTCCAGGTCAGCCTGAGCTAGAATGAGACCCTACCTTGGAAAACCAAAAAAATAAAAAAAAAAAAAATAAAAAAATAAAATAAAATAAAATAAAAAAAAAAAGAAAGAAAAGAAATAGGCTAAATTAAGCTCCTAGCCTTTCAGTTCAACACACATGCAACATGCATGCATAGACAAGGCACAGGGTACCCTTGGTGAGCATAACACACACACACACACACACACACACACACACACTCCTGCATGTTAAGACCTGCAGCCCAAGCGCACGCCTGCCTGTGTAAAGCAAGGTCAGCTCTCAGTAACCTCAAACACTGGACGCCCGTGTCCTCCTTTTTTCCTCTCTCCCTTTCCCAGATGCTGGCTGTGGCTTCAGCCAACCAGCCCGATGTGTCCGCACCGCAGGATCTCAGGGCTTCAGAGGCCAGGGTGATACCGTCCAGCCCCAGCCAAGAGGAGCTGGGCACCATGGAAAGCACGCCGACCCAGGCTCACCTTCATGTAGGAAATGACCCACTGAGCGTGAAAACATGTGAGACTCGAGGATGGCTCCTGCCTTTCAGAACCTCAGTTTCCCCCTTCTGTGCGGCTGGGGTGGCAGGAGGCCGCTGTGGCGACTGCCCAGTCGGAGGGGAAAGGAAGCCGATGGTGCCCGGCTTGTCCACGGGACCCCAGGGCCCAAGGTCACGGTTCACATGGGGACAGGACTGGACTCCTCAAACCCTGCCTGTGTTCCATGTAAATGGCTCCTCGGACACCAGCGTGGGCACACAGGAAGGTCTGCTGTTGCCTTCTAGCTGCCCAGGGCTGATGTTCCCCTTTGCCAAGACATTTTCTAGGAGTTACAGACCATGGCAGGGTCTCTCGGCAGCGCTCAGGTGCCCGTATCAACATTTAGCCCTTACTTCTCCCCAGGCTCTGGGGGTTGCTCTCTCCCACTCAGGGTCAATGTTATAAGCACTGGTGGGAACCTGCCCCTCTTTTCTGAAGGAGACAACCTATGGCATAGGGAGTATATGAGCTCCTCCGGGGACAAGGCACAGCTCATTTTTTTATTTTATTTTAATTTTAATTAATTAGAAACTTTGTGATTTGGACAAAGTATGTGTTGGTCTTCCTCCCAGCTCCTTTTCCACTAAGGACCCTCCTCAGTGGAGTTACTGGTATGCACCATGGGGTTGTGGGTTATGAGTTTTCAGAGCAGCAGTCAGTCATTGTGGGTGGGGAAACATTGCCTCCAGATATTTCTTCCCACCCTGTGGTTCTTAACATCTTTCCACCCCCCTCTTCAGCAAGGTTCCACTGAGCCTTGGGCGGGGGGGTATGTTACAAGTCCACTTTAGTTTTAAGCTTTCAGCAACGTCTGGATTTCTGCTTTGGTACTTTAAAAAATATTTACTTATTTACTTATTTGAGAGCGGGGGAGGCAGATAGAAAGACAATGGGCCCACCAGAGAGCTTCTAGCCACTGCATACAAACTCCAGATGCATGTACCACCTTGTATATCTGGGGAATTGAACCTGGGTCCTTAGGCTTCACACACACCTTAATGGCTAAGCCAACTCCCCAGCCCCTACATTTAATTTTTGTCGTCGTTGTTGTTGTTTTGTTTTGTTTTTTCAGGTAGGGTCTCACTCTAGCTCAGGCTGACTTGGAATTCACTATGTCGTCTCAGGGTGGCTTCGACCTCACAGCGATTCTCCTACCTCTGCCTCCTGAATGCTGGGATTAAACGCGTGCGCCACCACGCCTGGTGCTAAGTTTAATTTTAATTAATCAGAAACCTGGTTGTTTGGACAGATCACGTGTTGGTCCTTCTCCTCGCCCTCATTCCACGGAGGGCCTCCTCAGTGGGGTTACTGGTATTCAGTCTAGGGTTACGGTTTATGAATGCAACAGCCAGTCATTGGGGGACATTGCCTCTGGATACTCCTTCCCACGCTGTGACTCTTAACATCTTCCCATCCCCTCTTCTGCAACATTTCCTGAGCCTTGGCAGGTGTGTTATATGTCTACTTTACTGTTAAGCAGCTTCTGGATTTCTGCTTTGGTACATACATTTTGAGTGTCTGGTCTCAGCCAGGCCTCTCACCAGTTGGGTGACCTCAGGCTCCTTGTTGGCCCTCTCTGAGTCTCCATTTCCTCATTTATGACATGGAGATGGCCCACGCCCTAAGGCTTCGCTGAGGAACTCAGCACTGCTGGCTTGGGCAGTGCTGGGTCACTGAGGTGGGTTTTCACAGCCAGGAAGGAAGGAACACACCGAGGGAGGCCAGTTTGGACAGATGAGCTGAAATCCAGCCCCTGTGGGGTCTGCCACTGCCTCTGCAAACACCTCGTTGCTCACTGGCCTGACTCCTCATTTATCTGCCGGCAGAAATCCTCGGATCTCATCCCCCATCACATCCAGACCTATAAAAAGCTGGCTGGGACTGTTATTTTTAAGGCCCATGGCCACGGTGTCTCCATCCGAGGGTTTCTGCTGGCACGGGCCTGGTTCCCACGGCTGGTAGTAGAATTCTGAGCTGACTCTCAAGAAACGCACAAAGAGGGCAGCAGCCGGTGGACAGAGGTGGGGGGGCGCCTTTCCATGACAGAAGGGGCATTCCCACCAGCCCCAGCCCTCCCTCGCCTGTTTTGCTCACACAATCTTGCGGGAGATCCTTTGTGGACAGGGAAGTCATAGTTCAAGGACACAGCAGATGTGTGGCACTCTTCTGGACACCAAAATCCCTGGCCACCCTTTTCTGTTCACCCACTGTCTCTTTTCCTCTCATCAAACTTGCTCTTTCCTTTCCTGAATCCTTTCTTTCCTCCACTTCACTCTTGAAACTAGTTTTTTTTCCCATTTTTAAAAAATGTTATTTATTTGTAAGCAGAGAGAGAGATGGGGAGAGAATGGGCACACCAGGGCCTCCAGCCTCTTCAAACAAACTCCAGATGCATGTGCTACTTTATGCATCTGGCTTTATGTCCTGGGGAATATAACCTGGGTCTTTAGTCTTCGCAGGCAAGCGCCTTAACCACTGGGCCATCTCTCCAGCCCTTGAATCGGGTTTTATTCCCAGATTCTGGGTCTTTCTCAAGAAGTTTCCTTGCCCAGCCTAGTCTACATGTCACAGCCTCTGTGGTGACCCCGTCACAGTGGTACTGTAAGCATGCTGGGAGGAACAGCAGCATTCAGGCATACGTACAATGGTGCCTTGTCCAAGCCCTATAGTGTTGCACTCAGACAGAGCATCCTTCGTCCTAGGGATAGCACCTTACTGCCCGACCCACAGGCAAGGACATCAGGGGAGGACCTGTCACCGTCACCCTGGAAGGTGGGGCTCTGGCTGGAGTCTTTGGTTCTGCAAACAGAACCTTTAACCTTCCTTTCTTCTACTATGCTACACACACATGCACACTGATATGCATGCATATTCACATGCATACACATATGCATGCATAAAAATACACACCTGGGCTGGAGAGATGGCTTAGCAGTTAAGGCATTTGCCTGCAAAGCCAAGGGACCCCAGTTCAATCCTCCAGGACCCACGTAAGCCAGATGCACAAAGTGGGACATGCATCTGGAGTTTGTTTACAGTGGCTGGGGGCCCTGGCGTGCCCATTCTCTCCCTCTCTCTCTGTCTGCCTATTTCTCTCTCTAAAAAAAAAAAAGAAAGAAAGAAAGAAAGAAGGGAAAGAAAAGAAAGGAAAAGAAAAAAAAACACACCTGCACATAGCACACAGGTGCAAATAGACATGTGCCTGGACACACATGTGCACACACACACACACACACACACACACACAAACATTTTAAAAACACAGCTGTCACTTGCCAAGCATGAAATGCACAGTGTTCAGGTGAGCAGCTTGTTGCATTTCATTCTTTTCTTGTAGGTTGGGGATGACACCCGGGCGTCGTGAATGTCAGATAAGCACTCACCATTGAGCCACACCCCCACATCTGCACCTTCCAATGCTGCCCCACCTCAAAGCAGTACATTTTTACCACCCAGAAAATCGCTCCCCCCCCAATATCAACCTCCTGGTTGCTACCCAGCATCCAGTCTGAACCCCCAAAACAGTGGTGCTAGCCACACTTGAAGTGTGGTCCCTACTAAAAGACCTGGAGCAAGTTGTGCCTCAGTTTCTCGATCTGTAAAATGAAGCTCTCTTCCATTTTCCCCCTGCTTCCGAGAAACCACATTTTAGGGGTTGCAGCTATTCAGGCTATGGAGGGGTTTCTTGCCACTCATGGTGTGCAGAGTTCCTCCCCACCCCAGGATGCAGGCGCACAAACTGCCAGTTGGTCCCGGAGCCCCTGGAACTGAGCTGCGTCTCCTGGGAGGGGAAATGAGGCCCAGCGGCCCCTGACCCTGGCCTGCAAGAGGCTAACCCCCTCCGCCGTGGCCCCTCTGCCGGAGAGGCTGCCCGCCCTGCGCCATTCATGTATTTTGTATTATAAAATGACTGCCGTCGCCATAGCAACATAAAAGGAGCCGATCTCATTACTGGGGCCCGGACACATTATTTTCTCCAAGGAATTTCTTCTTTTCATTATTTCCTTCCAAAGGTCAGCTGTCCTCTCAGGCGGGGCGGGGGGCGGCGGGGGGGTGGTCCACGAAAGGTGAGCCCGATTCAGGGCCCAATTCCCCTGGTGGAATTTACAATCATTTTGCTTTTTTTTTCCCCTACTCTAACACCAGCCTGGAGATTTTCTTCAAGCCAGCCGTTCTCTTTAACCCCTGCAGCCCCAAGCAGGCAGCAGCTGAGCTGTCCCTGTGAGGACCCTCTGTGCCCCCACCCATATCTGTGCCTCCTCTGTCTTCCTGTACTTGCCCCCCCCCATGGCCATCTAACTTTAGGTGCTGAAGGCTTTGGGGACACGGGGGCTTTCCTAACTTGCCACAGAGGATTTCAGGGTACCAGTCTCTTAGGACCCCCACTGGGAATAACACTGATGACAATAAAAATCCACATGTAGGGCTGGAGAGGTGGCTTAGTGGTTAAGGCGCATGTCTGTGAAGCCTAAGGACCCCGGTTCGATTCTCCAGGTCCCACGTAAGTCAGATACACAAGGTAGGACATGCGTCTGGAGTTCGTTTGCAGTGGCTGGAGGCCCTGGTGCACTCATTCTCACTCTCTCTCTAATAAATAAATAAATAAAATTTATATTAAAAAATCCACATGTATATCTCAAGCGCTGGGGTATGTGTCATTCAGGATTTCGGTTCTAGAGCCAGGTAGCCCAAGAGTTCAAATCCGACTTCTGCCCATCTTGGGCTAGGTAACGGCACGTTGTCTCTGAGCCCTGCTTTACTCTGTGGAACAAACTTCACCCTGGCTGGCGTGGGCGAGCAGTGCGTGGAAATCACTGGTTCCCTCACCCAGGAAGCAATAAACATTGGTTATTTATCTTTCGGTATATTTCTGTGTGTTTCTGTCCTGTGTTGCAGGGAAGCAAACGGTCCCCCCAAACCCCAGAAAGCAGTGGCTTGAATTAACAGTAGCCTCATATTCTTGAGTTTCTTTGGATCAGGAACTGGGGAGCAGCTGCGGGGGGGGGGTGCCTCTGGTTCAGGAATTGTCTTGCTGTTGAAGCTGGGCGGGGGGAGGGGGAGTAGGGATCACCAGGGGACCCTGCCAGAGAGGGCAGTGTGACCCTCTGGGCCTCTACAGTCTATCTCCAGCTGTCTGAGAGAGGGGAGGTTGAAGCTGCCATAGCTTTCCTGACCAGCCTCAGAAGCACCAACATCATCGTCCCCGCGGGATTCATGGCTTGGGTGTAGCGTGGGGCTTCACGGAGCTGTGAACGGCAGACCAGGGTTACCAGAAATGGCTCTGTGGATTTCCTTTGCCTAGATCTCAATTAGTGTTCACCAGAGAGGATCAGGGCGGATTCAGATTTTACACAGGTAGAAACAGGCTCCAGAAAGAACTATGACTCCTCCCAAGTCCCCTACCCGAGCCCAGGCATGGGTTTTTCCTTCTGCCCCAGCTTCTGAGGGGGGTGGCTCAGACACGCAGCTGGCTGGATTCTCTGCCTGGAAGAGGCAACTTTGTGGGCCTGACTCAATGTTACCATGCAGATGGGCCAAGCAGCCCACAGCCACTCAGCAGGAGAAGCCGGTTCAAACAGGCCCCACACTGGCAGCAGAAGACACGAGGACATTTTTGTTGACAGGCAAGTGTCTCTATTACACGACAACGAATGGTTGCAAGATGCAAAAAAAAAAAAAAAAAAAATCAGCCCCTCGTCACATCTTTTTTTTTTTTATTCTTTAAAAATAGCTCTGCTCTCCCCATCTCAGCAGGATGTAGGGAGTCTGCATGGGGTCTCTTCCTGCAACAGCAGGTGTCCACTCACGGTGGCCCAAGGCCTTTGGAACCAAGGAGGGAAAGATCTCCCCAGTCTTTCTGGGAAGCAGGAGCCAGGAGGCAGAGGAAGGAAGGGTTGGGTGGAGACAGGCCACATCTTGCCTACCAAGAGCCAGATCCTGGCAGGCCAGGGGCCAGGTCCCAGAGGGCACGTTGCTCTTCAGCGCAGCTGGACTCCCAGTTTCTTGCTGATTAGATAAAGGCAGCAGTTCAGACTCTGATGCGCTGAGAACCTAGACTAGCCAGTGAGAATGCTTAGGCAGGAGGCTTTGCTCACCCACTACCACTGGGGCCCAGCCTTGGCATTTTCATGTCTGCCTGCCTGTGCACTAACACAGGTGGGCCTGGAGCCATGTAGCAGGAACACAAGGTGTGGAGGACCCCCACCCACAGGGCTGCTCCCTCTCCTGGCTAAGCCCAGCAGGAAGCCATCCTGACACCCTGTCTCAGGGAAGAGGTGGCCCCCACCTAGCATCACTAGGTGTTTCTCAGACCCACCAAGGGAAGACAACTGTCTGTCTGTCTTCTGCCTGAAAGTGGTCTTCACACTTTGAAAGCCACCTGTCCATCCATCCATCCACCTGTTCATCCATCCATCCACTCATCCAACCATCTATCCATCCATCTACCCATCCATCCACCCACCTGCCCATCCATCCATCCATCTACCCACCCACTTGTCCATCCATCATCCATCCATCCATCCATCCATCCATTCATCCATCTATCCATCTGCCCATCCATCTGTCTGCCCATCTATCCATCCATCCATCCACCTACCCACTTGTCCATCCATCATCCATCCAGCCATCCATCTGTTCATGTACCCATCTACCTGTCTATCCATCCAACTTGTCTATCCATCCATCAGTCTATCTGTCCAACCATCCATGTACTCGCCCATCTATCCCCTCACCCTTCCATTCATCCATATACTTGTCCATCTGTCCATCTGCCCTTTTATTCTCCCATGTGGCAGGTCTCTAGTAAACGCCTCGTGCATACCAGGTGCTGGGGCGACAGCAGTGACTAAAACAGGTATGGTCATCCTTGCCCTGATGGAGTATGAAAGTCTAAAGGGGGAGGTGGGTCCAAATAAACCAGTTGTACATTGTAACTCCCCTCCCCCGCCCCCGCGAAGTGAACTTAGAGAACAACTGCAAGTGGGAGGAGGAACTCCTTTACCCTAGAGGGTTTGCCAGGTGTGAAGAGGATTTCTGGTTTGAGATCCAAAGATGAGAGGAGGCTGGCTATATGAAAGGGAGGGCCATGCCATTCCGGGTAGGGAGACCAGCATGTGTACAATATGGGGCAAGTGAGATCCTTTCGTTTGTTTTGGTTTCGAGGTAGTGTCTCACTCAGGCCCAGGCTGACCTGGAATTCACTATGTAGTCTCAGGGTGGCCTCGAACTCACGATCATCCTCCTACCTCTGCCTCCCGAGTGCTGGGATTAAAGGCGTGTGCCACCGCACCTGGCTTCAGAGTTTGGATTTTATCCTGAGTCAAGCAAGAAGCTGTTGGTGGGGTCATGGGGTTAGAGGTTAAAGGGCTCAAAAGATGCTCATCCTTTTGGCACAGTGCTATCATTTATTCACTTCCTTAGAACCTTCTGGCAAGTAAGGCCTGGTGCGCCCAGTCTCTCTTGAAATCTCTCTCTCTCTCCTTTCAAATAAATACATAAATAAATAAAATGCTAAAGAAAAAAAAGAAGAGTACAGGAAGCTGATTACCTTGGAAAGGAACAAGACATAGAGGCTGTAGGACATTGTCTCTTGGAAGGGATGTCTGAGCTTGGGTGGCTCTATGTCTGTCTGTCTGTCTGTCTGTCTGTCTGTCTGTCTGTCTGTGTGTCTGAGCACTGGGGACCTATCAGTGAAGTGGACTCCACCTCGCTGACCCGTGAGCAATCATCCACCTTCTTCCAGCATGGGACAATGTCCACGTCCCATGAGCTCCTCACAGGTGCCGGCTCCCCTGTGCATCCCTCATGACAAGGACGTTTGTCACCCCGTGTTCCAGGCGCCCACATGTAAGGTTTGGAGAGGTGAAGGTCACAGGCTCCCGGTTGTGAGCTAGAGCTTGGACCTTACCTGTCTGATGCTCCTCAGACCATATTTCTGGAGAAGAGAGAAAGCATCTGAGAAGTGGCCATGTCCTCCTTCCTCTGGGGTGACCCAGTTCCAGACCTGGACAGGTCCCTTGCCTTCCCCATGTGGGGGCATGGTACCCAGCTGGCAGGAAGGTGTGGTAGCAAAGTGCCAGGCTGAACCAATGCCGCTCTGTTCTGCTTGGGGGGTCCTGGCTACTTCTCTTGCAGGAAGCCTGTTGGCCCCTCGCAGGACCTCACTCCACCCTCCTTCCAGTCGCCAAAGAGGCCAGGTTGCTTCGGCCAGCATTAAACTCTTCCTCTTCTCCCTCCTCCTCCCATCCCTGCCTCTCCTTCCTCCCTTCTCATCCTCCTCTTCTGGTTTTCCTCCTCCGTCCTCTCTCCTTCTTGCTCCTCCCTATCTCCTTTCCTCCTCTCCTTCCTTTCCCCTCCTCACCTTCCTCCTTCCTCTTCTCCCTCCTCCCCCGTTCTAACCTTCTCTTTTCCTTCCTCTTCTCTCCTCTCTTCCCATTCTCCTCTCTCCTCCCCCCTCCTCCTTCCCTTTCCCCTTCTCTCCATCCTCCCCAGCCTCCTCCCCTTCCTCTCCTCTTTGTCTTCCTCCCTTCCCTCCTCCTCATCTCCTCTTTTCCCCCCTCCCTCCCTCCCTCCCTCCCTCCTAACCATCAGATATCAATTAAGTAGTAGGTGGCGGTGGTAGAGGGCAGTATCTCTGGGTTCAGAGACTCCAGATGTGACCTCAGCTCTGTCACCATACAAGTGGCTCAGGACAAGTCCTTTTGTTCCCCAAGCTCTGCTTTCTTCATCTCGAATGTCAGAGGTCATTCTGAGCTTGGAACAAGGTGGAGTGGAGCTTTGAGGTTCCTTTCACCCTATGACGAGTGTGGCCAAGGGACACCTCCGAGTGTGGCTGTGGGAGTGGTGGGGGCACTGCTCTCCATGGCTCCTGTTCAGTCTCTTACGAGCAGACAAGGGGATTTGAGGGGGACTCTGCCCGCCACCCCCTTTTATTTTTACGACACTAAACCAAACTGATGGAGGAGACTGGAAGAAAGATATCGTGTCTTCTGTTGAGAGGAGGTCAGGGACAGGTGTGACAACCCGATGAGGGGCATTCTAGAACCTTCTCACAGGAGTCCAGGCTTCCTTCTCAGGACCTCGGGTCTGGAGAGCATTCTGGGAGGAGGGTACCCCTTCCTCATCAGCATGCTTGCCAAGTCCGTGCTCCTGGCAGACGCATCGGCAGTCCACACACACCTTGTAGCCACTCTCCCTTTGAAGAGAGAGAGGTCTCGGAGTATCTGTTCTCATTACGGCCCCAGAAAACACAGGCTTGGGTGCTGGGGCCCTACGCTTATGCAAAACCCCCTGAGCACTAAAATTTGCTTCTTTTTGATTTAGCCTCTTGCCGGTTTGAAGGACTGGATTTTATAACAGGTCAATTTCAGACCATTTGATATTGATATATGAAGATCCTCGGGGATTACTGAATGCATTTCTCATCCTGCTGCGATAGTATCATATAAGGAAAATGGGATTGACTGTTAAGTACAAATTGAAAAAGACATGGTCATTTAAGATAACTCCTTATCTGTATACAAGGAAATGGTATAAGAGAAACAGACCACCGGTTGACAGAAGTAAATTTCACCTTGGGCTCTCTCTCTCTCCACACCCTTCCTACTGCTGTTCACACTTGCCAGATTATCCAATTATTCTGAGAGCCATTTCCTGGGGCGCCTACTAGAGGATGCCTCTGCCTAGGGAACCACATTCTCTGTGGTAGCTTTCTGGGAGGCAATGGCCAGCTCTTCCCAGAAAGATGGGAAGGACCCTCAGAACCCTCAGTGGGTGGGTAACCCTCAGGGGAGTTGAGAATATAACAGCATTAGTCCTGAAGGTGTCATGTGTCCCCAACAGAGACTCTCTGGGCTCCCCAAGAGCTGGAAACAAAAGCAGGTTCTCTCTGTGATCTCGTGGCATGCACCGGATGTGTCCTAAGTGACGAGGGGCCTTGAACTTCCATTCCCATATTCCCCATACTCAGCCGCTTTGTCACATGAGTATGCGGTGAGCTGTACAGGAGCATATCTCCCCATGTCGTTGGAATCCTTTCCACCTCATTCATTTCACAGTCAAGATCACCAGGGACAGGATCCAACCAATGCTGTCCCTGAGTCCTAAGCCTCCATCTTCCTGAGGCTTGTAGAAAACTCCCCAGATTCTTAAACATCTTCTCTGCTGGTTGATGCGGTAGCTGGGGACTCGCCTTTGGCGCCTGGAGAAGAAGTTGTGCTGGCTGGCATGATCCTATTTTTACAATCTCCTCCTCTTTACTCTGGGGTACTGAGGGTGGGAGAAGAAGGCTTCTTGCTTTTGCTTCTGCCCCCCACCCCAAGATCCTATCTGACACAGGAGGGTCAGCTGGGATCCCTGAAGAGGCAGAGCTTGGGGTGTGGTCTGCCGTGACCTCCAGGAACAGACGTATGTTCCTCTGCCTGCTTCCTCTGTCTCCTAGCAGAAGTGGACATCAGACATTCTCTGTACTGAGGGACATGGTGCTGAGGCAGTTAGGCTGACTGCCCCCCTCCCCTAAAAGTAAAGGCAGGCATGTCCTCAAGCCGGCTCTCATAATCTCTATTTTGCTTGAGATCAAAGAAGGATCTGACATCTTATCTCTTGCCTAAAGGAGTTCCCGAGACCATGAACCACCTGAGCCCCTCCCCGGGAGGGAGGTCCTCTTTCCTGGAATTTGAATTTAATCCTGACATTGTGGCTGGCCTCTTCCTGAGCCAGCCCCTAGCCCAGACCAATCAGCTGTCTCTCTGGCTCACCTGAGCCAGAAGGTTAAGCCCACTATAGTGAGGTTATATAGGAGGGCAGGGCAACCTCTCTCGGTGGTCCTTTCATCACTCCTGAACCTCCAGATTCTGGTAAATCTCCCCTCCTCTTGGCCCAACTAGACTGAGATGAGGGGAGAACCAACCCCCCCCCCGCCCCTCTCTAACCCTTCCACATGGGCTCTCTGCACTTTCTTTTCTTTCCTCTAAATCTCTTTTCACGTTTCTTTCACGCCCACCACATGGGTTCTCAGACCATGTGGTTTGTTCCCTTCCCTTGGTTCTGCACTTCCCTAAATAAATATAATAATTTCATAATTATCCTTCTCAGTTTGGTGTGCTCATTTCTCCAGTTAAATGCAAACATGAACTCAAGACTTGGAGTTCAAGGACTCTATTCCTGAATTCCTAACACCCCCATAACAGTGCAATGGCCCGCACACTCAGGAAGGGTAAGGGAATATTGAAATATTATCTCTCTTTAGACATAGTTTTGTCTGATTTCCCAGCAGCCCCATGGTTCCCAGCTGATCATCACCAGCTGCACAACCTTCATTCACAGTGGAGCAAACTGGGCCTCGGATAGGCCATTGAATAAGTCAAACAGAGAAGCTCAAAGTTGGGTCTCATCCCTGCACTTACCCATTTTCTCCTTATCCATGCATTCATCCCCTTACCATTGCTGTGGACCAAATAAACAAGAAGCCACTTAAAAAAAGAAGGGTTTATGTCCATTCAGGGTTTGGGGGGAAGGCGCAGCGGCAGAGGGCGTGTCTCCACATCTCTTGTGATGAGGAAGCAGAAAGAGGGCAATGCCGGCACTCAGCTCACTTTAGTGTTTCTCCCCCTTGTTTTTAGTCTGGAACTCCGGCCCAAGGGACGGCACCATCCACACTGAGAGGGGGCCATCTCCCACTTGGGTTAACTTTCCCTGGAAACACCTTCACAGGCACTTTGTCAATGTCCTGAGGACTTCTAAATGCCATCAAGTTGACAATGCAAGCCACCAAACTCCTTCATCAATCTGTGGTGGTTTGAGCCAGGTGTCCCCCATAAACTTAGGTGTTCTGATGGCTAGGTCCCCAGCTGATGGCAATTTGACAACTGAAGCCTCCTGGAGGTGGTGTATTGTTGGGGGCAGGCTTATGGGTATTATAACTAGCTGCTTCTTGCCAGTGTTTGCACACTCTCCTGTTGCTGTTGTCCACCTGATGTTGGCCAGGAGGTGATGTCCACTCTCTGCTCATGCAATTGTTTTCCCCTGCCATCATGGAGCTTCCCCTCGACTCTGTAAGCCAAAATAAACCTTTTTTTTTTTTTTTTTTTTTTCCCACAAGCTGCTCTTGGTTGGGTGATTTCTGCCAGCAATTTGAACCTGACTGTAACACCTCCCATCCATCAAATTTTCCATCCATCTACCCATTCATCTATTCATTCACCCATCCATCCATCTCCCCATCCCCCCAACTGGAACATAAACTTTATGTCGCATCCACAGTTCAGGACCCAGCAGGACCTCAGGTCATCTTCCCAGAAAGAGCAAATATACATCAATTGTCATCTGTGGGGGCTTTATTGTCACAGAGCCATGTGGGGGGGATAGTTAGGGGACAGACTCAAGGTCGGGAGGTCATTAGATCAAATTCCAGCCATGCCACATGTTGGCATTCTCATGGGTGCCCAGGCACACTGGTGAGGAGGTGGTGAGCTTGAGCACGCATGTGGGGAAGACAGAAGGCATTCAAGTGACCGTGAGAGATAGATCCAGTTACTGTCAACATTGGATTCAGCAGGAGCTTAGGGGCTCGCCTCACCTGCCTTCCTCTAGAGGGTAAAAGTCCTGCCAGGTCTTTTTCCTGGGGCAGAGCTCTGTACCCTGGCTGAGGCTCCTGTACCCCTGGACCAGGAAGGCAGCACCGAGTCAGGGTCTCCAGAGGGACAAGAGCTGCAGGACGAAGTTCAGGACATGGGACTATACAGTCAGCCCTCTGTGTCCATGCTTGGATTCAGCCAACCCACGGCCCGTCAGGAACACCCACAGGCTTGCAGCTGCATCTTTACTGAGCAGATGCAAGCTTTCTTGCCACACTGACTTGCATGGCATTGGCCTTGTGCTGGGAATGCACAATCCATCCGGAGATGATTTGAAAGATGTGTGCAGGCTCTGTGTACCACTGTATATGAAGACGTGAAGACCACTGCAGGGGCTCCCAGAACATCATCAATACACCAAGGGACACCTGCTTGTCACCTAATTATCTATCTGTCTATCTATCTATCTATCAATCATCTATCTATCTATCTATCTATCTATCTATCTATCTATCTATCATCTATCTATCATCTATCTATCATCTATCTATCATCTATCTATCTATCTATCTATCTATCTATCTATCTATCTATCCATCTATCATCTCTACCCATTTTTCATCCATCTATATGTATTCATCTATCTATCTATCTGTCTGTCTGTCTGTCTGTCTATCTATCTATCTATCTATCTATCTATCTGTCATCTATCTGTCTATCTATCTATCTATCTATCTATCTATCTATCATCTATCAGCTCTACCCACTTTTCATCCATCTATATCTATCTATTATCTATCTATCATCTATCTATCATCTATGTATCATCTCTGCCTACTTTTCATCCATTTATATTTATTCATCTATCTATCATCTATCTATCTATCTATCTATCTATCTATCTATCTATCTATCTATCTATCTATCTATCTATCTATCTATCTATCAATCAATCAATCATCTGAGTGACAAAACAGCCCCATCTCTACAGGGTCCCTCCCTGTCATGGACACACTCACTCACCTCCTGTCCCCAGCTCCTGAAGGCCACAGCCCCGTCCTGCTTCTATGTTCTTGCCACTTTTGAGCTGTTTGGATTTTGAGCTCTTTCCGCTCAGCCTTCCTCTCGCACGCACCGCCAGCCTGTTGCGTTGACCAGCAGCCATCCCTTCTCCTGACCGAGTAATAATCCACGGCATGCATTTGGCTCTGCGGGTCCTTTCACCTGCTGAAAGACGCTTGGGCTCGCTCCAGGTTTGGGCTTTTATGAATGAAACTGCTATAAACACTCTTGTACAGGTTTTTATGGGAACATAAGTCTCTTTTTTTTCTCTGGGATCAATGCCGAGGACTGCAGTCACTGCATTTTCTTCTGAAAGAAGCCGCCAGCCCGCTTTCCCTGCTGTGCATTTCCACGGGCAGCTTCGGAGTCATCTCCTGTCTTCCTGTTCTCACCAGCATTTGCTGTAGCCACAGGCTTTATCTACTTCAGCCGTCCTGACAGGTGAGTGGTGACAGCTCACCATGGTTTCAGTTCGTATTGCCCGGATGTAATGAGCGTCTGGTCTGGGGTTCACAAAACCATTCTGAACAGCTATTGAGTCTGCCTGGCCCATTTCACAGATGAGGAAAGATGGAGGCACAGCAGCAGAGAGGCCCTCTTGGGCTTCACTCTGGCTGCTGGCTGCTCGCCTTTTTGAAATGGGAACGCTCCAAAACAAAAATTACTTTTCCTTGGTGGCAAGGAAGGCATTTTTTTTCTTTTTCTTTTTTTTTCAAATATTTTATTTTCTGAGAGAGAGAGAGAGAGAGAGAGAGAGAATGGGCATGCCAGATGCATGTACCACTAGGTGCATCTAGCTTTATGTGGGTCCTGGGGAATCAAACCTGGGACACTAAGCTTTGCAGGCAAGCACCTTAACTGCTAAGCCATCTCTCCAGCCCCAAGACATTATTTTGATATTTTAACTAATGCACGCCTGCTTCTTGCTATCTTTCTGTCTTGTTGGGTTATATTCTTGGCAGTTTGGATAGCTGGCTTCAGGCTGTCTCTGAGGGACGGGTTGTTGTAGCGGAGTTTTTCTGGATCACTCCCCAGCCATCCTGCACGCTTGGGTCCCCTTCACAAGCTGCCCCATGCAAAAGGGTGCTGGCTGGCCAGCAAGGGGATTGCATCACACTGAATTGGCCCCAAGGGGACAGAGTCTTGTCCCTGATCTCCATCCACAGTGATGCTGAGCTGCCAGGGAGACCGAGGCTGTCTGTGGCTGGTCCAGCTGATCTGGAGGTCAATGTTGGAGCCCTGGCCATGTGCTCCTCCCTCGGGTCCCTTCCACCTCACCTCACCTCATCTCACCTTCCTACTGCCCACTCCTCCTCAAATACCTTCTCCCACCCAGGCCTCCACCTGGGCTGGAGCTCACAGTGTCTTCGGAGAAACATAGTCATGGGAAGCCCAGGAGCAGATGATCACAGCGTCTGTGAGTGAGGGGTGTGTTACAAAGAACACATGCACATGACGTGTGTACGAGTGCACATGCTCCCACACGGCAGTCAGCACACACATGCACGTGGTAGAGGCAATACACGTGATTTTTTAACACTTGGTAATAAATGCTATTTAAAAAAAAAAAAAAAAGGAAAGAATAAAAGAAAGAAATTGAAAAAAGAAAATCCCACCCCACAATCTCTGCAAAACACAGCCGTGGAAATGACAAGCCGAGAATCATTTGCTAGGCGTTGAAATGGTTCCCTTTGTCGCGCAATCTCCTGTTGACAGTTACCTTTCAATCTGCGATTGTGGGGCCAGGGCTGGTTTTTATTCAGCGTCTATTCACCCTGTATTAATGAGCCGGGGGGAGAGGGAGGGGACTCTGGAGGAGACAGGCCTGCTGTCTGCAACCCTTATCTGGGGCTCACAGCGCTCTGTCCTGCCTCAGCCTGGCCCGCCAGACCCTGGAAGCCCCCAGGCTGATGGCCTTGTAAACTATGTAGCTATCAAAAGAGGCTCTGTGCTTTCCCCTTACTGGCTGGCAGGGCTGAGTCCCCTCACCACTGTCCTCAGGGCTCAGGCACACCCCAACCATGGTTATCCAGCACCTACTGCCTGTCAAGAGGCTGTGTTGGGTGGTGGAGTATCACTGATCTCTCAACGCGGAAGTAGATCTGCACATCTGGCTGGCGCAGTGGTCAGGAGAGGTCAGCCTGGGCCTACTGACTCCTGGGCGACTGTGGACCCCAAATCATTTCTCTGCCCTGCCCCCTCCCAAAGCGCAGGAGCCTGGCAGCCACCCAGCTCATTTCACCTCGACTGGTTCTGCACTGGCCACACAACCTTAGCCTCCTAGGAGGCCTCCTTACACCCCTCCCTCTCTGGTCAGATAAACCTCTGCGTCTGGAGCATGGAGGCACCTGCATGTGCCTGCACCCTCCCTTTCCCCAGATATATCCTGGGATACACAAAGGATTTCTTCCTGCCTGGCTGGCCAGCGCTGGCCTATGGTGCCCATGCTGGGGCCCTGGCGCTCCACCCCATGACCGCCTCACTTGTCTGCCCCCATCCTTCGTGCTCCACTTAGAACTCCCTCTGTCACTTGAAGTCACTGGCCGTGCCCCTTTTAAGTCTATCAGCTTTCCTCTATTGCTGGTAATGGCCGTCCTATAGTTCTTGCAAGACAGCCACCCTCATTTCAGGTCTCCGCTTGGACACCAGTTCCAAGGCAGCTTCCCCAACCCTCCCCGTCCTCAGCTTGTCACCAGTGTGCATGCATGGCACACTGTAGTCCACATGAGTCCCCCCCCTCCCTGCCCCTCGCCACCCACTGGCCTGTGGGCCCCTGAGAATGAAGCTGTGCCACTCGCTCACTGCACCCCCAGATGGATGGGTGGATTCCTACCCCACCCATGCCTATCACAGGTTGCCATGGGATCATGCCCTGGGGCTGTGTCCACGGACCACACTAGAATCCTGGGTTTAGAGGTAGCATCGTTGTCCCTTTCCCTCAAAGTCAGGACTCGTGGCGATGGTCGCCTCTCCTCCCCATCTTTCACTGAGTCAACACACATCCGCAGTTCCATCAGGCACGGTGCAGATTTGTTTCAGACTCACGGACAGATGAGGTGAGCGTGGGAGGGACCTGACATGGGTGGGGTCTATGTGCTAGTCAGGAAACTCGTAGAGGATTCCCTGGAGGGGGTGACAGTCCTGGGACCTTAGTGAAGAGCCACTGTGGAGGGCAGGTTAGTGGAGGGGTGGTGAGACAAGGGGGCCCTTATCAGGCAGTGTGTGCCCCATCTTGGACATCTGGAACCTCAGCCACAGCCTTCTGGGCCGTTGAGTGGGCTGAGAAACACCCTTGTGTACGTGCATAGGTGTACATAGGTGTACATAGGTGTACATAGGTGGCTCAGCACTGCACTGACAGCCTTGGCCTTGGAGTGTAACAACAGGACAGCCTGCAGTCACTGGACTTCTGGGTTCCGTATGACCCCTTCGTTTCTCCCTCCTTTCGCCATAGTTGCTGGCCATGCAGATTTTAACAAACTCACACTGGCAGTGTTCCTTTGTTCAAATACAGTTAGGTGGCAAGAATCACCCTGGGCAGGGGGCGGAGGGCAAGGGGCCGGAGATGGGAACTTGCTCCACGCTTGGGATCAGGGTGGGGCCTCTAGAGCTGAGCAGAGGGTACTGACTGGGCTATGTGCCCCACCTCTGCTTTCTGCAACAGATCCATCCCCCAGAGGGGACAAGGCTCTGTCCTCTGGGGTTCACGTTCCCACGGGGGCACAGAGGAGAAGGAGGCAGTAAGGAGCTAAACAAGGTCATTGCACACCGGAATGGAAATCAAACAACCACAGCACACATGCTTTGGGGTGTTCCTTCACGCAGTCAGGCGAGGTCAGTAGATTGGTACATCCCCAACTTGTCATTCTGTTCCCTGTGTCACTGTTGCCCTGGGCAACCATAGTCTCCATTTGCTTCATTATGATGGAGACTCTAGTTCCTGCCCTTTGATATTTATTTATTTGTAAGCAGAGAGAGAAAGAGAGAGAGAGAATGGGTATGCCAGATCCTTCAGCCACTGCATATGAACTCCAGACGCATGAGCCACCTTGTGCGTGTGTACTGGGGAATCAAACCTGGGTCCTTAAGCTTTGTAGGCAATCGCCTGAACCGCTAAGCCATCTCTCTAGCCTCAGCCTTCTGATTGTTGAATTCTTCCCGGGCTTAGAACTGGTGGGCTGACCCTTTCTGAATCAGCTATACCCTTGGGCCCACCAATCAATCAGGTCCCCCCACCCCCACACACACCCCAGCCTGGTGATGAGGCTCATTCTAGTTCCATGCCTGAACCACGAGCGTGAGCCTGGGCCCCCAGTGTGAACCCTCTCCCACGGACGCTTCCCGGGGTGAGAGAAATTCTTCTCTGGTCTTTTCCTCTCTCCTCCCAGAGGTGGGAGGTGTTGCTCTTTCCTGCTTTCTCTTCTCTCCTATTTTCACCCTGCCCTTAATCATTCTCAGAACCCACCCTCCTCCGTGTCCACGTTTCTTCAGTTCGTTGGTAACTTGAATAAGGACCCAGACTTTAGGAATCACGAGCCTGGGGGAGGGTCTCCTGCATCTCTATGGAGATTTAACCCCCACTCAGAGCTCCAGTCCCACGGCACCACCATCTGGAAGGTGTGCAGACCATGCCTTGATGTACCCGCCACGGTGCTCCGTGAGTTGGCATCCTTGGCGCCTGTGTCTGTCTTTGCAGAGTCTCATGGCAAGGAGTGGGGCTGGCTCAGCCTTCTGCCATATCCAGTGACAACCATGTATGTTTGCTTCCTTGTGGCAGCCCTCCCCTTCCCAGTCTTCTTTTTGTGGTTTTTCAAGGTAGGGTCTCACTCTAGCCCAGGCTGACATGGAATTCACTATGTAGTCTCAGGCTCACAGTGATCCTCCTACCTCTGTCCCCCAAGTGCCAGGATTAAAGGCATGTGCCAGGTGTGGTGGCACACGCCTTTAATCCCGGCACTTGGGAGGCAGAGGAGAATTGCCATGAGTTCAAGGCCATCTTGAGACTCTGTAGCAGACAGCTTCAGGTTCGCTGAGATGAACTTCCAGACCAGGCACAGTTATGGAGGAAGGGATATTATTTATTGAAGCTTACAGATCCAGGGGAAGTTCCATAACAGCAGAAGAAGTGGCCTGCTCTCACAAGGCCAGGCAAGAGAGCAAGAAACCAACCAGCCACCACAGCACACAGAGCAAAATTACAGCCAAAAGGTCACACAGCACACTTCAGGAACTCCTGCTAGGCACATTTGCATATCTTTACAATGGAATCTCAAACCCACACCATTAACACCTTAAGACCGGCCCCCAGTGACATTGCCTCTAGCAAGGTGATTACAGATACAAACTATAACTAATAAAACACTGAATATATTGGGGGACATATATTCAAACTACCACAGACTCCATAGTGAATTTCAGGTCAGCCTGAGCTAGAGTAGACCCTACTTCAAAAAACAAAACAAAACAAAACAAACAAACAAATCACAAATATATATATTTGAGAGAGAAAGAGAAAGAGGCAGTTAGAGAGAAAATGGGCATGCCAGGGCCTCTAGCCACTGCAAACGAACTCCAGATGTATGTGCCCCTTTGTGAATCTGACTTTACATGGGTTCTGGGGAATCAAACCCGGATCTTGTGGCTTTGCTGGCAAGTGCCTTACTGGCTAAGCCATCTCTCCAGCCCCCAGGCTTCCTTTGGTGAGGAGAGTCCCTCTGGATTTGGGCACATCCTTGCCACCCTGCTTCCCTTGGGTACTGCTCATTTCAGCTCTGGTCCGGCTTCATCCTCCGCCTGGGATATCACAAGCCTTGGTCTCACAGACCCAGCTTGGATCTGGGCTACCTGGGATGGCCCTGAGAAAGCCAGGAGCAGAGGACAGCACCTCGGAATCCTGCCTTGAAGCCCCATCCTTTGTGGGGCAGCCTCACTGGGACTCTGGGAAGGGCCTCAGGTGCCCGCATAGTGATAGTGGCCATCATAGAGTCCTTTTCCTGCCTAAGCTCCTTCCCGTGCCACCCTGCTGTTCTCTCCAGAGACCCCATCCCACATAGGCCATCTGCCCCAAGTCCATGTAGCCGCAGGGAATAAACAAAGACCCAGGGTCTTGTCTTCCACGGAATCAACTGGGACATGCATGGGTAACCTCACCCGGAAGCTGCCCGTGTCCCAGTGGGAACAGGCTGGAGGTAGATTCAGGGCGCTATGCAGCCCCCTACTCCACGCCCATTGTGGAAGAAGGAAGGCCAACGGCCAGCCCCTCCCGTCCATGGATCCTCCACCAGTCACAACAACAGAGACTTGTGAAGACCCAGTTCTCATCCGCTGGCCAGTGAAGCTCAGTGGTCAGTTTAGGGCCCCATGAAGAAATGCCTGGGGCCATGGTCACCGTTTCCCTGCAAGGTGTCCACACCTGAGGGACCCTAGGTGAACGTCCATGGTGTCACCACACTGACTGGCTGTGTGGGTGTGGCATCACTCATCTATGACGTCCCATCAGCCGGTATCTAGATTGTCACAAGGATTTTGCAGTGATTTAAAAGGCATCACCGGGGTGGGCTCAGCAGTTAAAGCTTGCAGAGCCTGATGGCCTGGGTTTGATTCCCCAGGATCCACGTAAAGTCAGATGCACAAACTGGCACATGTGTCTGGAGTTCTCTGGTGATGGCAGGAGACCCCTGCACACCCAAGCTTTCTCTCTCTATCCCAAATAAATATAAAAGTAAATAAAAAATAAATAAGGGCTGGAGAGGTGGCTTAGTGGTTAAGGCAATTGTCTGTGAAGCCTAAGGACTCAGGTTCGATTCCCCAGTACCCACGCATTCTTTGATGTCACAGTTGGTTTCATCTTCTGGTCCCTATTGTCAGGTGGGGAGCTCTTTGAGAATGACTCCTTGATCACTGAACTTTCTCTGGGCAGGCTCAGGGCTGAGTCACTCCAAGTCCCTTCCACGTGCCCCAGTGTGGTGGCCTCCACACCTGTCCCTGCCTCACGGAGGAGATTGGCCTCTGCCTGTGACACCTGTACACTACTCTCTGGGTTCCTGAATTGAACCCCTTTGCTCAGGCTTTCAGAATCCCTGTTCTCCCCCTTGAACAAATAATAATTGTTAGAAAAAGGCCTGTGGATAAATTATAATCCTGACCCTCATTCTACTGCAGAAAACTTTTGCTAGCTGCCAAGTGAAAAGTCAAAATTTGCATTTAAATAGAAAATGTTAGGCGGGCAGAGCCGGGAGGCTGGGGGACCCCACAGGCCTCCCCTGGCAGAAGCCTTCCCTGGAGGCCAGCAGCAGGGTCCCGGTTGAACCAAGTCCTTTCTAAGGTCTGCGGCTCTCTGGGGACTACAAGGTTCACGTGCTATCAAGTTCCCCAAAGGCTCCACACGGAGGGAATGTAGACCTCCCAGATGTCCTTCCTTCAAAGCCCTTGAACTTGAGCCCCCTTCCCCAACCACAGAGAGCAGACAGCCAGCAAGCATTCGGGGGAGTGCCCGAGACAGAGAGCTCAGGCACCCTTTAGAGCTGCACAAGGGGCTGGCTCAGAGCATGGCCACCTGCTGGGTCTCTGGGCGTCCTTGAGCCTCAGTTTCCTTGTTCTAGATGTCAGTTACCACCTCTGTGGCTGAATGTTATTATATAATCGATATGATTCAAGAATATATATATATATATATATATATATATATATATGCAATGTCCCTGTTAGTGTAGCACACAATGCTGGAATTCCACCCCCTTCTTGGATACCTTCTGTGACAGAATTCTCCCTTCCACACAGACTTATCTGGAAACTGCGAGCTCTTAGGAATCTTGACGCATCATGAACCCAGCCTGGGAACGTGTCTTGATAATTTGATAATTTGGGTATCTTTTGCACAAGGTAGAAATGGAACTCTGTTTAGCCTAGCAGTGGCATCTTGGGCTTAGATGTTGTGCCTGGTCCAGCATACAGACTTCTTCCTTCCTCCCTTTCTTCCCTCCCTCCCTAACTCCCTCCCTTCCTCCCTCCCTTCTGTCCTTCTTTTCTCCCTCCCTCCATTACTTCTTTCCTTCCTTCCTTCTTTCTCCCTCTTTTTTTTTTTTTGAGGTAGGGTCTCACTCTGGCCCAGGCTGACCTGGAATAACTATGTAGTCTCAGGGTGGCCTTGAACTCGTGGCGATCCTCCTACCTCTGCATCCCGAGTGCTGGGATTAAAGGCGTGCGCCACCATGCCCGCCCGGCTTCTCCCTCAGTTTTTTTATTTTTGTCTATCCATTCTCACCTTGCACCTTGTTTGAGGCAGTGTTTCCTGTTGGATTTACCAGGCTAGTTGTCCCGCAAGCTTCCATCTCTGCCTCCCATCTTGCCATAGGCATGCACTGGGGTTACGGATGCTTCACGACTGTGTCCAGCCTTTCCTGGGTGCTGGGGATTCGAACTCGGGTCCTCACGCTTGTGCAGCAAATGCTTTTACCCACTGAGCCATCTCCCCGGGCCTGCAGCCTTCTTTCTTAGGTGGGAGTGATGCTTCTCTGAGGGGACAGATGCCCCATCTGCTTTGCAACCACTGCACCTCCACTGCCCAGCAAGTAGTAGGTATTTCGTAGATGCCTGTGCCAGGCACACAGTAGGTGCTCAGCTAGGTAGAGGAAGGAGGGCGCGCCAGAGTTCTGAGCAGTTTCTTCAGAACAGGCTTCGTGTGGCTGTCCTACTGTGTGCTCGTGTGTGTATATGCCGGGCATGGTGGTAAATGCCTTTAATCCCAGCACTCGGAGGCAGAGAAAGGATTTCGAGATTACACAGTTGAGTTCCAGGTCAGCCTGGGCTAGAGTGAGACCCTATCTTGGAAAACCAAAAAATATAAACAAACAAACAAACAAACAAACAACTGTGGCCAGGAGTGGTAGCGCACGCTTTTAATCCCAGCACTTGGGAGGCCAAGGTAGGAGGATCACCACGAGTTTGAGGCCATCCTGAGACTACATAGTGAATTCCAGGTCAGCTTGGGCTAGAGGAGACCTACTGTATGTATGTATGTATGTATGTATGTATGTATGTATGTATGTATGTATGTATTCCTGTGTTCTTCTTATTGAAAATAAGCAATAAATGACTCAAAGTGGCAATTGCCTATACTGAGCCATCCGCCCTGCCTTCAAGTCCTTAGGAGGAACTCAAGCCCACATCTCCACCAGCCCAAGGAGTTCACCTCCCATGGTCAAGATCACACAGAGTCCCCGGCCCTATACAACCACATCTCCGCTCAAGTTGGGACCCCAAATGGAGGGTGGGACAAGAAGCATCCATCCTAGGACCCCATGTGTCTCAGTGTCAGGACAGGTTCCGAACTGACCAGAGTCCTGTGGGCGCAGCCCGGGCCCTCTGTCACCTCCTCTAGCCCTGCTAGACCCAGGACCTCATCCTCATCCCCCAGCAGCATGGACCAGGGGCTCATGGCTGATTTTGAGGAAGACAGACGGTGGAAGTGGCTTGTGCTCAGAGAACCGGCCACAGGGAGGGCTTCCCTGGGGAAGTGACATTTGAGTTGAGCTCCAAGGGACGTTCAGGTGGCAGAAATACAGGAAACAGAGTCCCAAGCGAAAGGATCAGAATGGTTAGGTGTGAGAGGGGGAAGAGATGGATTGTCCAAAGAATGCTGCCCAGTGTGGGAGGAGCGCTAGGAGGAGGGAGAGACACAGGAGAGGGAGGAGGGACGCAGGAGCTCGGCACATTATCCTGGGAGGGAAAGAGGGGACTCTGGAGTGAGGTCCCCTCTGTCTGCAAGAAGAGATGTCCCTGGTAGAACAGACATCGTGAGGGACCCACAATAGAGCATGGCCTTGAGGGAAGGTTAACAAGGCCTCGCTGTCCCTCACTCAAGTCCCTTCACACACCTACAGTGTTCCAGTCAAAGCAATTAGCCGTAAAAGTGTTGTCAGGAAGCATTTTATTGGATTTTGCTCCACTCGGAATTGGCTCAACAATGTCTGCTTAGAAAAATAAACGCATCTCAGTGGAATTGGGTCCCTGCAGGGTCCTTGTAGTAGCTGTGGAAATGGGCCGGACCGGGGACTGTGGGGGGGGGACGCTGAAGACAATATTTCTATCATACAGTTCTGCCCATGAAAGGGAGCAGGTGGGCCTCAGGGGATCTTTCAGGCCCCGAGGGTCTCAACCCCTATCAAGTCATTAGACTCCCCTGGGAGATGTTGGAAGCACATGGCACTAATGCCTGCCCAGCCCAGCCTGGTTGTATCTGGGGTGACAGGGACGGGGTGCGATGGGGACATAACTAATGTTTCCAAGTGTCCCCTGGGTTTTAACTGGCACAGCTGGGGCTGAGAGCAGCGGGGGGGGCTGGACAGTGTTGGGACTCAGTTTTGGTCGTTCCAAGTAGAAGGGGCTGCATCGGGCAGGTAGTGAGTGGGCAGGGTCCAGGGACACTGTTCCATGCCCTGTCCCATGATGCACAGGATGGTTCCCCATGATGAAGGATGCCCAAAGTGCTGAACTAGGAAACTGAATTCTCCTCCAAATCCTCCACTTCATGGTTATGGGTACTGAGCCTCCCCTCCCCAATCACTGGCTGATGCAGTGTGTCTGAAGTCACACAGGGATTTATGAATTGGCCCAGCAAGCAGGACTGGACAGTGATCCAGTTGTTGGAGGACTTTTGGGGGATGTAACTAGACTCAGGCTGGTATTTTTATTTTTATTTATTTTTTTATGTTACCACTCACTTTTTAAAAATATATTCATTTATTTATTTGAGAGACAGGCAGATAGAGAATGGGCATGCCAGGGCTTCTAGCCACTACAAACCCCAGACACATGTGCCACCATGTGCATCTGGCTTACATGGGTACTGGGGAATGGAACTTGGGTCCTTAGGCTTTGCAGGCAAGCGCCTTAACCACTAAGCCATCTCTCCATCAGGCTGGTATTTAAAAAATATATTTTATTTATTTATTTGAAGGTGGGGAGGCAGATATGTAGAGAGAATGGGCATGCCAGGGCCTCTAGCCACTGCACACAAACTCCAGATGTATGCACCACCTTGTGCATCTGGCTCATGTGGGTACTGGGGAATCAAACCTGGGTCCTAACGTTTCAGACAGGCATCCTAACTGCAGAGCCATCTCTCTAGCCCTGAGGCTGGTATTTGTCTGAGGATCTAGGGATGGTAAAATTTGCAGAAGTAGTTTATCTTCCTCTGGGGACACCCAGACCCAGTCCTTTAGCACGCTGGACCCCAGAAGATGGGTCTTAAGAAAGGGAAGAAGAGCCAACCAGAGGAGGTCTCTGTCCCTTGTTGTTGGCTGTCCGGGAACCCTCAGGGGACTGGCTATTTGACCATCCATCCATCCATCCTGTTTGGGTAATTGTAGCAATGAGTAGAGCTGGGGCCAGGCTAATTGCAGGCTTAGGGAAAGCCAGGGTGAGGGGCTGGACAGCAGGCGTGTGTCTGGGGCTGAGGAAGGAACCTCATGAGTTAAATTGCCAGCATCTGTTTGCTTTTATTGCAAATGTAAACACGGCCCGCTCAGAAGACGCTAGCCTGATGCGCTCGGCGTTCTGTGTTCGCTTGCCACATGTGCGAAGTTAGGTGTGTGTGTGCGCGCGCGCGTGTGCATGCACCCAGGGGCCTTGGCTAAGCAGGGAGTTTCCCAGTTCTGGTGGAAAGATCCCGGGCTCAGGCCTGCAGAGAGAGGGGGTCACCCTGCAGGAGGCCTCTATGTCCCTGTGAGCAGCCAGCTGACCCTCCAAGCCAAGCTGAGAAATTGTATCACTGTCCTTGTTAAGCACCACAAACATTGCATAGCATCCCCTGTGGCTCCCTCCAGGAAGCACCAGCTTGGGACCTGTCACTAGGCCTGGGACCTTAGAAGCCCTGCCATTTTCTCACTGGGAGGGCGGTGGGTGGATCAGAGCCCCGAAGTTGCTATGGAGATTATCTAACTGTCTTTGTAGCGCTAAAACAAATAGCCAGCAATCCCATGAAACATTAAGAAAGAAAGCATCGTTTTGGTATGTCCCTCCCCCCTCCCGTCAGTTTGTGGGTTGACAGCCAGTAGTGTGTGTGCCTCAGTTTCTGCACCAGTGAAGTGGGCTTTCGGGTGCTTGTCTTGCGTTCTTTGGATCCTTGGACAAAGAGGCTGGAGTGTGAAAACCTGTTGGTCCAGGCTGGTCCAGGTTGGAGTCACCCACTTTGTTCTTCTGCCACAGTTTTGCCATCCGTCTGGCAGGTCGCATGGCCAGTGTTGATGAAGCCAAGGCCTGGGCACTTCCATCCAGCAACTGGCCAACAGGACAAAGAGCAGAAGAACCCTTCCCCGCCACAGGTGCTGCTCCTGGAGAAAGGTGGGGCAAAGTCAGGCCAGCAAAAGTTCAGGACGGGAAGATTGACATTCCACAGCTGGCGGGTCTCTCCCGCCCAGTGACAGATGCTTAAAGCTTGTGACACGCTTTGGCAGAATTTCATTTGTCCAGGCAGTGCTGGCCTCGTTCTGGACAGATGCTAGTGATAGGAGAAAGAGAGAGAGAGAAAACACGTTAGAATTCTTTTTTGCAGTCCTTGGAAAGAAGAGAGCTGTGTGTGGCTCAATCTGTGTAGGTCACCTCAAACAGGAAATGGCCACAGATGCCCTGGAACCCAGGAGGAGAGCAAGTTTCCATTCATTCATTCATTCATTTATTCATTCATTCATTCCCTAGCTTGCTGATGCATGGATAATTGAATAAGTCTTGGGTCTTTGAAGCCTTCCTCTCTTCACTGGGTTTCTAGTTTGAATCCTGACTTCTCTCAGGGTCTTAGGACTTAGGTCCCGCCTCAGTTTCTGTCTCTGGGAAATAGGGGTGACAAAAGTATAGGTCACATCCTGACCAAACACTTGGTCTAACCCCTTGAGGCCTGAGGCAGACATGTTTAAGGTGTGCTGGGGATGGGGTGGAGGTTGGGGAGGGTGGTAAGAGCATCGCCATCCAGCCCTCACTGCGTGACATTTTCAATAGAGAAAACAATTGTCATTTGAACAAGAGTCCCCCATTTTGATGACTTGTTTTTCTTTTCTTTTCTTTCTGTTCTTTTCTTTTTTTCGAGTAGGGTCTCACTCTAGCCCAGGCTGACCTGGAATTCATTATGTAGTCCCAGGCTGGCCTCAAACTCACAGTGATCCTTCTACCTCTGCCTCCCGAGTGCTGGAATTAAAGGCATGTGCCACCACGACAGATTTGTTAGTTTTTGTTTTATTTTTATTTTTTGGCTATTTAAAGTACGGTCTCAGTGGAGCTCAGCTGACCTGGAACTCCTGGTGCTGAAATTAAAGGCATGGGCTACCATGCCCGCTTTGATGATTTTTTCCCTTTCTTTCTTTCTTTCTTTCTTTTTTTTTTTTTTCTTTCTTTCTTTCTTTCTTTCTTTCTTTCTTTTTTTTTTCCTTCCTTCCTTCTTTCTTTCTTTCTTTCTTCTTTTTTTTGGGGGTGGGTTTCGAGGTAAGGTCTCACTCTAGCTCAGGCTGACCTGGAATTCACTATGTGGTCTCAGGGTGGCCTTGAACTCACAGCAATCCTCCTACCTCTGCCTCCCGAGTGCTGGGATTAAAAGCATGTACCACCACGCCCGGCTTGATGTTTTGACTATAGTTGACATCAGTGTTTGAACAGGTGCTCAATGTACCCCGTCACCACTCCCAGGGACCGTTCCCTTTGCAGAGCCTCTCTCTAACTTCATCCTTGCTTCCCCCAAAAGTTAGAGTAGACACCTCGAATGCTTCCTGCGGGGAGGTCACAAAGGTCATCAAACAACTCTGCGTCTTTTCCGTGTTTCTTGCTAGGTGAGACCATTTCTCCTTTGCTGGTCCCGGGTGGGGGGTGCCGAGGATGTGTCTACGCTGAAGGTGTCACATCAGGGTGCAATGTGTGTGCAACATGGTGGCTGTCTGGAGGACAGGCAATGGCCAGCAGGCAGAGGGCAGAGAGTTCTTGGCTGAGCACAGAGCCCTTGAACTTCACCAGAACCTCAACATGGGCTAAGGAGGGAGCCCAGAGTCGGAGAGTTCACAGGGCCAACCAATGCCAATGGAAGAGGTCAGGAAAGAGCATTCCAGGGCATGTATGAAAGAGGCTGGCAGATGGGAAGGGAAATCCAGCTAGAGTCTAAGAGGGCCTTGAGCCAGTCTTGAGGCCCCAGGAGAAGTTGTGGGATCCAGATGTGGATGGGCAGACCGAGGGGGGAGGGGAGGCGGGGAGGCAGCAGGCCTGTTCACAATTAGCCTTGATTTTGTGTGATGACATTCAAATTGTGGGCAAGCATGAAAGTGGAGTTGTGAGGGCGCGGCTGTCCGAGCAGCCCCAGGATTAATCCGACGTGAAGGACACAGGCCCAAGGCTGGCACCACATGGAAGCATTTTGTGTGGGTTTTGATGTCCCGCCAGCTGAAGGGGGCTTCACTGTTGGGCTGAGTGGGTGCGGGGGGGTGCCTCCTCCCCAGCCCCACCCCCTCTCCTCATGACTGGCTGGCTCTGGCAAGAGGGGTTAAACCCCGAACACACCAGAAGGTTCTAGCTCTGCAAACGGCCTCTCCAGCTCAGACCCGAAGCCAACACAGTGACCGGCATGGGGCCGGGGGAAACCAAGCACCAAAGCTCCCTGCCAGCCACAAAGAGCAAAATGGTATGGGCCAAGGGCGGGGCGTGGGGGAGGTGGTGGTGGTGAGCTATTTTCGATATTTCTAATATTTCAAAGATGGGCTAGCCCACATGCTGGGACTTTGGCAGGCAGCGGTTTTCTAACAGGGCCCCATTGGGGTGGGCCTTGGCTACGAATTTCATAGACAAGGAAACTGGGGGTCAGGAGGCTATTTGGGGTTCTGGGGTCACCTGGCAAAGGCTCCAGCTCATGAGGAGCTCTTCTTGGTGAAGTTGGGTCCGGGGGGGGGTGAAGAACACTTTGATGATGTCGTATGATGGTGAAGGTTGGACTGAAGGAAAGCTGTGACCCACAATGCCCGTCCCTTCAGAGCATTCCAGATAGCATCCTCAGGTGCCTCAGTTTCCCCACTGGTTAATGGAGAGAATAGTTAACCTTCCCCTATAGGCTCCTGGAAAGACTGGGTGTCTTGACCAGGGTGGCCGATGGCTGGGAATCCTCAGCTCTCAAACACAGTCACTAATTATGCATGTTTCTATCAACGTTACTGCTGAATATCATTCTGCAGGGTTAACGGATGTGTTACTGAAAGCCGGGGCAAGGCTTCTCTTCCATCTACCCAGGCAGCTCCTCCCCACCCCCCCCCCCCATATCCAGACATAACTTCAGCCTTTGCCCCACTGTGAGTGACCTGGGGCCCCCATCACGCGTCAGTGGGCCCATGGTCAGGCCCCTCCCGGAGCCTCACAGGCCTTCGTGTGTGTGTGTGTGTGGGGGGTGGAGTGTAGTCCTGTGACCTCTGGAGGTCCCTGGAGAGACAGGGAGGAAGGGGCTCTGTGTGTGGGAGGAGGGGCGCAGGCTCAGCCCCGTTGATGGAATTTCAGGATGTTTCGAAGGTCAGCTTCCAGCCGGCCTGTCTAGGTTAGGGAAAAGTGATTGCCACCCCAAACACTTCTTAATGAAGTACAGCCCATGCTTACAAGCTGTTCCCTTCCTGTCTTTTCCCTCTAGGAAGAAATTCCAAATTCTGAGTGCGAATGGCCACAGCGTCATGTGAGCATGGATCTAGAGGGCTGGAAGCAGGGGGTGAGAGAAAAAGCCTAAGGTTTGTTCTCAAGATGCTAATGGTGCGCCCGCCCTCTGCCTCTGTGTGGGAGGAGCAGGTGGAGAGAGGTGAAGAGTGGTCCTGCTGGCCTGGTGTGGCCTTGGGACCTTAGATAAACACAGACCCGAGGCCGCTGCAGAATGGAATGTTGGGAACATTCAAGATGACCAGATCTCAAAGGCAACACGGTGGGGAAGGCTGCGGGAGGGAGGCTAGCCTTGCCTGGTTGTGGAGGTTGGGGGCAACCTTGCTGTAGCTAGTTATACCCGAGAGAAGCTGGCGAGGTCTGTACCCACATGTGTGACTCAGAGAAGAGTGGGAAGGTGAGGTAGCTGGGCTCCGCATTTTGCAGAGACGAGGCCCGCCTGCTGGCACACCTGGCCCAGTTTCTGCTCCCCTCTAAGCAACCAGAGAAGACACGTTGGAGAGTGTGCCTTCCCCAGGGAGTGGGCATACGTCTCCTCCTTCAGCGTGGAACTTGGCACACCACACAGGGACAGGCAACCAGGAATCTGGGAGATGCCCTCAAGGGCCCGTGACATTAGGCAAAAAGGTCACCGCCAGCCTTGCCACGAGATCTGGACACCTAAAATGTTCAGACGTGCCAGATTGGCATCTCCTGAGGGAGGCACCATAGGTTAGCTGTCTTCCTGTCATTAGCTCCACAAAGTGGCCCCGGCTGGTGACTTGGTCAAGGTCACATGGCTGCTAAGTGGCACAACTAGCACACCCATGTGCCACTTTGTGATCTGGCTTACGTGGGTCCTGGGGAATCGAATCTGTGTTGTGAGGTTTTGAAGGCAAACGCCTTAACCACTGAGCCATCTCTCCAGCCCTAATTTCGCTCTTAGCATAGGCCAGGCACCTGCTTCCGGTTCACCATAGTCTGAGTTGTTGTAAGCCCAGGAAGCAGCTGCTCTCACCTCTACCACCCGGATCTGGAATGCCCTCTGAAAACCCACGTTCAGTTAGGGCCTTGGTCCACAGGGGTGGGGTTATTGGGAGGGGCTGGAAACTTTAAGAGGAGGGGCTTGGGCTGGAGAGATGGCTTAGTGATTAAGGTGCTTGCCTTCAAAGCCTAAGGACCCAGGTTTGATTTCCCCAGATCCCACGTAAGCCAGATGTACAAGGTGGCACATGTGTCTAGTGTTTGTTTGCAATGGCCTGGTGGGCCCATTTTCTCTCTGTCTCTCTATCTGCCTCTTCTTTCCTCTCTCTGTCTCCAATAAATAAATAAATAAATAAACCAAATATATATATATATATTTAAATATATATATCAGAGGAGGGGCTTATTGGGAGGTCTTCAGCGATGGAGAACAGGCTTTGAACCCGGTTGTGGGACTCTGGCTCCCTCCTCCTTCTTTTCTGCCTGTGGTGCGTGAGGTGTGTGGTTCTGTGGGACCAGGTGTGTGGTTCTGTGGGACCAGGTGTGTGGTTCAGTGCCATCAAGCCCTTCTGCCGTGATTACCTGGGTCAAATCAGTGAGTCTGAAACCTCCAAATCCGTGAGCCACACAAACCTTTTCTGTAAAGTTTTTTGTAAGTTGATTGTCCCAGCCATTTGTTATAGTGACCAAGGCAAAAATCTCCATTTTCCCCATGAAGAGACAGAGGTTAAACAAGATGCAAGGCCATGCAGCTAGAAGCTGCCAGTTCTGGGATTTGAACTCAGGTGCCCTTGGGTGTCTGTCCTCCAAGTTCCTAGTGCGTACACACACACACACACACACACACCCCGATTCCCAGTTAGAACCCCAGGGTGCAAGGCAGGGGCACAGTGTGGCTGGGCTGAGCTGGGACTAGAAGCCTCCGGAGCTCCTGCCCGGGTGAGGAACCTGTGGGAATGGGATGAGCTCAGCAGTCTCGATCCCATTATGATATTAACCAGGGTGGTCTTGGCCATAACCTTCATCAGCTTGTTCGATTGCAGCCCAGAGCAGAGCCCCAATTTCTTTACCCGGGCTGGGATTGAACTTGCACTTGAAACTGATCCACGAATGGTGCCCGAGGATCCAACAGCAATAAATAGCCTCCAATTTGCTCTCTGGATGTTCCTATTTGCAGGACGCCATGCAGAAAAAAAAAAAATAATAACAAAAACCAAACTCCTCTCTCCTAACAGCTGACAAGGCCCCTTTAGAGTGGCTGTCTGCCCCCGTCTTTCACTGGGTTTGCCATCTTGCTAAAGATGCCGTCAAGCCAGCCAAGCAGCTGCCATAGAGAGGACCTGAGGACAGTGCCTTCGACTCAGGCTGGCCCTTTGGTAGAAAAATAGGTGGAGAAGGCTGAAGACGTGGCTTAGCGGTTAAGGCACTTGCCTGTGAAGCCTAAGGACACAGGTTCAACTCCCCAGTACCCACGTAAGTCAGATGCACACGGTGGTGCATGCGTCTGGAGTTCATTGCAGTGGCTGGAGGCCCTGGTGTGCCCATTCTTTCTCTTTATCTCTACTAAATAAATAAATAAATGAATGAATAAATAAATAAGTAAATAAAAATAGGTGGAGAGTCTGCCCTTGGGGCTGGAGCAGGAGGGAAGGGAGACCAGCTAGATTGTCTGTAGAAGTCATGGGGGCACGCAAGTCCACGTCTGTGAAATGGGTTGATCCAGTGATCTTTCCCAGTTCCAACCCTCAAAATATCCCAACTTATTCACTGCTCCCTATAATGCTCCGGCTCCTGATCTAGCAAGGATTTAGGGTTGAGCATTCAAGAATTCTGGGACTGCTGGCACCCTTGACACACGTGATTTAGTTGTTCCCTAGTGTTCTGAAGACTCTAGGCACCATGCACGTGGCATTTTTAGTCCTTACACCACAGCCCACATAGCCGCTACAGCCAGGCTCAGCTCCGTGGAGTGGGGTGGGAGACGTGGCCACTCACTGACCGCTGAATGCTCGGCTTTAAAAAAAAATTTTTTTAAATTTCATTTATTTATTTTAGAGAAAGAAAGAGAAAGAGAATGGGCGCACCAGGGCCTCTGGAGGCTGCAAACAAACTCCAGACACATGCGCCACCTTGTGCATCTGGCTTACGTGGGTCCTGGGGAATCGAACCAGGATCCTTTGGCTTTTCAGGCAAGCGCCTTAACCGCTGAGCTATCTCTGCAGCCCTCAGTTTGTTTCTCTCCTTCCATCACTGTGAGAGCCATCATCATTTTCACCAGCATGTCCCATAGCAAGAGCTGGGTCTGGATGATCCTCCAACGACCGTTAAAAAGTCTCCATCCCTGGGCTGGAGAGATGGCTTAGCGGTTAAGGCGCCTACCTCCTAAGCCTAAAAATGCCGGTTCCAATCTCCAGGTCCCACTTTTAGCTAGATGCAGTGACACAAGGGCGCAATGTCGCACTTGACCACAAGGGGGCGCACGCATCTGGAGTTTGTTCGCAGCAGCTGAGAGGCTGCTGGCGTGCCCATCTCTATCTGTCTTCCTCTCCCTCTGTCTCTCTCTGTGTCTCTCTCAAAAAAAAAAAGTCTCCATCCCTTGCTTGGTGCTATTAGGAAGTGGTGAGACCCTTAAGAGGTGGGTTCTAGTGGGAGGAAACTAGTCCTTGGGGGATATGATCTTCAAAGAGGCTGTGGGACTCCAGTCTTCCTCTCTGTCTATTCTCTGTTCATAACGTGAGTGGCTCTGTTCACCACCTGCTCCTTACAGGACATGCTGTCCCGCCACAGGCCCAAAGAGAGCAGCTGGAGCCTCCCCCACACACGGTGAGTCATCTGTCTGTATGGGTCTGGGTTTTTCAAGGTAGGGTCTCTCTCCAGCCCAGGCTAACCTGGAATTCACTATGTTGTCTCAGGCTGGCCTCAAACCCAAGGTGATCCTCCTACCTCCGCCTCCTGAGTGCTGGGATTAAAGGCGTGCGCCACCACACCAGACTTAATGTTCTGAATTTGAACCGCCTCCTACAGGCTCCTGATTTGAACTTTAGTTCTCCAGCTGGTGGCGTCAACCTGGGAGACTTTGGAACCTTTGGAAGGAAGGGGGGCTGACTACAGGAAGTAGGTCATTAGGCGTGGGCCTTTCAAGGTTAACGCTCAGTCGTGCTCGTTGTCAGACTCTCTGCTTTCCTGGCCCGTCCTGCTATGAGGAGCTTGCAACACACATTCCCACAGCCATGAGCTCTGTATGCCTTCCTGCCAGGATGGACTGAAGCCCTGTGAAAACGTGGTGGAGAGAGAAAAGATTCTACCAGAATGAATGCTGGGCAATTGGCCTGAGACTCTACATCTATTATTTACATTCTACAGGTCCCCCACTCGCCACACACACACACACACACACACACACACACGCGCGCGCGCGCACACACACACGCACATCACACAGCCACTCTCAAGGCTGCGGAGACCTGGACTATGTCATTTGTTCGCATGAAGACCTTAACTCTTAATATAAGGGTCATCGCTGTGTGGCAGCAGCAATTCTAAAAAGAAGAGTCTGGTGGTAATTGTTCAGTCGCATGGACTGAGCGGGGATGAACTCGCCTCTCTACCTGCCTGGGAGGAACTGTCATTTTATAGACAGGACATGGACATCCAGAGTGGTGAAGTTGCTTGGCAGGAAGTTAGTGGAGTGGTGAGTGCAATGCCATGGGGTTGTTCAGATGGGTCACCTGCCTGCCGCTAGACCTGCAGGGCAAGGCCAGGTACATGGTCAAGGGCAGGTTCCCTTGTGCATCCCCCGTGCTGGGACATAGATGTTTCAAGCAGCGTATCTGCTGAGCTGTCTAAACCCCACTTTTCTTTCTGAGTCTACAGTGTGGAAGCCTCAAGACTTTTTAAAAAATATTTTATTGGTTTATACATTTGACAGAGAGAAAGAGGCAGAGAGAAAGAGAGAAGGGAGAGAGAGAGAGAATGGACATTCCAGGGCCTCCAGCCACTGTAAATGAACTCCAGACACATGCGCCACCTTGTGCATCTGGCTTACATAGGTACTGGGGAATTGAACCTGGGTCCTTTGGCTTTGCAGGCAAGCACCTTAACTGCTAAGCCATCCCTCCAGCCCCTCAAAAAATTTTAAATATTTTATTTATTTATTTGAGAGAGAGGCAGATAGAGAGATATAAAATGGGTATACCAGGGCCTCCAGCCACTGCAAATGAACTCCAGATGCATGAGTCACCTTGTGGATCTGGCTTATGTGGGTACTGGGGAATCGAACCTGGGTCCCTAGGCTTGTCAGGCCTTAACCACTGAGCCATCTCTCCAGCCCAAATTTTTAACAGCCCTTGGAGAACAAGCTATATTTTACAATGAAGGTTTTATTTTTCCCTATCCCTGCCCAGTATCCCTCCTCCCCAGGTGCTCCCATCCCATCCCTCCTCTCTGAACCCTTTCCGCTCGAGCATCCATTCACACGGACCCCTCCACAGTAGCTCCTTTCGCCTCTAGCCTCAATGGCACTCACTCACTGACAAACACCTGAGCAATTTCAGCTCCCTTGACAAAAAGCCTCCTTGAGTCATGGGTCCTTGTGCAAGGGGACCCACCGAACCAGCTGGGGGCTTCTTGAGATATAAGCATGTGTGGCAGCGGGGGCAAAGTGGGGCATTCTCTATTCGCCACATCCTGAGATTCAGGAATGTTCCACCAGCTGGAGTAGGGTGAGGGCGTCCAATGTCAGCCAGGGCTCCCCTACTTGGACGTCAGTTTCCTCTTTAGAACTGACAGTGCATCTCTTCCCCACCCCCTCGTGTGCACAGTACGAGAAAACCAAGAACCACAAACAATCAATAAATCAATAACTTCCTCTAGCTGCCTCTGGCTCCTCTCCTTAACCCGAATGTCAGGCCCCTCCCCTCCTTCATGTCCCCTTCTGTCACCTTCCCACGGAGACTGACCTTGACTCTCCTATTAAAACGGACGCCTGATCTGCCCTTGACAGCAGTTCTGTCTTCCCTCTGTCTGTCTGTTTGGGTTTCCATAGTGCCTGTCACTTTCACACTTGTGTCTTCGTTTAGGAAGTGTGAGGGGCGTGCAGTGCACTCTGAGAAGGATATCCTTATGAGGCTTGCACGTCCCCTGCTTGTCCTGTCTGTCCGTCCCAATCCTTGTCACAGCATCAGCTCCAGAAGCGCTACTGTTACCCATGTCTTTCCAGACACCTTCCCCCCTGCCCCCGCCGGCCCCTCAGCGCTCCCCACAGGCCTGTGTCCAGAGAACTCACACTTGGCCTCCACCCAACAAGCACCCCGGCGACCAGTCCTGTGATTGTGCCCATTTCAAGGATGTGGAAACTGAGCGTGAGAGACATCCTGCCGCATGATTTCTCCTACCAGGGGAACTGAGCCTCTTTTCCATTCCCTCGTGCTAGTTCTGGCAGATGGGCCAGTCAGATACAAAGGGCCTGTCTGCACTTTGAACTCTGACCTTCCCCCGCTCCCCACTCCCACAGGCAGGGAGGACTCTGGGTGCTCACTGCTGCTGTCCTTGTTTCTGGTCATAGCTCGTGCTCTGTAGATATTTGTGACATAAATGATACTACCAAAGACTTCTAGATGCCACAAGGAATACTTAAGCCAAGAGGGCATGTTGAACATGAGCCTTGCAGGAGAGTCCAGAAACCTGGGTTTGGATCCTTTTTTTTTTTTTTTTTTTTTTTTTTTCGAGGTAGGGTTCTCTCTGGCCCAGGCTGACCTGGAATTAACTATGTAGTCTCAGGGTGGCCTTGAACTCATGGCGATCCTCCTACCTCTGCCTCCCGAGTGCTGGGATTAAAGGTGTGAGCCACCACGCCCAGCTGGATTCTTTTTTAAAAAAATAAAATTATTTTTATTTATTTATTTGAGAGAGAAAGAGGCAGATGAGAGAGAGAGAGAGAGAGAGAGAGAGAGAGAGAGAGAGAGAATGGGTGCACCAGGGCCTCTAGGCACTGCAAAGGAATGCCAGACACATGCACCACCATGTGCATCTGACTTATGTGGAATTGAACCTACGTCCTTTGGCTTTGCAGGCAAGCGCCTTAACCACTAAGCCATCTCTCCAGCCCTGGGCTTGGATTATTACCCTGCCTCCACATCTCCTCCTGTGACCTTGGCCAAGTCTGTTTTCCCCTCTGGAAATTAGTTTTCCGTATATAGAATGGAGGTGTTGCAGTAGGTGAGTCTGAGACCATTTCCAGCTGTGCCTGGCCGAGGGTTGCCGCAGCCAGTGAGTGGAACCTGCCCCGGAGGCAACGCCGGGAGCCTCTGTGTCTCTCAGGCAGGGTGACGGGCGTCCTCCTCGTGTTTGTGAAATGGCAAGGGGATGTGGGACCGTGAGGAGTACACACTGCCTGCCGTGGAGTCTGACCTCAGGCCTCTGATCAATACAGACATCTTTTTAATGTGTATTTTACAGTGTTCATCCCAATTCCCAGCTGCTCCACACACGGTGTCCTGACACATGTTCTAGCTCCTTCTTCTGGAGTGAGGTCTGGAGTAAAGTGTGTGGACTGGTCTAGTGGTCAAGAAAACATAAGCAGGATGAGGCCTGGGTCTCTGGGCTCTGTCTTAGGACGTTCTGTTGCTAAAACAGAATAGTAGAGGCTTAAAAATTTATTTATTTATTCATCTATATATTTATTTGAAAGAGAGAGAGAAAGACAGCTATATAGAGAGAATGGGCATGCCAGGGCCTCTAGCCACTGCAAACAAACTTCAGACACATGTGCCACCTTGTGTATCTGGCTTTAAGAAGGTCCTGGGGAATTGAACCTGTGACCTTAGGCTTTGCAGGAAAGCACCTGAACTGCTAAGTCATCTCTCCAGCCCTAATTTTTTTTTTTAATTTTTATTGATTTTTAATCTTACATACCAAAAAAAACCCCACCTGATATTTCCTTCCCCTCCCCCATTCCACTTTAGAACTCCAGTCTCCATCATATCCCCTCCCTTTCTCCATTAGTCTCTCTCCTAATTTGATGACATCATCTTTCTCTTCTGTTTTGAGGGTCTTGCAAAGGTATTGCTAGGCTCTGCAAGATCATGGATATCGAGGCCAATTTCTGTCTGGGCAGCTGCATAGTAAGAGGTCATATCCTTCCTTTGGCTCTTCCATTCTATCCACCCCCTCTTCCGCAATGGTCCCTGAGCCACTGGAGGATGTGACAGAGGTGTTTCAGTGCTAGGCACTCCTCCATCCCTTCTTCTCAGCACTATGTTGCCTTTTGTGTCTATCACCATCTGAAAAGAGAAGCTTCTCTAGCCAGAAGTGAGAATAGCCCATGAACATTTAGTGTAGTGTCCCCAGGGCAGCTTGGTGGGAAATATATACATTTAGTCAGACATGAGCAGGCTTATACCCCCAAGGCTCATGACCTCACCTACCATAGACTTTTACTTAGGTTTTTCAGTACCGGGTATGTATTCCCTCCCGTGAGAGGGCCTTCAGTCCAATTATGGAGCAGTTGGTTACCCCAAGAGTAGACACGCCACTATTGCACCTGCCATTGGGCCTGTCTGGCCAAGCTTGAATATTCAGCATCCACTATTTTCACTGTTGATGGCTTCTGTCTCCCATACGCTGCGTGCAGTGCAGCTTTTTCCAGCTTTCAGTTGTCCAGCCCTAATTTTTTAAAAAATTTATTTGCAAGCAGAGAGAGACAGAGAACATGGGCAGTCCAGGGCCTCCAGCCACTGCCAACGAACTCCAGACACATGTGCCACCTTGTGAAGGCTGGTAACTTTATAAAGAAAAGAAGAAGCCTGGCATGGTGGTGCATGTCTTCCCAGCACTTGGGAGGCAGAGGTAGGATTGCTGTGATTTTGAGGTCAGCCTGGGACTACAGAATGAGAACTTACCTCAATATGTGTGTGGGGGGCGGGGCTGGAGAGATGGCTTAGTTAGTGGTTAAGGCGGTTGTCTGTGAAGCCTAAGGACCCAGGTTCAATTCCCCAGTACTCATGTAAACCAGACACACAAAGGTGAGGCAATTGCAAGGTCACACATGCCCACTAGGCAGTGCAGGTGTCTGGGGTGACTGAAGCCCTGGTGCACCAATTCTCTCTCTCTCTCTAAAAATAAAAATATTAAAAGTGTATGTATGTATGTATGTATTTATGTATGTATGTATGTATGTATGTATGTGTATATATATGGCTAGATCATAGTACGCCAGATGCACAAAGTGACACATGCATCTGGAGCTTGTTTGCAGTGGTTAGAAGGCCTGGCACGCCCATTCACACACACACTCTTTCTCTCTCTGTGTCAAAATAAGATAAAGAAAAAAGGAGTTTAAAGCTGGTGTGGTAGCGCACACCTTTAATCCCAGCACTCGGGAGGCAGAGGTAGGAGGATCGCCGTGAGTTTGAGGCCACCCTGAGACTACATAGTGAATTCCAGGTCAGCCTGAGCTAGAGTGAGACCCTACCTCAAAAAAATAAAAATTAAATTAAAAAGTAATAATTATAATAATAAACATGGAAACTGGGTATGGTGGTGCACTCCTTTAATCCCAGCACTTGGGAGGCAGAGGTAGGAGGATCACCATGAGGTTGAGGCCACCCTGAGACTACATAGTGAATTCCAAGTCAGACTGAGCTAGAGTGAGACCCTACCTCGAAACCACGCCCCTCCTGAAAAAAAAAAAAGGGAGTTCAAGGCTAAGGCTAGCCTCTGATATATGAGTTTGTGGTCATGGGTGTCAAGGCCACTTTGTGTCTGGAAGACAGCTTTGTAAGCAGTCCTCCCCTTCCTTTGGCTTTTACATTCTTTCCTCCACCTCTTCTGCAGCGGACCCTGAGCCTTGGAGGCTGTGATGGATAGAGATGAGATGTGTCACTCAGTGCTGAACACTTCACTGTTGCTTCTCAGGTGCTCCATTCCTTCTTATGGTGGACACGACTCCACTGTATGGACATACCACTTCCTGTTATCCACTTCTCAGTCACTGAGCACAATATTTTAAAAATACAGTGTAAAGATTTAAAGTAAATGGAAGAGCCAAAGGAAGGGTACAACTCCTTACAATGCAACGGTCCAGACAGAAATTGGCCTTGATATCCATGACCTTGCAGTGCTTAGCAATACCTTCACAAGACCCTCATAATAGAAGAAAAAGACGATGACATCAAATTAAATGGAGAAAGGGAAGGGATATGATGGAGATTGGAGTTCTAAAGGGGTATGGAGGCAGGGGAGGGAAATATCATGCATTTTTTGATGTAAGTATAGAAGTTGTCAATAAAAAAATTTAAAAATAAAAATACATAAAAAAAAGATTTAAAGTACATTATGTGTTTGTCAGAAATAATCAGGAGGGTTTTGTGTCAAAACCAAACATGACACATGACCCTCTCGTCCACCTTCCTCTACAGACCATGTCAACTGTGGACCATTGTCACACGCACGCATATGAGATGCGAGGACACCACATGATGATGTACGCGGTGTCCCCCAGGCATCTTGACTTACAGCTAGCCTTCGCCCTGTCTTGGAAGTTGCGGGAAGAACAGCAAGGAACATTCTACACCTGCCCCAGGATCTATCTACTCAAAGTGGTAGTTTCACTTGGATTCCCACACATGGTCTGGAACATTTGTCTTGTTTCCTGAATCTGGTCACAACTGTGTCCCTATGTAGGAGAAGGTACTTGTCAGGGAAGGCAGTGGGAGGGGCTCTTTGCCTGGAGACCTTTTCCTCCCTCCTCACAGGCCTTGCTTTGAATGGTCCCAGTCAGGGCTGGTGAGGCCGTGGGGTGGGGTTGTTTTTAGCACCCCTTAGGGGCCCCCAGGGCCACATGTCTCTGGTCCCTCTGGCTTATCTGTTCGTTTCCCCTTCTCAAGTCTTTCTGAAATGCTTAAGAATAGGACATGAGCTGAGGCAAGGTGGGAGGAGGGTCTGCTAGGGCCAGATAAGCTGGGCCAGGGCAGACCACATTCTTCAGGGGTTGGGTTTCCATAGGGATCAACTTCCCTGTCACCCCAACACACACACTAAAGAAAACAAGCTGAAATCCAGTGCAGGTGGCCTCCTGGGCCTTTCACCTGGGGGACACATGGCTGGCTGCTCCTGGGGAAGCAGCTGCTTCTGGAGGGTCTGGGGTCACCTGCATGACCCCTATGAGGGCATGGGGTACAGCTGGGAGTGGGACACAGACCTCTGCAGGGGCTCAGGGGCTGTGTCCTGAGGACCATGGTCACTAGCTGTTTGCCGCTGCTGTCAGGAAAGTTGGAACACAAGGTGCCCCATGCTGCCGTCTTCCCTTGACCTGACAGAGAACATAGTCTACTTTTCTTGGGATTCTAGTACAGCAATATCTTTTTGGGGTCTGCTCTATTCTCTCTCTCTCTCTCTCTCTCTCAGAGGAACCCAGTTTTCTCAGCTGCAGAATGATGTCAATGACTTACAGGATCATTCTGCTAGCACACCCCAAGTATTTTAAAAAATGTCTTTTTTATTATTATTATTTATTTGCAAGCAGAGAGGTCTGGAGAGAAAAAGAGAGAATGGACATACCAGGGCTTCCTGCTACTGCAAATGAACTCCAGATGCATACACCACTTTGTGAATCTGGCTTTTTGTGGGTACTGGGAAATTGAACCTGGTTGTTAGGCTTTGCAGGCAAGTGCCTTAACCACTGAGCCTTCTTTCCAGCCTCCCAAAGTATTTTTTTTTTCTTTCAGTCATACTCTTGTGTATATGTATCTGAGGCTGGCTTGGAACTTAGTGCATAGTTAAGAATGACCCTCAACTCTTAAAATATATTTTATTTATTTGAGAGAGAGAGAAAGAGGGAGAGAGAGAGAATGAGAATGGGCATGCCAGGGCCTCTAGCCACTGCAAACGAACTCCAGATGCATGTGCCCCCTTGTGCATCTGGCTTACATGGGTCCTGGAGAATCGAACCTGGATCCTTTGGTTTTGCAGGCAAACACCTTAGCCATTAAGCCATCTATCCAACCCCGACCCTCAACTCTTGATCCTCCTGTCTCCACCTCCCAAGTGCTGAGACCATAGGCATGCGCCACCATGGCTGGCTTATGCAGGGCTGTGGCTGGAACCCAGAGCTTTGTGTGGGCTAGGCAAGCACTGAACCAACTGAGCCACATGCCCAGCCCCAGAACTGCTTAAAATGCTTGCAGAGTTGCTGGGGAGATGGCTCCGTGGCTAAGGGCTCTTGTTACTTAAACACAATGGCCTCTCTCAGGGCTGGAAGACGCCAAGTTTGACTCCCCAGAAACCACATAAAAAGCAAGGTGCAAGCACGTGCACATGTGACGCCAGTGTGCCAGGGACAGAAAGCAGAGACTTTCCGGGGCTTGCTGATAGTCAGCAGCTCCGGTGTGAGGGAGAGACCCCGGCACCAGGTGAGCAATAGAGAGGGACACTTGACACTCTCCTCTGGCACACACCACACACACACCCCTACATGCACACACATACACACATATTTACACACACACATGCACATACATACACAAACACGCACACACACAGGATGTGAATCTGCCCATACACACGTGCATATACCATATACATATCACACCACACCACATAATTATGCACTCGCAAGCACACATGCAAATAAATACATTAATAAATAAATAAATACCCCTGTTGCCCTCCCTGCCAATTGTCCTCTCCCGTCCTAATATCCTCCTCCTTCTACTTATATGATACCTTTAAAACACTGCTGTGGGGTTGGAGAGATGGCTTAGCAGTTAAGGCGTTTGCCAGCAAAAGTCAAAGGACCCAAGTTCAATTCCCCAGTGCCCACATAAAGCCAGGTGCCTGATGTGCCTCATGCATCTGGAGGTGAACCTATTCTCTCTTTTAAATGAATGAATGAATGAATGAATGAATAAATAAATAAATAAATAAATAAATAACACTGCCGTGGCTGAGGAAACGGGTGACCCTGGGCTCCCCAGGGGAACCTGCACTGGCATAGAAACTAAAAGTCCCCAGGTCCCTGGTCCTCACTGCAGGCTCTTGAAGCATCTCTGAACCCTGAAAATGACTTATTTTACTTTTATTTTGGGGGTAACTAGTGAATGAAGAGGGTAGTGGAGTCAGTGCTGAGGTTTCCAGACTTCTTTCTCTCCCTTCTTTCGGAAAATGGGGGCCGGGGGGAGGACTTTTTTTTAGCTTCTCTAACCCTCTGTTTCTCCATCTGTGCAATGGGGAGCATGAGGTCCAGTCCAAATTGCCACCTAGAAGCAGTAGAGTGACTTACAGAACAGGTTCCGCTTGGGGTGTCAGTGCGGGAGGGGCAATAAAGCCCGAGGGCTCGCCCCCCTGAAGCTGTGACAGCAGGGAGACCCTGAGGGGACTGGCCATGATGCTGGGAGACAGGTGGTGCATTGGAGAGGCTTCTCCACCCCAGGCCTCTGACCCTTTCTGCCACCCTGAGGGAGCCAGGCAGCTGCAAGTCCAGGGACCCCCATGGTCAGCCCAGTGGTGCCGTGGATCCTCCCAGCGCAGGGCCCCTGTCAGCGGCCTGGAATGTAAGTTTCCAGTGCATGTCATGTCTGGCTCCAGCCCCTGGGCTGTTGCAGCGGAGGCAGAGTAGGGCGCCCCCTGCAGGCAAAGCCCTTGGGGTGGACAGTGGCAGTAAGGCCTCCCCCACCATCAGGAGCCAAGGAGACCAACCAACCCACCAACCCAGTCAGACAGGAGGGAGGAAGCAGCCCTCTGAGAGGAGAAACCCAGAGCGATGGGAGGGAGGCAGGAGAGGGGGAGTTGGTTGGCCCAGGGCAGCTGCAGGGAGGGGGGAGGGGAGGGGCTCCCCTCTTCCCATGTGTTTTGAGTTCAGTGCTGGCATGGCTGTGGGCCCTGTTTGCTTTGGAGGGGCCCCTGCTTAACTCCTTCCTGCCTGGAAATATGGAGAAGGCGCCTAAGAGCTGGTGGCCAGGCCAGGAGAGTCCTGTGCATGGTCACCTAGGACATCTGAGCGAGTGTGCTGACCTCAACCTGGGCCTTGCACCTGCTCAGCCACTACAGTGCAGTATGCACGCTAATGCGCATCACCAACAAACCTCTCACACTCGTCTCTCTTCTCTATCCCCAGGACTTAGCCAGCCTGCTGCCTCTCTCTCTCTCTCTCTCTCTCTCTCCACCACAGGCTGGGGAAACTGAGACTCAGGGAGAGAAGGGCTTGTCTGTGGTCACAGGGCTGGTGGCCTAGCTGGAATTCAAACATAAGCGTCTGGCTTAGGATCCCTTCCTTTTTGGGGGTGGGGAAACTGGCTTCGTGGGTGCCTCCCTTCTACCTGGGCTGGTGCCACCCACAATATGGCTTTCTACCCCATGTTCCTTCTCTTGGGGTCCGTCCTCTTCTCCCATTAGCTGGCACCCATCCTGCACAGTGAATATTTGAGACAAAATATGTGTGAAGGTGTCATTGGGGTAGGGGGGGCTCCCCACACATAGCCTCTGGGGTTCCTCTCTTGGGTGCCTCCCTGGGGTGCCCTCCAAGTCCATCTTTCAATTCTATCCTCAAAAAAGTTTTCTGAGCCGGGCGTGGGGTTTCATCCCAGCACTCTTGAGGATCGCCTCCACCCTGAGACTACATAGTGAATTCCAGGTCAGTCTGGACCAGAGTCAGACCCTATCCTCAAAAAAAAAAAAAAAAAAAAAAAAAAAAAAAATTTCTGAGGGCTGGGGAAATGGTTTAGCGGTTAAGGCGCTTGCCTGCTAAGCCTAAGGACCCTGGTTCAATTCCCCAGGACTCATGTAAGCCATATGCACAAGGTGATGCATGCATCTGGAGTTCATTTGCAGTGGCTGGAGGCCCTGGCAGGCCCATTCTCTCTTTCTCTCTCTCTCTCAAATAAATAAATAAATAAATAAATAAAAGAATTTTAAAAAAAGTTTTCTGAGAATGAGAGAAGGTTGGGATTCCCCTGGGACCAGCCATGAGCTGAGTCCTACCATTCCCCCCTCCCCCCGTTCACAGGTGAGCAAAGAGGCACCGCACAGCCATGGGACGGGCCTAGGATGGTCTCAGTGTTTAGCAATGACTCTGGGGACAGGGACCACCCTGGATTCTTCCTGATGTCCTCTGGCTTTCTGGAAGCACCGCCTCCAGGGGACACGTAGGCGGGCCACCCGGAGCTCCTTCCTCTCCCTGTGGGTCAACCCTTCCATCTCTCAACCCTGTCCCAGGCAGAGCCAGGTATCTGAGGCAGAGCCTGGGGATAGACGTGGCCAAAGGGAGGCAGGCAGAAGCAGGACCTTGGTTCATCCATTCAACAAGCTGAGACCTGCTGTGTGCTGGGGCCCCAGCACTGAGACACACCGGGGATGAGACCAGGGATGAACATTGACCCTGGGCCTCATTCACCTAGGTTTCTCTCACTGTGTGACTCAAATGAGAAGGTGGGATTCAGATTTCAGAGTCCCTTCCAGCTCTTGTGGTACTTTAGGTGTCACCCCCATTCTCTCTCTTTCTCTCTATCTGCTTCTTCCTCTCTCTCAAATATATATATATATAAATTTTTTTTTTTTTTCGAGGTAGGGTCTCACTCTAGCTCAGGCTGACCTGGAATTCACTATGTAGTCTCAGGGTGGCCTTGAACTCATGGAGATCCTCTTACCTCTGCCACCCGAGTGCTGGGATGAATGGCTTGTGCCACCATTCCTGGCATCTAGTTGCCTTGTGGTTTTCTTGAGGGGCTGTTTTTTTTTGTTTCAAGGTAGGGTCTCACTGTAGTGCAGGATGACCTGAAACTCACTCTGTAGTCTCAGACTGGCCTCAGATTCACAGTGATCCTCCTACCTCTGCCTCCCAAGTGCTGGGATGAAAGGTTCGCTCCACCGTGCTCAGCCTTCCACTTCTTATTTTCACCGACATCGTGCAACAAAATTGTTCTGTAAGTGCTAGATAAGTCCTCTGTTCGAAGGTCAGGGAAGGGAAGGGCTTGCTCAGAGGAAGTGAAGTCTGGTAGAAGTGGATCTTTCCCTGGGAGTGGGGTGCATGGGACTCACGTAGGGCTGGGTGTTTTGGGACAAGTTGCTCCTGCTCTCTGGGCTTGGTGTTTTCCCTCTGCCCTAAACTCCGGACCTTAATTGAAGGGAATCGGGAAAACACGCTGTAGTTTGAGATGTCAGAGCGGTCCAACTTACTTGTGTAAGAATACGTCCAGGAACGCTGGACTGGCCGTGTGGTCCTGCCTCCCTGGGGCTGAGCTGAGAGGCACGACACAGACAGATCCACCCAGCATCCTCACGTGCGCTGGGCATCACAGTCAAGCTACGGAGTTGTCCCTTCCCTGGCATCCGGCTGTCCCTGTTTTTGCAAGAGCTGGGAAGGGTTTGCTCAAAGGAAGTGAGGTCTGATAGACATGGACCTGCCTTTGGGGCTGGGAGTGGAGAGAACATTCTAGAACCCAGAGAACTAGCGATGTAGCCTCCTGGATCTCAGCCCCAAACTCTGAGCTGGCCAGGCTGCTGAGGGTGATGGAACCTGAAGATGTTTCTGCTGGGCGCTCCTGCGGAGGGGGTGAGGACCGACACTCTTCTTGCTTTGCAGGGGAGGAAGCGGATTTGCGACCCTCAGTGGCAGGGTGTGACACTCACGGGGCAGGGGAGGACCGCCTGCAAACCTGTGGGTGTGTGGGGATGACGTTCCATGTGCCCAGGGCAAAGGAAAAGATGAAGTGGGTCGCCCTTGTGTGCCAGCGTCTGAACCATTCTTGGCGGGACGTGGCCTGGAGAGCAATGTTCTCAGCCGGAGGTTTGGGGGCAGGGAGCACTCAGGCGACATCTTTTTGAGTCAGGAATGCCTTGACATGCCCAGGACTCCAGAGTCACCTCACAGGCAAATGTGAGGTTTGTGGGAACATGTGGTCACCACGGTGGACTCTGACGTGGGCTTCTCATGTGACTTGAAGGAGTGGCTCTACTTCTTTCTGGGGTGACATGGTCTGAACCTGAAATGTCCCCCACAGGCTCATGTGATTAGTGTTTGTTTCCACAGCTTGTGGGATGATCTTGATAAGCTGTGGAACCTGTAGGGGGGAGGTCTGGCTGGTGGAGTGGATGACTGGTGTTATCAGTTTCCTGGTCCCCAGGGACCCGAGGATCTCCCACCATGTCCTCCGATGCACTAAATAAACCCAAGATAAAAGGCATCTTTCCTCCTTGGTGGCTTCTGTTGGGTGCTGTGGTCACGGCGACAGAAGAAGTCTCCTCACTTGTGAACGGAAAGGATTCAGGTCAAGTCCCATCCAAACCCGCCATGCACGTAAGGCTCCTTATAGGCTCACTGAGTGTGTGTTAGAACCAGCATCTCTGTTTGAAGTCCTGCCGAGAACCCAGGCCTGGGGAAGCAAAAATAAGACGAGACAAAAATGTGCATGGAAACGCATGCGGACGAGAAGTGAGTTTGCACCAGCCTCAGGACCGGCAAGCACTGCAGATCTCCACTTTGCTCCCGGTTTCAGCTTCCGCATTCTGGTATCATTCTTGCCACACGACAGTGTGCAAGTGATGCAGCAGTGACAACCTGGCCTTGTGGCTCCAACATGGGACTCTGCTGGCCTTTGTCACCTCCAGACAACAGAGAGAGTGTCTCAGCTCTATCCAGGGACCAGCCCTGGCCCTGTGCTGCATGAAGAACTAGTGTGTGCCCTCCATCTTCCTGTCTTCTTTCCCACGTGTATGTGTGTAGAGTCTGCGTGCCGTGTGGTGTGTGTGATGTGTGGCGCATGCATGTGCGGGTGTGCGTGCTCCATGGGTGTGTGTGTTCTATGGGAAGACATCGGGTCACTCGTCTGTGTATTTCCTTAAGATGGGGGTCTCTCCCTCAACCTGGACCCACTGTCTGCCAGGAACCCCAGTGTTTCTCTAGTCTCTGCTCTTGGGTTACAGATGCAAGTGGCTATGGTCAGCTTTTATTTTTTAATTTTTTTAATTTTTGTTTATTTATTTGAGAGTGACAGACAGACAGAGAGACAGACAGACAGAGAAAGAGGCAGATAGTTAGAGAGAGAATGGGCACACTGGGGCCTCCAGCCACTGCAAATGAACTCCAGACGCATGCGCCACCTTGTGCATCTGGCTTACGTGGGATCTGGAGAATTGAACTGGGGTCCTTAGGCTTCACAGGCAAGAGCGTAACTGCAAAGCCATCTCTCCCGATTTTTACATGGGTTCTGGGGGGAGTCAGACTTGGTGGTCTCTGGCTCAAGAGGCCCTCGTGCCTAAGCAGCAATCACTCTTCCCCGCGGGTCATCTCTCCAGCTCATCACTTCCATCTTAATGGCTTTGCCTGTGTATGAGTGACTGTGGAGCCAGATTGGGACCACTGTGCGCAGCCCAGCAAATTCTAACAGATCCATACCTCGACGGCTTCTTCCGGAAACCTTCCACGGCTTGTCCCAGCGCGGCTGGACTTTTTCACATGGAGGAGATGAACCATACCCAGGATGGCTTCCTCGGAGGGTCGTGTGCTGTTTGCAGCTGTCTTAATACCCACACGCTCACTCAGTTTGCCAATCTTACACTTCCCGGGCCAGGGTGACACACACAAGAACAGTGACCATGAACAGTCCCATCCATGCAACGGGAGCATCTCAGACAGAATGGAATCCCCATGTCACTGCCTGGAGGACAGCCAACCTGCATCCACCTTGCTGTGAGAGTAACCAAGTAACCTTTCCGTATGAAGCCACTATGGTCTTTGGGCCTATTTGTTACTGCAGCACAGCTTTGCTGATGGGAGCTATATCCACACACACGTGTTTCCACGTCCTCACCTGCAGACCTGGCACACTTGTGAATTTCTGCAGAATGTTCCACGATACAACTGCTGCTGTGCTTCTGTACCCAGGCCCCTGCAAGGCGACTCTTGGAGTCTGTCCACCTGCAACTGTAGTGAACAATGCTTCTGGATCCTCACGTGCCTTTGTCATCGTCTTGTGGTCTTGGGCACGTCGGTTGCCAGCAGGAAGGTGTGGTTATGGTGCCACATTGTCGGGAGTCAGCAGGGGGCAATGGCTTCCCCAGTGGTTTCCCAGAGCCGGTTTGCTCCATCCTTGCCTAATGAAGGACTTCACTGTCACATTTGTCAAGGTGACAGACAGATGCAGGATTTTGTTATATTTTTATTTATTTCCAAGCAAAGAAAGGCAGACACAGAGAGAAAATGAGTACACCAGGGTCTCCAGACACTGAAAATGAACTCCAGATGCATGCACCACTTTGTGCATCTGGCTTTACATGGGCACTGGGGAATTGAACACTGGTAATTAGGCTTTGCAGGCAAGTGCCTTAACAGCTGAGCCATCTATCCAGTCCTGGATCTTATTTTTTTTTTAAACTCTTAAAAATATTTTAATTTATTTAAGAGAGAGAGAAAAAGGCAGAGAGGGGGAGAGAGAGAATGGGCACGCCAGGGTATCCAGCCACTGCAAATGAACTCCAGATGCATGCTCTACCTTGTGCATCTGGCTTATGTGGGGAACAGAACCTGGGTTCTTTGGCTTTGCAGGCAAGTGCCTTAGCCACTAAACCATCTCTCCAGCCCCAGGATCTTATTTTACTGGCAGAATATTCCTAGGGTTCATGTTTCAGATATCCCTCCTGCTTCATCTACTTGTCTGACAGAGAAAAAAAAGATTTGAAATAGAGTCACGTGGGAGAGACACAGTGGGGACAGGACTGTCACCCACAGTCAAGAAGGGACTGGAGCTAGACCACTCAGAGCCATGTGCTGTGGAGGTGGAGAGACCCACAAAGAGAGGGAAGGGAAGGAGTGAGAGAGATGGATGAAGACAGACAAAGTGAGACAGAGGCAGAGATCATACTCCAGCACCAGCATGGGAAGGTCCTGCCTTCTGCCACAGAAGTGGGGTGCAGGCAGCATTCACTGGTCCCAGCATGGGTGGGCCTAGTCTCAGGCCCAGCTCCCTGGCTGGCAGCCCCACCAGGCCTGTTTGCAAGGCGCTTCACGAGTCTTCCCGTATCTTGGGGCTCTTGGCTCGGAGCTCGCCCTTCCAGCCAGGGAGGAGATGACTGTACTGGCTCAGGCTCTGGGCCTGGGACTGACGGACGGACGTCAGGAAATAGCTGGGCCATGACGCACCTCCCCACCCTCACTGTCCAATCTCATTTCCATAATGCTTGGGAAAAAAAAAAAAAAAAAAAAACCTGAGGCTGCTGAAGGGCCTGGGATGTGCAGACTGACTTATTTTCTTTGGAATCAATCCTGTTCCCCAAAACATCTCCTCTGGAACGGTTAAACCCCTGTCTTCTCGTGATCCTATGTCGACACAGCCCGAGCTGCGTGTATGTGGGAACGGAGCGCACCTGTGGGCCACGTGCTCACAAAGTCCATCAACGAACGGCCCCAGAGACCTCTTGGAACTTGGTTATTTCTTCCTGGGCACCATTGCTCCAGCTCCCGGTGCATCTTTTTTTTGCAAGCTCTCAAGACAGAAGGGAGAGTTGGGAGTCTGGCCCAACGCCCCTTCTTCCAGAAAGCCCTTCTCAGGATACACCCACTTTCCCAACACCATGCGCAAATGTGCTGCACACTTGGCTTGGTGGAACCCCCGGGTCTTGGGCATGGAGGAGCTTGGCCGACCTCATCTACCCTTGACCAAAGGCAACTGCCTGGCACTGGTGACCGTTTGTACTCCGTGTGCCGTGGTTTATTTTGGTCCATGAAGTTCTGCCCAGCACCTGTTGGCTTTTTGCAACATACCATCCTAATTCCAGGCACAGCCAGAGGCAGGTCTACTTTTAGCTCGGAGCTGGGGGTTCCCCCAGGAAATCTAGACTGTTGTTTGTCGTGTTGGGGTGAGATGGGTGCCTCGGGGACCTCGAACCCACTCAACAGTACTGTTTCTTCAAAGCTTTTATTTATGTATTTATTTTGGGGGGGAGGGAGAACTAGTACTAAGCCACATATTTTTCATTATATGGACTTTAAATTTTTTTAATTATTATTTTATTTATTTTTGGAGAAAGACAGAGAGAGAGAGAGAGAGAGACAGAGGGAGAGGGAGACAGATAGAGATGGGCGCGCCAGCAGTTTCTCAGCTGCTGTGAACGAAATCCAGACGTGTGCGCCCCCTTGTGGTCAAGTGCGGCATTGTGCCCTTGCGTCACTTTGCATCTGGCTAAACGTGGGACCTGGAGATTGGAACCAGTGTTCTTAGGCTTAGCAGGCAGGCGCCTTAACCGCTAAGCCATCTCTCCAGCCCCATTATATGGACTTTTACTTTGAAGTGCGAAAGTAAAACTGAGAACCTACTGTGTGTCCCGCCCTCCCTGTCCTGCCATGGACTCTAGTATGCCCAGGCAAGTCAAGGACAGTCCCTCGCAGAGTCCGGCACTGACCCTCTTCTGAGAAAAGTTCAGCAAAGGAGTGGGTGATGTTAATGGTAGAGGAAAGGTGGGGCTGTTGTGAGATCTCTGCGACTTGCTGGGAGGGAAGAAAAGGTATTTCTCCAGGTGGAGAGGAAGGGAGACAGGACAGTCACCCTCAGTGCCCAGCCCATGCCACCCATGTCACTGTGTTCCTCAGCACCAGGGGCTCCTTGTCTGAGGGCTTGTCCAGCTCCCAGAACCTGCTCTGCTGGAGATGATGAGGCAGGAAGGGGGTACCCGATGCTGGCTGGGTCCTGGGATGTGGGTGCCCCAGCTCCTCTCTCCCTGCCAGCTAAGGTAGAATTTCTGAATTTTTTTTTTTTTTTTTTTTAGTTTTTCAAGGTAGGGTCTCACTCTGGCCCAGGCTGACCTGGAATTAACTATGTAGTCTCAGGGTGGCCTTGAACTCATGGCGATCCTCCTACCTCTGCCTCCCGAGTGCTGGGATTAAAGGCGTGAGCCACCACGCCTGGCTGAATTTCTGAATTCTTAAGAGATCCTGCACAGGGACACCTGTGACGTGCGTCCTCCACCTTGTCTTCTTCTGCAGCTCATTGTCCCATCCTGTGACAAGGGCTTCCTGCAGGGACCCCAGAACCCTTTGCCTCACAGGTTACAGAAGAGGTGAACATCTCTGTTAAGGGCGCGCTCGCTACAATCCCAAAATGCCACAAGTGACTGGCCACCCGGGTCATTCTTGGGGTCTGGCATTGCTGGCCACACCCACCCGGTCTTCCTTAGGCCACCGTGATGGCAGAGTGGCAAGGCACACTCAGACAACAGCAGGTGCAGGGAGACATTGCCTGGCTGAGAGTCCAGCCCGGGGCATCTGGCCATTTGCCAGGCCTCTTTGCCTCAGTTTCTCTGCATGTCACTGAGCAAGGTACAGGCAACGTGTCCACTGAGCTGCTTTTATAAAGTGTTTTTTTTTAAATTTATTTGCAAGCAGAGAGAGAGGGAGAGAGAAGAGAGACAGAGAGAAAATGGTCACGCCAGGGCCTCCAGCCACTGCAAACGAACTCCAGATGCATGTGCCACCTTGTGCCTCTGGTTTACGTGGGTCCTGGGGAATGAAACCTGGGTCTTTTGGCTTCACAGATAAATGCCTTAACTGTTAAGCCATTTCTCCAGCCCATGCTTTTTAAAAAAATATATATATATTTATTTATTTGTGAGGAGAGAGAGAGGGAGAGAGGATGGGCACACCATGGCCTCTTACAACTGCAAACGAACTCCAGACACATGTGCCATTTTGTACATCTGGCTTTACTTGGGTATCGGGGAATCGAACCCCGTCCATCAGGCTTTGCAAGCAAGCGCCTTACCTACTGAGCCATCCCTCCCACTGAGCTTCTTTTGTCCCCGTTTCTCTGAGGCCTTCCATGTCCAACCGTCCCCTGGATGGAGGAGGGGACAGCTGGGAGGGGCTGTCTATTGGGACATGCTATGGTGCAGCAGGCGCTTGGTTGGCAGTGGGCTGCTGGGGTGTGGGCGGTGGCTTCTCAAGGTGGCAGACAGTCAGCGAGGAGAGACTCGTGTCCTCTACCTGCTTAGGGACAGTGATGGAGGACCATAGCCTCTGAAAGGTCCTAAAGAGAGGGTGGGAATTTCCTGCAGGGGAATAAAATGTCTCCTTGTCCTCTTCCCTTCTGGGAGCATCTTGTATCCATGCTCCTAGCCTTGGGGTGGGGGGCTCTTGACCTATGCCAACCCCAGTTGGCATTTCCAAGATCAAACAGGAAGAATCCATCAGGAGCCAAGGAGATGTGAAAAGCCAGTTGCTTGGGCCACATGCTCCCACTGGTGGGTGAGAACTGAAGCTGCAGTGTTGAGATGGGTGGGGACAAATGGCTACAGCGTAGATATGGGGCTCCAGAGGACCTCGAGGGGGTACTTGGAAGCTTTCCACAAAGAGGTGTTATCTATCGTTTGATGTAGCTGTGTCCTGGGGAGGGGGGGCCTTGTGGGAGGAGCGTAGGTGGGAGTGTCTCTTTGATGGGAGGTTGCTACCTCGCAGCCACTTGTTCAAAAGGAAATATTAGGGAGCTATTCAATCAACCAATGGACACTGAAGAGAAGGGTCCCCAAGGCCAGGGCCTAACAGGCCAGATAAAAAGGTCACTCCCAGGCTGGAGAGATGGCTTAGTGGTTAAGGCGCCTGCCTCCTAAGCCTAAGAACGCTGGTTCCAATCTCCAGGTCCCACGTTTAGCCAGATGCAAAGTGACGCAAGGGCGCAATGCCACACTTGACCACAAGGGGGCACACACACCTGGATTTCGTTCACAGCAGCTGAGAGGCTGCTGGTGCACCCATCTCTATCTGTCTTCCTCTCCCTCTTTCTCTGTCTCTCTCTCTGTGTCTCTCTCCAAAATAAATAAATAAATAAATAAATAAATAAAAGTCACTCCCTTCCACCCCCAACACACAATGACCAAGGAGGAGGAGAGAAAGAAAGAAAAAGCAGAACAGTTGAGGCAGGGAGTCCTTCCCTATTCACTTTTTTTTTTTTTTTTTTTTTTTTTGGTTTTTCGAGGTAGGGTCTCACTCTAGTAGTTCAGGCTGACCTGGAGTTCACTCTGTATTCTCAGGGTGGCCTCGAACTTCACAGCGATCCTCCTATCTCTACCTCCCGAGTGCTGGGATTAAAGGCGTGCGCCACCACGCCAGGCTCCTATTCACTTTTTGAATACCTCTGCACTTAGTAGGCGCCTGCTGTGTGCCTGGACCCAGTAGATGGATGTCAGGTGTTGTTACCCTACACGGGAACCCCAGGCTAGAATAGACCTGCAGGACCAGGGAAACTGAGTCCAAGAGGCAGGCTATGTCTCTGAAAGCTGCGCACTGCCCTGGACCTTGAATGTTTCCTGTACACCCCATGTGAGGAGGAATTCCCAAAGGCATCTCTGGTTCCCTCCAGCCCTGATCCCCTGTCTGGTGGGCAAGAACATTGTGCCATGGCACAAGTCAAATTCTGACAAGGTCCCGCCCAGCCTTCTCCCTCCACTGCCAGGTCTGGCAGTGACAGGAGTGCAAGCCTTCCTCTTTCCAGAGGGTCTCTATCCTTGTCCAACTCCAGCCCTTTGCTGGCAGGACCCCCCCCCCCCACACACACACCAGAAGTGGGGATCCAGGCAGACCCGGTTCTTGTCTGGCCTTGGTAATGGACGGAGCGTGTGTGAGTCTCTGCCCTCGGCACTAAGGCCAGGGGAAGGAGCCACAACATGGGGGGTGGGAGGTGAGCCTACACCTGCCCCAGGGGCCTGAAAGCACCAGATGCTGGGTAGGGCCTGGGTTTAGCCTAGCCTCACTTCGTGGTGAAGGCCTCCACAGAAGGAACTGAGGCCAGAGAGGGAGAAAAACCGTTTGCTGAGGAGTCTTCCATGTGAACACGGAGGTGTCTTCTCTGGCTCAGAGCTGGACATGCTATGGCTGGTCACTCCCTGGGGTACTGGAGCAGGCCCCCTCCATGTAGCAGGGAGGGGGATAGCCTCACACCCAGTGCAGGGAGACCCCCTACCAGGCCCACCCATGCCCAGTATGTTCCAGGTACCAAGCTGTGCCTGGGTGAGATTCTGAGCACCAGCTACAGCAGCATTCGTCACCACATCTGACAGAGGCCCAGAGAGACGCCGCCAGCCTGGGGTGGACACTGGATACAGTCGCTGCTGTCAGTCGTCTGCTTTCTGGGTCACCTGGCCCCTTTCTCGAGACCTTGCAGCAAGAGAAGAGGTGGGAGGAAGTGAACGGTTCTCAAACTCATATCAGAATCCCCTGGAGGGAATCAGTGAATGTGTACTGCAGATCACCCCCAGCCATGAGATGCTGTCCGTACAGCTGGGGGTGAGGGGGGAGACCCAGAATGTGCAAGGTCTCCGAGAGGGGTACCAATGTCTTTGCCCAGGACCACATTTGGGGACCATTGGGCTGTAGAAACATTGTATATTTTCCCAGGTCTACCTGTACCCCCCCCCACGATCTACAAGACCAGCACTATCTTGGTCAGTTGGTCACTACAGAGACCATGTCCCCCAGTCTCCTGGCCAACCCCCAAGACGTCCCAAGAGTCGGACAGAGCTGGCATTCAACATTCAAGCGCAGCCCTGGGATCTATATCATGGGGAGTCTAGGGGTGGAGAAGGCAGGTCCCCAAAACACCCCACCCTCACCCCCATCAGACCACAGACCTCTTCCAGGAGGCTGTGACTTATGGGCGCCCCCCGCAGAGATTCCCCCCAACTTGCCCTTGGTAAACAAAGCTTTATCCCACAGGCCAGAGGGAAGAGATTTCAAGCCTTTATAATTAAGTGCCCCCATGAAGGGCAGATGCTGAACTCTGGCGTTGGGGACTGTGGGCAGCTGACTGACGGATGGTTGCACACAGCTGTGAACTAGGGAGGCCCATATATCACAGCTGGGCTGGGCTGGGCCGTAGCCATGGAGATAGGCCCCAGGCGATTGCAGGAAGCTGGGTGCTCAGGCTGAGGTACAGAGGGCCTGGGCTAGACTGGGGGGTTCCCTAGGCCCCCATGCTGCAAAGCAGGGAAGGTTGGGGTTCCATTCTGCCCCAGGCCCTTATCTGCCTACCCCAAACTTGATTCTGCCCTTTCAGTATCTCTTATATCATGACCCCCTCCCCAGCCATCCCCTAGCCACCTTCCAATTGACTCTGCTCTGGAGCTCGCTCACTTCCTCCACCTGTGGTCCCCACCTTAACCCAAAGCCTCCACCTCATCCTCTCTCTTCCTGTGTGCTCCTGGGTGGGGTGAACTTCCGGTCCCAGAGGCGGTGGCCATGTGACTAACTTTGTCAGTAAAGTTGAAAGAAGCTTATGTTAGTTCTAATCTGGAATCTGGGCAATGCCCTGGGGTCCTCCTCACGGCTTTCCCCCTCTTTCTTTCTTTCTTTCTTTCTTTTTCTTTCTTTCTTTCTTTCTTTCTTTCTTATATTTCTCTTTCTTTCTTTCTTTTCTTTTGTTTTTTCTTTCTTTTTTTTTTTTTTTTTTTTTTTTTTTTTTTTGTTTTTTCAAAGTAGGGTCTCACTCTGGTCTAGGCTGACCTGGAATTCACTATATAGTCTCAGGCTGGCCTCGAACTCATGGTGATCCTCCTACCTCTGCCTCCCGAGTGCTGGGATTAAAGGCGTGCGCCACCACACCCAGCGTTTTTTTCTCTTTCTTTCTTTCTTTCTTTCTTTCTTTCTTTCTTTCTTTCTTCCTTTCTTTCTGTGTTTTTTTTTTTTTGAAGTGGGGTCTCACTCTAGCCCATGCTGACCTGGAATTCACTATTGTAGTCTCAGAGTGGTCTCGAATTCACAGCGATCCTCCTATCTCTACCTCCTGAGTGCTGAGATTAAAGACATGCCCAGTGAAACCTTCCATTTAAAAAATTTTATTATTTATTAATTTATTTGAGAGAGACAGAGAGAGAGAGTGAGGAGAGACTGGGTGCACCAGGGCCTCCTGCCATTCTGCAAAGAACTCCAGGCGCATGTGCCACTTCGGAAGGCAGCTATGCTCACCACTATACCACCAACGCACATGCACCACTTTGTACACCTGGTTTTACCTGGGTGCTGGGGCATCGAACCTAGACCAGCAGGCTTTGCAAGCAAGCGCCTCTAACCACCGAGCCATCTCCCCAGCCCCTTCATGGGATGCAATATCCAACCACTTGAGTTCTTTCATGTTCCCTACGTTCTCCCTTCTCCTCTGTCTTTGGTATCCCTGCGGCCTCCATGATGGTGGGTCCTGTCTTGGGGGTCTCCTAGCCAACCCTTTGCCCTAGAGGCGGTGGGCTGCTTCTATGGACACACAATGCATTGGTAACAGCCAGGATGGGCCCAGGGGTGCACGCAGGAAGACTCAGGCTACTGGGGCGGGGCGGGGATAGCTGATCCAGACAGAGAGAACGTTAGGCATGGGTACCACAGGGCAGGGCAGGGACATACCAGCCATGTCACCCTTGTGGCCCTGGAGCTCACATAAGCCTGGCCCTGAACAGCCCCCCCACCCCCTATGGCTTGTTGAAGAGGATAAAAGGATTCGGACACTGACTCTGCAACCTTTGAAATGACTGTATAGCCCCAGGAGGGCTTCTGTCCTCAGAGGGCTTCTATGAAACTCCTCAGGCCCTCCCGGGCTCACAAGTCAATCACGCCTTTTTCCTGCAGACCTTTTCAGAGCCTTTAATATGCTAATGAACTCGGGGGGGGGGCGGTATTCCCAGAGGGGATTAGGAAAGCCCAAATGCCCAGCAGTATGGACTAGGGGAGCCCTTTGTCAGGAACCCTCTGGTGGAATTCCTGGTCAGAGGGACACCCTGGCCTGGAAGAAGGTGACTGTGCAAGCTGCAGAGGCCAAATCAGGCTGGAGAGATTTCCATAAAGTCTTATTTCCACATTGTGTCAAAAAGAAGGAAGAAGTAGGGACCAGGTGGCCTCCCTGCGCACGTCACCAGCTGCAGGGGGGGGGGGTAGGGGGGAAGGGGGTCTCTGAGCCTGCCTGGGGACAGGAGCTGGCTCCTGTGGCAGTCCCACTCTGGGCAGGACAAAGAAAGGACAGAGAAAAGGGACATCTCAGGTTTCTTCTCAGAGAGGTCTTTGTGCTTAAGAAAGGGAGAAAGGGGGATTGTAGACCCACTGGCTCCCCTCCCCCAACAGCTCATCATGTTGACTCCCTTAGGCCTGGGAAGTCAAAGATGGGTGCTGGGGGTGTGTCCAGCTGTGGGGAGCCCTGGGGAGGTCAGAGTCAGAGCTAAGAAACAGCCTGAGGGCCAGCCTGCATAAAGTGGGGTATGAGGGACCATACCCATAGGTCATGTTGTAGCCAACACGGCTATGAAGTTTGGGTTTTTTTAAAAATAATTTTTATTTATTTATTTAAGAGAGAGAGAGAGAGAGAATGGGCACCCCTGGGCCTCTAGCCACTGCAAACGAACTTGAGACACATGCGCCACCTTGTGCATCTGGCTTATGTGGGTCCTGGGGAATCAAACCTGGGTCCTTAGGCTTTGCAAACAAGTGCTAAGCCATCTCTACAGCCCTGGATGTGAGGGTTTTTTAAAAATTTTTTTTTATATTGATTTTTTTATTTTGGAGAGAGACACAGAGAGACACAGAGAGATAGGGAGAGGGAGACAGATAGAGATGGGCGCGCCAGCAGCCTTTCAGCTGCTGTGAACGAAATCCAGATGCGTGTGCCCCCTTGTGGGCAAGTGTGGCATTGCACCCTTGCATCACTTTGCATCTGGCTAAACGTGGGACCTGGAGATTGGAACTGCTGGAGATTGGAACCAGCGTTCTTAGGCTTAGCAGGCAGGCGCCTTAGCCACTAAGCCATCTCTCCAGCCATGGATGTGAGGTTTTAACACCTCTTCCAGGGCTTCCTGGACGTGAGGCATCACGTGACGCCCTCCACTGGTGATCCTCCCAAAGTGTGGCCCGAGGGATGCCATGCCAGTCCCCCGTCACCTTGCTTCAATTATACATGACAGCTCTGGGGAGGGAGGGGCCCTGCTTCCTTTAATGTGATTCTGTCTATGGAGAAGCAAGACCACTGGCCGAGTAACTAAAGCCCAAGCTGAGGCTGGAGAGATGCCTCCGCTGTTAAGGCCTGAAAAACCTAACAACCAAGTTAGATTCCCCAGTACCCTTGTAAAGCCAGATGCACAAAGTGGCACATGCATCTGGAGTTGATTTGCAGTGGCTAGGGGCCTGTCTCTCGTCTCTCTTTCTCTTTCTCTCTCTGCTTGCAAATTTAAAAACAACAAATAGGGGCTGGAGAGATGGCTTAGCAGTTAAGTGCTTGCCTGTGAAGCCTAAGGACCCTGTTCAAGGCTCGATTCCCCAGGACTCACGTAAGCCAGATGCACAAGGGGGCGTATGCATCTGGAGTTCGTTTGCAGTGGCTGGAAGCCCTGGTATGTTCATTCTCTCTCTTTCTCTGCCTCTATCTCTCTCTGCCTGTTACTAATAAATAAATAAAATAAACAACAACAACAATAATAATTAAAAAAACAAATAAACCCAGGCTGGTCTCAGCCCAAGGTTCTATTCTGTGGATGGGGGGCGGGGTCAGTGATAACCTAAGTTCACGTGTTGGCAGAGCATCTGTATGGAGTCACGCAGAGCCAATGTTGGTGACAGGGACAGAACAGAACCACCACTGCAGAAATGGGCAAGGGTAAGACCATCGGGGATAGCTCTATGGACCCCTGGGGTCTCGAGGAGAGACCCAGTATTATGGGGGTGGCCACATGCTTGTAGGGTCTTCAGTCAGGCACTGGCCACCCTGATTACAGCAGCCCACAGCAGAGGACTGGCAGGGCAGGCTTCCTGGAGTGCTGGGCCCGAGACTTCACCTCAGACCTCAGTGTCTGAGGACAGGGTGATGGTGACCACAGTGCCCTCTGGCTGGGTGCCCACCCCTTCCTGGTCTTAACCCTCAGCTCTTCCTGTCTTTTGTTCCTTTTCTGTTTGTTCCCTCCAAGGCCTTTTGTAACTCATGCCACAGGCCTCACTGTTCCTGAACAAGTGCCTACCAGGGCTCAGGGTGGCCTTGGAGGAGCCCCCAAGGCCCTGGAAGGAGGATGGTCCTTTCTGCCTCCAAGCCACGCTGGGCCTCACTCCCATGGCAGCCCCTGTTCTCCTGGCTGCCAGCCCTGTGGCGTTGGCCATGTTTGCTCTGTCCCGTTGGCTCACAGGTATCTGTGCCCCCGGGCCTGGCACTGCAAGTCACTGCGTCAGCTCTGTGAATGGCCGTCCTGTCTGGACTGCCCGCTGTCATGTCCGCTGTGGGGCTTAGGTAATGGGGTGGTGGGGGTAGAGCAGGGACCCCAGCTGCAAGGCTGAGCTGGTTTTTCCAGGCCCCATCGCATGCCCCTCCGCCCACGTCTGGCCTAACTGCCAAGGCAAACAGGGGTATCGGCGGGGAACCCCTGGTCTGAGTACATAGCACATAAGATCTCTTCACCTCGCCTGTCAGGGGGGCCCTTAACCCTCAACCCCCCAACCCCACTCAGGACTTGGACCTATGCAATCCCACAAGAGCAGCTGAAACCTGGGGAGTTGGTTTCCCCAGAGCTCCGAAGGACTTCTGAGTCTTTTGAGGTCAGGGTGGAAATTCTTTTTCAAAAAAAAATTTTTATTTATTTATTTATTTATTTATTTATTTATTTATTTATTTAGAGAGAGAATGGGCATACTAGGACCTCTAGCCATGGCATGTACCACCTTGTGCATCGAGCTTTATATGAGTACTGGGGAATCGAACCTGGCTCCTTTGGCTTTGCAAGCAAGTGCCTTAACCAGTAAGCCATCTCTCTAGCCCCAGGATAGAAACTCTGACTCGCTCATCCTTGCCTGGCAGATGGGACACATCTGAAAAGAGGAAGATAACACTGTGTCCTCCATCTCTGGCCATCTGTGGCCACGGTTAGGCTTGTGTTGGGGTCCCCCCTAGGTCCAGCCCAGGAGGGACGGCAGGGTCTCTGCCGAGTTGGGGTTGAGAGGCACGGAGTCACGACACAGACTCCGGGAGTTGGGTGGAAGCAGCAGAGGGCGAGCTGCTGCAAACTTGTTTATTGAGGAAGTACATGGAGTTTTAAGGGGCTTGGCTGGCCAATCATTGTATGGGGTGATCCCCTTTTTGTGACCAATGACAGCCTGTCTCCAGACAGATCATCTCCTAGCAGGTTTCTTGCGGGCATGGGACTGTAGCTATTGTCACGCCAGGCCTACGCAGAACGCCATGTTCACAGAAGCCACTTCCTGGTTTCTCTGCCATGCGGTCTGGCTAGGGCCAGGCCTGCATTGTGCCATACAGACTTGGGCTCAGGAACTCCGGACCTTTAAAGACAGGTTAGAGGTCATGAGATCCTGAGAGCAATGAAGTGGCCTGAGCCCCCATTGCGTGGCTGGGACAATGCTATTTATTGCTCCTGGTGGCAAGGACAATAATAACAATGGTTCTTTGTACCAGGCCTGTTTGCACAGTTCACGCCACAAATATAGTCATTTTAGGAGCCCCTGGAATTTATTTATTAATCTCACTATCTGACCATTGGGGCACTGGGGAACAGAGAGGCTGAGCTACTTGCTGGAGGTCACATAGCTAACTCAGCGCATCTGAAGTTTGCTCCTCTGCAACCCTGCCCCTGGGTGAGGCATCCACGGTGACCCTGCCCCTCCAAGCATCGTTTCCCTTTGTTCTTCTGAACTCTTCATCTGCCCAAACTGACAGGGAGTCAGGTGGCTTTGTTAGGCAGTAGGGGTGACTGGACCATGAAAGTAAAAAGGCAGGAAGGTTTACATTTGTTAGAGATCAAAGGATGATCTGACTTCTTATCTCTATTTTTTTCCATACCTGGAGCCCCTCTCTAGGAGCGAGGTCTTTTTCTAGAATCTTGACATTGTGCTTGGTCAAGCTTAGACCCCAAAACTTGGCATCATGGCTGGCCTCTTCCTGAGCCAGCCTCTAGCCCAGACCAATCAATGGTCCCTCTCTCTCTCTCTCTCTCTGGCTCACCTGAGCCAGAAGGTGAAACCCACCGCTATAAGGTTATGAAGACATTTGCAAGAGGGGAGCAAGCTCTCTGGGCTGCCTGACCCCTCCTGAACCTCCAGCTTCTGGTGAGTTTCTCCTCGTCTCTGCCCAGCCTGGCCGAGGCGAGGACAGAAGCCCCTACCCCCTACTTGCCACATGGGCTCTTCATGTGCTCTGGCTCTGCACAGGACACGGGCTCTTTGTGTTTTCTTGTCTGTCCTCTCCACGGTTTTTCCAGGCCCACCATGGGAGCTGTCTGACCACATGGGTGGGTTCATTTTCCTTCCCTGAGTTCTGTATTTCCCTAAATAAATACAGTAATTTAATAATTATCCTTCTCAGTCTTATTTTCTTCAATTCTTTGATTAAAATTAGACACAAACCTAGGGGTTGGGGGTCAAGGACTTTCCTGCACCCCTAGCACCCCATTACAAAATGAGACAAGACTCCTGTATCAGTGACAAAACACCCAACGAGAAGCAGCTTATGGAAGGAAAAGGGTTTAAGTCAGTTTACGGTCTAGAGGGGCCGTCAGTCCATCATCATTGTGGAACAGCATGGCAGGAGCAGGTAGCTGGCTCACATCCCCATGAGAGCAGGGAGGAAGTAGAGAGGAGGAATACTGAATGCTCAGGTACTCTTTCCTTTTTTTTTTTTTAAGTTATTTATTTATTGGAGAGAGAGGAAAGGGGAGAGAGAGAGAGAGAGAGAGAGAGAGAATGGGCACACCAGGGCCTCCAGCCACTGCAAATAAACTCCAGATGCAAGTGCCCCTTGTGCATCTGGCTTACGTGGGGCCTGGAGAATTGAACCTGGGTCCTTTGGCTTTGCAGGCAGACGCCTTAACTGCTAAGCCATCTCTCCAGCCCTTCCTGTTTCCTTTTCATACAGTCCAGGAACTCAGCCGGTGGGATGGCACTGCCCGATGTTAGGGTGGGTCCCCTCACCTCAGCTAATCTAGGAAATCCTTCACTGAGATTTGTTTCCATGGTGATTCTAAATCTTGCCTAGTTGACAACTAGAGATTAATATCTCAACTCCCTGCCTCCCAGCCTTGAGTATTCCAAAGCCCATAGAGGGCCTTGCCTGTCCTTTGCACTGTCAAGTGGAGACACTTCTGGGGTCTGATTTCTACCCTCCGCCATTTTATTTTATTTTATTTTATTTTATTTTATTTTATTTTATTTTATTTTATTTTATTTTATTTTATTTATTTGGTTTTTCAGTAGGATCTTGCTCTAGCCCAGGCTGATCTGGAATTCACTATGTAGTCTCAGGGTGGTCTCGAATTCACAGCGATCCTCCTACCTCTGCCTCCCGAGTGCTGGGCATAAAGGCGTGTGCCACCATGCCTGGCTCTCAACCCTCCTCTATGTGCTGCCTTCCTTAGAATTTCCTGAGAGGTGATCCTCAGGGCTACCCCAGGAGTCCACAGAGCCCACTTGAGAGCCACGGACATCCCCCTGCTTTGATGTGGTAGGACCTGGAATGGTCCCCAGCAGAGGCCCAGACTTGAGCACAGAGTTGTGGGGAGTAGAAAGCATCCCGAGTAGCTGCTGCTGTGTCTGTGGTCACCGTGGGCACTGGGTAAAGGAGCAGAGTGAACACACGGGCCATGGGCAACCAGGAGGGGCAGGGGCTGGAGGCCACCTTCCAGCTTTCTGTTGCTGAGATAATCAGCTCTGGAAATGACGGGTTTGTGGGGGGTGGTCACTGTTTTTGAGTTTGGTCTGGGGTCAGTTGGCTCGGTTGCAATGGCCCATGGGAGACCAAAGTGGGGAGGATTGAAGACAGGGGGGGGTATTAGGTGGGTCTCACATAGGACATGCCCCCAGGGACCCACAGAGCTCCTAGATGCCCCACCTCTCAAAAAGGTCCTACTACCTTCTATTTTATTTTTAATTATTTGAGAGGGAGAGAGAGAGAGAGAGGGAGAGAGAGAGGGAGAGGGAGTCAGATAGAGAAAGACACTGGACGCACGAGGGCCTCCAGCCACTGCAAATGAACTACAGACGCTTGCACCCCCTTGTGCATCTGGCTTATGTGGGTTCTGGAGAATTGAACCTGGGTCCTTAGGCTTTGCAGGTAAACACCTTAACTGCTGAGCCATTTCTCCAGAACGCCCTCACCTCTGCCACTACCTTCTCATAGCGCCACAAGTCTTAGCTAATGGATTTTTATATTTTTTTTGGTGGGGGGGATGCTTGTCTGAGTGACAGCACAACCCCAGGGCCTTTACATCACTTCCACTCTTGGGGATTTCACTGGCAGAAGTTAGAGCATCCTTCACCCTGTGGGGTTCACCTGCCAACAACTGCCTGAAGGACAGACGAGCAGCCCTGGCTCACGTGGCCTCACTAGAGGTGGGAGCAGTGGGGGAGCAGCCAGTGGCTTCCCTGTTGCTGACACAACAAAAGAGGTCAGTTCTGTTGCTTTTTTAAAAAAATTTTATTTATTTATTTATTTGCATGCAGAGAGAGAGAGAGATAGAAGAGAGGCAGACAGAGAGAGAATGGGCACTCCAGGGCCTGCAGCCACTGCAAACGAACTCCAGATGCATGTGCCCCTTGTGCATCTGGCTGACGTGGGTCCTGGAGAATCGAACCGGGATCCTTTGGCTTCACAGGCAAACATCTTAACCGCTAAGCCATTTCTCCAGCCCCCAGTTCTGTTGCTTTTTGTGCTGTCTGTAAGTGGGTGGGGTTGAATGACAGGGAAACTGAGGCCAGAAAGCGTGTGGTGGCTTCCTAGTGTCCCATCTGTGAGAAGGGCACTATCCCCACCCCCACTCTGCACAGGCCAGAACAAGGCAGCAGATCGGACCGCCTCCAGGAGTGTTCATCTGGACAGCCATGTCACTCATAGGCAAAGAGCCCAGCACACACTCACCTCCCCCGCCCTCTGCTCCCCAAGAGCGGGTTTGGAGGGTTAAGCCGAACACTTCCTCCTCTGCCCACCCCACAGTGAGTGACCCCCGAGCCCCTCAAGCCCATATTGCATAACAGGGCCTCACTTTCTCTGCCATTTCTCCAGCTGAAGCTACACAGATGAAGGCTGCGAGAGTCCCCCAAGGTCCCTTCCTCCAGGCCAATCTACTCTCGCTTCCACATTTCTTATTGCTTTGGGGTGCGAGGGATGGAACCCAGGCAAGAATTCCACCACTGAGCAGCACCCTAATCCCGTTTATTTCTGAATCCCTTTTGCATGTGGGTGTCACGCATGCCCTTCCATGTGCCCGTGTGGTGCCCTGTGTGAAGGGAATGACAGGTGTCTGGCTCCATCACTCTTCTGCCCATTTTTTAAAAAACTTTATTTGGGGGCTGGAAAGATGGCTTAGCGGTTCAGGTGCTTGCCTGAAAAGCCAAAGGACCCAAGTTCTATTCCCCAGAACCCACGCAAGCCAGATGTACAAGGTGGCACATACATATGGAGTTCATTCATTTGCAGGGCTAGAGGTCTTGACATGCCCATTTTCCCTCTCTCTCTCTCTCACTCTATCTGCTTCTTTCTCTCTAATAAATCAAATATTTCTAAAAATTATTTATTTATGTATTGAGAGAGAGAGAAGGAAGAAAACACGCCAGGGCCTCCAGCTGCTGCAAACAAACTCCAGACGCATGCACCTCCTTGTGCATCTGGCTTATGTGAGTTCTGGAGAATGGGCTTTGCAGGCAAGCGCCTTTACTGCTAAGCCGCCTCTCCAGTCCTTCTGCCTGGTCTTACTTAGGCCAGAATCTCTTACTGATTCTGGGACTTGAGATTAATTTCTTGAATTCCAGACTCTCGGATCTCTGCTCCCCTGCAGTACTGGGGTTACAGATGTGTGTAGCCATAGCTAGCTGTTATGTGGGTCTTGGGGAGCTTCAATCAAGTGGTCTCTCAGGCTCTCATACTCACACAACAAGTGCTCTTAACTGCGGAGCCTCGTTTCTTCTTCTTTCTTTTTTTTTTTTTAAAGATTTATTTATTTATTTATTTATTAGAGAGAGAGAGAGTGAGAATGGGCATGCCAGGGCCTCTAGCCCTGCAAACAAACACCAGACTTGTGCGCCCCCTGTGCATCTGGTTTACATGGGTTCTGAAGAATCCAACTTGGATCCTTAGGTTTCGCAGGCAAGCGTGCCTTAACTGCTAAGCCATCTCTCCAGCACCCCCCCGTTTTTGTTTTTTTGTTTTGTTGTTTTTTGAGGTAAGGTTTCACTCTAGCTCAGGCTGACCTGGAATTCACTATGGAATCTCAGGGTGGCCTCGAAGCCATCTCTCCTGGCCCCCGTGCTTTGTTTTTTTCTTCATTTTTTTTTTTTGTTTTTCAGGGAGGGTTTCACTCTAGCTCAGGCTGACCTGGAATTCACTGTGTCTCAGTCTCAGGGTTAAAGGCCTCGCCACCACGCCTGGCTCAGTGATCCAAAGAGACAGAGAGAGAGAAAAGAGAGAGAGAATCCTAGCCACTGCTCTGCCTCTTGTTCATCTGTGCTGGGATTAGCCTTGAACCGAGGTCCTTAGGCTTCACGAGTAAGTGCTTAACCACTACGCCACGTCTCCAGCCCTCATTTCTTCATTTTTAAAGATGCTTCCCTGGTTTTGGGGAGGGGAGGATGCCCTGGGGAGGGGGCACACAGGCATTTTGCTAACGTGCCTGCTTGAGAAAACAAGGGGAGATCTCTACTGGAGGACAGCAGTTCAAGTCCCAATGTCACATCTTCCTAGTTTACCTCTGAACGTGGATTACAAGATACCTTCAAAGGAGTTGCTGCTTTCTGTTTAGTCACTTCCAGGTTGCTTGTATGGTGACGCTTCGTTCAGGGTTGACTCCTCCAGGCCCATGCCCCCTTGTCTCCGCTCATCTTGCCCAGGGGTCTCCTGTCACCACCACCCCAAGCCTCTTCACTTTCTGCCGTGTTCCACCAACCACATTCAGACATCTCTAGCCTCCCAATGGTTTTCATGGAGTCCAAACCCCCAGAAGCCAGGCATGGCTGAGACCACTTGAGGCTCAGAGATGCCAGTACAGCTGCCCAAGTTTGCCCAGTTCCTCCCCCCCCCAACACCCTCCCCCCCCCAGGAGCCAGGACTCCAGCAGGCATCCCTGCCTGCTCCTAGCTTGCAAAGGGGTGGAGAACTCCCGCCAGCTTCACCCTTCACCACGTCCCTCCCCAGCTTCCAACTTCAAGGCAAACCCGGGCAATGACCAACACACCTCCTGAGGCCCAACCTCTTTCCACTCCAGGCTTCCACAAGACCTGGGAATTCTTTGCTGGTCTGTCTGCTGGTCTGTCTGCGAGAGCGGGACTCCCTCCTCCTCTTTGTGGCCAACCCTGCTTTGGAAGCCCCCCCCACCGCCCCCTGCAAACACAGCCCCCCTCTGGGTCCCCAGGTCTCCTGGCAGGGCGGGGGGGGGCAGGGAGCTTGTCAATGCATCCTAGCCATCGGAATGTGCCCTCTGACCCTGCCAGCGCCTCCCCAGGAGTGGCAGGAAGGGTCTTTTCTTGGTGCCTCTGCCCCTCTGCCTTTTGGAAACAAACGTAGCTTCATTCTGTCTGTGTGTGGTTTGAAAGGCCGCTGTTTGGGGCTACTTGGTCTTATTTTTTTTTTTTAAGTCTGTGCTTCTGCAGTGTTTGGAGAATTTTTAGTTTTGGCTGGCGTTGGGAATTCGTGGTGGGAGAGGAAGAGGGTCCCAGCTGGGGCAGGCACTGGGCTCTGTAGCCAGTGCCCACCCCCAGGCTTTCTAGGGAATTCCCAGCTAGCCATTGCAACAGGGATCCCTGGGGGCTGAGGTTTGTCTCTATGGACTTCAGGGCACAGTGGCAGCACACCCTGGAAGGAGGATGGGTAGGAGAGGAAGGGACAGAGCAGCAGAGGGCCCTGAAATCTTCCCAGAGCTCACCTCTTAGGCGTGGGTGAGCCTGTCCTAGGACTCACACCACAGTGCGCGGTCCCCCGCCTGGTCCCTGGAGTGAGCAGTGCTGGGATGGACCCCAGAGCCTGATGCTTGCTGGGCAAAGGCTCTGCCACTGAGCCGCTTCCAGTCTGTGATGACCATGCCTGCCGGGACCCACAGCTGGGTAGATTTTCTCTCTAAAAGTAAGTGTTTTGAGTTTGCAGACTCTTGCAACTGCTCAGCTCTGCTACATCATCCGGGTTTCCAGCAACACGGCACCAGATGAGTATAGCCGTGTTCCAATAAAACTTTCTCTTCAAAAATAGTCAAGGGAGGGCTGGAGAGATGGCTTAGTGGTTAAACGCTTGCCTGTGAAGCCTAAGGATCCTGGTTCGAGGCTCTATTCTCCAGGACCCACGTAAGCCAGATGCATAAGGGGGCACATGCATCTGGAGTTCGTTTGCAGTGGCTAGAGGCCCTGGCGTGCCCATTCTCTCTCTCTCTCTCTCCTGCCTATTTCTGTATCTCTCTCTCTCAAATAAATAAATAAATAAAAATAAAATATTAAAAAAACATTAAAAATAGTCAAGGGAGCTGGAGAGACGGCTCAGCGGCTAAGGTGCTTGCCTGCAAAGCCCAGTGATCTGAGTTCGAATCCCCAGTACTCACGTAAAGTCAGATGCACAGTGACACATGCATCTGGAGTTCATTTGCTGTGGCTGGGAGTGCCCATTCTATCTCTCCGTATCTCTCGCTCTCTGCTTGTGAATAAAGAAAGAAAAATAGTAAAATAAACAGACAAGGGGCCCGGTTTAGTTTGTCTGTGTCGACCCTTGAGTGCAGATCCTTGGAGATTTCCTGTGGTGAGTCCCAAAGGGCAACATGACAGCGTCAGAGATGGCAGAGGGATGAGACTGACTGAAAGCTTTGGGGCCAGGTAGGCCTGGGTTCTACTTCTAGCTCTTTCTTTTTTTCTCTCTCTCTTTCCAGTTATTTATTTATTTAATTAATTTATTTATTTATTTATTTATTTTTTGAGGTAGGGTCTCACTCTAGCCCAAGCTGACCTGGAATTCACTACGTAGTCTCAGGGTGGCCTTGAACTCATGGTGATCCTCCTACCTCTGCCTCCTTCTGTTTCTAAAGTGTAACTGCTGTGTGCACCAATTACCTTCCTTCTCTGGGACCCAGTTTTCTCCTCTGTAGCATGCACACAATAGTAGCCTCTACTCAGCCTGGTCTTTGAAAGGATGGCTCAGCGATGCCTGCCAGGTGGCCAGCCCCGTATACACCAGTCACTGGAGTTGTTGTATTAGAAAGCTGCATTTTCCAGCCGCCTCCCCATCCCCTGGTGGGCAGAAAACAAACCACTTCTGGCTTCACTCCCCCACTCTGAGCCTCAGGCCCTTACATTTCTAGAATGCAGCTGCTCACCCTCAACTCTCAGGATCACTGCATGCAGAAGGGACCCCTCCCGGCCAGCCACGTCCACATGCAACTCCATGTGCTCAGACCACGCCCCAGTCGGCTACGGCAGCTCAGGAACAACATGGTTCAAGAATCACTCTTTCTTCCCACCACAGCTGCTAGTTCACACCGGCTATCCCAGCATTCAGAGGCTGAGGCAGGAGGATCGCAAGTTCCAGACCAGCCCGAACTACTTAGTGGATCCTAGGCCAGCCTAGGTTACATGGCAAGACCTTATCTCAAAAACAAACAAACAAGCAAACCTGGGCTGAAGAGATGGCTTAATGGTTAAGCATTTGCCTGCAAAGCAAAAGGACTCCGGTTCGATTCCCCAGGACCTACACAAGCCAGATGCACAAAGTGGTGGATGCATCTGGAGTTCGTTTGCAGTGGCTGGAGGCCCTTCTCTCTCTCTAAAATAAATAAAAATAAACCCAAATGGAACAAACCTCCTTGATCCCTTCCTAATCATAACCTGAGCCCTTAACTAGATCCCCTAACGGCCCCTGGCACACCATCCTCCCTGGCTCAGCCACGGTTGCCCCAGATGGGCTGGTTATTGTCCAACATGGCCGCCACCACCCTCCTCTCCCTGTACTACAGTCCTCTCACCACCAGGTGGTGTCCATTTTCCTGCCGTCCACGAGGACCTCAGCCATTTGACTCACTCCAACCAATGGGATGGGCTGAAGCGGGTTTGGGCTGGTCTGCCCTTCAACTTCAAGAGACCTAGCATGCGTTGTTCCAGACTCCAAAGCTGACCCCTCCAAAGCCGGAAGAGGTCACCAAAGGGAACTGAGGGTCCCCAGGCTCTGCATTCTCTATTTTAAAAACTTATTTATTTATTTGAGAGAGAAAATGGGTTCACCAGGGCCTCTTGCCACTGCAAATGAACTCTAGATACATGTGCCACCATTTGCATCTGGCTTATGTGGGTCTTGGGGAATTAAACCTTGGACCTTAGGCTTTGCAGGCAAGTGCCTTAACTGCTAAGCCATCTCTCCATTCTTTTCAATCCAGTCCCCACCGGGGCCCTGTGACACCATACGGAAGTGGTGGGTGTTTCCTGCTTAGCCTGTCCTTGTGTATAGTGGCTGTGACAGACCATGTGACACAGACAAGCTGAAGGAGGATGGATTTGTTTTGGCCCACTGTTCTGGAGGTGTCCGTCCATGCTAGCTCACCCCTTGTTTCTGGGCTGTGGGGAGATGGAGTCTCATAGTGGAAAAGATTGTTGATCAAAATTGTGCATTTCGCTGGGTGTGCTGGTGCACACCTTCAATCAAGGCACTCTGGAGGCAGAGGTAGGAGGTTCACCATGAGTTCAAGGCCAGCCTGGGAGGTTATACATAGTGAATTCCGGGTCAGCCTGCACTAGAGCGACATGCTACCTTGAAAAACAAAAAAAAAAAAAAAACCCAAACCAAACAAAAAGGCTCTTCTTGTGGCCAGGCATGAGAATGAGCTACCAGGAGCGATGTAAGCCCTGCTCAACCTACCTCATGTATCTAGACCCCGCTCCTAAGCCTCCATCACTTCTCATGACTCCATCACATTACACGGACTAACCCACTGAAGGGGTGAGAGCCCTCAGCCCTCACCTCGCCCTGAGGGAATCTAACCTTCAACACATGAGCCCTTTTTTTTTTTTTTTGTTTTTAGTTTTATGAGATAGGGTCTTGCTCTAGCCCAAGCTGACCTGGAATTCACTGTGTTGTCTCAGGGTGGTCTCAAACTCACGGCGATCCTCCTACCTCTGCCTCCCAAAGTGCTGGGATTAAAGGCGTGCGTCACCACGCCTGGCTGAGCCTTTTGGGACACATTTCCTAGCAGAGTCATAGCTCCTGCCTGCTCTGTCCGAGCCTGTCTCAAGACTTGGCCCTTTACCCTGAATCCCAGACCCCTTCCCTTCATGGAACCCCCAGTTCTCTCAGATGGCCTATCTCTGGCTCCCTCGGCACCCGCTGTGGCTTGGAGCAGACCCCACAGCTCCTCACAGCCTCCAGCAGCAAGCCCTTGGACTTGGTTCAGAATCTACCCCACCCCCACCTGCTCTGCCCTGCCTCCGTGGTCCATGCTCACCTCTCTCTCTCCCTCTCTCTCTCTTTTCCCAAGGTAGGGTCTCACTCTAGCCCAGGCTGACCTGAAATTCACGATGTAGTACCAGGCTGATCTCGAACTCACAGCGATCCTCCTACCTGGGCTTCCCAAGTTCTGGGATTAAAGGTGTGCGCCACTACGCCTGACCCTTTGTGTGAGTGAGTGAGTGTGTGCGTGCGTAGAGTGCAGTGTGGGAGGAGTGATGTATGCAGATGTGTGTGCTGTGAGCACGTGTGTGGTGTCTAGGGGAGAAATTCAGATGTCCTTCTCAATCACTCAAGCGAGGACTTCCTTGAGATGGAGTCTCTCCCCCAACCGGGCAAGCCCAGTGACAATCCTGTCCCCTTACCACGTGGATTGGGGTTACAGACATGCATGATCATGTCCAGTTTCCCACCTGGGTTCTGGGGACCTGCATTCGCGTGGTCTCAGAGGCCATTCTAGCTCTGCCTGCCCCAGTGGGAAGCTGTCTTTCCCCTGGAGCCTTCCTCCCTCTGGAGATCCTTTCTGTACACCCCTCAGCTACTGCCTGGCCCCTGCTGGATGTCCAAGTCCATGCCAGGTAGCCTCCCTGACTTGTCAGCTGTCTGACATGTGCCAGTGGGCTTTGACTTCCCATGAAGACAGATCTGCGGCTTGCGTCTTCCCTGTGTCCTCCGTATGTATCGGGCCTCTTGCTGACAGGTGGCGACATCTTTGTGGCGACAGAACCTGGGCGCTCTCATGCTGGCTTCACGTCACCGTCACCGAGAAGGAAACAGAGTCCCAGGAGGTCATGGTTTACTGGAGCCTTGCATAGGCCCAGTGGCCTCCTGTCACCCAGCTCTCCTGGACAGGGTGGTCTTGCTTGTGACAGCATTTCTGATTGGAAAAAGCTCACATCATGGAGAGGCTGGGCAGAGCACAGAAAAACCTGTCCCGCAGGGCACAAACAGGCCCCAAAGACCTGATCGCTACTGATGAAGACCTGTGTCAACACGGGGCACTGTGGGAGGACTGGGCACCCCGGCCTGAGTAAATAACCCGCAGAGCCCCAAACTGACAGCCCAGATGTTGGAAAGAACTTAGTCCACCGAGTCCACTCCCCATCTACCCAGAGCTGGTGGCCTAGCCACATGGAGGGGCCACACAGCCCCTCTCCGCCCCAGACCACCCCAGAGTCTCTGCCTAGAGAAATATTCATCCCGCTGGGTCCGTCGGAGGTGGCCCGAGAGGCACGGGTGGTGACGGACGGTGACCACAGAGAGGTGGTGGCCACCAGGGGAAGGTGCCTCCAGGAATCTGGATCTGATTCCAAAAGCAGCGGGAAGCGGCAGAAAGAGCTGTAAGAGGGGATGCTAGGGAATGCATGCTCCTGAAAAGATGGCTCTGACTCTGTCCACTGGGTGGGGAACTGACCACAATGGGCCCGAGTGAGGTGCCCAGTGGAGTCACCCCGCAGCCTGGGCACTGTGACGAGGGGATGGGCAGGGTGATCAGCTCATGGTGGATGGTGGATTTCAAAGTCAGGTGACCAGGGGGCTTCTAAATGGAATGTGTTAAGTCACTCACTGCACATATACGGAGCCTGCTCTGATTTAGTTAGGAAGTGTCCCCCCAAAGGCTCATGTGCAAGAGTCAGGGTCCCCAATACAGTGTCAGAGGTGGGTCTTTGAAGAGGTGATATAGGACCCACGGATGAATCCAACCCTGGTGATGGCAAACAGCTGGGAGGTGGCAGAGCTCAGGGGAAAGGTCACCAAGCCCTTGGGACTATGTTGCAGTCACCTCATTGCTGGCACAAAGCACCTGACCCATAGCAGCTTGTGGGAAAAAAGGTTTATCTTGACTTACAGACTTGAGGGCATGCTCCATGATGGCAGGGGGAAACGATGGCATCAGCAGAGGGTGGACATCACCCCCTGGCCAATATCAGGTAGACAACAGCAACAGGAGAGTGTGCCAAGCACTGGCAAGAGGAAGCTGGCTATAGCACCCATAAGCCCGCCCCCAACAATACACTGCCTCCAGGAGGCTCCAATTCCCAAATTGCCACCAGCTGGGGACCTAGCATTCTGAACTCACGAGTTTATGGGGGACACCTGAATCAAACCACCACAGACTGTATCCTGCTGGACCCCCATCCTGTTGTCCCTCCATCCCTTCCTGTCCCCCCTAAGAATACAGTGCTTTGTCAACCCCAAGCTCCTGGCTTCACCACAGGCCGCAGTCACAGATCCCATCGGCCGCAGGCTGCTGAGCCCTCCGAAGCCAAAACAGCTCCTCCCTCAAGGGATCCGTGTCAAATAACTTGCTGCAGTGACGGCTGTCTGTGCAAAGGTGGGATGGAGTCCTTGATGATGAGATCACCAGGCAGGGGTTGGGGACTCCTGGGCTGCGCATGTGGGTGGGGTAGCTCAGGATGGAGATGTCCCTGAAGCCCCTGCCTCTCGACAGTACCAGGACGAGATCTGAGATGATTCTGTGACATCTGCGACCTGGCAGGAGCCAACTGGAGTGTCTTCCGAGAGCAGTGAGGGGTGAAGAAGATCTCTGGGTCAGAGAGCACTGGGCAAGGAGTCCTGAGGAGACAGGTGTCTGTGCACACGGAAACATCGCACACACAGTGGAGGGGTATCTCGGCCAGCAGAGCAGGGGCGTGCGAGGGAATGGTGACCATACACATTGTGTGGGTTCACGAAGACCCTACCTCCTGAGTGTGTGGACCCTGTGGCTTCTTTCTGTCTGTCTGTCTCTCCCATCCCCTCTTGAGTCATATAATGGTGAACGTCTTCGAGGGCAAACGTGGGGCCTGTGGAAGCCCTCTGCTGGGAACCTGACCCTGCCAGCACTTTGATTTGGGGACAGGTGCAGCCTGAGAAGAGGCTACAGCTTAGCTGGGCCCAGATTCCTCATCCAAGAAACTGTGAGAAACATGCCATTTAGGTGGCGCATGCATCTGGAGTTTGTTTGCAGCATCTGGAGGCCCTGGCATGCCCATTCTCTCTCTCTCAAATAAATAAAATAAAATAAAATAAAATAAAAATAATCACCTTTGTGATATTTTGTTAGGCACAGCAGGTGACAAGTATAATCACTTATATTAGAGTCTGAACAGTTGCTCGCACAGTACAGCTCTAAGGTGTGTTAAAATTCTACATACAAAAGAGAAAACCTAAAATGTTCTAGAAAGATGGAAGTTTTAGATGTCTAGAACCCTCCTGAAAGGAAAGGTTTTTTTTTTTTTTTTTTTTTTTTTTTTTTTTTTTGTTTTGCAAATCTCACTCTGGTCCAGGCTGACCTGGAAAACTATGACTCAGTGGCCTAAACCCTATCCTCCTACCTCTGCCTCCCGAGTGCTGGGATTAAAAAAACCACGAAATCATAGCATAAAGACCATAAACCCTACAGAAGAAAAAGGATGCACAGGGCTAGAGATATGGCTTAGTGGCTAAGGCACTTGTCTGCGAGGTCTAACGACCCAGGTTCAATTCCCCAGTATCCTCATACGCCAGATACACAAGGTGACATATGCATCTGAAGTTAGTTTGCACTGGCTGGGAGCCCTGGCATGCCCATTCTCTCTCTCTCAAATCAATCATAAATAAATAAATAAAAATTTTAGGACTGGAGAGATGACTTAGCTGTTAAGGCTCTTGCCCGAGAAAAGCCTAAAGACCCAGGTTTGATTTCCTAGGACCCAAGTAAACCAGATGCACGAGGTGGCACATGCATCTGCAATGCATTTGCAGAGGCTAGAGGCCCTGGTACACCCATTCTCTCTCCTTCCTCCCACTCTCACATAAATAAATGCAATCTTTTTTAAAAGAAAAAAAATTAAAATGTTTTTAAAAAGAAAAAGATGCATAAACTGGACCTCCACAATATTAAACTACTGCTTTCCAGGACTGAGGACATGGCTCTGCAGATGAAGGCTCTCACTTGGAAAGCCTGCTGGCCCTGGGTTCAATTCCCCAGTGCCCACATAAAGCCAGATGCACAAAGGAGCACATGTGTCTGGAGTTCATTTACAGAGGCAAGAGGCCCTGAAGTGCTCATTCTTTATCTAGCTCCCTCTCCTAAATAAAAAGTATAAAACAAAACAAAAAACTTCTTTCCAACCAAAGTCATCACAAGTGAGTTCGAAGTCAAGCCTAGAAGGAAACGTCTGGGCGTGTGTAGTGGACAATGTGTGTAGTGGACAATGTGTGTAGTGAACAATGTGTGCAGTGGACAATGTGTGTAGTGGACAATGGAGTGGATCCACAGACGTAAAGTGCTCTTGTAAATCAACACAAAAACACTGACCACCTATTCACCAGACAGACAAGGAGCACAATGGGACTGTTCTCGAAAAAGAAAACTCAGGGCGTGGTGGCGCACGCCTTTAATCCCAGCACTCGGGAGGCAGAGATATGAGGAGCGCTATGAGTTCGAGGCCACCCTGACACTACAGAATAAATTCCAGGTCAGCCTGGGCTAGAGTGAGACCCTACCTCAAAACAAAACAAAACAAAACAAAACAAAACAAAACAAAACGAAAGATAGAAAGAGAAAACTCAATGGCCAGTGGTCGTGGGTGATGCCTAACTTCAGGTGTAAACAAGAAATACGGATGCCAGCCATCGTGGGATGCCTCCCATAGACCTGACAGCAATTGTAAAATCCGAGGGGACGCGGCGCTTCCGCTGGTGCGAGGATCACCGTGTTGGAGCGCTGTTTGGGAGCGCCTAGGACAGGACCACAGAGATGCCTCTGCAGCCTGGGCTCCAAGCGTCATCTCCAGATGGCCACTGTGCTGTGGCTGGCAACAGAAGTTCCTCCACCAAAGGATGAGGAATAAACCAAGGTGTGCTAAGGGGGGAATAGAGGTGTCCCTTCTCGTCCCTAGGGGACACTTCCTAAGACCCCCAGGGGATCCCAGAATCCCCAGATCCCAGAATGGTTGTCCTGAATACCGAACTTGCTGGTTTTTTGTAGACATAACAGACAATGATGAGCTTCAGTTAACGAAAAGTTTTTTTTTTTTTTTTTTTTTTTATTTCAGAGAGAGAGAGTGTGTGCCAGAGAGAGAGAGAAAGAGTGTGTGCGCACGGAGGCATCAGGTTCCTTAGCCACTGCAAAGGAACTCCAGATGCATGCGCCACCTTGTGCATCTGGCTTACTGAGGTACTGGGGAATCGAACCTGTATCCCTAGGCTTCATAGGCAAGTGTCTTAACCACTAAGCCATCTCTCCAGCCTGAGCTTAAGTTAGAAATGAGGCGAGTCAGAGAACAGCTGCGACTTGCCGTTAAGATAGAAGAATATTGGAACTGGAAGATGCTGATACAAGTGGTTCCTCCCAGCTACCGCACCCATCACCATCTTCCCTCCCTCCCTGTCTCTCTCCCTTCCTCCCTCCCTCCCTCTCTGGCTGCCTCCCCACAGGCCTGGGTACCCATGTTTCCACCCTCCACTGTGTGCTTCCACCCTAAGCAAGAGGACATGACCTGCCTCACCTTCCCTCGTGCACAGCCCTCTACCCCTGCCAGCGCCAGGATGGCAGGATTTCCCTTTTTCTTATGGACTCACCCCATTTCAAGCACCAGTAGCCCCGTGTAGCTAGCGGCTGGCTCCTCTTCTGGACGCTGCAGAGAGCTTGAAAACATTCTTGTGATCACCCAACATTCATCTGGATGGCGCTGTTCTTGAAGGTTCCATACAAAATTCCTAGCAGAATTTTGAAGAGCAAGGGTGTGGAGGATGCTGAGGCTGGGGGAGGGCAGGGATGCCTTTGAGGAATTTGACAACAGGGAAGAGGGAAGAAGGCAGGAGAGCTGGGGCTAGAGGCCAGCTATGACTTGTAAAGGGGACATGGGACCTGGGGAGATGGGAGTCCCCGGAACTGAGAAGGGAAGGGTCCTGAGGCAGCCAGCCACCCCGCCCCTTACCCTACCCAGGCCGTCTCCAGCGATCCCACCCCTCACCCTTCAGGCTCACGCGCGGTTGAGATGAATAATGCCTGCCACGCCTGTCACAGATATTTGAAAAACATATTAATCACTTTAACAAATATTAGCTCAGAGCAGCAATAAACAGTCTCTCCAATGTCCTCTTTTGCGGCTGTGTTACAATGAAAAATATGTTAATCGCAAGGCCTAATTGACTGTGTTTGAGCACTTCCTTCGTGACAGTGAGCCAGGCCAGCGTGTCTCCCAAAGCCCTGACGCATCCTCATCCTGCGGTCACCCTCTCCGGGGAACAAGTCTCCGATAATCAAAGTAGTAGCCCCTGTTGTTCTCAGGAGACTTTCTGGGGAACTCTGGGGGAAGCTGACGTGGAAGCCGTGACTTCTCGAAGTGGGGGTGGGTGGCAACCCAAACATAATGTCTCTTTGCATCTTCGAAATGGTACAAACTCGGGAGGCGACCCCTTTCACAGAAGGACAAACCAAGGCTGCCACAAAGGGTGAAGGCTCACTTAGGGTACCCACATGGTGTAACTGTGCCTCCTGCCGGCTTGACTCTAGAAGCGGTGTGAACGTCCTCCATCTTGAGGCCAGGAGAACACACAACAGAAGGTTCTGGAAACACATTGCCTTGGCTGTTAATGTATGGCCAGCTCACTGGGTGCAGGGCATCTCATTATCTATGCATTTCCATGGGGTTCCACACACACAGTTCTTAAGTACCAGGACTCTCACCTCACCCACCTGTCCCCTCCTGCCACCAACAGCATCACCTTCCACAGACAAGGTGACTGTGAGGTGACAGAGGTCCCCGTATCCACACAAGTGACAAAGCTGCAGGCCTTAGTTGAACTCCAAGCTTCTTCCAGGAGCCGCTGGCCAGAGACTACAGGGTGTCAGCCCAGGCTGCTTGGGACAGGCCATTAGTGTCAGTCAAGGCTGATGCAAGAATGCCATGTGTATGCACCGAATGTTTGCAGGTCAGGAATGCTTCTGCTTATTCAGCCATTCAAGAGCTGCTAGGGTCGGGCTGGAGAGATGGCTCAGAGGTTGAGACACTTGCCTGCAAGGCCTAGGGGGCAGAGTTCAATTCCCCAGTACCCACCACGTAAAGCCAAACGCACGAGGTGGCGTGTGTGTCTGGAGTTCATTTGCCTTGGCTGGAGCTCCTGGCGTGCCCATTCTCTCCCTCTCTCTCTTTGCATCTCTTTCTGTCTTTCTCTCGCTGACTCTCTGATAAATGAATAAATATTTAAGAAAAAAAAAAAAGGCTGGGCGTGGTGGCGCACGCCTTTAATCCCAGCCAGCACTTGGGAGGCAGAGGTAGGAGGATCACCATGAGTTCAAGGCCACCCTGAGACTACATAGTGAATTCCAGGTCAGACTGGGCTAGAGAGAGACCTTACCTCGAAAAACCAAAAAAAAAAAAAAAAAAAAAAAAAAAAAAAAAAAAAGCCTCGATGTGCTGGCCTGAGACATGTGGAGAATCTGGTTTTTTTCTGATTTGTTTTTCCTTTGAAAAGTCAGTAGAGCAGGTTTGTGTTCATCTAGGGACAGGCCCCTCCTCTGGGACATGGAGAAAGAAGTCAGCCCTCTTACTGCCATGCCAACATGGAGCTGTGTCACACCGAGCAGAGAGAGTTCAGGAGGGGGAAGGGGAGGTCTGTAGGGCGCCCTCTGTTCACATGAAATGAGTGCACACATGAACATTGTCAAACAAATGTAAGAGGGCTGGAGAGACCACTCAGTGGTTATGGTGCTTCCCTGAGAAGCCTAAGGACCCACGTATGATTCTCCAGGTCCCACGTAAGCTAGATGCACAAGGTGACGCATGCGTCTGGAGTTCATTTGCTGTGGCTAGGAGCCCTGGTGCACACATTCTCTCTCTCTCTGCCTCTTTCTCTCTCCCTCTCTCTCTCTAAATAAATAAATAAAATACTTAAAAAAAAAAAAGAATATAGGGGCTGGAGAAATGGCTTAGCAGTTAAGGCATTTGCCTGTGAAGCCAAAGGGCCCAGGTTTGATTCCCCAGGACCCACAAAACCAGATACACAAGGGGCACATGCATGTGGAGTTTGTTTGCAGTGGCTGGAGGCCCTGGCACTCCCATTCTCTGTCTATCTGTCTCTCTTCTCTCTCTCTCTCTCTCTCTCTGCTTGCAAATAAATAAATTGAATTTTTTTAAAAAAGAAATATAGCAGGGGCTGGGGAGATGGCTCAGCAGCTAAAGGTGCTAGTTTGCAAAGCCTGATGGCTGGGGTTCAATTCCTCAGTAGTTACACATGCAGATTTGGATGCAATACAAATCCAAAGCTTATGGCTGTGGTAACAAGAAACCCTGGGTCAGAAGGTAGAGCACAGACACCTCAAAGTTGTCCTTTGACCTCCACATGTGTGCCATGGTACACACACACACACACACACACACACACACACACTAATCAATCAATAAATAATTGTTTAAAAAGGTATAAAGAGCCAGCGTGGTGTCCCACGCCTTTAATCCCAGAACTCAGGAGGCAGAGGTAGAAGGATCGCCATAAGTTCGAGATCAGCCTGAGACTACATAGTGAATTCCAGGTCAGTCTGGGCTAGAGTGAGACCCTACCTCGAAAAACAAAACAAACCAACAACAACAAAATTTACAAAGAATGAAGTTCTTGATTTGAGCAGCTGTCTGTACACTCACTCACTCAGTCCATGGCAAACCTCTGGATTTCCCTCTTGAAGTCTTGGTTCTCCAGGCCCAGGAACCAGAGGCAGGTGGAGGGTTCTGGATGGAAATCAGGGCACTGCTGTGAGATGGCATAGTGAGGCAAGGTGGGTGGATGCCTCTGAAGGTTACATCTGATCATGGGGCTGGGTGTTCCATGTACCCACCGGTTCCATTAACTTTTCCTGAGGAGACATGAAGAAATTCACTCCCCAAACTTTTCTCAGTCTTCTCTCTTCTTTATCTCTTTTATTATTATTATTATTGTTATTCTCTTTGGGCTGTTTTTTCTTTAATTTTAATTTTTTAAAATTTATTTATTTGAGAGAAAAAGGCAGAGAGAAAGAGAGAGAATGGGTGCATCAGGGCATGCAGCCATTGCAAACAAACTCCAGACACATGTGCCCCCTTGTGCATCTGACTTACGTGGGTCCTGGAAAATTGAACCGGGATCCTTTGGTTTTGCAGGTAAATGCCTTAACCACTAAGCCATCTCTCCAGCCCCCTAATTTTAATTTTTTAAATAAAATTTTATTTATTTTAAATATTTAAAAAAAAACCTTTTATTTTATTTGTTTGAGAACGAGGCAGAGAGAGAGAGAGAATGGGCGCACCAGGGCCTTCAGCTGCTGCAAACAAACTCCAGATGCATGCACTACCTTGTGCATCTGGCTCACTTGGGTCCTGGGGAATTGAACCTGGGGCCTTTAGCTTCGCAGGCAAGCAGGCACCTGAACCGCTAAGCCATCTCTCCAGCCCGTTTATTTTTGATGAGATAAGAGCTCATGTAGCTCAGGTTGGCCTCAAACTTGCATGGAACCACGGATGGCCTTGAACTCCTGATCCCCCTGTGTCAGCGCTACGTGCTAGGATTACTGGCACGTACGTCCCACCTGGTGCATAGTCTGCTCATTCTTACCAGAGATGGATTTGATCTCTGAGTTTTCCTCAGCAGGAGCTGGGGCTCAGCTTGCATAGAGCATGGAGCCGGCATCTTGTGGACGTTTGAGCCCTGAGACGACAGATGTGCAGTCACAGCTGTGAGGGGTCAGGCAGTGGGGTACCTGTGAGGAACTTTGGCTGGGGAGACACCCCAAGGCAGGGTGACAAAGAGATCTGATCAGAAAGTATTCTGGAGTCTCGAGCACCTCTTGGTGGGCCAGAGACTGTTCTCTCTGTCCACACACCACCCGGACCCAGGCCAACTGCTGACGCTGCCTACCTTGGAGGTGGGGTCCTTGGTCAGCTGGGACCAGTCTCCGCAGAGCAGTGGCAAGCGGGGAGGGGGGACTTCAAGAGGGAAAGACCACCAGCAGTAGCTTCCAACCTCCCACTGCTTCAGGACCCAGCCCAGCCAGCCCCTTGCTAGCGGCCGCTCCTTCCCAATCTGCCCCTGTATTCTTCTTGAGCCCTGGCCTGCAAGTCACCCCTCAGCCAAAGTCCTGAAAGTAGCCACAGGAATCTCCCTGGGGCTGAGGAGATGGCTCAGCAGTTAATGGTGCTCGCTTGCAAAGCCCGATAGCCTGGGTTCCATTCCCTAGTAAAGCCAGATGCACGAAGTGGCTCATGTATCTAGAGTTAGTTTGCAGTGGCTACAGGCCCTGGCACACACATACCTTTCTCTCTGTCGCTGTCTGTGTCATAAACAAATAAATAAGATATTTAAAAAAATTAAAGCACGCGGGAGGCAGAGGTAGGATCACTGAGAGTTCGAGGCCACCCTGAGACTACATAGTTAATTCCAGGTCAGCCTGGACCAGAGTGAGACCCTACCTAGAAAAAACCAAAAAAAAAAAAAAATTAAACTCACTGCTTCACTCCTCAGGCCTTCCAAGTCCTCCCACCTCAGCCGAGTCCGCTGGGGCTTGTCTTCAGGTTCCTGTAGACACCACAGGCCACAATGGTCATGTCCCTTTGTGGGCACAGGCTCTGGGCCCGTCAGCGGGCAGCTTTAAATCACCCCAGCTGTCATAAATAGGGAACGCACTCATCCTACGGACAGAGTGCGTTACTGAATTACATAGGGTGGCCACGAGGGGAAATATTTTATTTATTTATTTATGAAAGAGAGAATAGGTGCTCCATGGCCTCTAGCCACTACAAATGAACTCCAGATACATGTACCATCTTGTGCAGCTGGCCTACATAGATGCTGGGGAATCGAACCTGGGTCGTTAGGATTTGTAGGCAAGTGCCATGACCGCTAAGCCATCCCTCCAGCCCCACAAGTGAACTTTTTTCTGGGGGGGGTTTTCAAGGTAAGGTCTCACTCTAGCCCAGGCTGACCTGGAATTTACTCCGTGTTCTCAGGGTGGCCTCGAACTCACAACAAGTGAGCTTTTAACAATGGCTTTCCATCCATGGTGAACCTGGAGGTGCAGAGCCCCTGTACAGAGGGTCTGTTGCACCCACCCTCAATCCATCTTCCCTCCCTCCAGGCTGGGAGGGGCTGCTTTGCTCTGCTGTCATTATTCCTGGCATGGGTGGAGTGGATACAGGTGTCCACTCTGGGCCCCTGGGCTCCCTCCCTCCCTCTGGCTTCTGGAAGGAATTAGGATTGCCTCCCTGCAGCACCCCCCAGTGGTGGCCTCGGGTGGCAGGAGAATCAATCTTGGCTTCCATGGGCTCCTGACCACTGAGCACAGTCAGCAGGGGGCTTTCTGGAAGCAAGGACCAGCTTGTTCTTGTCCCATGGGGATGGAGAAGGAGGGGTGCACTTCAAAACCAGATGTGGGTGTGGGTGAGGAGGGGAACCACAGGCTGCGAGAAGCTGTTGGCCCTGACCTGCCTCAGCCCCACACCAGACTGGGGCTTTGTGGCAGGAGGGGAGGCAAAGAAACCTGGAGCCACAGCGACACCCACGCCCAGGTGAAATCAGATCCTGCCCTTGGGGCTCTACTCGGCACAGATCTTGGTATTCCAGGGTTTCCCGACTCCAGAGAACTCTCTTGCCCACACCTCTTTCTCTGCTTAGCGCTCCTTCCACCCACACCTCCCTCCCACTTGTCCTCTGAGGACAGCGCCCAGCTGGGGTGTCGCTTCTGCCCTGCGAGGGATATCACACCGCATCTGACCCCCAGGGAGGAGGTGGAGGGGCCTCAGGTGCCCGGGACTAGGGACAGGCTGGAGGAAGAGCGTGAACCGCACAAGGGCACGAGGTCCTGGGATCCTATGTGAGACCCCCAAGGAAGTCATTCCTCTTCTCTGGGCTCTCTCTCTCTCTGTAGAGTGAAGGGTTCTTCCCATCCTGAATGTGTTCTTTGCTTCTGGACCAAGAGCTGTGAAGCTTTTCAGAGCCTGGAGAGATTTCTGGTATTCATTCATTCATTCATTCATTCATTCATTCATTCATTCATTCATTCCTACCTCCTCCATACCTGCCCCGCACAATGAGAGACTTTGTGGCTATGCGGGACTCTGTAAGTCTTGTGCAGCAGGAGGCAGACACTTGGCAGCCAGGTCCATCAGAAGGCACATGGGCGCAGATGGCTCAGAGGTTAAAGACACTTGCTGGCAAAGCCTGACCGCCCCAGGTTCCATTCCCTAGCACTCTCCAGAAGCACTAAGTGTTGCATGTGTCTGGAGTTCATTTGTAGTGGCAGGAGGTCCTGGCATGTCCATTCTCTCTCCCCACTTCCTTGCACATAAATAATAAGTTTTTTTTAAAAAGGAGGCACATGACCCCTTTAGCCCAGCCTAGAGTTCCACTCCTTTGAATTCTTAGAAACCACCCTGCCCAGGTTCCCAACCATATTTTTAGGTGTAGAACTTCCTATGTAGCTGATGATGGCCTTAACCTCCTGAATGCTGAAATGACAGGGGTGTGTCACCACATCCAGCTTGAATGTTCTATCTATCTATCTATCTATCTACCTATCTATCTATCTATCTATCTATCTATCTATCTATCTATCTATCTATCTCTATCTATCTATCATCTATCTATCTTCAAGCACAGAGAGAGAAAGAGGAAGAAGGAGGGAATGGGCGTGTGTCAGGGCTTCCTGCCACCACAAATGAACTCCAGATTCATGTACCACTTTGTGCATCTGGCTTTACATGGGTACTGGGGACTCAAACCCAGGCCGTCAGGCTTTGCAAGCAAGCACTTTTTACCACTAAGTCATCTCTCCTGCTGCTTGGTGTTTTTTTTTTGTTTTGTTTTGTTTTTGGTTTTGCGAGGTAGGGTCTCACTCTGGTCCAGGCTGACCTGGAATTAACTATGTAGTCTCAGGGTGGCCTCGAACTCTTGGCGATCCTCCTACCTCTGCCTCCCGAGTGCTGGGATTAAAGGCGTGCACCACCACGCCCGGCTGGTGTGTGTGTTTTTAACAGTTCTTTGTCACCTGTTAGGATCCACACATCACACTGGGAGGAGGAGGAGGAGAGTGAAGGCAGAGGAGAGGAAGAAGAGCGTGTCCATCATGTCTCCGTTTTCCTGAGCCCCTCCTGCCCTTGAGGACCAACCCCCAGCGACACACAATTGGCAAAGGCAGCCATACCTAGCGGGCACTGCGACGCCATCTTGCTCTGGGTTAGTGACGGGGAGGACAGCGTGGAATATGAAAATGGAGTCATGCTGGGTCCAGCCCCGCTGCCTTTGGTCAGCTCTGCACAGGGACCTGCTGTGGGCACAGTCTGCGCAAGTTCAAGTGGCTTCTCGAGGACGCTTCTTAGAGAAGACCTTGGGGTCAACAGCTGGCTTCTTGTCAAGGGCCATAGTCAAGGAGGACGCTGGAGGCTGGGAATCCACCAGTTCATTGTTGTTATTGGTCCCCTTCCTAGAAAAATTTCTCGATTCTCTGTCTGTTTTTGTTGTTGCTTTAATACTCAGTGAGATGTCTCAAGCTGACACTTTTAAGTGAAAATGTCCCTTTTCATGGCTTGGGTTAAACACTCCAGAAAGAAGTCCACACCAGGGCTGGAGAGATGGCTCAGTGGGTAAAGGCACTTGCTTGCAAAGCCTGACAGCCTGGGTTCGATTCCCCACTATCCACATAAAGCCAGATGCACAAAGTGGTGTATGCATTTGGAGTTTGTTTGCAGTGTCAGGAGGCCCTAGTGCACCCATCCCCTCTCTCAAATAAATAAATAAATAAATAAATAAATAAATAAATAAATAATAAATATTTCTTTTTGTTTAAACTTATTTATTTATTTGAGAGAAAGCGAGAGAGAAAGAGGCAGACACAGAGAGAAAGAGAGAGAGAGAGAAAGGGTGTGCCAGGGCTTCCAGCCACTGCCTTGTGCATCTGGCTTACATGGGTCCTAGGGAATGGAACTGAGGTCCTTTGGCTTTGCAGGCAAACACCTTCACAGCTAAGCCATCTCTCCAGCCCCATAAAAAATATTTTTAAAAAACCCCAAACAGAAAGCATCTGTCTCTTCATTGACAAAAGCACAGCCCTGCCCCCTCATGCTCTGGGCCTGTGACTCAAACACCCAACTGGTTCTGAGATGTTCCTGTCCCAGCTCTGCCCTCGGGAGACCATCTTGACCCACAGATACCACCGGGCCGAGAAATCAGCTGACCTCCGTGATTGTGGTGGCCCTGTCACAGCCATGCGGGGTTACTCCTGGGGTGTCATTGCCACTGGCTAATTGATTCTGGTTTCTTTTCGCAGCTGTGGGTAATTACAAAGGTCTGCTATAATCACCAACACACGGAGAGAATTTCATTATCAAACACTCCTATGTCTACTATTAATTCATTAGATAAATTTGGACCCTATCACTCAATTCATGTGCAGGCACAAAGGTGGGGGACCTGGCCTTGTGGAGTCCTGTGGCGACTGCAGGGGGAGCAGGAGCTGGGAGTATCTAGGGGAATTCTTCCCTGGTGGTGGTGGTGGGGGGGGAACACAAGGACACGTTTTTTTTTTTTTCACTCCAGATAGGGCTCAGATGACAGACCAAAGTAAAATTACACCAATGCCAGTTTAGTGAACCAGTGACTTACAGAGCAATGGTGAGGGGTTGCTTAAAGGAGCATGGAGTCCCCAAGGCAGCTGCAGGCCTTGGAAGTCTCACCCCATCCTGGATTACGACCTCCCGTGACTGCTTGGGAGGGACTCAGTGTGTCGGGATTACCCCTGCGGACGCCCCTCCCTCAGTCTCAGGGTGAGGGCTTACTTACAGAGCATGTGGACCCCAAAGCAGCCACGTCAGTGGAGCTCCCTGGCCCTTGATCTTTTACCCTGGGTGTGCTCTGTCTCCCTTGAAGCCACAAGACCTCAGACAGCATGGCATCCAGCTGGCACCAGGGGCCCTGAGATCCCAGGTGGGGTCTGATAACCCTCCCCAAGCCCTTTTCTTGGCATCATCTCCGCTATAATTGGGATCACTACTTTCAGTGCACAGGAATTTGCCATAGAGGAGGGAGGGTCAGTGCTACTGGAGGATGGGGGTGGTCACTCCACAACAGCTGTCACTTGATAATCCAACTGGCACTTGTTGGCTCACTGGGACCAAGGTGACAGCCAGATGGTGCTGCTGCCAGTGGCTCCTGAGACATTTTACATGTCTACCACCCACCAACTGCCCACCCATTCACTCACTCATCCACCTATACATCCATCCACTCACAATCCATCCATCTATTCATCATTCATACACTTACCATCCATCCATCCAACCATCCATCCATCCATCCATCCATCCATTTACCCACTCATCTAGCCATCTACCCACCCACTCATCCACCCATTCACCCATTCATCTATCCACTCATAATCCACATCCACCCATTCACTTATCTATCCATCCATGCATTCATCCATCCACCCATTCACCCAATCATCCAATCATAATCCATCCATCCACCCATCCACTCATCCACCCATAATCCATTTATCTATTTATCATCTTTCCACTTATCCATCTACCCATCCATTTATTAATCCATCCATCCATCTATCCACCCATCTGTGTACCCACTCATCCATCCACCTACCATCTACCCACCTATCCCTGTGTCTGACCACTGATCCATCTGTCTGTCCACCCATTCACTGATCCTCCCTGCCTCCCTCCCATCTCTCCTTCCTCTGGTCCTGAGGTGCTGTGGAGGGAACCCATCCTCTCACACATGCCTGGGAAGCCCTGTACCACTGAGTGACAGGCACCCCTCACTGTCAGACCCTCCCTGAGACCACTGGTGCCCATGGCAGACTGGCATCTAGGAAGTGGTATCACTAGAGGGCAAGTTAGGGGAGGTTGGCACTTCTGGCTCCACTCTGAGGCAGGCTTGTGCAGGAAACTGTGGCACCCGGGGGAGAGACCCAATGGGTGTCTTCAAAAAGCATTGGACAGACTAGAGGGATGGCTTAGCATTAAGTGCTTGCCTGTGAAGCCAAAGGACCAAGGTTCGATTCCCCAGGACCCACAGAAGCCAGATGCACATGAAGTGGTGCATGCATCTGGAGTTAGTTTTCTGTGACAGGAGGCCCTGGATCACCCATTTTCGCTCTCTCTCCCCCTCTCTTTCATTCTCTGTTTACAAATAAATAATTTTTTTTAAAAAAGAATTTGGTCAGGAGAGATGGCTCAGTGGATAAGGTGCGTGCCTGCCAATCCTAAGGACCCAGGTTTGATTTCCCAGTACCCATGTAAAGCCAGATGCACAAAGTGGCACATGTATCTGGAGTTTGTTTGCAGGGGCTAGAGGCCCTGGCACACCCATTCTCTCTCTCTCTATCTTTTCTCTGTCATCCTATCTTTATCTGTTTACAAATAAATAAATAATTAATTAAAAAAAAGAATTCCCATTTCATGAGGATTGGATGAGATTACATAGGGAAGGCACTACCTGCACTGCCACCCGGGATGTGGCAGTGACCTCTGCCTTCCTGGGACTCAGTGTCCTCGCTCATTAAGCATCGTCCACCACCAAGTCCACCCCAGAATATGGTCCAGGGTGAAGCCATTGGAAACAAGGGTGCGGAAGGAGACACCAGCTTGGACGTCTGTAGAATGTCAGGGCCATGCGAGAGCAGTTAGGGTCTCTTGTTTGAAAACAGGAATTAATTCTAAGATAGCCACGGCAGAGCCCTGAGCCCAGAGCAGCCTGCCGTGCGCTCTGACAGGTTGACGAAGAGGAAAGTCCGGCCAAAGGGAACAGCTTGTCCTCAAGCCGACATGGAGCCCAGAACGCCAAAAAAGCAGACAGGCACAGCCATGACCCAAGCCATCTGTAGGCCCGGGCACAGCTAATCTGCCTTGGAACTCTCCCTGCAACATCCACTCATTCTTCATTTTGGGCAAAGGACCCAACTGAACCAAAACACACCCTCCTCTGGACCAGGGACCCATGTCCATTTTCCCAAGGATGCACAGCACAGAGGGTCAGGGCCAGGCCAGCGGCCAGTGCTCCAGCTCCAACCCCAGATGTCGAGGAGCAGAAAGGAGGTGGTAAAGCCCAGACACAAAACCCAACCTGTCACTCCTGTCACCATGTGAATCAAAAACGGACTTTGTGGGGGCCATTCCAGAAGGATGGGTCTATAAAAGTGGTGTTTCCCTGTTAGCTCTTAAATTTCGCACAACATATTTTATGTGTGTTTATAGAAAAAAAAATCTCAGGCCCAAATTGATTGAAAAAATGTGTTGTTATGGAAGGGCTGAGCTGACTCTCCGGAGTGCAGAGCTTGGCGAGACTTGGACGGCGAAGATTTCACATAAATAGTTGTGCTGAGTTGTTATGGCAACTTAAATTTGAAAAGTAAATAGGTTTGGGGGAAATATTTTTCCCGGTCGCTGGAGGAATTTTCTGTCAGAGACCATTGGCAGGAAGATTTTCAACCAACGCCCAGAAGGCTTGGCGTGGGCTGTGGAGGGACAGATCAGGGACCTCTGTGTCCGTGGGTGGACTGTGTCCCCTCCCAAATGAGGGACGAGTACAGGATAACGCACACATGCTGTGTGACCTTGAGTGGCTGACTTGGCCTCTCTGGACCTTGGCTTTTCTTTTTCAAGTAGCAAGGTTTGGTTGAGGTTAATAATCGTTTAGGTCTGGGGCTGCTGTTTGGGGAGAGGAATCTGTATGTGCCTCTATTCTCACCACAGCCTGCAGAAGCCGGTGCGTTCTGCCTTGGAGAGATGGGAGAGGGAAAGTAATGTCTCAGGCTGACCAGGGACAGTCAGTCTCGGAAGTCAGTTCACATTTTGTTCCCTCTTCCTTCTGTTCACATCTGTTGCCATGGGTGAGAGCTCATGGGTGGGGAACAGGCCTGGCTCTGGTATCCCCAACAAATAGCTGCACCCAAGCAGACGTGTGTCCCCAGCAATCCTATTGCCCTAGCATCCTTGTGCCCCATACCCCTGCTCTCCCAAGGGGCACCTGTCGGAGAGACTATGGCACAACCTGTCCTCACGAGTGAGTGTGGAAGTCACCCTTTCTGTCCCTCTCCTTGCCTCACCTGGCTCCTCCCTGGGACCTCAGTTCTCCTGGGCTTGGGGGCTGGCCTTGTTGTAGAGGGTGCCATGATCACTGTCATTCAAATCTTGATGGTGGCTGGAGTATGGTGTCCCTGAGCCGCTTCACTGGTGACACCTGTCTGTCTCTTCTTAACATTCAGGGACATCTGTCTCCAGGGGCTGCCTGCCTCTCCCCAGCGTGGAATCTTTAGGACACTGGCCTCCTCTGTCCATGTGGGAAAGCTGCCCCTGGAGGAACAGAACAACTGCTCTCCCCTTCCTTCCCCTTGGCAGAGGCCCTGGTGAGGTGAGAAGTGCCTGGGCTGGTCCCCACTTCACCCCACGGGGAGACAGGCCAGGAAATCCAGGGAGGAAGAAAGCTGAGGTAGTGCCTGGGCCAGGGTGGAGGATGAGAAGTGGACGCTGCCAGGGAGACTGCTACAGATCTGCAAGGACTTGTCTCACCTGTCCATATGTCATCTACCTGTCTGTCTGTCTATCATCTATCTGTCATCTACCATCTCTACTGTCCTCCCATCTATTGAGAAATCGGAAAAATTCCCTTGTTTTCTCTCTTTCTCTCGGTGTCTCCTTTCCCTTGCTGTCTCTTTGCTTCTCTGAATTAGGCAGAGAGGAGACCACCATGAGACAGAGAGAGACTCAGGAAGATAGAGGCCTTTGTCAGGCCCTCCTGGTGACCTCTGCCTCAGCCCTGGTGACACTGGGGCCCTGGCCTCCCCGAGGGGCGGCAGCTCATCGGAGGAGCAGCGGCCACCTGGAGCTGCTCTTGGAAATGGAAGGCTGCTGAGCCTGGCAGCTGATAACCCCCGCCGGCCTCCTCTCCTTACCACGCTCCCAACACCGCACTCTTCTTAAAAATAAGTAAAGAAAAAATTGCCTGAGATGTGTGATAGGTGCGGCTGTGATAAGAAAAAATAATAATAAGGGGGAAAAAAGAGGAGAAAAAGAAGCATTTGATTTTGATTTTACCTTCCAGGCGAGGAAGCAAGAGCTCAGACTCTCCGCACATCCTATCAAGAGTGAATCCGGGGGGGGGGGGGAGTCCCTGGGAAATGCAGGTGCCTTTCCCCAGACCCCACTCCACCCACTGTCCTCATGGTCACGGGGACACACTTCATCCCAGGTCCCTGGTCCTCTCAGCCACCAAAACCTGTTGGGGATCAGTTGTGGGGTGGTGATGGAGCAGAGATGAGGGGCGCCTCTGTCCTTCTGTCCGTCCCTCCTGGGCTGGCTCAGAGTCTGACTGTGCCTCCCCTCCACACCTATCCTTTCTCCCTGTCTGTCCATCTGTCCCCTTCCTCTTCCTTTCTGTCCCCTCCGTGGCCTTCTGCCTTTGCCTCCCTGGTCTTCTTCTCCCTCTCTCCTCCTTTGTTTTCCTCTGCACCTCCTTGTTTTCTTTATGCCTACCCATGGTCCCTTCATGGATCTGTTTTTGTTTTTTGGTTTTTTGAGGTAGGGTCTCGCTCTAGCCCAGGCTGACCTAGAACTCACGCTGTAGTCTCCGGGTGGCCTTGAACTAACTGCCATCCTCCTACCTCTGTCTCCCAAGTGCCGGCATTAAAGGCATGCACCACCACACCTGGCTCCTTCACGGATTCTTCTCCTGCCTCAACCTCTCCACTCCATCACAAGAAATATCCTTTGTCCTCAGTCTCTCTGCCACCCTGTGTGGCAGGACCTGGTGTGGGGAAAGGACAAGTGTGACAAGTGGGGCCCAAGGGCCAGGAGTGAGGACAGCCCAAAGATGGAAGGGGACTCGAGGCCGTGAGCTCAGAGCTGAACTGCCTGGCTTCGTTCTCCAAGAGAACCGCCCTTGGAGATGCCCACCCAGGTTCCAGCCTTCAAGGATGGTTGTTCTGACCCAGGCCTGAGTCCTGAGGAGGCAGATCATGGGTGACTCTGGAAAGTGACTTAATAATCTTTGAATCTCAGTTTCCTCATGTTCAAGCGACTATAATGACAGCACTTGCTTGCCTCAGGTCACTGTGAGAATCAAACTATTTTTTATATATTTTAAGTATTTTATTCATTTATTTGAGAAAAAGAGGAAGTGAGAGAGAGAGAGAGAGAGAGAGAGAATGGGTGTGCCAGGGCCTTTAGCTATTGCAAACAAGCTCCAGACACATGTGCCACCTTGTATATCTGGCTTTACATGGGAACTGGGGAATCAAACTCCAGTCCTTAGGCTTTGCAGGCAAGAGCCCTAACTGCTGTGCCATCTCTCCAGCTCCCGAAAACCAAACTCTTCAAACTGTGACACACAGAACACTCCTGGCACACAGGCGGCTTTCCTTACATATTCATTTTTGTTCTTTTTACAGGACAATCAAGAGACAAAGGAGCTGCCAGGTCCTCCTTGAGGTCAAAGGGGAGAAGACAGTTCAGTGGGTCTTGAGTGGGAGTTTGTGAAGTGTCTAGAAAATGGTCTAGGTTAATGTCACAGATGAGGAAACAGAAGTCTGGGGAGTGGACGTAGACCTCAGGGGACGTGGGTAGGCTACAGGATGGTGTCACAGCCACCCTGGCCCTGGGCCTGTCCAGCGGAACAGGAGCACAGCGTTCCGGCTGCATCAGAGTGTGGGCGGGCACACAGCTCCCGAAAGCCGGCGGAGGCAGGACCCTGGCAGCCGCACGGCTCTTCACCGCAGCGGTCTTGGCTGGAGCAGCTTACAGAAGCTGGAAGAAATGAGGAGACTGTTCCTCCGATCCACTGGCTGGATGTGGCAGAACCCACAGTCCCTCACATGCTCTGGGACCACTAGGCCAGCACAGGCTGCTGCTGTGGCTGCCAGGTTGGGCGATTTTTCTGAGCTGTCACACGTGTGTCCCGTGTCCTCCCCATGCAGAGCCAAGAGCTCTGGGAGTAAGGTGTGGTTCCTCATTCCGCCTCCTCCTTGCTGCCTGGGCTGCCCTTTCTTCCTGCCCCCGCCCCCAATCTCTGGCTATCACCCCAGCTTTCAGTGAGTGAGGTGACATGAACAACACAGAAGAGAAACAGATCCCCAACTTCCCGTGTCAGCAGAATGCCAGCGTCAGGAGCAGCTGCATGCCAAGTCCAGGCTGAGGTGGACCTCGCACACACAAGATCGGGATCCAGACCCTGGTCAAACGTACACTTCGGAACCAGTGTGAATGTGTGTGGAGAAGACACGCTGTGACTCACAGCCAGACCACATGATGGACAGACACAAGATTCTCAGAGAAGGCAACAAAAAAAAAAACAAAAATAAAAACAAAAACAAAAACCCACAAAACTAAACAAGAAAAAAACCCATGTGTGGGCTAGAGGGATGGCTTAGCAATTAAGGAGTTTGCCTGCAAAGCCAGAGGACCCAGGTTCAATTCTCCAGGACCCACGTTAGCCAGATGCACAAGGGGGTGCATGCATCTGGAGTTCATTTGCAGTGGCTGGAGGCCCTGGCGCGTCCATTCTCTCTCTCTCTCCTTCTTTTTCTGTCAAATAAATAAATAAAAATAAAATACTTTTTAAAACCCACACCTTTCCTCTTCAAATAATAAACAAACTCTTAAGTACATAATTATCTATCTGCCCAGCTGCTCTGTTGAAAAAGAACAGGACGCTTGTTAGAAGTGACTGACTCGGTACGGAGATGGGACCAGCTAGACAGGGCCCTTCGGCCGAGGGTCAGTCCGTGCAAAAGCCCTGTGGTCTAAAAGTTTGGTATATTCTAGTACCTGGGAGGCCGTGTGTCTGGAGCCATGTATGATTGGGGTACGGCAGTGATGCAGCCGGCTCTGGTGTCTAAAATGTCACAGGGAAGGTTTGGACTGGAGTTTACACCCAAATACAGCAAGACATGACTTAGATATACACATAGAGTGCCCACGCATCAGGCTCTGAAAGTGTGGAAAGTATACGCATTGTCCAAGCTCACTTCTCCACTTCCACGTGCTCTCTCAGGAGACCTCGCCCGAACCATGCCCAGCTTGGATGTGGCATTTCCCTCACCTCATGAGCCCTTCAATCTTTCCCTCAGACCAGGGCTCCTTGCTGTTGCTCTGCCCACTCTGCCAGGTTGAGCAGCACAGCTCTGATTCCTGCTCCTTTTGCAGTAGGTTGCCAGGGCATGCCACATCCTGCCTGAGATGCACACAGTGCCCGCAGGTGATGGCACGAAGGTGAGGTGTTTGCAGCACCCAGGGCCGCTAAGCCACCTTCCAATTGAAAAAAGCCAATTGCACAAACCGTGCTGAGCAGTACAGACCCTCATCGTAGCCCCTCCGAGTGTGCCCCGATCTTTAATGATGTGGACCTCGGTGAGACCCAGGAGCCACTGGGATTGTGTGGTGCCTATATGACAGTTTAATCAGATCTTGAAAATCGGGGGCATCGAGCTGCACAGGTGCTCATGTAGACCAGAAGAAAGAAACAGCAATCAGAGTTTGCATCCCAGGCTGTGTTGTTCCTCAGACATGACCTTCAGCATATAGGATTCATTACCTGTGTGTGCGGGGGGTGGGTTGGTGGGGGTGGGGAGGGCGTTAGAATCACCCCGAGTGGGGATGGGTGTCTGTATGCTTCTTTTATCTACACAGGCCACATCCGGGAGATGTAGCCATGCCTGGGCACTGGATGGACCTGGATTTGAAATCTGACCCCTCTTCCTTCTCTTAGTCCCTCCCTCCTTTGCTTCCAACAATATTTTTTTTTTTAAATGTTTGTTTACTGATTTATTTGAGAGAGAGAAAGAGGCAGAGTGTGCACACGGTAGAGAGAGAGAGAGAATGAGCACACCAGGGCCTCCCAGCCACTGCAAATGAACTCCAGACACATGCAGCACCTTGTGCATCTGACTTTACATTGGTATTAGGGAACAGAACCTGGGTCCTTAGGTTTTGCAGGCAAGTGCCTTAACCACTAAGACATCTCTCCAGCCCCCAACAGTATTTTTTTTTTTTTTACCTTTTTGGCCCAGTGTTAGGCTCCAGGTTCTGTGCCAAGGGACAAGTAAGCGGGATTGGAGACAAAATGCATTTTCAAAATGCTTTGGGTGAGGCCCTCCCAGATCAGGGTGGAGACAGACCAAGCTGACATTCATGGGGAGGTGATTCCAGGGAGAGATGCTGAGCAGGGGAGAGAGGCTGGGAGGGATGCAGGCACGTGGATCTGGTCATGCTGTGTACACTGGAGACATCAAGGAGCCAGGGGCAGCACGAGACCCTCACTCATACAAGCTAGCAACAGGTGGGTGGTGTGGGCTATGGGGCACACAAGTCAGCGGGTCAAGAGTGAATAAGAGGCAGCACCGTGGACAGCTCCCACTGGGCACTGTGGGGGAGCCGGGTCAGCGGGCCAGCGAGGGCTTCCTGGAGGAAGTGATGGGTGGGATGAGTTTGGGTAGTGTGGTAGTTTGAATTTATGTCCCAAGATAGACACAGGAGTTTATGAAAGCGTGTAGCTTGGATTTGCAGCTGCCTGGCCCGAGGAGGTGTCACGGTGGTGGATATGCTGGGGTGTAGCTTTAAGGTGTTACTGGGGGGGGGTGGCGGATCTGAATTCCAGCCTAAGGTCTGCAGAGTGCTTGAGCTCTGTCTGTGTTCCCAGTGTGCTTGCTGCTGCTGCTGCTGGTGGTTTTTCCTTTCTGTGTGGATTTGGTCAAGGGGGCCACAGCTTCTTCTACCATGATGGAACTTTCTCTGGATCTGTAAGGCTGAAATAAATGCCGTGGCTCCCGTAAATGGTGCCTGCTTTGGAGATTCATTTTAGCAGCATGGAGCTGACTATGCCAGGAGGCTGAGAAACAGTGAACAGGAGCTTGGGGTGGGTTAGGAGGAGAGCAAAGAGCACCAGCAAGGTTCCACAGGCAGAAGGAGAACTGATGGCTGCGACGTGGGGTGGAATGAGGATGCAGGTACAGCGCCATGCTGCTGAGTCCGTCCCAGGCAGCAGCTGGGCTGGGATGACCACGGTCTACTCCATCTGCTGGGTCCAGTGACATTCCTCCCCAGACCTTGGTCTCCTTATCACCCACTAGGGTCCATGGACAAGCCTCCAGAGCTGGTGGGGGTGGGGGAGAGAAGACCGTGTGTCTGCAGCCCTGGGTGGGGATAGGTGCTTGATCTCTTCTTTCCTTCCTCCTTCTTCATCTGTTTCTGCTATTGTCAGAGGCCAGCCCCCTGCCCAAGGCCAAGGGTATTTGAGGGAGGAAATGAGCTTATGCATGTGCCATTGGCAATAGAAATAAAATGGCTGCCTGGCCTTGGGACAGTCCCCTCTCTGCAGACGGACTGACTGAGTGCGCTGGTCCAGCCGGCTGCACAGGATATGGTGGGTGTTTGGTCAGGCTTCTCTGGAGCTTTTCCTACAAGCAGAGGACTTCCCAGCTCCCCTCCACTATGATAGCCCCGCTGAGACTCTCTCTCAAATTCTTCCTTAATGTGGTTTCTGGGTCTGAAATCCCAGACAGCTCTGCCAAAGAGGCCCTTGGGCTCAGGGCTTTCGTCTTAATGGGAAATACCCTCTCCCCACCCCTTAGGCACGCTCACACATTCACACCTTGGTGCAAAATGGCTGGAGAGAGGGTGGATGCTGCTAGGTGCTGAAAGCAAGTGTTTAGATTCATGGCCTGGTCTGCCTGGTCCCAGGCTAGCTCCTGCTGGCTCAGCTGGCCTGTGGGGCCGAGGGGATGGGACGGCCAGAGGTGACGTTCCTTCCTCTTCCTGGATCATCCTTTTCCACCTGGATAAGAGCCACCAAGGACTTGGCATTTGGAAGCTCCAAGTGGAATTTCTATGGTGCTGGTGAGTGCTTACACAACAGGCAGCAAATGAACAAACAGAAGGGTGTGTGACCAGGCGGACAGATGGACAGATGGATGCATGGGTGGAGGGATGGGTAGATGATGCATGCCTGAATAGATAGATGTGTGCAAAGATGAATGGGTGGGTAAATGTATGTTTGTATGTATTCATGGATGGATTGATTGATGGGTGAGTGGATATAGGCATGGATAGGTGTGTGTGTGTGTGTGTATATATATATAATTATTCCCCACCTGTATATATATATATATATATACACACACACATACATGGACGGGTGGATGGATGAATGGATAGATAGGTGGGAGGGTGGATGGATGCATGGGTAGATAGATGGATAGATAGATTGGTTTATGGTTGGACACACATTAGTGGATGGATGATTAAGGGATGGATAAGAGGGTGTTGATGGATATACAAGTAAGGTGGGTGGATGGATATTGAATGACTGACAGATGAATAGATGGGTGGATATATGGGTTGTGGGTGGATGGATAGGTAAATGAACAGAGGGAAGGATGGATGGATAGATATTGGATGGATAGATGGATGGTGTATTAGTCAGGGTTCCTAGAGCAACAGAGCCAATAGAATGGATATATTTATAAAGGGGATTTAGTATATTGTCTCACAGGATACAGCTAGGTGGTCCAGCAATGGCTGTCTGCAGGCTGGAGAGGCTGAGAACCCACTGTCTGCTCATCATGTTGGGTGGGTAGAGATGGGCGATTTAAGAGGTGGGCAAAAGCCAGGCTTCTGTCTCATGCATCCATGGGCATCCATCCTGTGAGAAGAGCTGGACCTGGAAATGTCTGGGTGACTTTTTGATGCACGAGTTCTCTTTCCTCCAAATCCTTAGCTTCTCCGTGCAATCGCTCCATTGCTTTCTTGTCACCCTGATTTACACATTCATCTGTTTATTTTTTCATTCACCCTTTGTCCTAATTATTCCCCACCTGATCATCCTCCATCCACTCATCAGCCCATTCATCCACCCACCCATCCACCCATCCATCCACCCACACATCCATCCATCCATCCATATATCCATCCATCCATACATACACACATCCATCCATCCACATATCCATCCACTCATCAGCCCATTCATCCACCCACCCATCCATCCACCCAAACATCCATCCACATATCCATCCATCCAACTACCCATCTACACATCCATCCATCCACATATCCATCCACCCATCCTTCCACCCATCCATCCACCCATCCATCCAACCAACTATCCATTTATCCATCCATCCATCCATCCATCCATCCATCCATCCATCCACCCATCCACCCACCCACCCATTCACCCACCCACCCATCCATCCATCTATCCATTCATGCATCCACCCACCCACCTATCCATTCATCCATCCATTCACCCATCCGCTTACCCATCCATTTGTCTATCTAGCCATCCTTCACTCCAACCCCACCTATCCGTCATTGGTCTCACCATCCTTTTCCCAATCTGCCTCACTCCCCCTGGCCTGTCCCATGCAGGGCACTTTGGGTGTTTGAGTGAGCATGGTGGGAGTGCAGGTGACCAGACCAACAAGAGAGCAGATCATACGAGGATGGTCAAGCCAGGCCAAGTGAAAGGTGGGGGTAGGGCCCATGGAGACAGCAGTGATGGATGTGACATTCTGAATTCAGCCAGCGGGTCCAGCTCCCAATCCCAGCCCATGAAGCTGAGTGCGTGCCAGGAGCTGTCCCTGAATCTCAGTGTCCACACTGCCAAGAACTCATAGTTCATGCCCTGGGCATGAGTCTCTTAGGGTTCCTATAGCAACTGACCCCAATGTAGTGGCTTCAAACCACACAGATTTATTTTCTTACCGTTCTGGGAGGGTGGGGTCAGAAGTCTGATGTGAGTCCTACAGGGTAAAGTAGCTTTCAGTAGAATTGTTCTATTTGATTGTTTTCTAAGACTAAAATGAAATGCCAGAAGCTGTGCACTTTAGAAATTTTACAAAAAGTTCTATTTCGCTCATAGTTTTGGCAATAGAAAGTCCAAAGGACCCAACACCAACTCGCCTGGCTCTGGTGAGATGTAGATGGCATCCAGGCACAAGCAAAAGCGAGGCAGGAACTAACCGGGTCCTGAGAGTACCACATCCGTCCCTGTGAGGACACACTAGCTACAAGAACATGTGCCTGTGTGAATGTTTTCCACAGGGGACTCTGGGAACCAAGAAGGCAGTTGCGGTGATAATGGTGCCCCTGCTGTCTATTTATGCTCCTTGCAGACATTACTAGTTGATTATAGAATGATTTCCACCGAAACTAGGGAAACCGTAATGTTCTATGCAAAGCAGGTGACTTGTAAGAATGAAAAACGAGCCGGGCGTGGTGGCTCACGCCTTTAATCCCAGCACTTGAGAGGCAGAGGTAGGAGGATCACTGTGGGTTCGAGACCAGCCGGAGACTACAGAGTGAATTCCAGGCCAGACTGGACTAGAGCGAGACCCTACCTCGAAAAAGTAAATAAGTAATTAAATAAATAAATTACAGACATTAACTGAGATAGTTCTAAGAAGAGAGATAGTTCTAAGAAGATGGAGGTGCTTGGACACCCTTCCTCAGTCTCATGCTACAGGCAGGTTGTTCCAACCATCTGCCAAACATGAGTGCCATTCACTGCTTTTCTAGCATGAGTGGCTGTGGGGGGGGAGCCTGCACCCCTATAAGGATGTCTAATCCAGGCCCCCTTCCTCTCTGTCCTGGTTTTGATCAGACACTGGGGTTACCTTCAGTCCCTTTCACTGGCTCTCACCCCCAGGAGGCCGCACCAGTCTTCAGGTAGGGGGTACAGCAGCAACTTCAGAAGCTTCTGACAGGATTGGAGGGAGGGTCTTTGCCAAGAAGTGGGCTGGGGAAGGTGGGCTGCAGGATCACAGCCATCCTTGACCCACGTTCCACTGTAACGGCCTTGCATTTACAGAGGTTCAAATTGGGCCGCCCGTGCCCACACCTTCTCCCTATTTTTTCTTTTCTTTTCTTTTCTTTTTTTTTTTTTTTTTTTTTTTTAGGATTTGTTTTTATTTATCTATTTATTAGAAACAGAGAGAGAGAGAGAATGGGTATGCCAGTGCTGACTGAAGGAGAAGCAAGCCTGCCCCTCACCCTGCGGAGTGATCTCCAGGGACCTCTCTGAAGGGGTTGCCCCCCCCACCCCACCAACAGAGTGCCCCTGCTTGGCAGAATTTGGAAATGTTAAGAAGTTTATATGAATGGAGCATCCAGTGGGGCATGGAGTAGGAGCTGGCTAAGTGTCTCACTTCTTCTTCTTGTACACAGCAGGCCTGAGAGCCCTCACAGCTATTCTAGACTGGAAGGGAGACGTTGGCACTTGCCAGTGGCCCTGATGGACACCTGCTTCCTGGTACCTCACACAGAGCTGAGGCAGGACAGGGGGTCAAGAGTGTCATCAGGTTCCCAGCTCAACCGTGGCCACTTTTGCGTGGCCCTCCGAGCATCCCTGTCCGTATCTGTGATTATAAAGTGAACGCAAAGTCCTTTGCTCTCCCCCCTCCCTCATGTGCTCAGCCTCATCTCACTGCCCTGGCACCCTTGGGTGATGAAAATAGGGAGAGGGGCTGAAAAGATGGCTTAGTTGTTAAAAGCACTTACTTGTGAAGCCTAAGGACCCTGGTTTGATTCTCCAGGTCCCACGTAAGCCAGATGCACATGGTGGCACAGGTGGTGGAACTAGGATTTGAACCCTGGGCCTTGGTGTTTTCATTTCCCACCCAGCGATGCCTTTCTGTCAGTAGCTTGATCTCCATTGGAGAGCTTTGCTCTGACCTTGGACTCTGCTGGGCCTGATGGCCATAGCCGAGTACCCTGGGCGGGAGCTGTGACAGGATTCATTGGCACAGTCTCACTTGTCCCCACATTGTAGAGGAGGCTCCTGGGAAGACGTTACACCTCCCACAACCTCTCAAGACTGAGGACGGGGTCATGAGTTTGGGGACAGATTCTGGAGTGGAGCCTGGGGACACCAGACTGGGGCGTTTGCCAGGGTCCTCCCTCCCTCCCTCCCTGTGGCCAGAAGCCAATTGACAGATGTTCTGTGTCTATGGAACTGTGGCCCCAGACACCCAAGGCCTCCTTGGCTGACCCCAAGGAGGGCTGGGAGCCATGGGTTCAGCCTGAGGTCAGGCGTAGGATGCAGGAAACTTCTGGGGTTACTCTCCCAGCCTGGGGAGATCCCTTTGATCTGTGGGGGTCACCATGGGCTTGGCTTTCTCTAGCCAGGCAGGAGGTTCCAGCGGATGGCTGGAAAATCTGCTCATTTTCTTAGCTTCAATGTCTTTATCGGACTGGCTGGAACAGTGCCCAGGAGGCAGAGGTGGATTGCCGTGAGTTTGAGGCCACCCTGAGACTGCATAGTGAATTCCAGGTCAGCCTGGGCTAGGGTGAAACCCTACCTCAAAAAAACAAAATGAAAAAAATATTTTTTTTTATTTATTTGAGAGAGAGAGAGAGAATATTGACATTGACATGCCAGGACCTCCAGCTGCTGCAAACGAACTCCAGACGCATGTGCACCTTGTGCATCTGGCTTATGCAGGTCTTGGGCAATCAAACTTGGGTTCTTCGGCTTTGCAGGCAAGTACCTTAACCACTAAGCCATTTCTTCAGCCCTTTTTTTTTGGGGGGGGGGTTTCGAGGTAGGGTCTCACTCTGGTTCAGGCTGACCTGGAATTCACTATGTAGTCTCAGCGTGGCCTTGAACTCATGGCAATCCTCCTACCTCTGCCTCCCGAGTGCTGGGATTAAAGGCGTGCGCCACCACGCCTGGCTTCTTCAGCCCTTTTAAAAATATTTTTATTTATTTATTTGAGAGAGAGAGAGAGAATGGCATGATTTTTTTTTTTTCAGGTTCAAGGAGCTGGGAACCCAGTCTGGGAAGTCACTCTTGACCCCTCTGTAGCCTTGCACAGGGGACTTGCCCTACCTGACCCACCCTTCTTACCATCTACGAGACGGGACTCACTAGAGACCTACCTTATGGGACAGACGCTCATCTGCGATCACTCTGTGCCTTGGAGATCCCCAGGATCTCTTTGCCTCCCCGGGCCTCTCTTTACCCACCTGAGGAATGGGGAGAGTGAATTTGTCTTGTTACAAGTGAATGAGATAATTAGCTTTGGCGGGTTCCCAGGGATCCTGGGCCTCAGGGGTTGGGGACAGGTCCAGGTAGGAAGTGCTGGAACAGAACCTGATATTTTGGCCAGGCCACGTGGTATGGGGGGGGGCGGTCTGTAATCCCAGCTGCTCAGGAGGCAGATGCAGTAGAACAGCAAGTTCAAATCTTGCCTGGTCAACTTATTAGTGAGATCCTGGCTCAGAAAATGGAAAAAACCTGTGAATTTTATCATGGCAGAGCACTTGCCTGTCCTGTGTGAGGCCCTGGGGTCCATCCCAGTACCCCAAAATATTGTTTATAAGAATCTCAAGGTGGTGACAATCAGATATCAGTGATAGGGCCCACAATGTCTGCAGGGACATTATGCCTAGGACCCAAGTCACCAAGTGTCCCATAAGTTCCAGGTGAGACAAGATTGCTGGCTCTCTATCCTCAGCCTGAGGTGACCGGGTTGAAGTGGCAGCTGAGGGGGACTCCCATGCGCACTTGGTGCTAGGAGACATGGGTGCTAGACCTCAACACACCTCGTGAACCCAGACAGCAACCTTGGCCTGTCTGGGGCTCAGTCTTCCCTGGCAGAAAGTGGGTTGGGCCAACAGTGATGGTGTCCAAGCCATCTCCCTGCCAGCACCTCTTCTCCCCAAGAAGCCCCAATCTGTGGCCTTCAACATCTATCTACCTGTCGGCTGGCAAAACCCCGGGTGGGTATCTGTCCCCAGAGCTTGTCTGTCCCCTGAGTCCCCAAGCCCAGGCCAGGCTCAGCAGTCAATGAATGGCTGAACCCATGCAGAGCCTTGTGCCTTGATCAAGTGCGCTGGTGACAGTGTCCAGACGTCAGGGCCCTGCAGGCAGGAGTGTGTCATGCAGGGTGCGGGGATGGGGAGTGGGGACAGTCAGAATAAAACAGAGGTCAGCCCCCCCAAGTGGGATGGTACTCTAATCTAATCCCGTAATGGGAGCTGGGCCAGCTTTGGCCTTCTGAAGACTCCCGGTGGACTTTGGTCACGAATACGACAAGCGCTGTACATGGATAAAGTGGCTTTTAGAACTATTAGAGAGAGGGTGTGCTGGGAATGGGGGGAGGAGGGGGGGCCCAGGACGGGGAAATTAACATTCCGCTCCTGCCCGGGGTTTCGGGGCTGGCTCGCCGCGCGAGCATCGATCGGTTCCAGCGTTTGACTTTCAACCATGACAAAACTGTGGGCAAATTAATTGTTCTCCAGGATACTAAGCATCAGAGTCCATTAATCCTTTCTGAGCGAGACGATGGCTGAATACTAATCGGAGGGTTCCAGGCCGCCACGGGTGTCTTTCCTGTCACTGGTCCCATCCTTCCCAGTCTCACCCTGCATGTGGGTAAGGAGGGTCCTGCACCCTCACCCCCTCCCCCACCACACCCACACACCTGCTGCCTCGACGTCCCACCCCTCTGAGGACAGAGGGGACAGGTAGATCCAAGGTGAGACGTCCCCCAATCCCAACCCCACCTGGGCATCTCCCTGGAAGCCAGGGACGAAGAGAAAGAGAGATTGTTTTATGCAAATTCCAGTATCTGTATGCAGGCAGGGCTGCCAGGATGAACGCAGGACATAATTACCAAATGATGCACGTTGAGCTGGTTTTCCTGGATCCTGAGCCTTTAAAGAAAAAAGAAAAAGAAACAAAACAAAACAGGGTAGTTTAAGAAATAGACCAAAAGTTCTACCCCCTCCCCGCCCCCCTAGGTGGGCTCTGGTCACCTGGAGGGCTGTGCTGTGGAGAACAGAGCTGTCACCCAACGTGGTGGGTGTCCTTGTACAATCACTTCTCCTCCTTCTCTTCTGCTGTTTCTGCCAAAGTCTTAGTAAGCAGCTCAGACGGGCCTTGAATCCGCTTCTTGAATCCTGGAATTACTGGGGTGGGTCAACATGCCTGGCCACTCCCCATCATACTGTCTTTGTCCCTCCCTCTCTCCCTATACCCAAGAGAGAGAGAGAAAGAGAGAGAGAAAATGGGTACACCAGGACCTTCAGCCACTGGAAACGAACTCCAGGTGCATGTGCCCCCTTGTGCAACATTGTGCACTTGCATCACTGTGCGTCTGGCTATATTGGACCTGGAGATTCGAACATGAATTCTTAGATTTCTCAAACGCCTTAACTGCAAAGCCATCTCTCCAGCCCCAAGCTATCTTTTTAAAAAAATTATTTATTTATTTATTTGAGTGAGAGAAACAGATAGATAGAGAGATAGAGAGAGAGAGAGCAAGAGAGGAGAATTGGGTGCACCAGGGCCTCTAGCCATTGCAAACGATCTCCAAACACATGCACCACCTTGTGTATCTGACTTACATGGGTCCTGGAGAATCAAACCTGGGTCCTTGAGCCAGGAGTAGTGCACGCCTTTCATCCCAGCACTCTGGAGGCAGAGGTAGGAGGATCACCATGAGTTCGAGGCCACCCTCTGACTACAGAGTGAATTCAGGTCAGCCTGGGCTGGAGTGAGACCCTACCTTGAAAAACCAAATAATAATAATAATAATAATAATAATAATAATAATAATAAAAAAAAAAAAACGGGGTCCTTAGCAGGCAAATGCCTTAACTGCTAAGCCATCTCTCTAGCCCTGAGCTATCTTTTGACATTGCCAGGGGGTGGTGGTGAGGGCAATGAGCTCCCGGAAGACTGACAGCTGGGCAGAACAGGGTCTCATGGAGACAGGGGACCCGAGCTTCCCCTTGCCATGCCGTTTTTATGGTGGCCTTTCACCGTGGTGCTGCGTCTCCTGGGCCACCAGCTCCTGTGGAGAGGCTGCCGAAAGTGTACACCTGCCAGAAACCACAGCTCAGAGCTGGAGGGGACATAGGAAGCCAGTGCCACCCTCACAAGGGGTCACCCACCCCTGTCCGCTCTAGCCCCTGGGACAGCCCAGGTTCGTGCCTCCCTCCCATGTGGAAACTCAGTGCTCCAAAGAGCAGTGTTGTTCCCAGAACACCCCACGTGCAAGGTGTTCACCTGGGGTCTCACCCCAGCTGAGCACCCAGCAAAGCCCAGATCTGTCACAAAGGAAGCCCCAAATGACTTCTGTCCTCTGGGACCACCACAAAATAGCTTGCACGTTCCATGCAAGTTCAAACCCCATGACCTCTGGCAGTCCTCTATATGATTAATCTTGATCCCCTGCAAAGAACCTGGAACTTACAGGGACCTGGCACTTGCCCAAGGTCACACAGCAAGTCTGTGACTCCTGGATTGGATCTATGTCTGCCTTCAGAGCTCGCTGACTCTACTCTCTACGTAGCTGATTTTTTTGTTTACTATTTTTATTTATTATTTATTTATTTATTTATTTGGGAGATTGAGAGAATGGGTGCACCAGGGCCTACAGCCATTGCAAAGGAACTCCAGATGCATGCGCCACCTTGTGCATCTGGTTTACATGGGTTCCGGGGAATCGAACCTGGGTCCTTTGCAGGCAAGCATCTTAAACGCTAAGCCATCTCTCCAGCCCTGTAGCTTCCTTTTAATCTTCTTTCTCCCAGGGTCAGGGGCTTGGTGGTGGACATTCTCTTTGCTTTCTGCACTTCTTGCTGGCTCCTTTCTCTCTCTCTCTTTTTGTTAAAACCAAGATGCTTTCTTGAACCTCAGGCAGTGAACAGGAAGGCAACACTGTCAGGCATTGGTACTCAGGGGGTATATTTATCCCTGTGCAAACTCGGTGCTCACCCTCGACATGACTGGGAGCTAAATGCAATACTACTTAACAGACACACGCAGAACACTCCAGAACATGACACCTATTAGAGCCCGCAGCAATTAACACTCCACCTCAGCTGCTGCTGCTGTCCTGTGCCACGGCAAGCCTCCAGAATCCACCGCCCTGCTCTGGTCTCTTTGCCTCTCTCTCTCTCTCTCTCTCTCTCTCTGGTCTCCTTGCCTCTCTCTCTGGTCTCCTTGACTCTCTCTCTCTCTCTCTCTCTCTCTCTCTCTCTCTCTCTCTCTGGTCTCCTTGCCTCTCTCTCTGGTCTCCTTGACTCTCTCTCTCTCTTTCTCTCTCTCTCCCCTGCTTTTATTTTTACTCTTTTTGTATTTAATCTCCCAGTCCGGGAGATTTAGAATCCTTACATAGGAAAATTATTTTATATCAGATGATATGTAAAACAATTCTGCTTTGTATAAGAAAACCTAAAGCGCCATATTTCCAGGCTAAGGGTTTGTTCATGATTTTTTTTAAGTTTTTATTTTTATTTATTCACTTATTAGGGACAGAGAAAGGGAGAGAGAGAGAGAGCAAGAGAGAGACAGAGAGAGACAGAGAGAGAATGGGCACACCAGGGCCTCCAGCCACTGCAAAGGAACTCCAGATGCATGCGCCAACATGTGCATCTGGCTTACTTGGGTCCTAGGGAATCGAGCCTCGAACCGGGGTCCTTAGGCTTCACAGGCAAGTGCTTAACCGCTAAGCCATCTCTCCAGCCCTCGTTCATGATTTTGAACTTCCTGCTTCCTCTGACCTTTCTTGCTTTGATGTTTACAAGCACAGCCTGATTACTCTAGCTGATGTTTTTTTTCTCCATGATACTCTGCTTCAGTTAAGAGTATAGAATGAGCCGGGCGTGGTGGCGCACGCCTTTAATCCCAGCATTCAGGAGGTAGAGGTAGGAGGATTGCAGTGAGTTCGATGCGAGTGAGACCCTACCTCAAACAAACAAACAAACAAACAAACAAACAAACAAACAAGTATAGATTGGAATGGGTGGACTGAGATCTGTATGTGATGTAAACTTGGAGTTGTGTTTGCTACATTTTCCCTATCTGTTCATCTGTCCATCTGTCTAGTGGACATTTAGTCCCTTGTATGGACACCTGTCAGGTGCTACTGTAAATGACACAGTGCCTGGAAGATTCCACTGCTCAGCTATCTCCTATGCACCCTGTCCCCCTGCCCTTACCCCACCCCCCAATAGCTTCAGAGCAAGTGTTGCGTGCAACGACCGTTATGGAGGTCTGACTACTATGCCATGCTTCTGGAGGCTTCCAGTCTACTGCAGGCCATGGGAATAAACTCACACAATCAACAACCACACGAGTAGATGGCTCACCCTGGCCCACGAAGGGGAGCGGTCAGTAGGAAAACAAGGTATGGTGGTGCTGGGCCAGGACTCTTTACTGGGGTCAGGTGGGTGCCTAGAGACAGAGGCAGGGCAGCAGGTGTTGGGGAGGATTTTTTTTTGGGGGGGGGGAGGGTTGTGTTCACGTCTCCTTATCACCTATTTTTCTACAAGCCAAAGGCAGGAGGATTCAGAGAAAAGATGGCCGTCCTTGGGGAAACAGGTCTTTGAAGAGCAGCTTCCTAGCCTTGGGGTGGGGGGGGGGTGAGGAATTTGGGAAGTCTCCAGATAGTCTGGTTCCCCTGTATTCCCATGTCATGCAACCAAACCTCACCAGCAAACCCTCCCAGCACCGCAGCATCTTAACTCATGCTCTGGGGGTCTTCACTCAGGTCAGCTGGCCCTGGGATGCTTATATAGACAATGCTGCTGACTCCTCAGACGCCCCTCAGTGGTAGGGTTTTCTGCACCCCCAGTTTGGGTTCTCCTGATAATGTTCAATGGGCCCTGGGTCCTATCTCCCCCAGGGTGGGAGGATTAATGGGGTCCCCAAGAGCTGGCCTTGAGACCCATCACCCCCAAAAAAGATTAAATAAATACATCCAGCAGGAGGGAGGAGGGAGAAGGAGGAGGAGGAGGAGGAGGGCTCCCACTACCCGCTGGCGGGAAATTAAATAATGTTCATTTCTGCTGCTGTGAGCCGGAACAAGGTTGGCCTGCCGCGGGGCCGGGCGGGAGGCGGTGCGATTGGCAGCTCGGTGGCAAGCTCTAAATCAAAAGAGACGATGAAATTTCTAATAGCGGGAGTGCGGCTGGCATCGGCGTATAAATAAAGTTCCCCTTTTGAAAGGCAGCTTATTCCAGCCTCTCCTCGCCAAGGATATTAAGCACAGGGGACTGGTGCTGGGGCCAGGATGGATGTAGGCCAGGAACCAGCTGGGCCGGGGAGACCGCAGCCTTCCCCAGCTGCTGCCCGGCTGCTCCTGGGGTTCAGTCCCTCACGCCCCCCACCCCCACCTCTGTGTGCCCTGCCCTGGCTTGGATAGGTACTTGTTTGAAGAATGCGGGGCGGAGGGGGGGCAGGGATGGGGAGTCTACATTTACACGAGGATTGACCATTTCCACTGCCTGAGTGAATGAACCAAGACCGAGAGAAGCTTTGAGTCCTGCCCAAGGGCATACTTACTGCAGGTGCCTTTGTAAGCACAGGGCTGGGAAGAGGACTTTCAGGGACAGCTCAGTTACCACACTTCTGTACCCCCAGAAGGTCTTCAAGCTCTTTCTCAGGCAGAAGTAAGCCAGCCCCTAGGGCTTCTTCCTCCCAGGAGGCCCATCCAACCCATGGGCTGAGGGGAGACAATAAATACTTCCGGCTTTCTCTACACGTGCCCCAATCCAGCTGAGCAGTGAGCCCTAGAAACACACTGCCTAGGATGGACTTGCCCCCCCCCCCACTGCACTGGCTGTGTGGCCTTGGGCAAGTTTCCTGCCCTCTCTGGACTCCAGCTTCCCCCTCTGTTGAATGGGCATCGTGACAGTATAGGCTGCCCAGTGTTGATGTGTGGACCAGGGTGCATACACAGGATTGAGCACGGACCAGAGATACAGACTCCTCTCTCTGTCCTTCCCTCTTTCCTTCTGCCCCCCCCTTTTTTTCTTTTCGAGGTAGGGTCTCACTCACTCTAGCTCAGGCTGACCTGGAATTCACTATGTAGTCTCAGGGTAGCCTTGAACTCACGGCTATCTTCCTTCCTGTGCCTCCAGAGTGTTGGGATTAAAGGCGTGCACCACCACACCCGGCACCTTCCCCTTTTCTTAATTCTGCCTCCCTCCCTCCCTTCCTTCCTTCCTTCCTTCCTTCCTTCCTTCCTTCCTTCCTTCCTTCCTTCCTTCTTTCCTTCCTTCCTTCTTTCATTCCTTCCTTCCTCTTTCCTTCTTCCTCTTTCACCCCTCCATTCCATCCAACCATCTATCTAACCAGACAGACAGACAGACAGACAGACAGACAGACAGACATCATCCTTCTCCCTGCCCATACATTCATTCATGCATGCATTGGTCCCTCCGTAAGTCCTGGGTTTCCCTGATTAGAGCTGCTGTTGCCAGGATGCATGCTGGGAAAGAGCCAGGCTGGGAGCCTTGTAGAATACAGTTTGGACAGCCCCGGGAAAAGGAATGAGAAGTAACAGGGGTCATAAAGGGGACATTCGGGGACACTCAAGTGAAAACTGGCTTGCCAGGGATATGAGAGGCCATTTCTGAGGTGGGGTCGTCCCCTGCCCCGGGGAGAGGCGGGAGTTCCAGACAGGGCAATTTGATAGCAAGGTCATGGAGCATGGGGAACAGGGAACCAGCAGGGTGTCTGAGCCCCATGGAGGTCAGGACACAAGGAGGCAGCAATGAACCAACAGGTAGAGCGAAGAGAGCCCCAGGCTATGCTGCCAGCCTGCTGCTGTGTGCTCTTCTCACAAGCTGTGCAGACGACAGCCAGCGGGGAGGGGGAGGTGGTCCAGCCATGAGCCCTGCGCTCTGTGTGTGTGTGTGTGTGTGTCCCTTGAACAGATTTTTCCGCGGTCCCAGGAATGAGGCCTAGAGCCTTGTGAACAATGCTAGACCCTGAGCCTGTGGTGAGATGGGTCTCCTGGGGAACAGGTGAGACCAGTGTTCCAGGGAGGGACAGAGCCAGCCCAATGACCATGGGCCAGGAGTGCACTGTCCACCCAGCGTGTACTGCGGAGGGAGGGAGTGGCTTTTGCATCCTGTCCCCATTGTCTCTGGATTCTGCCCCTACTTCAGAATCTCCCTACACATGGCCTGGCCCTTTTGTGCAAACTCCAAAGTGTTTTCTTTGTGATTCTAATACATTTTTTTTTCCTTCTTCTTCTTGTGGCATCCACGTCTTTTGACAGGAAAATCGGTGCCCGGGGTTGGAGGGGTTCTCTGTGAGCACCATGTGATAGCCATTACGGGGCTATGGGACGGAGCCCACCATGTGTATGTGCACGGCTCCATCCTCCCTACGCCCTAGAAAAGTGTGTGCAGCTGTCCCCCCAGTAATGTGAACCAGGCTGCGGAGGAGTGCACGCTACAGCAAGCCGCTCCCAGGAGGAGGTTGTTGGCTAACCCTGGGGGTCTTCTCCCCACTAGACTACAAATACAGCCTGGCCTGGGGGGGGGGGTTCTGGCAGGTCCAAGTCAACAGAGTTAGCCTGTGCTGGGGAGTTGAGGGGATGGCCAAGTCTTGTGCTGATGGGGGAAGAAGAACAGCCCAGAAGAGGGGAGTGTCGGGCGGGTTGGGAGGAGGGCAAGAGAGAGAGAAGAGGGTGCTGTAGAGAAAGTCAGACAAGGGGAAGGAAGGAACGATTTATAGATAGGGAGGGGGAGAGAGAGAGAGAAAGAGAGAGAGAGAGGGCGGACTAGAAGATGAAGCAAGCAAGAACGGAAGGTGTAAGTGAGTGCATTTTATTTTTGTATTTCATTTTATTTCATTTTATTTTTTAATTTTTTTGGCTTTTTGAGGTAGTGTCTCACTCTAGCTCAAGCTGACCTGGAATTCACTATGTAGTCTCAGGGTGGCCTCGAACTCATGGCAAATCCTCCTACCTCTGCCTCCCGAGTACTAGGATTAAAGGCATGCGCCACCATGCCCGGCTCATTTTATTTATTTTTAAAATGTTTTATTTATTCACTTATTGGAGAGAGAGAGAGAGAGACATAGACAGAGACAGAGAAAGGCAGATAGATATAGAGAGATGGGAACAGCAGGGCCTCTAACCACTGCCAATGAACTCCAGACGCATGTGCCACTTTGTGCAGTTGGCTTATGTAGGAACCTGGGTCCTTAAGCTTTGCAGGCAAGAGCCTTAACCACTAAGCCCTCTCTCCAGTCCTGTCTTATTTTATTGAGACAAGGTCTTACACAGCCCAGGCTGCCCTCAAATATACTATGTCACTGAAGATGACCTTGAGCTCCTGATCCTCCTGTTTCCACTTGCCAACTGCTGGAATTATGAGTGCACCATGAAGCCCAGTTGATGCAGTGTTGATGATGGAACCGAGGGCTTCCTGCATGCCAGCCAAGCATCCTTCCTCATCCACATGTCCTCAGCCCCAAGAAGGCGAACACAAATGGTAGATCATGTTTCTTTTTAAATATTTTATTTATTTATTTGAGAGAGCGAGAGAGAGGGAGGGAGAGGGAGAGAATGGGCACATCAGGGCCTCTAGACGCATGTGCCACCTTGTACATCAGGCGTATGTGGGTCCTGGGGAATCGAACCTGGATCCTTTGGCTTTGCAGCAAATGCTTTAACCACTAAGCCATCTCTGCAGCCCTGGATCCTGTTTTACAGAAGCTTAGCTAAGAGACTGGAACCTGGGAATGGACTATGATTGACTCACTTCCTTCCTGGCACCTTCGGCAAGCTCCTGCCTTACCCTGGGCCTCTGTTTCCCTATGTGTGCAGAGCTCCAGGTTCGGAGACTTCTGAAGCCTCTCTGGCAAAGGCTGGAGACCCATGGCAGCTGGACAACGTATTGCCCCTTGGAAAGATGTACTATTTCGGCTTGGAGCGGGATACTGCATGGGTCGAGGGCAGGAGGATTTCACTGGCTGCAGGGCATGTTGTAAGCATCTGGCCTGGGCTTCCGTAGCCTGAACTTCGGCTGGAGACCAAGGCTAACATGACTGACACTCCCACCTGAGGATTCCAGAGATTCCTCCTCACTGCATGCCCCCCACCGCCCCCACACCTCCTGTTCCAGAAATCAAGTCTCCTCGTGACTTGGGTGGACTCCCAGGACCTTCTGTAATGTCTGCTGCACATGTTCCATCTCCCTCAGGAACAAGCAAGATGTGACCAATATTTCGGATCTCCGGAATCCTCTCTGGAAATGCCCCAGGGGACTCGGAGGGCAGTGGGTGGAGGAAGAGCCCAGTCCAGGTCCAGCGGCATTCCCAACCCTGAGTACCTTTCCTTGATCTGAGCCATTTTCCAACACAGGTGAGGGTAAGAGAATGAGATGATGGTCCCCTGCCCCCTGCTCCGCCCCTCCCCACCCCCAGCTCACACTCTGAGTCCCCTTCCCAGTGACCTGTGATTTTGCCTCCCACGCTTGCTGTGGGCAGGAAGAGAGGGGTCCATGCACCTTGCCACCAGCCTCCAGCGTGCAGCAGGTGCCTACAGACACCAAAGCCTTCCTGTCCCACCTCTCTCCTCCTCCCTTCCCAGTTGAGGACTCAGTAATGGCCGGGTCTCCCTTACTGATGACAGGAGGCTGGCCATTGTCCCGGCTCCTCCACCATCTCTCCTAGAGACTGTGTGGGGCAGTGTAACACTCGGGCCTCACTTTCTCCTTCTGTGAAGTGGGTCCGGGCATGCCAACACTGCCATCTGTCTGGGTAAGTAGAAAAGGAGAAATCAACCCATCATTGGTGTGTGGGCTTCATGGAAGGAGGACTCGTGAGAGGGGAGATGGGCTTTGGTCTGACGCTCACGGAGTACCAGACTCCACTGTTCACCGAGAGGTAGTAGGCTGCCTGTAGGCAGGCCTGGAGTTCACGTGTAATGGCCTCTCCCAGTTTCTGGGCTCTCTATCCTGCACTGGCCTGACACTTGTCCCATCAACCCACTAGCTCTCTTGTGCTGCCTCCTTCCTGCATCCTGCACGGTCCTCTGCCTGGACACCACAGGCATTATTCCTGAAGTGAGGCTGTGGCCCATGGCCAGAACCCTAAAGCCACCACAGGGAGGCCATGGGCTATCAGGAGCCGAGTACCCCATCCCAAACTTTCTCTGCCATTTTGGGAGACAGAACACCCCCCCCCCACACACACACACACATCCCGAGCTCAGACAGCCAGTGGAGGCCCCCAGCCCGATGCACACAGAGTAGGTGTTGAGCCAGGGAACAGCTGGGCAAGCTGGGGGATTCGCACTGTGTCACTGTGGGTGGCTATGGGAGCTGGCATGTCTCAGAGAAACCGAGGAGACGCCCACCACAGGCCCTTTTTGAATAAAAAAAAAAGGGGGCACCCCATTTCATTCCATAGTGACATTTTACCCGTGCGAGCTCAGAGACCACCACAGGCTCTGGAGCCTTCTGGACTTTATTCTACCCTCCTCCCCCACCACTCCCACCTCCAGAAGGATGAGGACATTGTCCCCTATTTTGCAAAGAAAGGGCTGAGAGACTGCAGGAGCACAAGCCCCCGGACTGGCCAGGTGCAGGGCTGGGGTCTTCCTCCACACAGCTCAGGCCTTCTCTCTGAGCTGGCCAGGATGGGGCTCAGGGAGGGCTTACCATCACCCAAAGACGACCCCCCACGGAGCCACCCAGCTTCCTCCTCAGCCCTTAGAGGTTTTTTTTTTTTAAGGCAAGAAGCAGGAAAACGCGTCTCCCGCTGTTTCTTGTGTTTCCTTTTCAGGCTCTTTTGTTCTATATTTAATTTTTTGTTTTAAACCCAGTTGAAGAGAGTTGGGCGAATCACCGCCAGTTATTGATTTATTATTTATGGCGAATCACACGTTGCTTTAATCATATCTTCTGTCCTTTTCCCATGCAAGTTGGTTGAAGGACAACTGAGGGGAGCCCCCCCCCTTCTTCCTGGGCTCAGGGCTCCGCAGTTCCAGTGCCGCAGCTCGTTTCTCCACTGCTAACCTGTGAAGTGCAGCTGGGGGCTTTCGCTGGACCAGCACCCACGTGGCATGACCTCTGCTTGGTGACATCGTGGGGCCCCCAGGAAATGCTGAGGGGGCAGGTCACATGATGCTTGTTGGCCCTGGGAGCTAAGTGCCTCTGATGCCAGTGTTCCCTACATCTTCTGGATTTTTTGTTTCTTTGTTTTCTCAAAGTAGGGCCTTACTCTAGCCCAGGCTGACCTGTCATTCACTCTGTAGTCCCAGGCTGGCCTCGAACTCATGGTGATCCTCCCACTTCTGTCTCCCGAGTGCTGGGGATTAAAGGTGTATGCCACCATACCTGTCTGAATAAAATTTCTTTGAGGTAGGGTCTCACTCTAGCCCAGGCTGACCTGCAATTCACTCTGTAGTCCCAGGCTGGCCTTGAACTCATGGCTATCCTCCTACTACTGCCTCCGAGTGCTGGGGATTAAAGGCGCATGCCACCATACCTGTCTGAATAAAATTTCTTTGAGGTAGGGTCTCGCTCTAGTCCAGGCTGACCTGCAATTCACTCTGTAGTCCCAGGCTGGCCTTGAACTCATGGCTATCCTCCTACTACTGCCTCCGAGTGCTGGGGATTAAAGGCGTATGCCACCACACCTGGTTGAACAAAATTTCTTTGGGAGGGTTAAAGCCCAGGCTGACCTGCAACCATACTCTGTAGTCCCAGGCTGGCCTTGAACTCATGGCTATCCTCCTACTACTGCCTCCGAGTGCTGGGGATTAAAGGTCATGCCACCATACCTGTCTGAATAAAATTTCTTTGAGGCTCGCTCTAGCCCAGGCTGACCTGCAATTTACTCTGTAGTCCCAGGCTGGCCTTGAACTCATGGCTATCCTCCTACCACTGCCTCCGAGTGCTGGGGATTAAAGGCGTATGCCACCACACCTGGTTGAACAAAATTTCTTTGAGGTAGGGTCTCACTCTAGCCCAGGCTGACCTGCAATTCACTCTGTAGTCCCAGGCTGGCCTTGAACTCATGGCTATCCTCCTACCACTGCCTCGAAGTGCTGGGGATTAAAGGCGTATGCCACCATACCTGTCTGAATAAAATTTCTTTGAGGTAGGGTCTCACTCTAGCCCAGGCTGACCTGCAATTCACTCTGTAGTCCCAGGCTGGCCTTGAACTCATGGCTATCCTCCTACTACTGCCTCCGAGTGCTGGGGATTAAAGGCGTATGCCACCATACCTGTCTGAATAAAATTTCTTTGAGGTAGGGTCTCGCTCTAGCCCAGGCTGACATGCAATTCACTCTGTAGTCCCAGGCTGGCCTCAGACTCACGTGAGTTCCCACCTCTGCCTCCTGAGTGCTGGGATCTTCCTTTCCCTTCCCATTGAGGCTACGATGTGCTTGGAGGTGCAGCTCCATGTGTCACCCCATCATAACATGCACCCGGAACCATCACAACCAGTCTGCGTAGGTAGTCTATCCCATGGGAATGGTGAAGGAGAGCGAGCCAGGAGCCAGTGACACCACTGGCAAGTGGGTGCACGTCAGACTCAGTTTCTCCCTGCCACACAGGTTGAGCAGCAGTGCCCACCTGGAGCCTGAAAGGTTGCAGCTGTGCATCTATACATTGGCAGTTACGGCCATACCTCAGTGCTCAATAGTCACACAGGGAAGCTGATGTCTTAAGACATGTCCTAGTCCCCTGAGTGGAGCACAGGCCTGCTTGTGGCTTAAATGAGGTCACCCTCAAGCTACAGCAAAAGCAGCTGGGGTCTTGGAGGTCGATGTCAAGTCTCTTTCTTAATTATTTGTCCCCTTATATTTGAAAGTGAGTCTCTCAGGTGGAACCTGAGGCTCTCTGATTGGACAGGCCAGCAAGCCCCAGAGATCCTCCTGTCTCTGTCTCCCCAGTGCTGGGTTTATAGGCACGCGTCCACACTCTTGGCTTTTTACATGTGTTGTGGGCACTGGAGGGATGGCTTAGTGGTTAAGGTGCTTGTCTGCAAAGCCAAAGGACCCAGGGTCAATTCCCCAGGACCCACGTCAGCCAGATGCAAAAGGTGGTGCACGTGTCTGGAGTTCGTTTGCAGCAGCTGGAGGTCCTGGCCAGCCCATTCTCTGTCTCTGTCTTTCTCTCTCTCTCCTTCTTTCTCTCTGTCTATCTCTCTCTCTCAAATAAATAAAAAATAAATATTACAGGTGTTCTGGGGATCCGAACTCAGGTCCTCTTGCTTGTGGGGAAAGCACTGACTCAACCTTCCCCTGCCCTGGGAGTTCTTTCTGCCTTAGTCTCTTGCAGGACTGCCTACCAGTTGCGCCCTGCCCTGGGGACACGGCTAGCTGCCCAGGGCCTTTGTGAGCTCTGTCGCCCCATGTTTCGTGTTGAGTCTAGAGCAGGTGTGTACGAAGGAAAGGTGACCTTTGTGGGCAGAGCTGTCAGGAGCCTAAGGCCTTCCATGTTTTGCTTTGACCCTCTCAGTGACAGGGAAGGTGTAATGGTGGGACCACTGAGGACAGGTGACAGGGAGTGACTCTCCTGTAGCCCCCTTCTCCCCCTCCCTCTTTTAAACTCTCTCATCAAGCACTTAGGGAAGGCTGGAGTTGGACCCTGTGCTTGCCATTGAGAACCTAACAGCAAGTTAAGACTCTCCCAGCCTTCTGGGGAGACACGATTTTAATGTTAGAATGGTGCAAATGAGTGACTCTGAGCTGGGCTCAGAAGGAGGGCTGTGCGCAAAGGCGTGCACTTGCATAGTCTCAAGGCTTCCTGGAGGCGGGGCTGCCTCATGCTCCATTGGAAACATGGGAGAGGTGAGGAAGGTGTCCTTGCCAGGCCCTGAAGGAAGGGTGGTGGCCAGGCACAGGGTGACTAAGGTCAGGAAGGGTGGAGCAGTGTGAGAGGCGGGCCACGCACCAGCAGCTGGGAGCCCTGGAAACCCACGTGGTCAAGCCAGAGCAACATGATTCTCTTTTTGCCCTGAATGTCACCTGTAGTAGGTCCTCCACACTCTGCAATCGGGTTCCACCAGCATCAAGAGGCAGAGTGGGCGAGATGGAAAATGGCTCCCATCTTCCGCCACTCCTGCTGCCAGGAGCCGGGCTCTCCATGCCTCTTCTGCCTGCTCGGTTGACTTTATAATTTTCTTTGGCTCACGCAAAGCAAAACAATGGGACAGTGGAGGACAGAGCAGTCCTTGCATCCCATGGGGTCTGTGCACAAGGGCTCTGCTCTGCTGCCAGGGTCCAGGCGGTGGTAGTCAGCCTTTTACTGCTGTAACAAATACCCAGTACCGTCAGCTTATAAAGAAGAAAGATCCAGGCTGGGGAGATGGCTCAGTGGTTAAAGACACTTGCTTGTGAAGGTTTATAGGCCAGGATTAAACTCCTGAACTGCCCAGCTAAAGCCAGAAGCAAAAAAGTGGTGCAAGTGTCTGGCGTTCTTTGCAGCTGCAAGAAGCCCTGGCCTGTGCGTGCGCACACACAAACACACACACACACACACACACACACACACATTTGGAGAGAGACAGAGACAGACAGAGAGAGAGGGAGAGGAAGACAGATAGAGATGGGCGCGCCAGCAGCCTCTCAGCTGTTGCAAACGAAATCCAGATGCGTGCATCCCCTTGTGGTCAAGTGTGGCATTGCACCCTTGCGTCACTTTGCATCTGACTAAACGTGGGACCTGGAGATTGGAACCACTGGAGATTGGAACCAGCGTTTTTAGGCTTAGGAGGCAGGCGCCTTAACCGCTAAGCCATCTCTCCAGCCCAATAGTTTTTTTTTCAAAGAAGAAAGG